>BTCW01000014.1:50770000-52020000 GCA_033239725.1 Echinochloa phyllopogon
AAGTCTATAAATCTTTATCTGTCTCATCCCATCACAGTTCTTTCGGAAGAAACGAAAGAAATTAGATTTATTGGAAATCTTATCTTTTCTCTGGACAATCTTGAGTAGTTGAAGACCATGCCTATCACATATACTCTCAGATCAAGTGAACAAGTTTTGGAGCTCAATTTTCACCCTTTCGGACTTGTCTCAGCTGACTGGGAGAAACCGGTCTGACCGGTTTCCCAAACCGGTCTGACCGGTTTGGGCCCAAGCAGCTGAGTGAACCTTTCTGTGGAAATTCTTGGAGTTTTGAAGGAAAAATTTCATCATAATATATTCTTAGATCAAGGAAACAAGTTTTGGAACAGTTTTGAAGCAAGTTCCGACATTGGGTCGGAAGATCCGACAGGAAGTTCCGAGCAGCTCTGTCTTGAGTTGTTTCTAGCCCGGAAGATCCGAAGCTCATCAGAAGATCCGATAAAATTCTCGGAAGATCCTGAGATCCTGTCTTGACTCATCTCCCTGGGAGAAACCGGTCTCCCAAACCGGTCAGACCGGTTTCCCAAAACCGGTCTGACCGGTTTGGCTCAGGAAGGTGGCCCACGTGTTTTACTGGCCGTCCGTGATTCCCTCTCTCCTCCCATACTCATTCACCACACCAGCCCTTCTCTCTCCTGTTCTTCACCGCAAGGAGGACCTCCCATGGCGATTTGAAGATTCAACCAAGGAAAAGTTGTTTGCTTGTTGGATTTGAAGTGCCCCAAGGCTGCTAGATTGGATTCCCAACTGCATTGGATTCATCTCTCATTTCTCTCACGAGTTCAAGGCTCTCAAGGTATTCAAATCTTCCCATCGCCCGATCTACTCACTCGTTGAATATCTTGCAAAACCCTTTGGTAGAACATCTTCTGGCATGCCTAGGAACCTATCCCTAAGAGATGAATCGATTTGGTTGGCTATATTTTGCGCAACAAGGATTTGCATCTTCACTGCGCAAAGCGGTCTGACCGGTTTGGCAAACCGGTCTGACCGTTTTGGGCAGTGAAGGCTCAAGTCCCTGTTTTGCAGCGTGTTTGTCTACATATGGACTAGGGATAGCTTGTACTGCAATATCCTTTCAATATCCAGATCAAACTCTGTCTAGATTGGCCCCCAACTAGTTTTGGCTCAGCTCAGGCAAAAGCGGTCTGACCGGTTTCTGAAACCGGTCTGACCGGTTTGGCCCTGAGCTGACCCAAAACTTGTTAGGTGCTCTCTATTAATTCTATTCTTGAGCCAATCTTTTTCTGGGCACTTATATCATGTTTATCCATCTGTCTTGACCCAGAAAGGACAGTGAAGATGCTGAAAGGATCACATGCCGAGAGAATCAAAAAGGGGAAGTTTGATATGCCCGGGGGCAGTAGCTCGGGTACGGCTAGTGGCAGATCTTTGAGGCCAAGGAGGACAAAGAGAACAGCTGAGCAGGAGATTGAGGAGGTGGATATAGTGGAAAATTCCACTAGTGATGAAGATGAGGTTGAGGATGAGAACTACAGGGTTGAGTACCGTCACGGTCCGCAGGGATATGATGATAATGATGAGGAGATGGCCGCAAGAGATGATGAGGATGAGGGGGCAGATGATGATGACACTGCTGATGAAAATACCCCTCTCATTCTGGAGATTTGCCGACCCACTGGCCCAGCTAGTAGGAGAGTGACAGATTACTCTGTGGGTGGGATGACAGACACAGTGAGGAGGTTGAGGAGGACTAGTCCACTTGATGTGGATAGGACAGCCACTGACTACAGATTTTGGACTCTTTTTCAGCAGGATTTCTATGCCACAGCTATTATGAAGAAGACCAAGATCACATCAGATGCACAGTACATAGATTGGGAGTACGTGAGCAAACAAGACAACCCGGTGTTCAATGAGATTATCAGAGTTTGTTCTGAAAAGTGAATCAAACATCTCATGGGCTTCAAGCATAATTGGAACAAGGAGGTGATTGCTCAGTTCTATGCTACTGTGTTCTTCGGTTATCATGAGGAGGATGGCAGGCGAGAGAGAGCTATGCATTGGATGACAGAGGGACAGCGCTTTCATGTCACCTTTTCTGACTTTGCTTCTATACTCAGAGTTGGACATGAGAGTGATGACACAGTCAGGATACATGATCGGGGTGTTATGGAACCATCAGAGATAAAATTCATGTATCCCAGAGATCAGCGTGGCAGTTGGGGGAAAATGAGTGGTCTCTACACCTACTATGGGTCTCTCTACAGATTGCTCAGAAAGACACTCACTCCTAGAGAAGGCAACACCTTAGAAATCTCACTTTACATGAGAAATTTGATGTATTATCTGAGGATTGGTGAGGAGACTCCTCCATTTAGCGTTGCCGATTTCATTTGGCATGAGATCAAGACTATTTCTGAGAGCCCTCAAAAGATATGCGCCTACAGTCCATTTATCATGTTCATCATAGAGAGGGTCACTAGTCTCAAAATCAAGAAGGATACCCCACACAAGCCACTTCGCCCTCCTGTTCCTCACAAGTTTAGGATGCCTTCTCCTCCACCAGCAGACACAGATACAGCAGCCGAAGGAGCTCAAACTCAGCAGCAGCAGCGGCCTGCACAACTGCAGGCCAGAACCGGTCTGACCGGTTCCTAGAACCGGTCTGACCGGTTTGGGTCTGGCAGTGGTGCACAGCCAGAGGGACGGACCTCTCCGATCAAGAAGTTCATATCTATGTTCACAGGCATTTGCAAAGGCCAGAGGGATGTCCAGGTTGATATTAGGCAGCAGAGGCTAGAGAATAAGAAGACTCGTGATGAGTTCAAGAAACTGCGCGCCGCATTGAGTCTGAATGATCCGCCATCACCTATCTCTCCACCACTTGAGCTACCTGAGATACCCCCGCTTCGAGACATCATGACCGATCACATGAATGCGGGATACTTTGAAGAGTATGGTGACATATTTGGATATGGACACGTTGGGTCGAGCTCACAGCCTCCGCCACCCCCTCCACCGTCAGTTGGTGCTCCAGGGACCATGCCATTCATGCCTACTTCAGAGGGTGACTTGTTTGGTTCCTCGTTTGGGATTGCACCTCCAGGACCTACCTATGCGGCTGCCACACTCCCGTCTTCGTCATATGCATATGGTGGTGCGTCATCTTCCATGGCGGGAGTTCGGTTCTCTAGTGCACCATCTCCATCTCCCGGAGACTTTGCTTCACAGGCAGCAGCTTCTATCTTCGGACCCACTTCTGCTCCTAGTCATGGTATGTTTAGCTCATCCATATCTTCTTCCATGGTTAGCACATCCGAATCACTCCATATTATCACACATACACATTCACTTGAGTGAAGGTTTTCATTGGACTACATCTTCTTCGTCAGATGATCATAGCCCGACCTTCTAGCGACGGAGGAGATTGGATGCATGATGGGAGTATGACTACAAGCTTCTCCAGGCCCTTTATGGATGATTGATGACAAAGGGGGAGAAGAAATGGATTAAAGCTTATCTAGTTGAACTTGTAGTCATGTCACTTTGGATGTAATAGATTCGTACTTTATCTATTTGTGGACTTGAGAATTTGTAATGTGTGCTACTATGTGTGTTGAACCTATTTATGTATTCTAAGTGACAATTTGC
This sequence comes from Echinochloa phyllopogon, assembly GCA_033239725.1. Taxonomy (NCBI): domain Eukaryota; kingdom Viridiplantae; phylum Streptophyta; class Magnoliopsida; order Poales; family Poaceae; genus Echinochloa; species Echinochloa phyllopogon. Next base: position 50,773,637 of record BTCW01000014.1, read on the forward strand.
TAGTGTGTTACATTTATTGGGTGATGCAATGTTGTTTCACACATACCTGCTGTTGGGGTGAAACCGGTCTGACCGGTTTCCCATACCGGTCTGACCGGTTTGGCCCGAACAGCAAGCATGTGCTTCTCTTTGTTTTATTGAGTGCTACTTGTCATATGCATCACACATTGGTTCATGTTGTCACACACACTTGTTGCACATGATGCTAAGATATAGGGGGAGCTCTCATTTTTTATTGTTTAAATGTGCATTTGGCATTTGAGGCCGAATTTTTGAAATTTCACTCAAAGCACACATTAAGGGGGAGCTCACTATATATCTTAGCCATCTAGAGCTTAAATTTAATATCTTTTGTAAGCTTTAATCATGTTGTCATCAATCACCAAAAAGGGGGAGATTGAAAGTGCATCTAGGCACTTATATGTTTTGGTGATTTTGGATGACAACATGATTTGTATTTAACTTGTTTGCTTAAGCATATGAGCAGGGTTTTATTCTTATGGATATTCATGTAATACGGTTGTTGAAGAATATAAGCTCATTATTGGTATAAAAGACATAAGAGCAAACAAGTGAATGTGATCCCATATAACTAAGTAATACAATGACAAGTGAAGTGGAATGACAAATGAGACACGGTATTATGCAAATTAGTTGGTCTCATCTATAGGATACTTGTCAAAGGTTTTTGGGACAAAATACTTGAAGAAATTAGGATTTCTTTGGGCTTGATCCATGGCAATGGTTATATTCAAAATGAGACATGATTCTATGGTTAGTATATGGTCTCAAGTTCATTGATGCTTATGGACAAGTTATTCACCAAAGTCAACATACAAGATGATCATGGAAAATATCGGACATATATCAAGATAAATTGAAGACATAGATTTCAATGTGGATTTCATTAATGATGCAATGCAAAGCGTAGCTTAACTTGGCAAGAGAGGACGGAAGGGATCAAGCTAGATGGGAGTGACATTCCTAACAAAGTGAAGGGCAAGTTGGTCTTGTAGCCAAGGGACTTTGTTTGTGGAAAGGTCTAACATTATAGTTTGGTTTCTATACGTTGATCAAGTCATATCAAGTGAAGCAATGCGAAGCATCTAATCTTTATTGATCACGTAGTGGAATGGCTTGTGAATTGTTTCATACAATGGAAATTCTAAGCCATTGGCTCAAGATTGGATTTGCTCAGCAAAGACATGAAATGTTGAAGCCCTCAAGTTGAAGATGATCAAGTATGGCATCAATGAAGATATAAAAGCTCAAGTGGTAGATTCTATTTATTGTTTTTATCTTGAGTTTAGGAATGTCGTACTATCAAGAGGGATGCAACATTAGTTGTGTTGACAACACCAAAAAGTGCTCAATAGATCAACCCATGAGAGATAACCTTAAGAGAGAAGTCCTTTAGGGACTTTGTGTGCTGAGGGGACCAAAACCGGTCTGACCGGTTTTGGTAAGCGGTCTGACCGCTTTTTGGACGCTAGTATGCTTAGTCGTCCCAAACCGGTCTGACCGGTTTGGAAAACCGGTCTGACCGGTTTGGGACTCTGACAGGTGCAACGGTTACTTTGGTTTGAAAACCGGTCTGACCGGTCTGGGAAACCGGTCTGACCGGTTTCCAACGGCTATAACGGCTAGTTTGTGTTGTGTGGGGTATTTATACCCCATACCCCTCTCTTGTGAGGGGTGCTGGTTCATTTGCCTTTGTGGCTCGTCCCTAGCCTTCCCTAGCACCAGCAAGCTCTCCCCAAACCTCTCTTTGTGAGAGTTGATTGATTTTGATCATATCTTTTGTTTTGGGTTGAGGGATGTATGTGTTGTGAGCTATAGATAGCAAGTGAAAGCAAATTGCAGCTATTGAGAGCATATCCATGGTCTTGAGCATTTCCGGTGAAGTCTAGCAACAATTGAAGCATTTGTTACTCTTGGAGGTGAATCCTCCTAGACGGTTAGGCGTCGACGGAGAGCTACCTCGTGTGTGGTAAGCCACGGATTGGTTGTAAAGGCTGGCCTTGCCTCCTTCGTGGAAAAGGGTCAAAAGTTAGTGGAACCGAGGAAAGTGGCTTGGAGTGGATAAGCCCGCCTTTCGTAGGCCCTCAACGGAGACTAGGATTCATCGTGTCTTTGTGACAGCCTTTGTGGCAGCGGTGAACTCCGAACTTCGGGAAAACAAATCTTAGTCTCTTGTTTTACTTCATAAGCTCATTTCTAGCATTTATATTCGCTTCCGCGTCGTTCTACTTGGGTGCGCTCTACTTGTGTGCAGGGACTAAGTGGACCTGCTAGTTATCATCTACAGGAGCTCATCACCAAGTTTGTTTTGTGCTAAAACTTGTAGAGGGGATTAATTTACATAGTTGGTTTTCTCTGTGGAAAACCGTTCTGACCGCTTTGGCAAAGCGGTCTGACCGCTTTCCGGCAAAAGCGGTCTGACCGGTTTTAGAAACCGGTCTGACCGGTTTCTGTACTAACTGTGGGAAAAAGTTTGTAATTTGCAGATTCACCTATTCACCCCCCCTCTAGGTGACATCAAGGTCCTTTCAAAATGCTAGGGAATTAAATCCCGGATGGGGAGTCAACGGTAATCCTAACCAACTTAAATGGTGGACCAACTATGGACCACTTGTGAAGTTGGTAAAAGGAGAAGGGCGTGCCACACACGCGCGCGCTCGCTCGCCTCGCCGGGCCGGGCCATGTCGTGCCGTGCCGACACGAGACGAGACGAGACGTGACGTGACGTGACGTGCCGAGCCGAGCCGAGCCGCTCCGCTCCGCGTGTGCTGTGTGATGAACCTTAAACGTTACCAGTAACTGCCGATTTGATGGCTGAGAGTAACTGATGACGTTTAATGGTATTATTGGGCTGACCAGTAACCAACGTCACTGTGGCCATTGCTGCCTCCAAGCAGTGTCCATGTTCATCCCCCTCCTCCTCTGGTCGCCTATATAAGAGGGGCTCTCTCCCACAGCAAGAACACACAAGCAGACTCTCCCTCTCTGGTACTCCTTTCAGGAAACCTCTCTCTTCTCCCTGTTTTTGCTGCTCTCTTGCATTCCCAACGCAAGCTTTGCGCGCACTCTGCTTGCGTGAGCAGTTGCCTCCGAACCTCCCTGTCTAGTGATCCTGCTCGGGATAGGCGGGCGATAAGGTTTTTGGGGAGCGTACGAGTACGCGCCTGCTCGCTGCTGTGAACGACTACTTCCCGGCGGCTAACTTCGTCAACCGAACGACTACTTCCTGATGGTCGTCTTCCTCACGTGAACGACTACGTCCCGGTGACCGTTCGAGGGACTCCACTACATCGACTCGCCACTGCGCCGAATTAGATCGACTACTTCAAGCAAGGCCAGTCGAGGATGGTTAACACTATTCCTCCAGCTGGTGACGGCGCATCCGGTGCCTCCGGTACCGGTCGCGCCTCTGGGTACATCTTGAACATCATTTTGTTCTTGTTTCGGTTTCTCATGTTGTTCATGTTATTTAGGAGAATTAACTTGAACACTGGCACATGTTATGTTACCACTGGAACACTCATTGTTGTCATGAATTTGTTGCTAATTTATGGAATTAAAATATACCGAATGATGCCTAAATTTCTAACACCTACAAAATCAGTATCATGTTAAAATTAGTTCAGATATTGATTCATTGATGCAACTTTTGCACAGTGAGATGGCATTTCATTGGTTAATTATTAGTAATTTTTTTAAAAAAACTAGAATTTTCTGTAATACTCAATTCATAGATGGACGGATGGATGGACATAAAAACAGACTCAATTTAAGGCATACAGTCGAGCATTGTGGATAGGTTTGGGCGGCTGAGGTGGATGGAAAGAGAAATCTGGAATTTACCTTCACTAATTATCACAAAAAAACTTGGAAACATCAAAAGAGATTAAAATTGGATTTTTAGCTTACACGTATATTTAGTCATTTTGCATTTTGCGGTTGTCATTTTTATTTTACACAAATAGGAAAAAAAACCCTCAAAACCAACCCGGTAAATGGAATTTTCCATTTCAATCTCATCCTCGAATTCAATGGTTCTTTCTTGGGTCACTCGACATTGCTATGCGCGTGTGGCGTACCAATTGGCCTCTCTGTTCCAATCAGATTTCAGATATCTGTAAACTTGCAAGGACATGTACTTGCTGTAAGCGTACGTACTCAGCGATTAGAGTATTGCTCGTACCTGGAAGATTGAGGCGAGATCCCTCGCATGTACTCGTCTAAACTACGGTAGTTACATGTGTGAGTGGGACTAAAGAAGCTGTCCGGGCTCCCTCGGAGAGTACAGCCAAGTAGGACGTGCCACAGCTAGGTCCACTCATCAATGATCCATGTGCATTGCTAGAAAAATACACTAATATTGAGTACTTTTTAAGCCAATCTTATTTTAATACTGTCATGAGCAATATATATCAACTGTAGGCAGCCGTAATTTATCTGTATCTGACACTGAAGTTTTATTATGAATATTGTATTGTTATCCTTATCTTAACCAAAAAAGTTATTGTTATCCATATTTCTCAAAAGAATGGAATACATATAAAACATGATGTCGATAAACTCCCTGTTTTTTTAGCACAATAAGAATACTCTCTCGTGAAAATGTAAGGCGCTTCAAACAAAAATGAAGGGTGTAGCTACTGTAATAGTGTTATCCTAATAGACACCCGTTTGTAATGACACATGAACTTGGAACACCATTCATCTCTAGCAAATTGGAACTTTGGACGTGTGTAAGAATAAACTTTTAGGGTGTGTTTGGTTGATGATCACACATTGCCACAACTAACCTCAGGTGAAGTCTGGCTGCCACAAAAGGTGTGGCCAAAAAATATAGAGCCACACTTTCGACAAAGTTTGGAAAAAAAATGACTCCATAACATATGGGGGACATGGCTAAGAAAGTTGTGGGCAAACACATGACCAAAAAACGGCGGCACATCTAACTTGTGGCTAGGCATTTTATGGTCACGAACCAAACGCGCCCAACCCACAATCCCAACTATGAAACCAAACAAATTATTAGAGCTTCCAACTTTAAATTCACATAGTCACAATCAACTTAAAGACCCAAAGATCTTAGATAATTTAAGGTTTATGGATGGGAATTAGAGAAGCAATCCATGTCCAGCAAAGAAGATCAAACCAACTTTTCAGACACTATAAGACATGGATTTCATAGGATTTGCTAAGATCCAGCAAAGTTCCATAGGATTTTATGCACGATAAATGAGACACCATGTTAGTATTTTTTAGTATTGGGGGTGGCTCTGCTAAGGTCACGTTCGGGCTGCTTGCGAGTCGGAAAATGTGCCGGGTCACATTAAAACGTTCTAGCTCACATATAGAGCTCACCTATACTTAGGACGGAAAGTCGGTGTGATAGAGGATTGGCGTTAGTTAATCGAAGGTCGAGAAGGACTTCGGGTCACCGACCGGTAGATTAAAAGAGCACCTCTGACATAGATGCGACGAAGTAGCGGAGGCAATAAGAGTTCTCTGCATGTATTGAAAGCAATAAGAGTTTTACGGGCAACCATCCAAACCGGAAAAACCAGTTTAATAAGGGAAAAACAAAAGGAAGTTAATTGACTACTTTAAGTGCTAATTTACATCAAAAGATTAGTCGATTAGCTTTCATAGAACTATATAACTTAATAATGTGGCAATGTTCGTCTGGCTGGTGGCTGGTGGATGATGATGATTTGTTCTGAGAGAAAAATAGTGCTAACTGGTGGTAGGTGGCTGATTTATTCTATCGTTGGCTGATGGCTGATGAACCAAACGACTTCGAAACACGCCGAAAGAGAGCGGCCAGGATCGTCATGCTTGCGTAGCGTCCTCTATATAGAGACGCTAATTCCCTGTTCAGCCGGCTAAGCACATGAGCTGATGCTGATCTGCGCACCCGCGGCAGGCTAGGCCATAAACGGGTTAAAATAGCCTGCACCTGACAGCGACCATATGCAGCTGACCCCCCCCCCCCCCCCCCCCCCACACACACACACACACAAATCTTAATCAAACGCCAAGCACTAGCCCTCATCAAAAGCATTCTTAATCCACCGGGCCTGCGCCTGCCTCCCTGCTGGTCACCTTATCCTCTTCTTCCTCACATCACGCGGGGCCCACCGACCGAGCCCCATAGCCTCGGTGCTCGTGTTGTTAATCAGCTGGTAATCCGATCGCGGAGGTTTAATGGCGCGTCAATGTGCATGTGCGACGCGTGAATAAACAAGACGCAACGGCTAAATGCGTAGTACGTACGGAGTACGTGGCGGGTGGCAACGTGCGGGCCGGTTCTTGCTCCGCGTTTCGCGACGGGATTAGTAGTAGTAGTAAGAAAAACAGCGACGGGCTGGGCGCGGGAGAAGTGGAGAGCACCGGGCCCGTGCTGGCTCGCTTGGTGATCGGTACACCGGCGGGCGGCCCGGTCGGTCCGTCGCTGGAGATCTCAATCATTTGCGTGGGAAAAAATTGTTTTATTGGGACGTCGTCACGGATCAGGCCGGCCTGTTGACGAGGAGCCTCGCCGATCCGCATCGCAGTCGTCGTAGTCCCGTATTAATTTGGGATTGATCTTGACTTGATCTATCTCGGCCACGGGGAAGAAAAAAATATCTTCGCTGAGCTACGCCTTCGGAAAACGAGGTGTGGAGTGTCGACACCACGAAAAAGGAAAAAGAGAAAGAAAATGGAGGTATTCTTCGGTCCGAAGGTAAGCCTACGGCGTAGACGTGCTGTAGTACGTCGAAGACGTTTTAATTTCTAGCATAGTGGCAGCGGTTTTTCCTTCGATGGATCACCTTCTGGCACAGGAAATTTTACTCCGTCGCGACGCGAACGAGGCCGGGCTTTTTTGGCGACGCAGATTACGACTCGAGTTCTTGAAAAATCCAGTTCGGCTGGTGCTCCGGGCACCCAGTTGTTGCAAAAGTAGGGCCGTGTTTCTTTGCTGCACGAAATTTTTTTTAAAGAGAATATTTCATGAATGGAGTATTAAATGAAGTCTATTTGTAAAATCTTTTTAGGGATAAGTATAACTTTACACGACGAATCTAACGAGCCTAATTAGTCCATGATTTGCTACAGTAATGCTACAATAACCATTCTCTGATCGTACGGTTAGAGGCCTCATTAGATTTGTCCCGTGAATTAATCCGGGGTTGTGAAGTTAGTTTTATAAACTGATTTTATTTAATACCTTTAATTATTGGTCAAATGTGATAGAAAAAAAATTTCACCCCAAAGAAACACGGACTAGTGATACAAAAGTTCAGACTTTTTGGAGAGCAGCAATGGGAAGGGCGTGCGCACAGTACAGCAGCAGCGAGCGAGGGTGACGGCTGACAGCCGCCGCCGCGGCCGTTCCCATTTCACGGAAGCGAAGCTTCGCTTCGCCTGCAGCTGGGCTGCAACATGGCAGGCGCCAACAAAAACCAGTTTCACATCACCCGCCACCCAGACCCAGGACAGGGAGATGCATGGCTGCCGAGATGTGATGGCAGGCGTGGGCGTTGCGATTTGCTACGCAATTTCGCACGCGCGCGCCTGGTTCCGTACGCGCGCCGTCGGACGCCAGGCTTGCACCGAGGCCTTCTCCAACGATTGAGCCAGCACGCCAACTCTAAGCACTCTAAGAGACGGGTTCTTCAATGATCTAACTCTTAGCATCTAGCTCATAACATGAATGACCTCACACATCATTCTCACATAATCTCGAAATACATGTATGAGACTGTCCAAAAAAAAAGAGTTGGCTCTTAACTTTTTGCACTGTTTACATATTAAAAAATTTATGAGCTAGCCTAAGAGAGCCATTGGAGAAGGCCTAAAAAGAAAATGAAGCTTTTTTTGCGGTTTTCTACATTCCCCGGAGAGGAATCGCATCGCCAGCGATTTTATCATGGTACGTACGACAGTTTAGACAGCTGCTGTCTATTTAACACATACAGACAATTAAATAGTCATCTCTACAATAGTTTAGACAGCTGTTGTCTATTTAGCTGTCTGTGTGATAATAAATACGCACTCTGATTTCTGATGTTTTGCATGGGAGCACGAGCCAAAGCAGTAGACGAGATAGTAGACAGCAACACTCTCTTTCCTCATTAAATGATAGCCACATCAGCTCATTTGATCTACTCCATCCGTCCCATAATATAAGCATTCGTTGACTTTTTCTGTTCACGTTTGACTGTTCATCTTATTCAAAAAAATTATGAAAATATTATTTATTTTGTTATGACATATTTTATCATCGTATATATTTTAAATATATCATAATTGTTTTTATATTTTTATAATTTTTTTAAATAAGACGAACGGTCAAACGTGACGCAAGAAATCGAGAAATGCTTATATTGTGGGACAGAGGGAGTATATGGCAATAAAAAGACAAATGCTGTCTGTGGGTTGTACATGCCCTCAGGATAGCTTTAAAAAGGGAGGGCTTGCTGATCAGGTGTTGCTTGCTGGCTGTGTCCGGAGCTCATTTTGTAGTATTTTGTAATCTCGTGAGGGAGAAATGCTGGCGAGCACGGTCCGAGCGTTTTTGTTCTTCGGTTGACGTTGCTTGTCTCGTTCCGCTGTTTATAAAACTGATGAATGATGCCCTAAAAGTCATCTTATCCGACTCGTTCTGGTGACAATTATAATGCTGCAATAATTGACTTCGTGTGCTGGTAACAATAATCAAACGGAACCAACCTTTCTTCGTTTCGGTCACGACCAAGACACCGATCGTGTCGTCTCAACTGTGTCAGTGTGGGTGTGATCAAGATTCAAGGACGAGTGGTTGAGCACGAAGCGGCAGCGACCAATGCCATCTCATATTCGCATGGATGGATTAGACGGTTATAGTTGCCTGACTCTGTCTATGCCTGATGCATCTGAAAACGAAAGAGAAAGGAAACAGCACCAGGCAGCTCCCAGCCTCCCAATATGCCGCTTCCTGCTTTTACTGGTCCAAAGTAAAAGCTCCAGATTGTCGCCCATTGTTGTCTACTTTACTTCCCCCATATGGTCCAGCAGCATTATTTGGATTAGTGCTGAACTCAGCAGTACAATATCAACACGGTATTTCTCATGATCCCACCAGGCACCATTATGGTGGGTACTTTTTTTTTCTTTTCTTAGAGGAACCGATATGATGGGATTGGGAACTTTCGAAGCCAATCGCTAAGATAAGTTTTTTAGAGAATTAGACGATACAACATAGACGCTCACAACACGCACGCACACATCCATATTAATATACGTACGTAAATTATATCCATATGAACACATTCGAAGGATTGAGCACCCGACATATCTTACCCTACAGATCTTGAGATTTTCGAAGTTACCATTGACGCCTCGTTGTTGACGAGAACGCCGCTAGCACCAGGATGTGAATTCTGGTGGATAGCGTCCTAGTGGACCGTAGTACCATTGAACTGCAGGCCAAATCGCAATCGCGACTATAAGTGTAGGGCCCATCTGCCTGATTCAGCGGACCTTGGGCATCCAAATGTGTTCTTGCAGTGGGCTTCTAGTTCTACTAGAGGAGTTCCTTTCTTTATCCATTCGCGTCGGCCTTTCTGCTGCAGAATGGGCTTTAGCGTAAAGTAGCCCGAGGGATGTGTGTTTCAGCGTTTTTAGGCCTTAACCACCGGTGTACACCACGCCCGTGATTTGGGCTGGTTAGTTTATCTGGACCACCGAGAAAGCCTTTTGGGCTGGATGCGTACCGTAACGTGCATCACGTTCTTTGGGCCCATGACCCTATTCCAGAAGCAGAAGGCTTCGCAGAAGAAGGCTGCAGCTCGGCGCGCTGCAGAACCGCTGTGGGCCTTGGCCCACGGGAAGACGTGCAAATTCAGACCAGTAAAAAACTGTAGCCCACATATTAGACATGATAGTCGAATTCCATTTAAACTATTATTCTTTTCTAAGTGTATAACATTGTTACATGTTTAAAAAATGTTCTAAAATAATTTCATCCAGACATGACGAGTGTAGTTTTGTTATTACAAGAAATATAACCATGCAATTGAAATTAAATTGAACATTTGGTTTAAAAACTACAATTTTTCCATCGAATCTTCACTTTTCACAAAATCTGACCCGTGCGATCATTCTAAACTTCTCAATTCTCATGGTAGCTATTAGTTTTAGGTGTATTTAATGGCTGAATGATGGGTCAAGAAGATAAAAAAACAATTAAAAACCCAAGAAACACAAGGACCTGAATCTTTGGTTGAGTAGTAACATGTGATTCACTTCTCTTTTCATTTGGTTTGAAGCCAAACAATCTTGTACATATTTTTGTTAATATATATATATATAAAAAGAGAGGTAGGGGCCTCCCTACTGTTTCCGGTAAAAAAAACAAGGACCTTTCGTAGTTTTCATTAGAAAAATCAATATTCTACGGGTATAGAAAAAAAAGCTCAAACCCTGGTAAAATATCCCGATGCTACAATGCCACGGCCACCTTTCTTGCAGTAGAGACAATTGCCACGGATTGAGCCTCAACTTGTGCAACTGCACTCGTGCATCCGTGCTGGGTGTACGAAGAGGAAAAGAAACTACTTGGCTCCTCTCATGAAACAACCCGCGTCGAAGGCTTGTTTGGTCCTCGTCATTTGCTCGAGTGTCGCTGAACCTTTGCCTAGTCGAGGTTGCACGCACCGACGCACACGCATCAATTAGAGCGACTGACTCGAGCCCGGCCCAGCTTGCATTGCAGCATCGTGAGTGAGAAACACACGTAACGTAACAAACTATCCCGAACGCCTGAAACTCCAATCTTCGAAGCTCCACGGTGACAAAGCAGAGCAGAGCATGGTCTCACGCCGCCTCGCGTCCCGCCGCCCGTCGCTCGCCGACTCGCCCGTTGCGAGTTCTGGAACGGGCTGTCAGAAAAAACGACCCCCCAGCGCGAGCGATCTGCACCCCCTGTTTCCGCTCCGGCGGACCCACCCCCACCGCACCAACGGAACCCACCAGCCACCCGTCCCTGCGACCCCCGACCCGCCCGTCTTCCAGCTTACGCCCCGCCGCGGAGCCGGAACAGGAGGGAGCCAAATCACCCGTCGTCTTCGCTTCGAAACCCCGCAAAACCCCGCGGAGAAAAACCACCTGCTGCACGCACGCCCGCCGCAGCGCACGCAGACACGCCCGCACCCTCCTCTCTCTCCTCCCCTTCCTTCCCCATGGCGCCTCACCCAACCCTTTGCTTCCATTCTTTCCATCCACCCGCCGATGCGACGCCGACGCCCCAACTCCACCCACCGCCTGCCAGCGCCACCTCACCGCACCGCCTCCGTCACCCGCCGCCCGCGGGCATGGCGGATGCCGCTATATCACCACGCATCCAACCTCCGGCACGCTTAGCCTCTCTCCCCCCATTTCTCTCGCCCCGGTCCACCGCTGCCGCACGCGGATCCCCGAGGCCGCGCGTCGATCGGGGGTGAGCAGGAGCCGCGATGGAGCCGGCGGCGGCCCAGCCCTGCGCCGCGTGCGGGGACGACGCGTGCGCGGCGTGCCGCGCCTGCAGCTACGCGCTCTGCAGAGCGTGCCTCGACGAGGACGCTGCCGAGGGCCGCACCACGTGCGCGCGCTGCGGCGGGGAGTACGCCGCCGCGGCCGACCCAGGTGCGTGCGTGTCGCGCGTCGCGGGATCGTGTTTTTGCCGGTTTGGGGGTGGCAATGCTAATGTCAATGCTCTGCTCTCTGTTCCAGCGCATGGCAACGAGGGCGCTGCAGCGGAGGTGGTGGGGAACCACCATGCCACCGGCGGCCTACGTGAGAGGGTCACCATGGGGAGCCACCTCAGCGATCGCCAGGTGATTTCCTCCCCCTCTAGCTCTAGGCTTGTTTGGTTCTGGTAGCACTGCGATTGACGACATCTCTAGAAAATTCTGGCATTTTTATCATTGTGGGATTAACTGAATTTTGATGGCACAGGATGAAGTAAGCCATGCCAGGACCATGAGCAGCCTGTCGGGAATCGGTAGTGGTAATGATACTTGCTTCATAGTCTATGTACTGTTTCGTTCTCCAGATGCTGTGGGATTACTGAAATTTCAAGCCTTACTACGAATTTGCAGAACTGAATGATGAATCTGGGAAACCCATCTGGAAGAACAGGGTGGAGAGTTGGAAGGAGAAGAAGAATGAGAAGAAAGCCTCAGCCAAAAAGGCTGCTGCAAAAGCACAGGCTCCACCTGTCGAAGAACAGATCATGGATGAAAAGGAGTAAGGATCAATCATCAATTTATAGATCTTTTCTATGACTCCTCGATGACCTATCCTTCTATCTGCATAAGAGTGACACTATAAATGAATTGTGTTAAATCATATTCGATTCGATGAAGTTGGGAATGCTTTTAGATGATCATTGTTCTGTTATAATCAACAATGTTATAAGTTATCTTGGACATGTCGAACGATTGCTTTATACCTACAAGATCTCATAGCATCTGCATTTAAAACTGAACTTGCTGAACAAAACACTCAACTAATTCTTTAGGATGGTACGCATATTTACATGCTTTATATCTCATTCTCAGGCCTCATTTTGATCTAAGTCATCACCTCAGCTGTTACTATGCCTGGTTTGTTGACAATTCTGTATTTAGTATTACTGGCATTCTCAGGATCTGGTTCTATGTTCAGCTACCACCAAGTGAACTCTCTCCTAGCCTATTTCAAAAAGAAAAAAAATCTGATGTCTGATAAGATGCCAGAAAAGGCTCCCATCTCATCCACATCGTTTCTTGTTTCATATATCTGTCTGATTTTGAGTGTGGATCTCAAGTTAGAAGACTCTGTGACAAATTCCCAAAAATGCAATATTTCTATCTCTGTTTTCATGTTGTAACAACAAACAATTTTGCAGTTTGACGGATGCGTATGAGCCACTCTCCCGGATCATCCCTATATCAAAGAACAAGCTCACACCTTACAGAGCGGTCATCATTATGCGTTTGATAGTTCTTGGGCTCTTCTTTCACTACCGTATCACCAATCCTGTTTACAGTGCCTTTGGTCTCTGGATGACATCAGTCATATGTGAGATCTGGTTTGGTTTCTCCTGGATCTTGGATCAATTCCCCAAGTGGTGTCCTATCAACCGAGAGACTTATGTTGATAGGCTGATTGCACGGTATGTTCACTAGAGCCTAATAGCGCATAAGAAGACTATATGTATGCATCAGTAATTATCAATATCTTATGCCTCCTATCATGTATGTTATAGATATGGAGAAGGTGAAGATTCTGGGTTGGCACCTGTGGATTTCTTTGTCAGTACAGTGGATCCATTGAAAGAGCCTCCACTAGTCACTGCAAACACTGTGTTGTCTATTCTTGCTGTGGACTATCCTGTTGAGAAGGTCTCATGCTACGTATCTGATGATGGTTCTGCAATGCTCACATTTGAGTCACTTGCTGAGACTGCGGAATTTGCTAGAAAGTGGGTTCCATTCTGCAAGAAGTATTCCATTGAGCCACGAGCTCCTGAGTTCTATTTCTCGCAGAAGATTGACTACTTGAAGGACAAGATACACCCATCTTTTGTCAAGGAGCGTAGGGTTATGAAGGTATATGTTGTTTGCACAGTTGTAAAGCATTCGTTGTTACTACTGGCTGTGTCTTCTGTTGTTTATGCAAACCGTGTTGTATTTATACAGAGGGACTATGAAGAATACAAGGTGAGGATAAATGCTTTGGTTGCCAAGGCTCAGAAGACACCTGAGGAAGGCTGGATCATGCAAGATGGTACACCATGGCCTGGGAATAATCCTCGTGACCACCCTGGCATGATCCAGGTGATTTGCTTTCCAGCTTTTCACTAGTGAAATATCAGTGTACAAGATGTTGCAGTCATACTGCACAACAATTTAACAGTAATTGCAGTATACTGTAATACTTTATTTCTGAAAAGGCTTAAGTTTTCTAGTATAGCACCGATTACTGAAATTTCTAATATATAAATCATTTTAATTTATTTTAGGATATAATCAAATAGCACCGATCACTGAAATTTGTAATATATAAACTATTTTAATTCTATTTTAGGATATAATCAAATCCTTATTTCTTGCATCTTTGGTCAATACAAAATACACCATGCCTTCCCTCACAAAATAAAATAATAAATAATAGTAACACATTCAACCTAGTCATACCACTTGGACCTGCAAATATATGCTGTATAAATTGTGTTACTCCAATAGGTGTTATTATGTATAATCTCTCATTGTTCAGGATACATTATTAACTAATATGATGCACGTTGACCCTTATTAGAATGCCAATGAATAATTTCATGTAGGCAATAGCCTATTCTTCAAGCTTACTCTTACCATACTCTGGCCTTTGTTGACAGGTTTTCCTCGGTGAGACTGGTGCCCGTGACTTTGATGGAAATGAACTTCCTCGGTTAGTGTATGTTTCAAGAGAGAAAAGACCAGGCTACCAACACCACAAGAAGGCAGGGGCTATGAATGCTCTGGTACAACATTCTTGAGCAATAATTACCATATATAAAAGTTCATTCTATGACAAGATCCTCTGAACGTTAACTAATTGAAATTTTTCTAATTTGGCAGGTCCGGGTGTCTGCTGTTCTGACAAATGCTCCTTACATTCTTAATCTTGATTGTGATCACTATGTTAACAACAGCAAAGCCGTTCGTGAAGCAATGTGCTTCATGATGGACCCTACTGTTGGCAGAGATGTCTGCTATGTACAATTCCCACAGAGGTTCGATGGCATTGATCGCAGTGATCGATATGCCAATAGGAACGTTGTGTTCTTTGATGTAAGTATAAGCCAGTGGCATTTCACTTGCATCTTAGTTATCTTCACATAACTTATGTGTTCATTCTTATATTGAATAGGTTAACATGAAAGGGCTTGATGGCCTTCAAGGCCCGGTTTATGTGGGAACTGGTTGTTGTTTCTATAGGCAAGCACTGTATGGTTATGGACCTCCATCTCTGCCTGCCCTTCCAAAGTCTTCAGTTTGTTCATGGTGTTGCTGCTGCTGTCCCAAGAAAAAGGTTGAAAGAAGTGAGAGGGAGATCAACAGAGACTCTCGGCGAGAAGACCTTGAGTCTGCAATTTTCAATCTTCGGGAAATTGACAGTAAGTGCACGAAACTGATGGATCAGAAGATCTAAGCTGAAAAATAGTATGTTCATTATGATATGGTTGTTTTTGCAGACTACGATGAGTACGAGAGGTCCATGTTGATCTCTCAGAGGAGCTTTGAGAAGTCTTTTGGCCTGTCCTCGGTCTTCATTGAATCAACCCTTATGGAGAATGGGGGTGTCCCTGAATCTGCGAACCCATCTACGCTAATTAAAGAAGCCATTCATGTAATTAGCTGTGGATATGAAGAGAAAACTGAATGGGGAAAAGAGGTGTGCATTCTTGTCCTTCAGTGTCTTCCTCTAAAATCAAATGCATTCCTTGATGATACCTCAGATACTTTTGCCCTGTTCATCATGCTTGACTTGTTGTTTCATTTTTTTCTCAGATTGGCTGGATCTACGGTTCAGTCACAGAGGATATTCTGACTGGGTTTAAGATGCATTGCCGTGGCTGGAGATCCATCTATTGCATGCCTGTGAGACCCGCATTCAAGGGATCAGCCCCTATCAATCTTTCCGATCGTCTGCACCAGGTTCTTCGGTGGGCTCTTGGTTCCGTTGAGATCTTCCTCAGTCGGCACTGCCCGCTGTGGTATGGTTACGGCGGTGGCCGTCTGAAATGGCTCCAGAGGCTATCCTACATCAACACCATCGTCTACCCGTTCACTTCACTTCCTCTTATTGCCTACTGCTGCCTGCCAGCCATTTGCCTGCTCACCGGAAAGTTCATCATTCCAACGGTAAGTTAGCTTCCACCAATCACCATGTACAGAACATTGCCTATAGATTCAGATCCGTGTAATGTTCATCCACTGTTGTTTCCCTCTTTCAGCTGTCCAACGCCGCGACGATATGGTTTCTTGGCCTCTTCATGTCCATCATCATGACGAGTGTGTTGGAGCTGCGGTGGAGTGGCATCGGCATCGAGGACTGGTGGCGCAACGAGCAGTTCTGGGTCATCGGAGGCGTGTCCGCACACCTGTTCGCCGTGTTCCAGGGTATCCTCAAGATGATTGCCGGGCTGGACACCAACTTCACGGTCACGGCCAAGGCGACGGACGACGCTGAGTTCGGGGAGCTGTACGTGTTCAAGTGGACGACGGTGCTGATCCCGCCCACCTCCATCCTGGTGCTCAACCTGGTGGGCGTGGTGGCCGGGTTCTCCGACGCGCTCAACAGCGGCTACGAGTCGTGGGGGCCACTCTTCGGCAAGGTGTTCTTCGCCATGTGGGTGATCATGCACCTGTACCCGTTCCTCAAGGGTCTCATGGGCCGCCAGAACCGCACGCCCACCATCGTCGTGCTCTGGTCCGTCCTGCTCGCCTCCGTCTTCTCCCTCCTCTGGGTCAAGATCGACCCGTTCGTCGGAGGCACCGAGCCTGTCAGCAGCACCAACTGCAACACAGTCATCTGTTGAGGGACCGCCGGTCAGCCGGTGGTGTCCCGCGGACGATGCCTTTCTAGTGATGTGGGTTGCCTGAAGCGAGGATGGTTGGTTTCTCCTTCTGTTGCCTCTGAGCTTTTGCCCCAGGATCTGAGGGAGGCGGTGTAGATTAGTAATATTTTGCATCCAATTGTTCATTGCTGTTGTCTGTGTCATGGAAAGTTTTGGTGTTAAGTCGCCTGAATTGTGAGAAGGCACTGTTTAAGTGTGTGTAAATCATAGGATCGTTGGGGGGAAATGAACCAATATACTTTCATACCGAAATGGAACATCATTTACATCGAAGCAGCCTGTAATTGCAGTGGTGGTGTTTAGCATATGTTTGCATGAGCGACAATCATGAGTATGCGACTGAATTTTATGCAGTGGCCTGCTGTAGAAATGATACGGTATTTCCTCAGGAGGAGCATGATTAGTGAAAGCTAAACAAGACGTGCCCTGAGTCTAGAAATCCTCCAAGGTACAAAGCACACAAGCTGTCATCATCCAGTAGCATGGACTTTCGAGCACCAGCTTTCTGAGCCCTGACTGCATTTTCAGCGTTACAAAGATCAGATCTATGCTATTTTGTGCATTCTTTTTCACCAAAGGCAGCACTGATGACGGCTAATGCTGGCACGCTTCCTTCCCTTGGCAGCACCAGCATCAAACCACTACCACCTACTACTTGTCATGAACTGCATTTGAGACGAGAGCATGCAGAAACAGATTAACCTACCTGTCAAAAGAAAGTGGTGCTCGGCGTGACTGTGAATGATGCCTAGCGGACTGCAGTGATGGCTCCTATATTAAAGCCAAATCTTCAAGCACTTGAGAGCTTAGTGAATTAAGCATGTGTGCTGTGTCTTCCACACTTGGCCACACTTACATATGCTGCGGTGGCTTTGCACGCCGGGACGGTGGGTCTCGCATTAATGTAGGGTCGTGACTCATGGGCTGGGGAATCAGCACTTCATATGATGCTCATGCCATCATGAATGTTCATTAGGGCTGTGATCATTCCGGCAGCAAATTGAGACCCTCAACCCCAAAGCGGGCAATCCGCGGTGATCTGCTGAGTCTGCGTGTCCACTTAAAGTTACAGAGTATACAGGTAAAATACACGCTGCATCTGTATTGTATGTATCATCATACTTATGTGCTGTGATGGCAATCCTACCCGCGGGTTTTGTATCCGATGGGCGAGGGTATGGGTATAATTTTTTATCCACGGGTAGGGGTAGGGGCAAGAAGACCCGCCTGCGGGTGCCCATCGGGCGACCCGCAAACCCCCCACAATTTTCTACTTCCTCCACATTTGTCCTTCCTTGATGCTAGTACTTCGTAGCTCCTGACCTTCCCATCCAATTTTCTACTCTTTTTCATTCTACCAAAGTGTAAATTGGGTTCCTCCAAGTCTGTCAATTTTATTTGTCGTCAGGATTATCTCAAGTTTAATATCGTTGATCCTTGAATTTTGATTTTTTATGGATGGCTAGAGAATATGATATTCTTATGAATCTCAATGATGTAATATTTATTTTATGTGTGGCTGCTGGTAGGAGTATTTGAACAATCGAACTTTATGATGTACTCCCTCCGTCTTAATATGTAAGCATTTGTAGGGTTTAAATATTGTGTCAAAATGTAAGCACTTCTAGGGATATGACAAAACTAAATTGGTTGGTGGGGTGGGTGGAGAGTTTGTGGGTAGCGTAAAATGAGGAGTATATATGTCTTTTAGCAATTCTGCTATTTTTTGCAGTTGAATGCTTCAAATGCTTATATTATGAGACGAAGGGAGTAATATTTATTTGGTTGTGTTGGTGTGTGTGGCTGGTGGTTGTGCTTGTGCATGTCAGCATGTGTATTGTGTAAGTGCGAAACGGTATATGTGTGAAAAATATTTACTTATGTGTCTGTGTGTGAACAATATTTTTTATGATGTAATCTGTGCGACTGTGATTGTTTGAACAATATTTATTGTATAATACGCTTGTGCAAGAGAGCAGTAAATAAAATCTAATCATACATGTTGAGTATTTGGGCTACTCAATCTATAACTTAACATGCCTGACGGGTACCCGATGAACACAGACAGGCAAGAAATTTTACCCGTGAACATATTATTGAAAAGGTAAAACTAGCCATGTCGGACATGCTATCAGCCGGACCCGTTGCCATCCATAATGTGCATAAAACAAAGTATAGGATACGCAAGCGTAGCAGAACATGACTTGAGCGTATCTCAGGACTCGAGAGCTCGACCAAAGCAGTGCCAAACAAGTATTCACGGTTGCCAAAAGTAGCACCCACGAGTCACAAAGCCACACAACTCAAAAAGCGACCAATGCCGTAGCAACTAGGTTTTTGGATTGCTGAGGCGACGAGAGGGACCCACACCGCACGTACGGACGGATACTCTGCAGCTGCTTTCTGCGAGGACGCAACGCCGTTGGCGAAAACGTAGCCCTGAAGGCTGGATAAATCATAATCGGAAAAGCAAAAATGAGGGCTCGCATCCGATCAGTCCAGCTCTGCAAAGTCCAGGAAGAAGAAAGAGGCTGGAAACGCACTACGGACGAGCGAGGGAAAAACTGAAAACCACCAGACCGATGCCTGATCGCAGGCTGCTGTCTTCATTGCTCGCTGCTCTCGACACACCCACCAAACGGCACGTCTCTGTGGGCGGAAGGCCTGCGGCGCGCAGCGATCAAATGGCAGGCAGGAACAGATTTACTATGCAAAAATAAAAATTGTGAATCACGTTAAAATGTCGGCTAAATACAGATGAAATCAAAAACTAATTACACAGTTTAGTTGTACTTTGCGAGACGAACGTTTGGAGTCTAAGAGCATCTCCAAGAGACTAGTCAAGCTATTGTTGGAGAAAAAAACGTTTCCAACAGACTCTGTAAATAACTCTCCAAATTTAGTGGCTCTCCATCCCACCTCATTCGCTAGTCATTTTTAGCTAGCCTACCTCACTAGCCATGTTTACAGAATCTGTTGGATTACTCTTTTATTTGTTAGTCAAATCTATTTGTGAGAGTAGCTAAATCAGTAAATTTGACTAGTCTTTTTAGCTAATATCCTGAAGATGCTCTAATTAGTCAATGTTCGGATAATTTTTACCAAATATAAACGAAATGCTACAGTGACACTACAATGTATTTTATCAACTTTGCACACCTCAAGTTGTGGAACTAAGCCCTTGTTTAGTTCCCAAATTTTGGGGTGAAATTTGGCCCCTTGTAGTGCGTGCGCCACTGTAGCATTTCGTTTGTATGTGTAAAAAATTGTCCAAAAATTGATTAATTAGACTCAAAATGTTCGTCTCGTAGAGTACAACAAAACTGTGCAATTAGTTTTTAATTTTATCTACATTTAGTACTCCATACATGCTATGATATTTTAATGCGATGAAAATCTTCTTTTTACGTAGTGAACTTTGGGGTAGAATTTGGGATCTAAACGCGGCCTAAACAAGCCCATGAATGGATTCATCAGCCGAGTTCGTGAGAAGCAATCATGCTCGGATCCCAGGAAGTACGGCTGCGTTGGTACTTCGTAGAATGGCGTCCGAGCTCGTCACGACTCACGACAGGGGTCAGTAATATCTATCCACAGGTACATACAGTGTTCGGTAGCCAGAGGGCCCAATGCACAGGCTCGTGGTTCAGACTTCAGAGTAGCTGTAACCTCAGTCAGGTGACGAGTCCTTGGTCATCGTACATTAATCACGAGAACAACATGTTCCAGTTTCCAGCACTGCAGTAGTTCTACTGCAAGTCACAGTGGATCCCTGTGTTTGCAGAGTCAATGTTTTATTGGTTTAGCTCGCGTAACGGTGTAATGTAGATCGTAGATCGAGCTTGCCCTTGTGGATCGTGACATGCCACTTTAGAGAAATAACAACCAGCTCTTGCGAATGCTACAACCTCCAACCAAAAGATGTCCGTTTGTATACAGCTATTATTCGCTCCTGATTTAAGGTTTCAGAGGCTAAAACCCGACCAAAAGCGAAGAACGCACAAAAATACAGAATAATTTAAGAATCAATTGATCCTAAGCTACCGTAGTTCATACATTTTTCACGGCACAGTGCGCAACAGCAGAGGCCAGTGACCAGTTCAGCAAAAGACACGGAGGAGTCGCGCGCGAGCGACACGGGCATCCCTCAGCGGCACACCTTGCAGAGGCAGACGAGCAAGATGACCAGGAACGCCAGGCAGGACAGCCCGATGGCCACCCCGAGCACCGCCGCGCTGGGCCCGCCCCTCGTGTCGGCGCCGGCGTCGGCCTCCCCGTCCCCGCCGCCGTCGTCGTAGTCCGCGCTCCGCTCAGACCGCGCCGTGGCCGGCGGCGCCATCACCGGGAACCCGTACTTGTCGCACGGCGCCACGCCCACGGCGATCTCGGCGGACAGCACGGACCTGTTGTAGCAGAGCTTGCCGTTCCCGGCGGCCCTGAACACCCGCAGCCGCGACAGGAACTTGGCGGTGAACGGCACCATGCCGGCGAAGTCGTTGTTCTCGAGGATGAGCTCCCGGAGCCCCCGCATCTCGGCCAGGAACATCGGAATGCTCCCGTTGAGGTGGTTCGAGCCCAGGTTGAGCACCTCCAGCTCCGGCAGCGTGGAGACGGTGTCCGGGATGCCGCCGGAGAGGGTGTTGTTGGACAGGTCCAGCGTGGTGAGAGAAATGAGGTCCCCGATGGAGCTGGGGATCGGCCCGTTGATGGCGTTGGAGCTGAGGTTGAGGTGAATGATGCCGGCGAGGAGCGTGAGGGTGTCCGGGATGGCGCCGGCGATGCGGTTGCCGGAGAGGTCGAGGTGGGTGAGGTTGGGGCAGTGCCAGTGGTGCGGGAGGAAGCCGGAGAGGTTAGCATTTGAGATGGTGAGGCGGGTGAGGTGCTCCATGTGGGAGACGACGACGGCGAGCTCGGTGGGGGAGCCCGTGGCGAGGGGCGTGTCCGCGACGGTGAGCTCGGTGAGGTTGGCGAGGTGGGAGAGCCAGACGGCGGAGAGGCGGCGGAGCGAGGCGGTGCAGGAGAAGGCCCGGAGCCCGGACGCGAGCTGCTCCGGCGGGAGCGCCCGCGGCGGCGCGGCCGGGCAGTCGGCGAACGCCAGCGAGCGGAGGGACGGCGCGAGCGCCTCGAGCGCCGCGGCCGAGACGGAGGTGGTGCCGGAGCAGTTGGTGAGGGCCAGCGACGTGACGCGCCGGAACGGCGCCCCCGCGTCGCAGGACGCGTTCACCGCGCCCAGAACGGCGCCCGCGGCGCAGGGATCCGCGCGGGTGCGCGCGCCCAGGCCGAGCGCGCGCAGCGCCAGCAGCTGCTGCGGGTCCAGCGGCGCCGCGGTCGCGAACGCCGCGACGATGGCGAGGCGGAGGAGGACGCGAGGGAGGAAGAGGGCGGCGGCGTCCATGGCCGTGGACCGGACGCAGAGGCGCGGCAGAGCAGAGAGCGCGCGTGGGGGAGCCCGAGAAAGGCTTTCAAAGCCCCGAGGTGGGAGGGGAGCGGTGAGGTGCGGTGCGCGCGGTTTACGACGACGCGGAGCTCTCCACGAGCGCGGGGCCCGGGCGGCTCTCCGCCGTCGGATGCCCGTGGATGGACGAGGGGCGGCATGGGACGGTCGCTTTCGGGGGCAGTGTGCTTGCGCCGGGGCGCGCAGAGGCCGCCTGCGACCGCGGCAGAGGCAGCAGCGTGCCTGGGCATCCGTGCAACCTCTCTCTAGGCTACGGCTACTACTCTGCGGGTGCGGCCAATTGACCGCTGTGGAAAGACGGGATCGGTAAAGCCGGGTGCGCAGCTCTTGTGCCGCTCAAACTTTCGGGTGGTGCCGTGCCCCCACATGCGTGCTCCTCCTCTGTGGTCTGTGCCGATGCGCTCAGGCTTCGGCAAAACTTCACCAGTCACCACGGTCCACGGCGCCGCGCAGAGCAAATAGAGAGTGGAGCGTGGTGCGCGCTGCGATCCGTAGAGCGCCCGTGACACCCTGCCGCCGCCGGGCATGTCGCGTTGCGCTTGGTGCGGGTTCGGCCGTTGGGACACTGCCGCTGCCGGGCTGAGCACTTCCGCGGTCCCCAGCCCAACCGTGTTTCTTCAAGCGGCCCAAACCCATACATACGTGTAGCTAAAAAAAAAGGTACGTTGCAATGTGCATTCAGCCTTGGGAAAACATCAGGTATAGGCCAAATTTTCTAGCGTCTACGATAAATAGCAGGCCTCAATTCCTTTGAGTAGGATAAATACGGAGCTTTGATGCTTTACGATGTGTCAAGCACAATGATGCACGCATGTGGGATTGGAGTTTATACTACTACGGCCAGTGTTATCGGGGTTCTGTGAGAAATTTTATGACATTAAATTTGTTGATGTGTCGGAACATAGAAAATAGAGAGTTTCATAGTATACGAGTGGAGTTTCATTCTCATAAAACTCATCCGGCTCGGTTATCTAGTTTCTAGCTTAGCTAAATGTGCAATGAAACTTTATTCTAAAAGTGGCCTAATAGACTACGAGACTATGATCCCGTTTGTTTCAATTTATGGCTGATTTTAAGGTTTAATTTTGAGAATCTAAAAGTTAGATGACTCCTGTAATCATAAATCTGGAACGTAGTCTAAGAGTTATCTGACATTTTAATTCTCTGAAATCAAGCATTCCAACTCGGCCCTGTAAGGCCAGTCCCAATCCATGATGTCCATAAACAGTGTCTATACTGCCTCATAAGTAAGACACTATCTTTAGGCCCCGTTTGTTTCTCACGTGCTAAACTTTAGCGCCGTCACATCGGATATAAATATGTTAATTATGAATATTAAATATAGATTAATTTAAAAACCCATTACATAAATGAGGAGTAATTTACGAGACGAATCTATTAAGCCTAACTACACCATGATTAGACAATATAATGCTACAGTAAATATATGGTAATTATGTATTAATTATAGCAAAATTAGACTTATTAAGTTTGTCTCGCGAAATAGACATGACTTATGTAATTAGTTTTATAATTAGTTTATATTTAATACATGTAATTATCACTTATTTAAAGCGCTAAACTTTAGCACGGGATCCCAATGCCACCTCGACATCATGACTCTCAACGCATCGTTTCTTGGCTAGGCCCATAATAAATTTTCTATTCTCTCTCTCCTCTCACTTCCACGGAAGCTGAAGGCCGGAGCGGCACCAGCGAACTGGGTGTACGGCGCAAAGGTGAGCCCACGGCGAGAGCTAACCGCGATGGCGCCGACGAGCGTTTTCATCTGGTGCGGATTGCTTGTTGCTGTTCCTGAAGCCAATTCATATTTGGAGCTTGCGGTATGTTCTAATTTAATTAGCAAGTTGTTGGCCCATCCAATCAAATCAACGCTTGGAGCTTGCAGTTGCAGCAGCCTTGCTGGTCGCGGATGGGACCTCCGTGTGGAACGGAGTGCAAGCAGGCGGTGGAGCTTGCGCACAGGATGAGCTCGCGCGCTAGGCCATGGTGCGGAGGGAGGAGGTGAGCGGAGAGCAGGTGAACAGCGAGCAGCTGCAGGCCACCGACGGCTGGCTAAGATGGATATGGCCGGCCTTCCCTGAGGCTGGGGCAAGCGCTCCGGCATGGACGACGGCGCAGCAAGCAATGAAGCTCCGCCGGTGGACGGAGATTAGCGGTCGCATGCGATGGCCCCACAAAACGAGTGGGTGGAACAAACTCCCCTGCACCCAACGCCGATCCGCTCGTTTTCTCGCGCTCGGTCTGCGCGTCGACACCGGGAGTTCACGCAAGGAAGATTCTCATCGCACAAAAAAATGTCATAGCTTATATGGAGTACTAAATGTAGATGAAATCAAAAACTAATTATACAGTTTTGTTGTACTCTGTGAGACGAACATTTTGAGCCTAATTAATCAATTTTTGGATAATTTTTTACACGTACCAACGAAATGCTACAGTGCGTAATGATTACGAAGTGACCCCAAACCTCCAATTTCCCACCCCATATTTTGGATCTAAACAAGACCCAGGTCGTGCATGCCATCCGGTTTCTATGATTTTTACCTTCTCTCTTCGTTAACTCTCCTACCACCTCAACAATTTGCTTACGTGGCACTGTATTTAATTCTATGGAAATCAGCTGAGGTGGAGGGTTGGGATGGCTTAACCATAGCCGATATGAGTAGGTAGGAAATGTAGCAGGGTCATAATGCTGGCTTCCTACGGAGTAAACCGTGTGAAACAACTAGGTACAACAGTACTTTCTGAGAAAAAAGAGGTACTCCATCAGTAGCATTTACATTTTAGGCCTTGTTTAGTTTTAAAGTTTGGACACTCAAACTTTAGAAAGTGTCATAAATACGTCGCAAAGTATAACAAAACTTACGGTTTGTATTTACAGTTTTTATTTATAAATAATTGTCTAAACATTGACTAATTAGGCTTAAAATATCCGTCTCGCAAAGTATAACAAAACTATGTAATTGGTTTTTAATTTTATCTATATTTTATAATATATATATATATGTTGGTATTTTAATATGATGTGAATCTTTTTTTCCGTAGTGGAATTTGGAGACCAAACAAGGCAGGTCCCGTTGGATGGAGACTGCAATCCCGAGGCTTCACAGCTACGGAGTAACGGGCTTTCCTCGTCCGGACACCTGAGTCTTCTCCAGAAGGGCAGGGCTCTCCCATCGCGCATTTCCCATCCGACTACCCAAGTTTGTCTCGGGCTGGGCCTACTTGAGTTTGTCCAATCTGCAGAGCCCATTGCTACTCTGGCCCAAATCTTGTATGGATGAGGAGGCCCAGCAAGGCCGGTCCCGTCGTGCGTGCGGTACAGGCCTAGTATCTTCCTACATTTTGCTCTGATGCACTGTGCACTCAGCAAGCGGAGTTGCTAAAAAAACGGTCGACAGCCTAACGTTGACTGAAGAAAAGAGTGATTTAGTCACCAATACTTAAGTACTCCATCCGTCCCGTAAAGAATGCAATCATCACTTTCCGAGAAGTCAAATCATTTCAATTTTGACCAAGTTTATACAAAATAGTACTAATATTTATGTCTTCAAATCGATTTAGTATGAAAATATAATCTGTGATTAATCTAATAATACTTATTTTGTATCATAAATATTAGTAACTTTTTATATAAATTCAGTCAAACCTAAAATGGTTTGACTTCTCAAAAAGTGAGGATTGCATTCTTTACGGAACGGAGGGAGTAGACTCTATTTTCCCATCGTGGTTCATCCATGCATCTCTCCCAAGAGGTCGACTGAGAGTCTGAGACAGTTGCTCTGTTTGTATACGCCTATTCGATTCTCGTAGTTTATGTCCATGCTAGCAGCATATGTACAGATGTAAATCAGGAATTGATCGAATAATTATTCGATCATTAGGTAACTCATCTGAGATCACGCCAACATGGACATACACACACGCAATCAGTACACACATAGACGCTAGTAATCTTCAGACGAACTCGTCCTCCATCTCCTGCATGGACCTGCCGGCGGAGGCGATCTGGCGGTTGGACGTCATCTTCTCGGCGACCATGAGCCCCTTGTAGCTCCGTATCTCCGCCCACTTCTCCTTCTCCAGTCTCTCCATCTCCTCCTTCCGCTTCTGCAAGCGAGTTCAATTCATCCATTCGTTAGACGCCATAGCAGCGTTAGATGTCAGCAATATTATAGATTTTGCAAGCAGATTAACATGCAGCTCCAGGCGGAAATGCAGACACTAATTGCACCTTCTCTTTCAATTGCATCTTCCTCTCGGCCTTCTCCGCCGCATTTGACGCCTCTTTCTCGGCTGCACACAACGGAAAGAAAGATTAAGTGCCTGTGCCATGCATGAACAATGTTGTACATGTTGAACACGTATGCTAGCACGCACCTTTCAGGTCTGGTCGGCGTTCTACCCGGGTCTTATTCAACCTGTTGAGTATCTCGTTGACACGCTTCTCGACTGTCAACACACGGACCTGCCAAGTATTAGATAGCTACGGTGAATTATACACCCAAGACAATTAATCATGCGAGGTTCAATTACATGATTATAATTGGAGACGCAGAAAAGGACTTTGTGCTATCTAGCATGGAAAGCATAGGGCATGCTTTCTCACTTTCAGGTTTGCTAATTATTGTCTGGTGTCAGTATTCGCAATGATCCCAGACTAGCTACAGGCACAAGATAATCTAAGGAACTCCAAAGGATTATTCATATCTGTCCAACCAATATGCTAGCTGATTCTAAGGGGGGAAAAGAAAATCCAAAATGCCTTTTTCAGTGCGATATATAACGGAAAAGGTTGGATGCAATAATGCCGCAATTTGAACATGATTAAAATGCTACTGCAATCAGACTAGCGGTCTGTCCAGATACCCTTTCGCAGCACTGAGGGGTTTCCTCAACTTTTCCTTCTACGATATTAACTGAGTCTTTTTATATATGTAGCCCAACAAGTCCTAAAGCCATTTATATATTTAACTGCAAATTAAAGTACGGTAGCCATTAACATGGTCACTACAGAATCAATGTACAGTTTACACAGGGTAATTGAAGCATTTAGACTAGGAGGAAGGAAGACGCAAAAGTGGTGGAGAAACAGTACTGGCTGATTACCATCCGCGGGTTGTGGAAGCCAACTTGGCCGACATCCATAGATGGGGACTTCTTGAGATTAGACCAGGGTGTGTAGACCACCTCAACATTGTTCATCTTGTTCCCTGCACAAAAAGCACATGCAGAGCCGCGTCCATCACCCAATTGTTGTCACGTTTCCATGATCACACAAATCAATACACGCAGAGATAATTGAGTGCAGTGGTCCCGTGCAGCGCCAATAATACAGGAGAAAGGAAAGGCCTTGTTGCTGCTGCAGGAAAAGAGAAAGAGATGGATCGATCCATCATCCAACGGGAAAAAAAATTTAAAGATTCCTGCCGCAACATGCAATGTGGAGCTGAACCTTTGTAGGGTAGGCGCATACCCGACAGGTCACACCATCTTCTATTTTGATTCTGCCGTGCAGAGCATAATTGGAGATGCAGGTAGTTAACTATACTTGCGCGCGAAATGGTATCAGGAAACCAACGTCCATAAATCTTGATAGCGAAAAACTGCTCTACAAGGAATTTGGTACCTTCTCATTGCGTTTCTCTAAAGCCTTTGCCTCTTTTTTTATTATGAAAAAAAAGAATTACGTGACATCGTTGCGCTAGATCATATCATAAAATTGCGTGAGATTATCAAAGTTAAAGTGAGCGCTGCTCTACTATATACTAGACACGAAAAAGAAACAGGAATTTTAACAAACGCTGCAATTCAGAATAGGCACGTACCCTGAATGGAATGAGCCTTTACGAGCTGTGCACAGTCCTCCAATAGGCCCTCGCTGATGGTATCTATCGTCTCGCCTTTCTTGAGCCGCAAATAGACGTGCGCCGAGGATACCTTGTCCACATGGAACCTGCAGGCCATACGCGCGCCACCAAGGCACCAACACACAATATTATTACAACTCGTTAACCCATATGCTAATCTTGTTGATTCTTTTCATCGATCAACGTTGCCTAGCACTAGCGGTAGATAAGCGCGCCTACGCTATACGAGGTGAGGTCCCCTGCAGGCCGAGTAGCTAGAACCACACGAAGACTCACTGCACCTAGCCAAAAAGACTTGTACAAAGCGACAGAGCGCGGCCAGACGAGATAACGATTGACGATGGACGTCCAACTGGTTGCGAGGCGCAGCTAGCTACAGTTTTGGTGGTTTCTTGGTATAGCTAGCTGGTAGTTGGGGACTTGGGGATGGGATGTCCACGTACGCCAGCCTCGTCAAGGCCGAGTCACGCGTCAATCCGGCCGCTTCCTCGCAGTAACTCGCCGGGGTTTACTTCGCCGCGGCGCCGGCGCTGGAGTTCCGTACGCCCTCGTCGGCATCTGCCTAACTAACTGCCTTCCCCTATGCGGCTATGCGTGCGCCGTAGCACAATGCGGCTACGTACCGGAAGGCCGTGCGGACCACGCGTCCCGGAAGGCCGGCCGGAGCTCTCATATGGATCGCCATGGCTGAGCGTGAGCAGGGCCGGAGAAATCAGGGACGAAGAGAGCAACGGGCGGCGACGTACCAGACGTCCTCGGGGAGGCCGTACTTGATGAGCTCCTCGTTCTCGTTCTTGTCGGCGCCCATGTAGATGGTGTAGTCGCCGGCGTCCGGCCGCGCCTTGAAGTAGAGCACCATCGCTGAACTCTCCTCCTACTCCTATATTCTTCACACCTCTTCTTTCTCTTGTACCTACCTACCGTCTCTGAACTCAACGGCTATACTACGTGTATATTCAGGTGTAGCTCTGTCGGCGCCAAAGCAGCTCAAGCAGGAGGCCGGTGCTACTAGCAACTACTACAAGCAAGGGAAAAAGGATGCAGCAGACAGAGGAGGGAGGGGGCGGGAAGGCCAGTGCGGCAACGAAACAGGCGATGGGGAGGCTGGGGCGGGTATATAACGGCGTCGGGCCGGACCGGGTCTCGTGGTGAGAAACGCCGAGCCCATCTCTCTCTCTCTCTCTCTCTCTCTCTCTCTCTCTCTCGTCGCATGGAGGAGATGGAGTCTTCTTGCCGGTCTCCGCCCCCAGGGGGGTTGGGCAGCCACGTGGAACCACGATGGATCCGATTAAATAATTTCCACGGGGCCCCACACGAGGGGCCTTATCCCTTCGCCGCTCGCTTTTCCCCTTTCTTGTTGGCTCGTTGCTTGCCCCTCCACCCTCGCTTTCTTTGATTTTTTATTTCGACAACTGGGCACGGCAGCACCGGCTTGTGGATGAAAGGCAGAGAAGCCCCTGGTAATCTCGCCTGACCTGTTCCTGACATGGCAAAGGGGGTTGGGGATATACTAGTAACCCGAGTTGACCTGCACCGTCTCCGTGTACCGGCCTCATTGGTCGGTTCCGTCGTCAAAGCGCCGGTATCTCCCGCGATAGCGACGCCCACTTCTTTCCCTTCGTGGATCGGTTATTTCCGGCCAAACCAGGGCCCTTTTCCCTTCGCCGTCCTCGGCAACGGGGCGTGTGCTTTGCCCATCCCCACCAGTCTCGTCAGTTCGACCGTCCGTTCACCGTGATCTCGTGATTTTTTTCCCCTTGCGCCGCGCACTCGCGCTGCCTTTTCGGCTCGCCGTGGTACAAAGTGAGAAGGGAGCACAGTACGTGTCCCGGTGTCTGGGGGCGAGGTGGCCGCCGCTCCCGTCCGTTCCTTCGTGCAGTGCCCACTGCCTCGAGATGACTGGTGAGGTGATGATCTCCGATCCGTGCGCCGCGCTTGCCAATTGCCACATGCTGCGAGTAGAGTCTGCAAAGCGCCGAGGGGCGACTGGGTGAAGTGAGGCGGCGACGGGGGTTGTTCGCCCAACCCAAATGGAGGGCGAGGGGATGGCCACGATCCCCCACGGGCCACGGCTCCACGAGGGCGCGGACGCAGGTGAAAGAAAAGCGAGCAGCGAGGGGCCCGGACGCGCGAGGACCGAGGGGAACGGCCCCCGGCCACGGGTGGCCGACTCACGAGCGTGGCGGGGAGCAGCGCCGCAGCCGCAGCGCTTCGGCGCCACGAAACGTGACGCTAGGCGCACGGGATTCGCTCTATCCCTTGTCGTCGGCGTGGCCTTTCGGCATCTTTGATCGCAGTATCTTTGGATCCGCGATCCAAAGGCACTCCGGCATGGATGACGATGAAATTGGAGCCGCCTCCATGGGAAAAAGAACTCGAAGGACAACCTATCAGGTTATCTCGTACGGGTAGTGGCCAAATTGGTAGTACCTGAAGATCTCGTAAGAGCGGTCGAATCAGGGAGATCGTGAGAAGGGAGAGAACCAAAAGGGGGCGATGGCATGCATCATCCAGCGTATATAGAAGATCGTCGGTAAGGAATGAAACCCTCGTGAAACGACCGGAGATAAGAAATGGAGATCAATCCTTACGCGGTGATTACGATAGTCTGATATTAGTATGTCATGTGGATTTTGTTTAGAAAGACGATTTCGCCCCCACACCCAAAAAAAAAACACCGCCGAGTAGGTGGGTTCTGTCCAGAGGTCGTTGCTATTGCTGGCGTACCGCTAACTGCATTTCTATGAAAATGGTAATGCCACAAAGAGGAAGGGCAAGCATATCCCAGTGTCATCAATATTGTGCAACAACCACTGTTTCCATTAAAGACCATTGTGCGTTATAGTTAGAGCATCTCCAAGAGCTTAGCTAAAAAGATTAGTCAAATTTACCGTTTAGCTAATCCAACAGATTCTGTAAAGATAGACTAGCTAAAAATGACTAGTGAATGAGGTGGGATAGAGAGTCACTAAATTTAGAGAGTCATTTACAGAGTCTGTTGGAAACGTTTTTTCTCTAACAATAGTTAAATTGAACTTTAAAAAACGATTTGGCTAGTCTCTTGGAGATGCTCTTATAATATCATTTCACAAAACAATAGCTTTAGATCGTAAGCCCAGTCTCAGTGCACAGTTTCATTACACGATTACCGAGACAAGAAACTACTGTGCCAAAGGAGTTTCAAAAATCTCACGTAACATGAAACTCTTTCTTATATCTCGTATGCCACGTCAACACATTTAATACCATAAAACTCTCATGAAACCTCACTGAGACGGGCCTAAGTTCCATTCCTCATGAGAGCGGATTTTCAGGTCTTACCTCACCCATCAATTTTTTTAAGTTACATGAAACAAGCATATCAGTTTGACCTTGACGACACAAGCGACCAGGCGATAGTGACATCCATATCGCAGAAACCAACTTCAAGAGTGCCAACACTTCTACCAGTTTTCTTAGTCCTGAAACGCCTTGTATCATGGGCAACAATTTCATCACCTTGCCATGCCTTGACAGAAACCTTCAGCTTTCCAATAACCTCGGCAGATGCAACAGAACGTGACAGTGTGATGGTGCCATCACCAGCAACAGGAACTTTGTCGTCCCCAGAATCAAGTAATATGACTTCCGGACCAATTATACTGGAGGTATGGGCAGCAAACTGGGCACGGAGACCACTCGGCCATGATCCACGGGTGACCTGCACGGTGATTGAAGCCTCAACCGAGAAAACAACAACACCAAGTTCAAATTCCAATGTGCTAAGCTTGCTAGTGTACTCTCTTACAAGTGGCACTGACCGGAGCGGATTACCGCTCGTGCTCATGAAACTGCTAGAAAGCTCAAGTGTTTATCCTCAGATTCAGTAGTGCCCTTGACTTTCAGATCAACATCAAAGGTCACAGGATCGAACAACACAACAGCACGCGTAGGACCTGTCAGTTTCAAATGAGGAACCTGCATGCAGCACCATTATATACAAATAACAACAATAAGCAAATTGAAGCGAACCCAAGAGGCTAACAACATAGATAATACATAACATTACAAAACAATATGGCAAACACGAAGCCCACAGAAAAAGAGACCGTACAAAACTCTTAGCTTGATGCATTATTGCTGACAGAACAGAAGACAGAATACTTAAAATAATACTCAGAATAGTTGTGTGTAGCATATACGAAAGCATTCAAGATTATGTAGAATATTTGTTTGCAGTGCCAAGTAAACAAGGTTGAAAAATTGCTAAGATAGAATAACACCAGAAGGCTTTGTTTGGATAGAGGTGAGTCCGGGTATTGACAAGGAAAATAGTTTATTTTCTGCTCTATAATCCACATGCACTGGGAAGGAAATAGTTTTGTCCAAAAAAAAGTGCAGCAGAGTTTGAGTCCTGTAAAAATTTACAGAAAAACTTCCAATAGAGATCCCTATATACTTAACATAACTTGCACATGCTCCCTAAAATATGGAACTACTAATGTATTGACTAACTAATTAGTTCAGTCTAATAAGAGTGTCAAGTTAGAATTAGAAATAGTTATTTCCTCCTAATTGATTACATGATCACATGAATAAATCTAAAGAGATGGCAAATCGTGGGAACTATGAAGCAGTACGGTTGAAGCACATTCCAAACATGGGTTTTTTGGATGGGGGATCCTTGGCGTCAGCCTATATATGTTTCCATAGTGCTCACTTGTCTACACATGGATTGACCTGTTTATGTCATTCCAACGCATGTATATGAACGAGGTGCACTGGGGAGCTATGGTAAATTCCAAGACAGAACTAAATAGATTTAAAAAGATAAGCAAGCCAGCATGGTAATGATCACACTTAGGACAGATAAGTGCATGGGAGAGTTGGTCAAAGGTTAAGATTTCTTCATCAGGCAGCAAAGCAAGAAGCAACCAAGGCAGTGGATGGCAAATAAGAATGAATTAGTACCTCTCGGGTAAGGAATTGGCAGTTGTCTCTCGTGCGGTCGAAGATCATATTGCGCTTCTGATCAGCTGAGTCACGTACCGCAACCTTCCCAAACACATGGAGCGGCCACTGTAAGCCCCCCCCCCCCCCCCCCCCCCCCTATCCCTGTGACTTTGAGTGAAAAGATCTGCAGGGTATCGCGCGGGTAGGCACAATGACGCTGCTCAGGTTTCTTGTCTGTGAAACGCATGGGAGGGATCTTTGCTGCAATTAGAAACTAGAGCAAGTCAAATGGAGTCCAGCAGCGGCAGTTAACAACAGATGAGATAGTAATTAACACTAACAAAAGATGGCATCTAGGCTATTATTGTTTATTAGTCAAGTTGTGTTGCCAGAGCATATGAAGAGAACATTTGGATCCTTTGCACAAATTTCAACAGGTGGCTGGACGGCAAGGAAATCGAATTAGGAAAGGGTACCGGTACTGGTTTACGTTGAGAGAAAAATACTGCTGGCTGGTAACTGGTGGCTGATGCTGGTTTGTACAGACAGAAAAATACCGCTGACTGCTGATAAGTCAGGCGAACGGGGCACAAGCATCCATCTTTGTGGCTAAGCTTGCTGGACAAGAGGCCCTGGGTAGGGCAAAGGGTTCAAATTAAACAAGCATCCCCATTTGAGAGTGTGTACAGCGTACGATCTAGCGATAGATAGCAACAATAATTATTCTCTTATTAACAACAACTGAAGAAAATAATGACAGAACTCACTTGTTTCGTCGAAGGGACCGTCTAAGGCGAAGTTCCAGGTTTCCTTAAACAGTCTAGCCTGAAAGGCGTAATAGTACTCTCTCTCCTCTTCCTCTTCTTGCGAATCGTCCTCCGCCACTCCCATCTCCAACTTTGCCTGGGCTTCCGCCACCAGACGCGATCTCCTCTGCGCTTCCGCGGGAGCAATAGGCCTGCTCTTGATGACCAGCGCTGGTCTAGGGCGGTCTCTATTCGACCTCTGGCTCTGCGTCTCGACGGCTTCCATTGCCGACGCCGTTCGCAAACCCCAGATCGGGCTCTCTGCCTGGGCCGGTTCCCGGTTCACCTGGGCTAAAAGGTCGCGTCCGTAAACAAACAGGACCGACCAACCAAGGCTCGTTCGTGCCGTGGTGTGCCGTGCTTCCCGTGCTATAGGCAACTTTGTTTCCGCCCCGGCTACGACTACACAAACGAAATTCTATGGTCTGTCGTACTCGTAATATATATATAAGACTACTCGGGCAGTTTATTTTCGAGAAGCTTTTCTATAAAAAAATAGATTTTCTAGTAAAATGCTAACCGTTTGAGTCTTCTCGCTGGAATTAGAGAACCAAATCAAAAGTTTAACTTGGTCGACTGGCAAGGAAGGCACAAAGTTGAGATATAATCTGAAAGTTTTGAGTTTCTCAACACCGATCGATGAACCAGAAATATTGCGCTCCGTTCGTCTGGCTGGTGCTGATTTATTTTGAGAGAGAAATACTACTGACTAATGGCTAATTTATTCTGACAGAAAAGTACTGCTGGCTAGTGGCTGATATGACAGACGAACACGGCGCTGGTCTATATCAGCCAGACGAACAGGGCGCCGGTCTAGCTCGACAGCCAGGGGATGCTGGGCCTGAAATATTGATTAATTTCGTTCCTACCTTGTCGTCCTCAGGTATACAAATATACGAGAGGCGTATTTCTTTTGGATTGGCGACCCTAGGGTAAAATTGGATCGACGACAAAATTGGAGCATCCATGGCCGTGAGAAAAGGAGAGCGCAAGGGCAGCCTATCAGATTATCTGGTACAAGTAGTGGCAAAGTTGGTCCTTAAATAAGAGTGGTCGAATTGCGAGGAAACATGAGATCGACTAACCTTTCAAAACATGCATTACCAGGTATTCGACAATTTTATTCGTAGCGTATTCACAAGATAAATACACTGTGCACAGCATGTAATGTGACAATTCCAGAACAGATGCATGCATTCTTCATTTCGTACAGAAAGGGTGATCGATTAAGGTCACAAATGAAATACAGAACCATGAGATTATACAGGAACGACGGACTGCATATTTAATGGTTGATGCGGCCTCTGAAGATCATCACCTAACAGCAGCCTGATGACCTTTGGGTCCGGTTGCCACCCACCACATCCACAGTGTCAGGCACGTACCTTCATGACAACAATTTTAAGGTCAGTGCAACATTTTTTTTGTAGTTGCAAATAAACAAGATTGCATGCATACGAAATGAAAGATAAACTAAGTTTTTGGTAAAACTGCATCAAACAAAACCAACCAGGGACTGACTAAAGTTAAGTCATGCAAACAACAACAAACATAAATAAATCCCTTAAAACAGGATTAAGGTGTATATTCAGGGAAAGAAACACCTAATACTTCAACTGCTGTACAGAAATGACAGATTAATGACCAATAGCAGAAAGCTTGGTACCATTACACCACTATCCTGATACTTAATGTTCAACTATGGTAAAAACCCTAACAGCTAAAGATTTTGAACAGGAATACTGAGAGACCAAAATATTTGCTTACAATTCTTCTTCAGGTTCATTCTTCAGGGCATTCTTTACAATGCATTGAAAAGCATCTTCCACATTAGTTCCTTCTTTGGCCGATGTCTCAAAGTAAGGTATGTTGCCTTTTGAGGCACACCAAGCCTTTGCCTTTTTCTCAGACACCTAAGATGGCAAGAGATAGGTCCATTAAGAGATCATTGCTTACATAGAGACAAAATAAAATATGATAATTACCACGCGGCTGTTGCCACCATCAATATCAACTTTGTTTCCAAGCAGAACAAAAGGGAAGTTATCAGGGTCGGATGGGCTAGCCTGAAAAGTTGGACTTGGAGGTGAGATTAGCTCAGGGTACTGGAGGGTTTACAGATTACAGGAAAATTAAGAATCATCACCTGAATTAGAAATTCCTCACGCCAGTTGTTCAGATTATCAAATGATTTCATAGAGTTAACATCATAAACTAGAACGCAACAATCAGCTCCACGGTAGAACGCAACACCAAGACTCTGAAACCTTTCCTGTCCAGCAGTATCCCATATCTGCATATATAGGATGTAGAATATCATAATCCATAAAGCGGAACAAATGAAGTCAGAGCTAAGCATGACAAATTGACCATGAGATGACAAATGCAAAAGAGAATTTTGAACGACTTGGGGTAGGTAAAAGCAGGAGTCCAGTAAAATAATCAGGCCAAGTCCAGAAATCCACATATTCCTAGGCCTCTAGGCTATATACATGTTGTTGCATATATAGGAAACAAACATATTCAGATTTTGTGCACAAGATTACAATCCATCCAAAAAACTGACAAAATATAAGGCCAATGTTTATTTTGCGTGTTGACAGTTATAACAATTACCAAATTCAAACTATTCTAACATGAATCAGGTAATTACAGTCATAGAAAAGGTTTCCAATATTCAGATGCAACAAGGGAAAATTATGATGAAGAACCAACCCGAACTTCCTGAGCAGGTCACAGATAAAGATTGGCTCACTCTACTGGCAACACGACACCATTGATCCATAATTTATGATTAACCACAAAAGGTCCATACTAATCTCATTCGCCAGGAGAGCCTTCGTTGTATGCAAAAGCGTAGACCAATTGTCTGTTTGCAACTTGCAAATACCT
Organism: Echinochloa phyllopogon; assembly: GCA_033239725.1. Taxonomy (NCBI): domain Eukaryota; kingdom Viridiplantae; phylum Streptophyta; class Magnoliopsida; order Poales; family Poaceae; genus Echinochloa; species Echinochloa phyllopogon. The sequence goes on from BTCW01000014.1 coordinate 50,810,240, forward strand.
TGTGACCACATTTTTCATGTTGAGTCCGCTCGTGTCAGGGCCAGTGGTAGTTCTGTTTATTACAGCTAAAAACAGCACATGCATTCTGAGCTACATTACAGCTTTAACTTGTTTTGGAGTTCTCTCAATTAAGTTAAATTCCTGCATGTTACTGTACATAAAAAATACCGGCGATTCAGTTTATCGTGATCATGCAATGACCTGCAGTTCAGTATACCTATTTTTTCGCAAGCGTGTGTCATTTCATTAAAGAAGAAGAGTGAAATAATACAACCCAACACCATCCTTAACATATCATGCAGTTCAATATACCCACTATCTCATGTCTAATCATGCCTTGATGACAAAATTCCTTCAATTTAACAGAAACAGTTCAGAAAACAATCTAACAATGCCAAAGAATCCTCAAATGCTGCAAACTTAACTTTACCTAGAAGTGAATTACACAGCACCTAAAACAAAATGCAACTAGAAAAATCACGGAAACAGATTTAGTGTGGCGTACCATGAAACTGTTTAAGAAATTATGTACATCAATAACTTGCCCTGAGCATCAGTAAGCAAACAGTAGGTTGGTGATTACTTGTTCTCATGAGAACACATGACTAATCTTAAGCTAAGGTCAACAGCTGACAGGCGCAATCGTACTACCTGAAGAGTGAAGAGCCTGTCCTCGTACTGCACCTCCTTGGTGAGGAAATCGGCACCGATGGTGGCCTTGTACTGGTTGCTGAACTTCTTATTCACATATCTGAATTACATCAAAGCTAAGGAAACACTAAAAAGGTTCTATACTAAGGAGTCGCATCCTCATGTCAGGGGGAAGCAAGTAAATCGAAGGAATTACTCCCCCGCAAATCAAATTCCAGGATACTGGTTCATCAGCGAAGTCTTCCCGACCCTGGATCGCAGGAGAAAAGTGAGCACAGGAAAGCAGCCGGAGAGTTTCAGAATAAAAGAAGAAAGATCCGAGACACCCACCCGCTGTCGCCGAGGATTATGACCTTGAGGAGAGTGCGCCGCCGCGAGGCCATCGGGATCTACCAAGGGCTCGTGCTCCGCGCGCTTTGGGGGAGACCGGAGAGAGAAGAGAGGCTAGAGAGAACCCTAAGCAGTGTTCGCTACCTTGCCGTCGCGACTCGCGGCGAAGGGGAAAGGGCGTTTGGTTTGGCCACAGGGGAGACCACAGGGATGGGCCCGCGGGATCTCTTCCGGTTTGACCAGGAACTTCCCGGAAACAGTTCGAGCCTGATGATTGGTGCAGGCGCAACCACCAATCAGCTGTCACCGAGCGATGGAAGCATCCAGATTAATATGCAATCAACAGCAGAGATTAGGGTACTTGATGCCCTATCTCGAGTGATGATTAAGCTCATTATGAAGCAACCAGCACCAGCAGACGCCATATGGGAAGCTCAATATCCGATTATTCGAATATTTTCCATTGTTGCAGACCTACTGAACCTGACTGAACCATTCACCTCATCTTCCTGAGTGGCGATCATTCATCAGGATGTTTTTCGCGCTTGACGTCTTGGTACTTCTATTTGCTGGAGATCGTGGTTCTCTGTTACTCACTCCAGTCCGGAATGCACCTTTCTGACCGGTGGATTAGCCTGTTGCTAGTGTAAACCTCTGGCCCCGGGAACATCATCGACATGTTCGGCTGTCTAGTGCGTGGTGATGATGAGAAAAATACTGCTGGCTGGTCAGTTACTGGTGGCTGGTGCTGGTTTCTGCTGAGAGAAAAATACTGCTGGCTGGTGGCTGATAAGTCAAACGAATATGACACATGTATGCCTTACCGGCTTGAGTACTTATAAGACTTATAATCGTTTTAGGATTTTGACAACATTAATTTCTCTTCGTACATCCTTTATTAGTGACAAACAAATAGGGGTGCAAAGTTATGATCTTCATTTATTTATTTGTTCATTATGAGGCGAATTGAACAATTTAATTTCATGGCATCACGTTGATTTCTCAATATCTGGTAGCAGGCATAGCTAGGATGAAGACATGTCAAGCTTGCAACCGCAACAACAGCTGTTCTGTTACGTACGGGTTGTCTTTCACAGGTTCCACACGAACGGATGAATCTTAACCCTGAATATTGGACAGTAGCCACAGGAACTGATATTTTTCAGGAACAATATGGAGAGCAGTTCTTCCGATTGCTTGTTCTGCCTTTACAAGTTCCACACGAATGAATGAATCTTAACCGACTGTTTGACACCCAGACACTTCTCAACAGCTCAACCTTGCACGAGCAACTCGAATTTTTGAACCTTTTATTCACAGGGGAGTGGCGTATACACGTGCTTATACAATTTACAATTCCAACTTAAACCTCCCACCCACCCACCCGAAAAATTGCACGAATCAGAAAAGCAGAGAAAAGGAGCACAAAAGAGACGAGAAACAAAATTCAATCCCGCAGCGGCTGCGCTACCACCTTGAAAACACGCTAATGTACACGAACAATGAGTTCACTCCCCGTTAGCTGACGACGAGGCGCCAAAATGCTGGGTGTCACTGTCACATCACGTCTGGCCGCGCCTGCCGGTGGTGCGCCGGCTCATCCTCTCGGTGTCGCCGGCGGCGCGCCTGCCCGAAAACTGCTGCCCCCCCTGCGCGCCGGCGGCCACCTCGCCCCCGCCCGTGTCGCCGGCGCTGCTGGCCGTGTACTCGCTGGACGGGTTCAGCCCGTACTCGCTGGTGGGGTCGCTGAACTCGCTGCTCTCGTACTCCGAGATGGTCCCGGTGCCGGTGCTCCCGCCCGCGCCCGGCCCGAACGCCATCCGCCGCAGCCGGCCGATCTGGCCCGTCGTGCCGCCGCCCGACCGCTGCATCGCGCTCTCCCCCGGCCTCACGCCGGCGTTCAGGTCCTCCACCGACAGCTCGCCCTCCAGGTACCGGACGATCTGGCCATTAGATATAGAGTGGCAACAAAAGTCTCAGCGTGTTGCACCTGCTGTCACCGCGGCGTTCGGTGTGAGACGTTCTGGCAGAGGAGGCTTTACCTGGCTCATCCGCGGGCGAGACCGCGCGGTCTGGCGCACGGCGGCGGCGGCGCACGCGGTCAGCCGCGCCATGTCGTACGCGTCGTAGTTGGTCTCCAGCCTCGCATCGATCAGATCGTCGTAGATCTCCTCCTCGACAGCTCTGGCCAGCAACGGCCTAGCCTGTTGGACAGAAATGAAGATCCTTCACCAGACCAGACGTTGCATATGGAATGAGGGGAAAAGAGGAGCAGCCTAGTTGAAGTTGGAACAGACGTCGTCGCACTGTTATTATTAACAACTTACAACCAGCTGCACATTGTTAGTTCATAACCCTAACTGAGTGATTGGTAACTAATTTGGGTAGGTTCCAGAGTAAGATTGAAGGGCAAGATAGTATGAAGCATTGAGTGATGCAGTGACATGGCAATGGAATGACAGCATTGGTTCCAACAAGGGTTGTAAGTTACTCACCCAGGAAACCAACGTCTCAGGCTGGTCACCTGAAGACCTCATGATAGGCTTCCTCCCGGTGATCAGTTCCAGAAGCATCACGCCGAAAGAGAAGACGTCGGACCGGTCGTTAACTTTGCCTGTGGCAGCATACTCTGGCGCCAAATATCTGAAGACAAAAGGAAATGACAGTACAGATTCAGTCTACATCACCACATGAATCGGTTCATGCATCAGGGGTTCATGATGTATGGGGGCAAATTGCCGGGGTGTGACAACGTCACAGAGCAACAAACTCACCCGAAAGTTCCCATTACGCGCGTAGAAACAGCGGTGACTTCGGCTGCCTGGTATTTGGCCAAGCCAAAGTCTGCAACCTGCACAAAAACAATGCGTCTCAGATAAACAAGCAGGCAAGCAGACTGATGCCTGATGGTACTCGGTTCTCTCAATTTACCTTCGGCTCGTAGTTGTAATCCAGAAGGATGTTCGCCGCCTTGATGTCACGATGGATGATCTTAGGATGACCTGACAGCAAACCAAAACCCGGCGATTCTTTTTGTCAGAGACGGAAGCTTCAGAAATTCCGTACAGACGAGACAGAACACAGGGCAAGAGCCAAGAACTCACAATCTTCGTGCAGATAGGCGAGCCCCTTCGCCGAGCCGACGGCGATCTTCCATCGCCGCGGCCAGTCCAGCGCCGGCCTGCCGCTCCCTGAACCAGCCTCAAACCTCAGGCACAAATGGCACCAATCGAGCCGCATTCTTGACGTACATTGAGCACGAGGCGTGTTCTTACCGTGGAGGTGGAACTCGAGGGTCTTGTTGGGGACGTACTCGTAGACGAGCAGGCGCTGCTCGCCGAAGAGGCAGTAGCCGACGAGGGAGACGAGGTTCTTGTGGTGGACGCGGCTGATGATCTCCACCTCGGCGCGGAACTCGCGGTCGCCCTGCCCGCTGCCGGCGCGGAGCTTCTTGATGGCCACCTCGTGCCCGCCCACCGTGCCGCGGTACACGTGCCCGAACCCGCCCTGCCCGAGCAGGTTCCCGTCCGAGAACCCGTCCGTGGCCGCCGCCAGGTCGTCGTACGAGAACGTGCCGCCCGTGATGGCCGGCGAAGGGTTCAGCGGCGGCATCGACGGCTCCGACGGGCCCCGGCTGCTCTGCCACGAGTGCATCAGCGGCGGCGTCGACGACGGCGTCGTCGACGGCGCGTGCGACATGTGCGGCGGCGTCACCGGGCGCCGCGGGTCGTAGAACTCGGCTGGTGCCAGGACAAGGAACATCAAGACGATATGATCGGGTCAGGCCAGCAGCGTCTAGCAAGCAAAAGAGGCGCGCGAACGCACACCATTCAGCTGCGTGCAAACAGCATCGGTGCATCGCGGTTGCAGGGTACACCGCGTGAGGGAGCACGATGCAACGGCGCGGTCGATGGTGACCGTCACCCGCGGCAGGCGCAGTGATTACTGATTCGGTCTGCGGAATTGCGCCGTGCCACACGGTCACCCCGCTAATGCTGGGGTGGGGCCCGCGTCCGGCGTCGCGACGCGCATGGTCGCGTTCAAATCAACGTGCCTATGCCTACGACGGAACCTTACTTGGTGGAACAGTACTCTACTCTGGTTGATCGCACGCGTACCAAAGAGGAAAGGCGCGCGCGACCGCGTACGTACCTGGGAACCCCTGCTGCGACGGGGGCGGCCGGCGGCGGCGCTTCTTCGCCACGAAGAAGTAGATGAGCCCGGCAGCGAGGCCGAGAAGGACCACCGCCCCGACGGCCACGCCAACGACCACCGCGGTGCTGTTGCTCGTCGACTTGGAGGGCGATGACGACCCTGGCGGCGGAGGTGGAGACAGCGACAGCCGTGACGGCGGAGGAGGCGCGCGTGACGCTGGGACGCCGGTAGGGGGCGGCGGAGAAGGCGGGACGTCGTTTGGAGGAGGCGGTGACGCTGGGACGCTGCTGGGAGGAGGCGGTTGGCGTACAGGCGGAGGAGGAGATGGCACGGTCGCCGGTGAAGGGGGAGATGGTGTTACCGGTGGAGGTGGAGACGGCGTCACCGGTGGAGGTGGAGACGGCGTTACGGGTGGAGGTGGAGACGGCGTCACCGGCGGAGGAGGAGACGGTGTACTCGTAGGTGGAGATACCGGGGGAGTAGTAGGAGGCTGCGCCGTTGGCGGTGTAGTGGGCGGCTGCGCCGGTGTCGCTGGTGGCTGCGCCGGCGTCGTTGGCGGCTGGACCGGTGTCGTTGGCGGCTGCACCGGCGTCGTTGGCGGCTGCACCGGCGTCGTTGGCGGCGCCGGCGTGGTGGGCGCCTGCGGCGCCGGAGCCACCGGCGTCGGCGTCGGAGAGGACATGATGGTGCCGCTGCTCGCTGTCGGCGGCGCGCTGGTGCGATTTAGTCTCCTGCTATGGGCAGACTAGAACGAGACCAACAGCAGGGCTGCAGGAACGGAGAAGCGAAGACCGAAGGCGGGGAATATCTATGTGCTGGACGCACGCCGCCAGTTAGCCGTGAGGTGGATTTTGCTTGAATTGGCCGCGCGCATTTGTTTGGCTTCGCTTGCCGGGCTCGAGCGACAGCGACAGCAACGCGGGCGCAGTGATTCTTGTGTTTTAAATACGATCCGGTCTTTTACTCGCTTTTCTTGTAGAGTTGTTGGATAAGATTGACCGCACAAAAGTCAGAGTTTGATGGTGGTGGGATTAATTTTGTGTTCGTGCTAGAAGGCCTCTACTGCAGCCGCTAATCATGCATCGGCGTGCCGGTCAGAGCTTTCGTTCGATGGCAGGTAGTCAGGTACGCGCTGCGCGGACCCGGTTCACGTACATGTAGACAGCGCGGCAAGCGTCAGCGAGCAACCTCACCAACTTCGGTTGCCATGGCGCGACGACAACGGACGGGCGGGCGGGCGACGGCTCGTTGGCTCGTTGCGTTGCGTGTGGTGGTAGCAAACACACGGAGGAACCCGCTGCCGACTTCTACGGCTGCGGGAACAGGTATTCGCGGAGTCCCAAAGCGCGTGCGGGTTCGACCTTTCTTCTTGCTCGGAAGGCGGTTGCGAGTGTCTTATTCTCAGTCGGAAGTGGAAGAGTTTTCTTCTCCGGTAGCTTGCCGAAATGGGGCTTCGGGTAAACTATTGCACGCAATGTGTTGCCTGCTGTGTGAATCTGATTATGATTATGATTAATCTGTTTGAGAATTGCAACTTGCAGAGGCAAAGATATCACTGTCATTAACGGCTCTTTAGGCGATCGGCAGGGCTGTTTACGTGCTGACATCACCACAGAGTCACCATCTTCTGTATTGTATTCTATTATTACCAGGTCGGATACATGTGCATATATCGCGCACGTTTGAAGACGCAAGGAATTAAGCAGCCGGCAGCCGGCAGCGAGGAACGTCCAGGATGAATACATGATGAACCATTTAGACATTCCGTTGACCCACCCGTCGTCCGCACAGGTCCTCCAACAACTCGTGTACCACCACTCATAAAAAAGAAAAAAAAACAACTCATGTACCAGATGGGTCGTGGGTCACGACTCACAACCTGCCAATGGTGCCTTATGCATAGTCGCATCTGCCAAGGCGACATGATTTCTTGCCTAGGACGACATTTTCTGTAACTTGATCCCTCGGCGACCAAATCACGAGGCGTAGTTTTTTTTTCGAAAAATGAACTCACAAAATAAAATCAGTTATTGTACAAACAAGTTGGATGCTTCTAACAATCTAACTCGGTCTGGTATAAGATGACGAAGCTGTGCCAAACTAGTTGATGGCGAAGCTGTACTAAACTATGTTGAATACAGCATGTCTTTTATAAGGGACAGCGAAATGTTCAAACAGCCAAAATGGTGCAGATGGAGAGATTCTTCAATAATCATCATTGCAAATTCTAGACGAGTAACAACAAAATCATCCTTATAACCCCACTTGCATTACCAGGTTGAAACGAGATAAAGAACAAAACCTACATACATGGCAGCGATAAGGATGCCAATGGCAGGAGTGATAGGGTGAAAATAGAAGTATGCCAATGGTGACAATGGTTATGTATCAACTGAACTTCCTTCAAAAGAACTCTACCATCAGTTTTACACTTTTACAATCAATCTAAAAACAAGCCTTATCAGTCAATTTCTATTTAAAATTAACTTATTCAAATCAAACCATTTTTAGCCAAAGCAAGTCTCAGCCAATCCCATGAGCCCATTAGACAAGCTGAAGACGATTAGTTGTAGTAGTTGGGATTCAAGATGATGTTTTGCACCATGAGGTGATGGTGATGGAGGAGGAAGTTGATGTTATAAGGAAGCGGAGACTCTGTAAGTTGCGCTTATAAATTTTGTAGTCGTCTCTCTCCAAATCCTTCCTTCATATTTCCTAACCTACAAGAGCATTTTTTTTACGGGGAATAGCATGGCCTTCACTTAATCCATCTTCTTTATGACAACTAACCACCAGGGAAGGCTCACTGTCATCTTACACAGTTTGGACCTGGTCTGATATCCTCGTGCTTCTCCTTAAACCAAAACTTAGTGACTTTGCAACACTAAATTTCAATAAGAATTTTCAGCGACTCTTTTAGAATCCCTTAAGAAGCTGCCTAGGTTGGCTATTGTAAAGCAATCATAAACTTGGTGTAGAAAAATAGGACCTGAGTAGCTGACACATATCGATGCTCTTGGTACTGTGTTTACAGAGTCCTCCCTCTGTCCAAGTTTGATAAACGTATTAGGGGAAACATAAAGTCCAGAATTGATACGTGTATTTGTTGTTGGAGTCTGTTTCATCTTGGACTATTCAATGCATCCATTTTCTAGGCCAATCGATTTGCATGCTAAGCATGACGGTGGGAGATACATAGCATCAATATAGAATGTAGTAATGTTTTACATGTTTCATGATGCTTTAAGGAAGGAGATTAATTTCTCCTTGGTCTCTGTGCTATCCACTTATACAAATATCAAAGGTGGACGGAGGGAGTACTGATTAGTAATGATCTCTCAAAAGCATAGGAAACTCTGTACACCAAATTCAGTAACTATGTTTTCTTTTTTTAGTTTGTTTAAGAAATCAATAACAAAAATAACAGGTATTGTAAGAAGCCACTTTAAGCAAGAACAGTAAAGTGACAACTACATATAAGATAAACACCCCCAACTCCACACTCAAAGAAATAGGAATCATCTCTTATAATCCAAAAGGAACCCATGGAATTAAGAAAAATAATGGGAAATGGTGACTTTGTATAATCAAAATTCATCTTGATGAATAGTTCTATATCTACAAAACTCATTTAAGTACATCAGTTCTGTATTGCTGAATCATATCAGTAAATGAACTTAGTCAGTAAGGAGGAAATCTAGCTATGGGGTGCTTAAATGAGGGCGCTTATATAACAGGATTTAGTTTAATAAACTATAACAATCTCAATCAAGATCCTCTGTCCAGCAAACCTTATTAATAAACTTACATAGTCACTCAGTTCACAAAGGAAAGGGTTAAAAAGGTAAACCTGCATACCACAGGCGCAACAAGAATATGCATTCTTGAAATGAGCAGCGTGCAATTACAGCAATTGAGAGATAAGCAAGATGCAACATGTTGCAAACAAGATGCCAAATCAACAAGCATCCATCATATTGGTATGTTAAAAATATAGAAGTAGCATGACAGGTTAAACTAATGGGTTCAAGAAGTCATTCTATATATCAATTGAGAAGGTACTGCAGCTAATGAGCAAAGATAGTGATACTCAAATGCATAACTACGAAACTGAAAGTAGATATCAGTTACGCTCCCTAACAATTATATCATTGTTAAGATTTATCAAATCTAGCGAGGCTCAAGTCAGACTTCGTTGGTTTTGGGCTTTTGGTCTGTCATGCAGAATTGAAGACATGACCTGAACAATACCAGTCTGCTCAAAATCAAAAAATTCTGAAGCAATTTATCGCTATTCGATACCTTACATTATTATATTATATATACTTTCCGAAACATCTCCCCAGCTAACCTACTAATCTCAGTTTCATGGATGAAGTATTTCATCTTTGACTACAAACCAAAACCCTGACAAGCAGCTTCTATCCCGGTTTGGCAAACAAAATTGGATTGCTAACTAGGTGAATTAAGCATCCACAAAAGCCAACAAGGCACTATGATGATCTAACTTGATACTCCACTGCAAAACGTTTACAGCATCTCTAGTTCGAAAATGAAGCTATCTCGTAGTTCTTGCAACCATAAAACATTACAAAGGCATAGGCACATAGCAAAACAGGAGACATACTCCATTTCAGCTAGGCAGCCACAGACTAAAATCACCCATTCTACTTCATTTGTAGGTATATAATAGCACTGCATATCCGTTTTCATAGACAAACATAAACCCATAAACAACACTGACATAACACTGGTATTGATGACAAATCATGATCAAACCGATTCAAACATCTCGAGTTTCGGCAATTGAAAAGACAACGAGTCATTACACCTTATTCATTGGAATCCCACACAATAGTTCAACATTCCAAAATGCTCCATCAGATTCAGACTAAAGCAGTACGGGCACAAACCGAGCGGATACTCCTCGCAGACCAGCCGAGGGCTCGACGCCAACCGCAGGCGCGCCGCTCAGAGGAACTTCCTGTACGGCCGCCCAGCATCCTCGTCCTGCATATGCTGTAGCCAGACCCAGATTCGATCTTAGGGTTTGGACTTTGGAGGATGGAAAAAGGAACTGCGGAATGACAAGGGGTTGCAGAAGGATTACGAATTCGCGGACGATGCCCTTGTAGACGAGGATGGGGACGGCGAGGCCGAAGAGGCCGACGACGGCGAGGCTGCGGCGGGTCCAGCGGAAGTTGAACTCGAGGTTCTCCCGGCCCGCGTTCCACTCCTCGATCCACCGGTTCTTGTGCACCTCCATGCCGCCACCCATCTTCTACTCCTCCCTTCCTTGGATCCGCCGCGGGATGCGAAATGTGTGCGGGTTGCTGGCGAGACGGCGAGACTGATTTGGTTTGGAGGATTTGAGGGAGAGACTGGCCTGCTTCTCCGGTTGTAGCAGGATTGCTCGAACCGTAACCAGAGTTGCGAAGGCGTATAGTTAGGATCACCCGATGCGGAAACAATGTGTGGTTTATGTTGCCCGTTTTCCCTTCGTGAAGACGGGTTTGTAGGAGTATGCATTTCACGCTTTCACAAGATATTTCACGAGAACTATATACCGATAAAAATCCATTAGGTCGCGACAACTGCGCGTTTTTTTTTTCAAATGAAACCTTTAGCTCATTCTATGAAATTATCTAGAGGGTATTAAAAATACGATTGTTTTTTAAGTGTAAGCTATAATAGATAATTTTATAAACATGGGCTTTTATAATTTCTTAGATGTTCCATCTACACCATGAAAGGAAAAAAAACGTAGGTCTGTAAAGGGAGCGAATCAACGCAATTATGATGTAAAATAGTAAGCGTGTGAGTATATACTTGTGTAGATGGGAGAAGGATAGTGTGATTGTTGTTTGTGTATTTTTCTTATATTGCTTACATCCTCCGGTCACTCTTCTTATGAGTCAAAATATTTTGTGTTATTACCATAGTTTTAAACTCATAAATGAATCCGTTAGTGCGATTCTATATCTTACAAAAAAAATCATAAAAAAGCTTCCACAACTTCAAATACTAAAACCATACTCACAGAGTAACTAAGGGTCCGTTTAGAATTTACTGTGTAATTGTGTCATCTTATTTGTGTAGAGAGATGACAACTACCGTGTCGATGCATGGCACCCCAACGATGCTGAATTCCCTCATGTACAAGGAATAACAGGTCCGTGACACAATGTTTTTCTACCATGCTGACTGGACACATTTGTGAATAACGATTAACCTTTTGTTTTCCTTTCTGTATAGATTTGTTGAAACCGATGGTAAGAGCTTTGATAGGGTGAAAGAAGCACTTCAAACTGACCCATTTTGAGGAGGTGCAGTGCTTTTACTCGTCTCTCCAAATTTCGATGTGAAAAAAACCTTTTGCAAATAATATGCAATACATGCCTCTGAATGCATGTTTTCACACCCCACCATTGGATGATTCGGATTTACAAACCGAAACCTCAAAAGAACAGAGCAAGAGGGAAACTAAAATTAAAATTTGTAAGTCAGACATAAAAATTTGCTTGGGTACAAGCATATTGAAACTTCTACCTCTTAAGCGCCCGTTTGGTAGCGCTCCTGCCGCTCCGCTCCACGCGAGAATCAACGGAGCGCTACCAAACGGTTTCTCGCTCGCCCGATTCTCGCCCGAATTGGCTCGGAGTGATTCGTCCGATTCCACGCCTAGGGAGGAGCGAAAAAACATGCTCACCCGATTCCCCTTGCGATTCCTCCCTCCCTCGTCATCTCACGCGGTTCCGGCGACACTCCGCCATCCCCGCACCGCTTCCCTCGACCATCCGTGGGCCACTCCCCTCCCCGCTCGTCGTGAGGCCCTCTGCCCATCCACATGGTTCTCCTCCCTATCCACGCGGCCCTCTGCTCTACCGCCGCCGTGAGACTATCCTCCACCAATCATGCGGCGCTCCCCTCTGCCGCTCGCTGCAAAGGTCTCCACCCCGGTCCGCACGGAGCGCCGCCGCCTCGAGGATCCCTCCACCGACCGCGTAACACTCCCATCCGTTGTGAGCGACGTATGGGAGCAGGATCTGCAGGAACACGTGGGAGGGTCTGCTGCGGTTGGAAGGAATGGGGAGGATCTACGGTCGCGATCACATGGATCCCGTCAGTGCCGTCGAGTCGGAGTAGGAGCCGATGGAGGAGCAGTACCAAACAAGGTTTTTTTGGGGAGCTAGAGCGGCAGGAGCGAGGAGCAGAGCTAGTCTAGAGAGATGCTACACGAGCTAAACTTGTCTTTTGCTTTAAGAAATCGTATTAACATGAGTGGGTGTAACTTATTTTAAAATTTTATTTTACCGTATCACTAATTTAACTTTTTTACAACAATATTACTTTACAAAAAGTCGAGAAGAGCTCGTACCATACATCATACATTTTATGATTATTGATAAGATACAAAAACATTATAATTTAGTAGTTATCAAGTTTATAAGGTACAGGAGGTTAGTATTTTCTAGAAAAGAGACTGCATAATTTTTTTCTGCGTTAAATATTAATTAGCTTGACAGATTGCCAGGGAATCCTTTTCACACTTTTCTCTCAAACAAACAGAATTTTTTTGCTTTTCACACCAGGCGCAAGGTGATCCTCGTTCACGGCGACATGGCCCCATACTCTTTGCTGGCAGAAAAGAGATCAGCCGAGCAAGCCCAGCCTGCAGGCTGCAGCAGATCGAACCGTGGTCTCGGGCTCTCCAATCCAACAGGTGTTGCCTGCGCGGTCTTCCCCCTCCAGTCAATTCTTCCCCCACCTCCACCTCCGCGCTCCACCCTCACCTCTCTTCTCCGCCTCGCCGCGCCGCGCCCGAAGCCAGGCCGTACCAAACCCTATCTATCGGGCTTCCCGTGCCCTCGCCAGGAGATGCTCCGCCCGCCCGCCCCCTGATCATCATCCTCCGCCGTCGTTGCCGCTCCTTGCCCGCCCGCCGGTATGGGCCGCTACGGCCCTTTCCCTGCCGCCGCCGGGGATGGCGGGGGCTGCCTGCCGGTGCCGATTGTCGCGGCCGAGGGCGCGCTTGCTGTCATCGATGGTGCCATAGCGACCGCGGCCTTCGTGCAGGTGGCTTTGTTCGATCTGGTGTCTCGAGTTTTTGCTCCGCCTGTGATTGTGGTGGAGCTAAGTAGTGGAGTGGAGTGGATGTTTGTTGGGTCCTGAATCAGGATAAGTAGTGGAGGAGCACGGGGCATCTGTGGCTGATAAGTTCAGTTGAAACAGGATAAGCTGCATTAGTTGTTGCATCTCGAACCCTCTAGAGATTCTGGCATGATACTTGCCCAACATAGTGTTGCTCTGGTGTTAATAGACGTGGAGTTTCACCCCACTGAAATGTGTACCTTTCTGTCTACATTGTATTCAATGTTACTCTAATGTATGCAACTATGTATACTGATTGCCATTTTGACCAGTTGCCATTGCACATCACCTTAATTAAATACTTCAATATTATCTTCTCAAGTATTTCACTAAGGATCGCTGTGCTTGTATGGTGCAGCTGGCAAGAATTCACAGGCACAATCAGCAACAGGGATGGACTCGGCAAAAGGTATCTGGAATCTCCATGTTATGTTCTCCTTGCTGTCCAACTTTTTGTACGTTGTTTTAGGCTAGCTACTACTTATTTCGCCCTTGAACTTTGAGCTAGCCAATTAGTGTAGTCATTTTATGTTTCTTTAATTTTGAAATGAAATTTCCATCTAGTCCTGTACATATTTACTTGCATTTAAAACCAAAGCTTTATAATGGCCTAGCTCAAAATGAAAGATAAAAAAAATCCTCTTCTTACTTATATAGATGTTTTTTTTTACCTCATACTAGCAAAGCTTATCCTCTTATAGCTGTAACAGTTGATTGTAGTTTTAATTTAATGGGTTTGTTTGACTTGTTTGATTGGTTTGTTGTCCAAACTACTTTCAGTTTGTGATAGCCATTTAGGTTATTAATTTTTGTTATGTAGGCAAGGTAAACTGCAAGCATATCACAGCTATAATTTCACGATGTGAATACAGCTATATAGTATCAACTAACAGCTATATTCTTTAGTTTCTATATTTTTTGAAAGCCATGACCACAGTTCCTTGCTACAACCTCCATTCTCAAATATATGACGTTTAGGACAAGCAAATTAGTTCATTTTTGAACTAAATAGCTGTTATGAAATAATGCGAAAAACAAGATCGAACACGAGACACGATTTAACGTGGAAAACCCATTGCGGGAAAAAACCACGGAAGACAATCACTATTGAGGAGAGTTTACAAGTAGGGATGATACATGGCTTATCTGTCTTGCCCTGTCTTGTCTTGTCTTACCCTACCGTCTACATAGGCTTACATATATATAGGCAGATCACGCGCCCGTACTTGGTTGCGTTACCAAGGTGAGACTAAACTGTGCACTTTCTAAGAGAAACCACAGCGCGATGGGCCTCCACTTCGCTTCGGCCCAAGCATGGCCTATATCGTGGATGTGAATTTGGAACATATCCAACAAACTCCACCTTGAGACAAATTCCACTTGTAGACGAATAATAAACCTCCATATTCAATTCTTTAATGCCAATGTCCATCGGACTAACCAATGAGTAAGATCACTTGAGTATTCTTCCCAACACTCAAATGGCAAATGGCAATAACGATCAATCATCGAATGACATAAAGTCGCAATATCACCCGTGGCATAAATATCCAGTGAAGAACTCAATTACTGCTCCATTCAAACACGGTTCAAATGTAGGCATAAATGTGCAACCAATGGTATAAACTTCTGCAATAGACCTGAGCGGACGTCTCCACCTTGAACAACAAACGTACTGAATGCTAGTACAAAACGTTGTAGTATCTATGCAGTAACTTTGACTAAATCCCTCAACATGAGCAAAGACAACAATAAACGTACTGCTCCCGCAATACAAAACACTGTAGTATCTAGTCAAACAAAACTTCCTCTGTTGCGCTTAGAATCCTCCACCTCGAACTCAATTCAAAGCAAAACTTTCACTTCCAACTCCATAGGAGTAAAAGAAACCACTAGGCTGGCATGAACGATGTTGTCAAAACATCAAATGAATTAACTCAAAGTGATCAAATAGTAATCCCAATATCTCCTCAAAATCTCAATATCTCAGCAGCGGAAATCATATTTCAAAGAAGCCATGTGAAAGAAATAACCAGAAGAAAATAATCTGCAGTAAATAATCTAGAAACGTTACTGTGTAACTCTAGCAATAACCTGCAGCCTTGTGTACACTTCCTGTGTACGTCCAGCGAAGAACTCTGAAAACCTTACGGTAGCTTTCACGTGTGGCTATGCTCCCCCTTGATTCGCGTGCTACAGTACAAATAATTCCTTCGCCTGACTCACCACATAACCGCAGTCTGATCGGACTCGAACTCGATGACAACGAAAAAACGATTCCGCCTACAACTCCGCCTTGGACTGACGCAGATACGTCGATCGCCGTTGAACGACACGGAAACGGGCAGATAACCTGGATCGCCTGAAGTACGGAAACCACCAGCGGCGGCACGCGACGAGGAACCAACGAAGCCTTAATTTTTTTTTCACGTGATCTCGTGCCAAGCTCTGATACCACTTGTTATAAAATAATACATGAAACAAGATCGAACACGAGACACGATTTAACGTGGAAAACCCATTGCGGGAAAAAAACCACGGAAGACAATCACTATTGAGGAGAGTTTACAAGTAGGGATGATACATGACTTATCTGTCTTGCCCTGTCTTGTCTTGTCTTACCCTACCGTCTACATAGGCTGGCAGATCACGCGCCCGTACTTGGTTGCGTTACCAAGGTGGGACTAAACTGTGCACTTTCTAAGAGAAACCACAGCGCGATAGGCCTCCGCTTCGCTCCGGCCCAAGCATGGCCTATATCGTGGATGTGAATTTGGAACATATCCAACAATAGCTTGTCCTAAACGATATATATTCGAGAACGGAGGTAGTATATAGGCATATTTTTACATCAATACATGGGTTAGTAGATTTTGGGCTAGAGTTAAAGTTATGATATAAATAATGCTAAATCAGTGTTCGACATTTGTTTTCCTTTGAGCTATGAGCTCAGCTTCCATATCCTTGACCTTAATGATATATGCCTAATCTCTTGCAGATATTCCATTTTATGATTGGCCTATCAAACATAGGTGAGATACATTAGTTCGGCGAATCCCTCTCATTCTTTGTCATTGGCGTATACTGGGAATTTCTGCATAGTTTATTATTATTTGTTGATTGTCTTAACTGTTCTTGTTTGGTTAGTTACTAATTACTACTCAAGTTTTAGTTAATGCTAGTTCAATTGCTAGAGTGGAAGTGTCAGCTGAAGTACTACTTTTTTCTGAAAATGGAAAGTAGCTGCTATAGCATTCAGGAAATATGCATAACAAAAACCATAATGATGTCCCTAGTTTTGGAACAATTAGGAAATGGATGCTACTATGCTAGTTTAAAATTTTATTTTGCCATACTTGTATTGCAGCTTTTTTATGCCTGTCCTTAGGTGGGTTGGATGCAAAATAGCTTAATGTGGCTGACTTCCTTAATCAGCGAGGATTTGATTCTGTACTGACTTTACCTTTTTAGGCAAATACATTTTATTTGGAATTTGTTGATAGCCAGAGTGCCCTTAAGTGGGTTCATCATAGTTCCTGCAGAGGTTTTCAGTGTTGACTTAACATTTTCCGAAATAAGTACTCATACATCTAGAAATGAATCGGAATAAACACAAATACTCCCTTTTCATTCAACCTTATGACAATTTTCCTTGCATATTTTGCGTATACCATCATTCCTTCTAACTTAAGTTAAATTTCTTTTTTCGTGATAGTTTTCCTAGTGTATTTCGTGTCTACCATCATTGCTACTTGTCAGAGATGGATTTGCTGGGTGCATGGATGTGGATTTGTTCTCATGGGTATGTTGTCCTGGAAGTATTGATTTACTATCGTTTTTCCATTGCTATTCTCTTCTGTTACAAGACCTTTTCTCTTCCATTATTTCCTGATTGAATCTAAGAGTTATCATGTATCATTATTTTGCAGCTAGTCCACAGATATTGCTTCTTGCTTCTTTTCTACTGCTACTGTCATTCTGGTAAGTCAGTGAAAATTGATTTTGGTATGTAGTAGGCATAGTATGCATGTAGCTTTGTCAAAATTTTCAAGGGCATCATAAATATCTTCTTTGGTATCACAGTGCGTTGTAGTTGTGTTCTATGTTCGATTTATCTATTTGAATGGCGGAGACATAGCATATAATAACCCAAGAAAAATGTTAATGATCGGATTATCAGCCAGATTGTTTGTTGATCATTTGGATTATCTTAATCCTCTCTTCCCCCTTAGTTATCCCTGTGTTGTCAATATCTTCTTTCGGTGTAGCTTACCCTATGTAATGTGTTGAACTATTTGAAGAGAAAAGAAATAGCATACCTTATGTCTTAGTTCATCACTTCTTTGTGCTACCGGATATCAACCCATTGGTAGCAGGACCAAATGGTAGCAAATCTCTGTTGGTTGTAATCTATGCTTTTAATCTTGATCATTAAAGGATAACTGGATAGCCTACTTCCTAGGTAGTAGATCCATCATATGTACTAGCCTACAAAAGTTTCCACCAGCCACAGTTCAGTGCTAAGTCAATAAAATAGTGGTGTTATGGCTCAAGTTGATATTCATAGTAGTACCCATTATTCAGATGTGACTACCATCTGGGGGAAAACATGAATGTGCGTAAAAGTTCAGTTTGTTGGTTACAAGCCCTATCCTAGGCAAGAGCTAGTCTTTTTGCTTCCACTCACTCAAAGCAAATGTTACCCCAGCACATTGATGGTCCTGCTAGTTTTTGTTAGGTTCTCCTCAAGCTGATAAGCACCCAAATGAAATGTATTGAGAGGCTGATCATTAAAAGACCCAAAGAGTAGTGCTCTTAGTTGATGGAGAAGACACTGTAACCCTTACTTTACTTCTCCCGGATGTATACCACAGCTGGTTTTCCTTGGCAAATTCCTTGACCTTTGGGCCTTCCCTTGCCAATATATGGTCATTGATAGTGCCATCAACATGAGTAAAGTACCACCCTACCCAAGCCTGCTAATACGATTCTGTGGAGCACTCTCATAGATATTCTTCCATCATATGGCTGTGGCATGTAGCAAGACTTGTTCTCCTAGAAACACAATGAGGGTCATCTCTAGTGCCCATGGTGCTTCTATAGGTGGACAATATCATTGTTCATTATCACATGCGGATATAGCTTATTATAGTGTGGTGCCTCCATGGGTCTTGCTGCTGTGCATGTAATATAGCACATACCCTTTTTGGTTTTCCTTGCTTCTCTTAGTGGTCAAATTTGCTTCGATGCATTGGTGCTACATACCTGCCCTTTTTTTGGCTCTCTTGAGTTGCAAATGCCTTTCTCTTTTTATTCTTTTTTTAAAAAAACTTTGTTTCTCTAAAAGCATGATCTTACAGGGTTGACCTGTGTCATCAGACAAATGATGAAGATGAAGAAGATGTTACGAGTCACCATGAAGCTTTACTAGATAGAACAAAAACTAAACCCGGCATCCGTCCTGTAAATATCCGTCAGAGGTGTTGCCCGGGAATACAGCTTGGAAGCCGGCAAAAGTTTGTGATTTTGGCAAGTTTTCTTTCCCATCATTATAACTTACTGGTTGCGTCGTCATGGCCTTTTTCTCACCCATGCAGATCTACTTATGCATGATGCCTAGTACATGGAGAAAATTTGATTTTGTCATATTTAATCATTCAATGTTTCTAGTTCTACCTTCTATCAGAGCAACTATTTGTTAACCCAAATTTATACTGAGCTATATTTTTTCTGTGCAGGTGCTTGTACTGTCATTTGTTGTTATGTTCGCCTTTGCCATTCTCATATGGGTTGGTAGAGGAGAAAACCCTATTGATTCGTCTCTATTGAAAAGGGTATGAAGAATTAGCGATTTCACATCCTGCTGATTATTCTTCTATGTTTCTTTTTGCATTGGTATATCTGATACCAATGTTCATATTGTCACACTGCATAAAACAATTGAAAAATCCTGCAGAATAGTGCCAGTGTATCATTGTAGCCCTGTACCTATTCTCAAGGTGAAGGAATAAAATGATGAATGGTACATAACACCCAGAAAGTTCTTATCGTTAGCAGGGGCGGAGCTACATAGGGGCCATAGTGGGCTCCACCCCCCCCCCCCCCCCCCCTGCCATGCAAAATTTCCATTGATTCAACAGTAATTTTAGCACTGCTTACTGATTTTATAGTTTAATTAACATAGGTTGGCCCCCTGAATTCTTTGTCAAGCTCCGCCAGTGATCATTAGACTGCACCATGAGAGTGTTGGCAGAAAGTTCTTATCATTAACTCTTTAGAAATAAGACAAGCACATGTTTATATGTTACCTCTTCTTCTATTCCCTATCTGCTCGCCCCTGTTGTGTGTTTCCCTTCTTCTTTCCAGTCAAATCAGTAACTGTTGGCATATATATTGCAAATGAATTATGAAACTTTTCTGTATCAATACTGCTGAGTTAATTATCTATATTGTGCATCTCAAACAGGATCTACTCTGTTGTTGTAGGCACATGTTATGGCATGACATTTTGGGACAATTTTTTTTTTCTGTATGACATTTTGTTAAATTATGATGACATACAGTCAATAATGGGAAAATCACAATTAAAAGCAAACAACAGAGTGTTAGAGGTCGTCCGGGAGTCATTTTGCTGATTAACAAAGCCTAAATGTTCAATTTGTAATACATCTTATGCTAGGGCTATGGGATCTCCATTCAATATATGTTCTCTACCAGTTCTGGAGAGAAAATATTGACTTGCATATCTTCTAATGTTTGCTGCGCACTTGATGTACTTATATTTTTAGAATTTCCTTCTCGATAACTTTACAATTTTCACTAATTCCATCAACATTTTATTTTGCAGGTTTATTTGGATGTATTTTCAGTAGTAGTTCTTGTACTCGGTGGTGCTCTGGCATGTTATGGTAAGCATTCAATTCTGTTTGTGTACGACATGGCATAATAATGCCCTAGATATTAATTCAGGAATTAATGAAATATTATACTGGAGAAGCTGTTTGTATGTACTCCCCCGTTCTCATCCAAAGATTATATTCCATTTATTTTCTTGTATTAGCCCATAGATAGTAGTTTTATTATTGTTCCAAATGCTTGATTTCTTTCTTATTCCTTGGCCAACTTGCAAAAGTGTCTGATAGTTGTTCACTGCTAGCTGTAGTTGCACTTGCACTCTTGTACATCATTAATGAGATACGAGTATCATTACATTTCTTTTTTTCTTGGATGTTCATGTAGGTGCATTGTTATTCTCGAAGATGAGCAAAGTTCGTTCTGAAACTGTATCAACCGAGAAGCGGAAGGTATTCTCTCCCAGGACCATTCCTGTGGCTTCATTTATTTATCTTGTTGATTGTGTGCAAGATTTCATGTATGTGTGGTTATGACTTTTAGGTGAACGTAGTGTTACTTAGCATTTCCAAAGTTTGTTCAGTTTTATGACTTATTTTGAGGGGATTCTTCTTTTAGATCTCAGCAATAAGGAAAAATCATTGTATTAACTAATTCACACTTAAAAGAGCACATATGCGTTGAAGTGTCTTTTCTATTTATCAGCATGATCTAAAAAAAATATGGATCTAACATTTTTGAAAACATACAAATTTCATCTTTGAGCAATATGCTCCTCTATTCAAATTGACATTCATTCCCTGCAGGTTGCCAGTTTGGCTGCTGTCTCACTGATTTGTTTTTCGTCTTCTGCTATACTAGCACTTGTGACTAATGTTCCAGTAAGTTCTTATATACATTCTAGTTGATGTAAGTCCATGATTTCTCAGTTCTTTAAATTACCTCCAATTTTCTGTACCTTTTGCTGCAGGTGCTTTTGTATTGGTACTCAACAGATGCAGACATCATCTACAATGCTGTTATTTTGTTTGTATATTACTTCATAGGTATTCTGCGTTCCTTTATTCATAGAAATATGCAAATAGCACATCTTTTCTCTATGGCCTTGTACTTAATGTAGTGCGTGTTGGCATTCCCATTCACTGTCAAAAGTGGTAGGATGCATTAAGCATTTTTAAATGCATTTTGCCATTAAGCATATATGCATATGCTTCAATGCCGTATCTTGTTATTGCAGGCATGCTCCCACCTCCAAGCATACATGAGATTAGGCAACAATCTTTGTATCATGTTTTGCAGGCATATAATAGATTTAGGTTTATTCCTGCTATGTTGTTAGATTCAAGGGCTTAACCTCCATCCACAATCCTTTGTATATCTGTGTTCTTGTGATTTCTCCTCATCTTTTCATTATTTACCAGGCTGTAGTTTACCTTGATAATCGCATGGTACTTGTTCTGTAGATGCATAACATTTCTATGAATAGTTCTAGAGAATTGGTACTTGGTGCACAAGCTTAACACATCAAAGTGCCATGAATGGAGATGAATATTAGAAGAGTAATTGAAAGCATGATGCATGCTTATTACTCCCTATCTCCTTTTTTGATCTGCCCATTTATCGCTGATGGTTCAGTTGCCAGTGGACATTAAAGAACTAGAAATGCCTCTTAAATTTACATTTTTTTCCTGATGGTGTTTATACGCTGAATCATCTGTTTATATTTCCCGTAGGCTCATCAGTTCCATCAGGGTTTGTTTTATGGATCATGAGAGATTTGCCTCATCGTCAGGTGGTAGAAAGGCCCACAGGAACGAGAGTTGTTACTTTGTTCAGGGAAAGACCATCAACTACACAGGATCCGCAGTGGAGGACAGCTGTTACATCCTCAAACAAGGTACTCCCAACTATTGTGCTCTTTAAGTGAAATTATTCAGCTGTAGGGTTGAACATGCCTAATTATCTTGATTTGTAGGCCCTCAAGTCAAGCCCGATTTAACAACACTGACAATCGATGCTGAACCTTCTAGTCTGCCTAATGTGCCAAGAACATCAGTGGCGCACTGGCATCTACTACTATGACAGTTGGTGGGTACAAGACAAATCAGTAATTCCTGCTTTATGGAATTACCTGTGGCTGTAGCATGCTTTTGCTTCTCAACTGCTCATCAAGCAGGATGCACATTGCAGGTTGGGGGTTTGAAGAATTAACAAAAATGTAAATAGCCTTAGAAATGAGAGTTTTCATGGTTAGGCTGTTAGTTTCTCCTTTGAGATTTACCGTACCTTTCCCTTTGGTTACCTGTCCTCATTTAGTTCTTTTGAAACTTGAAAGTAACAAGAGAATGCGACTAATTCATGATAGAAGGGATTTATTCCCTAGAGATCGTAATTACTTGCCAACATTTATTGATCACTAGGAGATTGCAACATAAGCTGACGAGCTGCGAAGTGATGAAGATATTCGGAACACGACTGGTAGGTAATACTTCAGTACCCGTTTCAGATTGTGAACTGTAGTTACCAGAGTAATGAACTAACTGTAGAGAGTGCCAATAACTCTGAGCTGTGTGATCCACTTCACAATGAGAACGTGTACGTCAGTATTCTGTCATAGGATAGCGTTTTATATTTGGCATTTCATCGTTGGTAAGGAACTATGATTTCAGGTTTTGTATTGGTAATAATCTCGTTGATCCACAGCTTTGCTGTTGGCTTGCGGAACACTGCAGAGATGCCTAATTCATCGTAGGCAGCGTCCTTGGAAGAACCAAATGAATGCCCTAAACGAGATTTTGCAGTTCGTAACCTTCGTCGAATGAACCACACACGCTAGCAACTTAGACATGACTAGTTAAAGGCAAGATGGATTCGTAGTTTCCCAGTTAGGGTGGAGGAAGGAGAGGATCCCCTCAATGCCACGGGAAATTATGCAGATCCTCTGGGACTATGGGTGCCACCGAAATTGTTTAGTTGCCACTGCTTGGAATTTGCATGCCCTTGCCATTTCCATCAGGTCCCGTTTAAGTTTGCTCCACTGACTGCATGGACCACAACTGAACACCATTAACCTCTCTCTCTCTCTCTCTCTCTCTCTCCCTCCCTCCCCTACGCTGCACATATGGCTGCCCGCTTGTGTTTGTACTGTCGTCGTCCGTCATGCTCATCCTTGTGTCCGCGTAACTCTAGGCCAGCTCACCGCACTGGTAATAAAGTCTCAGACTTCACATAGTCCCGCGCGGCGGGGTGGTAAAGGGCATTTGTACTAAAAATTCTAAGAATCTAGCTCAATTAATATCAGATTAAAATACTACTCGTTTTTGAACTAAAATTTATTAGAGTCAAGTTGGATTGTGAAGGAGAGAAAGAGCCACGATACATTCCCACCCCTACCTGTGTCAGGCCGTGAGCTTGCCGCGATGCCACCGAAAGAATAGCGTACATTAAATACTGAAATAAATACATAAAAATAAGATATCACCGTCGAATGTGCATAGATTTCAGCACAAAGAAACTTACCAAGTTATCTACAGTACAATCAATTCGCAAGTACGATTTACTTGATTGCTTACCGGATTTGTCTTCTCACGACTAGATCTAGCACACGACTGAAGACTAGCACGAGGTGTTGTTCCTTGCTCCGCGGTGTCTTTGGCTGTCGGCATTCCTGACAGTCGTCATTCTCGATTGGTGGCCGGAATTTCCATTCCAACGAAGGACCAACGGCCATGCGTTACACGCCGAGGCACCTCGTACGGGGAAAACCCGAGCAGCGCAGCTTGCCTCCCTGCCCTCCCTTGCGCGTATGGCCGATAGAAGCAAAAAGACAAGTAGCGACGGCCAGCGCAGCTGGGCGTCGTGCAACAGACAATCGCCCTGTTGTTTGGAGTATTTTTCTCTCAGAACAAATCAGCTACCGGTCACCAGTCAGCAGTACTTTTCTCTCAGAACAAATCAAGAGGGAGAGTGAAAGTGCATCTAGGCATTTAATCTATTTTGGTGATTATTGGCAATAGAAATTTGGATATGATGTTGTGCATGAGTTGTGCAGGAATAAAATGAAATTAATGAAAGGTAGCACTCAAGGAAAGATCCCAATTCATATTCATGTGGTGGAAGACTCAATTGGCGAATTTAAATTCTATTTTCCGTTTGAAATTGAGTATAGGACCACCGTACTATCAAGGGGGACGTAGTTGATGAATTCTAGTTGCTCAAAGTGCTTTGCTTGAGATGACAACTTTTTAGAGCCACAAAAACACTTCACAAACCCCCTTTCCTGCTTGGCCGGATCTTAGGCCGGAAGATCCGACCGGATGTTCCGGGTCGCTCTGTCTTGAGTTTTTCTCGGGCCGGAAGATCCGGCCAGTGTATCGGATGTTACATAACTTAGCCGTTTTCAAGTCCAAGAGTGTCCTGAGTGCATGTTCCGACCCGAGGCCGGAAGATCCGACCGGAAGTTCCGGATGGCTCTGTCTTGGTTCCTCTCTGGGCCGGAAGTTCCGGGGTCCATCGGAAGATCCGACAACTGGTCGGAAGATCCGGCCCCCGGAACTTCACTGGAGTTTTTCTTACTCGGTTATGTTGCTTATCGGAAGATCCGACCACATGTCGGAAGATCCGGTACCCCTTCGCAGTGAACTTAACGGTCACATTTTGGGGGTTGGTATTTATACCCCTCACCCCCTTTCATTCACTGCAGCTGTTCACTCTGACCTAACACGAGACAAACTCTCTCTTGAGCATTCACTCCACCTCTCTACTCCCTTCCAAGGCTTGATTCTTCCAAGATTCACCTAGGGTTTGAGTGAGAGAGAAGATTTGAGGTGTGAGACTTGTGCAACCTTGAGCCCTTCACTAGTTCATCTCTCAAGCACTTGAAGCACTTGGATTCATCGATTTGTGTTTGTTACTCTTGGAGCCTGCTCCTAGACGGTTAGTGGTGCCGGTGAACTCCCATTATCTTGTGGTTTGAGTCCCGGAAGTTTGTATTACCCTCTCTCTTCGTGGGAGCACATAGTAAGTAACTCAATCCTCCTTTGTGGTTGATTGGGAGAGACTTGGGGTTAGTGTGACAGCCCGGCTCTTTGTGAGCATCTCAACGGAGACGTAGCTCCTTTGTGGAGTGAACTTCGGTAGAAAATCCTTTGTCTCCACTTTTGTTCTTGCTCTTATTATTTCTATAACTTGTTTTGTCCCGATCTACTTATTTGTGGGAATACTCTGACATTGATCATATATAGAAGGTTCCTTACATCATTTGTGAGCTTTGTATTCAAGTGGAATTGTCAAAAGGTCATTAGTTTTCAAATCTCGAAGTTCTCTTGAATTGCCTGTCGGAAGATCCGGCTTTGCATCGGATCTTCCGGTATTCTGTCCCAGTCGGAAGATCCTGTACAGTGTCGGATCTTCCTGGCCGGAAGATCCGAGACTGTGTCGGATCATCCGACTTTCTGACAGTTTTCGGAGGATTTTTGCAGGAATTTTTAAACAGGCCTATTCACCCCCCTCTAGGCCTAGTGTTGGTCCTTTCAATTGGTATCAGAGCCTAATCCCTTGTTTAGGCTTAACCGCTAAGGGAAAACACTATGGCCGGTATGGGAGATGTATCCGAGATGGCTTCCGCCCACAAAGACAAACATCCGACGCCCGTTGAGTCAAGCTCGAGCGATGATGAATTCAACATTAGCGATGTTGATGAGAGCTTGGATGAACAAGAAAAGAAAAAGCTAAGAAGGGAGAAGATAAGGAAGAAGATTAAGGAGAAGGCCGAAAGAGAGGCGCAAAAGCTTTTCAAGAAGAAGATACGAGAAAGAGACGCTCTTGACGGACAACACTCGGTGTCTTTTCGATATGAGACATCTTCTTCTAACAAATCTTTTGACCCTTCTAGTCTTAATTTTTCATCCGTTCCAATGGACAAAGTCCCCAAATTCAATGGGATTGACTATGCCCGGTGGAGCGATGATATGAAAGTTTACTTGCATGGTCTTCATCCATCCCTTTGGACTATTGTGAATATAGGTGTCGACAAGAGTGGAACGCCAAGTCGAGAACAAGAGTACGACATCTTCCGCAACTCTCAAGCCGTGACCGTGCTTAGGAGTGCTCTAAGCTCCTATGAGTACAACAAGATTAGAGGAATCGATAGTGCCAAGGAGCTATGGGACACCCTTCAAATGGCACATGAAGGATCGGATGAGGTCAAGGAAGGCAAGGTAGATCTCTTACAAGGAGAACTAGAAGCTTTTGTCATGAAGAAGGATGAGTCCTTGCAAGAGATGTATGATCGATTGAAGCTCCTCGTCACCGAAATTAGAATGCTTGGAAGCAATGATTGGGGCGAGAGCAAGGTCACGAAGAAATTGCTTAGAGCATACGCACCCAAGAACTCAATGCTAGCCACAATGATTAGAGAAAGTGACAAGTTCAAGACAATGGTGCCTATGGAGCTATTCAACAAGTTGCAATATCATGAGATGAATAGTTTGGATGTGACAAGGTCTATCCAACAAACCGAAGTCAAGACCATAGCTCTCAAGGCCGAACCTAGCAAGAAGGTTGAGTCAAATGAGAAGACCTCAACTTCCAAGAAAAGTGAAGATTCAAATGATCATGAGAGCACCGATGAAGAAACCGCTATGATGGTTAGAAACTTCAAGAGATTCATGAAGGCAAGAGGTGAAAAGAAGAGCTTCTCTCAACGAAGATGCTATGAGTGTGGGGAGAAAGGTCACTTCATTGCCGATTGTCCCCACAAGAAGAATGACAAGGATAACAAGAAGCTCAAGGACAAGACCGATGACAAAGACAAGAAATACAAGGAGAAGAGTCGAGATTACAAGAAAAAATTTGGAAGCGCTCACGTCGGCGAAGGTTGGGATTCATCAAGTGATGACTCCGGTGATGAAGAAATGGCCACTTGTGCCATTCAAGCTCCTACATCAACTCCACGACTCTTCAACAACATCGATGAGAGTGATGATGAAGCTCCCATGTGCCTCATGGCTCAAGGGACTAAGGTACTTGACACCACACCACCTTCCTCATCCACTCTATCATCATCTAGTAATATTGAAAATGAACTAGATAATGAAGAAGCCGAACACGAGAAAAACATGATAAAAAAGTTCGGCAAAGACGGTTACAAACTCATTAAAAAACTACTAGAGAAAATTGAGAAAAGAGAGGAGTCTCTTGATAGGCAAGAAGAATTGCTCATCCTTGAGAAGGAGAGAAACCTTGTCTTAGAAGAGGCTCTAGTTGAGGAGAAACTCAAGGTTGAGAAGTTGGCATGTGAGTTGTCTCATGCCAATGACTCACGGGAGAAGATGTCAAAGGAATTGTCTTTGACAAATGACTCTCTTACTAACCTAAAGAGGGCTAAAAGTGAGCTTCAAGAAAGGCATTCAAGCCTAGAGATCAAACACAAAGATCTAGAAGCCAATTTTAGCTCACTTTGGGAAAGTATCAAGAACAACTCTAAAACAACTCTTGACTCAAGTGTCTCTACTAGTGAAGGTTGCTCAAGATGTTATAAAATTGATTTAGATGCTTGTGCAACTAACATTTCTAAGCTAGAAGAGAAAGTAAAGGCTAAAGATGCTCAAATCCAAAAGTTGAACAATGCCATTAGCCAAGACCAAGGTAAGGGCAAGAGTGTATTCGAGACCCACCCGGCATATAAAGCCGGTAGATATGGTACTATCAAGGATGGGCTTGGGTACACTCGAGGTGGAAAGGCCAATGGGACAAAGAAGATAAGAGGTCGTGATGTGACATTGTTCACCAAGGGGACCAATCTAGGTGAACTAATGGATGCGGCTCATGGTGTGGTAAGCACCATGGAGTCCAAGCCAAAGGCAAAAGCATCTAGTCAAGATGTCAAGATCAAGACCAAGAAGGAAGAGAAGGTCATTGAGCACAAGCCATCACCAAACTACTCCATCGACTATATGGTCACTTGGGACCAAAATGGGAAGATGGTGGTAAAGTATATAGGTGCTCATACAAGGAAAATGATGAGAAGTGTGTGGGTGCCTAAAATGTCAAAAGCTAACACTCAAGGACCCAACCACTTTTGGGTACCTAAGTCCAAGGCTTAAACTTGTTTTGTAGGCTTATTCCTCCGGTGGACCTTCGTGGTTGTTGGATAGTGGATGTTCAAATCATATGACCGGAGAAAAGAATATGTTTGCAAAGCTACAAGAGTATGACTCACCCGTTGAGAAGATCACATTTGGTGACAACAATCATGGTGATGTCATAGGCCAAGGTGAAATAGCTATCTCACAAGACTCATCTCTTTCAAATGTTTATCTTGTTGATTCTTTGGGATACAACTTGTTGTCCGTCTCACAACTTTGTGAGAAGGGTTACAATTGTCTCTTTACTAACGAGGGTGTGAGTATCCTAAGAAGGGAGGATTCCTCTATTGCTTTTACGGGTCGACTCAAGGGAAAACTTTACTTAGTTGATTTCACAACTAGTAAAGAGGAACCGAAGACTTGTTTAGTGGCAAAATCTAGCTTGGGTTGGCTTTGGCATCGCCGGCTAGCTCATGTTGGGATGAGGAACTTGGCCAAACTTCAAAAGGATGAACATATCCTAGGACTAACAAATGTTGTTTTTGAGAAAGATAGATTATGTAGTGCTTGTCAAGCCGGGAAGCAAGTTGGTGCTCCACATCCACCCAAGAACATTTTGACTAGCTCAAGACCACTCAAGTTACTTCATATGGATTTATTTGGACCGGTTGCATATGTTAGCATTGGCGGGAACAAGTATGGGCTTGTCATTGTAGATGACTTTTCTCGCTTCACATGGGTTTTCTTTTTGCAAGACAAGAGTGAAGCTCAAACAATCATCAAGAGATTCATTAAAAGAGCTCAAAATGAGTTTGAGTTGAAGATCAAGCATATAAGAAGTGACAATGGGATGGAGTTCAAGAACACCAATGTTGAAGAGTTTCTTGATGAAGAAGGAATCAAGCATGAGCTCTCCGCGCCATACACACCTCAACAAAATGGCATTGTTGAGAGGAAGAACCGGACTTTGATTGAAATGGCACGGACCATGCTTGATGAGTACAAGACTCCGGATAACTTTTGGGCCGAGGCGGTTAGCACGGCTTGCCATGCCACTAACCGTCTCTATCTTCAAAAGTATTTGAACAAGACTCCATACGAAATACTAACCGGTAACAAACCAAAGGTGCATTACTTTCGAGTCTTTGGTTGCAAATGTTACATTCTTAACAAGAAAACCAAAAGCTCAAAGTTTGCACCTAAGGTTGATGAAGGCTTTCTACTTGGTTATGGTACTAACGAACACGCCTACCGCGTTTTCAACAAAACCACCGGTTGTGTTGAGATCACGGTAGACATAAAATTTGATGAATCAAACGGCTCTCAAGTAGAGCAAGTTGTAAATGACCTTGTAGATGAAGTCCCACCAAGTCAAGTCATCAAGAACTTGAGTTTAGGAGAAGTGAAACCTCAAGAGCCTCAAAATGAAGATGAAGAACAAGACCAAGATCCGGAAATCATGTTCAACATCGATCCGTCACCATCAACAAGAGTTGAACCATCAAGCTCATCACAAGATCAAGTCCAAGATCATGGTGACGATCATGACCATGGCAATGATCAAGGGGGAGCTCTAGGTGAAGATGCTCAAGATGTTGAGTCACATCATGAAGAAGATGATGATGGACCCATCCAACGTCAATCAACATTCTCACATCCAAGAGTTCACTAAAGTGTTCAACGGGATCATCCCGTTGACAACATTCTAGGGAGCATCCAAAGAGGGGTAACCACTCGTTCACGTTTAGCAAATTTTTGCGGATTTTACTCGTTTGTCTCCTCTTTGGAACCTCTCAAGGTAGAAGAAGCTCTTGGAGATGCGGATTGGGTTATTGCAATGCAAGAAGAGTTGAACAACTTTTCAAGAAATGAAGTATGGGAGTTGGTCCCAAGACCCAAGCAAAATGTGATTGGCACCAAGTGGGTTTTCCGAAACAAACAAGATGAAAATGGCATTGTCACAAGAAACAAGGCTAGGTTGGTTGCTAAAGGCTTTACTCAAATTGAAGGGCTTGATTTTGGTGAGACATATGCTCCGGTGGCAAGGCTTGAGTCAATTCGTATCCTTTTGGCCTATGCATCTCATCACAACTTCAAGTTGTATCAAATGGATGTGAAGAGTGCATTCTTGAATGGGCCTCTTGGGGAGCTAGTATATGTGGAGCAACCACCGGGATTTGAAGACCCCAAGCACCCCGACCATGTCTACAAACTCCATAAGGCGCTCTATGGGCTTAAGCAAGCACCTAGAGCATGGTATGAATGCCTTAAGGATTTTCTTCTCAAGAATGGCTTTGTAATGGGCAAAGCCGATTCTACTCTCTTCACTAGGAAAATAGACAAAGATTTGTTTGTTTGTCAAATTTATGTTGATGATATAATCTTTGGTTCTACTAATGAAAAATTTTGTGAAGAGTATAGTAGGATAATGACCAAGAGATTTGAGATGTCAATGATGGGGGAATTGAAGTTCTTTCTCGGATTTCAAATCAAGCAATTGAAGCATGGCACGTTCATATGTCAAACCAAATACACAAGTGATATGCTCAACAAGTTTGACATGGCCAATGCTAAGCCCATCAAGACCCCTATGCCGGTGAATGGCCATCTTGATCTAAATGAGGAAGGCAAATCGGTCGATCAAAAGGTATATCGCTCCATGATTGGTTCCTTGCTTTACCTTTGTGCATCTAGGCCGGATATTATGCTTAGTGTGTGCATGTGTGCAAGATTTCAAGCCAATCCTAAGGAATGTCATCTAATGACTGTTAAGAGAATTTTTAGATATTTAGTGCATACTCCAAACCTTGGCTTGTGGTATCCCAAGGGCTCCACTTTTGATCTACTTGGCTACTCCGATTCGGATTATGCCGGTTGCAAGGTAGATCGAAAGAGTACAACGGGGACTTGCCAATTTCTTGGTCGGTCTTTGGTGTCTTGGAGCTCTAAGAAACAAAATTCCGTTGCGCTATCCACCGCCGAGGCCGAGTATGTTGCAGCCGGTGCTTGTTGTGCTCAACTACTTTGGATGAGGCAAACCTTGAGTGACTTTGGTTGTGAGTTCAAAAATATCCCACTCTTATGTGACAATGAGAGTGCCATAAAACTAGCAAACAACCCCGTTCAACACTCAAGAACCAAGCACATTGACATAAGACATCACTTCCTTAGAGATCATGAAGCCAAAGGAGATATCGCCATATGCCATGTTGGAACCGAAAAACAATTAGCCGATATCTTCACCAAGCCTCTTGATGAGCAAAGGTTTTGTTCTTTGAGGAGTGAGCTAAATATCTTGGATTCTCGTAACTTGGCTTGACTTGTTGCATACACAATTGATTGATGCCTAGTCTAGAAGAAAAAAATGATTTTACTCTATTTTCTTTGGTGTGAGTTTTTCAAAATATTTGATCTTGTGATCGTTGGATCATGTCTTGTCTCAAGTTGATCATGGTTATTATGTTGATTGTTTGTTGCTGATCAACCTTGGGACAAGTTTCTTACCTGTTCTTAAGCAAGTTCTCTCAAATTCGTCAATCAAAACTCATCGTGCAAAATCATCTTTGTGACGCATCTCTTCTGGACCGGATCTTCCGACATACCCCCGGAACTTGCCTCTGGAAGTTCCGGGGGGCTCTGTCTCAAATCATCCTCTCTGAAAAATTTTCGGATCTTCCGACCCGGTCGGATCTTCCGACACTATGTCGGATCATCCGGACCTGGGAGCCCTCGGAACTTCCGGCGCTGATCTTCCTGGTTCTGTCTCTGTCGGATCTTCCGACCCTTCCTCGGATCTTCCGGCCTGTGCGCAAATAAATACCTGCACCGAACCGTTATCCCTCTCATTCGTTCTCTCTTCCTCCACCAACGCCTCCTCCCTCCCTCACTTCACCCCATACGGCGATTTGAAGATTGGACCATGGTTTTCTTCGTCAAGTGGCATCCTTTGATTCCCCAACACTCCAAGACTCTATTCCTCTCGGATCTTCCGGAGTTTTCGCGGGAAATCTCAACGGTATTGATTCAAAATCCCCATCGCCCGATCTCTCAATGTAGGAAGTTCCAGTGGTTTTCCCTTGGTGAATCATCTCATATACATGTCTAGAATACTTCCCTATGATTTCACGAAATTTTGTGGGCTCCATCTACTGTTCCTGAGTCGCTAGGGTTTGGCCCGACTCTGTCGGATCATCCGACTATGGGCCGGAAGATCCGAACCCCCGGATCTTCCGACCCATTGCCGGAAGATCCGACCAAGTCGTGCCCTGTCCTATCAACTTAGTTGCAAATCCTTGTTCCAATCTCTAAACATGCTCTCTCATATCTTATCAGATGGTTAAAGAGAAGGTTACGCAGAAAAAGACCACATCTTTGACAGTGCGTCCAAGTACTGTTCGTACTAAGAGCTCGTTCCATCCTCCCAGCGGTTCATCCTCTGAACCGGACACTAATTCAGATGGGGAGATTAGAGAAGTTGGCAAGGACAAGAGGTCAATGAAGGAAACAACTTCTCGTTCCGTTCGCGGAAGAGCTCAGTCTAATGTGCAGGGGCGCAAGATTCCACCTCGTCCAAGGATGAAGAGGGCTAATCAAGGAGAAGGACCGGGGACTTTGTACAATGATGACATTGACATATCTTTTCTGACTCAAAACTTCATTAGCACTGCCATCCCCTTCCGGCACCCTCAAGACAGTTCACCGGTCAACTTTAAATTAGCACAGAATAGCATGAAGCCGCTCAGATTCAGTGCACATGAGGATCCTAGGAGCATTCAGTACAAGCCATTCAAGGGTGATCCACGTTTTTGGTTTTCACATCAAGCCGACTGGTATGAATCAGTAATTCTGAAGATGACCCGAATTTGCACTCCTATGTATTGGGTCGATTGGAAGTACTTGAAGAGCTTCCCACCACCACTCAAGCCAGTTGTTGATGATGTTTACAAGCGGTGTGTGGAGATGGATGTAGACAAGCTGATGGCTTTTGAGTGCTCATACAACGAGGAGGTCATCGCCCAGTTTTATGCAACTCTATGGGTAGATGAGGACAGATATGAGATGCATTGGACCTTGTGTGGAAAACGCCTCTCCATATCTCTGCATGACTTTGCTGGCTTGTTTGGGCTTGCTGAGGAGACTGCTTATGCCCATACAAGCAATGATCGCAGCAAAGTTGATCTTCATATTGGAAGGATTTTAGATGACACAAAGCTGGCGTTCATGTATGATCATGCATATGGTGAAGTTGTGTTTGGGAAATACAAGGGTCTTTCTCCTTTCTACAAGTTGCTGAATCAGCTTTTTAGAGGAACCTTGTATCCGAGAGCAGGAGATGCGGATAACATTTCAAAGAGGGCCAAGAACTTGTTATTTCAAATGGCCCCTGGAAAGCCTAAGTTCAAAGTGTTCAATTTCATTTGGAATGAAATCATTTACTGTTCCTATGATGCTTCCAGCGGCTGTCACTATGCCCCATACATCTTCCATATGATCCAACATGTGACTGGGATGAGCATCCTGTCTGACAAGCCTCATTTTGCATACAAATCCCCTCCAGGCAAGATTTCCCAACTCCTGAAGATTAAGTCTAAAGCATATCAGGGTGCTCCTACTTCATCCTCTCGAGGTGGTTCATCTTCCCAAGCTCCTCCATCTACCGCTCCGGCTTCCTCTAGTGGTCCTTCCTATGCACCAAAAGGCAAGACGAGCAAGTTGGATTTTCTGCTTCAAGGCGTATTTTCTTGCTTCAACATGTGCAAGCATCAAGTTAAGAGGTCCCATGAGCGTGAGAAGCGTGCTGAGCATGACAGATACATGGCGGATAAGCGCCACAAGGAACTTCTTGACAAATTAAACATGCCACATTCTCCCGTTCATCCACTCCGGGAAGTTACTCCTCCACCCTCTTTTGCAAATCCTTGGGAGGATTACTCACAGGAGTATGTCTTTGGTGCCTCTCAACACCAAGGACAAGGAGAAGAGGAGATAGTAGAAGAGGAAGAAGAAGTTGAAGAAGAAATAGCAGAAGAAGAAACTGAGGAAGAAGAAGAGGAATATGTCAGTGAGCCCGAGACGGATGAGGATCGTCGCAACGGCAAGACCGTTGTAGCCGATGATGATGAGAGCGACGATGATGAGGATGACGACGATGGTGGCGACGATGACGACGAGTAGCTTCCTTTTTGGTCTTTGATGACAAAGGGGGAGTGAATTTGGGCCACATCGTTTCTTATCTATCTTTCATTCTTGTTGAGCTTGTGAACTTGTAGGAACTTGAATTTGTGTTATGCTTGGTGTGATGTTCATTTCGTTATCTATTTCATTGTGAGATGCTTATGTTTGATGTAATGTTATTTCTCTCTTTATTGTTGTGAATATCTTGTCATATGCTTCACGATGATTTGATCACACCAAGCACTCTTATGCACAAATTTAGGGGGAGCCTCTACATGAATTTTATTCCTATTATGAACCCAAATTTGTGTTGTCATCAATCACCAAAAAGGGGGAGATTGAAAGTGCATCTAGGCATTTAATCTATTTTGGTGATTATTGGCAATAGAAATTTGGATATGATGTTGTGCATGAGTTGTGCAGGAATAAAATGAAATTAATGAAAGGTAGCACTCAAGGAAGGATCCCAATTCATATTCATGTGGTGGAAGACTCAATTGGCGAATTTAAATTCTATTTTCCGTTTGAAATTGAGTATAGGACCACCGTACTATCAAGGGGGACGTAGTTGATGAATTCTAGTTGCTCAAAGTGCTTTGCTTGAGATGACAACTTTTTAGAGCCACAAAAACACTTCACAAACCCCCTTTCCTGCTTGGCCGGATCTTAGGCCGGAAGATCCGACCGGATGTTCCGGGTCGCTCTGTCTTGAGTTTTTCTCGGGCCGGAAGATCCGGCCAGTGTATCGGATGTTACATAACTTAGCCGTTTTCAAGTCCAAGAGTGTCCTGAGTGCATGTTCCGACCCGAGGCCGGAAGATCCGACCGGAAGTTCCGGATGGCTCTGTCTTGGTTCCTCTCTGGGCCGGAAGTTCCGGGGTCCATCGGAAGATCCGACAACTGGTCGGAAGATCCGGCCCCCGGAACTTCACTGGAGTTTTTCTTACTCGGTTATGTTGCTTATCGGAAGATCCGACCACATGTCGGAAGATCCGGTACCCCTTCGCAGTGAACTTAACGGTCACATTTTGGGGGTTGGTATTTATACCCCTCACCCCCTTTCATTCACTGCAGCTGTTCACTCTGACCTAACACGAGACAAACTCTCTCTTGAGCATTCACTCCACCTCTCTACTCCCTTCCAAGGCTTGATTCTTCCAAGATTCACCTAGGGTTTGAGTGAGAGAGAAGATTTGAGGTGTGAGACTTGTGCAACCTTGAGCCCTTCACTAGTTCATCTCTCAAGCACTTGAAGCACTTGGATTCATCGATTTGTGTTTGTTACTCTTGGAGCCTGCTCCTAGACGGTTAGTGGTGCCGGTGAACTCCCATTATCTTGTGGTTTGAGTCCCGGAAGTTTGTATTACCCTCTCTCTTCGTGGGAGCACATAGTAAGTAACTCAATCCTCCTTTGTGGTTGATTGGGAGAGACTTGGGGTTAGTGTGACAGCCCGGCTCTTTGTGAGCATCTCAGCGGAGACGTAGCTCCTTTGTGGAGTGAACTTCGGTAGAAAATCCTTTGTCTCCACTTTTGTTCTTGCTCTTATTATTTCTATAACTTGTTTTGTCCCGATCTACTTATTTATGGGAATACTCTGACATTGATCATATATAGAAGGTTCCTTACATCATTTGTGAGCTTTGTATTCAAGTGGAATTGTCAAAAGATCATTAGTTTTCAAATCTCGAAGTTCTCTTGAATTGCCTGTCGGAAGATCCGGCTTTGCATCGGATCTTTCGGTATTCTGTCCCAGTCGGAAGATCCTGTACAGTGTCGGATCTTCCTGGCCGGAAGATCCGAGACTGTGTCGGATCATCCGACTTTCTGACAGTTTTCGAAGGATTTTTGCAGGAATTTTTAAACAGGCCTATTCACCCCCCCTCTAGGCCTAGTGTTGGTCCTTTCAGAGAGGAGGGGGCAAATTTGTCATTTCCACTCTAACTTAACGATGTTCTAGCAGTGGCCTGACGGAAATAGCACAGAGGGCAATGCAAAATTCAAGTAGTGGCAATTGAAGAATTTTAATGGTATTCAAGATATCCTTATATTTTTCGGTGGTACCGAGGGAATTTGCCTGGTTCAAGATGGATTAGCGGATTCACAATTAGGGTGGAAGAACCGGAGGATCCTCTATTAAGATTTAGAAACATATAAATCAATCGGTGTTTTCAGTAACAATTTCTAGGTGTGTGGATCGTGGGGTGGCCTTGAAAAGCGCACTTCCGCAGCATCAACGGCCTTGGTGGAGCATGACTCGACCCAAGTGAATTATCATGGCTCCATATATTTCTATGACACACATGAGGCGTTGTGTGTCCAAAAGAATGCCTATGTTTCACAATCATCTGATTTGCATGTGCAATCCTATCATATTCCTATGGTTTTTTTCCCTCTATTATATAGGCCATTTAGAACATGTGAATGCAAAGGAAAAAAATCCTATTAAATCCTTTCCCATGCCTCCATTTCATAGAAAAACAATAATGAGGTCACACTTCTTTGAAAGAATCCTACCATCCTAACTCCACTCATCTCACTCGATCAAATCGCATAAAACCACACCTAATCCATTATATATTGGGATGGAAACATCCAGAAATAAAACAAAAGGAACTAATCCTTCTCTTTATTCCCTCCAGCCTTTTCCATATCACTGAGTGTACATGTCGGATTTGCTTTAGGAGTGTTCGGAATGCAAATCGCTGAAAAATATATGCACATGCTAGTTAATAGAAGGAGATGCAACGGTAGCTTAAGGATTGCTTTTAGCAACAAAATTGCTTGTATGTTCAAATTTAAAGTGTTGTGGAAGTTCTACTCAATTCTCATGTTTTTCCTATGATACTATCAAAGGACCTATTTTTTATTTTTATATATTTTCAATCTCCGTAGTTTTTAAAGCATATCACTTCAAATCTTTATTTTCCCTATTCCTATATTTTTCTTACCGTGTGTTCCAAAAAGACCCTAAACTTTTGCATGTAACCACCACAAAACCTCTAACAATATATTAATCCTCCACGTGGCTTCTTATAGCTCACAAACATCTGTTTTCTAGTCTTAATTCACCTAAACCATAAGTTCGGATCTGCAGACCTCCAATATAACCGCCGGATGACCAGACTTCCCACCTCTCCCATTGTCCTGTCTCCCTCGCAACGGTGCATCGAGCCATAGGGGCGTGAGCACCACTGACCTGTCCGCGCCACCCCGCTCCGTCAACCTGTCGGGCTGCATGGCCATGGCGTCCTCCTCCTCGTCGTCCTCCTCCCCCGCCGGTACGTGGCCGCGGGCAGACAAGCACCGCGGCGCAGCCGCCGTCGTCAGGCGCGCGCAGCTCGTCCTGTCGCGCGACGCCGGCTGGTGCGGGCTACGCGCGTGGCGGAGGCTGCTCAGGCGGCTGGCGCAGGAGACCAAGTGCATCTGCAGCTCCCCGACGGCGGCCATGGGCAGGCCCATCACGTTCGGCTACGACGCCGCCAGCTACGCCAAGAACTTCGACGACGGCCGCAGCCCCTCCCCGCGCGGCGCCTCACCCGTGCTCGTCGTCGCCAATGCCGCCGATAATTCAAGCGGCAACTGAGCCGGATCGTCGTCGTTATTTTCTCCACGATCCCCTTCCAATCTTTGTTTTCCTTTTCTTGGTGTTCTTTCCTTCTCTTTCTAGCACCTCCTTCGTGATGGTGATGTTGATGTTGTAATTGGCCTCATCAATACCCTAACGTATCTAGTAATTTTGTACATAGCTTTCGAGATAACACGATTGGAGTTCAGTGCACATTGGGCAATATTGATCCTCTGAATCTCATCTCTGGGTTAGAAATTTCAGTCAGAATTCAGATATTTTCCAGGTCCAGGGAGCCCTTTTCTGCCCGATCTTTCGAACATCCTGATTTCTCTGTCGAGATCTTGAATTCAGAGAATCAATTATTTCCTGATTTCTCTTTTGCTTTTTCCGTCCTCTGCCCAATCTGATGACGAGGATAATGCTCTGCTAACATCTGGATATTTGATACTCGCAAAAAAAAAACATCTGGATATTTGAGTGAATGATGGATAGGGCGGTTAAGTGGCAGCATTAACTTGCCCGAGAAAGGAGATCATAAAAGAAAAGGAAAGGGTGGGGGTGGTGCAGATCAAACTACTCATGGGTAGGACCATGCAACCATGATTTACATGGGGAAAAAGGCAGAAGTAGGAGGGGATTTATTGATCATGATCTCAGGCAGGACCGTTTGCATGTATACGGTGGCCATTCTTTGAATTGCTTACACAGTTATTACACACAATTCTTCTGCAATTCTTGTGTTCCAAACGGTCGTGGAATACCAATTCAGACCTTTTGTTCCTTCTGTTGCTGCTGTTGCCTCGTAGGGTTCTTGATTCGTTGTCACTAGCTCCTCATTGGCCTTGCCCCTACACATCGGTTGCTTCATACAAGAGCAAAGCCGTTTGGTGCGTAGGTTGATAGGTGTTACTAAAGACTGTGGGTTCCGTTCCAAAAGCAAGGCAAAGTTGAGCTGTTTGAGGCTTCCCCGGTTGCCCTCTCCGGCCGGAAAAGGCAGAAGCTTCCTTCTCGTCAGGGGCTCAGGACTGCCTCTCCACAGATTTTCTTTCCCCTGCTGCGCACAGGTAATTTTCAGGTGCAACCACCGGCCAGCCGGCTAGCCAGCACGCGCGGCGGGGCTGGATGGAGACATCCTTCAGTTTGCGAGAGCACATCAAACTTTTGATTCACTTTGACCCATGGTTAAAACTTGAAACGTTTACTGGGAAACGGGAAGATTTAGTTTGGAGATTGAGACCAGCTTCACATAGAGCCAGAACAGAGGAGAACAATAACCCCCAGTCGTGTCCTGAACGGAAGAATATGTTCACATTATCCACAGTTAAGAGTGAATTAACATGAGCACCGACTACTTTTCAAAAAAAAAAGAACACTGACAGCATCACTAATTAGAGGTAAGCAGCACAATGATGCAAGATGATGCAATGCACAGTTGACACGCATGTGAATGCAGCCTAGTCTTGCAGCACGGTCACTGCGGCTGTAAATTTAGTGGTCCAAGCGCCGAACAGCTCCCGCACAGTCCTCAGACCCTCACTGTCACCTTAAACGTCGAAGAGAGCATGTGCTGAGAGCCTGATTCCTGAATAATGTTCAGCAACGCCAGGACCATCAGAATGTAGATGATCATACCAGCGCACTTATGCTAACACGTTCCATACTTTACTACTCCCTCATTTGAAAAATACTTGACCTTTATTTTCAAAATCTTCCAGATGTAAATTTATTATACGCAGAAGCTTTGAACAAATTATTACATTTATAACAAATATACTATCTTATATCATACAAATTTATCCTACAAAACAAGGACTCCGTGGCCCAATGGATAAGGCGCTGGTCTACGGAACCAGAGATTCTGGGTTCGATCCCCAGCGGAGTCGATTCATTTTTAATTTTTGCCCTTTTTGGCTTGGTAACACTTTAATCTTACTTCACTTTCCTGAAGCTCAGCAGAGTTTTTTGCCCTTTTTCGATTGGCTTATTGCCCGTCTAATGTCTACCGAGTAATTCCGTTGCTGTAAGTTACTTGTTATTCCTTGATACGATGAGTCAATGCATTTACCTGTTTATCCAGCAATAACATTTTTTATTTCCTCCTCTTGTTATTCTCATTCGTTCAGAGACAGCACTGCACCTAGCTACAGACGGGGATGCATAAGTTATTTTCTGGGAAAGAAACAAAATTCTGTGGACTGCACCAACGCTCTTAAAACTATGCGCAGACACAAAAGATCTAATACTGAATGTGCCTATGCTAGTAACAATATTTGGGTTGAAAAATAATAATTTCTTAATTGTCGATCCTGTTCTTACATATCCCTTATTTGACTTTTTTCGGTCACCACCGGAGTTCTGAAACATCCTCAGTTGATATATGGCTCACACTGATTAGAAAGAGCATTTCTAACGGCCCATGTAGCAGCGGCTTAAGCCGTCTCTACGACTTGGCAGGAGATGACACTGCTGCTGCTGCTGCAGTGTAGATGGATTTGAGCTGCCTGTTTATGAGCTTGCTGTCATAGAGAGCCAGCTGCAGCTCCATGCCATCCGACCACCATTGCTCCAGTCCATGCGCCTCAAGGAACTTCTGCGGGCCTTTTGATGTCACAAAGAGCTTTGCGACAACATCACCGGCAATCTCACTAGCCTTGCGTTGCTGTTGCTGTTCATCGGAAGCACCATCTGCTGCTGTGGAAGAGCACGAAGGAGCGTTGTAATGGCAGCAGATGTAATCACTGTTGTTGACATACAAATGTGGCACCCATTTCCTCTCCGTGCACAATCTCTTCTTTTCACTCGCCTC
Source organism: Echinochloa phyllopogon (assembly GCA_033239725.1). Classification (NCBI taxonomy): domain Eukaryota; kingdom Viridiplantae; phylum Streptophyta; class Magnoliopsida; order Poales; family Poaceae; genus Echinochloa; species Echinochloa phyllopogon. The sequence goes on from BTCW01000014.1 coordinate 50,851,015, forward strand.
CTTGGCACTCTCGAGGGGTGTTGTTGCTTCTTCCTTCAATGGCAGGCTTGCTTTGACTTTCTTCCACAGACAGCTGGCCTTCTCACTCATGCTCCTTACACCCATGGCCAGTGAAACAGAAGGTGGATTGAACAGATGACACTCCACGAAAACACCTTGCTTGGCAAGCTCTTTGCAGACTTGAAGGGCAAAGCCAGCCCCCAAGGAATGCCCAGCAACACAAACATTGGCGCTGCCAAACTTCTCAACTGCTGACTTCAGCGCAGCTAAAGCACCAACATATCTCACTGAACCTTTGAGGCTCTCCCATACCAAGAAACGAAGATCATCCTGCAGGTCTCTCTTCATGGTTGGCTTCTGCAGCAGTGTTCCTCTGAGAGCTAAAACAGCCCTCGGTGCTCCGCTTGGTCTTAAGAGGATGAAGTCAGACAAGGCGGAAGAGCGATCCCACTCCAGTACAGCTCCATAGATGGAACCATCTCTCTCATCCACCAATGTCTGAGTGACCTTGTACTTGAAGGGCTTCCACCATTTTGGAGCAAGGCCATCTTCTTCTCCTTTCTGATCTTGCCTGTCCAGTTCAAGCAGGTAGACTGCTTGAATGAAGCAGGCCATTACCATCCTTTTGTAATTTGGATCCTTCCTGTAAATTAATTTAAAGCAAGAAGTTAAAATAAAAGTTGCAGATACACATGAGGCTACAGCGAGTAAAAATCAGGGAAAAAAAGTAACATCTGGTTTCAATTTCAACTTCAAATTGGGTTCTTTCACATTTCCCTTTTTATACTGAGAAGTTTTGAATTTTTAAATCAATACCTTTTAATAGAAATAATTTTTAAATAATTTTTATACTGAGACCTTAAGGAGTGGAATATCTCTAAGGATTTAGCTATGGATAGGAGCGCTTGGAGACTAGCAATCAATGTGCCTGAGCCGTGATCTTTGCTTTCTTTTCTGTTTCGCCCTAACTCCTTTTTTTTGGGGGGTTTCACCTCTAGCCTACCCCAACTTGCTTGGGACAAAAGGCTATGTTGTTGTTGTTGTTGTTGTTGTATTGGCATAATCAATATTTTCATCAAAAGGGTTAATTTTAAATTTTAGTTGAGGTGGGGTTTTTATTGTCAATTAAAAAGGGGTAAAAATAAAAATTCATGTATATTTCATTATTTTGTTGGCATGGCCTTTTTATCTTGTTTGCAGGAATGTACCCTCATTTGTATTTGGTTGATTGTGAAACCACTTGTGACTTATCCCCAGGAAAATCTATGACCTCACTTTGTAATGACATTGCATTCAGGGAGCTCTTGATATGAGACAATCTAACCTACTAAATCAAACTTCTCCCATTTTTTCAATGGCAACTAGCATAGACTTAATCATCAAGTAATGGCCAGAAAAGAAATTCCTAAATGGTCAATGGAAACCAGAGCCGTACACGCAGACACGGTTATAAAACAAAAGTGTGTGCATGGAAAGCGTGTTTTATACAAGGAAGGCACTACGCCACTAGCCCACGGACAGAACACGTTGGTTTCAGGAAACTTGAGCCACTGCCCATTACTTTCTTTGTTTGTTTCCTTTTCCCCAATAAGGTTTCAGGAAACTTGAACCACTGCTCATTGCTTTCTTGTTTCCTGATTTCCTCCAAGAGAAGGTAGGAGCATTCCATTTGTTTGTTCTACTCACCTATAAGTTAACCTTGCTTGTAGGAATAGTAACCTACTCAAAATGCAAAATCACCACAAAACCCTCAAAAATGGTTTTCCCAAACTGCAAATGGTGGCAAATCACCAGAAACTTTATGTAGCCCCTATAAATGGTGCAGTAATTTCTAGATCAAACCATGAAATGAGATACTGCAAATCACAGTGTAGCAACTTGAAAGCGCAATCGATTTGGCTGCATGCTTTAAATCCAACAAAGATGGCGCCGTTCATCTGAGTGACCGATTGAAGCCCCTTCAACTGCAATTCGACCGAGAAAACGGAGGGGCATCCCGCAACCTGTCAGCATTCATCATCCCCCTCCCGATCTAAGCCATGCGGCGGCCGCAAATTACGGTGCAAAGGCTGTAACACCAAGCGGCGGCAGAGCCCGGAGCTCGAACGACCCCACAGATTCATCTCCATCCCGTGAAGCCGTGAAGGAAAACACAAACTAACACGGCGAAAAAACGGGAAGCGCGATCTCTTACCAGCTCGATCTGATGATCTCTTTCCAGTTGGGCGGCGGCAGGTTGCGCGGCCCGGACACGTGGAAGTCGTAGGGGTGGCCCTCCGCCTCCGCGTCCGCCGCGGCCACCACCACGGCCCCTCCGCCGCACCCTCCTCCCTCCACCTCCACCAACTCCTCCTCCTGCTGCTGCTGCTGCTGATGCTCCTCCTCCTCGACCGCCTTCAACTCCCCCGCCACCGCCGTGGGCGCGGGGGGCAACTCGATCGGCATCGCGGCGGCGCAAGCCATACGCCCCGGGCCGCCCCCGTGCTCGCTGCGCGGCGCGGGGATCGCCGGATGGAGAGCGCGTGCGCGCAGGGGGGTCTGCAACGGCCGGGTCAGCGCGGGGGCGGCGGGGGGTGTTGAGTGCGCGAGCGCGGCGATTCTCGGGTGCCAGGTGCGCGAGCGCGGCGGTGGGGTATTTGGGATCTCAGGAAGGGGACAGCGCCCAACGGTCAGCAGGGGCAGCGGCAACTGGGAGGTTTTATTACGGCAGGGTCAGAGATTGTGTGGCTTTAGCGTGTTGCCAATGAGTATGCTTAGCTTGTTGGATGGCGGTCTTCTTCCTAGGGCTGGTCTAGACGTTGAAATTGGATGATTGAACGTGGGAGTTTGATGTCACTTCGTAATTATTACGTCACTGTAGCATTTCGTTTGTATTTGTGAAAAATTATCCAAAAATTGATTAATTAGGCTCAAAATGTTCGTCTCGCAAAGTATAACAAAACTGTGCAATTAGTGTTTGATTCCATCTACATTTAGTACTCCATACATGTTATAACATTTTGATGTGATGGAGAATCTTCTTTTTGCATAGTAAATTTGAGAGGTGAATTTAGGATCAACAAGACCTTACTTCGGTTTCTGATTTTCCAGCTGTGATTTGGAACTTTTGGATTCGACTCTACTGTTGTGCAGTTGTTTCCGGGGCAGCTCAAGTCCAAGCTTAAAAGTTAAAACTAGATGGGTGACTCGGAGGGAGACCCGGAGGGCGACTCTGGCGCCGGCGGGATTTGGAGCCAGGGGAGACCCAACGCCGGCGGAGTAGCGGGGACGGCATGAGGACAGCTGCGGAACGCCGGCCCGGCAGCTGCGCGCCGGCCATCGCACCAGGTAAGCAACCCGGGCACATCCTTCCAGGGGCTGCTGTCTTCCCCGTGCCAGGGCCGCCGGCGACGGAAAACTCTCGCGCTTCTGCCTGTGGTCGATGAAGCTCCCTTCGATGAGGCGGAGGAGGAGGAAAGGGATCAGAAGGACACCGGTGATGGGCCAATCGGGGCGCTCAAATCAGGATCTGGGTCAATCGGGGACCCAGATGCTGTGCACAGGCAAAACCTGTCGGACCTCACCATGGAAGTCAATCGAGTGGCTTCGGGGGTGGGGCTGATGCGAGGCCAGATGAAAACAGCGGGCTCTGAGGTGCGGGAGACGCCGCCGCCCTCCGCCAGTGGCGACGCGCCGTCGGCGGCCGGGAAGACGATGGACGAGAGGCGGTCGCCTCACGTGACACTGGTGGCTCGTGACGGGCTGGTTGGGCCATCTGGGCCGGGGTGCTCCCAGGCCAAAAAGCCCACGTTTGGCAGAGAGGTGGCAGACATCTTCAGCCACTCTTGGGTGCCGACCCAAAGGAGGTGGATATGGCTTCCCAGGGGAGCGCTCTCCCTTGAGTTAGGGTTCACCGCGTGCGCCGCCGACGTCGCACGCTTTGGCCCCGAAGCAAGGAGAGTGGTGAGGTCTCATCCGGACAAGACTGACAGCAGATCCTTCGCCGAAGTAGTGGGAGGGATGAAGCGCAACACTCAAGCAGAGCGCCCTCACCACAACCCCGGTCGATCTAGGGATCGAAGCCGGATCGACATGGGCGCCTTGAGAGGTGGTCGGGCCCAAGCTTAGGCAACCAGTGGAAGCAAGGCCCCCGAGAGGGGGGATGGGGAGGCAAGCAGGTGTGGGGGAGACGCCTTGATGGGGGGCAGGCTCCTCACACGGTTGGCAGGGCACTGATGGTTCGCTGCCGCCACCTCCACCGATCCACTCGCGGGCGCGGGGAGGACAGCAGGAGGGAGGAGGACATCCGAGGGCTGGCCCGGACCTGCGCAACCGCCTCAACCGAGAGGTGGAGAGAAGAAGCCAAGAGCGAGCTCTTCCAGCAACAGACACGAACAAGAAAAAGGCAAGTCCCAGTGATCTCTGCTTCAATTGCCAAAGGCGGGGCCATTTTGCACCAGACTGCAGCGACCCACCGTTCTGCTACAACTGCAAGACCTCTGGCCACAAAGCTTCTGCTTGCCCCAAGTGCAAAGCTCTCCGGCTCTGTGGATTCGGGATCCCGGGGCAGATGTTCTATAGTGTGCGCATTCCTGGGGTCGGGGGGGAGAGGAAGAAGACGCAGATCATGGGCTTGATGACCATCAAGGAGGGGACAGGGTCGGTGGCAGCAGTGGAGACAGAGTTTGCTCACCAATTCAAGGGACACCAGGGATGGAAAATAAAAGCCTTAAGCCAGACCCAGCTCCTCATTTCCTTCCCTGATGAAGAGATGCGTCGACAGCTAACAAGGTTCAGAATCTTTGGATTTGAGATGTCGGCCATCACTGCAGCAGTGACACCGACTGAAATACCGTTCGAGGAGACAAAGAACTTGGAGTCAATCTGGGTCAGAGCATCAGGGTTTCCATCTAGCGCTCGTGATCCGGATGTGATCAATGAGGTGGCATTCCTGATAGGGGACCCAATTGAAATTGATCTGGCCACAGTGGATGGCAATGGACCGGTGCGCATCAGGGTGGAATGCAGGGATGCGACAACAATTAGGGGGGAAACAGAGGTCTTCTTCAACGGGGAAAGCAAACTCATTTCATGGCAATCCGAGGCGGTGGGCAAAGACAAGGGTCCAGCCAAATTTGACAGGAAAAGGAAGTATACAGAGAAGGATGATAAAGAAGAAGAAGAGGAGAAAGAGGGTGAATCAGCAAGCCATGCCCCTAACCCCTAGCAGCAACAACCTCCAGCCAAACATAATCTGACAAGGGAGGCAACTGATGACAAACAGAAGGAGGGGGAAGTGGAACAGGGGCCCCAGCAGGGAGACAAAAGCATACAGGAAGGCAGCAATGATAGCTCCCACTTCATGCTATCCCAATCCAACCCACATGGCAAAGCAGGGGCAGGGCTGATTGACAATGAAGGTTCGGCAAGCTTGGGCCTTGATCAGGTGGACTACGGGACCGACACAGTGGATACTATTGAGCCAAAAACACAGGAAATAGAGGAGATGAGACGGTTTGAAGAGGAGCTGTCTAGCAGATCTGAGAAAGAGTCTGACAGGCTCGCTATTTTGCCAAATAAGGAAATGGCACTGCAGCTAGAAATCTCCAAGTACCAGAGGACCCTGGATAGGGCGGCGGTGATATATGAGACCCCTACAAGAAGTTATCAATCCGACCCCGAACAACAACTCCTCACAGCTACACACTCCACCGAAGCTCAAAGTCCGACAGGAACCAGCAGTGGGGTTGCGCAAGATGGCAAGGACGCCACAACCATCATCCACACCTCCTGTCCAGCACACAGGTACCTTTCCCCCTCGTCCCCCCTCTCCTTCCCTTCCCACCCCACTCCAATACTTCTCTCTTTTCACCTCCATGGATGCAATGGAATTGGCGGGTAAGGTGGCTGCACTAGGGGTGCAGATTACCGAGGGGGTCACCGAGCTGTAGATGGCAACCACAATCCAAGCGAAGGAGGCTGCCCAAGCAGCTCTGGCAGAGGCTAGAGTAAGGCTGAATCTGACGAACAGCGGTAGCAGGGTTGGGGAACCAGCATTGCCAATCGAAGGGCAAGATGCTGACCCCTTTACTGTGGAAGATGAGAGGGATTTAGGAATCGGGCCTGATCCCTGCCCAAATGCGACAGCGAATGAAGCTGATGTGCTGGTGGCCAGTAGTGCGACACAGATGGGGGGACAGATAATAATCCATGTTAATTCTATTCTGGAATATTCAGGGCCTGGGGCAGATAAGCAGGAGACGACAGTTCAAAGAGCTTTTCCAGGAACATAAATTTGATATTATATGTCTTCAAGAAACAATCAAGGAAGATTTCACCATAAGGGAGCTGAACGCTTTGGTCCTCAACCAACCATTCGCCTGGAACTGGACGGCAGCATGTGGTCACTCAGGGGGTACCCTGATTGGAGTTAGGCAAGGCGAGCTAGATGCTATAGAAATGGACGAGGGAGAATTTTTTTCAAGTGTTACAATCGCAAATAGAGGCGGCGGTTTCACTTGGGAAATTATTAATGTATACGGGCCAGTTCAACCAGAGAAAAAAAAGGGGCTCTTACAGGAGCTGGCCACTAAAGTTGAAAACAACCCGTTTCCAGTCCTCATTGGGGGGGACTTCAACCTTACTCGCTGTCCACATGATAAGTCTTCGGGAGGGCCGGAGACGGTATGGATGAGAGCTTTCAACCAGGTCATAGAAGACCTTGAGCTGCGTGAACTGCACCGTAGCGGGAGCAGATTTACATGGACAAATAAGCAGCAAAACCCCGTAAGATGCAATTTGGACAGGATCTTAATGACTAATAGTTGGGAACAACCTTACCCCATGGCTTCGGCAGCATCAAGCCTTAGAATCGGCTCAGACCACTGTCCTATAATCCTTAACTCAGGGGAGTGGATGCCTAGAAAATCTCTCAGTTCAGGTTTAACATGGCATGGCTAACCCAGGAGGGGTTTAAAGAGAAGTTATTGGAGCTTTGGCCCAATAGAGGGAACTTGAATGCTCCGGAATACTGGAAACAAATCAAAATTGCAACAAAGAGATATTGCAGAGGCCATAGGGCTAACACAAATGGCTTGATCAAACAGAGAAAAGAGACACTTGGCAGCCTGATGACCCAGTTAGATCTCCAGGCAGATCAGGGACAGATGACAGAGGAGGATTGGTCCCAGAGATATAAATGCGATGAGGAATTCGAAGACCTCCTCTCACTTGAGGAAAGAATCTGGCAGAAGAAATGTGGGGAAACCTGGACATTAAAGGGAGATGCTAACACCGAATTCTTCCACAGAGTGGCAAATGGCAAATGTAGAAAGCGCCAAATCCAAGCCCTGGAAGCTAACGGTGTGAAAATTATAGGAGACGCAGACCTTGAGGAGACGCAGGGTCCTAGCCAAGCTCAGAACTTGAGGAATTCACGTGTTGTTTTGCAGTACCATCACCATGGAACCAACAAAGGGTTTTGCTACTAGAAGTGTCTTTGGTGACCTCACAAACGTTACCAGCCGTGGTAACCATTCAATATTCTTATATAAGTTTGAAACATGTACCATGACAAATTTTTAGTAGAGAAATGGGATAGCCCGCCATGTCATTTTAATTCATACAATGTGGTAATATATGAATATACTTTCCTGACTAAAAATATTATTTATAAAACATTGCTGGTCTTGTGGGCATGATGGCACAATGAGTATGTTTATATCAAATATGCTTACATCGGTTTCTTTGTTTCAAATCAGAATGTCCTGCCAATCAAATTACTGACTCGAAAGAACGAAAGAGACAGAGGGAGAGAGCCCGATATGCATCCTTGACTGAAGAACAGAAGAGTGCAAACAACAAAAGGCGTCGTGAGGCCCGTCAACTAAAAAATGGTAATGCTCTTGAGAGTATGGGATGGATGCTGCTTGTGCTTCACTCCCAATCTGCTTGGTCACTGGTTCAAATTTGTATGGAATTGTTGGTGTGGCGGAGCATTAATCAAGAAGTTTTGTTTGGCGTTATGCTAATTGTGAAGATATTGTGGTAATTTGGGAACCTATTTGATTTTTGCTGATATGTAAAGGCATTTTGTTGGTTGTAGTTTACATATGATACATAATAAAATCGTTATACTTTTTCCAACTTAGATGTGCATTAAATCTGTCAAATATCTATTCAAGTACATATACAAGGGTCACGATAGAGCATCTGTGGCTGTTACGGAGGCTGGGAAAAAGGATGACAATGATGACATTGATGAGATAACGCAATATAGAGAGGCCAGGTGGGTCACGCCTACAGAAGCGATGTGGAGGATATATAGTTTTGACTTGAGCCAGAACTATCCATCGGTGCAACAACTGCAGCTTCATCTACCGTATATGAAACGAACCGGATTTTCCTTACCGAAAATCCGACTCCCTGTACCATTGCGATAGTCCCAGAATCAACAGCTATTGCGTACAGAACTCATTCCAGAAGTTATCACATCCATACAGCGAATAAAACAGTGCAATATGAAGATTATTACATTTCCCAACATGGGAAGTACGGGTACAAGCCTCTTGGGCTGAATCGACAGAAAGGAAAGCCAACACAGCGGTAGCTAAGTCATCAGGGCTTCATCTTCATCTCCTCCACAGGCGTTTGCTTGAGCGTAGCAGCGCACCTCAGTCGTACCATCCATCGGCGTTGTTGTCGAAGTCGGACTCGTAACCTGCAAGACCTTGAACTGTTCCCAAGGATTGGAACAGTTCCACGTCACCATCCATAGATGTGCAAGCTTTAAGGTGGACTAATCTTAGTACGCAAAATAGTGCACGGTAAGTCCCATGAAGCCAGTAGTCCGACCCGGTCCTCAAACAGTCAAAGTGAGCTCTTCTCTCGAGATGCGTATCCACAACGGTGGTCCGCCAGTCGCACCCATTACAGGTATCGCCGTCAACTCCTCTTCATCAGATCAAAACATGTGCCCGCAACAGGCACTCCACAGGAAGTACCCAAGTGTACTTCCCAAGCCCCCATTCCGAGGATTGGGTTATGGTGCGCTCACTTCAACAAAAGGGTTTTCAAATCCTCCAACTCCTCCAGTTTTCTCACTCACACCAAAATAGTTTAAATCAACTTTTTCCCTCACACGCAAGCAAGCGAAGAATTCTCAACAGCATATTGAGTATAGTAGTGGGACAACAAGGAAATGGGTAAATAAACAGGCTACGCATGGTTTATCATCTCAGGCAGATCATGCGAGTAAATAAAGCATAGCATACTACAAGCATGTCTACTGGGCGTGAACCTGGTGATTCTTCCTCGTAGTAGTACTCGTCGAACTCCTCCTCCTCAGTCCCGACGTGAGTCTCCGGTCCTCCTAAATATCGATCCGCAATTTAATTACCGAGACTACGGGCAAATAAACTCCAAACAAGAACCAAGGAAGAGCCAAACAACACCAAACTCTACTCTAACGCGTAGGTCATGTTTTTAGAAAAATAATGAAACTGGTTTCATATTTTTCTGAGCTACGGTTGATTTGTTATTAATTTTTGAACTGTTTAATTAATTCCGAAAATTCAAATTAACAGACAGGGACATGTGGCAGCCTCTGGTGGCGCCACGTCATCACTGATGACGTCAGCATGACGTCATGCTGACGTCATCAGTGGGTCCGGGTGTGCTGACTTCATCGTGGGCCCGGATGACGTCAGCGTTGACTTGGTCAACGTTGACCAGTCAACGGTCAAAGTCAGTGGGCCCCAGCGGTCAGTGACTGCCAGAGTATGACATGTGGGCCCCATACGTCAGCGCGGTTAAAAGAAAAGGGTTAAATAACCCTGGGCTGACTCTGGGCCGAAAGTGGCTGGGCCGGGAAAGTTCAGGGGGCGAAACTGGAGTTAAGCGCCAGCTTTAGGCCCACGAACGCTGGCTGTTGGTTCCGCTCTGGTGGACTTAGTCCACCGTGAGCCGTGAGGGTGGTTCACGAGAGCCGGGTTCACGGGATCATTTTGTGGCCGCGGCAAGATCTTCTGCGGCTGCGGTGCAGCGGCTTGGTGTGGTCGGCGGTGTGGCCGCCCTCGGCTCTCGGACGCGCGCGCGGCGCACGACGGTCACCGGCGCGCTACGACGGGGCGGCGAGGTCAGCGGTCGGGTTCTGAGGCTTCGGCTTGGCTCGGTACGCTCGCGTGGAACTTCGACAACCCGAGCCCGCGGCGGTTCCGGCCGATTCGAGGACGAGTGCGAGCGGCGGTGCGGTGCGGCGGCGACGGCACTCACGGGTGCTCCGGTGTCCCGGCTCCGTGGCGGCGCTCGCGTGCGGACCAACAAGTCTTCGGTTAGAAAGGACCACATCACGGAGTTTGGGCTCAAAAGGCTCGCGCGAACGCTGCTCAAGCCTCGGGCTTGCTAGCGCCGCGGCCATGGCGCTCGCGCCCTCCGAGCACCCTCAGTGCGCGGCGGCATGGCGGCCGGGTTAGCAAAGCGGCGACGGCGGCTGCGGTGCGGAGTAGCAGCGCGACGGGTCCCTGTAGACAACAAGGCACAGCTCGAAGGCTGGCTCCCGGAGGCAGAATCGGCGGAGCGGCGGCGACACGGTCGGAAACAGGGGAGGAAATGGGGGTTGACAACGGCGGCTCACTGAGGGTCTCGTTGTGGTACGCTGCAGCTTGGGGAAGGCTTGCGGTGCTCCGACGATCGTCCTCGGCCACGCAGCGTCCCTGGTTCAGCTCCGCTCCGGCTGCTCCACGAGCGGCGGCGCACGAGTGTGCTCCTGTCGACGAATTATGTCGAGCACGTCTAACCGGGGATACCCCAGCGAGTAGATTTGTGTGGGTCTCGCCGAGTTCTAGGAACGATAGTGCACGAACAAGACAATTTAGACAGGTTCGGGCCGCGAGTAGCGTAATACCCTACGTCCTGTATGGCTGATTGTATTATCCGTGAGGTTGTACTGATTGTACATCTCATGTTTCTGAGGGATCTCTGCTCCGCCTTATATTGTCTGGGGGAGCAGAGTTACAAGTCGGTTACAATATCCTAGTCGTATACAGCTTGGAGTACTACAACAGAATACTTTGGGGAGTCTCCTATCAGTATACGACTAGTCTACCTAGTCGACTACGCCGTCTTGCACCATAGCCGACTAGTTTGAAGTAGCCGGATCAAACATTCCCTGTCGAGTAGTTCAATCCTTTATATGAATGGCCCTAGGGATCCTGGTCCCACAAGCCCCCGAGCATCTTGCGCTTTTGCTTCAAGTCTTGAATCTGTCTTCAAGTAATCGGAGCTAAGCACAAGACGCTCAAGTCTTCTCCGACGATTAGTTTACATTGGAGTGCATCTGTTGATGCACCCAATGGGTGTAGCCCCCGAGCCTCCAAGTAGTTGCATGAAAACTAGTCGGAGGTTCAAAAAGCAATCTTCTTGTCTTCATCTTGAATAGTTCAATGGTGTGCACCGAATAGGTGCACCCATTGGGTGTAGCCCCCGAGCTTCGAGTAGTTGCATGAAAACTAGTCGAAGGTCTGCAAATAATTATTCCTTAAATTTCGCAAATCAAATGCCAGATTATCCGCTAGCAGCCCCCGAGCTTTAAAGCAAATATCTTTGGTTTAAAGATCAGGATAAATCTTCTGCAATCTGTTGCCTAACTGAATATCCGGATATTGCTCCATTATCCCGAAAAAATAGGCAGGAAAACAGAATGTGATGCGCCGCCACCCCTGTAGCTTTACTGTAGCCCTAACCTTGAAGCGTTATAAATCCCGATCTGCCTTTGTTGAAATCACTTAGCCACCACAGCCAATGCCTCGCATCGCAAAACTCTGAGCTTGAGCCCCCGAGCCTTGCGGATCCAGCCTCCAAGCCCCCGAGCCCGCATCTGATTTTGCGAAGTCGAGCCACTGCTTCTAGTGCTCCACTCATTGAGTGCGCGGGATTCTCAACGATGGGCCAGAAGAAGTCAGCAAGGAAGTCTGTCGCCACTGGCGCTGAGGGTGCCGAGGGATCCCGCGGATCTGGGAAGCGGGGCGCAGTAAAAGATACCACGACCAAGCCGGCGTTTGACACGCCGCCGATGCCGCGAGTCGCCTGGAAGGAATGCACCGCCACTGAAGCGGAACTCCAGGTTCTTGTGGAGCAAGGTTTGTTGCTCTCTCAAACCATCCTTCAGTGGAAGTCGTGGTTGAAACAACTCTGGCCAACTGAAGATTTGCGAGAAATTCCTTTGTTCATCTCTTTCTGTGAGCGTGGGGTGGGTTTGCCTATTTCTTCCTTTTTCAAGGAATTCCTGTCTTTCTACAAACTCCAACTCCACCATCTGAACCCAAATGGGATCCTGTATCTTTCTGTCTTCGTCCACGCTTGTGAGACGTTTCTTGGAATTAAGCCTAGCCTTCCACTGTTCCGAACCTTGTACCACATCAAACCACAGCCCACACATCAACGAACAGAAGTAGTCGGTGGGGCTGGCATCCAGTTCCGCCATGGCATGAGGGCCAAGTGGTTTGACATGCCCGTTGTCGGTGCTGGGATCGGTCGGCCAATCCCCAGCGCCACACAGAATGCGCTGTGTCCCGTCCCCTGACGGTTGATGCAAGAGCTAGCACAATGAGACAAGGGTTTATCCTGGTTCCGACCGTGAGGTCGTACGTCCAGCAGGGTGCGCTCGGGGCGCTATACTATCTTGCACCGGAGTGCTTGCAGTGGGGGGCTACAAGCAAGGCGGGAGAGGAGAAGGAGTCTCCAAGTCCCTGAAAACGGGTGCGATTGGGGCGAGTGCCGATATCGCGTGAGGCGGTGTGTCTGATTCAGTGTCTCTCGTCGTCCTCTCCCTTCCCCGCGTCGCTCCCTTCCTCCTTTTATAGGTCAAGGAGAGGAAGGAGGGGAAGGAGTTTACAAGTACACGCGATGTGTGCTACAGGGATACGCACTGGAGATCGTGGCGTTGGGCGTGCCATCGTCCTTGACCCTGGTCGGAGATTTATGGCGAGCCCCGACCTATGCGGGTGTCGTGGCAGTCCCTGTGCTTGTCCCGGAGTGGTTTCGAGGGGTGTTGTTGCCGCAATCCGTGTCCTGCTGCCCGTCGCTGGTTGACTTCGAGGGCGGGGCAGGTGAAGAAGGACGGAAGTTGGCAGCACAGGGGTCGGCATGGTGGTTGCCGTCGGCCACAGTGCACGGCGTGCCCGGCTCACCAGGGGATGGCCGAGAGTTGGTGGATTTGACCCGGCGTCGTCGTCATCAGGCCGCGCCTGATCGGAGTCTGTACTCGGTTGCTGTTCAAATATTCGTTCGAGGGTTCCCTATGCCCGTTCGAGGGGCGCCCCGGGGAAAAAGGACGGGAGCGGGTGGAATAGTGGTGCGGAATGACGCCTGCTAGTCCGCACCGGGACCTTGCGCAGTGTTGCGTACGTCCGCACAGCGCCGGCGAGGACGCATAGTGACCCGAGCAGGTGAAACAGCGAGCTCAGTGGTGTCAGCGGCGCGGCGTGGGGGAAAGATTGCCTTTTGACTTTGGCGCCTGCCTGATGGGGCGGGCATTAAATGCCGTTGTCGGGCGGGGCGCCGTCGCGCGCCGCGCTGAGTAGAGGGGTGCCTCGAGCGAGGCGGAGTCGGTTCGCCTGCTCAAGGGGGCACGCGACCCTCGAGCGAGGCAGAGACGAAGGTCGCCACCTGGGTCCCTTTGTCAGGCGAGCTCGGGCGGCTGTTTTGGGCCGTGAGTCGTGTTGGGCCGCGTTGCCCTGGTGACCCTTCCGGGCTTCTGGCGATTCGGCCTTTCGTGGTTAATGTTTTTTGAGGGTGATTACCCCGATGATTAGGGGACCCCCTGGGTTTGTCCCCGACAGTAGCCCCCGAGCCTCTGGCGGACTGAGGGTCAGTCAGGCAGAGGCTGACGGTTTCGCAGGATCGTTCCCAGGCCTTCTGCGGGGATTATTCCTTCCTGATTACGCACGTTTTTCCGTGGGGGCGCACGAGCGCACCCGCGGGTGTAGCCCCCGAGCCCTTGGAGGAGTGAGTTTACTCGTGCAAGGGCTTTGATTCCCGACAGTTGCGTCAGCCGCTCCCCTTTTGACGTGGCGGGTTGCGGGGCTGACGTCGAGTTATTCGGAATTCGGGGGGTGGACCCTGCGCGGCTTCGACGCGTTTTGCGCAAAAGAGGAGGGATGTATGCTGCAAGGAGCCCTCGAGCCTCTGGCCCGAGCGGAGGCGGTCGGAGAGGCTTCTTGTCTTGGAGTTACGACCCTCGCTTCCCCTTCGCGGGGGAGAGGGGTGAGGTCATTCGTGCAACCCCCGAATCGGGCAGCGTACACGGATGCCTCGGTGAGCTGTTAGCGGGTAGTTCAAGTGGGCGCCCGTGCCCCGTTCGCTTGGGGTCGGCTCGTGGTCCAGAGACGCGTCCATGTAGCGCTTGCAAAGGTTTGCTAGGTGGGGCTCGGTCCCTTTCGACAGGGTCCGAGGGCGCGAAAGCTCTCCCTCGTTGGGATTCCCCCTACTAGCTGCCTTTGTCCGGCCTTGAACACAACAGGGGCGTCCCCAAACTTCGAGTTCGGGGTAAAATCTGTTGAACACGCCCGAATTGTCCCTGACTCTGTCGATCCGGAGCGTCTGTCGAACCCTTTCGCGGGCCAGGCTTCGTACTCCTGATCAGTGGGGCCTTGCGAAAGGTGCGGGTCACCCTCGAGTAGCTGGCTCGAGGGTTGGTCGAGTGTAACCGGCAGCCTACGCATCGCTTAATCTGGGGCGCCCATCGAGCCCTTTCGAGGCTTGGGCTTTGGGCCCCTGATTAGTATTACCCCATGCCTCGGGGCGGAGGGGCGTCGTTGTCTTACCCTGGAAGGAATCCAACGGTTGGGTCGTTTCGATTTGCGGGCCCGCGTACGACCGCAGGTGGGCGTGGTCGTGGCCGTCGTGGCGCGGAGTGGGCGAGATGGGCGTAGTGGGCGCGCCTTTTTAGGCAGAGTTGGCGTGTGCCAGGGAGAAGCGAGGCGACGGGCGGTCAGGTGCTGCTGCCGCGCCGTTTCGTTTTACCGTGGCGCAGTAAATGCCGCCGCTTGCGCGTGCCGTTCCCCGGGGAAAAGGAGAGGGGCCCCCGGTTGCCATTGATGCGCTACGCGCGCCCGGCCCATGTGTCAGTGGCTCTGTATGCTGCGGCGGGGATGAATCCGTTCGCTTCCTTATAAAAGGAAAGTCTGGGGGGAAGGGGATTACATACTTTGCCATTCCCTGCAGCAGCGCGTGCCTCTACCTCTCTCGCCTGTGTCCGCTCGCAGTTCTCTGCTCCTTGCGCCCACCTTCGTCGCGTTTTGCCTCCCGCTCCGCCGTCCGCCATGGTGGTCATTGAGGGCGTCACCGAGTGGACTCCGTCCACCGCCACTGATCACCTCCTGGAGGGTCTGGCATCCGGCGGACAGCTCTTGCCTCGGGGCGATCCGGCGCGGCCGGCATGGATTGTCCCACCGCTGGTGGCCAGGGCGCCGAACCCGCCGGCGGGGTACGTGGTGAGCTTCACCCGCTTCCACGAGCGGGGCTTCAACGCCCCCGCCAGCCAGTTTATGCGGGGCCTGTGCCACTACTACGGCGTGGAGCTCCATAACTTCGCCCCCAACGCCATCTCTCAGGCGGCGGCCTTCGTCGGCGTCTGTGAGGGCGTGCTGGGGATCGAGGCGCACTGGGACCTGTGGGTCCACCTCTTCCGCGCCGAGCTTAGCACGTCCGGCGCGGGGAGGGGGGTGCGCCGTTCTTCGTGCGCCGGCGGTCTTACGCTCGCGCCGGTCGAGTCCCGGAAGCACCTGTACCCGGCCTGCAAGATGACCACCAACAACAGCGGCTGGGCCAAGGGTTGGTTCTATCTTCGCAACGACGGCCCGGGGTTGCCGGAGTACACCGGCAAGATCCTGACGGAGAAGGCCGACTCCAGGGGCTATGGCGTTTCCGGCGACGGTCAACGGAAGAGGCTCCGCCCCGCCCTCGACGCCCTTCGTAATCTGGCGGAGTCGGGTTTGTCCGTGGCGCACGTGCTTGCGCATTGCCACCGTCGCCGGGTGGTCCCCCTCATGTAGAGCCAGCTCCCTCTGTTCCGGATGACAGAGGACGCTGACCCGGCAGCGGTGGCGGCTTCACGTATGTTGCTGGAGCCGCTCCTGGAGGAGTACGTCGTCACGAGGGTGCGAACGGCTGTGCATCCTGACACCATGCCGAGCGACCTCTGGTCGTTCCGGCTGCGGCCCGATGAGGGCTATGCTTTGTCGGTAAGTCGCCGTCTTCCTTCCCGAGCTGTTGGATTAATTACTTAGGATTTCCCCTTTCGATTCATTCGCGGTTTCAGGGGGTGAACTGTGGCCTCTACCGCTCTCTCGCGTCGACTCCGGAGGTGCGTGCCTCGAACCGCGCCCGCCGCGATCGTGAGAGGGGCGCGAAGGCGGCGAAGAAGGCCAGTAGCCAGAGGAGGCAGGCGCGGCGCGATGCGCACTTGGCGGCGCTCCGCCGGTGGAGGAGGGACGGTGGGACGCGGCCGTCGTCCCCAGAGGACTCCTCGGACCCTCCCAGCGAGGAGGAGGAGATCGACGTCGGCGGGGCTCTGCCCGCCGGCGGAGAGGAGGAGATGACCGTGCCGCCGCCTGACGTAGGCGCGGCGAGCCTCGGCGACGTTGCGCCAGCGGTGGCGCGGGTGGCGGTCGCGTTCGCCCAACCTGTGACGCCGCGGGCGCTAGTGACTCGGATGCCGAGGGCTCGAGGGGTTCGCAGCCCCCAAGCGGGTTGAGGGGGTCCTCGAGCTCGAGGCGTGCTCCTTCGATGAGCGGCTCGAAGCGGAAATCGCAGGCCTTGCAGGGCTGCGTCCGGTAAGCCTTTCTTTGAGCCTTTCTCGTGATTTTTCATCCTGCTTGGTTTTTCACTTCGTAATTTCTGTTTTTCCCTCCTGATTCAGCGCTCGGGGCGTTGCCAGGGCCGATCCTGACCTTGCGCCTAAGAAGGCGTTGAAGGCCGGAGCGTTGGATTCCCCTCTCGCCGGGGGATCGCGTTCGCGCGGGACTCCTCGTCCAGCGGCAATGTCTGCATCAGTGCTGGTGGAGCCGGCGCCGGGGGCACGAGATCCCCGGCCGACGGAGATGGTGCCGGGGCAGAACGCCCTGGTGGTGGATGAGCAGGGGGGCCGTGCCCCTGCCGTGGCCCAAGATGGTGACGGCGGGCGCGCTCCCCCTTCGGGGGTGGCCGCGTCCGAGGTGCCGGCGGCGCGTTCCCTGGCCCGGGACTTGCCGCCGGCGCCAATGGCTGGGGGAGCGGCCGAGTGGGATACAGTCGAGGCGGCGCTGCGTCAGGGTCGGCGCGGCCCGAGCGCATGGACGGAGGAGCCCGGCGTCTCCGCTCGAGTCTGGCGGGGCATGGCAGAGGAGAACGAGCTGTGAGCTCGAGCGGAGCGGGTTGGGATGGACCTAGAGCGGGCCATTACTGCCGCCGCCGATCTCCATTCCAGGCAGGCGCTGGAGCTTTTCGAGGTAACCCCGTGCTTATCCACATCGCTCGGTAATTCATCGCCGTTTTTTAGTTCGTGGCTCATTCCTGATGGTTCTTCGTGCAGCTTCTGCGGCAGGAGGCGGCAGACAAAACCGCGTGCATCGCAGACCTGTACGCCGACCTTCGTCGGTACCGTCAGGCAAACCTGGACCTGGGCACGGAGGTAACCCAGCTTACCGCCCGTGTGAGAGAGACGGAGGCGGCCGCCCGCGCGCACGAGGGCGCCAAGGCTCGCGCGGAGCGGGAATTGGCCGCGGCGTTGGAGCAGCTCGAGCTTGAGCGCAAGGTGCGCGAGGATGCTCAAGGCCGGCTCCAGCGGGAACGCGAGGCGTTCGCGGCGGAGCGGACCCAACTCGAGTGGGAGCGCAAGGCGCGCGAGGCCGCACAGTCTCAACTCGCGGAGGCGGTGGCCCGGGCAGAGCAAAAGGCCCAGGAGGTTGAACAGCTGGGCCGCTCGCTTGCCGAGGCGACGACCTTGGCGGATGGTATGGTCTTACGCTTTTCTTAGCTTCCTTGGCTGTTTTTTGCGCTAGAGTCTGTCCTGACGTGCTCGATCCTTGTGAGGGTTGCGGAAGGCCGAGGCCGAGAAGGCGGACGAGGCGGTGGCTGCTCGAGCCGCTTACTCCGAGGCTCAGGGGGAGCTCGAAGCTCTGAGGGCTGCCGCTGACGCCGCGTGCCGGGACATCCAGTGCGTCGACATCCCGTCGGGATCGCAGTCGGGGTCGTCACTGCCCAGCCACCTGAGGTCCTTGAGAGGCTGCGTGGCGAAGCGCCTCGAGAGCCCTCTTCACCTTGGCGTCAAGAAGGCACTCGGTGTGGTGTCAACCCATTACAACATCAATCTTGCGGCGGTGGCGCGCGGCTACTTCATCGATGCAGACCTGGATGATGACGCCGCCCTTGCTGCTCTTGATGAGGCCGACGACAACGCTGAGGATGCCGCCACAACGCTTGCCGCCAGGTTTGGTCAGGAGCTCTTTCCCGGCGAGGACGAGGATGGAGACGCGTACGCCGTCGTCGAGCCCGAGGTCGTAGCCGTTCCCGACACCGAGGCTGATCCTGAAGCTGACGCCGTGGAGTCCCTTGAGGAGGCCATCGCTTCGGTGCACCGCGACGACGATGGTCCTGGGGCCCTTGCGTCGGTCCCTTCGACTGTCGATGCCGAGGCCGCCGCCGCGCCCCCGCCGGGAGGTGAAGCCTGAAAGGCTCAGGCTTAGAGGTTTAAATGTATCTTAGTTTTTAGGAGACTGGCTCTGTACATAAACTAAGTTTGAATTTTGATTGTGCGTTCTGAACTTGTTTCTATTGTGCTACTCTTGGCTTGGAGAGATTTTGGCCGGGTATTTCGAATCCGCGAGTAATCAAGGCGTGGAGTGGAGAGGGAGATGCCGTATCCCTTCGAGGGCGTAGGCAGTCTCACGACTCAGCCGACTCCAGCTTTAGTTAGCTCGCGCCCCGCATCTCTCTAAGCGCCTCGAGTTTCAGCACAATTTTTGGAAAATTGGGACGATTAGGGGGGTAAACCCCCCTGCAGCCCCCGAGGGGGGCTTGGCTCTATTGAGAATAGAACCAAGTCCCCCTTGTTCATGTTGTTAGTAGCAATGTTTCCACGTTTTTCGCAAACTTTTCATTGTTGTTAACTAAGAACATGAAGTATTTACAAGAAATACTGAGAGTTTTAAGGATAGAAGCGACGTAGCTGTTGGATGTTCCAGGCGTTGGAGAAGACCTCGCCCTTCTCGTTCGCCAGCTTGTAGGTGCCAGGCTTGAGGACTTTGGCGACGATGAATGGTCCTTCCCATGGCGGAGTGAGCTTGTGACGCTCTCGATTGTCCTGGCGCAACCTCAGCACCAGGTCCCCTTCGTGGAGGTCCCGACGCCGCACCTTCTGAGCTTGGTATCGCCGGAGCGATTGTTGGTAGCGTGCTGAGTGAAGCAACGCTACGTCGCGAGCCTCATCCACCTGGTCCAGCGAATTCTCGTGGTTTCGCTGGTTTTGGTCTTCCTGGTAGGCCTTGAGCCTCGGAGACCCGTACTCCAAGTCGGTTGGGAGGACGGCTTCGGCGCCGTAGACGAGGAAGAACGGGCTGAAGCCTGTGGCCCTGCTTGGGGTTGTCCTGAGACTCCAGATCATGGA
The DNA here is from genome assembly GCA_033239725.1 of Echinochloa phyllopogon. Lineage (NCBI taxonomy): Eukaryota > Viridiplantae > Streptophyta > Magnoliopsida > Poales > Poaceae > Echinochloa > Echinochloa phyllopogon. The sequence goes on from BTCW01000014.1 coordinate 50,870,636, forward strand.
TGGCAGCTCAGCAACCCATTTCCGGCCGAACTTGTTCAGCTTATTGAAGATTCTTGGCTTCAGGCCTTGTAGTATCATGTCGTTGGCACGTTCTACTTGGCCGTTCGTTTGTGGATGTGCCACGGCCGACCAATCAACGCGAATGTGATGGTCATCGCAGAACTCCAAGAACTTCTTGCCGGTGAACTGGGTGCCGTTGTCGGTGATGATCGAGTTGGGTACCTCGAATCGGTGGATGATGTCGGTGAAAAACAATACGGCCTGCTCAGATCTGATGCTGGTGATGGCCCGGACCTCGATCCACTTCGAGAACTTGTCGATGGCCACCAACAAGTGGGTGAAGCCCCCGGGCGCTGGGCGGGAAGGCCCCACGAGATCCAACCCCCAGACCGCGAAAGGCCATGTTACAGGGATGGTCTGTAAAGCGTGCGCCGGGAGATGTGTCTTTCGTGCGTAGAATTGGCACCCTTCGCAGGTGCGCACGACTTCGTTCGCGTCGGATACGGCGGTAGGCCAGTAAAAGCCCTGCCGGAACGCGTTACCCACGAGGGTACGCGGCGCCGCGTGGTGTTCGCATGCCCCGGCGTGGATGTCGCGGATCAACTGCCTTCCCTCGGGGATGGGGATGCATCGCTGCAGAATCCCCGAGGCGCTGCGCTTGTACAGCTCGCCGCCGACCGAGACAAAGGTCTTGGCCCTTCTGGCGATGCAGCGCCCCTCGGTTCGGTCCGAGGGCAGCTCCCCGCGGTCGATCCACGCGAGGTACGGACCGCGCCAGTCTTGTGGCCGTGTGTCCACGTCGATTTCCATGGCCTTGGCCGAAGAATTTTCAGCGTCGAGGGCTTCGAGCCCCTCTTTCGAGGGGTCCTCTTCCATGGGCTCGACCCCCGCAGCCCTCGAGGGCGTCCTGAGGGCTCCGGCCTTTGGTTCAAAGTTGACGGAGGGTTGGTCGAGGTCGCGGGTGAAGACGTTCGGAGGAACGGTGATTCGCTCTGACGCGATCTTGGCAAGCTGATCCGCTTCCTCGTTGTACTTGCGCGCGATGTGGTTCAGCTCGAGGCCATAGAATTTGTCCTCGAGGCGGCGAACCTCGTTGCAATACGCCTCCATCTTTTTGTCGCGGCAGCTTGCGTTCTTCATCACTTGGTCGATGACCAACTGAGAATCTCCCCGGGCGTCGAGGCGTTTGACGCCGAGGTCGATGGCGATGCGGAGCCCGGTGAGAAGGGCTTCATACTCCGCCATGTTGTTCGACGCCGGGAAGTGCAAGCGAACCACGTACCGGATGTGTTCTCCGAGGGGTGAGACGAAGAGGAGGCCCGCGCCTACCCCGGTTTTCATCACCAAGTCGAGAGATGAAATGGCTGAGAGCTGCGAGGCAGCCCAGTACCCTCTGCACCCCCTTGAGGTCCCGAATTGGCCCCATTCGTTCCAGGGCCGAGACTTTTTTGGGGTTGGGTTTGATGCCTCGTTGGGAGACGATGAAACCCAATAGCATGCCTCGCGGCACCCCGAACACGCATTTTTCCGGATTCAATTTTAACCCGTTCGCCCGGAGGCAACCGAATGCGATTTGCAAATTGTTGACCAGATCGTCCGCCTTTCTGGTTTTTACAACGATATCGTCAACATATGCCTCAACGGTCCGCCCGATGTGGCTTCCGAAAACGTGTTGCATACATCGCTGGTATGTAGCTCCAGCGTTTCGGAGGCCGAACGACATAGTGACGTAGCAAAACATGCCAAACGGGGTGATAAAAGAAGTCGCGAGCTGGTCGGACTCTTTCATCTTGATCTGATGATAACCGGAATAAGCATCAAGAAAGCATAGCAATTCACACCCAGCGGTGGAGTCTACTATCTGATCTATTCTAGGCAAAGGAAATGGAACCTTAGGGCATGCTTTGTTTAAACCGGTATAATCTACGCACATGCGCCATTTTCCATTTTTCTTTTTAACTAGAACAGGATTAGCAAGCCAGGTCGGGTGAAATACCTCTTTGACGAATCCGGCTTGCAGGAGCTTGTGCACCTCCTCCCCGATGGCGCGGCGCTTTTCCTCGTCGAACCGCCGCAGTCGCTGTACCACCGGCTTGGAGTGAGGCTGGATGTCGAGGCTGTGCTCGGCGACCTCCCTCGGACTCCCCGGCATGTCCGAGGGTCTCCACGCGAAGATGTCAGCGTTGGCGCGGAGGAAGTCGACGAGCACTGCTTCCTATTTGGGGTCGAGGGTGGTGCTGACCCTCAACGCCCTGCCTTCGGGGGCATTGGGGTCGAGGGGCACCGCCTTGGTGTGTTCGGCAGCCTCGAAGGTGCCTGCGTGCCTCTTGGCGGAGTCGACGGCCTCGTTCGCCATCTTCTCCAGGTCCACCACCAGGGTCTCGCTGTAGGCGAGCGCTTCCGCGCCCTCGACGCACTCGACGTCACACGCGTAAGCATGCTCGTACGACGATCCCACGGTGATGACGCCCTTTGGCCCCGGCATCTTCATCTTGAGGTAGGTGTAGTTGGGGACGCCCAAGGATGGCGTGGTACGCTCCTGGGAATCCCACTACCTCGAAGGTGAGGGTCTCCCTCCGAAAGTTGTCGGGAGTGCCGAAGCAAACGGATAGGTCGATCTGCCCGAGGGGCTGGACGCGTTTTCCCGGCGCGATGCCGTCGAACGGCGCCCTGCTTGGCCTCAGCTGGTTCGTGCCGATGCCCATGAGCTCTAAGGTGTGGACGTATAGGATGTTGAGGCTGCTGCCCCTGTCCATCAGCACTTTGGAGAATCGCGTGTTGCCGATGATGGGGTCGACGACAAGCGGATACCGCCCCGGATTCGGGACATAGTCCGGGTGGTCCTCGCGGCCGAAGGAGATGGTCTCGTCCGACCAGGCGAGGTAGGTCGGCGTCGCGGGGTGAACGGAGAAGACCTCTCGACGTTCACGCCTCTGCTCTCGCGACGTCGCGTTCACCGTGGGCCCCCCCAAGATGAAGAAGACATTCTCCACATGGGGGAACTCATCGTTGCCGCCATCACCCGTATCCTTCTTCGGGCCATCCTCCTTCGCGGAGGTGCGCCTGAAGTAACCCTTGATCATCCCACACTGTTCGAGGGTGTGGGTGACAGGGCCCTTATGGTACGGGCATGGCTTCTTCAGCATTTCGTCGAACAGGCCTCCCCCCTGAGGGGGGCCTCGAGGGCCTTTGCGGCCTCGCTCGACCATAAGGGCATCGTCGGAGTCCTCGCCCTGCTGCTGCTGCTGCGCGGCCTGCTGAGGCTTTCTGCCTTTGCCGCCCCGTTTCTGCTTTTTAGCCTTTCCCTTGGACTTGCTGCCCTCCGCGGGCAGCTCCTCCGCGCGCTTCCCCTTGGCCTTGCCGTCGAAAATCGCCCCGACAGCCTCTTCCCCGGAGGCGAAGTTGGTAGCGATGTCGAATAGCGCGTTGGCGCTAGTGGGATGGTTTCGCCCCAGCTCGCGCACCAGCTCCCGACAAGTTGTGCCTTCGAGGAAGGCGTGGATGATTTTGGAGTCACCCACGCTCGGTAGCTCGGTGCAGCGCTTGGAGAAGCGGCGGATGAAGTCTCTCAGCGGTTCGTCGGCCGCTTGCCGGCACCCGCGCAGGTCCCAGGAGTTTCCGGGGCGCACGTACGTGCCCTGGAAGTTACCTACGAACATCCTGACCAGGTCGTCCCAGTCGTGGATCTAGTTCGCGGGTAGGTGCTCGAGCCATGTCCGCGCCGAGTCCGCGAGATGAAGCGGAAGGTTGCGAATGATCATGGCGTCGTCGGTGACCCCTCCCAACTGGCAAGCCAGGCGGTAGTCGTTGAGCCACGTCTCGGGTTTCGTCTCGCCCGAATACTTGGTGATGGTGGTCGGCTGACGAAAGCGCGGCGGGATGGCGGCCGAACGGATCTTCCGGCTGAACACAGGGGTTCCCGGGGGTTCCGGCGTCGGGCTTTTGTCCTCCTCGCTGTCATAGCGACCCCCTCGTCGGGGGTGCCTACTGCGAGGAGGCGCCGCGTCCTGCCTCTTCTTGTTCAGGACGTTGCGCGCGTCACCGTCGTCGATGGCGCCTCGCGTGTCCACGAGTCGGTCCTTCGTGGACCTCCTCGTTTCGCGGTCGCCGGTCATGAGCGCCCTTCCGTCGTTCGTTGGACGGTGAGGCGTCCATGCGCCCCTAGGTGGGGTATGGATGGATTGTTCCTTATCCCACTCGCTTCCTCCGGCTCTCGAACTGGCCTGGTGGCGCATACGGGAGGCGGAACTTTCCGCTTGTTGAACGGCCGCTTCTTCGACAAGGGCCTGCACTTGGCGCCGCATGCTGCGCGCTTCTGCTGTCGATGGTTCGGGCATGGCCCGAATCAGGGTTGCTGCGGCGACGAGTTTCTGGCTTGCTCGTGGCGGCATGGCAGGGCTGGCGCCGTCGCCGTCACCCATGATGCGCGCCTGAGCGATACGCCCGGCGGCTCGCGCGCGTTCGCCGCGCTTGGGCTGCCGGGCTTCCAGAGCTGCGCGCAGCTCCTGTACCTGCTGGCGCTCCTGTTGGAGCCTGGCTTCCAGCTCTTGCACCTACGCGAGCTGTGCCTGCCCGAGTGCGGCTTCGCCCGCTGGCTCGGCGGGCGCAGGTGGCGGTTCGTCGTGTCTGGCCCCGTCGCGCGTTTCTTCATCCTCTCCCACGGACTCTACTTCGCCGTCGAGGACGAAGCATTCCCGCGTGGGGTCGTATTCCCCTTCGCTGGAATTGTCAGAACAGGTGAGGCAGAAGTCCGCAATGGCCTGGAAGGTGGTGAGGCCTTCGCGGTCGCGTAGACCGGAGTAGTCCAGGTCTGGGTGATCCTGACCGTGCACACTTCCCCCATCGTCCGACTCGGGCTGGGACCCGCCGGGCGAGGGAGTGTCAAGACGGTGGATCGAACCCAGCTGGTGACCCGACGGATCCTCTTGCGCGCTCAGGCCAGCGCTGATCGCCGCGGAGTAACTTGCGGTCGCGTTGCTCATTCCGAGCGGGAGTGATGCCAACCCGGCCACATTTTCCCGGCGCGCTCCCTCCGCGGGAGCCGCCGGCGGGGGTGCGCCCCCTGTAATGCGGCGGCGGGCTGGAGCCACAGGTGTGCGTCCCAATCAGGGAGGACGACGCGTGGGACAACGCGCCGTTCCTCGCGAATCTGCAGCTCGCGCAGTCTTCGTCGTCTCCTGAGGTTGGGTGGCGTTGGCGGTGCTGGGGTAATAACTATCATGCCGGGTGCCCTGGACGCGAGCCGCATGAGGAGGCCCTCACCGGTCGCTTCGAACTCCAGGCTCCCGAACATGATCCGGTACCCGCGCGGAAGCGGGCCGGGGGACCCCGGGGCGGATCGTGGCGACATGGCCTTGGCGTGGCCTGCCGTCAAGGGAACTGATCGGGCGTGGTTGATCACAGCGCAACCCCCTACCTGGCGCGCCACTGTCGGTGCTGGGATCGGTCGGCCAATCCCCAGCGCCACACAGAATGCGCTGTGTCCCGTCCCCTGACGGTTGATGCAAGAGCTAGCACAATGAGACAAGGGTTTATCCTGGTTCCGACCGTGAGGTCATACGTCCAGCAGGGTGCGCTCGGGGCGCTGTACTATCTTGCACCGGAGTGCTTGCAGTGGGGGGCTACAAGCAAGGCGGGAGAGGAGAAGGAGTCTCCAAGTCCCTGAAAACGGGTTCGATTGGGGCGAGTGCCGATATCGCGTGAGGCGGTGTGTCTGATTCAGTGTCTCTCGTCGTCCTCCCCCTTCCCCGCGTCGCTCCCTTCCTCCTTTTATAGGTCAAGGAGAGGAAGGAGGGGAAGGAGTTTACAAGTACGCGCGATGTGTGCTACAGGGATACGCACTAGAGATCGTGGCGTCGGGCGTGCCATCGTCCTTGACCCTGGTCGGAGATTTATGGCGAGCCCCGACCTATGCGGGTGTCGTGGCAGTCCCTGTGCTTGTCTCGGAGTGGTTTCGAGGGGTGTTGTTGCCGCAATCCGTGTCCTGCTGCCCGTCGCTGGTTGACTTCGAGGGCGGGGCAGGTGAAGAAGGACGGGAGTTGGCAGCACAGGGGTCGGCATGGTGGTTGCCGTCGGCCACAGTGCACGGCGTGCCCGGCTCAACAGGGGATGGCCGAGAGTTGGTGGATTTGACCCGGCGTCGTCATCATCAAGCCGCGCCTGATCGGAGTCTGTACTCGGTTGCTGTTCAAATATTCGTTCGAGGGTTCCCCATGCCCGTTCGAGGGGCGCCCCGGGGAAAAAGGACGGGAGCGGGTGGAATAGTGGTGCGGAATGACGCCTGCTAGTCCGCACCGGGACCTTGCGCAGTGCTGCGTACGTCCGCACAGCGCCGGCGAGGACGCATAGTGACCGGAGCAGGTGAAACAGCGAGCTCAGTGGTGTCAGCGGCGCAGCGTGGGGGAAAGATTGCCTTTTGACTTTGGCGCCTGCCTGATGGGGCGGGCATTAAATGCCGTTGTCGGGCGGGGTGCCGTCGCGCGCCGCGCTGAGTAGAGGGGTGCCCTCGAGCGAGGCGGAGTCAGTTCGCCTGCTCAAGGGGGCACGCGACCCTCGAGCGAGGCGGAGACGGAGGTCGCCACCCGGGTCCCTTTGTCAGGCGAGCTCGGGCGGCTATTTTGGGCCGTGAGTCGTGTTGGGCCGCGTTGCCCTGGTGACCCTTCCGGGCTTCTGGCGATTCGGCCTTTCGTAGTTAATGTTTTTTGAGGGTGATTACCCCGATGATTAGGGGACCCCCTGGGTTTGTCCCCGACACCCGTCATGGACTCCTGTGGAGCCTGGAAGACCAAGTGGTTCACCATCGGTAAGTGTACTCAACGCTAGACTTGTTATCATGCATTGTCGACTTGTTTGTCGTTGCATAAATCTTGCACTATGTTGAAATATAGCAGGAAACCACTCGATGAGCTGTCCAGAGAAGGACAACTGGTACCCTCGGGACTTCAGCAACTAGAACCGTCGCCCATCTGCTGATGAGGCAAGAGACGTGCCTGCGCTGATGGAGCGGGTCGCGTGGCTGAAGAGCAAAGGCCTCACCGGAGTCGGAATCGCCTTCAGCTTCATGAAGCGGAGAATACAGCCTCTCCAGGAGCGTGCCCATCTCGGATACGAGTATGAGGGCACGTCGGATGGCTCCCGCATGACAGCAGAGGAGATATCTGACGACGAGGTGATGATGCGGCTAAGAAGAATGTTCACTGGTGTGAACGAGAAGCCAGTCATCATCGAAGAATTCTCTGCTAAGAATCTCCCACTTGTAAGTAGTCGAAAATCTCGAATCTGACTTGTTGTATTCGTGAATTATCTTGATAATATCTTGGATGTATAGCCTGTAGGGCCCGCGCGATCTCCACTCACTGAAAAAGAGTGGAAAGATCTGGAAGAGGAGGACTCTGAGAGGACTCCAAGCGCGGAAGGACTGGCCGGAGCTGGACAAGTCGCAGTGGTCCAGGACTCGGAGCCAGAGGAAGAAGTAGAGTCGCCCGCTCGAGTTCAAGGTAACCACTCTCTGAGCACTTCATCCTTTCTTGTATGATCATAGTAGCCTTATACAACTGTCGTTGTACTTGTTGTAGTGCCAGATGTGCCTCGCACAACGAGGAAGAAACGAACGAGCACAAGTCAGAGTGACAACACCGTGCCAAGCGGAGAACCTAACAAGCGTATCCGCTTGTCATCAATGTTGACGTCGCCGCAGCTGTCCTCGAGTAGCAGTGCCATGGCGAGTACTGCCACAGGCAGTACTATAAGCGCGAAGCGGGTGAAGCCTCTGGTGAAGTTTAACTTCAAGCCTCTTGCTGCGCCAGCACCACCACAACTGTAAGTAGTCGCCTACTCACATTGTCTTGTAATTGTAAATGTGAGCTTGAATGATAGATATATGTCTTGATATGGCAGGCCAAATCCAGAGCTTGCACCAGAGGAGGCCCCGAGTGACGCTGCAGGGGAAATCATGGAGACCCCGGCCGCCACCGAAGAAATTGCCACCACGGAAGTGCCAGAAGTGGTTGCTGACCCTCCAGCTGCTGCTGAAGAAGACGTGCCACTGGAGAAGCCACCACTACAAGTCGAAGAAGGCGCACTCCCAAGTGCCGGGGCAGGCAACGTTATCGCGCCAACTACTGATGTAGTCGAGCACCCAGCTACTCAGGTATGCCATGCATAACCAACTTGTAGCTTATGTTCCTTTGATCATAGTACTAGTACTGATTCCAGTTGTGTGCTACAAGGAAACACAGAAAGTAGACTTGCCGATACCCAGCGCTGAGGGCGCTGAAGTTAGAGTTAATCTTGCGGAAACAAGTGGTACCCAGCTAAACACTGTAAGTAGTCTATGAACTTGTAAATAAATTCGCAAGAAATAACTGTATAATGAATCAATAACTTGATATACAGGTTGATGTTACCGCAATGAGGTCGAGGAACAATGGTGATCTGCTCCGCGACTACTTGCACAAGGCTCTAGTGAGTCTTATAACCTGCAATTCATGCATTGGTTGCATAGAGTAGTGTATAATGCCTTGTTGTGCAGGCTTTGGTGGAAGTCGTCGAAAAGCCTGGTGACACCCAGCTTAGTGCACGGATTCAAGAGTTGTCTGCTGACTTTGCCGGGAAGTGTGAAGAGCTTGAGAAGGCAAAGGAGGAGCACAAGAAAGAACTCAACTACCTCAGCCGTCAGCTCACCAGCCTCGAAGACATCAAGGACCGCCTGGATGGACGGGTCACAAACTTGACTAAAGAGAATAGCGGTAAGTTGTAACTCCCACTGTCCATGAGCTTGCTGATGCTAGACTTGTTCATGGAACAATGCTTGATCTGTCTTATGCAGGCTTGAAAAAGAAACTGAAAGAAGCCGAAGACAACTCCACCAGCTGGTATAACCTTGCGCAGCGACGAACTGAGGAAAATGCCAGGCTCCAAGAAGAAGTCGCCAAAGAGCACCAGATCCGCAATGACTGGGAAAAGCAGATCGAGATGCATCTGAAGCTGGCGCAAGACAAGCACCTGGAAGTGAACAACCTGATGGCTGCACAGAAAGAGCTGGAAGAAGCCGTAGAGCCCATCTTGGAGGTGCTCGCTCCAGAAAGCCAAGCTGCACAGAGCCAATCATTCCTCGACCGCCTCCGCCAAGTACCAGAACAAGTCACAGACTTCTGCAAGGCCTCCTTGAAGGAATGTGTCAACAAACTCTTGGCACTGTCCAAGACGCACAACTCGACAGCCAAGCTAGAACTGAAATATCTGCCGGCTGGAGTCACAACAGAGCAGTATGAAGGCCTGGTAGCTGAAACAGAACCACTCGCTGAAGAGTTTGTCAACTCGTTAGAGCAGTAGGAGTCTGATGACTTGTAATGAATACAATGCTTGTAATGAAAACAATTATGTAAACATTTGTGTTACTTAATTGAAGCAACTTGTTTGAATATGACTTGTGCTATGTGTAAGCTAGTCGTTTTATACACTGTTGTGTTTGATAAGTTGCAATTGAAGCATAATCAAGTACTTGAAGTACTAAAAAACATAGCCATATGAACTTATAATAAAAAGCGCAAAGATCATGTGTAGATCAAGCAGGCTAGACAATTGAAAACTACTGATGTAGTTATTTTCGTGCGAAAGTACTCAAGCGCGCAGACCATAGGTCTAAAAAGCTTGTGAACTTGATCAGAAGTTCATCAAAACTAGTCTGTTGAAGACTGTAGATGGTTGCTGATGCAGAGCCAAGGTGCCACATAGAGTGGGAGTACTTAGTTTCGCACAAATGAAACGCAATACTGACGTATGCGAAAACAGAGACTTGAATAAGCTCTGTCAAGAAAGGAGCCTGATGTAGTCCGCGCAAGACACAGAGCAGCGCATCCTTGTAAAACATCAAAAGAAACGAGGTAGACTGCTGCAACTGTGTGTAGGTTGGCGTTCCTCTATCAAGACTTCTGAGGCTTGGCGCCACCCTCTGATGAGAGTAGTCTTGACTTCTTTTGACTTAGTTGGATGACCAACTATCCCTGGTCTTCTGAGTCTCATGACGACTCAAAAGCTGAACATAGGGTTCTCTGTTGAGAAGGGTGACCGCTCATGAAATGGTCATTGCTCTTGTTGGAGAAGTCGCACGAGGGTCACATGAGAACCATCGGCGATAGAGTATTGAAATGACTAGTTTACTAGTCATAATAGTCATGGCGACTATCCCTGGTCTTTTGAATCGCATGATAATTCAAAAGCTGAACATAGGGTTCTCTGTTGAGAAAGGTGACCACTCATGAAATGGTCATTGCTCCTGTTGGAGAAGTCGCACGAGGGTCACATGATAACCATCGGCGATAGAGTATTGAAATGACTAGTTTACTAGTCATAATAGTCATGGCGACTATCCCTGGTCTTTTGAATCGCATGATAATTCAAAAGCTGAACACAGGGTTCTCTGTTGAGAAGGGTGACCACTCATGAAATGGTCATTGCTCCTGTTGGAGAAGTCGCACGAGGGTCGCATGATAACCATCGGCGATAGAGTATTGAAATGACTAGTTTACTAGTCATAATAGCCATGGCGACTATCCCTGGTCTTTTGAATCGCATGATAATTCAAAAGCTGGACACGGGGTTCTCTGTTGAGAAGGGTGACCACTCATGAAATGGTCATTGCTCCTGTTGGAGAAGTCGCACGAGGGTCGCATGATAACCATTGGCGATAGAGTCTTGAAATGACTAGTTTACTAGTCGGTGCTCGCATGTCTGAGCTGAAATTTTACCGCCAGAGCGGGTGTGTCGAATGCCAGAACTAGTCGATGACCACTGTAAAGCCATCCTGAAATGCTGCATGAGCAAAGTGCTGGCTGTATTTAAGACACATAACCCAAAGGCAAAGATTAAATTGAAATATCTGTTAGATAATACAACAGGACTTATGAGGCTTGGTGCCACATGAAAGAAAGCAGTCCTGGATTATATTTATTGGTTTATGTAAAAAACCACCCTGGCAAAAGCTATGAAAGCGAAAGCATGACACAGGGTTCTCTGATGAGAATAAAATGTAATCATTGTAAGTAAATACTTGACAAAATGGATAAGTAACTTTATTAATCTGATGATTATAAAGAATACAGGAACCTGGAGACCCAATTATGGGTAGAATTTCTTCAGGTGTTCAACGTTCCACACATTGGGCAACTCGTCGCCTTCTTGAGTTTGGAGACGATAAGTTCCAGGCCCAATGACTTGTTTTACCAGGAACGGGCCTTCCCATCTTGACATGAGCTTGTGTAGGCCGTCTGTTTTCTGCATGCGCCGAAGAACCAAGTCTCCTATGATGAAGGAGCGAGGTTGAACAGAGCGCTGATGGTAGCGCCGTAGCCCTTCGAGATAGCGTGTGTTCTGAATGAGAGCCGGCACTCGAGCTTCTTCGACACCGTCAATGTCTTGGAATCGTTCTTGTTGAGCGACTTGTTCATCGTAGTTTTCTAGTCGAGGGGCGTTCCAGAGGAGATCAGCAGGCAAGACTCCTTCCGACCCATAGACTAGAAAATACGGAGTCTGTCCGGTTGCACGACTTGATTGCGTGCGAAGCCCCCAAAGCACCGCTGGCAATTCCTGAGCCCACTTGCCACCGTATTTCTTCAAGGGTTCATATAATCGAGGCTTTAAGCCTTGCAATAGTAGTCCATTAGCCTTCTCGACTTGTCCATTTGCTCGTGGATGAGCAACCGAAGCATAATGGAGTTCAATTGAATATTGGTCGCAGTATGTCTGAAAGACGTCACTTGTAAACTCCGATACGAGGTCTGTAATGATCTCGTGAGGTAGACCAAATCGCCGAATGATTCCATTGAAAAACTTGATCAAGTTCTTCGCTCGTGGGTGGACCAACGGCTGTGCTTCGATCCATTTGGTAAACTTGTCGATGGCTACAATAAGCCACTCAAAACCACCAGGAGCTTTTGTTAGAGGACCAACAAGATCAAGACCCCAGCATGCAAAGGGCCAAGACAATGGAATCATGAGTAGTTCATGAGCTGGGACATGAGGCTGGTGGGCGAAGAACTGACAGCCCTGACATCTCCTGACGATATCTTCAGCATCTTTCTTCGCCGACGGCCAGAACAACCCTGCTCTGTATGCCTTACCGACTAGTGTGCGCGATGCAGCATGATTGCCACAAACGCCACTATGGATTTCTTCAAGTAATTTTCTGCCTTGATCAGCTGTGATACACTTCATCAAGACGTTGACTGATGCCCCACATCGATAAAGTGTATTGTCGACCACCACATAGTGTCCGGCTCTGCGTTTGATACGGACTTGTTCACTTTCCTCTTTGGGCAGAGTGTGATCCCGTAAGTACTCGATGAATGGAGTCATCCAGTCTGTATGGATGACCATGACCTGGAGGTCAGGCCGTGTTTGTTCTGAAGTGCTATCCACAAGGACTGGTTCCTTGATAGATGGATGATGCAACTCATGGACAAAGATCTCGGCCGGGACGTCTGCTCTTTGGGAGTCCAGTTTGGATAAAGCGTCGGCGGCTACATTGTAGTCACAGACGACATGGTGAAATTCCAAACCGATGAAGTGACGTTCAAGCTTGCGAACCTCTTTGACATATGCATCCATTGTTTCCTTGGTGGTATCCCAATCCTTGTTGACATTTGATTTCAAGCGAAGACGCTAAACGAAGACCATGCAGCATGGTCTCATACTCTGCTTCATTATTGGTGACTTGAAATAGGATCTGAAGAACATATTTGAGTTGTTCTCCTTTAGGTGAAATCAGAAGAACTCCTACTCCACCGCCTTCTAGCTTCAATGATCCATCAAAGTACATGACCCAGTGCTCTAGGCGAGTAATTGATCTGGAATATTGGGTTTCCAGCCACTCGACTATGAAATCAGCTAGGGCTTGCGACTTGATGGCCGTCTGTGGAGCAAAAGTAAGATCATATGCGGCAATTTCCGCTTTCCACTTGCTTATCCGTCCAGTTGCATCCGGATTATTGAAAATTTCTCCAAGCGGGAATTTAGTCACGACAGTAATTGAAAAAGATTGAAAATAATGCCGTAACTTTCTTGAAGTTATGAATACCGCATAAAGAAGCTTCTGGACTTGAGGATAACGAATCTTGGACGCAGAGAGTACCTCACTGATGTAGTAGACCGGCCGCTGTACTGGAAAGACATGGCCTTCTTCCTTGCGCTCGACCATGATAACCGTACTGACTACGTGTGTAGTAGCAGCAATATATAAGAATAGATGATCACCTTTAACTGGAGCGACAAGGATTGGAGGAGTAGTCAGGTAAGCTTTGAGTTGTTCAAAAGCTTGATTCGCCTCTGCTGTCCAAGTGAACTTGTCTTGTTGCTTGAGTAGCTTGAAGAAAGGGAGGCCCTTCTCTCCAAGTCTTGAGATGAATCTGTTAAGCGCCGCGAGGCATCCTGTGAGCCTCTGGACTTCTTTGACATTCTTCGGGGCTTCCATCTGGAGAACAGCCGTGATCTTGGAGGGGTTAGCTTCAATGCCTCTGTGACTTACTATGAACCCGAGTAGTTTGCCGGCTGGTACGCCAAAGACACACTTAGTCGGGTTGAGCTTCCAGCGGAAGGTTCTAAGATTGTCAAATGTCTCTTGTAAGTCAGCAATAAAGTTGTCTGGATCCCTTGTTTTGATCACCACGTCATCAACATATGCCTCTAAATTAATACCAATCTGAGATGAAAGGCAGTTCTGTATGGCTCGTTGATATGTGGCTCCGGCGTTCTTTAATCTAAACGACATGGTAGTGTAGCAGAAAGCACCGAAGGGGGTGATGAACGATGTCTTGATCTGATCTTCCTTGTTCAGGGCTATCTGATGATATCCTGAATAGCAATCAAGGAAGGATAGTAGTGTGCAACCTGCCGTGGAGTCCACGACTTCATCAATGCGCGGGAGACCCATGGGGTCTGGAGGGCAATGCTTGTTGAGATCTGTATAATCAACGCACATACGCCACTCGTTGTTGTTCTTCTTTCTGACCAGGACTGGATTGGCCAACCACTCTGGATGAAAGACTTCTTTGATGAAGCTGGCCGCGAGTAGTTTGGCTATCTCAGCCTTGATGGCGTTACGACGTTCTTGATCGAAGCGTCGTAAACGTTGTCTTTTAGGTTTCGCGTCTCTCTTGACATTGAGATTGTGCTCGGCAAGCTCCCTAGGAACACCAGGCATATCAGATGGTTTCCATGCAAATATATCTTTATTAGCACGAAGGAACTTGACGAGCGCGTCTTCCTATTTACAATCTAAACTAGCCCCTATGAGGGCAGTTTGGGATGAGTCGCCCGTCTGAAGATCAACAGTCTTGATCTGTACTTCTTCAGAGGGCTTGAAACTCATGCTTGTTGACTTCTTGGCAGGGACTTCTAAGTCTTCCTCCTTCGACTTGTTGACCAAGGCGAGTATTTCCATCATCTGTGTAGGAACCTGTGATGCTGATGCATACTCCACGGCTTCCACATCACAGTCATGTGAAGTCTTGAGGTCTCCTTTGAGGGAAAGAACTCCATTGGGAGCAGGCATCTTGAGGACGAGGTACACGTAATGCGGGATCGCCATGAACTTGGCGAGGGCTGGTCGCCCGAGGATCGCATGGTACGATGTCTCAAAGTCTGCCACCTCAAACTTGATGTACTCTGTTCTGAAATTGGCCGCTGTGCCGAAGGTGACTGGCAGCGTGACTTGTCCCAAGTGAATTGCTGCCTTGCCTGGGACAATGCCGTAGAACGGGGACTCCATGGGCTTCAAGTACTTGGTGATGTCGAGCCCCATCTTTGTGAAAGTCTTGGCAAAGATGATATTGAGTCCACTGGCTCCGTCGATGAGTACCCTGGTCAGTCTGGCTTACGCCACGACTGGATCGAGTACTAGGGGGTATTTGCCTGGATTGGCAAAATTGGTCCACTGGTCCGCCCTGGGAAGGTAATGGGGACCTTAGACCACTTGAGATATGTGGGGGTAGCTGGTTCGATTGCCATGATCTCACGAAGAGATAGCTTCTTGGATCGCTTTGACTGAGTAAGGCTTTCACCACTGAACAATACTGCAATGACGTTGTTCACTTGCGGAAAACCACTGTCTGGGTCATCGTTGTCGTTATCTTTTTTCTTGTTCCCTGGCCTCCTTTTCTCAGGCAATTCCAGCTTGTCGAATTCCCTCTTGATGTGGGCGCATTGAGCCATCGTGTGCTTGCCATGCGGATGGTATGGACAGGGGACATTCATGACTGTGTCCAGATCAGGAGTGCTTTTCTTCCGCGTAGGGCACTCAATTGCCGCGACTGTGTTGTCTGGCTTGCGCTTATTGTTGCGGTTGAAGTCACGCCTTTTGTTGTTGTTGCGGCGATCAGGACTACTCTTGTCGTAGTCGTTGCCGCCACTTGGATTGTTGCTGTCTTTACGCTTGTCGAATCGTTCGCGTTCACGATCGTCTTGATCTGCCCAATCAACAGCCATGCGTCTGAGCTCCGCAATGGTTTCTGGGCGTCGTCTTCCGAACTCGCGATGCAACTCGCGTGCCCACAAGCCGTCATGAAAGCAGTCGATGATCTCTCTGTCTGATACGTCGATGATGGTGGCCCTTTTCTCAAAGAACCTCTTGATGTACTTGCGCAGAGTTTCACCCTTCTGTTGTTTGCAGGATGCCAATTCAAACCGGGTTCCGGGCCGAGCCCAGGTTCCCTGGAAGTTGGCTGTGAACTTGCGCGTGAGTTGTTCCCAGGTGTCGATGGATCCGGGACAGAGACCTTCAAGCCAAGTCAGTGGAGCAGTATCCATCATAATTGGAAAGTACCTTACTTTGACGTCATTGTCGCCGCCCGCCATCGTGATTGCTGTCGAGTAGATGCGCAGCCACTGCTCTGGGTCTTGCTTGCCTGTGAACATCTCTATTCCAGTCGTTTTGAACTTCTAGGGCAGCTTGACCTTCTTGATGCGGCTAGAGAAAGCTGGAAAGCCATCGTACTTGTCTGCCGGAGACCGACTGCGTCGCCTGCGGTTGGCATCATTGTGATCATCGCGGCGGCTCGAGTGGTGGCTTGGAGAACCGCTTGGTTCGGGGTCTTGGCGACCTCGGCCACCTTGATGGTTGCGGTCGCGGCCACGTGGAGGGCGATCGTCATTGTCGTCGTCGTCGCCTGATGGGTCATTATCGGGTTGATTGTCCCTGTCGCGTGGTCGTTCGTTGCGATGACGGTTACCTTCGCGTGGTGGGTCACGTCCCTGCCGGCGAGTGGTGTCGCGCGGCGGGTTGTCCCTGGGTTGTGGTTATTCCTAATCAGCATTGACTGGACCATATTGTCGATCGAAATCAGCTCGTCTGCGGATCTCTGTTGAGATGCGCTCAGCTTGTCGTGTGTCAATCTCAGAACGAGCGTCTCGACTGGCGTTGATCGTCTCACGAAGGTCGGCAGCAGGGGGATTGTTGACTCTGTCACCCCCTTGTTGAGTTGCTGCTGCGTCTTGGATCACGAGTTGTCCTGCGGTTCCTTGCTGAACCCGACTTGGATGAGGGGATGAAACAGAGAGACTTGCACGAGGTCTTGAACCTGGAGTCCTCTGAGTCGTCTCTGGTCCGCCAGTGAGATGGGGCTGGGCCGCCGCCAACAAAGTGAGTACTTGTTGCATCTGCGGTGTGCTAGGCATAGCTCTGATCATCTCGGCAGCCACGGTCAGATTGGTTGGGGCGTCAGGTAGAACAGGTTGATCTTCGACCATCTGAAAGTATTGATCGAGGTTTCGTGTGGCAGCGGCGCGCCTTGCTGCATTGACGCGCCTCTGTCTGCGCTTCACGTTCCTCAATCGCATGGCCGCCTTCTGCTGATCGGTCTCATTGGGTGCTGTCAGCTCTTCGTCAGAGATATCGCCCATGAGCTCTCGCTCATATTGGTGTCCTTGTCCTGACGCGCCTGAAACCATCGTTGACGATGAAGTCGCCGAGTACGGGCCTGGTCGATCCGCCAGAAACGAATCGAAGCCACCTTCGCCATCAGAGACGAAAGTCCATGATCCGATGACGAAAGTCGCTCCCTCCTCGATGCCTTGAGCTTTGAAAGTTGATCCCATCGCTCCTACTCATGAACTTGGACGAGAGTGCCCCACGGTGGGCGCCAAGTGTCGACGAATTATGTCGAGCACGTCTAACCGGGGATACCCCAGCGAGTAGATTTGTGTGGGTCTCGCCGAGTTCTAGGAACGATAGTGCACGAACAAGACAATTTAGACAGGTTCGGGCCGCGAGTAGCGTAATACCCTACGTCCTGTATGGCTGATTGTATTATCCGTGAGGTTGTACTGATTGTACATCTCATGTTTCTGAGGGATCTCTGCTCCGCCTTATATTGTCTGGGGGAGCAGAGTTACAAGTCGGTTACAATATCCTAGTCGTATACAGCTTGGAGTACTACAACAGAATACTTTGGGGAGTCTCCTATCAGTATACGACTAGTCTACCTAGTCGACTACGCCGTCTTGCACCATAGCCGACTAGTTTGAAGTAGCCAGATAAAACATTCTCTGTCGAGTAGTTCAATCCTTTATATGAATGGCCCTAGGGATCCTGGTCCCACAGCTCCTACCTTCTTTCCGTGAAGCTGCGGAGAGGCGAGGTCTAATTGAAGAAGACAATACATTAGATGATTGTCTTACTGAAAGCAGTCTATTCCAGATGCCATCCTCATTGCGTAGGTTATTCACAACAATACTGATATTCTGCGAGCCGAATGATGTGGCCACCTTGTGGACAAAGCATGTTGACGTAATGTCAGAAGACTAGAAGCGCAACAATCCAAACCCGAAGCTCATTGAACAACTGGTCTTGATTGACATTAGGAACATGTTGCAATCTATGGGTAAGGACATAAGGTCATTCCCATTGCCAGAAATTGATGATGCATATGACGACGCTAGCGGTATCCCACATGAAATATATGAAGAGACAAACATTGAGCAGAATCCGGAGGATGCAGGACATTCTGATTCTCTAAACGAGGAGCAAAGGGCTGCCTACGACGAGATAATGTCCAAAGTCGACACGGAACAAGGCGGTTTGTTCTTTGTGGATGGACCTGGTGGCACCGAAAATACATTTTTGTATACGGCACTTCTCAGCACCCAGCGCAGTCAGGACCAGATTGTTGTAGCTACAGCTACATCTGGTGTCGCGGCGTCCATAATGCCTGGTGGCAGGACGAAACACTCACGTTTCAAGATTCCCTTATTGTCAGGGACAAACTCAGGGGGTCCCCTAATCATCGGGGTGATCACCCTCAAAAGAACGATACATCACGGGAGGCCAAATCGCCGGCAGCCCAGCCCGTCACAGCCTATCGCGGCCCAAGAACGGCCGTCCGAACTCGCCTGACGGGGGGGGGGGGGCGAGTCGCTACCCCCGTCTCGACTTCGCTCGAAGGCCGCGACCCCTTCGAGCGAACACAGCACGAATTCCGCCTCGCTCGAGGGTCGCGCACCCCCTCGAACGGGTGAGCCAACTCCGCCTCGCTCGAGGCCGCCCCTCTACATAACGCGGCGCTCCCCGGAGCTCCAACCAACAACGGCACTTAATGCCCACCCCATCAGGCGGGCGCCGAAGTCAAAAGGCAATCTTTCCCCCACGCCGAAGTCAAAAGGCAATCTTTCCCCCACGCCGCGCCGCTGACACCGCAGAACTCGCTGTTCACCTGCTCCAGTCACTGTGCGTCCTCACTGACGCTGTGCGGGCGCACGCGGCACTGCGCAAAACCCTGTGCGGACTGGCAGGCGTCATTCTGCACCACTGTTCCACCCGCTACCGTCTTTTCCCCCCGGGACGCCCCTCGAATGAGCATGGGGAACCCTCGAAAGAATATCTAAACAGCAACCGAGTACAGACTCCGGTCAGGCGTGGCCTGGTGATGACGAACGCCGGGTCAAATCCGCCAACTCTCGACCATCCCCTGGTGAACCGAGCACGCCGCGCACTGTGGTTGACGGCAACCACCATACCGACCCCTGTACCGCCAACTCCGGTCCTTCCTCACCTGCCCCGCCCTCGAAGTCAACCAGCGAACGGGCAGCTAGACGCGGGCTGCAGCAGCGACACCCCTCGAAGTTGCTTCAGGACAATCACAGGGACGGCCGCGACACTCGCAAAAGCCGGGGGTCGCCATAAATCCCCCGCCAGGGTCAAGGACGATGCACGCCCGACGCCATGCTCTCCAGTACATATCCCTGTAGCACGTCACGCTTGTACTTGTAAATCCAACCCCCCGCCTTACTCTCCTTGATCTATAAAAGGAGATAGGGGGAGGACAACAGGGAGGGGGACCGGACACACGATATTGGCACTCGCCTCAATCACACTCGCTTTCAGGGACTTGGAGACTCCTCCTCCTCTCCCGCCTTGTTTGTAGCCCCCCTCTGCAAGCACTCCGGTGCAAGATAGTACAGCGCCCCGAGCGCACCCTGCTGGACGTACGACCTCACGGTCGGAACCAGGATAAACGCTTGTCTCATCGTGCTAGCTCTTGCATCAACCGTCAAGGGACGGGACACAGCGCATTCTGTTCGGCGCTGGGGATTGGTCGACCGATCCCAGCACCGACAGTGGCGCGCCAGGTAGGGGGCTGCGCTGTGATCAACCTCGCCCGATCAGTTCCCTTGACGGCAGGCCACGCCAAGGCCATGTCGCCACGATCCGCCACGGGGTCCCCCGGCCCGCTTCCGCGCGGGTACCGGATCACGTTTGGGAGCCTGGAGTTCGCAGCAACCGGTGAGGGCCTCCTCATGCGACTCGCCTCCAGGCCGCCCAACATGATGCCCGCTACCCCGACGCCGCCAACGCCGGCCCAGCTCAGGAGACGACGAGGACTGCGCGAGCTGCAGATCCGCGCAGAGCGGCGCGTTGCTCCGCATATCGTCCTCCCTGACTGGGACGCACACCTGCTGCTCCAGCCCGCCGCCACATTACAGGGGGGCGGACCCCCGCCGGCGGCTCCCGCGGAGGAAGCGCGCTGGGAAAATGTGGTCGGGCCGCCGCGGCTCCCCCACGGGATGAACAACACGGCCGCAAGCTACTCCGCGGCAATCAGCGCCAACCCGAACGCGCACGAGGATTCACCGGGTCACCAGCTGGGCTCGATCCGCGGCCTCAACATTTCCTCACCCGGCGGACCCCAGTCCGAGTCGGATGACGGAGAGAGTGCGCGCGGGCAGGAGCACCCGAACCTGGACTACTCCGGGCTGCACGACCGCGAAGGCCTTATCTCCTTCCAGGCCGTCGCAGACTTCTGCCTCACCTGCTCCGACGACTCCAGCGAGGGGGAATACGACCCCACGCGGGAATGCTTCGTCCTCGACGGCGAAGTAGAGTCCGTGGGAGATGATGAAGAGACGTGCGACGGGGCCGGACACGACGAACCACCACCAGCGCCCGCCGAGCCGGCGGATGAAGCCGCACTCGCACAGGCACAGCTTGCGCAGGTGCAAGAGCTGGAAGCCAAGCTCCAACAGGAGCGCCAGCAAGTACAGGAGCTGCGCGCAGCCCTGGAAGCCCGGCAGCCCAAGCGCGGCGAACGTGCACGAGCTGCCGGGCGTATTGCTCAAGCGCGCATCATGGGTGACGGCGACGACGCCGGCCCTGCCATGCCCCCACGAGCAAGCCAGAAGCTTGTCGCCGCAGCAACCCTGATTCGGGCCATGCCCGAACCATCGACACCAGAGGCACGCAGCATGCGGCGCCAGGTGCAGGCCCTTGTCGAAGAAGCGGCCGTTCAACAAGCAGAAAGTTCCGCCTCCCGCATGCGCCACCAGGACAGTTCAAGAGCCGGAGG
The DNA here is from genome assembly GCA_033239725.1 of Echinochloa phyllopogon. Taxonomy (NCBI): domain Eukaryota; kingdom Viridiplantae; phylum Streptophyta; class Magnoliopsida; order Poales; family Poaceae; genus Echinochloa; species Echinochloa phyllopogon. The sequence continues at coordinate 50,891,467 of BTCW01000014.1, forward strand.
CGGCAAGTGGGATAAGGAGCAATCCATCCACACCCCACCCAGGGGCGCGTGGACGCCTTTCCGTCCAACGAACGACGGAAGGGCGCTCGTGACCGGCGACCGCGAAACGAGGAGGTCCGCGAAGGACCGACTCGTGGACATGCGGGGTGCCGTCGACGATGGCGATGCGCGCAACGTCCTGAACAAGAAGAGGCAGGACGCGGCGCCTCCCCGCATCAGGCACCCCCGACGGGGAGGTCGCTATGACAGCGAGGAGGACAGAAGCCCGACGCCGGAACCCCCGGGAACCCCGGTGTTCGGCCGGAAGATCCGTTCGGCCGCCATCCCGCCGCGTTTTCGCCAGCCAACCACCATCACCAAGTATTCGGGTGAGACGAAACCCGAAACGTGGCTCAACGACTATCGCCTGGCCTGCCAGTTGGGCGGGGCCACCGACGATGCCATGATCATCCGCAACCTTCCGCTTCATCTCGCGGACTCGGCGCGGACATGGCTCGAACACCTACCCGCGAACCAAATCCACGACTGGGACGACCTAGTCAAGATGTTCGTGGGTAACTTTCAGGGCACATACGTGCGCCCCGGAAACTCCTGGGGCCTGCGCGGGTGCCGGCAGGCGGCCGACGAGCCGCTGAGGGACTTCATCCACCGTTTCTCCAAGCGCTGCACCGAGCTCCCGAGCGTGGGCGACTCCGAAATCATCCACGCCTTCCTCGAAGGCACGACCTGTCGAGAGCTGGTGCGCGAGCTGGGACGAAACCATCCCACCAGTGTCAACGCTCTGTTCGACATCGCCACCAACTTCGCCACTGGAGAGGAGGCTGTCGGGGCAATCTTCGACGGCAAGACCAAGGGGAAGCGCGCGGAGGAGCTGCCCGCGGAGGGCAGCAAACCCAAGGCCAAGACAAAAAAGCAGAAACGGGGCAGTAAAGGCAAGAGGCCTCGGCAAGCCGCGCAGCAGCAGCAGGGCGAAGACTCTGACGACGCCCTCGTGGTCGAGCGAAGCCGCAAAGGCCCTCGAGGCCCCCCTCAGGGGGGAGGCCTGTTTGACGAGATGCTGAAGAAGCCATGCCCGTACCACAAGGGCCCTGTCACCCACACCCTCGAACAGTGTGGGATGATCAAGGGTTACTTCAGGCGCGCCTCCGCGAAGGAGGATGGCCCGAAGAAGGATACGGCCGATGGCGGCAACGATGAGTTCCCCCATGTTGAGAATGTTTTCTTCATCGTGGGGGGGGCCACCATGAACGCGACGTCCCGGGAGCAGAGACGTGAACGCCGAGAGGTCTTCTCCGTTCACCCCGCGACGCCAACCTACCTCGCCTGGTCGGACGAGACCATCTCCTTCGGCCGCGAGGACCATCCGGACTATGTCCCGAATCCGGGGCGCTATCCGCTTGTCGTCGACCCCGTCATCGGCAACACGCGATTCTCTAAGGTGCTGATGGACGGGGGCAGCAGCCTCAACATCCTCTACGTCCACACCTTAGAGCTCATGGGCATCGGCACGAACCAGCTGAGGCCAAGCAAGGCGCCGTTCCACGGCATCGCGCCGGGAAAACGGGTCCAACCCCTCGGGCAGATCGACCTGCCCGTCTGCTTCGGTACTCCCGATAACTTTCGGAGGGAGACCCTCACCTTCGAGGTGGTGGGATTCCCAGGAGCGTACCACGCTATTTTCGGGCGACCGTGCTATGCCAAGTTCATGGCGGTCCCCAACTACGCCTACCTCAAGATGAAGATGCCAGGGCCAAAGGGCGTCATCACCGTGGGATCGTCGTACGAGCACGCCTATGCGTGCGATGTCGAGTGCATCGAAGGCGCGGAAGCGCTCGCCTACAGCGAAACCCTGGTGGCGGATTTGGAGAAGATGGCGAACGAGGCCGTCGACTCCACCAAAAGGCACGCGGGCACCTTCGAGGCTGCTGAACACACCAAAGCGGTGCCCCTCGACCCCACTGCCCCTGAAGGCAAGGCGTTGAGGGTAAGCACCACCCTCGACCCCAAATAGGAAGCGGTGCTCGTCGACTTTCTCCGCGCCAACGCCGACATCTTCGCGTGGAGACCCTCGGACATGCCGGGGATCCCGAGGGAGGTCGCCGAGCACAGCCTCGACATCAAGCCGTACTCCAAGCCGGTGGTACAGCGACTGCGGCGGTTCGACGAGGAAAGGCGCCGCGCCATCGGGGAGGAGGTGCACAAACTCCTGCAAGCCGGATTCATCAAAGAGGTATTTCACCCGACCTGGCTTGCTAATCCTGTTCTAGTTAAGAAGAAAAACGGAAAATGGCGCATGTGCGTAGATTATACCGGTTTAAACAAAGCATGCCCTAAGGTTCCATTTCCTCTACCTAGAATAGATCAGATAATAGACTCCACCGCCGGATGTGAGTTGCTATGCTTTCTTGATGCTTATTCCGGTTATCATCAAATCAAGATGAAAGAGTCCGACCAGCTCGCGACTTCTTTCATCACCCCGTTTGGCATGTTTTGCTACGTCACTATGCCGTTCGGCCACCGAAACGCTGGAGCTACATACCAGCGATGTATGCAACACGTTTTCGGAAGCCACATCGGGCGGACCGTTGAGGCATATCTTGACGATATCGTTGTGAAAACCAGAAAGGCGAACGATCTGGTCAACGATTTGCAAATCACATTCGGTTGCCTCCGGGCGAACGGGGTAAAATTGAATCCGGAAAAATGCGTATTCGGGGTGCCGTGAGGCATGCTATTGGGTTTCATCGTCTCCCAACGAGGCATCGAGCCCAACCCCGAAAAAGTCTCGGCCCTAGAACGAATGGGGCCAATTCGGGACCTCAAGGGGGTGCAAAGAGTACTGGGCTGCCTCGCAGCTCTCAGCCGCTTCATCTCTCGACTTGGCGAGAAGGGCTTACCTTTGTACCGGCTCCTAAAAAAGCACGAACGCTTTTCATGGACCCCCGAAGCCCAAAAAGCCCTCGACGGGCTAAAAGCGTCGCTCGCACGCGCACCCATCCTCACGCCGCCGCAGAACGGTGAGCCTCTCTACCTATATGTGGCTGCGACAACGCAAGTTGTCAGCGCCGTCATCATTGTGGAAAGGATAGAGGAGGGCCACGCTCTGCCGGTCCAGAGGCCGGTATACTATGTCAGCGAGGTGCTGACCGAAACCAAGGTGCGGTATCCACAGATCCAGAAGCTAATCTACGCTATAGTGCTCGCGCGTCGAAAGCTGTGACACTACTTCGAGGCCCACCCGGTCACCGTGGTCTCATCTTTCCCTTTAGGGGAGATAGTCCGCAACCCGGACGTCTCGGGTAGAATAGCGAAATGGTCTATGGAACTCGTGGGGGAAACTCTCTCCTACGCACCGCGTAAGGCGATAAAATCGCAAATCTTAGCGGACTTCGTCGCTGAATGGACCGACGTCCAACTTCTGCCGCCGCAGATCCAGGCCGAATGCTGGACCATGTACTTCGACGGGTCGGTAATGAAAACCGGGGCAGGTGCGGGCCTCCTTTTCGTCTCGCCCCTCGGTGAACATATCCGATACGTGGTTCGCTTGCACTTCCCAGCGTCGAACAACATGGCGGAGTACGAAGCCCTCCTCGCTAGGCTCCGTATCGCCATCGACCTCGACATCAAACGCCTCGACGTCCGGGGGGACTCTCAGTTGGTCATCGACCAAGTGATGAAGAACGCAAGCTGCCGCGACGAAAAGATGGAGGCGTATTGCAACGAAGTTCGTCGTCTCGAGGACAAATTCCATGGCCTCGACCTGAACCACGTCGTACGCAAATACAACGAGGAAGCGGATCAGCTGGCTAAGATCGCGTCAGAGCGAATCACCGTTCCCCCGAACGTCTTCGCCCGCGACCTCGATCAACCCTCCGTCAACTTTGAGCGAAGGGCCGGAACCCTCAGGACACCCTCGGGGGCTGCGGGGGTCGAGCCCATAGAGGAGGACCCCTCGAAAGAGGGGCTCCAAGCCCTCGACGCTGAAATTTCTTTGGCCGAGGCCATGGAAATCGACGCAGACACGCGACCGCAAGACTGGCGTGACCCGTACCTCGCATGGATCGACCGCGGAGAGCTGCCCTCGGACCGAACCGAGGGGCGCCGCATCGCCAGAAGGGTCAAGACCTTCGTCTCGGTCGGCGGCGAGCTGTACAAGCGCAGCGCCTCGGGGATCTTGCAACGATGCATCCCCATCCCCGAGGGAAGGCAGTTGATCCGCGACATCCACGCCGGGGCGTGCGGACACCACGCAGCGCCGCGCACCCTCGTGGGTAACGCATTCCGGCAAGGCTTTTACTGGCCCACCGCCGTGTCCGACGCAAACGAGGTCGTGCGCACCTGCGAAGGGTGCCAATTCTACGCACGAAAGACGCATCTCCCGGCGCACGCCCTGCAGACCATCCCTGTAACATGGCCTTTCGCGGTCTGGGGGTTGGATCTCGTAGGGCCCTTCCGCCCAGCGCCCGGGGGATTCACCCACTTGTTGGTAGCCATCGACAAGTTCTCGAAGTGGATCGAGGTCCGGGCCATCACCAGCATCAGATCTGAGCAGGCCGTAATGTTCTTCACCGACATCATCCACCGATTCGGGATACCCAACTCAATCATCACGGACAACGGCACCCAATTCACCGGCAAGAAGTTCTTGGAGTTCTGCGACGACCATCACATTCGCGTTGATTGGTCGGCCGTGGCACATCCACAAACGAACGGCCAAGTAGAACGTGCCAACGGCATGATACTACAAGGCCTGAAGCCAAGAATCTTCAACAAGCTGAACAAGTTTGGCCGGAAGTGGGTTGCTGAGCTGCCATCGGTGATCTGGAGTCTCAGGACAACCCCAAGCAGGGCCACGGGCTTCAGCCCGTTCTTCCTCGTCTATGGCGCCGAAGCCGTCCTCCCAACAGACTTGGAGTACGGGTCTCCGAGGCTTAAGGCCTACCGGGAAGACCGAAACCAACGGGACCGTGAGAATTCGCTGGACCAGGTGGACGAGGCTCGCGACGTAGCGCTGCTTCACTCAGCGCGCTACCAGCAATCGCTTCGGCGATACCAAGCTCAGAAGGTACGGCGTCGGGACCTCCGCGAAGGGGACCTGGTGCTAAGATTACGCCAGGACAATCGAGAGCGCCACAAGCTCACTCCGCCATGGGAAGGACCGTTCATCATCGCCAAGGTCCTCAAACCCGGCACTTACAAGCTGGCGAACGAGAAGGGCGAGGTCTTCACCAACGCCTGGAACATCCAACAGCTACGTCGCTTCTATCCCTAAAACTCTCAGTATTTCTTGTAAATACTTCGTGTTCTTAGTTAACAATAATAAAGAGTTTGCGAAAAACATAAAAACATTGTCGCTAACAACACAAACAAGGGGGACTTGGTTCTATTTTCAAATACACTGCAGGGGGGTTTACCCTCCCTAATCATCCCAATTTTCGAAAATTGTGTTAAAACTCGAGACGCTTAGAGAGGATGCGGGGCGCGAGCTAGCCAAAGCTGGAGCTGGTTGAGCCGTGAGACCGCCTATGCCCGCGAAGGGACACGGCATCTCCCTCTCCACTCCACGCTTTAATCGCTTGCGGATTCGAAATACCCGGCTAAAATCTCTCCAAGCCAAGACTAGCACAATAGAACAATCGAACAAGTTTGAAACGCACAATCGACTTTCAATCTTAGTTTATTTTACAGAGTTAGTCTCCTAAAAACTAAGATACATCTAGATACTAAGCCTGAACCCTTCAGGCTCCACCTTCCTGCGAGGGCACGGTGGCCTCGGCGGCGACGGTCGAGGGAACCGATGCAAGCGCCCCAGGGCCATCGTCATCGCGGCACACCGAGGCGATGTCCTCCTCAAGGGACGCCACGGCGTCGGCCTCAGGATCAACCTCGGCTTCGGTGGCGGTCGCAGCCTCAGGCCCAACGTCGGCGCGCGTATCTTCATCCTCCTCGGGGAAAAGATCGCGCCCGAACTTGGCGGCAAGTGCCGTGGCGGCATCCTCGGCGCCGTCATCGGCCTCGTCGAGGGCAGCAAGGGCGGCGTCGTCGTCCAGGTCTACGTCGATGAAGTAACCGCGTGCCACCGCCGCGAGGTCAATGACGTAATGCGTCGACACCACGCCGAGTGCCTTCTTCACTCCAAGGTGAAGCGCGTGCTCGAGGCGCTCCGCCACGCAGCTCTTCAGAGACCTCAGGCGGCTGGGCAACGACGACCCCGACTGCACGTCGACGCACTGGATGTCCCGGCACGCCGCATCGGCGGCGACCTTCAGCGCCTCAAGCTTCCCCTGGGCCTCGGAGTAGGCGGCCTGAACAGCCATCACCTCATCCGCCTTCTCCGCCTCGGCCCTCCGCAGCCCTGACAAAGCTCAAGCACGTCAAGACGAACTCCAAACACAAAAATCCAGGAAAGCGTAAGGACATACCGTCCACCAAGGCCCTGGCCTCGGTAAGCGCTGTGCGCTCTTGCTGGAGCAGGCCCTCCGCGGTCGCCAGCGCACCCTCCTTCTCTCGAAGCGCGCGGCCGAGCTGCTCGGCCTCCTGGGCCTTTTGCCCTGCCCGGGCCACCGCCTCCGCGAGCTGGGACTGCGCGGCCTCGCGCGCCTTGTGCTCAAGCTCGAGCCGCTCCAACGCTGCGGCCAAGGCTCGGGCCTCCCGCTCCGCCGCGCCTCTCTCAGCGTCGCGCTCCCGCTCCGCGCGAGCCTTGGCTTCTTCGTGTGCGCGGGCGGCCGTCTCTGCTTCCCTCGCCCGGACGGTGAGCTGGGTCACTTCCGTGCCCAGGTCCGCGTTCGCCTGGCGGAACCGGCGAAGATCGGCGTACAAGCCCGCGATGCACGCGGTCTTGTCTACCGCCTCTTGCCGCAGAAGTTGCACGAAGAGCCATCAGGAATAAGACACAGACTAAAAACAATCTCAAAATGCTGGGACGAGCGCGGGGATACCTCGAAGAGCTCCAGCGCCTGCCTGGAATGGAGATCGGCGGCAGCTGAGATGGCCCGCTCCAGGTCCGTCCCGACCCGTTCGGCCTGAGCCCACAGCTCGTTCTCCTCCGCCATGCTCTGCCAGACCCGGGCGGAGACGCCAGGATCCTCCGGCCACGCGCTCGGGCCGCGACGACCCTGGAGCAGCGCTACCTCGGCCGCATCCCACTCGGCCGCTCCCCCGGCCACGGGCATCTGCGGCGGCCCCTGAGACAAGAAGCGCGCCGCCGACGCCTCGGCCGCAGACACCCCAGCGGCGGGAACGTGCCCGCCATCGCCACCCCGGGCCGCGCCTTGTGCGCGACCAAAAGACGGCAGGATGACCGCGCCGCCGACCGGCACGACCGCCCCCTGCCTCCTTTCAGTAGGGGCCGCGGCAGCGGCATGGCCCTCCTGCTCGCCCGCTCCCGTCGCCGGGGCGCCGTGCCCCGGCTCCACCTCAACCACCGGGGCGTCCTGCCTCGGCTCCGCCACCAGGGGCGTCCCGCGGAGGAGGAAGTTGCTCGCGCCCGCGGCGCCGCAGGTCGAGCAGGCACGACCGCCGTCCGTGTCGCCATCGGCGCAACATCGCCCGGGGCCACCACGCCCGCCTCGGGCAGCGGCGCCGCCATCTCCTCCTCCTGACCGGCGGGCGGAACCCCGCCGGCATCGATCCCCTCTTCCTCCTCCCCCTCGCTAGGAGGGTCCGGGGAGTCCTCGGGGGACGACGGCTGCGCCCCGCCGTCCCTCCTCCAACGGCGAAGCGCCGCCTGGTGCGCGTCCCGCCGGGCTTGCCTCCTCCGGCTGCTGGCTCTCTTCGCCTCCTTCGCGTCCCTTTCGCGGTCACGGCGAGCGCAGTTCGAAGCGCGCACCTCCGGAGTCGGCGCGAGGGAGCGGTAGAGGCCGCAGTTCACATCCTGAAATCACGATGAATTAAGGAAGGGGATTCTAAATTAATCAATCCAACAGCCCGGAGAGGGAGAATGATGACTCACCGACAAAACGTGGCCCTCGTCGGGGCGCAGCCGGAACGATCGGAGGTCGCTCGGCATGGTGTCCGGGTGCACCGCCGTTCGCACCCTCGTAACGACGTACTCCTCGAGCAGCGGCTCCGACAACATGCGCGAAGCCACCAGTGCCGCCAGGTCGGCACCCTCCGTCATCCGGAACAGGGGGAGCTGCCTCTCCATAAGGGGAACCACCCGGCGGCGATGACAATGCGCAAGCACGTGCGCCACGGTCAGCCCCGACCCCTCCAAGGCACGAAGGGCGTCGACGACGGGGCGGAGCCTCTTCCGCTGAGCTTCGCCGGAGACGCCATAGCTCCAGGAGTCGGCCTTCTCCGTCAAGACCTTGCCGGTGTACTCCGGCAACCCCAGGCCGTCGTTGCGCAGGTAAAACCACCCCTTGGCCCAGCCGCTGTTGTTGGTGGTCATCCTGCAGGCCGGGTACAAGTGCTTCCTGGACTCGACTGGCGCGAGCGTGAGACCGCCGGCGCACGAAGAACGGCGCACCCCCCTCCCCGCACCGGACGTGCTGAGCTCGGCACGGAAGAGGTGGACCCACAGGTCCCAATGCGCCTCGATCCCCAGCACAGCCTCGCAGACGCCGACGAAGGCCGCCGCCTTCGAGATGGCGTTGGGGGAGAAGTTGTGGAGCTCCACGCCGTAGTAGTGGCAGAGGCCCCGCATGAACTGGCTGGCGGGCGCGTTGAAGCCCCGCTCATGAAAGCGGATGAAGCTCACCACGTACCCCGCCGGTGGGTTCGGCGCCCTGGCCGCCAGCGCCGGGACGATCCACGCCGGCCGCGCCGAATCGCCCCTGGGCGAAAGCTGACCGCCGTTCACCAAGCCCTCCAGGAGGTGTTCGGTAGCGGTGGACGGAGTCCATTCCGTGACGCCTTCGATGATCACCATGGCGGACGGCGGAGCAAGGAGCGCGGAGCAAAGGCGACGAAGGCGTGAAGGACGAACAGAGTGCGACTAGCGGGCTCGGAAGTAAGCGAAAGGCAGAGGCGAGAGCTGGTGCGAGGAATGGCGAAGGTAAGAAATCCCCTTCCTCCCCCGCTTTCCTTTTATAAGGGAGCGGGCTCGTCCCTGCCGCGACGCACCAACCCACTGGCAACGGGCCGAACCCACGCGTGGCACGTCGCTGACAACCGGGGACCCCCTTCCCTTTTTTCCGCGGAACGGCACGCGTGGGCGACGGCATTTACTGCGGCACGGCAAAACGAAACGGCGCAACAGCGGCGCCTGACCGCCCGTCGCCTCGCCTCTCCCCGGCGCACGCCGACCCCGCCTAAAAAGGCGCGCCCACTACGACCATCTCGCACACTCCGCGCCACGTCAGCCACGACCACGCCCGCTAGCGGTCGTGCGTGGGCCCGAACGACCTAACCGTTGGATTCCTTCCCAGGTAAGACAACGACCCCCCTCCGCCTCGAGGCGCAGGGCGCTACTGATCAGGGACTCGAAACCCGGGCCTCGAAAAGGTTCGATGGGCGCCCCAGATTAAGCGATACGTAGGTAGCCGGACACGCTCGACCAACCCCCGAGCCCGCTGCTCGAGGGTGACCTACACCTTTCGCAAGGCCCTACTGATCAGGAGTACGAAGCTTGGCCCTCGAAAGGGTTCGACAGGCGCTCCAGATCAACAGAGTCAGGGACGATTCGGGCGTGTCAAACGGACTTTACCCCGAACGCGAAGTTTGGAGGCGCCCCTGTTGTGTTCAAGGCCGGACAAAGGCAGCTAGTGGGGGGATCCCAACGAGGGAGAGCTTTCGCGCCCTCGGTCTCTGCGAAAGGGACCGAGCCCCACCTAGCAAACCTTTGCAAGCGCTACATGGACGTGTCTCCGGACCACGAGCCGACCCCCAGCGAATGGGGCACGGACGTCCACTTGAACTACCCGCTAACAGCTCACCGAGGCATCCGTGTACGCTGCCCGATTCGAGGGTTGCACGAATGACCTCACCCCTCTCCCCCGCGAAGGGGAGGCGAGGGTCGCAACTCAAAGACAAGAAGCCCCTCCGATCGCCTCCGCGCGGGCCAGGAGCTTGGGGGCTCCTTGCAGCATGTCCACCTCCTCTTACGCGCGAAACACATCAAAGCCGTGCAGGGTCCGCCCCCCGAATTCCGTATAAACTCGGTCTCACCCCCACCACATCGAAAGGGGAACGACTGACACAAACCTCGAAAGTCAAAGCCCTTGCACGAGTGAATTCACTCCTCCAAGGGCTCGGGGGCTACACCCGCGGGTGCGCTCGCGCGCCCCCACGGAAGAACGTGAATAATCGAGAAGGAGTAATCCCAGCAAAACGCCCGGGAACGATCCACGAACCATCAGCCTCTGCCCGACTGACCCTTAGTCTGGCAGAGACTCGGGGGCTACTGTCAGGGACAAACTCAGGGGGTCCCCTAATCATCGGGGTGATCACCCTCAAAAGAATGATACATCACGGGAGGCCAAATCGCCGACAGCCCGGCCCGTCACAGCCTATCGCGGCCCAAGAACGGCCGTCCGAACTCGCCTGACGGGGGGGGGGGGCCCGAGTCGCTACCCCCGTCTCGACTTCGCTCGAAGGCCGCGACCCCTTCGAGCGAACACAGCACGAATTCCGCCTCGCTCGAGGGTCGCGCACCCCCTCGAACGGGTGAGCCAACTCCGCCTCGCTCGAGGCCGCCCCTCTACATAACGCGGCGCTCCCTGGAGCTCCAACCAACAACGGCACTTAATGCCCACCCCATCAGGCGGGCGCCGAAGTCAAAAGGCAATCTTTCCCCCACGCCGCGCCGCTGACACCGCAGAACTCGCTGTTCACCTGCTCCAGTCACTGTGCGTCCTCACTGACGCTGTGCGGGCGCACGCGGCACTGCGCAAAACCCTGTGCGGACTGGTAGGCGTCATTCTGCACCACTGTTCCACCCGCTACCGTCTTTTCCCCCCGGGACGCCCCTCGAATGAGCATGGGGAACCCTCGAAAGAATATCTAAACAGCAACCGAGTACAGACTCCGGTCAGGCGTGGCCTGGTGATGACGAACGCCGGGTCAAATCCGCCAACTCTCGACCATCCCCTGGTGAACCGAGCACGCCGCGCACTGTGGTTGACGGCAACCACCATACCGACCCCTGTACCGCCAACTCCGGTCCTTCCTCACCTGCCCCGCCCTCGAAGTCAACCAGCGAACGGGCAGCTAGACGCGGGCTGCAGCAGCGACACCCCTCGAAGTTGCTTCAGGACAAGCACAGGGACGGCCGCGACACTCGCAAAAGCCGGGGGTCGCCATAAATCCCCCGCCAGGGTCAAGGACGATGCACGCCCGACGCCATGCTCTCCAGTACATATCCCTGTAGCACGTCACGCTTGTACTTGTAAATCCAACCCCCCGCCTTACTCTCCTTGATCTATAAAAGGAGATAGGGGGAGGACAACGGGGAGGGGGACCGGACACACGATATTGGCACTCGCCTCAATCACACTCGCTTTCAGGGACTTGGAGACTCCTCCTCCTCTCCCGCCTTGTTTGTAGCCCCCCTCTGCAAGCACTCCGGTGCAAGATAGTACAGCGCCCCGAGCGCACCCTGCTGGACGTACGACCTCACGGTCGGAACCAGGATAAACGCTTGTCTCATCGTGCTAGCTCTTGCATCAACTGTCAAGGGACGGGACACAGCGCATTCTGTTCGGCGCTGGGGATTGGTCGACCGATCCCAGCACCGACACTTATCTCTTGAGGATGGTTGCAAGTCCTCCCTGTTGTACGGAAAGGGTCCAGGGCTCAGATTGTCGGTGCTTCTCTACGGAGTTCGTATCTATGGGAGTCCATGCGCCACCTTAAGCTTGTGCGCAACATGAGGGCGCAAAGTGACCCGTGGTTTGCAAAATATCTTCTGCGGATTGGTGGTGGGACGGAGGAGGTCAATGAAGATGGTGAAGTATGTCTTCCTGATGATATATGTGTACAATACTCTGGGAATTCTGAGAAATACCTTGACAGGTTGATCGAAACTATCTTTCCAAACCTCAATGCAAACATGACAAACAAAGACTACATCACCTCTAGGGCGATTTTGTCCACATGTAATGATTGGGTGGACAATATTAATATAAAGATGATCGATATGTTTCAAGGTGGAGAGATGGTGTACCATAGTTTTGACGAGGCGATTGATGATCCGCATAACTACTATCCTTCGGAGTTCCTAAACACATTGACTCCCAACGGGCTACCTCCACATGTGCTAAAGCTCAAGGTCGGTTGTCCGGTCATATTGCTTAGGAACATCGACCCTGCGAATGGACTATCCAAAGAAACACAATCGATGCTGAAATTGTGGTGGGGCAACATGCTGGGAAGAGGGTTTTCCTTCCTCGAATACCGTTATGCCCCTCTGATGATGAGATGTTCCCGTTCCAATTGAAGAGAAAGCAATTCCCTATAAGGCTCAGCTTCGCCATGACGGTCAACAAGTCACAGGGTCAAACTATTCCAAATGTTGGAGTGTACCTGCCCGCCCCTGTGTTCTCTCATGGTCAGTTGTATGTTGCCATGTCTAGAGCCACATCCAGAGCAAATATCAAGATCCTTGTCCTCCCGCCAGATGTAGAAGCAAAGGAGGAAGATGCTAAAAGGGAGGAACAGAAAAATGCTAGGAAGAAAAGGAAGGGCAAGGGTATTACAAATGCCAAGGAAAAAACAAAGAAAGGTGGCCAGCAGTAGATGGCACGTATACGAAGAATATAGTATACAAGGAGGTTCTGACACTGCAGGTGAGGTAATATATATAATCATTATTCTTGTGTTTCTCGATACACTAGAGGTGATGTCTAGGAAGATTATAATATTTCGAACTTATGTGTATCCTACAACGAATTGATGCGTTATTGTGAGGTCATCTCATACAATTTTTTATTGTTCATGTTAGTGTTCCCATTATGTGTATTTGTGTGATATGGTTGTGTTGATTTTGAATTATTATTGTTTTATCTTTTTGCTTATTGCACTATAAATAGTTTGTTGTCCGTAGCAAAGCACGGGTATGTTACCTATTTATATATACAGTTCCCTCAGAAAGTGGCCGGAGTCCTCGACGGAGACGGTTGGTTGTCATATGCGGTTCGATCGCTGTGTAGGAATCGTGTAGCTCGATCGTAGGTTAATTTTCTTTTACTGTTCATATTTGAATTGCTATTATAAATATTTATTGGTGCTCTTTATTTTATACTATAATTATTTTTTTAACCCGTAGCCACGCACGTGCACGATCATAATCGTTCTCTAAACAACAGAACGCTCTCGGCCGGACCCGGATCAATCCCACATTCCCTCCTCTTCCCCAACTCCGGACTCCACGCCGAACCCGATGGCCCGCCGCCCCCGCAAGAGCCGCCGCCCCGGCCGGGGAGGGCCCCGACTGATTTTCCCACCTCAACGAGGACCTCCTCCGCATCATCCTCTCCCGCCTCCCTACCCGCTCCGCCGCCACGCTCGCCGCCGCGTCCCGCCACTTCCGCAGGGAGATCCCCCCGCTCCTCGAACGCATGGACTCGCTCACCCTCCAGGATCCCCACCTCGAACCCCCTCTGCGGGCTACCCCGCCGCTCCTCCTCCGCCTCCTCGCCATAGCCCCCAACCGCGCCATGCCGCCCTCGTCCTTCCGCGGCATCCTCGACGAGGCCGCCCTGCACGGCCTCGAGCTCGCCTTCCGCCTCACCCGCCGAGCGCGGCTGCCCAAGAACGCGCTCTCCGTGAAATCCCTCGCCGTGCTCTCCCTCGACTTCTGCGCGGTGCCTCCGTGGGCCGACGTCGCGTGCCCATGCCTCCGCACGCTCAGGCTCCACCAGGAGACCATCAACAAAATCCTCGCCTCCGCGTCATGCCTCGAGACGCTCGAGATGGTGTCCTGCGCGGGGCTCGGCACGGGCAGGGGCGGCGGCTGCACGGTGGAGTCCTCTTCCGTGAGGAACCTCGTGTTCAGGCCGACGCTGAAGCAAGAGCAGACCACGATAAGAGCGTCGGGGCTGAGGACGGTAACTCTGTACACGGGTAAGGCAAAGAGGCTGGATCTCGCACCTGCGCCAGAGGTCAGGAAGGCTTACCTGCACATCGCCAAACCGTCGAGATGGCAGAGAATGGAGCAGGAATCGCCGGAAGCATTGCAGTCATTCAGGATTCGGCCGTTCCTGGATGCTGGTGTGAGGCTGGACTGCCTCACGCTTAGAGGCAACGCTACAAAGGTAAGTTTGGTCTCCTGCATCGTATCGTAGTATAACTCATTAGTTGCTTGCTGATTCGTGTTTTCTGCATTGTTTGGGTAGTGGCTATGCATTGTTTCGGTAGTAGCTATGAAGTAGGACTCTGTTCATGATATGGTAACTGGAAGCATGCTTTTGGTCTTTACATACCAATCAGGCATAAGAAGAAGTAGGAAGAATTATCGAGGCAACATGTTCATTTGTGAAGTTTTACGAGTTGGGTGGCAGAAGCCAATGAACCATAATTCATAAGAGTTTAGACCATGAAATCAATTAGGCATGTGTATTGGTGAAAACCTGCTCACAGGAAGGACAAATCATTCAATCTTGAGCCTTGTAGTACGATTTATGATAGTTTTGTACTTTTGTGGTTGCATGAAATTATTTGAGCGATAACTTTTATATTGTAGAATTTTTTATTGTAGAATTAATGCTTAAATACAATCAAAATGCATGATGCTAACGTGTTGCGTGATTGAGCTATGCCAACATAAAAAGAAGACATTAAAACCTTTAGGTATTAAACACTGTAGATGCTTCATAGATTCTAAGGAAACAAGGGGCTGCACCATGTATGGCTGGAGCATATGATTAGTATTTACGTGGAAGAGTTGTTGAGGCAATATTTGGTTCGTAATGTCTTGCTGATTTGCCGTGCCTGTCTGAGCAAAGCGGTGTTGTATTGTGAAATTATCAAATTAACTTTGTAATGTATTGTGAAATTATCATATTAAGTTGACGCACAAGGCAGAAACATGATTGAAAAACTTGCTTCTAGTAAGGACAGATTTAACCTTGAGCTTACAGTATGCTTGATATCTCCTAATTTCTCAGTTGCAATGGAGTAGATGCCTAATAGGTGTCCAAATTCATGATGCTGGTAGGGTAACATGCTTCATTGTGATTTGTTGGTATGAAAGTTTAGAAGTGTTAACTTTTTGCATTGCAATGTAGATTATGGCACAATGAGAAGTAATGTAGGAAATATGAAGTGCGCACAGTAATGAGAAGTAAATGTTGGATGTCTTGAGAAGTAAATGTTGAATGTCTTGATTTTTTTCCAGGTGTTATCATCTGAATATAAAGATATTCCAAAGTTAACAGTTATGTTTGAAGACTTGAGGATACTATCAGTGAGCTTAGATGTCTCAAGCATACAAGAATCTGTTTTCCTGCTGAAGCTGCTTGCGAGTTGCCCTAACCTACAGAAATTCACTGTTTCGGTACCCAATATCACCTTTCTTGTTCATATAGCACCTCATCACCTCATATTTCATCGTGGGGCTTATCTCTAACATGTATTCCTTCTGTACTAGGCTGCTGGAACAGACAATGATGAGGATTTGCCCCCTTCCACTGATTACATGGAGATGTTGGCGAGTATATCTTGCCTGACCAACAGCTTGGTGCAGTTCAAGTTTCTTGGGTTTAAGCCTCAAAAGTATCAAGAGGAACTGATGGATTTTCTCCTAACCCGAGGAAAGAAGCTCAAGAATGTGTGGGTGGAATTTGAGAAGAGCCAAGCAACTGCTGTGATGAGGATTCTTTCAGTTAGAAGTGCTCCTATCGAGAAGACAACATCTACCAAGTATAAGAATCAGGTCTTGGTGTTGGAGTTTGACGCTAGCTGATTGAGCTCTTTCCTGTGTACATTCACCCATTATTACCTCATTTCTCAGCAGCTGTGAACATGATATCAAACATGTGAAGTAGCATTTCGTAAAGAGTAATCGTACAGAATAAATAGCATAGGTATTGGATCAAAAACTTTGTATGCTTTATTTCTTGGTGTCATCGTGCAATATTTTCAACTGTTCATACATTGTTACATTGAGAACCACTACACAAACACAGATATACACGCGTCACATACTGAAATTTCCATTATACCATGCTGTGAAGAAAATAGTTGCCCCTGCTGCCAACACGTAGAGGTTAGAATATCTTGTATACAATTACTGAGAAGCTTTGCCATAGACCGTGTTCTCATATTTGCCGCTCCACCTGCGCATCGTTGTGACTGAGGCGTTAGCGATCCATGAGTGATGCCGGGAATTTGAGGGGAGTCACCGCTCACCTGTTGGAATCGTCAGATGGGACCTGGAGCTCCTGCTCTGGACTGAACGACTGGAACACATGGTCAATGTCCTCGTTCTTCACCTCCTCAAGGTTAGCCGGATTCCACTGCAGCGACAAAGATAAGTTAAATCAAGCACACAAGCAATTCATCTAAAAAAAGTACACAAAGCTATTAGAATATTGAGGAGCTAGAGATAGGAGGGAGAGAGATAGACCTTAGGAGCATTGTCTTTATCGATGCTAAGAGCTCTAATGCCCTGCCGTAGAATCAGATTGAAAATGTCAACGAGCAAGTTGAAGACTCATTTTGATCAAGGCAATGACTGTTTGTGGGTACCATCTCATTACCTCATAAACATCCCCATTAACAACAGATCGGAGAATGTTCATTGTAAGTCTGAATTCCTTCTTCAAACACTCAGGCAAACTCTGTTTTCGACCTTCTCTGATCTGAAGAGTTAGAAGTCGTCAGCAAACTAGACCTCGACTTTTGGAAAAGAAAACCCGTGTAAATCCACTGTGGCACAAAATTACATAGCTATAAAAATAGTTGTTTGCACAAGAATGAAACAGGTGGCAACGACGAAAAAATATATGTTGCTGCTGCTTCACTTTACACAACAGGAAAAATTATGTTAATAATGAAAGCAAGAGATTGTACCGATCTCAGGGTGATCTTCAGGGCAGTTGGAGATGATCTTCTCATACCCTTTAGGACAGGAGCTATCCATTGATTTCCGTCTATGTTCGCTTCGGATTCCTATAACGACGAAAAATAAGGGGGAGCTTAATGATACGCTGCAAAATAAAAAATTGGCTGTTCCAAGGGAAGTAGTGCAGAAGATGGCTTGATGCTAGAAGCATGAAGGCTGCACAGCATGAATACATCTTAGGTTCTTCTAGGATATTATTTTGAAGAAAAGGTCCTGGAAACATATCGTAGTTCATTCAACATAAGGATTAAAATCTGCAGTTTTTGCGCAGAAAATGCCAACTTCAAGGTCTAAGTAACCCTTGGTATATTACAGAATGTAGAATAAACACTATCTAGTATATCAGTCATCAACAATAGTCTGAGAAACTGATGGGGATTTCAAAGCATAGAGAAGTGGGATGAGAAGATGTGAGTGTTAGAACCCTTACAAATGCTTTTATGATGTCCTCGACAGTCTCTGCAGAGAAACACTTGTTGATAGTTGAAAGCCTATCAAAGAAAGATCGAGATACCAATGTCATTTTTTTTCAGTATGTAGAATAAGTGATTTGTATAACAAGTTCTATCTTCATCAGAATCAGTACTTGTTCAAAACACTATCTTCATCAAGTTGAACATCTGTAGAAAATTCTTCAATAACAGTTCGAACCGCAGAATCGTTGCCTGATTCCAAATTCAGTAAACGTCTTTCGAGTTCTTCCAATTTCTTCCATACATATTACAAATACTTGGATTAGTCAAGCTACAGGAAACCAACAATCAACAAGCAGTCTGCCAGCCACAACTCCCAAATCTCCACTATTTGCACGTGCTACCAAGTGGACAATAATGCAATATAACCAATAAAAATAGAAAATGTCTTACTTCAGAACTAACAAAATGAGTAGCAAGACCAGCAGAAATCATTTCCTTTGCGTTAAGTCTAGCACCAGTTAAAGCCAGGTACTCGCCTAATAGTTCAAAAAAGAAGAGAAATTGTCATGAGATGCAAAATAACAATATGTTGCTGCCATATATCTTTTTTTATAAAAAAAAATCGTGGCACGACATTTGTTTTGCAGTTGCCAGTTGTATCATTACAATATGCCCACAATTAAGCTCATGCGTATTTTCTTTCATAAATGAAAATTTTAATATAATACTCACCTAAATATCCAGGGAGCCGTGAATGGATGTAGGAAAAGCTACAATCTGTGTGCAACCCAACACTAGCCTCAGGAGTAGCGAAAATCTACCCAAAAGAAAAAAGGATAGGCTGGTCACTATTAGAAATTTAGAATCTCCTAAAGGATTCAGAACAACTAGAGGGTTCGAAGCAATCAAGTGGATAAAAAGTTGATAATGTAATGTTCAAATACTGTTTATACATAACAAAAGATCATATAAATAGGTGCACAGGAGTACAGGATTGATATTTTCCAATATTGTCAAGAGGACTCAATGAAGGTCATACAGATTTATAAATAATATAGACCTAAAAAGCATACTGTTGGCACATACTGTTTTCTCAGTAACAACTGCAAACTTCAGTGGAGCAACCATAGCAGCACCACCACCCATGACAAGCCCGTTAACAAGAGCCACCTAAACAAGCATAGGACCATAGAGTTTCAGAACATAATTTCTTCAGAAAGATGAACAACGGTCCTTCTGGCAATCATATACAAGAGGATCACCGCAGTTTTCTTGTATGTATGGATGTGGTAGCAGAGCCAATACATCCTATACACAACCTCGAGGCAGGAATCATCTGCAAAAGCAGTACTAAGATTGACATGATTGTTGTATGCAAATGCAAATCATGGTAATAGGAAATAGCCAATAAGAAAGTAAAATAATATGATGGGAACGCTGCAACGTTCATACCTGATCTCCCTTCATAAAACATCTTTAGGTCCCCACCAGCAGAAAATGCACGTCCAGCTCCCTACTCAAAATCAAGCATCAGAATGTGTCTTCCCGGAACTTGTAAAAACTGCTGAATTTAAAAGGAAGAACCATAACAACATTCTTTGGCAGCAAGATGGATCATTCACTCATGTCAATTCAATATGTCGATGACATTGCCGAACTCACTGAACAGAACATTTGCTGGTATCGGCATTGTATGTTACATTAGGTGGTCCGACATTTTTGGCAGCAAAAAATTATTGGCTCTTGAACAAAATATTCACCTCAGTTAGAAACTTTACAGCATAAATATGAGATATTAATTGTTCCACATGGTAAAAACAGACAATTATCTTGGCTCTAGCATTCTCTTTTACAGCACCCACCGAACTTTGGTCCTGGTTCATGCCGTCCTAGAGCAGTAGATAAGCTTAAAGACTGAACATATGCCAATTGCACTAGTCCAGAACGTGCTAATGTTTCATCGGCACTGGCATGCTAGAATAGTGGAAGGCACGCACCTTAAAGATGACCAATGTGGCGTTATCGTCTTTCTCCCATTTCTCCAGGAACTGCGCTAGGAGGTAGACCTAGAGGCAGAAACAGCACGCACGCAGTTGAACCGCAAATCCATAAGGCTTTCACCGAAAGAAAAAGAACCCGAAAGGCAAGCTGGCGAAGGAGCCGCACCACTCTGTCGGAGATGCCGTTGAGCTGTCGCGGGCGGTTCAGGGTGATCACCATGGCGCCGCCGATCTCGTGCCCGAGGACCACCTGCACCAGCAGAACACAAACACGGCGCTATTGGTAACCATTTCCCCGATGGCAAGCTGATCGAACCAAACTCGATTGGAACGCAGACAGGAGGACTAGGAGGCAAGAGATTTGGGCTGCGGACGGGATCTTGGTACCTCGTCGGGGCTCGTTTGCTGCTGAGCCATCGGGGACTGAGCTCTCGTCGTCGCGGTTCTCTTCTGCGGTTGGTAGGTACTGGGGCGCGAGGCGAGAAGGGTCGGTGAAGGAGAAGGGTCAGTGAAGGAATGGTGTAGGCGTGCGAGAGAGAGGGGGGGGGGGGGCGAGGGAAGCTGGTCGACCTGCGGCAGATGGGGTAGGTGAGCAGGCAGTGCGAGCAGGTAGTGCGGATGGTGAGCTCGCGAGTCGCTGGAGAGTGGAGATCGTGGCGGAGCGGGACGAGGGCAGGGCCGCAGTGGGGAGGGAGGGGGTAGGTGCGGCTTGACCTGAAGATCCGGAGACGAAAAGAAGAGGATGCTGTCTGAACGGTGAACGGTTTAGACATGCTTACTTGCAGTGAGAAACCATGTTTTAATTCAGAAACAATCCAGAGTGAGCACATGTCCAACATTTATTTGTTCACACAGTAATGCAGTTCAACTAGTTCACACAGCAATGCAGTTCAACTAGTAACTGCCCAGCAACATCATTGACGAACAGACATTTCATTTATCATTTGCTTCGCCGCAACCTGTACAATATAGTAGCATTCTGAAAAAAGAACTTAAGTAGCATTCTGATGAAAGAATTGTAATGCCAACCGATATAAACACCACCAACAAGGATCCCATAGCACAAATAAGTGATAAAAATTCATAACCAAATCTGTAAATATAATTAAAAATAGATGTTTGCCGGGAAGCTGACCATAAAACCAAGGTCAATGAGAACAAGCAACCTGGCAATTGATGCTATAGGCAACAGGGAAAAAAAGGAAACCAAACTATGTCTTGGTAACCTCGGCAAAGTAGCCTCACAAAATCACAATGTAAATGAGAAACAACATATCGGTAAAAAGTTGCTCAGAAAATAAGTATAATGGGAGCACAGAATTGTACCCATACTAAAAATTAAACAAAATTATAACATGTCACAGTAAACCAGGCACTGAGGTGGCACAGGGGCATGAGATTATGTGCTGGCGCAAGACACTAACTGAAATTCAAGTGCAAATTGACACAACTACAAATTCAAAAACAGGAAATATTGTTGTGACAGGGTAGTACACTAGTACTAACAGTGTAGCACTCAGAAAAGAACTATAACACCAACACAGCCCAACATAACCGCCACCAAACATGATCCCCAATTCCCTATACACAAAATCTGTAAATATAATTGAAAACTTGATGTTTGCCAGGAAGCCGACCATAAAACCCAATGTCACCAAGAGCAAGCAACCAGGCAACGGTAGCATTCAGAAAAGAGCTGTAACACCAACCAGTCCAACACATCAAATTTGTAAATGTAATTGGCGCAAACCAAGCTACCAACCATGATCTCCATACACCAGTCACTGGCACAAGAGTCCTAGCCAAAATCTGAAAATATAATTTAAATTTTATGTTTGCCAGGAAGCCAACCATAAAACCAAAGGTCAATGGCAGCAAGCAACCAGGCAACGAATGATATAGGCAAGAGGGAAAAAAAGGAAACCAAACTATGTCTTGGTAACCTCGGCAAAGTTGCCTCACAAAATCAGTGAAAATGAGAAACCACATCATTAAAAAATTAGTTTAGACTTCAGGCACAGAAGAATCAAATATCAACACACTTTGCTCGGATAATAAGCAAAATGGGAGCACTGAATTTGCACTCCTAAAAAATAAAATAATAACATGTCACAGCAAATCAGGAATTGGCATGGCAGAGGGACATGGGATTATGTGGGGGCACAAAACACTAGCTGAAATTCAAATGTAAATTAGACAAGACTATAACTTAAAAAACAGGAAACAAAATGTTCTCTTACTAGACATTGTTGGCATGGATGTTCATCCAAAACCATATGGTTAATGGATTTGGAAGCTGAAACACACAGGAGCAACATTGATATTGGCAACAGGGAAAAAAAAGGGAACCAAATTTATTGTTGGTAACCTCGGCAAAGTTGCCCTTCTAAGGAACCTTTACTTACAAGCATATTAAAAAAAAACTCTTCTAGACAAGCTAATAACAAGGTCATCACAAGTAAGCAAACAAAATATGCCATTTTAGATATTTAAGTAAATCAGCACCAGAGAAGACATGTGAGGCAGCAGATGTTCAAAAGGGGAAGATGATAGATTGTTTTCAACTTTTCATCAAGCTAGAAAAAAAAGGTTGCATATATAGATATAATAAACATGAACTAGCAATGCTCCAAACTGTCTCGGCATACACATTAGGGAGGATAAGTCAGATAACATGAACAAGTTGGGCCACGCAGTCTTGAAGGTGGTCTTCAGCTTCCTGGTTTGTGGCATACACATTAGGGAGGATAAGTCAGATAACATGAACAAGTTGGGCCACGCAGTCTTGAAGGTGGTCTTCAGCTTCCTGGTTTGTCGCCTAACCTTGCGGCTGTGGTAAACCAGAGAGAACCTGAATTCTTCTAGTTGAAGTGTTTAGAGTATTCACACTTGCAGAACTTGAAGTGGTCTAATGCAGTCTTGATGATCTGAGTGCAAGGGACCTAACACTGTGGGAGGAAGCCATCTCATCGTACATCACCTCAACAACACCGTTGAAGCCTTGAAGGTGGTGTCACGGTAATTCTCATACATGTTGTGATTATCCTGCTTCAGTAACACAACCAGATGACATGGTTGGTGGGAAACTTCAAAGATCTATCGATACAATGCAAGTCAAAACATTGTCAGCCAAGCACACATAGCACAAAAGATTCAAAAAATAATTGCAATTCAAAAGGCACAGAACAAACTACATGAAAGAACTATGCATCCACAACATCAGTATGTCCATTCGACCAGCAGGCATGTACTATCTAGTATTAAAACTACAAAAACTAGCCCATTCATAGGAAACAACAGAGAGTACATTCAAGGAAAACACATGGTCACCAGCCTGACTTAGACACTCCAAACGGCACTCTTTCTTAGAAGGATATGACTTGTTCATGAATTAAGCAGGACACATTGACGCAACTAAGTACTCGCAAACAGCGTGATTCATAAACAGCGATAGTAAAAGAAGAGATTTGGCAAGGAATAAAATGTGCGGCAAATCACAGTGGAGTGAGCAGGCTGATGAAGCACCGCGCGCTCAAATAAGTGTGATTCGCCGGGATTAAACTCTCGCACACCAAGGTTAGGAGCCCGAGTATTCAGGATCAGAACTCGGGGCCTCTTTACATGTGCTTACCAAAATCCAAATCCGGCCACCAAAACCACACCAGAAGCAGAAAAAGAAAAACACGCTCGAGAAACAGAAGAAAACGAATGCATAACTAACATAGAGTACAATCAAGGATAGCAAATGGTCACTACCCTGACTTAGACACTCTAAACGGCACTCTTTCTTAGAAGGAAATGACTTGTTCATGAATTAAGCAGGACACATTGACGTAACTAAGTACTCGCAAACAGCGTGATTCATAATAAGATATCCTCACAAATGGCATGGACAGAACCAAAGATGCAACAGGTGAGAAAAAAAAAGAGGCAGTGCCAAGAGCCCAAGGGGCTACCTCATTGGTGGCGAGGGTCTGATCGTTGCTCTTCTTCACCTGCGGAGAAAGTACCTGCACTGAACCAAGCAAACCAAACCGATGCAGGTAAGCGAAATCCCGACACTAAATCCAAGAACATAAGCAGGGTCGAGCGGAAACTCGAAGGGATTCGAATCCTCACCGGAACTCGGACTCCGCACGGACCTCGTTGGTGGCTCAGAGGTTCATGCGGTAAATCGTGGCGTACTCATCGCCTCATCGGCTCATCGGTCGGCAGGACCATCCTAACCATCTGGTGCTGATGGAACTGAAGGCGCACGCTCGAGTCGAGACCAATACGAAGCAGGTGCGAGTAGAAAGAGGTGGTCCTCACCATGAAGGCATCCATCTTCGCCGGAGATGTGGCAGGGGTTGCTCTGTTGATGAGGCGTGCGGAGTTGCATTGCGAGCAGTCGCAAATGGCGGCCTCGACGAGTCGGCGGAGGTTTGGATCCGAGCATTTATAAGTGCTGAGGTGAGTGTGAGTGAGGACTGAGGAGGGCAGAGGTGCAAAACCCTTGAGCTTTGGGCCCGCATATAGTCTTTTGTGGGCTTACGGCCCAAACAGAGAGCATCAGTTTTTTTTTGAAAAAAAATATTGTGGGTGTACATCCGTACAACACTCGTTGTACCATGGACAAGTTTACACAGCTGCTGCTTTGCAAGATGCAATGCAGCCAGCGGCAGCGCTGCACTAGCTAGCTCGTAGAAGTTGAGTAGACGCATCTCAAGTAGCCCATACTTACAATTTATGCTCAGTTAAATACATGTCCCGCCGGGGTGAGGTCTGAGGTATAGAACATCACAAATATACAAGTTCCAGCTCATTGAATTAAGAATTGATGGAGCAACAAATCACATACAACTAAGCATACGCCAGAATACCGACTACAGAGCAGTTCATAGTTCAGCCCGAGTTGCCTTCTGTTAAACATGTAGTACATAGTTTTCCTAGCCAATAAAGTTCACAACAGTAATGAGTAACATGCAGACTCCTCAATCCCATCTCCGGCTCTCCACACCATCCTTGGAAGCTTGAATATTTGCAAATGAGCATCGGTCTACCGTTTTTGTATATGTAACTCCTGCTTAGCTAACCTGAAAACAGCACAATTTCTTTTGAGTTTATTCTGCTTAATACATTAATTACTCCATTTGAAATTGCAAACCTTATTTAGGTTTATTAAGACAATCCTTTGACCGATAATTGCTCTACTAATACATATTTTTTTGTGATACAAAATCATTGTTATTAAATTAGTATTGAAATACTCACTTACCAGTTACCATTATGATTTTGTATCACATAAATGAAAATTAATAGAGTAAGTGTTGGTCAAAGCCTTGTCCAAATGAAATGAAATATGCCTGTACGAAAAACTGAGGGAGCAGTATGGAATCACTGTTCAGTGGTCGCATCAACTTTTAACCGGCTCATAAGAGAAAGACTGATACATAAGATGGAACAGGCTGTATGGAAATAGATAAGTATACAAGTTTGCCTAAATATTTACTAGATGAAACAGGCATGCAAACAAGTCTAATATAGAACTACCCAAAAGTTTCAAATGGTTAAGTACAAACATATAAAAAAATGCAACGAGAATATCAAATCTGCACCCTGTTTAGTTTTAATTACTTCCACAGTTCTGAATGATGGCAAAATTTACTTCAGATTAAGCAGAAGAAACAAATATAGAACATCAACAAGTCAGACACAACAAGAACTCAGATTTAAATGCTTTCAGTTGTTACAATTCCATGAATAAAGACTTGATCCAATCAAGGCAAGTTCATAGCCCATAATATGGACTCATGTATAGCAATGCAGGGCAAGGGAATTCAGAGGTTAAAGATTCTAGGTAGATCTGTTTCAAAAAATTTCACTAGACGAAGAACACATTGATAGGAAAGACAGGAATCAAAGCTTACTTACGTTTCAAAATATGCTGTCTTCTGCGTGTTTTAGTGCGGCGCCAAGCAATGCAGAAAGAAAAAATACATACAACAAGGCCCAGCTCAATGACCAAAGCCATTCTTAATCCTGCAAACATGGAAAAATCGACACCACATCAAGCACACAACTTATGTTCACATAATAGCTGCAACTAAATCTGGCATCTGAGGCAATACCTCTTAGCTTCTGGATAAGGTCTTTGTTGTTGTTGTTCTGTGTAATGCTTTCTATATCAATTGTATGTTTACTAGTAAACCCATTAGTAGCATCTAAATGCGTTACTGAGACCTCGCCACCATCATCGTCAGCCTCAGCAACATCTTTTCTTTTTCTACATGTGTTCTGACAATGGATGCCACTTTCGTACTCATCACTTCCATCACAACAATCTATATGATCATACACAATTTGTCAATGCTTCTACTATCCACAAAGGAATCAATACAGTATGTAGAAACTAGCCATTGATGTTAGAACCGATAGATCAAAAGTTAGGAAAATAAACTTCCAACTCTTGGAGTTAACTTCTTAGTCTATAAAACAAATAGCTTACCACATATTTTATCATTCACAAATGAAGAGAACAGCATACGAGGGGTATCTCCAATATTTCTGCAGTAAAACTTTCCTTCTGGACAAGCCGAAGTACCTGCATAGCACAAACAATGAAATAGAATTATGATATAGAATACCTTGCACATTAATGTTAGCACCAAGTAAAAGAAATGCACACACTTTATGTCAGGTAGGCAGTAAGAATTTTTCAGATTCCAACGATTCAACATCCTGTACTTTCACATAAGACATGCCCCTGTTTTCATGCTAAATGTGATGTACAACTGATCAGTATGAGTTCAGGTTCCGTTAAGTGTTTCATATGAGTTAAATTACTGTTAAAATCGTAGCTCTAAAGCACTGCAAGTGCAAGCTGCACATTTCTTGCAAACCCTTCCTTTGGAGGATCCTAAAAGGTCTAGCAGCGCGAGTCAAACAAATGGAGGGAAAATTATCATGTACTCTAGTGCCCATGTGTATTGATTTAGTGCCACCAGATCTCACCGCATCGGCGAAATCGACTAGATCTCCACAGTTTACTCACTATTCCCTGCCAAGTTCGGACAAAAATTCAAGACCTGGCTCGTCAGTTCCATCGGCGCAGTCGCAGTACCCGTCGTTGAGCCGGCTCCTCGGGAAGGAGCCCGACCCGTCCCTGCAGGCGATCACCTGCGTCGCGTAGTACGCCTCATCTGGGGAAACACGACTCGGTGAGGAAGAGAGAAGAAACGAGCTGCGGAGGTAGGCGCGTAAGAGAGCGGCCCGTTCACCTTTGGGAGAAACGCCGACGAGCGGCGGCGCGCCGTCGGCGGCGCCGGCGAGGAGGAGGAGGCGGAGCAGTAGAGTGGCGGGAGCGGAGGAGACGACGCGACGACTTGATGATGGGGTCCACATCTGCCGTTGATGTGAATCACCCCCGTTCTGCCGTCGGAGTTCAACACAATTATCAAAAAAAAAACTGTTCAAGACCACGGCCGAACAGTTCGGTCCGACTGGGCCAAATCCAGGATGATATCGACTGTCCGTTTTAGACCATGGGCTACGGAAATTGGCCCGTTTCTGATACGCAATTAGTGTACTGTGTCGAGGTCTTTTGATGAGTTTCGAAAATTACAGAACACATCAAATTGAGCTTGTTCTAATCTAAATCTAGATTGCTGGCGTTTGACAGACTATATGAGTTTCGATTGTTCTAATGCAGATTTAGAGAAGCTCACAGTAGTTTACCAAAGTTGCAGATCGTTTGTGTCACACAAAAAAAAATGCAGAACAATTGGATCATTTACCGTCCTCGGCATTCTAGAATTTAGGCCGAGGAAACTATTTACCATGCTTATGGAATATATGCGCTGGTTAAGGATAAACCGTTTCCAGCATAAGTGATGTGTGATTAAGAAATTGCGGAGGAGGATGTTGGAGTGTTTTTTATTTGTGAGTGCTATTATTTGTGGTGTAAATTATCCATAGTCTAATATTTGTGTTTCCGATTGTTCCAATTAGCACGGTGGGGAGTACGCAGAGGTTGTGAACGGGGCAGTGTCTAGATCAATTACTCCATATATGTTCACGGGCCTTTGTTATTTTCAACTCCAACGCAACTCCAACAGTTCCACAATAACAATCCTTTTTTCCGTATTTCTAGATAAAGAGAATTAAGAGTCAAAAACACTTCTTCAACATATCCCATTTCTATTCCCCTTTCCCTATATTGTTTTCTCAATCCCCCTTAATTCTTCTCCTCTCCCAGGTAGAAAGGGGAACAGATCCCTCTCCCCTTTCTTTCCTTGACCGGCCAGCCTGCGCTCGCTCACGCATGTCACGCAAGTCGGTGTGCTGCCGCTCGCCTGTGCCCATCCAGTACGCCGCCGCGCCGCTGCCCCCGTCGAGCGCCGCCGCCTCCAGCTTGGGCGCGGCCGCCACCCTGGCCTCCCGACGTGCTGCTGCGACCGGGCCACCCGGCGCCGCCGCCGCCGGTCAGTCGCGCGCTGGCAACGCCCGGCCGCGTGCCGGCGCCGTCGTCCCGTCCCTGGCCGGTCGCCGACGTGCCGCGCCCCGCCCGGTCCGCGCGCCGGCGAGCCGGCTGCCGCGCCCCGCCCCTGGCTGGCCGCCGACGGGCTGCGCCCAGGCCGGTCCGCGTGCCGGCGAGCCACCTGCCGCGCCCCGGCCTTGGCCGAACGCCGACGGCCCGGTCCCTGTCGAGCACTGCCGGCCCGCGCCTTGCCGCGGCTGCCCGCCGAGCGGAGCCAAGATCGGGCCAGGCCGGGCGACAAGCACTATCGTGCCTTCCGCACCGAGTCGGGTGGAGCTGACTCGGCGCCGCGGTGGGCCGCCGCCGGCCGAGCGTGGCGCTCTCCAGCTCGCCGACCGGCCACACCGGAGCTCCGCCATACACTCACCACCTCGTCGCTCGTCGGAGCTCAGCAAGCCACCCGCATCGCGTCGCGCCGCCTCGCTGCCGGCCGCACGGCCCCACACTGCCTCGCTCCCCGCCAGCCGCACCTACGACCTCACAGCTCTGCGTCGCCTCGCCGCTGCCTACCACTGGCCCTTGAGTCGCTCCGCTCCACAGCCGGTCAGGCGCCGGCGAGCCCGCCTCGACGCTGCCTCATGCACGACCGGACGCATGTAAGAGAACAAGAGAGGGGGAGAAAAAAAGTTTAACCAATGACAAGCGGGACCCACCTGTCAGGAAAGATGGAAGGGGGAGATAAGAAAGGGGATTTGCCGGAGCACCTCTCCTGAACCGTCCCCTCTAACGAGAAGACTTAATGTGATTGCAAACATCAGTCCCAGGAGGCTGGTTCACATTATTACAACAGATAGTTCAGTAATTACACAAATCTACGCGGACGGGGGCAAGACAGCGCCACCAGAAACAACACGAAAGCTAAACTCCAGATGAAGATGTTGAGGTGGTAGATGTCTTCATCAGAGTAACACGCCATACAGAAACTCCTGCGGGTGACCCTAACACACAGGCCAAAGGCTGGATGCAGAACGAACCCCTACACAACGTCCTCAGGCACAAAGTCGGGGTCTTCCTCTGTAACAGTTGTTAAGTAAGGGTGAGTACAAACGTACTCAGCAAACACAACCACATCACGGAAGGAATATAAACAGTAGTATGCACAAGATATGATCAAGGGCAAGTTATGGTTTATTTGCAGAAAAGCTAACTTTACTCATGGAAGAGTTTGTTTATAAAAGGATTTTCACAAGTCATTCTTTTAGTTGCATCAGTAAACATAGTTGTTTGACCCACACAGAGTCCAAGATTTGAATGCTACCGGACTTCACATCCGTCACAGCCATTTTCAAAATCTTTCCAAAACAACTCACGCCATAAAACATTTCCAAAACAGAGGACTAGTGAAGTGACCAAGCCGTAACTCGTCCAAGACCGTGGACACGGCTATCCGGATAGATTTTAACTCTATAGAGGTGTACACAACCACAAGTAGGGTACCACAACATAAACACCTTAGTGCCAGTGCAGATCCTAGCGAAGCCATTACCCACCATAGCTAAACTGACTAGCCGCCACAGAACAACCAGGAGGTCAGCAACCTACCAACGAGGTTCTATCCAGGGCATACCTCACAAAGAGTGTATCCCCGTCCCCATGGCTTTCTGTTGCTCACCAGCACACCGACAACTAACAGCTTAACTAGTGGGATTTATACTAAGCCGTTGCCACATATAACGGTCGAGTGGTGGTACTGTAAAAATGGGTTAGGCAAGATGTCATATCAACATCATCCAAAACTGTGACAAGACGAACATCTCTCACCATGCTTAGCCGCACAGGCTCGAGCTCACATCAGCATTTCACACGAGAAACACCGTCCGTCTTATCCCACACTGAGTTTCTTTTATTCACTAAAATCCACTTTCCATTTTAAAGTACACACGGTTGCTTTTGTAAACTCAAAGTAATCGTAAAAGAGAGTATAAAGGTAACCATGTCCTAAGCATTTCTAGCAGTGATTAATATTCAAATAGAGCAACGTCATATTTAAATATTAATCCAGGTTGTCAAGGAAATAGTCATGACAAACAAGGGGTGGCTATTCAACAGGGTTTAGCAGTAAATCATGCAAGTTTTACAAAACAGGTCAATATGTGGTGTTTATAAAAACTTGGACAAAAAAATATGCATCAAAAGATGGGATTAAATTTGCCGTTCTCAACACCCTCGGGGGATTCCTGCCCGAGGTACTGGTCTGCAGGTTCTTGCTCGTAGCCCTGCTTTCCTTCGAGTCCTTCCTCGTTCACGGCATGGTCTAAGGTGCGCATACAAACAAGCATACAATAAATAAAAGAAAATAAAGTTTTTCGTTGAGCTCCGAGAGAAAGAATAGAGAGTGATTAGAAAATAATGGATGTAGGGTTATTTCTGATGATGAACTGGGTGGCTTGGCGGAAATATAGTGGTGGGATTTGTGGTGGAGTTTGGGAGCAAACTAAATTAAAATGGCGCATGAAATGATGCGTCATTAGAGGTCATGTGGGTACTTGAATAGGATTAGGATTACTTTGTAAGGTTTGGTGGAAGTCTAGGGGCTAAACCGCAAGTTGCAAGGGCTTATTTATGGTAGCTTTGTAAGGCTGGAAGAACCTAGTTGTAAATATTAAAAGTTGGTGGGGTTTAGGGTTAAAAGAATAGAACTAGGGCTGTTTTTAAAAGGAAAAGGACCTGTTTGTAAATATCATAAAGCTCAGGGGTCTCGGGTGAATCCACCAGAGAGTGAGTCAATAGTGGTTTGGACGGCGGGTTGAATAGGATAAAGTTCAGGGGGTTATGGGCAAAATGCCCTTCTTCCCCGTTCAAACAGAACAGAGCAGGGGGCGACGGCCGTCGGCGAGGGGCTCGCCGGCGTTAGGGACGATGGCGTTGGACGGGAACCAAGGGAAAAGAGAGAGGAGAGTACGACAAGTTCACCCATGGTTTTACCTCGGGCGGAGGTGGAGTGAGCTGGTCTGCCCACGGTGGCCGGCGGCCAGATATTCACAAGAACTTTGATATATATTGCGATGCGTCTCGCAGAGGTCTTGGATGTGTGCTATGCAGGAAGGCAGAGTTATAGCTTACGCATCCAGACAGTTGAGAAAACATGAGCAGAATTATCCTACTCATGACTTAGAACTTGCAGCTGTGATTCATGCATTGAAGATTTGGAGACACTACATATTGGGCAACAGATGTGAATTGAATACTGATCATAAAAGTCTGAAGTATATATTCACTCAGAAGGATCTGAACCTAAGACAGCGAAGATGGTTGGAGTTGATTAAGGACTATGATTTGGGAATCAACTATCATCCTGGTAAGGCCAATGTGGTTGCTGATGCATTGAGCAGAAAGTCACAAGTCAACTCACTGTTTGGACATCAGTTGCCAGTAGAGTTGCTTGCAGAGATGGAAAAGCTGAACTTGGGATTCCTGAATCAGACAAAAGGTGTGATGATGGAAGTTGAGTCTACACTTGAGCAGGAAATTCGAAAGGGTCAGCTTAACGATGAGAAGATAAAGGAAATTAAGGAGAATATGCTAGAAGGAAAAGCTACCGACTTCACTGAAGATGATCAAGGTACTATTTGGTTTCGAAAACGGATATGTGTACCTGATATTGAAGCTCTTAGAGAGAAGATCTTGAGAGAGGCTCATGACTGTGCATATTCCATTCATCCTGGAAGTACTAAGATGTATCAGGATCTGAAGGAGAGATACTGGTGGTATGGGTTGAAGAGAGATGTGGCTGCTCATGTGGCATTGTGTGATGTTTGTCAGCGAGTTAAGGCTGAACATCAGAGACCAGCAGGTTTGCTTCAACCACTCAAGGTGCCTGAATGGAAGTGGGAAGAAACTAGTATGGATTTCATTGTGGGTTTACCTCGTACACGAGGAGGATATGATTCGATATGGGTGATTGTGGACAGGTTGACCAAGGTAGCTCACTTTATACCTGTTCATACTATGCCTTAAGGAATTACTATGAAGAATGCAAGCAAATCTTAAAGGAGTTTCAGTCGGTAATTCTGCGGCATATTCCTAGAAAAGACAATGAAGGGGCAAACAGATTGGCTCAAAGTGCTTCGGGTTATAAAGAGCTTCAAGAAGTTTTTGCTAATAATGTATATGCTTTCGGGAGTGATCTGGCAGAAGATGATTGGAGAAAAGAAATTGTTGATTATCTGGAGAATCCATCCCGAAAGGTTTCTAGAAAGCTCAGGTATAAAGCTATAAAGTTTGTTCTTCTTGATAAAGATTTATATTATAAATCCCTGGACGGAGTATTATTACGTTGCTTAAATCAAGAAGAAGCAAAGAAGTTAATGAGTGAAGTGCATGATGGATTATGTGGAGCACATCAGTCAGCTTACCGAATGAAGTGGGTTATTAGAAGAACTGGATATTACTGGCCGACAATGTTGGAAGATTGCTTTGAATATTATAAGGGATGTCAAGACTGTCAGAAATTTGGAAACATTCAGAGAGTTCCAGCATCGGCTTTGAATCCCATTATCAAGCCATGGCCATTCAGAGGATGGGGAATAGATTTGATTGGCCAAATAAATCCTCCATCGAGCAAGGGGCATAAGTTTGTACTTTTAGCAACAGATTATTTTACCAAGTGGGTTGAGGCGATTCCATTGAAAAAGGTAGCATCAGAAGATATGATTGAATTTGTCAAAGAGCACATCATTTACAGATTTGGAATTCCTCAGACAATTACCACAGATCAAGGGTCTCAATTTACATCTTCAGAGTTCAGAGATTTTGCTGAAAGTATGGGGATAAAATTACTGAATTCTTCTCCTTATTATGCTCAAGCCAATGGATAGGCAGAAGCTTCCAACAAGATCATGATTAAAATCATACAGAAGAAAATTGATCAAAAGCCAAGGAGGTGGCATTCGGTACTCAATGAAGCATTGTGGGCTTACCGAATGGCTCCTCATGGGGCTACAAAAACGTCTCCTTATGAACTAGTGTATGGACATCATGCCATTTTGCCATGGGAATTACAAACAGAGTCAAGGAGAATACAGTTGCAGAAAGATTTAAGTTCTAAAGATTACAGTAACTTGATGATGGACGAATTGGAAGATTTGCATATGATTCGTCTCAAAGCATTGGAAAATATTGAGAAAAATAAGATGCGAGTTGCCAAATATTACAACAAGAAGGTAAAAGTCAGGCGATTTGCAGAAGGTGATCTAGTTTGGAAAGCAATATTGCCGATTGGTACTAAATACAGTACATTCGGTAAGTGGTCACCAAATTGGGAAGGTCCTTTCAGAGTGGTTAGATGCGTGCCTGGAAATGCATATATTTTGAAGACATTATTGGGAGAAGAATTTGCTTCTGCTATAAATGGAAGATATTTGAAGAGGTATTATCCCAGTATTGAAATCGATCGGTGATTGATATATTAAATTGCCGAACAACCGATATTCGGGAAGAAATCGTCTTTAGAAGGAAATTGACAGAGACATTGGAGGAAAAGAAAAATGGCCAGTACTGAATGTATTGCCCTTAGCACAAAATATATTGCATCAGGAGTTCATACAAGATCACAAAAGATAAGTTTTATTGCCGAATCCCTAGTACAAACTACTGGAAGAGCCTGTTCAAAACAGACTGGGGATGAATGGAATCGGCAATGGCAACACCATGGCCGTCGAGACGATCAATGGAGGCGTCAATGTCATCGATGTCTTCTGGGTTGCTGTTGGCGAAACCAACCGGCATCCTGGAATAGTCAGTGCCGGTGTGTGTCGACATGGCAACGAGACCCACAGCGACGCCTAGGCGAACGCCATGGAGAGCCACCTCGTCGACGCGGCCTGCCACCACGCCAAGGCGAGCCTCGGGTATGTCTCCTTGGGCGTTCACTTTGTTCGCCAGCTCATCCACCAGCGCCTTCAGCCGATTGAGCTCGTCATCGCGTTCTGCAAGATTACAAAATGGAGGTAGATCAATAATGACTAGAGATGGGATTAGGATTGAACAAGTTATGGAAATTACCATCGATGACTTCGAGCAGTTGCTTGCGCTCGGCCTGCCATTCGAGGTCCGCAATCCCGGCTTGCTTGGAAATGACCTCCAGTTCGCGACGAGAGTCGTCGCGCTCCGCCTTGAATCGGCGAGCATCGCCGTCTGAGTAGCGGGAGTCGTCCGATGAGAGAGTCCGATTGGACGAACTCGAAGAGCTGGACGCCGCAGGAGCAGCGGCTGGAGCCGCAAATGGCGCACCAGCGGCGACAATCCATTGGATTACCCTGAAAAAACAAAGAGATTCGTCAAGGGGAGGGCAAATCTCGAGAAGAACAGAGAGAAGCAAGCGGCCAATCACTTGCGGCGAGCGCCGGCGCGACTTCCTTCGGGCTCGTCGGCAGCCGGTCGCCTTCCATTCGTCAATGGGATTTTCTTGAGTTTACTGTGCTTGGGAAAAAGAAGAGTTCGAGGAAGGCAAAAGACTTGGTGAGGAGATAGCGGCACTCGGTATGTTTATTTATAGAACCCGCAGAGGAAATCGTGGCCAAAGATCGTGGCGCGTATCCCGAAAATTCGGAAGGTGGAAAGGATTCTCAAAACCGAACGGTTTCGGTGTCGTTTGGAATTCATGCTGATGTCACATTCGGCTATACTAAGCTTTTCGAGATTGATACTGCAGAAGCCAACGTTGCCGAATAAGTTATGCACCACGAAACAAAGCCGGAATAAAGATGATGGAAAATGTAGAATTGATCAGGCATTCGGCTATCAAACTATTTGACACAATTTACACACCCAAGTACTTTGAAATTACATTTTTGGCATTCAAGATCATGTTGCTGATATTCTCTAATAGCTGCTTGTCAGCTTCTTGAGTTTTGGCCAGGGCAGAAAGTTTGGCTTTGAGTTGCTTCTCTTCATTCAGAGCTGCTGAAGCCTCCTTGCGCAACTTTTCTGTCAGACCAGGAATTTCGGCTATCTTCTTTTTATCAGCTTCAATTTCAGCCGATAAGTTTTTCAATTCAGCCTCTAATTCGGCTTTTCTGGTCTCTTTTGATTTAAGTGCAGCCTGTAGGCCAGCTAACAGTTCCTTATTGCTCTGAGTTCTAGAGTGCAAATCTTTTACAGATTGCTTGGCCAATGTTCTTCTTTGCTCCAGGGCTGGTTGAGCAGATTGATTCTTCAGAGCTTGCTTCACTGCAATAAAATGATCGTCCAATCTAGAAACTGGATCTAAAGAAATCTTGATATCGGCAGGAAGATCTTGATCAAATGATTCAAGCAAGTCTCTTAAGAGATCAACATTGTTGACTTGATCTCGAGTGTCCTTATGCAGAAAGGAGAGGATTTCCTTCAGTTTTGCTTGGTTCTCCTCTGATAAGGCTTGACCAGAGGAAGTTTCTTCTCCTTGTTCGGCAACAAGATCGTCCAAAGCAAATGAGTAGCTGGGTGATGAAATTGTTTTATCCTGGAAAAGAATTGTTGCCGAATTAATGATGGTCTATTGGATAAAAGCTGGGAGAACTGGGTAATCATCTCTACCTCATTCCTGACCTCTTGGATGGAGAGAGAGGGCAGCTCAAGCTCAGGCAAAGGTTCTTGTATGTCATGCTGAGGAGAGCTTGGAAGGTTCTTTGGTGGAGATGAGGCTTCTGGCTGAGGTACATCAGGTAGAGCTGAAGCTGGTTCTTGATGAAAAGAGGAGCTCTCCGAAATTGGATCCATTGAAGCTTGCTCTGTGACTGAAAGAAAGTTAGTGCCGATGAAAAAGAGTTTTAAAGGACAAGATGGTGAGAAATTTTACTAATCACTGAAGCATCGGCAGGTTCTGTGCTAATGGCCAATTGCTGTGATTTGGCCTGAAATCATAAAGGAACAGAAATGAGCAGAATGAAATTGGCATTTTTACTCGAGGAAGGAGAAATTTGACCTGTGCAATTCTTTTGCTGCTTGTTCTTTTCTTCTTTATAGCTGAAGGGGCAGTTAGAGAAGAAATCTTTCTCTTGGTAGAAGGTGGTGCAGCAAGAGTTGGATCCAGACTGGCAGGCCTGGACATTATTTGAGCCAAAGAAGGAGAGAGATGCCCTAGAATAGATATTGGGCCAGCGATGTTATATACAATTGCTCTAGCCAGAGGGGCAGGGACTGTGTCCTGCAGAATAACAGAATCAAAAGTCGATGAAAGAGGGTGTTATTGGAAAAACAGATGGATTATAAGCATGTTTACCTCTGAATTCGGCTGATAACCAGGCATTAACTCAAGGCAAAGAGGGTGAACTGGTGTATTGAAGATATGATCATGGAATTCTTGCCACCAAAGGGTGGAGGAAGGATGAATGAGTGCTGTTGGCACAAAGGGATCGAGTTGATAGATGGCTGCACAGCACTTGTAATCAAAGACCCTTCTTGTTTCTGTGGAGTCTTTGATGATCTGCCTCGGCTTGAGGAATTCATGGAGAAATAATCTTGGGGGCACTTGGCCACACCCTAGTTGCCTGGCAACTATGTTCGGCTGATAATATTCATATGAACTTTGAACCAGCCTTCCTCCGCAAAATTCGGTTGGTAAGATGCAAGGCCGAATGAAAGCGTTAAAAATTGTTGTGGACTCTGCATCTATGCATCCAGTCTCGAAGCTGAATTCACAAGGGAAAGTGAGATTGTCATTGTCCATGTATGGGAACCAGAGGGGATTGGCAAAGCCTTTGAAGAAAAGTTCAAACAGTTCTCCAATGCTCTTGTTGATAGCAATAGTGGAGGCTGCTTCCCCATAGGTTTGACAGCCTTTGGTGCTCTGGGCTTCTGCTTCCTGGTAATTGACCGAGGGGAAATGTCGGCTGTTGAGGTCAATGGAGACAATTTGGTGCATGTACAATTGCAGCCACATCTGGACGAACCACCAGGGACCATTAACGCAGGAAATTTTCTTGTTGGTGTGCATCTGATAAATGGTCTGATGGAGCATGTGATAGACACTTCCCAGGAGATATTTCCCGAGAGGGATAAGTGTGCCTGCAGCCAGGTCTTCGGCCATTACTATGTGATTCAGAGTTGGCTCATTGGCTTTACCACAGAAAACAAATCTGCACAGCCACATATTCAGAAAGGCCCTGTATTCAACGTCAGTCAGAGGACCATCATGCATGTAAGTCTGGATGTATCTCTTATAGCCGACTCCAGTCTTCACCC
Organism: Echinochloa phyllopogon; assembly: GCA_033239725.1. Lineage (NCBI taxonomy): Eukaryota > Viridiplantae > Streptophyta > Magnoliopsida > Poales > Poaceae > Echinochloa > Echinochloa phyllopogon. Next base: position 50,928,568 of record BTCW01000014.1, read on the forward strand.
CTGTCTGTTTGGAAGAACCTTTGTACCTGTATGGGTGTGTAATCCCTGTGATGTTCAGGCCGGTTATCATGTAGACATCGGCCAGGGTTGGAGTCATTGGTCCGTGACCAAAGAGAAAAGCATTCATGCCATTGGACCAGAAGTGACAAGCTGCAATCAGGAGATTTTCATTCTTGGGTGTTTCGGCTAGAGATAGCTCCAAGCAGTGAGAAATACGAAGACTGTCCCAATTCTGTGTCTGAGGACTTTTATCTTCAAGAATCCTTTTGTACCAGTTTCTCCAGCCAGCGATTGGGGGCAGAGGCCAGTTCTTGAATGCATCTTGCCATTCGTGAGGTCTCGTCAGAGAAGTTTTGAAAGGAATCCTCTGAGACTCGGCCACAATAATTTCGGAGGGATCTGGATTCCCTGAGGGGCCGAGGAAGAAAGATGCGGATTGTTCTTCAGTGGGGGTCAAGATTTCGGTGGCCAGAGCCTATCAAGGGCAGAGGAAGAGCAAATCGGAGATTCAAAATGCAGCTCGAAAAGAGTAATGCCGAATGTGATTGAGGGAAACAAAACTTACTTGAAGAATTTGATCCTGGTTCGCCATTTGAAGATTGGAGCTTGAGAGATTCGACGAACTAGGGTTTTGAGTTTGGAAACGCACTCTGAGGATTTGGAAGCAGAAAACGGATATCAAAGCGGATTCAGCCTGGAGATGTTGGGGATTCCTGGTCAATTCCGAGATAAAAGCATCTTTTATCCCGAAATTGAAGGGGCATGTGTTAACACCAAAATTTAGCACCAGGAAGAGGCTGACGTGTGGGCCGGATTTGATGGAAGGATGCCATTCGGCTAAGGGGCTTTCTCTGAAGTATTCGGCAATAACGCTCTGCGGTCGGGAACGCGTCGTCATTCGGCAGAGGCATAGTTCCGCAGGTAAAAGCGGTAGCATTCGGGAAGGCGTGATGACGTGGAAAAACATAAGGAAAAGGCCGGTTCGAACAAGGAACGCAATATGGGCACGAAGATTCGTCATTTATTTTTAGAAACAAGTATTGTAGTCGTGTCCGACTAGGAGTTGTATCAAGACCTGGGTATAAATATAAACCCATGGCAGCTGTAATAAGGAATCCAATCAATCATACAACAAACCGGCCCCGTGCCAACATCGAGTCCTTTAGTCGAGTCGTCGAGTTCTTCGAGAGGAGTCATCGATCCGTCGACCTCCGTAAGTACCGGCAACCCTGCATCATGCCTAGTATCATGCGGTGGATTTAGGCCTTGGTTCAGGAAGGTTCCATTGCTAGATCATGAGCCATGCGGTGGGCTAAGTTTTAGCTTGGAACAAGTTATCGGCTCTATTGGATTTTGGCAAGATCTGATAGATTCATTAAGTTACCATGTGTTGCTCTGGATTTTACCTTCGTGTTCGATTCATTACAACACTCCTTTGCCCAGTCTAGGTTGATTAGAATCGGCTCCAGCTCACGACACTCTGCTTTTCATAGCCGAATTCGAAGTCAATCTAGATTGCCACGTGTTGTGGGTTCAGGCTCGTTGGTCTTGCGTAGATCTTGACAGAACCGGGTATCATGCGGTAGATGCAGGTTTTTGGGTCGTCTTAGAGCTAATCATCCGGTGGATTAGAATTCGATTCGATCTGATAGATCTATCATCATCGACGAAGCATGTTCCTTCTCCACGGAACCCGATTCGGCTATATAGCTGAATTCGGCAGTATCGTCACGAGTGAAACACGTCCACGGTTTTGTTTTTAAATAAAGAATGCTTTTAGCCTTCCATGTTTAGGGCGTATCATGCGGTGGATTGTCCTACTCTTGGTTGGTGGTGTGATTCCAAGCAAGTCGTATCATGCGGTGGATTAACTTGTTTGTTTTCATGCCTGACGGGTTGGAAAGTACCTAGACATGCGGTAGACTAGTGCTTTTAATCTATGCATTCTTGTTTATTATGAAATTATGGTCATGCTTTCGCCCTTTTATTTATCTATCATGCTTTGTTTCTCGTTAATCGGCTATGAGTATGCGTTACAATGTTCATTCGGCTGAAAGCCGATCTTTCGTCATGCTCACGTCACGCATTCGGCAGTGCGCTCCCTGCGTGCCTTGCCGATTGCCGAATGAGGCTTTAACTGCCGACAGATAGCTTCTCTGTAGCTATGTGTCGTTCGAAACTGGCTCCGTAGCCACAAATATGGAACTGACTGGTATTGCCCGGTACGTTCCAGGTGTTATCTAAACATCTTTTCTCCCTTTGTCAGTTTCAGGAAAATTGACTGGCACGCTTTCGGATTCAAACGCTCGTGCTGCGTGTGAAGCCAGCTAATTCGGCTTGCTGTGTGCTTGGCGTGGGGTGCGGATTTTACGTCAACACATACTACCTATACTAGTGCCAGACTTGCAAAGTTGTACATGTCCAGAATTGTTTGTCTTCATGGTGTGCCTAAGAAGATAGTGTGTGATAGAGGTACTCAGTTTACATCTAGATTCTGGCAGAAGTTGCATGAGTCTATGGATACTAAGTTAAATTTCAGTTTAGCTTATCATCCTCAGACAGATGGACAGACAGAAAGGACTAATCTGATTTTAGAGGATATGTTGAGAGCTTGTGCTTTGAAGCATGGAGGTAGTTGGGACAAGAGTCTACCCTACGCAGAGTTTTCATACAACAACAGTTATCAGGCCAGTTTGAAGATGGCACCGTTCGAAGCTCTGTATGGTAGAAAGTGTAGAACACCGTTGTATTGGAGTGAAACTGGTGAAAGTCAGTTGTTTGGTCCAGAGATACTGCAGGAAGCAGAAAGACAAGTTCAGATTATCAAGGAGAACTTGAGAACAGCTCAGTCCAGACAGAAGAGTTATGCAGACACAAGGAGATGAGAATTAACTTTCGAAGTAGGTGATTATGTGTATTTGAAAGTTTCTCCTATTCGAGGTTTGAGAAGGTTCAAAGTGAAGAGTAAATTATCTCCTCGATTTATTGGACCTTTCAAGATTGTTGATAGGAAAGGAGAGGTTGCTTATCAACTGGAGTTGCCAGCCAGACTGTCAGATGTTTATGATGTGTTTCATATCTCTCAGTTGAAGAAGTGTCTTCGAGTTCCTGAGGAAGAATTACCTTTGGATGAGTTGGATGTGTAAGATGATTTGACTTATAAGGAGTACCCAACTAAGATATTGGAGACAACTGAGAGAGTTACTAGAAGCAAAGTGATTAATATGTGTAAAGTTCAATGGAGTCAACATGCAGAAAGTGAAGCAACCTGGGAAAGAGAGGATGAGTTGATGGCAGAGTTTCCCCAGATTTTCTCTAATTTGTCCGAATCTCGAGGACGAGATTCTCTTTAAGGGGGTAGGATTTGTAACACCCTAATTTCATCACAATAAAACATTAGGAACCTCTGGAATTTTTCTAGGAATTTTTGGAGCATATATAAATTTTCTAGCAATTAATTGGATTTCCTATCTCTTTAATCAAATTAAACATCATTAAATAATTATTTTAGTCAAAATAAGTTTTTGTTGCATTCATGCTATTGCATATATTTTTCGTTGCTAGTAAATCAAGTTGGAATTTAAATTTTGTTTAAATTCGAATTTGATTTGCTTTTGTTTGAGTTTTAGAAAAGTTGTTTAGGCTGAGTTCGGTTTTGGCCCCTGAACTCCTGGCGCGGTTCGCTTTTGCTCCCTGGACTTTGCTTCTCTGCTCGCTTTCCCTCCCCGCTCGGCCTGCTTTTCTCCGCATTCGGCCCAGCTCCGGCCCAATCTACTCGCCGCCGTCTTCTTCCTTCTCCCGTCGTCGCCGACCGGGACTCCAACCCGAGTCCGATTCCCGCCCGAGCCGGCGCCGAGTCCCTCCTCTTCACGCACGCCGAGGCCGGTCTTCGACCTATATATAGCTGCCGTCGCGCCCTTGATTTTCCCATCCAATTTCGCGAGCCTAGCCGCCTGCGCCCAAGCTCAAATCGCCGCCGCATTGGTTCGCCGTCGACAGCCGTTGTCGTCGACAATCCCTCCTCCAGAACCCCTCCAAGAGCTTCGCCAGGTGGTAGTAAAGCTTCCCCGACCGTTCTCTTGGATCAAGTTCGAGCCTAGTTTGCTAACAGTCTCCGCCATCGATCTCCAGCGCCGCCGGCCGAGCTCGTCGTCGTCCGCCGCCGTCGCGAACCAATTCACTTCAAGTTTGCCTCTGGTGAGTTCGCCGTCGCCTTCTCATCCTTCCCGTCTGTTCCTAGTCACGAATTGCAGCTCTAGTTCCGCGTTCGCGTGTTCACCCGAGAGCTCCGCCGCCGCACATGGCGCCGCCGTCGTCGTCCACCGCCTGTGCACCGACCCAGCCATCCAGATCACCTTAGTTGGACTTGTCGTTTCCTCACGAGTCTATAGCGCTTGATCTCGTCGCAAACCGTGCACCATAGCCTTAGATCGGCTTTGCTCCGGCGAAGCGCCGCCGCGGAGGAGAGCGGCGCCGCCGTCCCGGTCGTCGCCGTCGTCGGCCGAGGTGCCGATCTTTACCGACCGTCCGATCTAGATCCAATGGCTCAGATTAGATCGCATTTAAAGTAAAACCGGAGGATACCAGTCAACACTGCCAATTTTGCAAAAGAGCCCTTGAAGTTTTTTAAAATCAACCCGCGGTCCAGCGCAGTTCAAAAGTATTTCAATTTAGGTCCTGTTTCTTTTGTTTTAACCCCTGCAAGTTTTAAAATCATGCCCGAGGTCCTATTTTGGTCTTTTTACCTGTAAGCCCTCGAGTTTTTATATAAAATTATGTATTAGTCCCTGGTTTTTCGCAGATAGGTCCCTGGAAGTTTTAAAACTTTGCCAGCAAGTCCTTGAACCTTAGAAAAGCCATATCTTTCTCGTTTTAGCTCCGATTTCAGTGATTCTTGCACTCACGCGTTCGTTGTAACGAGTAGAACAGTTTTGTACCGCTGTTTTGATCTGTTGGAATTGTTTGGTGTACTGTTTCTTATTTGTTGTATTGTTTCCTTGCATGTGAATGTGTGATGCGATTAGGAAACGACCAGTTCGAGGATTTCTCTGAAGAACCAACTGTTGGAGAAGGATTTGAGCAGCAACAGAGTTGGGAAGAAGGAAAGTGTATTATGTCATGCAAATGTCCTAATAATTATTAATTTCACCATCCGTGCGTGTGTCTTAATTTGATGGGTTCCTATTTAAGGATTTGCCTAGCCACTATATTTTCCTATCCATGAAACTGGGTTACTTAATTAATTTTGATGGTAGATGATGCTCAGCTTGCTCAACTGGGATTGGTTAAATGAACCCCTACTCTATGTTCCATATACTCTTTTAAATAATTAATTGGCAAGATCATATCTTTTTAATTGGAACATGGAGAACCACCCAGGAAAACAGTACAACCATGAGTGCTAATGGGCTCTGGCTTTGACTGACTAATTAGGTGCTCTAGTTTGGGATAGCTTTACCTGAAAGCAGCATGGGGGGCGGCGGTTGACGAGGTATAGCCCGGTCCTCTTGAGCTGTGGGCTTAGCTAAGAGACAGACCTCATTAGGGAGGGTTATGCTTTGCTCCTGAACCGGAAACCTTAGCGGGCTATCACTTATTGGGGTGTCTTTGTAAAGGTCTCATAGTGAAACCTAGTATTCGGTCCACGTGGTGTGGGAAGGGTACAATGCTTTCGGGCAATGAGAATCACGGCTTATGGTGAAAGTGTACAACCTCTGCAGAGTGTAAAACTGTTATAACAGCCGTGCTCACGGTCATGAGCGGCCTGGACCCTTACATGATAATCATACTTGAACATGATCTAAATTGTGGTTATATGAATATGTTGGGAATATAACATTCATTAATTTGTGGGTGGTATATACTTTCATTTGCTAGTAAATAGTTGCTTAATAAAACTTGACCAACTAAAAATGCTTACTGCAGTATTGTCAGCTAGCCTTTTTGCCCCAGCCTTGTATGTCATATTACATTTGCTGAGTACGTCATGTGCTCACGCTTGTTTTCTTTTATTGCATCAACTACACTCGGAATGCTGCTCAGATTGGGATAATGTGGAGGATTTTGCTACTGGTTTTGAGGAGTTCTAGGCATGTTTCCCCCAGTCTTCTGCCTGTGGAGTTGGAGTCACTCATGCTTCGATAGATAAACGTTCAATTTAAGTCTTCCGCTATGACATTTGTGACTACTCTGATAATGTAATAATCATACATTAATACTCTTTCGAATGCATGGTTATGATTATTCACTTGTGACGTCTACCATATGTGTGTAAACTTGATCCTAGCGCACATATGAGATGCATCTGGTTTTCTCCTAAAACCGGGTGTGACACGGGCGGTGGTGGCTATGTGCGGCGGCGGTGGTGTTGTGGTGGCGGAGGAGTAAAATTGGGAGGCGGGTGAGCTGGTGGTGAGGGAGATGAAGCTCGTGGTCCCTTTTATAGGCGCGGAGGGAGCTCGAGGAGGCGGGCCGACGGTGAGGGGGTGCTCGGCGATAATGGCGCCCGGTGGCGGAATTTATGGCGGTGTGACCGCTCGGGCGGTGCACAGGCGGCGCAAGGGCGGGGCCAGCGACGCGACGAGACGGCGGCGGCCTTAAAGGCGGACGACGAACCGAGACGGCGGCGGCGGCGCTGTGCGTGGCGCGACACGGCGTGCGCGTGGCAGTGGCACGGCGCACGGTAGAGCAGCGCAGGCGGCGGGGCTCGACGCGTGGCGCGTCACGTGTGCATGGGCGCAGCTCGGCGTGCACGTCGCGGCGATGGCAGGAACGGCGGGCGCGTGAGCGGCGGTGGTGGTCGGGCGGTGTGGCACGTTGGCGCTCGGCGGCACGGCGCACGGCAGAGCAGCGCAGTACCGGGGAGGAAAACAGAGGAAGGAGAAGAAAGAAGGAAGAGAAAGAGAGAAGGAAAAGAAAGAAAGGGGGAAAAGAAATGGAGAAGGGAAAAAGAAAAGGGAAGGGGAAAAGAGAAGAGGAAAGAGCAGGATTCGCGGCGGAAAGCCGACGAGCGGCGGTGGGCCAGTGCCGGTCGGGCTCGGCGGTCAACCCGAGGGCGGGCGACGCGGGATGGGAAAGGAGAGGAGGTGACAGCGAGGCGGAAAAGATTCGGGAGGGGAAAAACGGGAGCTTGACGGTAAAAGACTTTGAAGGGATTTTTACCGAGTGCGTTAATTTGGTGATTTACCAGAGGGTGAAAACAGGGTGTGACAAACCTACCCCACTTAAAAAGAATCTCGTCCTCGAGATTCGGCTGGCTCCTAAAGAGATGAGGAAACTCCTTCCTCAGAGCATCTTCACGTTCCCACGTAGCTTCATTTACTCCATGTCTGCTCCACTGTACTCTGCAAATCCGCACTTCGGAGCGTCTCGTCCTTTTTGTGACAGTGTCCAATATTTTGACAGGCACTTCCTGGTATTGCAGACTTGTTTGTAGATCTATTTCCTCTATTGGTACTTGCTTCATTTCGGGTACTCTCAGACATCTTCTTAGCTGCGAGACATGGAATACCGGATGTATGTCCGACATCGTTTCCAGTAGCTCCAGTCGGTATGCTACCTTCTCGACTTTCTTCAATACTGGGTATGGTCCAATATATCGAGGGGCCAACTTCCCATGGACCTGGAATCTACGGGTCCCTCGAATGGGTGAGACCTTAAGGTAGACCAAAACTCCTGGATTAAAACTTACTTCTCTTCTTTTCTTGTCCGCGTAACTTTTCTGTCTGGATTGGGCTGCTTTTAGCTTTTCCTTGATTTCAGCTACTTTCTCTTCAGCTTCCTTTATGAGCGCGGGTCCTACTAGAGTGCGCTCTGCCACCTCTGACCACATCAAAGAGGTTCTGCATTTTCTCCCATAGAGAGCTTCAAATGGCGACATGCCTAAACTGGCCTGGTAACCATTGTTGTATGAAAACTCTGCATAGGGTAAACTCTATTCCCAATCTTTACCATAGGTAAGGACACATGCTCTCAGCATATCCTCCATAATCTGATTCACTCTTTCTGTTTGACCATCAGTCTGTGGGTGATAAGCGGAGCTAAAATCCAATTTGGTGCCTATGGCTTTATGCAAGCTTTTCCAAAATCTCGAGGTGAACTGGGTCCCTCGGTCTGAAATAATCCTGCCAGGTACACCATGTAACTTGACTATATTTTCCACATAAAGCTTGGCTAGTTTTTCTCCACCATAACTGGTCCGTACAGGTAGGAAGTGAGCGACCTTAGTGAGTCGATCCACTATTACCCATATGGAGTCATGTCCCTTGTGTGTTCGGGGCAAACCTACTACAAAATCCATTCCTATCTCATCCCATTTCCAAACTGGGATAGGCAATGGTTGCAATAATCCAGCAGGTTTCTGGTGTTCGGCCTTGATCCTTTGGCAATTATCGCAATAAGCGACAAACTGGGCTATGTCGGCTTTCATTCCTTTCCACCAATAGTTCTGCTTTAAGTCCAAGTACATTTTGGTGGATCCCGGGTGAATGGAATATGGCGAGTTGTGAGCCTCATCCATGATTGTCTGTCGGAAGTCTCCTTCCTTGGGTACACAAATTCTATTTTTGTACCACAGGGTTCCTTTATTATCAACTCTGAAGTCTGGTGCCTTATTTTCCCCGGTCTGCTTGCAGATCTTTAATAAATCCTTGTATGCACCTTGGGCTTTACTGATCTTATCTTCTAGAGTGGGTTGGACACTCAGCTCATGGTTAGCTTTCCGAGGAACGATGTGCACGTTTAATCGGGCCATCTCTTCCCGCAGGTGGGCATTCTTGAGTCTATATGGCTTTCGGCTCAGGGCATCTGCCACTACATTAGCCTTGCCAGGGTGGTAATGGATTTCCACATCATAATCCTTAACCAACTCTAACCACCTTCTCTGCCTAAGATTTAGGTTTGGCTGGGTGAAGATATACTTCAAGCTTTTGTGATCCGTGTATATCTCACATTTATTTCCAATCAGGTAGTGTCTCCAAATCTTGAGGGCATGCACTACGGCTGCAAACTCCAGGTCATGTGTTGGGTAATTTTGCTCATGAGGTCTAAGCTGTCGGGAGGCATATGCTACCACCTTCCCATCTTGCATAAGGACACACCCTAGTCCTTGCCGAGACGCGTCGCAATATACGACAAAATCTCGGTGGATATCCGGTAGGGTTAAGACCGGTGCGGTTGTCAGCCTCTTCTTTAGCTCCTGAAAGCTCTTTTCACATGACTCTGCCCAGTTAAATTTCTTCTCTTTCTTGAGCAGTTCTATCATTGGTTTGGCTATCTTAGAGAATCCCTCAATAAATCTCCGGTAATATCCAGCTAAGCCCAGAAAGCTTCGGATTTCACTCATATTGGTGGGTTGTTTCCAGTTGGAAACTGCTTCGACCTTCTCAGGGTCCACTGCTACTCCTTCTGCGGTCAGAACGTGACCAAGGAAAGCCACTTTCTCAAGCCAAAATTCACACTTGCTGAACTTGGCATAGAGATTGTGTGCCCTCAACTTCTCCAGAACCACTCGCAGATGATGTTCATGTTCTTCGGCGCTCTGAGAGTAGATAAGTATGTCGTCGATAAAGACTACGACAAACTTGTCTAGCTCATCCATAAACACCTTGTTCATGAGGTTCATGAAGTAAGCAGGTGCATTGGTGAGCCCAAATGGCATCACCGTGAACTCATACTGTCCATAACGAGTGACAAAGGCTGTTTTTAAGATGTCACTCCGTCTAATCTTTAGCTGATGATATCCAGTTCTTAGGTCAATCTTGGAGAAGTACTTGGCTCTTTTCAACTGATCAAAGAGATCATCAATTCTAGGGAGTGGGTATTTATTCTTAATCGTGACCTCGTTTAGTGCGCGATAATCGACGCACGTTCTCATACTTCCATCCTTCTTCTTGACAAAGAGTACTGGGGCTCCCCAGGGGGATGAATTGGGTCTGATAAAACCCATTCGTTGCAACTCTTCTAGTTGCTTCTTCAACTCTGCTAGCTCTGAGGCTGCCATCCTATAGGGTCTCTTGGCTATAGGAGAGGTTCCTGGGACAAGTTCAATGACAAACTCTATGTCCCTATCTGGTGGCATTCCAGGTAGTATTCCAGGGAAAACATCAGGGTACTCATTAACTACCGGAACTTCCTCTGAGGATTTCACCTCTATACTAAAAACCATAGAATTTGGCCCACTTCCTTTGGTGTGGCAGGTCACTTGCATTCCATCTGGGTTGGTCAAGTGTACTATCTTATCAGCACAACCTATAAGACCCTTGTGTTTGCTTAACCAGTCCATTCCGAGGATCACATCTATTCCTTTGGATTCTAGTACTACTAGGTCTCCTAAGAATTCTACCCCACTTAGAAAAATCCGTACCCGTAAACAACCTAGTTGACACTTAATGTCACCTCCAGGTGTCCGGGTTAACAGGGGCGTTTTTAGTAGTACTGTAGGTATATTGTGCTTTCCCACAAAACTTGATGATATAAAGGAATGTGATGCTCCAGAATCAAAGAGTATTGTTGCCAAAGCTGAACTGACTAGAAACTCACCGAGTACCACTCCTCGTGCTCCTTGAGCCTCCTACGCGTCGATGTGGTTGACGCGGGCTCGTCCGTACGACTGCTGGTTGTTAATGTTGTTGCCGGGGTTGTTGCTGCGGATGGGCACACGGTTGGCTCCAGTCACTGGTGGCCTGGGTCCATTCACTGAGTTGGAGTAGACTGATTTAGCAGGCTTATTCTTAGGGTAGGGGCAGTTGGAAATGTAGTGCCCCGTCTCACGGCAGTTGAAACAAGTTCTTGCATTACTGTTGTTGGTAGTGACTTGACTGACATTGCTCGGCGGGGGCCTCATAGTGTTTTGGCTCTTATATTGGTTGTTGGGAGCCCGAGAGCTTATGGCCTGAGACTGGGTCCTATACTGCATAGGAGCCTAAGATCTGGGCGCAATGTAGTTAGAGTTCCTGGGCTTCTGGGAGCGGTCCTGCTGACGGGCCTTGTTTTCCAGGAACTTGCGCTTGTTTTCTTGCCTTACATCCATCCTAGCTCTTTCCACGACGATGGCCTTGTTCATCAGGGTGTTGAAGTCTGGGAAACTGTGAGAAACAAGCAGGGCTCGAAGGTCTGGATGTAAACCTGAAAGGACCTTGATGTCACCTAGAGGGGGGGTGAATAGGTGAATCTGCAAATTACAAACTTTTTCACACAGTTAGTACAGAAACCGGTCAGACCGGTTTCCAAAACCGGTCAGACCGCTTTGCCAAAGGGGTCAGACCGGTTTTCCACAGAGAAAACCAACTATGTAAATTAACCCCCTCTACGAGTTCTAGCACAAACCAAACTTGTTGATGGGCTCCTGTAGATGATAACTAGCAGGTCCACTTAGTCCCTGCACACAAGTAGAGCACACCCAAGTAGAACGATGCGGAAGCGAATATAAATGCTAGAATTGAACTTGTGAAGTAAAACAAGAGACGAGGATTTGTTTTTCCGAAGTTCGGAGTTCACCACTACCACTAAGGCTGTCACAAAGACACGATGAATCCTAGTCTCCGTTGAGGGCCTACGAAAGGCGGGCTTATCCACTCCAAGCCACTTTCCTCAGTTCCACTAGCTTTTGACCCTTTTCCACGAAGGAGGCAAGGCCAGCCTTTACAACCAATCCGTGGCTTACCACACACGAGGTAGCTCACCGGCGACGCCTAACCGTCTAGGAGGATCACCTCCAAGAGTAACAAATGCTTCAACGGTTGCTAGACTTCACTGGAAGTGCTCAAGACTATGGATATACTCTCACTGTTACAATTTTGCTCTCACTTGCTATCTATAGCTCACAACACATACATCTCTCAACCCAAATCCAAAGATATGATCAAAATCAATCAACTCTCACAAAGAGAGGTTTGGGGAGAGCTTGCTGGTGCTTGGGAAGGCTAGGGACGAGCCACAAAGGAAAGTGAACCAACACCCCTCACAAGAGAGGGGTATGGGGTATAAATACCCCACACCACACAAACTAGCCGTTATAGCCGTTGGAAACCGGTCAGACCGGTCAGACCGGTTTCCCAAACTGGTCAGACCGGTTTTCAAACCAATAGCCGTTGCCCCTGTCAGAGCCCCAAACCGGTCAGACCGGTTTCCCAAACCGGTCAGACCGGTTTGGGTCGAGTTAGCACACCTGAGTCCTAAACCGGTCAGACCGGTTTCCCAAACCGGTTAGACCGGTTTGGGTGGACTCAGCACACTAAGTCCCTAAAGGACACCACTCTCAAGGCTATCTCACATGGGTTGAACTATGAGCACTTTTTGGTGTAATCAAAACAACTAATGTTGCATCCCTCTTGATAGTACGGCATTCCTAAACTCAAGATGAAAACAATAGATAGAATCTACCACTTGAGCCTTTATATCTTCATTGATGCCATACTTGATCATCTTCAACTTGAGGGCTTCAACTTCATGTCTTGCTGAGAAAATCCAATCTTGAGTCTATGACTTAGAATTTCCATTGAATGAAACAATTCATAAGTCATTCCACTATATGACCAATAAAGATTAGATGCTTCACATTGCTTCACTTGATATGACTTGATCGACGTATAGAAACCAAACTATAATGTTAGACCTTTCCACCAACAAAGTTCCTCGGCTACAAGACCAACTTGCCCTTCACTTTGTTAGGAATGTCACCTCATCTAGCTTGATCCCTTCCGTCCTCTCTTGCCAAATTAAGCTTCGCTTTGCATTGCATCATCATGAATACCACATTGAAATTCATGTCTTCAATTGACTTGAAAATATCTTCAATATTTTCTTTGGCAACTATTTTGTCCATATGCTTTATGCACTTGAGACTTCAATATTTCCATAGGGTCATGTCTCAATTAGAATGTAACCATAGCCATGGATCAAGCCTAAAGAAATCCTAATTTCTTCAAATAACCTATCCCAAAACCTTTGACAAGTATCCTATAGATGAGACCAACTAATTTGCATAATACCGTGTCTCATTTGTCATTTCACTTCACTTGTCATTGTATTGATTGCATGGGATGATTACCACTTGTTTGCTTTCTTTGTCATTTCCTGCTTATACACTTAAGCAAACAAGTTAAATGACTAATCATGTTGTCATCCAAAATCACCAAAACATATAAGTGCCTAGATGCACTTTCAATCTCCCCCTTTTTGGTGATTGATGACAACATGATTAAAGCTTACAAAATATATGAAATTTAAGCTCTAGATAACTAAGATATATAGTGAGCTCCCCCTTGATATGTGCTTTGAATAGAATCTCAAAAATTCGGCCTCAAATGCCAAATGCACATATAAACAATAAAAATGAGAGCTCCCCCTATATCTTAGCATCCAACATGTGCAACAAGTGTATGTGACAATATAAAACAAACTGTGATGCATATGACAAGTAGCACTCAATAAAACAAAGAGAAGCACATGTTTGCTGTACGGGCCAAACCGGTCAGACTGGTTTGGGAAACCGGTCGGTTTCACCCCGCAGTCACGGGCCAAACCGGTCAGACCGGTTTGGGAAACCGGTCAGACCGGTTTCACCCCAAACAGCAAGCATGTGTGAAACAACAGTGCATCAACCAATACATGTAACACACTAGCAAATTGTCACTTAGAATACATAAATAGGTTCAACACACATAGTAGCACACATTACAAATTCTCAAGTCCACAGATAGATAAAGTACGAATTTATTACATCCAAAGTGACATGACTACAAGATCAACTAGAAATAGGCTTTAATCCATTCTTCTCCCCCTTTGTCATCAATCATCCATAAAGGGCCTGGAGAAGCTTGTAGTCACGCTCCCATCATGCATCCAATCTCCTCCGTCGCTAGAAGGTCGGGCTATGATCATCTGACGAAGAAGATGTAGTCCAATGAAAATCTTCACTCAAGTGAATGTGTATGTGTGATAATATGGAGTGATTCGGATGTGCTAGCCATGGAAGAAGATATGGATGAGCTAAACATACCATGGCCGGTACCGGAAGTGGTACCAAAGATAGAAGCTGCTGCCTGTGAAGCAAAATCTCTGGGAGATGGAGATGGTGCACTAGAGAACTGAACTCCCGCCATAGAAGATGACGCACCACCATATGCACATGACGAGGACGGGAGTGTAGCAGCTACATAGGTAGGTCCTGGAGGTGCAAACCCAAACGAGGAACCAAACAAGTCACCCTCTGAAGTAGGCATGTATGGCATGGTCCCTGGAGCACCAACTAACTGTGGAGGGGGTGGCGGAGGCTGTGAGCTCGACCCAACGTGTCCATATCCAAATATATCACCATACTCCTCAAAGTATCCCGCATTTATGTGGTCGGTCATGATATCTCGAAGCGGGGGTATTTCAGGTAGCTCAAGAGGTGGTGAAATAGGTGACGGAGGATCATTCGGACTCAACGCGGCGTGCAGTTTCTTGAACTCATCACGAGTCTTCTTATTCTCTAGCCTCTGCTGCCTAATATCAACCTGGACATCCCTCTAGCCTTTGCAAATGCCTGTAAACATAGATATGAACTTCTTGATCGGAGAGGTCCGTCCCTCTGGCTGTGCATCACTGCCAGACCCAAACCGGTCAGACCGGTTCTGGGAACCGGTCAGACCGGTTCTGGCCTGCAGTTGTGAAGGCCGCTGCTGCTGCTGAGTTTGAGCTCCTCCGGCTGCTGTATCTGTGTCTGCTGGTGGAGGAGATGGCATCCTAAACTTGTGAGGAACAGGAGGGCGAAGTGGCTTGTGTGGGGTATCCTTCTTGATTTTGAGACTAGTGACCCTCTCTATGATGAACATGATGAATGGATTGTAGGCGCATATCTTTTGAGGGCTCTCAGAAATAGTCTTGATCTCATGCCAAATAAAATCGGCAACGCTAAATGGAGGAGTCTCCTCACCAATCCTCAGATAATACATCAAATTTCTCATGTAAAGTGAGATTTCTGAGGTGTTGCCTTCTCTAGGAGTGAGTGTCTTTCTGAGCAATGTGTAGAGAGACCCATAGTAGGTGTAGAGACCACTCACTTTCCCCCAACTGCCACACTGATCTCTGGGATACATGAATTTGATCTCTGATGGTTCCATAACACCCCGATCATGTATCCTGACAGTGTCATCACTCTCATGTCCAACTCTGAGTATAGAAGCAAAGTCAGAAAAGGTGACATGAAAGCGCTGTCCCTCTATCATCCAATGCATAGCTCTCTCTCGCCTGCCATCCTTCTCATGATAACCGAAGAACACAGTAGCATAGAACTGAGCAATCACCTCCTTGTTCCAATTATGCTTGAAACCCATGAGATGTTTGATTCGCTTTTCAGAACAAACTCTGATAATTTCATTGAACACCGGGTTGTCTTGTTTGCTCATGTACTCCCAATCTATGTACTGTGCATCTGATGTGATCTTGATCTTCTTCATAATAGCTGTGGCATAGAAATCCTGCTGAAAAAGAGTCCAAAATCTGTAGTCAGTGGCTGTCCTATCAACATCAAGTGGACTAGTCCTCCTCAGCCTCCTGACAACATCAGTCATCCCACCAGCAAGATAGTCTGTCACTCTTCTGCTAGCTGGGCCAGTGGGTCGGCAAATCTTCAAAATGAGAGGATCATTTTCATCAATAGTGTCATCATCATCTGCCCCCTCATTCTCATCATCTCTAGCTGCCATGTCCTCCTCCTCAACATCATCACTACCCAAATGATCATGCCGATATACAACCCTGTAGGTTTCATCCTCAACCTCATCCTCATCAGTGGTGTTCCCAACTTCATCCACCTCCTCAATTTGCTGCTCAGCTGTTCTCTTTGTCCTCCTAGGCCTCAAAGCACGATCACTAGTCGTACCCGAGCTACTGCCCCCGGGTGCATCAAACTTCCCCTTTTTGATTCTCTCGGCATGTGATCCCTTCGGCATCTTCTACTGTCCTTCCTGGGTTCACAAGGTGACACACAAAGTATCAATACCCAGGAGATAATTGATCCAAAGATTTGAATAGATAGAGTGCATTCAACATGATTTGAGTCAACTCAGAACAAAACCGGTCAGACCGGTTCGAGGAACCGGTCAGACCGCTTTTGGTCTGAGCTGAGCCAACTCGAGTTGAAAGATCAATTTGGACAGATAAACATGATAAAGTGCCCAGAAAACATATTGGCTCAAGAGTAGAAATCATAGAGAGCATCAAACAGGTTTTGGGTCAGCTCAGGGCCAAACCGGTCAGACCGGTTTCCCAAACCGGTCAGACCGCTTTTGCCTGAGCTGAGCCAAAACTAGTTTGGGGCCAATCTGGACAACGTATGATCTGGATATTGAAAGGATATTGCAGTACAAGCTATCCCTAGTCCATATGTGAGCAAACACGTTGCAAAACAGGGACTTGAGCCCTCACTGCCAAAACCGGTCAGACCGGTTTGCCAAACCGGTCAGACCGCTTTGCGCAGTGAGGATGCAAATCCTTGTTGCGCAAAATGTAGCCAACCAAATTTAATGATCTCATAGGGATAGGTTCCTAGACATGCCAGAAGATGTTCTACCAAAGGGTTTTGAGAGATATGCATTGAGCTCATAGATCGGGCGATGGGAAGATTTGAATACCTTGAGAACCTTGAACTCGAGAGGAGATGAAGATATGAGTGCACAACTCTATGAGAATCCAATCACCAGCCTTGGGACACTCCAATCCCAAAGAGAAAACAACTTTTCCTTAGATGAATCTTCAAATCGCCATGGGAGCACCTCCTTGCGGTGAGGAACGAGAGAGAGAGAGGCTGGGGTGGTGAAAGGATATGGGAGGAGAGAGGGAATCACGGGCGGCCAGTAAAACAAGTGGGCCACCTTCCTGGGCCAAACCGGTCAGACCGGTTTGGGAAACCGGACAGACCGGTTTCTCCCAGGGAGTTGAGTCTGTCAGGAACTTCGGATCTTCCGAGAATTTGTCGGATCTTCTGATGAGCTTCGGATCTTCCGGGCCAGAAACAACTCAAGACAGAGCTGCTCGGAACTTCTTGTCGGATCTTCCGACCCAAGGTTGGATCTTGCTTAAAACATGTTCCAAAACTTGTTCCCTTGATCTGAGATGATATTATGATGAAATGTGTCCTTCAAAAATCCAAGAATTACCACAGAAAAGTTCACCCAGCTGCTTGGGCCCAAACCGGTCAGACCGGTTTGGGAAACCGGTCAGACCGGTTTCTCCCAGACAGCTGAGACTAGTCCAAAAGGGTGGAAATAGAGCTCTAAAACTTGTTTACTTGATCTGAGAGTGTATGTGATAGACATGGTCTTCAACTTCTCAAGATTGTCCATGGATAGGATAAGATTTCCAAAATATCTACTTTCTTTCGTTTCTTCCGAAAGAAATGTGATAGGATGAGATAGATAAAGATTTATGGACTTGAGAAAATCTCACCACTTGTGACTAGCCATCAATCAAGCAAAGTTAACTATAGTCACAAATAGATCGACAACGGTCAAAAGACCAAAACTCAAATATTTTCAAAATCACACAACCTATCATGCTAGTTGGGTTTTTCAAAGTCTATCCTATGTCACCCAAAGACATGCACATATATTGAGCACATAACGACATTAACATATTTGGCTTACACTATTCACCAAGAAAGTGTTAACCAAATATATAATGGACGCATGGGAGCTTGATATATTTGCATGCAAATGCACACTCTAGCATGACGAGGGCCTAGATGCACAAGGTAAATATTAGTTCATAGAAAACACACATTGGCCTCTAGTAGAATGTGTTGTGCAATAGTCAATTTTATCCATATGAGTTCTCTCATGATATAATTAATTTGATCAACATAGAGAGAAAACGTTAATGTGCACAACACATAATTTTCATAATCAATAACTTTAATAAAAGCATGAAAACATAGGTCATTAATTACGAAGTCACACAATATAGACCAAATTCCTTATTTTAGTGCATTTGTGATGATGTGGTTAGTAAAGACTCATATGCACTAGTTTTGAAAGATTAAATCAATTTAAGGAATTTAAACTATATTATGTTGAGTTGTCAAAACATAAATTGGGATCAAGATTCATGATGAGAATGACTATAGTGTTACCGTCATGAATCACAAGATGAGTTGACAACTCCAATTGAGAGAAATACTCTCTCATCATTGA
This sequence comes from Echinochloa phyllopogon, assembly GCA_033239725.1. NCBI lineage: Eukaryota > Viridiplantae > Streptophyta > Magnoliopsida > Poales > Poaceae > Echinochloa > Echinochloa phyllopogon. The sequence continues at coordinate 50,946,741 of BTCW01000014.1, forward strand.
GACTACAAGTTCACTAAAAGAAATGTTAGTCTCAAGGACACAAATATTGAAATAATCTCCCCCTAACCGTGTGCATCATATGTAGACAATATGAGACATGCACTTTGTCTTGAGAGTGACATGGAGGGGATTAATTCAATATTCGGTCAAGTCGCATAATAAATTGCTCAAAATTAAATATGCCAAGTAATCATACCATCATGAAGATGTAATATAGTTGACATATGTCAAGAGTGAGAAATTCATGAAATGAATTGCTTGCGTCTTCATTTCTCACACAAATAACCAAGTTCCAACTTCCTGAGCCAAACCGGTCAGACCGGTTTCAGCTCGGATCTTCCGATGGATCATCCGGCCGGGAAAAGTTCACCACAGAGCCGCCCAGATCATCTGGTCGGATCTTCCAGCCTCAGTGTCGGATCTTGTGTGATATGCTCTGAAAATGATAGAATTTTGCTCTACTGGAGAGCCATTAGACATACCACGTGGCATATGCTTAAAACATTAATAAAAATCTTCATTTCTTATGAATGTGCCAAAGTTGCAAGTGTCTGGGCCAAACTGGTCAGACCGGTTTGGAAAACCGGTCAGACCGGTTTTGCCAGACTTATACCGATTGTCGTGGATTTCCAATGTTTGATTCAAATCTCGTCGAAACTTGATCCACTGCAACTTTAACACAATATTGCTCTACTAGAGAGCCATTAAAAGCATCACATGGCATATATGAATAAAAGTTCAATAATGAAATCTAAGTCACTATCAAGCGTCTCATGAGTCAAAGGCTTAGAAACACTTGATCTTACCAAAGGCACTAGTGACTCAAATTTAATCAATTTAGGCACAAAGTTACCGAGATGTTATTGGGTATAGAGTATGAAGCGGAAGCAATTTTTCTTGGCTTGCTAGTAGATCTTTGAAGATTGTCATTCAAGCCAAGCCACCAATGCACCTCGTAGTCCCTACAATCTCATCAAGCACGCTTTGGTACCCAACTCGTGTTGAGTCCGATGTTGTTAGTCCCAAAATGCTTAGGAACCCAAAATGCTCTTGTGCCACTCCTTGGAGAATGAATCACCTTGGAAGCACAAAGGGCATTTGGGGAGTCCCCAAGCTTTTCATGCATAGAATGGACAATGTCGGGTTTAGTGGTTTTACCATTAGGACAATCTTTACCAAAGTGTCCTTTCTCCCGACATGTGTAGCATGTCTTGTGCTTGATGTTGGTTACCTCCTTCTTGTGTTGCTTGGTAACCAATTCTTGCTTGTGCTTTGCTTGTGCCTTGAGAAATCCCTTGTTAAGCTTTATTTGGGGCTTCTCTTGGTGTAGTGCCACGTTGCTTGGACATGAAGCAACTTGATGCCCTTTCTCAAGGCAACCAAAGCATCTTCTCTTCTCCATATTTCTTTGCCTTTTGGAGAGAGTTGGCTTGCCTTCTTTTCTTGATAAGCACTTGGTGTGAGCAAGCTTTTCATCATTGCTTTGATCTTGGCTTGTGTTGAACTTGACTTGATAAATGCAAGAGCTTTGCACGGTTGATCCCTTCTCAAGCTTCTTCACCATGAATTCACGGTTATCTTGAGAAGGTTGTGCATTGCTCTTCCCTTTGAGAGTTGTCAAGTTCTTTGTGAGTCTTTCCACCTCTTGCTTGAGTTCTTCATTTTCTTTTGCAATGAGGTTGTCACAAGACTCTACACACACTTCATCATACCAAGATCGTTTTGCTTGAGAGCAACATGGGTTAGCACATGATAGATTATATTGAATTGTAGAGCATGTGCATGTGTAAGATTGAGGTTCAATAGATTTTACCGAAGTGATTATAACCTCATGAGCAATTTCTAATGAAGCATATGATTCTACAAGTTCTTCATGAGAACACAAGAGTTCTTCATGCTTCACTTGTAGCATCTCATGCTTGCTAGCAATTAATTCTAATTTTTGCTTGAACACTTTGTTTTCTTTTTCTATGGAAGCCATATGAAGAGCATCACAAGTATAATCATCAACAATTGCATCAAACTTACAAACCAAAGTGGCGTTTGAGAGTTTGACTTCCTCAAGCTCTTTGATAAGAGCTAGGATAGTCTCATCCTTTGACTTTTCCGCCTTCTCGTCTTCTTTGGACTTGTAATATATGAGTGCTTCATCATTGGAGGATGATATAGCTTGTGAGCTTGAAACTTTGCTTGCGCGGCGTCGGCCTCCCTTCCTGGAGCCAGCTCCACCCTTCCTGCCCAAACCGGTCAGACCGGTTTGGGAAACCGGTCGGACCGGTTTCTGCAGGGAAGTGGCAGCTGAGCCGTCTTGTTCTTGTGGGTCCACGGTGGTCATCACATGAGGCTTGATGCATGTATTTGCTGATGTAGAGCACTCCTCATGTGACTTGGCTCTTGTTTGGTCTTGCGTGTCGCTTTTGATGTTGCCATATAGCTTCTCGATTCGAGCCCAAATAAGATGAGCATCGAATAGAGTTGCTTCATCTTCTAGAATCATTTCTCTAACTTCATTGCTCACAACATCAAATAAGAAGTTAGCGACACGAGCGTTGAGTTGAAAGCAATTCATCTCATCTTCGGTTGGATTGGACACGCTCCAATCAACGCTAGGACGATCAATGCCTTCAACTACAACCCGCTCAAGAATAGGACTCATAATCCTCAGATCATTAAGTACATGAGCGGACCAAGTGGAATAATTTGAGCCGTCACTAGCTAGTGGCTCATAGGTTACCTCACAAGTGGTAGACATCTTTCCTCATGGCGGTTAAGCTTGGATGTGAGGCCAAGCTCTGATACCAATTGAAAGGACCTTGATGTCACCTAGAGGGGGGGTGAATAGGTGAATCTGCAAATTACAAACTTTTTCACACAGTTAGTACAGAAACCGGTCAGACCGGTTTCCAAAACTGGTCAGACCGCTTTCAAGAAAGCGGTCAGACCGCTTTGCCAAAGCGGTCAGACCGGTTTTCCACAGAGAAAACCAACTATGTAAATTAACCCCCTCTACGAGTTCTAGCACAAACCAAACTTGTTGATGGGCTCCTGTAGATGATAACTAGCAGGTCCACTTAGTCCCTGCACACAAGTAGAGAACACCCAAGTAGAACGATGCGGAAGCGAATATAAATGCTAGAATTGAACTTGTGAAGTAAAACAAGAGACGAGGATTTGTTTTCCCGAAGTTCGGAGTTCACCACTGCCACTAAGGCTGTCACAAAGACACGATGAATCCTAGTCTCCGTTGAGGGCCTACGAAAGGCGGGCTTATCCACTCCAAGCCACTTTCCTCGGTTCCACTAGCTTTTGACCCTTTTCCACGAAGGAGGCAAGGCCAGCCTTTACAACTAATCCGTGGCTTACCACACACGAGGTAGCTCACCGGCGACGCCTAACCGTCTAGGAGGATCACCTCCAAGAGTAACAAATGCTTCAACGGTTGCTAGACTTCACCGGAAGTGCTCAAGACTATGGATATACTCTCACTGTTACAATTTTGCTCTCACTTGCTATCTATAGCTCACAACACATACATCCCTCAACCCAAATCCAAAGATATGATCAAAATCAATCAACTCTCACAAAAAGAGGTTTGGGGAGAGCTTGCTGGTGCTTGGGAAGGCTAGGGATGAGCCACAAAGGAAAGTGAACCAACACCCCTCACAAGAGAGGGGTATGGGGTATAAATACCCCACACCACACAAACTAGCCATTATAGCCGTTGGAAACCGGTCAGACCGGTCAGACCGGTTTCCCAAACCGGTCAGACCGGTTTTCAAACCAATAGCCGTTGCCCCTATCAGAGCCCCAAACCGGTCAAACCGGTTTCCCAAACCGGTCAGACCGGTTTGGGTCGAGTTAGCACACCTGAGTCCTAAACCGGTCAGACCGGTTTCCCAAACCGGTCAGACCGGTTTCCCAAACCGGTCAGACCGGTTTGGGTGGACTCAGCACACTAAGTCCCTAAAGGACACCACTCTCAAGGCTATCTCACATGGGTTGAACTATGAGCACTTTTTGGTGTAATCAAAACAACTAATGTTGCATCCCTCTTGATAGTATGGCATTCCTAAACTCAAGATAAAAACAATAGATAGAATCTACCACTTGAGCCTTTATATCTTCATTGATGCCATACTTGATCATCTTCAACTTGAGGGCTTCAACTTCATGTCTTGCTGAGCAAATCCAATCTTGAGTCTATGACTTAGAATTTCCATTGAATGAAACAATTCATAAGTCATTCCACTATATGACCAATAAAGATTAGATGCTTCGCATTGCTTCACTTGATATGACTTGATCGACGTATAGAAACCAAACTATAATGTTAGACCTTTCCACCAACAAAGTTCCTCGGCTACAAGACCAACTTGCCCTTCACTTTGTTAGGAATGTCACCTCATCTAGCTTGATCCCTTCCGTCCTCTCTTGCCAAATTAAGCTTCGCTTTGCATTGCATCACCATGAATACCACATTGAAATCCATGTCTTCAATTGACTTGAAAATATCTTCAATATTTTCTTTGGCAACTATTTTGTCCATATGCTTTATGCACTTGAGACTTCAATATTTCCATAGGGTCATGTCTCAATTAGAATGTAACCATAGCCATGGATCAAGCCTAAAGAAATCCTAATTTCTTCAAATAACCTATCCCAAAACCTTTGACAAGTATCCTATAGATGAGACCAACTAATTTGCATAATACCGTGTCTCATTTGTCATTTCACTTCACTTGTCATTGTATTGATTGCATGGGATGATTACCACTTGTTTGCTTTCTTTGTCATTTCCTGCTTATACACTTAAGCAAACAAGTTAAATGACTAATCATGTTGTCATCCAAAATCACCAAAACATATAAGTGCCTAGATGCACTTTCAAAACCTTTGATGAACATGTCCTGCTTCTTCTCATCATCCTTTACTTCATCTGGTGCATAGCGGGCTAATTTAGTGAACTGATGGGTGTATTCTTCTACTGTCTTGTTTCCTAGCTGCAGTTCACGGAATTCATCCGCCTTGCGCTTCATGGTGGCTTTGGGGATATGGTAGCGGCGAAACTCATCCTCAAACTCCTTCCAGGTGATAGTGGATTCATCTTGGGCAGCTGTACAATAATTCTCCCACCATGCTAGAGCAGTTCCAATGAGTTGGTGTGTAGCCAAGAGAACTTTATCACGGTCTCCACACCCAAATGGCTCAAGCTTCCTCTTGATAACCCTCAACCAGTCATCGGCTTCCAGAGGGTTGCTGGATCCTCCAAAGGTGGGTGGCCTAGTCCTCAGAAAGTTGGTCAACTTTTCACCCTCGTTCTGACTACGAGGGGCCTCTTGGCGGTGGTGGGCATTAAACACCATCTGCATGAACATGGTTTGGTGATAAACTGCCTGTGCCAGATCAAAACCAGGGGGAAGTGGGGGTGCCACGAATGGTCCTTCATTCTGGTTCCCAACTCTTGGCTGGCTTACTTCTTGTTCCTCTGCTATAGGTTCTTGTCCTATTGGGTGGTTTTCCGCAACGGGGTCTTGCTGGCTTACTTCCTGATTTACAGGATTTTCCCTTCTCCCACTTGACTGCCTTCCTCCCATAGGAGGGGCGTGGCTCAGAGAGGCATTGGTATGCGTGTTAACCATCTGCACGATGAGCGACGCCTTCGTGAGATTGGGTTAAACTGATGTTCAAGTTATTTAGTTCACATTTTTGAAAAGGCAGAAACCAACTCCTGTTGGCAAACACACAGAAAGGCACACAAACACTCATGGTTTTATCACACAACAACAAGGGGGTTACAACACTTGGGGTCCAAACAAGGCACGCACAACGAAGCGGGGTACAGGACTCGATAAGATAGACACTGCTAGGGGTACAAGGGCTTCTGCTGACTTCAGACCGCTTCGACTTCATTCCCATGCGAACGCCTGGTTCCGGCTCTACCCGCAGGGCGAGCCTTCTTCTGAGGCGGAGTGCTCGTTTAGAGAGATAAGCAACTCACGCTCAGCGGCGGTTAGGGTTCCATTTCCCTAGGACGGCTCAGCTAGTCCTTCTTCTTCAGCTGCAGCTGGCCTCACGGGATTCCCGGGCCGTGCCGGTAGGTTCTCAGCAAGATCTCCCCATGCCATAACTGGTGTTCCTAGTAGGATGTGGGATTCTCCAATTGTCGGGACCGGCGTTCCACTTCTGGTCCAATCTTGAATGCGCTGGTCCCGTGCTTGCCTGAGGTCTTCTTGGGCGACTACTTCACTGCTGACAGCGGCTGCGGCTCTTGCTTCAGTTTGGGCCACAAGGACTTGCTGCATCCGTACCATGAACTCAACTCGCTCAGCCCGGGTGACTTGCTCCCTTAGGAAGCTTGCTTGCTCATCAAAGAGCTGGTCCAAGGAGGTGAGGTAGGTGACCACTTGATACAAGGGGTCCTCTTCTTGATGGCGTCGTTCCAAGTTTCTCATGCGAGCCTGCCAGACTGGGGTCCTAACTACCGGAGGGAAGAACCTCATCGGTGTGGGGACCAGGTGCTCTTCAAAAATTCTGCACATGTAGCGGAGAGCTTTTCTGGCAGCCAAGGAATAGGTGTCTTGGTGCCTAAACCCTGTGGAGGTCACACACCACGACTCTATTGGGTGGCGGTCGCTTTTGGCGACAACCATGACCACTCTGCAGCGATGGGTCCCATGGTGCTCATACTCTCTACTGTAGTACCTTGGGCGTTCAGACACCCCGAGGCACTCTAGTGTGGGGATTAACAAGCTAAGAAAGCCAGGAGCTGTCTGGCAAATTCTCTGAGTCCATCCTTCCTCAGCCATCTGAAAACAGAGATAGGATAAACAAGGTAACACAGAGGTAGGATAAAGGTGGTCTTTATTGCATACAGGGTTATGTACATAGATCATGGATACATCAAGTTACGAAGGTAGATCTAGTTGGGTACAACAACTCTACTCAAGGCGGTACTACTCTAGGTGTGCTACTACTAGAGATTTTCACTTGACCCAGGTGCGGCGCTTTTTCAGGGGAAGCTGTTGTTCTGGCACTTCTTCCTCGATCTGTGTACCAGCATCCTGATGGGTCATTTCAGGCTCTCCTTCCATTAACCCAGCCTCTCTCCTGTGGGCCTCAATCTCTTCTATCATTGGGGTATAGGTTTTCCACTTAGTCTGAAGGGTAAAAAGATAACTCTGGGTATGTCCGGCTCTTGTCCTTTGTGCTTCCATTTCTTGCTCCGCCTTTTCTGCCCTGCGGATCTGATGTCTTAGCTGTGCCGCTTGTTCGCGGTACAGTCGGTCTAAGCCGGTGAGGTAGACAGCCATGTGAGAGACGGTGTCCTCCAAATCTTCCTCTCCATTGTCAAGGCTCCTCATCCGGGCCATCCATGAGCGTCCTCCCCCTCTAGTGGGTGGGAAGAAGCCCATAGGGGTTCCCTGAAGGTGTCGCATATAGAGTATGCACATGCGTATCAGGGCTTTTCTGGCGGCCTTCTGATAGGTGTCCGGGATGCCAAAGCCAGTGGTGTGGATGAGCCAGGGTCCTACTTTAGGGTAGAGGGTGCTTTTTCCTACGAGGATCATCATCTTGCATCGAAGGGTGCCTCGGGAGTTGTACTCTCGGTAGAGGTATTCCGGTGGTTCGGTGACTCCCACATGTTCCAGGCTGAGCAGTAAAAGCTTGGGGAGGCCAGGTTCTGTGGGGCAGACTTCTTCATTCCATCCCTCATTAGCCATCTGGAACAAGGCAAAAAGCCATCGGTGAGTGCAGAACAATTGGATCATTTACCGTACTCGGCATTCTAGAATTTAGGCCGAGGAAACTATTTACCATGCTTATGGAATATATGCGCTGGTTAAGGATAAACCGTTTCCAGCATAAGTGATGTGTGATTAAGAAATTGTGGAGGAGGATGTTGGAGTGTTTTTTATTTCTGAGTGCTATTATTTGTGGTGTAAATTATCCAGAGTCTAATATTTGTGTTTTCGATTGTTCCAATTAGCACGGTGGGGAGTACGCAGAGGTTTTGAATGGGGGAGTGTCTAGATCAATTACTCCATATATGTTCACGGGCCTTTGTTATTTTCAACTCCAACGCAACTCCAACAGTTCCACAATAACAATCCTCTTTTCCGTATTTCTAGATAAAGAGAATTAAGAGTCAAAAACACCTCTTCAACTTATCCCGTTTCTATTCCCCTTTCCCTATATTTTTTTCTCAACCCCCCTTAATTCTTCTCCTCTCCCAGATAGAAAGGGGAACAGATCCCTCTCCCCTTTCTTTCCTTGACCGGCCAGCCTGCGCTCGCTCACACCTGTCACGCGAGTCGGTGTGCTACCGCTCGCCTGTGCCCATCCAGTACGCCGCCGCGCCGCTGGCCCCGTCGAGCACCGCCGCCTCTAGCTTGGGCGTGGCCGCCACCCTGGCCTCCCGACGTGCTGCTGCGACCGGGCCACCCGGCACCGCCACCGCCGGTCGGCCGCGCGCTGGCAACGCCTGGCCGCGTGCCGGCGCTGTCGTCCCGTCCCTGGCCGGCTGCCGACGTGCCGCGCCCCGCCCGGTCCACGCGCCGGTGAGCCAGCTGCCGCGCCCCGCCCTTGGCCGGCCGCCGACGGGCTGCGCCCCGGCCGGTCCGCGCGCCGGTGAGCCACCTGCCGCGCCCCGGCCTTGGCCGAACGCCGACGGCCCGGTCCCTGTCGAGCACTGCCGGCCCGCGCCTTGCCGCGGCTGCCCGCCGAGCGGAGCCAAGCTCGGGCCAGGCCGGGCGACAAGCACTGTCGTGCCTTCCGCACCGAGCCGGGTGGAGCTGACTCGGCGCTGCGGTGGGCCGCCGCCGGCTGAGCGTGGCGCTCTCCAGCTCACCGACCGGCCACACCGGAGCTCCACCATACACTCACCACCTCGTCGCTCGTCAGAGTCAGCAAGCCGCCCGCGTCATGTCGCGCCGCCTCGCTGCCGGCCGCACGGCCCCATACTGCCTCGCTCCCCGCCAGCCGCACCTACGACCTCACAGCTCTGCGTCGCCTCGCCGCTGCCTACCACTGGCCCTTGAGCCGCTCCACTCCACAGCCGGTCAGGCACAGGTGAGCCCGCCCCGACGCTGCCTCATGCACGACCGGACGCAAGTAAGAGAACAAGAGAGGGGGAGAAAAAAGTTTAACCAATGACAAGCGGGACCCACCTGTCAGGAAAGATGGAAGGGGGAGATAAGAAAGGGGATTTGCTGGAGCACCTCTCCTGAAGCGTCCCCTCTAACGAGAAGACTTAATGTGATTGCAAACACCAGTCCCAGGAGGCTGGTTCACATTATTACAACAGATAGTTCAGTAATTATACAAATCTACGCGAACGGGGGCAAGACAGCGTCACCAGAAACAACACGAAAGCTAAACTCCAGATGAAGATGTTGAGGTGGTAGATGTCTTTATCAGAGTAACACGCCATACGAAAACTCCTGCGGGTGACCCTAACACACAGGCCAAAGGTTGGGTGCAGAACGAACCCCTACACAACGTCCTCAGGCACAAAGTCGGGGTCTTCCTCTGTAACAGTTGTTAAGTAAGGGTGAGTACAAACGTACTCAGCAAGCACAACCACATCACGGAAGCAATATAAACAGTAGTATGCACAAGATATGATCAAGGGCAAGTTATGGTTTATTTGCAGAAAAGCTAACTTTACTCATGCAAGAGTTTGTTTATAAAAGGATTTTCACAAGTCATTCTTTTAGTTGCATCAGTAAACATAGTTGTTTGACCCACACAGAGTCCAAGATTTGAATGCTACCGGACTTCCCATCCGTCACAGCCATTTTCAAAATCTTTCCAAAACAACTCACGCCATAAAACATTTCCAAAATAGAGGACTAGTGAAGTGACCAAGCTGTAACTCGTCCAAGACCATGGACACGGCTATCCGGATAGATTTTAACTCTGCAGAGGTGTACACAACCACAAGTAGGGTACCACAACATGAACACCTTAGTGCCAGTGCAGATCCTTGCGAAGTCATTACCCACCATAGCTAAACTGATCTAGCTGCCACAGAACAACCAGGAGGTCAGCAACCTACCAACGAGGTTCTATCCAGGGCATACCTCACAAAGAGTGTATCCCCGTCCCCATGGCTTTCTATTGCTCACCAGCACACCGACAACTAACAGCTTAACTAGTGGGATTTATGCTAAGCCGTTGCCACATACAACGGTCGAGTGGTGGTACTGTAAAAATGGGTTAGGCAAGATGTCATATCAACATCATCCAAAACTATGACAAGACGAACATCTCCCACCATGCTTAGCCACACAGGCTCGAGCTCACCTCGGCATTTCACACGAGAAACACCGTCCGTCTTATCCCACACTGAGTTTCTTTTATTCACTAAAATCCACTTTCCATTTTAAAGTACACACGGTTGCTTTTGTAAACTCAAAGTAATCGTAAAAGAGAGTATAAAGGTAACCATGTCCTAAGCATTTCTAGCAGTGATTAATATTCAAATAGAGCAACGTCATATTTAAATATTAATCCAGGTTGTCAAGGAAATAGTCATGACAAACAAGGGGTGGCTATTCAACAGGTTTTAGTAGTAAATCATGCAAGTTTTACAAAACAGGCCAATAGGTGGTGTTTATAAAAACTGGGACAAAAAAATATGCATCAAAAGATGGGATTGAACTTGCCGTTCTCAACACCCTCGGGGGATTCCTGCCCGAGGTACTGGTCTGCAGGTTCTTGCTCGTAGCCCTGCTCTCCTTCGAGTCCTTCCTCGTTCACGGCATGGTCTAAGGTGCGCATACAAACAAGCATATAATAAATAAAATAAAATAAAGTTATTCGTTGAGCTCCGAGAGAAAGAATAGAGAGTGATTAGAAAATAATGGATGTAGGGTTATTTCTGAAGATGAACTGGGTGGCTTGGCGGAAATATAGTGGTGGGATTTGTGGTGGAGTTTGGGAGCAAACGGAATTAAAATGGCACATGAAATGATGCGTCATTAGAGGTCATGTGGGTACTTGAATAGGATTAGGATTACTTTGTAAGGTTTGGTAGAAGTCTAGGGGCTAAACCGCAAGTTGCAAGGGCTTATTTATGGTAGCTTTGTAAGGCTGGAAGGACCTAGTTGTAAATATTAAAAATTGGTGGGGTTTAGGGTTAAAAGAATAGAACTAGGGCTGTTTTTAAAAGGAAAAGGACCTGTTTGTAAATATTATAAAGCTCAGGGGTCTCGGGTGAATCCACCAGAGAGTGAGTCAATAGTGGTTTGGACGGCGGGTTGAATAGGATAAAGTTCAGGGGGTTATGGGCAAAATGCCCTTCTTCCCCGTTCAAACATAACAGAGCAGGGGGCGGCGGCCGTCGGCGAGGGGCTCGCCGGCGTTAGGGACGATGGCGTTGGACGGGAACCGGGAGAAAAGAGAGAGGAGAGTACGACAAGTTCACCCATGGTTTTACCTCGGGCGGAGGTGGAGTGAGCTGGTCTGCCCACGGTGGCTGTGTGCGTCGGCGGTGGTGTTGCGGTGGCGGAGGAGTGAAATAGGGAGGCGGGTGAGCTGGTGGTGAGGGAGATGAAGCTCGTGGTCCCTTTTATAGGCGCGGAGGGAGCTCGAGGAGGCGGGCCGACGGTGAGGGGGTGCTCGGCGATAATGGCGGCCGGCGGCGGAATTTATGGCGGTGTGACCGCTCAAGCGGTGCACAGGCGGCGCAGGGGCGGGGCCAGCGACGCGACGAAATGAGCAGTGCGAGCCCAGGCGGTGCAGTGGCGCGGCCTTAAAGGCGGACGGCGAACCGAGACAGCGGCGGCGGCGCTGTGCGTGGCGCGACGCGGCGTGCGCGTGGCAGTGGTGGCCCAGCGGCTTGGCGGGGAGTGGTGACGCGACGGGACGAGCGGCGTGGCGGGGAGCGGCGTCCTGGCGTTGCGGCGCAGTGCCGTGCTGCGTCGGTGCACTGACAGCGCTGCTGCAGAGGTGACTCGACGGCGGCGGTAGCGGCTGGGGCCGGCGGCGGCGCAGCAAGTGGGTGTGCATGCGCGCGGGTAGGACGGCAGCTGTATAGGGTGAACGGCGGCGTCACACCGGCGACGCGGCGGTGCACGAAGGGCGCTGAGCTCGGTGGCGCGGCGCACGGCAGAGCAGCGCAGGCGGCGGGGCTCGGCGCGCGGCGCATCACGCGTGCACGGGCGCAGCTCGGCGTGCACGTCGCGACGACGGCAGGATCGGCGGGCGCGTGAGCGGCGGTGGTGGCCGGGCGGTGTGGCACGTTGGCGCTCGGCGGCGCGGCGCACGGCAGAGCAGCGCAGTACCGGGGAGGAAAACAGAGGAAGGAGAAGAAAGAAGGAAGAGAAAGAGAGAAGGAAAAGAAAGAAAGGGGGAAAAGAAAAGGAGAAGGGAAAAAGAAAAAGGAAGGGGAAAAGAGAAGAGGAAAGAGCGGGATTCGCGGTGGAAAGCCGATGAGCGGCGGTGGGCCAGTGCCGGTTGGGCCCGGCGGTCGACCCGAGGGCGGGCGACGCAGGATGGGAAAGGAGAGGAGGTGACAGCGAGGCGGAAAAGATTCGGGAGGGTAAAAACGGGAGCTCGACGGTAAAAGACTTTGAAGGGATTTTTACCGAGTGCGTTAATTTGATGATTTACCAGAGGGTGAAAACAGGGTGTGACATCTCCCCAATATATTAAAAAGTTGTTTTCTCAATCCCCTTTAACAAGTATAGGGGAATAGTTTTCTCCAAATCTGTTGGAGTTGCTCTAAGGGCATTACAGTTCGTCAATATTTAGATATCCATGTTAAAAAATACTTATGAGTTATACGCATCACCTAGTGCTAAAAACATTATTAAAAATCTACATAGGGGAGTTGGACTCTGATTCCTGATAATGATTAAGTTTCACGCTGGGTGGATATTAGAGGAGAGCAGTAAGGGGAAGAAGGTCATATTTGTTGAAACAAATGTTTTGAAACCAAGCAGAATAAAAGTATCTAGTAGTTGGTGTGCTCCACCTAATGGCTACATCAAGATCAATGTCAATGGTGCCTACTCGGAGCAGGGAGGAGATGCTGGGTAGGAGTCGTAATCAGAGATCATCGAGGCAACGTGTTGCTAACCGCTTGGAAAGTATTACCCACAGCATCGAGCGTCGAGGATGTAGAGGCGTGTGCTTACAGAGAGGGCCTCTAACTCGCTATAGAATGGTCTTCATACCATGTCATACTTGAATCTGATTGCCTGTCAATAGATTTTTTTAAAATTAATATTATTTTAATTCAAAATTACAAATTAATTCCTCTAATTTGCGAAATTACAGAAATGTAGTACTATCGTCTGCTGGGTAGACGAAAATAGAGATTTCGTCTACCCAGCAGACGAAATTACTAATTTCGTCTATCCATCGAACGAAAATATGTTTTTCGTCTATTCAGCAGACGAAATATTCCAAATTATCTCCCAAATTTTCAATTAAAAATAGATTTCGTATTAATTTCGTCTATTCACTGGACGAAAATAGATTTCGTCTACTGAGTAGACGAAATTTAGATCCCTAGATTAAAAAAATAAAGTGTGCAATAAACATTGAAGTATCGTATATCGATGAATTGGCATATTTGTACTCACCACCCTAATGCATCCATTTGTAAGTTTTACAACTTATTATACACAATTTGCTCTTAAATTCCTTATAATATTTTTATACACTTCAAAACGTATTATACATTGTTATATAACCCGTAAATCATAATATTTCTGAATAACTAATATTCCGCGTGCAGGAGGGCGCGTGGCCCGGGGTGTCGATTACCGGCAACATCCTGCAGCAGGAGCACCTCTGGGAGTTTGACCTCAGGGACCAGTTGCTCCGGTTCAAGCGCACACGTTGCGCCCTATGATGCTGTATCGGGTGCGCGCACACGATTAATCCATCCGTCGTCCTGATAAAATTTGTAACGGCCTTCGTTCGAGTGAATGGTTTCTCTAAATGGAAAGATAATTTTTAGCTTGATGGGAAAATGTTCAGCTGAAATTGCGGTTCTGATATAAGATTCCAACAAACTTTGTTCAGACTATTGACTGCATGGTTACATATAACTTGACACAAACCATGAAACTGACTTCTGAAACAAACGGAACCACGTATTAATTACAGGGTTATATAATAATAATGTATAAAAATATTTTCGAATAACTAATATTCCTCTCTTTGATTATTACAGGGAGGAGAGAGGTATTAATTATTCGGTATAGGGATGAGAGATGTATTAGTTATTCGGAAATATTATGATTTACGGGTTATATAATAATAATGTATAATACGTTTTGAAGTGTATAAAAATATTATAAGGAATTTAAGAGCAAATTGTGTATAATAAGTTGTAAAACTTACAAATGGATGCATTAGGGTGCTGAGTACAAATATGCCAATTCATCAACATAAAGTACTTCAATGTTTGTTGCACACTTTGTTTTTTTAACCTAGGGACCTAAATTTCGTCTACTCAGGAGATGAAATCTATTTTCGTCCAGCGAATAGACGAAATCTATTTTTAATTGGAAATTTGGGAGATTTCGTCTACCGGGTAGACGAAATCTATTTTTAATTGAACATTTAGGAGATTTCGTGTGCTGAATAGACGAAAAACATATTTTCGTCCGATGGATAGACGAAATTAGTAATTTCGTCTGCTGGGTAGACGAAATCTCTATTTTCGTCTACCCAGCAGACAATAATACCATATTTCTATAATTCCGTAAATCAGAGGAATTAATTTGTAATTTTAAATTAAAATAATATTAATTTAAAAAATTCCCTGTCAATAATTAGACACCTCTCTAATCCTTCCATGCAACGCTCTGTGTCTTGCTTCGTCATTCACGAGACTTTGGATGCAGCAGGGAAATTTTCGGCAGTGGAGTTCCGACACAGAGAGAGCAAAATCAGATTGCACATGAGCTGGCGCATCTAGCAAAGCGTTTGGTCCATTTCTGCAGTTTGGTATGAATGCTCACCAGCGTGCGTCGAGCATCTTGTTGCTCAGAATTGTAATGACGTTTTGAATATTTAAAAAAAGCTCTCCTTTATTCGCAAAAAACAAAATATTGCAAGGTCTCTTCACTCTATCTGGACTCTGAATGATTAAGTTTCACGCTGGGTGAACATTATATTGCAAGGTCTCTTCATTCTATCTGGACTCTGAATGATTAACATTATCGGAGAAGTGCTCATCCGCCCCCCTCATATATCTCAACACACTCAAGATCTGGTGCTAATGCAACATTAGCACCGGGTGCAAAATTGGTATGCCTCCGGGGACCCTCACTTTTAGCACTGGTTGGTGTTAACAACCGGTGCTAAAGGGTCCCCGTCATTTAACACCGGGTGGTGTGTCCCTTTAGCACCTGATGGTGTTACGCCCCGGTGCTAAAGGTCTTTTTAGCATCGGTTGGTAACTGCGACCCGGTGCTAAAGGGGGTATCGCATGCTACTTCAAAAGAAGTGCATCTTCTATCCTATCACATGTGTTGCGTAGGTGAGATGGTTAGGTGGGTACATGCGAGCCAAGAGTTCTTGAGGTTGAATCCCGGTAGCAACGCACATATTTTTTGGTGAATGGACACCAGTTATTTGACCCGGTGCTAAAGGTTTTTCCCAACCAGTACAAATGACCACTTATCCAGTAGTGTAAGTTTCATGCTAGGCAGCATTTACATCAAATGGTTATATGAAATTATATGATACTTTCTTGTATCATGGATAACTATAAAACATTTCCTATTTTCACCGTTTCACCCCATCTGGTCCCTGAACCAAACACACGCTTAAAGTGCAGTTTAAGTGTGAACGGTTGACCGTGTATATCTTTAACGATCTAGGTTTTTTTTATAATTGCAAGCAAGGTTGGTTCTCTTTTCCGGAAAATCAAAGTTGAAAAACACATCCTAGTTTGCAAGCAGGGGATGAGGAATTCTAGATCAATATACATGGCTTCAAAAATCAAAACATCTCGAATAAATCACGAACGCGCTGAAGAGCCAGCAAAGCACAGGGGACGTACACACGTGCATATGCCCCGTTGGCCGTTGCCCCTTGACCGATCGACGGATCAAGCCAAGACGTCTAGACGAGCTGAGGTTGAAAGCGGCAGGCCTGGGACTAGTTTAGACGCAAGTTCCCAAAAATCAACTCCCAAATTCACTATGTAAAAAGAAGATTCTCCATCACATTAAAATATCATAACATGCATGGAGTATTAAATGTAGATAAAATTAAAAACTAATTGTACAGTTTTGTTGTACTCTGCGAGACGAACATTTTAAGCCTAATTAATAAATTTTTGAACAATTTTTCATAAATACAAATGAAATGCTACCGTGGGCATTTATTTCTCCCTGGCAGGGAGTGAGGCCGGCGCAGGCCCGATTCGGCCGCCGGAATCGGGAACTAGCTGGCCCTTCGAGAACGGCACGAGTTTCATGGTGACATCGACTCTCCTTTCCACGCCCATGGAAGGTTCCGCGGGGCCAGTGACCTTCCGTACGCTCTGGGCTCTCCTCCTGTCTCGCCGCTCGATCCTCGTGTCGCGCACCATGCACAGACGCATGTTTTGCATTGACTATGTTTGGATGGCAGTGTTAGTGATAGTCTTTACTCCTCTAAAACTAACACGTAACAAACTAACATCATTTATGTTTTTTATCCATACGGTAGTTTGTGTTAGTTTGCACTTTTTTGATCTTGTGTGGAGAGTGTAGGAGAAAAGTAGAGTAAATTTTGTGGAACCCACCAAAACTAACATCAATTATCACCTCTTGTTGGGTTTAGCTTTTTTTTGGGATGTTAGTCTCAAATAACACCAAACTAACACGTATGTTTGGATCCAAAGTGTTAGAGCATCTCCAAGAGCCTAGCTATTTTCTTAGCTAAATTTGAAGATTTTAGAGCTCTGTAAAAAAATAGAGAGCCTCCTAGATGGTAGAGAAACCAACAGACTAGGTAAATTCTTGATATTGTAAAATTAAAATGTGTCCGGCCTTACAAATAGGTCCCTGGTTTTTTGCGCTAAACACCCTAAAATAAACTCAATCTTTGCAATGTGGTCCCTGGGGGAGGATGCGGCGGGGATGGGCTGCGCCGGCATGAGGGGCGGCGGCGTCGACAGGAGAGGGGCGGCAGCACCGGTAGGAGAGGGGCGGCGGTCGGCGAGGAGGACAGGGCGGTCGGAGAGGGGCGGCGGTCAGCGAGGAGAATAGGGCGGCCGGAGATGCGAAGTGCGCCGGCAGGAGAGGGGCGCGGCGTGGCACCGGCGCAGCCCCAGGAACGGCAGCGCGCGGCGGCTCCTGCGCCTCGAGCTCGGCGTGGCGCTGGCGCAACCCGGGAACTGCAGCACGTGGCGGCTCCTGCGCTCCAGGCTCGGCGTGGTGCCGGCGTCGGAGGCGGCGGCGGCGGCCACAACGACGACCTCCTCGATGGTCTGCAGTGTCCCCGATGCGGTGCGGTGCCGCGTTGCTGCTCGAACAGCCGACCTTGCTGCTTGCCACCCTTGCCAACTCTAGCGGCCCCGCGCGGCGGAGGCTGTGGAGAGGAGGAGCAGGAGCGAGGAGGAGACGAAGGATAGCACGAAGTGGAAGAGGGGCGCAGGGAGGAGGAAGTGGTGGGAGGGGATACCCAGCGGATGGCGAGGGGAGGGGCTCGGAAAAAAGGCTAGCGGGGGGAACGGGATATCGAGCGAGATAGAATAGAGAGCCAGATAGAAAGACTGTTGGATCTATTTTTTCCCTATGTTTTTCTATTTTTACAGATCTGAATGAATTTAGCTAGTCTCTTAGAGATGTTCTTAGTTTAATGTTATTGTACTCCAAACTAACACTAACACTTGTGTTCGCATCTAAGATCTGACCCTCAATGAGTCAATGGCACCTGTAAGGGCGTCCTCAACCATGATCAACTTGGATAGCTGACTAGATTTTAATCTCACAATGAAGTAGAAAAGAAGTGAAGAGGGAACCTATAAGATTGGTTGGTTGGTTACTATGCTAGCTTTAGAACCATACGTAAGACTATCTCCAACAAGATAGGCAACCGGTGACCCAAACCCAAAATAGATCGTGCACAGTTGTTTTGCATCTCCAAACCGGTCTCCAATAGCAGACTCAAATGCAGTATCTATTTTGCCTATCTACCGCAAGGAGACGCAAAAATGCCTCTCCCAGACCGACGACGCAAATCGAGAGAGCGCTGCGTGCTGCCGCGCAGCAGGAGGAGGAGCAGCAGCCGGGAAGGCGCGCGGCCGGACGCCGGCGCGGGCGGCGCGGAGCCGCGCGACGGAGGCCACGGCGGCGAGCGCTGCCCCCGCCGCCGCCGCGCAGGAGGAGGAGGAGCAGGAGCAGGGCAAGGAGCGGGAGGAGGAGGAGGAGCACTCCACGCCGGAGACCGCCATCACCTGCGCCGCCGCCGCGCCCCCCGCGAGCCGGCACAGCTGCACCAGCGCAGCCACCGCGCACTTCCGCGACCACTCCGTGCCGCTCCGCATCTCGGTCACGAGGTGCGCCACGGCGCCGTCGACGGCCACGATTGCTCTTTCCAGCACCGCCGCGGCGGCCTCCGCCTCGCCGACCGCGGACGTCGCAGCCTCCACGGCGCCGGGCTCCACGAGCCTCCCGACGTTCTCGCGCTCGGCGGACAGGGACAGCAGCGCGGCGAGCGCGTCCTTCTTGGTGCTGGAGGGGCCCTCGCGCGCGAGCTGCACGACGCTCTCCACGCTGAGCTGGAGCGCCGAGTCCTCAGAGCGGAGCAGCGGCACGAGCAGCGCGGCGGCGCCGGCCTCCCCGATGAACGCGCGGTTGTCGGACCCGGACTTGGCCAGCAGCCGGATCTCGTGCACCACGCGCTTGGTCGCCTCGGGGGAGAAGGACGCCGACAGCTTCTTCACGAGGAACGACGCGGTCATGCGCCGCCTCCAGCGCGGCCTTGTTCGCGGCCACCACCGGCGCCGGCTCGGCCTTCCCGGCCTCGGCCATCTCCACGGCGACGCTGTTCTCCCTGCACCACCGCGCGATCAAGTTCTTGAGCGCCTTGTTGGGCACGAGCTCCAGATTCGCCAGCACCTGCCCGGTCTTCGGGCACGTGGCCTTGCCGGAGCCAAACCACCGCGTGATGGAGTCGCGGTCGTACGTCTGGCCTCTGGAAGCCACGACGGGGTCGAGCATGAGCTCGAGGGAGATGGGGCACCGGAAGTCCAGCGGCGGCGACGGGCAGACGTTGAGGCAGGCAGGGTGGAGGCGGACAGCGAGAGGGGTGCCGGGGCCGTCGCCATTGGAGAGGAGTGCTCGAGGTCGGAGGCGGAGGCGGGGAGGAGGGGACGGGGCTTGGCTTGGCTGGTTGCTCCTTCTCGTAATCGGCGAGAGCGGCGGCGTGACGGGCGCGCCGCTGGAGCGGCGGGCTCGGGGAGCTCGAGGACGGAGCCGGAGAGGATGAGTTAGCTGTTGGAGAGCATGATTTTTTTGGCTGTGATGTATTTACTGTGCGTGACCCTTTCGGTAGCAATGTGTCTTATTTTTAGGTTGCATTGTTGGAGATAGTCTAAGGACGTCTTCAAATGGCTAAATATATAGCTAGTTTTTTTATACTTAAATACATAGCTAGTTGATTATAACTTTTGCTTACATGGCAGAAAGAGTAAATGAAGAAAGAGAGCGTATGTACTGGCTCTTGGTTTCTATCTAGGTAGCATAGTTTTCAAGTTTCTACCACATTTAACCATCCTAATCTACGAGAGAGAGAGAGGATAAGACAAGATTTTAAGTATCAAATAAAACTACATTATACATAGAACATATCAAATGACGTGGCATCAAATAATTAACGGGCTATCTGTTTTTATTAAAGATGCTTTTTTTAAGGCAACCCGCTGGGTGGCGGTGGGTTTGCTGTTTGATAAAGATCCGAAGGGTTGAGGCCTTGAGGGACGTGAACGTGACCAAGCTAACCACGGATCTCCAACCACTTCTACGAGAGTACCATGTTTTTATTTGGCTCCCGGCGTTGCTTTTCCTCCAAGAAATGAGAGATGCCTATGGCGCACGAGTGGCCACGCGCGCGGTCTCCGCTTCCACTCCCCTCAATGTGCCAAGAGAAAACTATGTACAAACTGAACGATTGATCTAACACGGGAGCCGACTGCCACGTCATTTATGCAGCCCATTTGGCGAATTAACAGCTTAAAAATGGTTTCCTCAAACCAAAAAAAAAACTTCAAAGTGGGTTCAACGCTGCAACAAGACAACAACAACCAACCGGACGACGCAAGCGCACGAGATGAGGTTGCCAATTCGCATTCTGCGTGCTTTATATACTCACGTGCCAAGTGCACAATAGGGGATTCCAGTGTTTTGCACCAACTCAAATAGCGCAGAGCCACATCTCCCTCCAGCCTCCCCAAAGGCTCCCTCCACCACAGTCCACAGCCACAGTCAACCAGCCAAACCGGGCGGCCAGTGCGTCCGTCGTCTCATGCCCAGGCCACTCTAAACCCACCCGAGCAGGTGCGCCGCCGCACATGAACACGTACACGTCTCCCTCCCTGGAGCGCAGCAGCCGCGACGTCGCCACGCCGGCGCCCCCGGCCGGTGCCACGTATCCACCAAGCGTGGGCGCGGGCATGGACACGTCGCTCTCCCTGGCCGGCGCCGCGGCGGCGGCGGCGCACGGCCACGGCCAGTACCTCCCCCTCAACGAGAACGACTCCCTGGACATGGTCCTATTCGACGTGCTCCGCGAGGCTTCCGGCGGCTCCGCTGCGTCCGCCGCGTACCCGCCGCCGCCGCCGGCGGCCTCGTCGCTGCCCCCTCCGCATCCGCTGATGGCGCTCGCTTCGAGCGCGGCGCGCAAGGGCAGCGGCGTCGGCTACAGCGACAGGGGAGCCGCGTGCGCGCCACCGAAGGCGGCGGCGGGCACGGGGCGGCACTACCGCAGGGTGAGGCGGCGGCCGTGGGGCAAGTACGCCGCGGAGATCCGCGACCCGGCGCGGCACGGCGCGCGGCTCTGGCTCGGCACCTTCGGCACGGCCGAGGAGGCCGCCGCGGCGTACGACCGCGTCGCGTTCCGCATGCGGGGCGCAAAGGCGCTGCTCAACTTCCCCAGGGCCGTCGCGGGCTGCGGGGCGGCCGCCGCCGCGGCGAAGCAGGCTGCTGGAGTGACGGAGGCCAAGTAAACGGCGGAACCAGAAAATGCGATCGGAATGGCTCGAATCAAACGTGTGAATGTTTGTATTCTCTCTTCGTCTACATTCGTACACAGAATTGTATTTTTTGTGAGACAGAAAGAGTAATCGCGAGTCAGTCTGTGTTAGGGGTAGGGGGATTAGCGTGGTATGGAAGTAAACTAGTGATCGTTCCTCTCTGCTTGGAGACATAACGTGAACGTGATGGTTCATTTTGAGCGTTTTGCCATACAACTAGAATATATTTTTGTGTTTTTTTCCAACAATTTGTTTGGAGGCAAACACATAATTGTATTTTTGTTCTTTGCCCACAGATATATAGTCAGTTCAAGATGAAAACATGAGCGTTTTAGTTCAATATATAAATATTTTAGATAATAGGCCTCAGCCCCGCTTTTCATTGGAAGCTTAAACAAGGTAATGCTGGAAAAACCAATGCGAGTATAATCTGTCAACTTCCCGTACAAATGGTAGCGTAACTTGCCAAGATTTGAGAATAGGATTCGATCCAATAGGATCGGTTTTGCCAACCAAACACGCATGATACTACTTGTTCAGCAAGAACTCATTTAAGAGCTGGAAAAGTAGGAGCTCCTGAATGTTCGCTCACGGAATCACGGATAATTTGCCGTTGTGGGAGAAAGAAACATGACGTTGAAGCCTCGAGAGGACCGTGTCCATCTGGAACTTGACACGCAAAAAAAAATCTATAAAAGCAGCAGACATATTGTCCGATCCACGGTGGAGTCCACTGCCCGCATGACACTGGCAACTTGTAAATAAACCAACAAGAGATCAAAATATTTTCCATGGAACATTCGCCGTCCCGTAGCCCACCGTCTGCGTGAGCTCAGGGATGACGCCACCATATCACTGGCAACGTGGGAATCCATGCTTCACCCACTTTGACAGGAAATTCGAGTCCTCCCAATTTCCAGCTTTCTATTGCCCGATGCCAGTTCCCAGTTGCCATGTCGACCGCATAGGCCCCCTTTGGCAGAGCTTTTAAACGGCTCCACCACTAACGTCCAGTTGAAAAATAGCTTCATCGTCGAAGCCCTGAAGCCGTTTGCTCAAATGAACTAGACTGGAGGAGACAAAAATTGTAGCTCTACGCTGCTCCTCCATCAGCCCCCCTTCTCGCGTGGCCGAAGCGCCGGTGACGACGAGCTCCAGTCAGCGCTGCAACGTACATGGTCTCCACCTCCAACCGCTCCTCTGTCCTCTTAGGCAATTTTAGAAATCCAATTGTTTGAACGTTCATCAACTCTAGATATATCTTCGCATCATTATGGGTACAGTGCGGTGGGAAAACAATGACCAAACCGTTTTGGCAACTCTAGATATATCTTCGCATCATTTTGCGTACAGTGCGGAGGGAAAACAATGACCAAACGGTTTTGTCAAATAATATAGGGTAGAGCAAGCCGGAAACATTTAAGGAGGAGCCAGCCAAAGGGGGCCTCAATTGTTCAAACATAGACTGATAGATATGCAGACTAGAACATCAGAATTCATCAGCAAATTTTATGGGGGTATTTGGAGGATTTACCACTCAATTCATCAGCACATATACAAGCCAATGCACAGAGCAGAAATCTCAAAATGCGTCTCAGGTCTCACAACCTCTCACTTCTACCTTCCCTAAAGCAGGAGCAGTTAAAATATCAAACAGTCAGCCTTGCATCGCAGGATCTGGAGAAAATCAGAAATGCAGGAAAATCTTTGTAGGTCTTCATACTTTCCAAGCTCCACTGTACCATCTAGTCATACTCCCTGACTCCCTGTTCCATCCAGGAAACTCTTATCATGGAAAAGTCTGCACCACTAGGATGACCGAGACTGGCAGTCTGGCACTTTAATCCACAGGAGCACATGCCTGAAATCTATTATGATACTGTGATGTTGACCTGACACCACTCCAGAACTGAAAGCTTTACATTAAAATTTGCTTGCTGCCTTGCTACTCCAATCGTGGATGAGTGTAACACCCTAAAATTCCATCGCAAATAAATCATAGCAACATGACTAGATTTTATTTTTCTAAGGACTTAATTAAATTATCAATTAATTTGAGCCTAAAAATATTTGAACATCATTTAAGTAATTTTGGAACAATAAGTGCTTGTGCATCATAATTGAATTTGCATGTCTTTTGTTTGGTTTGTGTGAGGGTTTTTCAAAATCATGAAAAAGTCCGAAACCCATCCCTAAACTTTTTTCCCTCAGCCCAGCCCATCTCTCCCTCTCTCTTTTTCCTGCGCCGGCCCATCCCCCTTTCTTTTCTCCCCAGGCCCAGTCGCAGCGCAGCCCACCTCTCCTCTTCCGGCCCAGCCGCGGCCCAAGCTGCTTCCCCCTCTCCCCTCTCGCTGACAGGTGGGGCCCACTTGTCAGGGGCGTCTTCTACCCCAGCCGCACCCCAGCCTCACCGCCCGACCTCGCCGCTCGGCCTCCCTGGCACCGCTCCAACTCCCCTCTCCCCTTCGCTCTCCCCTCCACCGAGCTGTGGTTAATGCTCAGTGGAGCACCCGCCTCCGACCTCTCGTTCCCGCGCCCACTCGCTCTCTCTCTCTCGAAACGCTCTCCCCCCACCAACGAGCGCCATGAACGGTCGCCCCCCGTGCCGGCCTTTCCTCTCTCCCCCTCTACTCTATAGATACCTCGGCCGAGCCTCTGTGCACCCCCTTCACCCGCTCGCGCCACGCACAACTTCGCCGCAACTCCAATCCACGCCGACCGTCGCCACCGGAGCTCCGCCGCATCGTCGATCCGCTGCCTCGGCGACGCACCGCCCCGTCCGACCGCACAGAAAGCTTCCCGTGGAGGTAACGAAGCTCCCCGTCCCCTTCTCGCTCTCTGTTTCGCCCGCTATAATGCCCGACCGCCCTCGCTGGAGTAGCCCGCCGCGGCTTCTCGTCGGGCGCCGCCACCGCCGTGCTAGCGCCTGCTAGAACCCCCTAGTCTTACTCGCATCGTCGCCTTGTAGCCGTAGGTGCCAAAACCGTAGCATCCAGAGGCCCCGGCGAATTCCTAGCCTCGCTCCGGCGAGCCTCCGCCGCGCAGCGTGACGGCGCCGCCGTCCCCTGTGTCGCCGGCGTCAACCCCTCGCCCAATCCAATCAGAGACGCTAGATCAAGATCCAACGGCCCTCGGCGCCCCGAGCCTCTGGTCAAACAAATCCAGTACCGGTAAGCACCGGCACTTTTGCAGAAAGAACCCTCCGTTATTCATATATCACAAGCCGGTCCTTCCACCAGTGAAAAGCCTTACAAACAGGTCCTGTTTTTATCGTTTAACCCCCTGAGCTTCTCTGTTTTGTTCCAGAAGCCCAGCTCTCGCCTTTTTACATGTAAACCCTTCTGTTTTAATATAAAATTATGTTTTAGTCCCTGGTTTTCACAGTTAAGCCCTTGGAAGTCCTAAAACCTTGCCAGCAAGTCCCTAAACCTTGTTTTAGCCATATCTTTTCCGTCTTAGCTCCGTTTTTAGCATTCTTGGTGCCCTCGCGTTCGTCCTTTCGAGCTTGTTAGTTTTAGACGCTTGTTTTAGTCTGTTAGAGATGTTTGATGTACTGTTTTCTTATTATTGTATGTTTTATGTTTGATCGTAGATCTCGTGCCCGTTGCAACCGAGTCGCCCGTTGAAGCGGATCAAGAGCAATCCTTCTGTGAAGATCTTTTTTGTAGAGCAAGGCAAGTGGCCCTCCCCGCATATTCTTTTTATCCTAAACAATTGCATGACAACTGAAATTTACTTTATTTGCATTAATTTGATGGGAACACCTTTTTAAGGATTTACCTAGTCTTTCATCCATGATCCCTTGTAACAACCCCGATTTAAGTAATGTTTTGGGTTATTTATGCTTAGCGTCGCTATACCTTGGGAACGGTTAAATTGAATCTTTATAAAATATTGATCATGGCAACTTTATTGGTGAAATGATGGTTAATGCAAGAGAACAATTCTTTACTCGGAATATGGAGAACCACCCAAGAAAACAGTGCAACCATGGTGTCAAAATGGGCTCTGACCTTAGCCGATTAATTAGGGGTGTGATCGTACTGATGGCCTTATCCAAAAGGAGCAGACGGGGATTGGGGTTGCAGGGGTACAGCTCGGTCCTCTTGGGGTAGCAGCCTTTGCTAAGGTGCTGACCATTAGGGAGGGCTGTGGACCGCCCCAGTCTGTAACTCTTGCGGGTTGTTGGTCTTTTGCATACCTTTGTAAAGGCTTCGAAGTGGATCCCTAGCCACTCACCTCGGAAGTGTTTAAGGGCCTTGCAAACCCGGGCAACATGGGGAACACGAGCTATGGTGAAAGTGTACAACCTCTGCAGAGTGAAAACTGATCGATCAGCCGTGCTCACGGTCAAGAGCGGCTTGGACCCTCACATGATAATTGAACTTAAAGATGAAATTTAAATCGTGGTTTTACTCATGGTTTTTGGAATAAGATGTTTTCTAAGTGCTTAAGTGGGTTGGTATAAACTTACATCTAGTAAATAGGAAATTGCTAATAAAACTTGATCAACTTTAAAAGCTCACTGTTGTGAACCATAACCCATCCTTGTGGCCTTGCATCTTCCCCCCGCTTGCTGAGTACCTAGTTAGGTGTACTCACGCTTGCTTATGCTGTTCAGAGGAGAACAATGGTGAAGAATACTACAGCGATTACGATGAGTTCTGAGGCTTGCGCTACCCCCAGTCAAGATGCCCGTGGAAGTTGAAGATGAAGACGCTACGCCTAGCTATCGCGTGTTCTTCGATAAGACCTTCGTGTCTCCCGAGAGTGTAATAAGAATATTGTAATAAATCTCTTGTACGTTTGAATACTGTGCTATGATATTACACTCTTTTGTCTATCACATGTGTGTAAACATGATCCTGACGCACATATGAGATGCACTTGGTTTCTCTTCGAAAATCAGGTGTGACAATGAGTGGCATGCATGGAACCATCACCACACAGGCAGATTAAAAGATTCCTTAACTTCTGACTGTACCACTTAATTATGGTACAGTGTTTTGATGTTTATCTGTATAAAGCACTGTTAATGCTGCGATCATGCTAGGGGATAAGACATTTGATGACAAGCCAAGCTCTTCCACAAATAAAGTACCCTGTTTCTTGATGGGTTCATAGAGAGCCTGGAATACTTGGCCAGCTGATTCAACTTGCATCTGACGGACTTCATCATTTGAAATAACCTCACTGTTCCAAACAAATGGGACAAATACAATGAAGTCCAATTAGCAACATAAAAATCATAAAAAGAGAGACAATATTGGTTAAAAAATGGAAATATGACTAAAAAAAGCACGGAAGAGGTAATTGTAGGAGCTAGCAATAAACTCAAGACGGTGGGCTGCACAAACTTATAACCTATAGGGCTATAGGCTATGGACGCCAATGTTATTCTTGAAACATAACTAATTTATATTAGTTCATACACAAAACTGATCAACTATTGACAGTTGGTGCTCTGCTATTTCCAACAGTTGACACCACAAGGTGACAAGCATTAGGGAAAACGCTTGTTTGTTCTATGACATGAATTATCATAGAAAAAATAAAGCTTTAAGAAAAAAACAATTCTGACTTCTACTAAAATGGAACTAGAGTTACTCCAATAAGCCTATAAAAAGGGACCAGACAAATTGTTATTCTTGTTCATATGCGATATTATTAATGTCACATCCACATTAATTGCATAGGAGGAACCAGCAAATTTTGTGATTTGTATCCCACATTGATATTGTGCTATATAGGTGCTCTAAATAAGACCATGGTGTACAAATGAAGGAACCGCAACACGAGAGGCAACCTTCAAACCCTCAACCTCTAAATATTGCACATCCCACATTCATTAGAGGAAGTTCATTGTCAAAAGGTTCAGGAACTCGAACGAGCAATTC
Organism: Echinochloa phyllopogon; assembly: GCA_033239725.1. Taxonomy (NCBI): domain Eukaryota; kingdom Viridiplantae; phylum Streptophyta; class Magnoliopsida; order Poales; family Poaceae; genus Echinochloa; species Echinochloa phyllopogon. The sequence continues at coordinate 50,973,846 of BTCW01000014.1, forward strand.
AGTGAGGGCTTGATTGTGATTATTTTGCATAATTAGATGCCCCCCTTGCACCTCTATAAAAGGGTCTAGGTTAGAAAATACTACCTTAGTTTTGCAGCTAGATTCTTAGCAGTACAAGCTCGAAAAAGGATCTCAGGCACAGCAGGAGAATTCAAAAGAATGTTGGGCAGAGAAATAAAGTTTATCTTTTTCCTCAAGTGAATCAAGCATTCTGTAATGAAATGAGCTTGGTAAGCTACTACACAGGGTAGTTTTGCTAACATTAGTTCCATAACCGCTGTTCCTGAAGTACATAATGCTGCTCTACTAGCCTGCAAAAAGAAGCAGTACTTTTTAATTCACTCCCGGGATGCTGAAAGTGCAATTAAATTTGCTGCAGCATCTAGCAAGTAACTGCAATAAAGGAGTTGTATGATGATAGCATGCACATGCAGACGTGGCCGCTAAAGATACAGACACTAGATGCTACTCCATCCATTTTTAAATAGGACAGGTTAGTTACTTCAAAAAACACATAGTAGAAATTTCTGGGTTAGAAGTAGCGGTGTTGGAGTATAGTCATATGTAGCGCATAGGGCCATGTATTAGGCCCATCTAGGCCCATGTACTCATAACCATATAACCCACCCTTCTAGGGTTGGAGAAATAGTGAACCACTCATTCCAATCTAGCATAGTATAGCTAGGTCTTCCTCTCCCTAGCGCCGCCGCCGCCGCCGGACCCATGGCCGGCTGCCGTCGCCGCCCCTCTCCTCCCTCCCTCCCTCCCCTCCTACGCCGCTGCCCTGCGCTCCCCTGCTCCTCTGAGGCCGTCGCGCGCGCTGGCCGCCGTCGCCCTGGACGTTGCGACCGCTGACGCGCCTACCTCCGCCGCCGACGAGCCCTCCTCCTCCTCCGGCCTCCCTCCGCCGCCCCCACCTCCGGCCCCCCTCCTCCGGCCGCGCAGCTGGGCGCGGGCGGCCTGGACCCCGCCGTCGCCGCCGCCCTGCGCGCGCGGGCTCGGCGCTGGTGCGGGTGCGGCAGAGGCCGCCGCCGCTGGCCTTCTTCCCCCGTCGCCCCCCACCTCCGGCCTCTCTCCTCTGGCCGTGCAGCTGGGCGCGGGCGGCCTGGTTCCCGCCGCCACCGCCGCCCTGCGTGCGCGCGGGTGCGGGCACGGCCGAGGCTGCCGCCGCCGGCCTTCCCTCTGGCGCGGGCGGTTCCCTTTCCGGCGCGCCACCTGCTGCCGCCGTCTTCCTCGCCGCCAAGACAGAGGGGGCTGCCGCCCAGAACCGCGCCCGAGAGGCTGCCCTGGTCTGGGAGCGCGAGCAGCACGCCGCCGATGCGCTGGCGCACCAGGTGGCCGAGGCGGAGCACTTCCTGCTCGCCTCCATGGGTCAGCAGCCACCTTCTTCAGCTGCGATCCCCGTCGAGCAGGCCTCCTCTTCTCGCCAGATGCCGTCCCCTGGCTCTCAGCTGGCTCTGATCGATCCCTCGGTCGCCCAGCTGCATAGCCAGGCCTCCGGCATCCTCCACATCAAGCACCTCGTCTCGATCGTCCTCGACCCGATGTCCACCTCCTACGCCCGCTGGCGTGATCAGGTCCTCATCGCCCTTCGCCGCTACGTCCTCGACGACCATGTCCTCCTCGAAACGCCGGTCGCGGCACGTGACTTGGTGTGGCTGCGCCTCGACAGCGTCGTCATGTCTTGAATCTTTGGGACCATCTCCCTAGATCTCCAGGACCTCGTCAGGACCCGCGACGGCATGGCCCGCCAGGCTTGGCTGGCCCTCGAAGGGCAGTTCCTCGGCAACGCCGAGGCTCATGCCCTTCAGCTCGACGCCTCTTTCCGCACTTTCGAGCAGGGGGACCTGTCCGTGGGCGAGTTCTGCAGGCAGATGAAGACCAAGGCCGATGCCCTTCGTGACCTTGGGTACCCGGTTCCGGACAACATCCTGGTGCTCAATGTGCTGCGAGGTCTCAACAGTTCCTTTGAGCATCTGCGCACCTGGATCCGCCGCCAGAAGCCGTTCCCCACCTTCCTGCAGGTCTGGGACGACCTTGTCCTGGAGGAGATCACTCGAGGCCACGTGTCGGCCTCTCCACCGCCCTCGTCCGCCTCCTCGACTTCCAAGGCGCTTGTGGCCACTCCACCGACCTTCGCCTCTCCGTCCAGCTCTCTACTTGGTCCTCCTCCCTCCGGGCCAAGCGGAGGTGGAGGGGGCCGAGGTGGGCGTCGTCGACGTCCGGGGGGCCGCGGTGGTGCTTCTGGTGGCACCACGCCTGGAGGTGCTGGTGGGGGGCGCCGAGGCTCTCCGGCGTCCACACCCGCCCCTACCCCTGCTCCTGGAGGTATGCCCTTGCCATCCTTCTCCAACCCATGGTCAGGGCATATCTCGATGTGGCCTTTTCAGGGCCAGGGGGCGGACCTCGCCAACCATAGCAGCAGTCGGCCGCCATGCTCGCTGGTGCTCCTCCGCTCGGGCCGGCCTGGACTCCGCCTTGCATATGCAGTTCAACAGGTCTGTCTCCATATGCATGATCCCCGGGAGTCCCATCTTGCTGCGTTGAAGCGCCTTCTCCGCTATGTCCGTGGCACGGTTGACTTCGGGCTGGTCCTCCACCGGTCTCCTTCTGCTGAGCTGGTCGTCTACACCGACGCTGACTGGGCTGGGTGCCCGGACACTCGCCGCTCTACCTTAGGGTACGCCGTCTTCCTAGGCGGAAACCTTGTCTCCTGGTCGTCCAAGCGGCAGCCGGTTGTCTCCCGCTCCAGTGCCGAGGCGGAGTACCGGGCTGTCGCTAATGGCGGGGCGGAGGCGTCCTGGCTTCGACAGCTCTTGGTGGAGCTTCACATCCCGCTCGCCAAGAGCACGCTCGTCTACTGTGACAACGTCAGCGCCGTATACCTCTCTACCAACCCGGTTCAGCATCAACGGACGAAGCATGTCGAGATCGACTTGCACTTCGTTCACGACCGGGTTGCCATTGGCGATGTTCGGGTTCTCCATGTACCGACCACCTCCCAGTTTGCCGACATCTTCACGAAGGGTCTGCCCTCCTCGACGTTCTCGGAGTTTCGATCCAGCCTCAACATAGCATGTGGCTAGTTGTGGCTGCGGGGGGCCCTGTGTGTGTTGTTGCTTTCTTTGTTGTCCAGTCTTGAACTCCGCTGCGCCGGTAATTCAGACTGCGGGGGGGGGGGGGGGTGTTGGAGTATAGTCATATGTAGCCCATAGGGCCCATGTATTAGGCCCATCTAGGCCCATGTACTCATAACCATATAACCCACCCTTCTAGGGTTGGAGGAATAGTGAACCACTCATTCCAATCTAGCAAGCGGTTATAACACTTTTCTACCAAATGGTTTAATTGGCTCAAGATGTAACAGATGCTGATGAGTATTAAATAATCCATAATTACACCAACATGCTTACACCACCCTCTTTCAAGTAGGCCTGAACTAACACTCAATGATTTTGAGATAATATCTGGTTGGAGACCAAGAGCTGCTACTTGAATATGTTGCAGTTTAACAAAACTGGTGGTAGGAAAGTACCCATCTACCTTAGTAGGCAAAGGTTCAGGATAATGCGCTAAGCCTTTTGTCCACATAGAAGTAATCGCTATCCATGCACAACAACAAACTGCTCTTAGAGAGTCACCGACAATAACTAGCTCTACAATGTTGACTAATCCATTTGCTGACAAATTCAACAAAAATGCAGGTGCCCTTTTGGAATGGAAACTGACACATCCTCCTAACAAAAAAAGGAGACTATGTTTACAGGCAAAAAGGACAATAATAATACCAGGTAGAGCACTTGTTCTCCACAACCGTGCTTAAGCACCCAAGCAAAACCCCATACCATCAGTGAAAAAACACAGGGTTATGGTTATCGACCGAGAGGTCAACCTTAATACTATTGTGCCCATTGTGTTGTTTAATTAACTTGTGATCCAGTATCATGATGTAAGCATCTGATCTAAATTACAGACTTATTTCATAAAACCACATAAGACAAAAAGGACAGAAGCATGGGGTAAAAATGATGCATGGGATAGTCCACTAGACTAATGAACAGTTATCTAGATTTCTCATTAGTTATATTCTTATATCGCGGTGTAGTCTATAGAAGTTCATGCAAAGCATGAAGCCTTTTGAGGATCCACAATTCAATTGCTAGGAAAGATATGGTTCTTCAAAAGATCTTCACATCAGTAAATGAATAAAAAAGGACCAAAACGTTATGAAAAGTGTCCTCAGAATAAATGTGCTTGAGATTAGACTTGTGTAATCTGAAAAGAGAAGTGAACTCACACTGAATGCATGATATCTTTCCTGAAGTGATCCCCCGGGTATCAACACAACTGGAAAAGGCTCTGACTGAACAACCTTTTCAACAAATGTTCTCACATCTCGATGCGGAGCAACTGGGATGACCAATGACAGTTCACTACATGTATCTCTTAAGTTTTGCACAGTATGCAAAAAGATTGGAAGCATTCGAACTACCTCCTGCATCCTACTTCCAGGCATCATGGTTATGATTGTGGCATCTAGCAAAGGCGTATCTCTCATTAGAAAACAGACATGTGATTACACAACTAATAAATGCACATTAAGACGTAGCGCACTAAGAAACATTGATAAAACTCCAGAGAGGTGGATATGCAACATCTTGATATCAAACATTAGTGATGCTTGCATAAATTTGATACTCTTGCATCGCTCAAAATATAAATCCATGTATCATGTTTTTTGCTTGTGGAATATATAGTTGACTAGTATCATCATCTCCAAGCCTACAGTAGCATATGTTGAAACAATAGATGGAGACTTCATGATGGGTTCATGTAGTTTATTTTTATTGTCGCTGAAAATTAATACAAATGTGAACCACAAGGAAATTCCATCATGCCATCTAGCCAATTTGACAGTCGTACAAGTTACTTGGAACTGGCTGCAAAAAGAGAACAATTCACAATAATTGTTCCAACAGAACAAATTCAGATAGGAATATTATGAACCCTAATACAGCAGCCATGACTTTTTAAACAAATTGATCAAGCAGCAATATTGACCAAATGGAGTCATCGTTAACTGCCGAGCACCAACGAAACAAAGTGGCCCACGCGATTAACTGGCAGTTGAAACTGCCATAGTAGTTTGCAGATTTGAAGTTGCATCATTATCAGACAGAAATCTTCACTGGAAAACAGTGTATAGTTCCTCCTAAGGTTTAATTCGAAAGGGTGTTTCAGAAAGGACCCATGTAGTACACTAATCCAATAAATGTGAGAAAAAGATAAAACAGAATATAACCGTTGGCACCTACACTCCAGGATCTTGTGCACCTAAAAAGCAGCACTGGAAGAATGGTGTGTATGATTACCTAGGGACAGCCCATGTTCCAGCCGGAAAGCTTCACAACTTCTTTGATGTTTAAACTTGTCAGGCGACAATTCTGGTTCCTAGTTCAGTCGAAGAGTTAAATTGTAAGTCAAAATAGTGATCCCAGGTGTCCAATATACCTATAAAACTACAATGAATGATCTTGATTCTTGAGCCTTGACAATGCAATTTCATGGTATAAACATTTCCAGTTTACCAGATCAAAATGATGTGTTTACAATGAACAATTTGATCACTTGCAAAAGACAATAAGACAATGATCAGTAGTTATTCTGAACCAACAGAACAATAGATAAACATTAAAACACCGGGCAGGGGGTTCTCTGCCTATCTCATCTTTAAAGTTAATTTTAACCTCAATTCATTTTTACCAACCATACGACTGCACGTGATTTCTTGGTTTAATACAATTATACAAGGTGTTTATGCAAGGAAATTCTAACTGGCCACATGGGGATAGGCGAGGCATGAGAACAATTAGGGGAAAAAGATTAATGAGAGTTTTGGACAGAAAATCTTTCAATTCAACAATTTGATAAGGGACTGAGGCTGAGCTAAACCTACACAAGTTCTTACCATGTTTAAACCAATAGCATCATCCAATAAAGGATGACCCACATAAGTAGCAGGCAACCCATTTAATCTGCATATTTCTTCCTCAAATGGAAGAATACACAACATGTGGTCCACAAAATCATGCAACTTTGAGAGCCTGCTTTCACCACCTTTCCATGCCCAGAATGATGGCGAAACATAATGGATATGTAGAGGGTTTTGAACCTTTTGATTGCTTCTGCCTAGACAACAGACAATTTTATTCCATATATACTTATGCATGAATACACAAGATTCAAGAGAAATGATTTCATTGACACCCTTACGTTTCAGTTGCTTCAACAGGCGAAAGGAGAACCCTTTTGAATCAACTGTAACCACAGCATGAGGTTGAAATAACATAGCTGCATCTACAGTATTCTCAATTTTCCTCTGTATAATTAGAGTGAGTATAATCAACATCAAGTGCATCATACAGACAGAAAGCAAAGGATGAGACACACACCAATGTAGCACCTTGATGCTATATATGTGCGGCAGCAGCTCCCACAAGCCCATAATGGCAATTTCTTCCATGGGAAAAAGTGATTGCAAACCTTCCTTGCACATTAATTCACTACATTGACAAAAGGAGTATGCATAATTGGGAGAAATGAAAGGCCAGCTTTGAACAAATGATGGGATCTACGTTTCAACTTGAAACTAGGATCGGATCAAATCACAGATGGAAAAGTAAAACAATGCAATTATGCTAAGTAGACCATTCCATGGGTATAGTGAGCACATGAAAAATTCACTCCACCTTCAAACGGAGATACTATAGAAAAGAGACCAGACAAATGAAGAATGGTGGAAACTGGAAACACAACAGCAAATATTTCTTCTGATGGAGAGAAGGAGAACTAAAGCAAGTCCAAATGTATGATATTGCCTTTGATTCACTTTCCTCAAGTGAGGAGTCAGGCAAGAAATGTGGCACAGTTTTTTTCCCTGATTTCTCTTCAGCCCCTCCAATCTAGTCAGACCATATATATACCAAACTTCACACTAGAATAAGAAATAATGGTGGCCTCATCCTTGTATCTTTAATAATTTGCTAAACCTAGAAGAAATACTGCATCGACAAGCATCAGACGCCATTGACAAGGACAAATGAAAATTCAACATATCTGCCCCTGCCTGAAAATTGATTAAGACATGGGAGACCTCTTACCCTGCCTTTTTCATTAGCCTCTGTAATTTTCGATGTTTCAAGTGTGTATGGATGCAATCTAACTCTATTTACAATTACAACATGGGGCTGGAGACACTGTTTGAAGAATGAAAAAACAATCCAAAAACTAAACGTCGCTTCTAATTTTCTTCAACTCCAATAACCCAGATTGTATGATCATTTGTTCAACAGCAACAACAATAGACACAATTGTTGCATGATACTCAAGGATCCATAGGCGTGCACTGCACCAATGTGCATTGGCGTGAGAAATCAAATGTCAACCTCGATAGTCGATACAAATTCAGGAATCGGGAGTTTTCAAGTAAGCTCGAAATAAGACGCCCTAAAACTCAACAGTTAACAGCACGAGGTCTTGAATCAAAAGCAGAGATAAATGCGAGGGAGAAGAGAACACAGACCCGCCAACACCAGCGAAGCGGACGGGCACCGGCGAGATCGCCTTGAGCGACGCCATGAGTCGCGAAGCGAGCGAGTCGCCGGAGACCTCGCCCGCGACGACGAACACCCGGAGCTCCCCATCCCGAGCCGCAGCGTCCACGACCCTACCGTACGAGAGCGCGCGGGCGAGGGGCCTGGCCGGCGGAGCTCGCAGACGCCCCGCGGCTGCGATCCATCGCCGTAGCATCGGGCGCCTCACGGCGTCGGATGAAAGCGGCGCCGGAGGCGGAGGGAGTGGAAAATTGAGAGTGGGCGGCGGACGGGCGGCGGCGGCTTCTGTAAACCAAGCAGCCCAACACAAGCCTAGGCCAGCCTGGCCGTGTCTTGTGTGGGCCTTTTGCACACGCCAAATGAAACCCGAATAAAACCCTCGAGCTGCTGCAGGGGCGTGTGGGCTTTCCGCTTCCGGCCGCGCAAAAATATCACGATCCACCCTTCCCCGCCGCCGCCGCCGCGAACGAGATGGCGGCAGCCCTCCTGCTCCGCGGTCTGCGCTCGTCGGCGAGCCGGGCACATGCCCACTGTCTCTCCCATGCCTCGTCCCCGTCGGCGCTGGGGTCATCCCTCCTGCGCCGGCTCTACTCCGGCGCGGCATCCACAGCTGCCTCGCCTGCTTTCACACCCAGCGGCGTCCTGGACCCGTCCCGCATCCGCAACGTGGCGGTGATAGCCCACGTCGACCATGGGAAGACGACGCTCATGGACCGGCTCCTGCGGCAGTGCGGCGCCGATATCCCCCACGAGCGCGCCATGGATTCCATCAGCCTCGAGCGCGAGCGCGGCATTACTATTGCCTCCAAGGTAACACATCTCGCAGGACTCGTGCTTGCGTGCGTGGTTGTTAAGTCTGGAGCTTGGATTCTTAACTACCACCATTTCGCTGGATAAGTTGCGGTCATCACAACAAGCATAAATTAGTAGAAGGAAATGAGATCCGGTTCAGCGGCCATTCCCAAAATTTGGCTTCTGTGTCCCATACTCCCATAATTCTGGCATGGGCTCCTGAGTGACCCTTCGAACTTTGCTTGACTTCGTCGTGTTTATTGATTGGTGACTTTGAATTAGTTGGAGGATGGATGTCAGTGTGTCACGACTACTTGAACGACTATTCTGGTGTGTCTGTTGGGCATGATGACCCCATGTGGTTCATATTGTCAATTTACAAATACCTTGTGCCCATTTCTGTGGGAGCTAGTAGTAGCAGAGGAAGTAACATTTGACCCAGTATGCTTTCTTCATATTCGCCTGCATTCTCATGCATCATTGCATTGAGCACTTAATCCTATATTTTTTTCCTTCCCTCTGACAGTTTAATTGGAACGGATGGGAATTTTTCTGTTATCTGTACTGTAACATCTGTTTTGTGTAGGCTACTTGCTTTTAGGCAGCAAATTTAAAAACTCAATATGACATCAATCAACATAGTAGCATCAAGAGTGACAAGATGGTGTTTCCATATTTGCATGAATAACTGTTAAGTTTGCTACTGGAAAATACTACTCTTGCATGTAGAAGATTTTTGTGTAGATTGTTTCCGGTTCACTCTTCCTACACTGATACTTTGCATCTTATTTCTATTGTTAATGTGCTAACAAAATAGTCTTGTTAAGGTTTTTAATTGAATTTGACCTAATTATCATGTTTATTAAAGCTGAAATGGCACATAAGCTGTGGTGTTATCAAAACTTTGTGCAACTAACAGTTACAAGTCCTTTTAGTGATTAGGTATTATCTTCCATTTGGTTATATATGTAATTATGTATAGTTTAATTAACAACCATTGTGCAATGTGCGGTACTTTCATTATATGTGTCTTGTAAATCAGAAGCGAAGGACCAAGTTGAGAATCTCTTAGGAAAAAAGGGATTAATTGTGCTTTATTGGTTCCCATTAAAGTGAAGCAAACAGAATGAAAATCAGACTTCAAAAACATTGGATGTCTTTTGTATGTTGTCTTGTAAGATGTAACAATTATCAGGGCTGTTGATACGATACGAGTTTGGCATGTCACCTATCTAGTCTAATATCTCAAATTAGTTTTGATGTGTATACCAAACCTACACTATACTACCATACTATGTGCAGGGTTGATTTGAAGGAACATTCTGCATGACTAATATCCTTATTTCTTAAGTGAAATAATTGTTGTATTTGCATTAACTGCTGTTGTAAAGTATTGTCGTATTTTGAAGGTTGGCATGCTTGCCATAGAGTATCCATGCGACATCTTGAGTTACACTGCTTGCTGATTTTGGCTATTTTTTAGGTCACTTCTGTCTCTTGGAAGGAAAATGAGCTCAACATGGTTGATACACCTGGTCACGCTGATTTTGGCGGTGAGGTATGCGCTCCCCTTATAATTTTCTGCAATTTGGACATAATTATAGATTTTGTGTGATATACGATACGATTACTGCCAATGTTGTTGCAGGTTGAACGAGTTGTTGGAATGGTGGAAGGTGCTGTCTTGGTTGTTGATGCTGGAGAGGGGCCTTTAGCACAAACCAAGTTTGTGCTTTCAAAGGCTTTGAAGTATGGCTTGCGCCCAATTCTCCTCCTCAACAAGGTTGACAGGCCTTCAGGTCTGCTCATTGTCATATTTGTTTAGTATTTTCTGAGTGCAGTGGATCAGGTTAAAGATACAGCACATGTTATGGCCAGTGGGCCGGCTAGGGGGCCTAGGGCCCAGCCATGAACAGTACCCGCGGTACTGTAGCGCGCGGGTACTGTAGCAATTAGGGTTTAGGAGAGCCATCTCTATTTAATAGAGGCCCCTTGTATCAGTTGAGTTAAGCAGAAGTAAAATCTAAGAGTTCAGAGCATCCAAGGGAGGGCGAACTAGGTCTGCTTCTGCCGTATTGTGTGATTCAATCTCCAGTATTCCAGCCATATCATCTTTGGTATTCAGAGCCAGCTTTCTTGGATCGCATCTGCTTCCGCCGCCGCCACCACAAATCCCACCCAACCCCACCCCAGATTGGATCTGCACCAGCCCGTGAACAGTACCGTGGTACTGTAGCACGTCCAGCCCTTCATCAACGACAGCCACTATGGGATTCTCCATATTCCAGATCCCAACCTTTGATGGGAGTTCTGATCCATTGCCGTGGTTGAGCCATTGTGATCACTGCTTCGCTGCAGGGGAACTACACGAGACTATGAAAGTCTTCGTAGTTTCTTTCAGGATGCAAGGTGCCGCCAAACAGTGGTACGTCCGCCTGAAGGACCATGGCGAGCTGTCTTGGTCGGATTTCAAGGATGACATCACCAAGCGCTTCGCGACGCCCGCTCTCACGCCATCCGCGGCGCCCGCCCCTGCGCCGGCACCCTCGTCTCCGTCACCGACTGTGGCTCTCATCGGGGCGATGCCCGGGGCACCTGTCCCGACGGCGCTCGTCCCCGCGGCACTTTCCGCGGCGCCCGTTTCAGCAGCTTCTTCCTCACCTGCGCCTGGCGGAGCCCAGCTGCCCATGGCTCCGACCGGTGCTGCGGCCCCTAAATACGTGGTGCCGGCGCGCCGCCACGCAGGTGCGCATCTCCGCCGCCCCGACGAACACGTGCGCAAGGGTCACTTTCCTCTTCTGCGGGCGCCGCCTCCTTCGTCATCAGCAGCCGTGCCCTGTGCGGCTGCGGCGCCTCCTGCCGCAACACATGCGGAATCGCCACCTGCGGCGCTCGTCCTGGCGACTTCTGCGGCAACCTCTTCGACGACCGCGTCACCTATCTCGACGGCGCCAGTCCCCGCGGCGCTTTCCGCGACAGCCGTCCCGGCGACGACCGTTCCCGCACCGCCTCTCCGGCCGCCCCGCAAGCACCGCCGTCTATGCCAAGCGTGGCCCAGGCATCCCAGGCCAGGCGACGGGCGATCGCATGTTCCGTGTCGTCTGTCTGCGCATCATCCCAGCTCGAGGACGAGCTGTCTTCGAGGGGTGGTGAAGTGTTATGGCCTGTGGGCACCGACGGGTCCTTCGAGTATGGCGTCGTTGGTCTCGCCGCCAGATGCGTGTCTGCTTGTCGCTGCCACGCGTGGCCCCGTCTTCGGCATCTTCCACGTCGCCCGCGACCTTGTCTCCGGCATCCCCGGCGTCTGCCGCGTTTCGCGCAGCCTCGTCCGCGCCTGCGCCCGTCGTCCAATCACCGGCCCCGCGTCCTGCGCCACGCGCGGCTTCGTCTCTGGGCCGGGATTCTTCGCCAGCCCCATCTTTGGCTTCTGCATCCGCGTCGTGTGTGGCACTGTCCGCGCCCGCCGGGAACCTCTATTCCAGCCACCGCTACCTTCGCAGCGACCGCTCGGCCCACGGGAGCTTTCGCCACTGCTTTTGGCTTCCGTGTGACGCTTCTTTTTGGGCAGCCGTTCATCGTTGTTCGACGGTCGTGCGGGCCATCTCCAGAACCCCTCGCCGTACCTTCGGGGTGCTCGCTTTGGCCGCCATGAGCATTGCTGTATTTGGCGATGCTCGCCTGGGATCGTCATCAGCTTCAGCGTTGGAGTGTTGTTTTTTCTGTCTTCGGTCTAGTTTCTTCATCAGGCGAGCAACCGGCGTTTCAAGATTTTAGCAGTGGTCGCATTCTAACAATAATTTAGGTTTAAGCCGAGATGTAAAAGCCTTAATAGTGTGTTTGAGTCAGGTGTTTGCTGTTCCGCACTTTATCCAGCTCGAGGACGAGCTGTCTTCGAGGGGTGGTGAAGTGTTATGGCCAGTGGGCCGGCTAGGGGGCCTAGGGCCCAGCCGTGAACAGTACCGCGGGTACTGTAGCAATTAGGGTTTAGGAGAGCCACCTCTATTTAATAGAGGCCCCTTGTATCAGTTGAGTTAAGCAGAAGTAAAACCTAAGAGTTCAGAGCCTCCAAGGGAGGGCGAACTAGGTCGGCTTCTGCCGTATTGTGTGATTCAATCTCCAGTATTCCAGCAATATCAGCACAATGATAATTTTTTTTTACCGAAAAATTATGTTGTGTTAATCATTTTAATTAAAATGCAATTGCGCCATGTAGACCAACTGATGAGAGTCTTAAAGTGAGCACGTCCATCTACTTAGTTACAATAATACAACTAAATGCGGACTACATGGCGCATCTGAAGTAAAAATATTTCATGTTAGATTAATTTAAATAAGGAAAGTGAAAGACAAGTACAATGAAAATGCATTAAGATCCCCCCCAAAAAAAAAAGGAGTCACTTGAAAATCACGTTCTTGGTGGTATCAGTAAAACCTCTATTTTCTTATGTTAAGTCCATCTACGTAAATTAAGATGATTCAGCCATATATTTCTGTTAGAAGCTCTTTCCCTAGAAATAGTTTTGGTTGAAACTTCTAAATTTCTGTCTGAAAGTTTGTTTGGAAACTGAATTTTATGCAATATAGACTTGCTTCAAATTAGATGAAACTATGCTATATAGGCTCCTGGTACTTAAGATTTGCTGTAACTCTTTTATTCTCAACAGTTTCTGAAGAAACCTGCAATGAAGTAGAGAGCTTGGTTTTTGACCTATTTGCAAACCTTGGAGCTACAGGTGCAGTCCTGCTCTTCTATTTGGTTTCTTTGAAGTTCATTCTTTTCTTTTTGTGACGTTGTTTTGTTTGGAATTTGCAGAAGAACAGTTAGATTTTCCAGTTCTTTATGCATCAGCTAAAGAAGGGTGGGCTTCCTTAACTTTCACCAAGAGTCCCCCTGATAATGCAAAGAATATGTCTTCGTTGCTAGATTCCATTGTACAGCATGTTCCTTCACCAAAAGCTGATCTTGAGGCCCCATTTCAAATGTTGGTTAGTATACTGAAGAACACCAAAACTTCATATTGTTTGAGATGAGGGTGCTTTTGCAATTCTTTTTCATTCTTCAATTCCATCCTCAGTTATGCATACGGTAGGATCGCTGGCCATTAAGGAGATGTCTATGTCTTTATCCATATGAGTTCCACTTGATTTTGCAACTATGAGAAGAAGCATGCCTTCCATCTTTTAGCATGTTTGCTTCTATGCTACAATCCATGACACCTATCTGGCATCCATTTGCTATTCACCAGTGATCTCTATCACTGCCTGAGATGCTGCCTGTTGAGAGGACAGCATAAAGCCATAAACAATGGGAGTGTGATAGAGTTGGGGGGCAGGTTGAAGCAAGGAGGGCAGTATCATCAATAGGCACCCAGGATGGCTCACAACCCACGTTCCAAGCTAGCATTCCAAATAACACTAGCCTGACTCTCATTTATGGCTACCCAGTCCAACCTGGGTTCCTGGTCACTATGGTTAAGAAACTTCTCACTATTTAAAATTTTAAATAGAGATTATCAATAAAGAATTATGCGGAGGTAGAAGGACAAGTCCTTGCCACGCCAGTAGCCTGGTCCCGGGCAGGAGTGGTCGCAACCAAACTCATAAAATGATCATTCTGAAGTCTCACTTTGGAGGTAGTAACTAGTAAGTCACTTTTCTTTTACAGGTCTCCATGATGGAACGTGATTTTTATCTTGGACGAATACTCACCGGGAGAGTAAGATCTGGAGTTCTCCGTGTTGGTGACAAAGTGCATGGTCTTCGCAGCACAGATGATGGAGTTCAGAAGATTGAAGATGGAAAGGTTTGTCAGAACTTTGCACCTTTTCCTTTTAAGTTCTGATCACATTCTTTCTCCTTCATTATGTGTTAATTGTTGTCTTACTGAAAAGCCTCAATGACTTCCTCAAAATATATTTAATAATTTAGGTTGTCAAACTCATGAAAAAGAAAGGTACAAGTATGGTAACAGTAGAGGCTGCAGGAGCTGGTGATATAATTTCAATGGCTGGATTGGCTGCTCCAGCAATTGGACATACTGTGGCAAATTCAGAGGTAGTACTATATGTATTGATTGACTCAGTGGCCACAAATGCACTAATACTAACAATTGAATGGTTACTATTTTTAGGTATTGACTGCTCTGCCTACAATTGAGTTGGATCCTCCCACAATATCTATGACATTTGGTGTGAATGATTCACCATTGGCTGGTCATGATGGCACTCATGTAAGTAACAAATAACTTTTTCGTGAATATGTAGGAGAGCTGGATCTTTATCCTGATTAAATTTAGACATATGAAGTTGTTAGTTACACAGAATTATCATGGTGTGTCCTACATTTTCAAAAAAGTTCTTGATGTCAAAGGCTCAAAGCTCTATGGGCCCATTTGCTTCAAGGTCTACCAAACCGGCCTGGCGCAGGTAGCTATTCCATGCGTCAGATTTCGGACGCCTGCGGTTGGCTCTGCCGCCTGGGCTGGTGACCTGCCTGACAGAACGAGTCCTGTATGCTGGATTCTGAAATAATAACCTTGATTGTTCAGGGTCATTTGAAATTTGTCTTGTAAATTTGCTTGCTAAAATTGTCAAATCTCGATCTTATATCAATAGCTGGATTTAATCTCTAGCCTATCCTAACATGTTACTCAATGGCTTTGTTGTTGTATCTTCTAATAGAAACTCATCAATTTCCCTAAGTCAATATGTGGAGTTTGTCCTCTGACTGTATTCTAAATTGGTAGCTAAGAGTAATGAGCTAGCACACTAGGCATCATGGGTTTAATATGCAATCTATTGAAACTAGGTTATTTTAGGTAATTTCTTGCACTGTCCCCTATTATTTAGTGATTGTAAAGTTTTTTTTTGCATGTGTTCCTATTGCCTGACATAAGAAAACTTTCTTCCAACCCTTTTCTAAACTTTTGGCCAGTTTCTGTCATCAATTTGGAAATTGAGTGTGGTCTTAGTGATGCTTCTTGTGGTCATTTCCCTAAACAGAACACTAGTGATCAGCCACATTCGGTTAAAGGGCATCCATCCAACAAGAGCTGGCCAGCTTCATAACTGGCTAAACATGGACATATGGATTGGACTGGACTTAATTTAATTTGTAGGATGACATTCTAGTATGCAACTTTTAAAGCTAGGGACATAAAAATTAACGAACAAGAAAGCAACTGCTGATTTGGCTTTACTTTCTATAATTTACAGCTAACTGGAGCAAAAATTGGTAACCGCCTGATGGCAGAGGCAGAAACAAACTTGGCAATTAATGTTCTTCCTGGACCATTATCAGAATCTTATGAAGTTCAAGGAAGAGGAGAGCTTCAGCTAGGTCTGGATTTTTAATGAAATCCCACCGATTCTTTTGATTGATATTGTATGCTGAACTTCAGATTTAACTCTTTTGGAAGTTCCTCATACTTCAATTAATGTTTAGTCAAGAAGACCAATTGATGACCTGTGCATCTTCCAGGAATATTAATTGAAAACATGCGGCGTGAGGGATTTGAGCTTTCAGTTTCACCCCCAAAAGTGATGTGAGTTACAATTTTCCACATAATTGGAAACTATATCTAGCTAGATATCTGTTTCTACACCATGTTTCTTTTCTTAACTCTAGTCATTTTTCTAAGGCACGAAACTCCATATCTGAGCAATTTGATGGCTAACTTATTTTTTTCCCCTTAAAATAGGTATAAAACAGAGCGTGGAGAAAGATTGGAGCCTATTGAAGAAGTAACTGTCGAGGTATGAATCAGGACACTATGGTTGAACTAGCTGATTTATCTTTGTTTTCATGCTTCTAATACTAATTTTGAAAAGCAATGAGATATTGTAGGTGGATGAAGAGCATGTGGGATTCGTCCTGGAAACCCTTACACACAGGAAGGGTGAAGTAGTTGACATGGGCCCGGTTCCTGGGACAACTGGAAGAACTCGGATCTTCATGACCTGTCCATCTAGGTCGGTAGTTGCCAAGTTGGTATTTTCTGCTAATGTATGGCTACATCATGGAACCTGGAAAAGGAATCTGTGCCAGATGTAGAATGCCTATCTGCCTGTTCCCAGTAGGATTACTGCCACTTTTATACTGCGAGTCTAAGCCATTCATTTTTGTATTTGTAGAATGTATTTCTGCAAGTGCCCAGTAGGATTTATGTCATAAATAAATAGCTTTGCCCTGTTCCATTTTAAAACCTTGTCAGTTTGGTATTCTAGCGTTTCTTTTGCCATTGTAGAGTATTGACCTGTTTTGTTTTCCATAATACCAAATGATCTGTTATGTAATGCAGGGGTTTGGTGGGTGTTAAAGGAATCTTCAGCAGCTTTACACGTGGAACTGGATTTATGCACCGTGCTTTCCAGGGTATATGCTACATTTCTATTGATGATTCAATTGAGTGCTAGATCACATTCAAGTCCATAACTGATCTATATGTTATGGCCAGAACTCGAGTTATTTTTCTCCTAATATGGAGGCAAGCTATGAATTGGCCTGCCTATCTACTGACCTGTAGGTTTTAATGATCTGTGAGTGCTTGGCTGAGATGTTCTTTAAAATGCCATAACTCAAGATTACACAACCTCTGAAATGATGAACCCAAAGCCATCTTACTTATCAGTTGAACATCAGAATCATTAAAACTTTGTGGTCAGGTTTCTTTTTGCTGTTTGATTTCTGAAAGAGAGAATATATATAACTAATACATGCTAATCTAAAGTTTTATGGATCACGATTAGAACTGTCAATTCACACAAAGTGCCCAAGAATAAATTGAATCATTTTGCTTTCCAGCTCGACTGTTTGTTTCAGCTTTCTGGCTTCTGGCTGCCAGAAGCCCAAAAAAGCTGAAACAAACAGGCCCATAGCTGAGTCATATCACACTAGTTCGTTTGCATGAGCGCATTGTATCTTAACTATTTATTTCAATCTTGAGGATTAACTAGACTTCATGATTATTTGACCTGTGGTTTCCTGTGTTTGCAGCGTATGCTAAATACAGAGGTCCACTAGGCAGTGTTAGAAAAGGAGCACTGGTAAAGCCATTCCTCTCAACTTCATAATTTTCTATTGACTCATGTCCTCTTTTTGACAGACATGTTTATATAACTTCTTAAATCTACTTCTACAGAAAATTAATGAGATACTCCCTTTACTGTCACTATGTGCTGTTCAACTCTGACAAATTTCTCTATGTTCATGTATAGATATCTGTTGGTAGGGGACTTATCACTTCACATGCACTTATGAGTTTAGAAGCTCGTGGAATCCTCTTTGTATCTCCTGGAATGGAGGTAACTACAGTACTCAATTTATTGAGAGCTACCATCTAGGGTTAATAGGTTTACTAATCCCTCTTTCTTCCTGTTTGAAAGTCATATGAAGGAATGATAGTTGGTGAGCACTCACGTGATAATGATCTTGAGGTAAGACGATTAAAAGTTTGTCGTGACCTAATTTTTTTTTCTCTTTCCGTACTTGAAATCAATGTGTTTTTGGCAGATAAATCCTGTGAGAACTAAAGAACTTACAAACATCCGAGCCCCTGGAAAGGATGAAAATGTTCGGCTGTCTCCACCTCGATTGGTATTCACTCTTTTACTGTATGTTTATTTCCTGCGTAGGTAACAATACTGCAAGACCTGATCGATAAGTTAATTGTCCGCTGTGAATAAATTAGCCATGCAATTGATAGGTCCCATTATTGCCATATGATATTAGGTTCACACTCGTTTGGCTTTGAGGTCTGATGGGAACGAGGGGAAAAAGTTCAGTGCATTTATTTTTATTTTTTTTCTGGCATCCTCTAAAGAGTTCCTAGCTATCACAAAATCTTGACGAAAATTGTTGAACCATGCAGATGACTTTGGAAGAGGCAATTGGATATGTTGCTGCAGATGAGCTTATTGAGGCAAGTATTGTTTTCTTGATTCTTCAAACAAATTCCTGTAAAAATATCCGTTTTTGTTTCTAATTGTGTGAAACAAATGGACATGAGCATTATATTCTTCTACAACCCACCAAAGTCTTGTTTCAATTCTTCTTTCCTGGGCGGTCTCTGTTCTATATATCATAAGTTGGATATCCTCCCAGCAATGTTGGTTTTTGAAAGATTGTTGATACTTGTGAAATAATAAACCTCTAAACCAATGGAGTTCCTGCAGCTAGGATAGAGCACAGCATTATTTCTTGGAGATCTTGGAGCCCGATGTTACCTTTATCAGATAATGGGAATGAGTGTGCAGAGACACATCAATCGTGTTACAGTTACATACATGTATACAATAGTAAGTACTAAAATGAAGAAAATAGTCAATAAGCTCTGCCGTGCATCTTGGAATTTAAAAGAAAGGGAAGGTTTGTTTTTTTAATATAATAGTGACCAATGAGATATGTTTCAAGAGAGAGGAAATCTAGCTTGCTGGAACTCCTAGCTTTTAGAAGAAATGAGTTCTTGCTGGATTTACAGTTTTCCTATGCATCTTACAGTTTTGCATTAAGCTGCTTTATATTGACACTTGAGCCTCATCAGGTTACTCCCAAGGTCATACGGCTTCGGAAGAAGTACTTGGATTCCACGAAACGTAAGATGATGAAAAACAAGCCAATGGATTAAAGCTCCAGTTGCCAAATTACATCAAGCACTACCTGTGCTACTATTTAGTTATCATCGAAAAGGCACGTCATATTATGTATAGGTTGGTGTTTAATGTTGAAGGTCAACCAGAGTTCTCCAGATCACTGACTTCGCCTGCGGTTTCATGGCTTACACAATACACACAGGATTGGGATGATGTTTCATGTGGTTGGGTTCTAACAGAATAAGCCAAAGATAGGAGCTACTGGCTACTGCTTCAGACAAACTGAGCGAGTTAGGTTCCCCACTGTAGGGCGATTATATCTATTTATTTATAGCCTTTTTAATGGCGAATTTTGAAACACCCTTAGATTTGCTTCTGAAGGGTATAGTATTATTTGTGGAAGTTCAAGGAATGAAAAAATGGCATTCAAAGTTTTTTTTTTCTGAACTCTGCTTTTGTTGACATTTTTATTAGCATGTGTTAGTGCGGAATGCAAGGAAACAAATAAATAAATTTTGTAACCTAACTTTGTTACTCCAGCATAGATTAATACAGGATGATATTTCCAAATTATTTCATTTTGTATGGTAGTGACGCTGTGCTTGAGACTATACTTGGATCCACCATCTCGAGAGGATCAAAGGTCTGAAGCTAACGTCCAATGTCATGGGTTTACTTTGGTTCTTATGAAGAAACCAATTACTGTGATTTTTAATCGTAGATGGTCTTCACATGCTTAATTGTAGTTTGTAATAAGTAACGCGTTAAGCTACTAGGCTATAATATCAACAGTAGTGTATTAAATTGATGTATAAAAAGAACTTTATAATGCATTGCGTCATCACTATGAACTATGGTTACAAAAAGAACATAATTACTTTTTTTTCTGTGTATTTGAGGGTGAACCTAAAATATAGTCCTTGTTTAGCGGAGTTTTTGTAAATTGATTATCTAAAATGAACCGGGAGTTAAAAATAGTTTCTTCTGATTTTTATAAAGTAATTCTTCATTCTGATTTAAAAAATTTATGCTAAAGAATTAAATAGAATAACTTTTAGCAACATAGTTTTAAGTTTTAAATATTAAATTCAAACTATATTTTAAGTTACAGCTTTCTTCTATTTTAACTATATGCCATGTCAAACAAAACATGTAACGCTCGTTTATTGTGAAGAGCCTTCTAGTAAAGATCGCGTTATATGCGGTTGCAGCGGGCTATGAGCTTAAAACAGACACGAGCCCGAGATCAGGCATACGTCTGCACGGCAGGAAGCAATTCACTTAAATCTAGACCTTTGACGCTCAGAGAATGAAGTAATCTAACAACAAATTAGCTGCAGCATGACTTTTCGGCACAAGCTGATCTTACTACATTTCAATTTTGCCAAAGCTCAAGTTTACAGCATGCCACGACCACAAGACTACATTACTGCTGTGAATACATATTTTATGGGAATATAGAATATTGACCGAGTTTGAAAGATAACAGATTCATTAGAAATAAATATCCAATCAACGCAGCTCATGCCTTCATGGTCCATAATTATTGCGGTTACTTGCGTGCTTCGGACTTCCTCTGCTCCTTGGCTGCCACGAATAAAATAAAATTCTCCATAATCAACAAAATGAAAAAAATTATCCGTTAGGCAAACAGAGAAAACAAACATTTTTTTAGCTCAATAAAGATCAAATGCATGTCTATGCTAAGTACCATGTACAAAACAAAGGCATCAAAATGTTGTTTCTTAGGGATAAATATCCATCACAAAGCTTATAAACAAGAGGCCAAACATGCTATACTTGTGTTTGGACAAGTCATAAGAGAAAACTTGAGATCATGAAGAGAGATACAAATAGCAATAGACGTACCAGCTTTCTCCTCCTCACGTTTCTTTGCAGCATCGGCCCTTTGCTGTCTTATTAAAGCAAGACGTTCTGCATTCACAGAATAACAAGAGTTATGGCCGTTTGAAGTTTTCGAACAGTGTTTCGGTATGGACACAAGCTGACAAGCGGCAATAACATCTGATGAGATTCCACGCATCTTAGAAGATTTTATATCAGCTAAACAACATTAAATTTCAGCTCATAGGATATTAAGTACAAGAAAAAGGTAACCATCATATTCCAGAAGTGAACATCCAAAAGGCAACTACATTTTTCATAAGTGAAATTTTGGGAAGAAAATCAGCAATGCAGCAGTGAAGTTGGCATGGAACCATAAAACCACGGCAGAAATGCAACAATTTTATAAGGTAAACGTGGAATGCTTTCAAGTTAAAAACTAGTGTAATATCTAATAGCCTGTGCTGGAAAAAAAAGAGAAGGTAAGACCATTTCATTGGAATGCACGTTTGCACAAAATGAACTGGATATTGTCATGATATTTCCAGAAGCAAGACAATATTACAGGTTCTGGTCTTGTCAAAAAAGGGAAAAAAAATCCTAGAAGGATATCGGCAAGAATAACATAGAGTTCTCACCCAAATCTTTCCGTGCTTGTTCTGTTTTTCCTTGCTCCTGAAGCTTCATATAACGTTCATGAGCTTTTTGTTTCTCCAGCTCCTCTCTACAAAACAAACAAAATAACATGTAAATAACAAACCTAAAATGATTTGTAGAAAAAACATGTTTACAGATAATGATCTTGCATCCACCATCAATGCCATGTTTCAATAATCGGTGAAATATTAACATCAAGAATATGTTTTACCCCTAGGGAAGTGAATTTCAAGGTAGTGATGGTAAATAAAACAAGAGTATTGGGAGAGGTTATCTCTAGCAATTCATGAGCATGTAGCCTTATTTGCAAGTATCCAACAATCTGGTACAAAGCAACAGCTACCACAGGCTTTAATTAGCAGTTGTCCTCAAGCCAAATGATAACAGGACGAAATGGATATAACAATAAAAGCGAACAATAAGTATCAAAACACAACTTATTGCCTTGTAAAAAAAGAAAAGAAAATTCCTCGTTTAGCTCAAACATGAGAGTTCACCTTTCGCGCCTTGAGAGTTCAGTTGTCTTTCCAAGCTGCACAATGCAACCTTAGTTAGCTGAGCATATAGAAAAATTTGCAACAATTAGCTAGACATGGTAAAAAAAAATTGGAAGCAAATCCAGATGTAGAACATCAGATGGAATAATTAATATTGGGGATTATTTTCTTGTATTCCTCCAACCCTAATGGGTGGGTATATAGTTAACCATACATGGGCCTCGATGGGCCTACACAACTCCATACTCCAACACCCCCCCGCAGTCTGAACTACCGACGCAGCGGTGTTCAAGACTGGACAACAAAGAAAGACACCACACAACAGGGCCCCCGCAGCTACAACTAGCCACCCGCTATGTTGAGGCTGGTGCGAAACTCCGAGAACGTCGAGGAGGGAAGACCCTTCGTGAAGATGTCTGCAAACTGGGAGGTGGTCGGTACATGGAGGACCCGAACATCGCCAATGGCAACCCGGTCGCGAACGAAGTGTAAGTCGATCTCGACATGCTTCGTCCGCTGATGCTGAACTGGGTTGGTGGAGAGGTACACGGCGCTGACGTTGTCGCAGTAGACAAGTGTGCTCTTGACGAGCGGGCTGTGAAGCTCCGCCAAGAGCTGTCGAAGCCAGGACGCCTCGGCCACGCCGTTAGCAACAGCCCGGTACTCCGCCTCGGCACTGGAGCGGGAGACAACCGGCTGCCGCTTGGACGACCAGGAGACAAGGTTGCCGCCTAAGAAGACGGCGTACCCTGAGGTGGAGCGGCGAGTGTCCGGACACCCAGCCCAGTCAGCGTCGGTGTAGACGACAAGCTCAGCAGGAGGAGACCGGTGGAGGACCAGCCCGAAATCAACCGTGCCACGGACATACCGAAGAAGGCGCTTCATGGCAGTAAGGTGAGGCTCTCGGGGATCATGCATGTGGAGGCAAACCTGCTGAACAGCATAGGCAAGGTCCGGCCTAGTGAAAATGAGGTACTGCAAGGCCCCCACAATGCTCCAAAAAGCAGTAGGATTAGCGACTGGAGTACCCGCACCCTGCCGGCAGACCAGGTCCGGACGACTGGAGTCCACGAACCCTGCTGGCTGGCTACAATAGACAGTCTCAGACAGAGTGCCATGGAGGAAGGCATTCTTGACGTCGAGCTGGTGCACAAGCCACGAACGAGAGAGAGCAAGCGAGAGGACCGTGCGCACTGTAGCAGGCTTCACCACTGGACTGAATGTCTCATCATAATCCACTCCAGGCCGCTGAGTGAAACCCCGGAGAACCCAACGAGCCTTGTAGCGCTCGAGAGTACCACCGGCCTCTGCCTCTCCGTCCAGCTCTGATACCATGCTATTGGGGATTATTTTCTTGTATTCCTCCAACCCTAATGGGTGGGTATATAGTTAACCATACATGGGCCTCGATGGGCCTACACAACTCCATACTCCAACAATAATAATGAATTTCATAGACAGCTAAACACCATGAGATATTCATCTTACATTATGCACGATTTAACAAGGATTTATTTCAATAATAATATAACTACAATTACAGGAGGAGAAAAATCAGCAACTTATGATACTAGCATCACCATAGCAAGCCATCCGTGACATTAGTCTCTAAAAGGCTGGTGATTACAAATATTAGAAAAACCAAATATGCTGCCAGTAGTCACCAACTTACATCAACTTCCTTGGCCTTTATATTCCTTGCTTTCACCAAGTTTGGATTTTCAATCTGAATAATACCTTCAGTACCTTTATGTTTCTGGGAATATCATATAGCATGTCAAATCATTATGAAAGAAGCATTCACACGAGTATAAACTAGCAGGATTGAGAATCCTTACAGGCTTATCATCAGACTCGTCTTCAGATTCTTCCTCCTCAGATTCTTCTCTTTCTTCCTCTTGCTCCTCTTCCTCTTCCTCCTTCTACATGATTTTCAATACAGATCAATTGTTGCAATAATGTCAAAGTTCCACAATCAAATCTATGGCTAGGTATTGTCCATTTTTAAAAGATAGTAGCAAACCTAACTGAGGAAAGTTTTGTGGTAATATTGATGTCAACGATACAGCTTTAACAAATGTTTATCGACGTATATCTTGAATCATCTATATCCATACTTCAGAGTTATTGGCACCTCCAGCGATCCAACAAATAAATGACGTAACTAATTTTGTTCGTGTTTTTTTAATTTTTTAGACATGCATTAGATTGTGCAAATGAAATAGCTAAATTGCACTACAGCATCATCAGAATTGTAGAACAGCTCAATAACCAAAAAAAAATGCAACGGAACCAATATGATCGCCAAAACTCAATTGAAGTATGGGCCATTAAATTATCAAACCATGGTACCCATTCTAGAAAGTGATCTACCAGAAATATGCAAAGGAGGTAGCTGTTGGTTTACTAACAAATCAATTGATGAACAATTCCATTTTTGACTCGTAGGAGTGCAAAAGGGTCAGAGGGGATAAGCATAATATTCAGCAAGTGGATGAATCTAATCGAGTGAATTTTACGGACCTTCTTAAAGGTGCGTGGACGACCTGAAGTACCAGCAGCTGCAATTATTTGAAAAGAAATGTTATCAGAACCAAGTCATGCATAGCAGGATATCCACAGAATGCAGCCATCCAGATGCTCAAGTATGAAACAATATAAAATATGGGAATATGTTAACTGTAGCATTTTCCCCCTGTACCCAGCCTCAAAGACCTTTATCTGAGGCCAGATACAGCATGCTATTGATTTCTCACTGCGTTTAAACTTCACAGAAACCCTTTTACGTGAAGATCTGAAACAGTGAACGCAAAATAAAAAGTACAAGCAAATCAATAGCAGAACAGCATCATGTTGTCCTACTGCGTCATTGGATGAATAAAGCAACTAAACCTTCGAAAAACAATTATCTACACTAATTACACGGAACGTACAAACAGGTGACTGATGAGCTTCTGAATCGAACAACTAGATCAGCGAATCCCCGTCCTTCCAACGACCCGAGACACCATCGAATCCCATCTGCACATGGTTACCCCGCGGCGGCGGCGGCAGCAAAAAGCAAGGAATCTCAAGCCCGCAACTCGCAACAAGCTACCCGCAGGGTTCGAATTCTGCTCGACCACGCAAACCCAGTCAGAAGCACCTCGCGCCGGAAACATCAGATCAAGCGGTCGCCTCGGCTCGGAGGCGAACCCCGCGGGCAAGCTCCGGGCATGAAATCGAATTCCACTTAATCAACAGGACCAAACGGAAAGGAGGGACGGGGGCGTTACCGATCTCCTCGGGCGTGGAGAAGTTGCGTCGGCCGGTGGGCTTCCCCTTGAACTTTCCCCTCCCCATGGCGGCGGCGGGCGAGGGGCGGGCGCAGGTAGAGAGAGAGAGAGAGAGAGAGAGAGAGAGCTGCGGTGGAAGGAGCGGGTTCGCCTAAGCCGCGGGTGGGCAGGGCAGGGCACTGAACCGCGGAAAGAATCGGAAACCCTACCTCTTTTTAGCACCGCTGCTGGTGGGCTGGGATCCTGGGAATCTCGTGGGGTGGGGAGGGGGAGAATGGCCGAATAGGGGGAACTCAGAGGTTCGGCCCTCAACAGTACGGGCTGCCGGGCTCCAGCCTCCAGCAGAGGCCGGGACCGGGAACCGGGTGCCAAGTACGTTGACCCGTTGACTAGACGGCTCACTCAGGTCTTTGCGTCTCGGACTCTCGGGCTCTCGGGTCGGGTCCATTTCTGTTCGGCTCGGTGCCTCGGTCGGTGAAGGCCGCGTTGTGTGCCAGGGTTGCTGACGGTAACGGAAACGACGCCAAGTTCAGCAAGACGCGCGAGAGGTGGCCGAACGATGGAGCGGTGAGGTGGCGTTGTTGTTACCATCAGCTGCAATTAGATCGGTGCTGAGAGGACAGACGAGGTTAATGTCACGTCCGGCCCAGTTTGTATGGCCCAGTAGTGGCTCATGAGTGCGGGATACACGTATTAGTGCCACCTTACTAGTTTAGCAAGGGTGGAGGCAACTTATAAGCCATTGTCTTCCAGTCGTAGCACCTTTAGGTTAACCCTTTTACACGAAGCGAAGACGAAAGTGTAGGCAGGGTGCTATGTGTACGCGTGCACGCCCCTCGGAAGGGCTGTGCGGGGGCGGCTCATGGAAGGGCGGGTGTTACAAATGGTATCAAAGCCGACCCTCGCGGCGTACGGGTCAGTGTGCGGGCATAGGGCGCATGGCGCGTATGGCCCGAGTAGGACATACGGCATGGACTATGGCGCCGGCACTGGACGTACGATCGTGTACGATCGTGCGCTAAGAGGGAACGTTTCTGGACATTTACCCGGGTGGATGAGTTGCGCCGACGAGGACGTCGGGTTTTTTAGGGGGGTGTATGTCACACCCGACCCAGTTTGTATGGCCCAATAGTGGCCCAACGCGTACGGGTCAGTGTGCGGGCATAGGGCGCATGGCGCGTATAGGACATACGACATGGACTATGGCGCCGGCACTGAACGTTTCTGGACATTTACCCGGGTGGATGAGTTGCGCCGACGAGGACGTCGGGTTCTTTGAGGGGGGTGTATGTCACACCCGACCCAGTTTGTATGGCCCAGTAGTGGCCCAATGCGTACGGGTCAGTGTGCGGGTATAGGGCGCATGGCGCGTATAGGTCATACGACATGGACTATGGCGTCGGCACTGGACGTACAGTCGTGCGCTAAGAGGGAACGTTCCTGGACATTTACCCGGGTGGGTGAGTTGCGCCGACGAGGACGTCGGGTTCTTTAAGGGGGTGCATGTCACACCCGGCCCAGTAGTGGCCCATGAGATAACTTATAAACCTTTGTCTTTCAGCCACAACACCGATCGTGCGCTAAGAGGGAACGTTTCTGGACATTTATCCGGGTGGATGAGTTGCGCCGACGAGGACGTCGGGTTCTTTGAGGGGGCTGTACGTCACACCCAACCCAGTTTGTATGGCCCAGTAGTGGCCCAACGCGTACGGGTCAGTGTGCGGGCATAGGGCGCATGGCGCGTATAGGACATACGACATGGACTATGGCGCCGACACTGGACGTACGGTCGTGCGCTAAGAGGGAACGTTCTTGGACATTTACCCGGTTGGGTGAGTTGCGCCGACGAGGACGCCGGGTTCTTTGAGGGGGGTGCATGTCACACCCGGCCCAGTAGTGGCCCATGAGATAACTTATAAACCTTTGTCTTTCAGCCATAGCACCGATCGTGCGCTAAGAGGGAACGTTTCTGGACATTTATCCGGGTGGATGAGTTGCGCCGACGAGGACGTCGGGTTCTTTGAGGGGGGTGTACGTCACACCCAACCCAGTTTGTATGGCCCAGTAGTGGCCCAACGCGTACGGGTCAGTGTGCGGGCATAGGGCGTATGGCGCGTATAGGACATACGACATGGACTATGGCGCCGGCACTGGACGTACGGTCGTGCGCTAAGAGGGAACGTTTCTGGACATTTACCCGGGTGGGTGAGTTGCGCCGACGAGGACGTCGGGTTCTTTGAGGGGGGTGCATGTCACACCCGGCCCAATAGTGGCCCATGAGATAACTTATAAACCTTTGTCTTTCAGTCATAGCACCTTCGGGTTAACCTTTTACACGAAGCGAGAACGAAAATGTAAGCATGGTGCTATGTGTACGCGTGCACGTCCCAAGGGCTGTGCGGGGCGGCTCGTGGAAGGCGGGGTGTTACAGTTAAGGGAGAGGCAAAGCGCGGGCTGAAGGTTGGTGAGACGGGGGATGATTAAGCGTTACAGTGAGCAGCGGTTGAACGTATAAGGCTACCCGCACTGGTGCTCGGCATGCCGAGCGGTATCCCGCCACGTCGGAAGATTCCGTTCGTGATGGCGGTTTGCGAGCTGCAGCGACAGCCGGTAAACGAATCGCTAGGCGCTAAATCATCCCGCGACCCGGTACATGGAGAGAGAGAGAGAGAGAAATGGCAGCGCTAAAGCTCCAGGGCTCGCCTGCTCCAACCACCTCGCGCGCCTGCGCCTCGCTCCGCCGCCGCATGGAGGAGCTCGTCGTGCGGGATGGTGCCCGGGTGGGCCTTCTCGGTGTCGTCCAGGACGCCGGCGGCGGCGCCGGCGAAGTAGGCCGTGAGCCGCCTCCGCTCCACCTCTCCGCCACGCGCGCCGCCTCCGCGGGGAGCCGTGCAGCCCGCGCCGGCCGCCGGCGCCCTTGCTCGCCACCGCCGCCTGCGAGCAGCTCCACCTCCGCCGCCGCCGCACGCCACCTTCCCGCTCCGCGGTCCACCCGTCCGTCCGCTCGTCCGCCGCCGCACTCCGCCCGCCCGTTCGCTGGCTGCCGTGCTTCGCCATCTCCCGTCATCCGCCCGCCCCACCACCACCAAGCAGCGCCAGAGGACCACCACGGCCTCCGCCTCGCCAGCTGCGCGGAGCTCCGCGGCCTCAGTGCAGTGCGCCGCCCGCGTCCGCCGGCGGGCTCGCGGCCGCCACGCTCGCCACGGCCACCGTGACGCCGACGGCCAGCACCCTGGAGGTCTCCGAGGCCGCCCGCGCAGGCCACCCGCCGGCGCTGGAGGGGAGGGGCCCGGGCGTGGACGCCGCGGCGGAGCTCGGCGGCCCGGGCCTCCACGCCGCGGGGACCTCGCCGCGCTCGAGCCGCCGCCGCAGCTCACCGGCCCCGCACCCGCCGCCGCAGGCTGCTCCCTGCCTCCGCCTTCCCCGCATCCTCTGCCATTGCCACGCCGTGCAGGGCTGTCGTGCTCCTTGTCGGCGGGGACGGGGCAGCCGGAGACGCCGCGGCCGACGCTAGCGCCGAAGCGGGAGTGGGAGGGGCGGTGGGACGACGCCGTCGGGGTCGATGGGGGAGATGGGAGCGAGAGGGGAGGGTCGAAGAGGACTTGGGCAGCAGCTTCTTCCCTGCCGCCGCCGCGGAGAATGGGGAGGGGAGCGGGCGGAAGGGCCCGGGCAGGCGGCGGCACGCTGGTGGGAGGAGGGCGCGATGGTGTTGACGCCGGCTTGGAGGTAGCCGAGGAGCCGGTGCGCGCCGTCGTCGATCTCCAGCAGCTCCTCGCGCGCCCAGCTTGTGACCTCCCACTGCTTTCCGTTCTCCCCGGCGGCGGCGGCAACAACAGTAGCGCTTGCGGCCTCCGGTGCCTAAGCCGCGCGCGGGAGAGGGCCGGCGGACGATGGCGAGGCGGAGAGGGATGGGAGGGGGCGGCGGCGTGGAGAGGCGGAGGAGCCGAGGAGGGAGAGAGAGTGAGGGGAGAAAGAGAGAGAGTGAGCGAGGGAATAGAATATATAATATGTCTGTAGTTGGTACAGAGAGTGAGATAGAATGTGAACGAGTGCGGAAGAAAGTGATAGAGAGTGAAAAATCTCGATGATCAGGACAGAATATTCTCTTTTAGAGGTAGAGTAGAGAGTGACAAGTGCGAATAGCCTGAGAAGGAAGAAGATAAACGGTGGCACCAACATCTCGAGCGTTGGATGGCTATTGTCAGGGGCGGAGCCAGGATCATGCGAGGACCCTGGCTATTGTATTGGATAAATGAGATTAATCGTCCGAAAATCTTGAAGAAATAGTGATCTTGTTCTTTTAGTATCTCCATTTCTACACAGAATCCAATCGTTCGAGGAAAATTTTTGCGTCCTCTACTCCGTAGTAGTCTCGTCCACGTAGAAAATAAATATCACATGTTTAGGGGATATTTGAATCCACATGGCAAGAGCAAAAAAAAAGAGTAAAACTTTTACCCTCAAAAAAAGATGGTAAAAATTTTGCTGTTGGGGTCGTGTTTTTGCAAAAGCTTGACCTTCGGCATTGTTGACCCATTCAAAAGAACAAGGTTCCGTGGTTTGGCAGCACCTAAGAAAAGGTCGAAGGTGGCTCGAGCACGCGGAGGTTAAAACAAAGGTCTCAGATACCTTTGGGTTAGGAAGAAAGCTTATCAGCCTAGGCAACCAGGTCAAAATTGCTGAAAGAGACGACCTTCGTTATCGTCAGCTCTTTCCGAAGTCAAAGTCCAGTGACCTGCCGACGTTCGAATGAAGTTCGAAGGTGACACTGGTGTTCACAAGGTAAAAATAATAGCTAGGCTAACCTTCGACTCGGATTTGATGTGGTCCGGAAGCCGAAGGCGATAAACAGTGACCCGGAAAGCGAAAGCGATAAACCGAAGGTGAGAGGTCGAGTTTCCCAAAGGCATGGGTGGGAGTGTCACGCATACAAGCGAAGGTCTCCACCGATTCATCACCAAACTCTCGACTCGCCGCGCACCTTCGATGGCATGTAAGGTGGCCCGGCGTTAGGGTATTCATGTTTCTTATGTTGTAAAGGAATATTCGTGTTAGGAAGAAAACCGCGACTTCTGAGATGCAAGATGTGTAATGGCGTGAGTAGATAGTCAAATTCGAGTTTGTGCACATGGTAGAAATATCAATTATACCCCTCCGTAACGTCCGTTGTAATAGGTTGAGCCGAAGGGTATAAATGTAATTGTGATGATTGTAACCCCTATAAAATGAGGTCTCCCCCTCCTTTCATAGGGATCGTATTTTGATGAATGGAAGCATAGTATTTGATCACACTGCTGGTTTGAGTTCTCTGTAAAAAATGCAAACCAACATTTGCCATTAGGGGTGTTTGGATCCAATGGCAAAACTTTTGGCAAAAATCCATTTAAACCCCATTCTCCCTCCTTTTGCCATGGGGTGTTTGGAGGCAAATAGCAAAAGTTTTGCCTTTTTGTCCAATTTTACCACAATGTTGAGCCAAAAGATTTTTGTCATTTCATTTTTGATTTGTCCTTTTGCCATGGGGTGTTTGGAGGCAAATGGCAAAAATGCAAATGGCAAAAAAGTGGCAAAATTTTTGCCATTTGCCCATGATCCAAACAGCCCCTTGTTTGGATCCATCAGCAAATGGCAAATGTCATTTATTTTGCCAATTGTTTTTGCAATTTGCCTCCAAACACCCTATGGCAAATAGGCAAATAGAAAAAGAGATGGCAAAAATTTTTTAGGTCAATATGGTGGCAGAATTGGGCAAAAGGGAAAAAATTCCGGCCCCACCTGCACCAGCCCACACACCCGACCCCGGCCCCGGCGCATCGCCCCGACCCCGCCGCCGCCCCGCAGATCATCCGCCGCCGCCGTCACCGACCCTCTTCCTCCTCCACCGCCGTCGCCGACCCTCCTCCTCCCCCACCGCTGCCGTCCCCGAAGCTCCTTCGGTGCAGATCCAGGACGCCGGCTTCTCCTTGTTGTTGCCGGCCGACGAGTGGGCGTTCCCGGACGGCTCCGAGCTGGAGTTGGACTGCGGGGTGGCCGGGACCGCCGCGGCGCCGGGTGTTGGTGGTCGTTACAACCCAATTTCGACCACCAATACTCGGGAATAAATAAGGCTTTATGCAACATTCCATGTACTTAGGTTTTATTTCTAATAAAGTTCCACGAGTTTTGGTGAGTGTCACTTATGCATGTACAACATTGCCAAATACGTGCTATAGGGGTTGAAATGACCAATTCGGCCGAACGACACGTTCGGCCGGTTACCCCCTTAGCCTTATAGGCCATCGGGAGCCATCCACGTCAACGATGACCGAACGACAGCAACATACGACACGTGGACGACCGCCAACTCAACCCGAAGAACCGACACGTCATCCTGGGCCCACACAGCACGAAGTACATCACCAGAGGCTGGGCCAGGGAGTCCATAGAGCAGAGGCGGTGTAGGGGGGCAGGCCTGGGCCTCCAGGCCCGTTCGGCCGAACAAGGCAGTTCGGCCGAACCGCCCCCACTGCCCAAACCGCCTCCAGGGGTTGCATCCTGGCCCTTGAAGGCCAAGGCGGTGCATCCACTGGTTCGGCCGAACCAGGGAGTTTGGCCGAACCAGCATCTTCGGCTGAATCCAGGGAATCTTTCCCCTAGATGCCTTGGCGGTTACCCTGCCTACAACCGCCATCAACCGCTATAAATTGGACAGCCCTAACCCTCATTCAACACACACCAAGCCAAGGATCTCATTTTCACTTTCATTCTAGTAGAGTTAGGATAGTTTAGTTGGGAGTTAGAGTTGAGTCGAGCTTGCCTCGGAGGTTCCGGAGTCGTCTTCAGAAGCTCTGGTATAAGCTCTTGTATCTTTTCCTTTTCCTTTTGTAAGACTCTGAGTTATCAATATAGTTATCTTTATCACTTTGCCTTTGTCATTTGTAGCTTGCCTCTACTTTATTCTAGTTGCATCTATATCGTGTTTAGAATATAGTCAACTCTAGGTCCAGTACTTCTAGTTCTTGTTTAAGTCTTTGTCTTAGTTGGTTCTTCGATCTTGCTCCATACTGGAGGTGAATTGTCACCAAGAGTATTGACAAGGTTGCTTGCTCTTGCTAGTGGAGTAAGTAGTTGTTGACTAGTGTAAGAGTGGTTCCTAGACTAGCCAGTGGCCTTAGTTTGCCCCTGAGTCCACGGAGGTGGTAGCCGTTAGGTGGTGACAGCCTGTGACGAACCGGATTCTCAACGACGAGAATCCGACTCCCTGTACCCTCGAGATAGTCCCAGGAGTAGCAGCTATCTCGTACAGAACTCATGTCAGTCGAATATCACAACCATACAACGATAAAAGATTCATTACATGACATATGTAAAACATAGCGTCTGGTACAAGCCCTCTGGGCTAAATCGACAATAAGAAACATCTGCGCAGCGGTAGCTAGAACATCAGGGTCCACTCCTCCACAGGCATCCTTGAGCATAGCGCGCACCCATCAGTCGTACCACCCGTCCTGGTTGAACTCGTGGTCGGGGTCTTCACCTGAGAACCCAAAGTCTGTCCCCAAGGAAATGGGACAGGTTCACGTCACCAACCATAATATGATGCAAGCTTTAAAGTGGCCTATTCTATGGATATAGAAATAATCAAGGTATTGAGCCAGGGTTTTTCTTATGCAAGCAGCAACAATAACTCAAATTCATCTCATCACCAACTCCTTCTCACACACACACCTTCACTCCCAAAACCACCCATCAGCCTCACATTTTCCCATCGGGCTCGTCCTGCCACGGCAGGTTCCCGCATACATCATCCACCAACACCTTTCACTCACTAGTCGACTCGGTGAGCTCCCTCCCCACCTTGTCTCAACAGCCTCAGCTGGACCAATCTCTCACAACCCAAATCAAGGATGAGGTAAGAAAGCAGATTCCCATGCTAGTCGGGGCTTATAAAAAATGGGTCGTCCGTAACCGTGGACACGGCTATACGTATAGTTTACACTCTGCAGAGGTGGCACTCCAGGAATCCATCCGGGCTGCAAGGCTAGTTCGCAACCAACCTGAGACACAGCCCACAGCAAAGACCCTAAACAGTAATGGCGCCAATCCTGTCTCCCTGGGCTCGGGAAACATCCGATCTAACATCTGCCCCAGGGTCGTGAAACCTTCCCACCGGGGCCAGTCGGGGGCCGTGGTAATTCAGGGAGATTACGCCGCAACGAATCCCCCCTACACATATCAAGCTCGATTCTCCCATAGTCTCGGCGCCGCACTAGAGTAGGCTTGCTGGAACCCTCCCCATACTGGGTAGATGGTGAGCACGGTAATCCCACGTCCAAAGTTGGGGCACGACTCGGTCCTTAATTGTCGGTAAAGCGAGTATCTGCGTCATAAGCGATCCGCCGCAACGGTCCGCAATCGGCACCCATAACAGGTATAGCCGCCCAAACTCCTCAAGTACTCCACGAGTACCAGTATCCAGGAACCATGTACCCGCAACTGGTACTCCGTAGGGACTGCCCGAGTGCAGTCCCCAAGCACCTCGATCAAACGATCGAGTTGTTATTACTCGCTTACACCGCCTAGCTGCACTACTCCTCCCATACCACCCACAACTCACGCCAAGAGGATCAAAATCACAACCATCCCATCACATGCATGGCATAGCATAATCATAAAGTGAGTAGTAGGTAGCAAGGTAACAGGATATTAACAAAGGCAGTGCAGGTTTATCATGCGAGTAAAGTAAAGCGCTAGCATACTAGTTTGCATGTCTAATAGGTATTTCAGAGAATGGTCGGGCGTGAACCTGGGCAAAGGTCTTCGTCCTCGTCAAAGCAGTTGTCGTAGTGGTCCGGCTCCTCCTGACTCTCCGGAGCTCCTATGGTTGCGTAAAAATAAAATAAGACGCGGCTACTAGCAAAGAAACTCCAAAACAGCGACGAAGGAAGTCCTTAATTTTTGAAGTTGATTTATTATTACTACGTGCAGAAGGGCCGGCGGCGGCTTTTAAAGGGGGTTGGCGCTAGGGTTTGCGGCACGGACGGCGAGATGGGATGGCCAGGCGCTCGTGGACACGCGGCGCCTATCGGACGGGCCGCACAGGGTTGATGGGATAGGCTCGGGTGGTTGGAGGTCATGGGCGCGCGTGCGAGAGAGCGGCCGGCGCGGGGAAGAAGAAAGAGAGGACGGAGAGAAAGCTGACAAGCGGGACCCGCCTGTCAGTGAGAGAGTGAGAGAGAGACGCGGCGCGCACGCGGTGGAAGTTCGGGCCGCAGCTGGGCCGAATGGCCGGATGGGCCGCTTGGTTGGCTGGCTCGGGGGAAAGGAATTCGAGGGGGTTTCCTGGACTTGGCTCGGAGATTCGGCCCACGAACAGTTAGTTAGATTTGAAAATTAGTTTGGGTAGTTAGAGTTTGAATTCAAATCTAGAATTTGAATTCAAACCAACCAAAAATCCAAATAAATCCAAATAACTCCAAATCACACCATTTCATCCTTAGCACTTCAAATTGATTTTAAATTTCAAAATTAAATTGCTTAAGAATTTTGGGAAGCATTTAGGAAAAATTTTAAGTATGGGTTTGCATGCACAACAATCCACCAAAAATTTTGAATTCACATTTTTGCACTCATCAAATCCTAAGGGTATTTTTAGGGTTGTTACAGTCTCCCCCCTCACAAGAATCTCGTCCTCGAGATTTGTGATTACCTATGGTTTAAACAAGTGGGGGTATTTCTCCTTTAGTACTGACTCCTCCCAAGTAGCTTCTCTTTCTGAATGGTTGCTCCACTATACTTTACAAAATGGGATAGCTGAGCTTCTGTTCTCTTTGACTGCTCTGTCTAGTATCTTCTCTGGGTACTCCAGATACTCCAAGGTGTCTTGTAGGTCTAATGCCTCTGTCTTGACCTCATGTTCTGGTACTCTCAGACACTTCCTCAACTGAGATACATGGAACACTGGGTGCACTCCCGCTAGGTTCTCTGGTAGGTCTAGCTTGTAGGCTAGCTTTCCTATTCTCTCCAGTATCTGATACGGTCCAACAAAACGGGGTGCTAGCTTCCCTTTCACTTGGAATCTCTTATGCCCTCTGAGGGGTGACACTTTCAAATAGACGAAGTCCCCTACTTCGAACTCTAGATCTCGTCTCCTTTTATCTGCATAGCTCTTTTGTCGGCTCTGAGCTGTCTTCAGGTGCTCATGGATCTTGGCCACATTTCCTTCTGCCTCTACAATCATGTCAGGTCCAAAGAATGTTCGTTCTCCCACCTCTGACCACATTAGAGGCATTCTGCATTTTCTGCCATATAGTGCCTCAAAGGGTGACATCTGTAGGCTGGCCTGGTAGCTGTTGTTGTAGGAAAATTCTGCATAAGATAGACTCTTCTCCCAGTTTGTGCTGTATGCCAGAACACATGCCCTCAACAAGTCTTCAAGAACCTGGTTCACTCTTTCGGTCTGCCCATCTGTCTGAGGGTGGTAAGCTGTGCTATACTCCAAGGTTGTCCCGATGGCTTGATGTAGGCTTTTCCAGAACTGAGCTGTGAATTGTGGTCCTCTATCTGACACAATACTTCTTGGTGCCCCATGCAGCTTGAGAATGTTGTCTATATATAGCTCTGCTAGCTTGCTTACTGGGTGTGTGCTTTTGACTGGTATAAAGTGGGCTACCTTTGTCAGCCGATCAACTATGACCCAAATGGCATCATTTCCTTTCTGAGTGCGAGGTAGGCCGACCATGAAATCCATGCTGATATCTTCCCACTTCCACACTGGAATTTCTAGTGGTTTCAGCAGTCCTGCTGGTCTTTGATGTTCTGCCTTGATTCTTCAACAAGAGTCGCACTTGGCTACATACTCTGCTATGTCCTCTCTCATTTTCTTCCACCAGAACTTATCCTTCAGATTTTGATACATCTTGGTGCATCCTGAGTGTATCGAGTACTTGGACTCATGAGCTTCTGAGAGAATTGTTCTCCTGATTTCCTTGTCTTGCGGTACACATATACGGTCTTTCAGCCATACTGTCGCTGCTTCATCTACTCGGAAGTCAGGTGCCACTCCTCGCTGGATATCCTCTTTTACTTCTTGGATTTTTGGACACTTTTCTTGAGCTTCTTTGATTCGGTCTTCTAGGTTGTACTTTACCCTCATTTCTTGGGGTTTTCCTTCTTCTACTAGCTCGAGTTTCAGCATGTACAATTCCTTTGCTAGTTCTGGCTGACTTTCTTCTATCATCAAATTGTTGCAATAACTCTTTCGGCTCAAAGCATCTGCCACTACGTTGGCTTTGCCAGGATGGTAGTGTATCTCCAAGTCGTAATCCTTGATCAGTTCTAACCACCTTCTCTGCCTCATGTTCAGTTCGGATTGGGTAAAGAAATACTTCAAACTTTTGTGATCCGTGTAGATATCGCACTTGTTGCCAATCAGGTAGTGCCTCCAGATCTTCAATGCATGTACCACTGCTGCCAGTTCTAAATCATGTGTGGGGTAGTTTTCCTCATGTTTCCTCAGCTGCCTCGATGCGTAAGCAACAACCTTGCCCTCTTGCATCAGAACACATCCCAAACCTTGTCTCGAAGCATCGCAATAGACTACGAAATCCTTGCGAATATCTGGTAGTGTCAATACTGGCGTTGTAGTGAGTTTGTGCTTGAGCTCTTGGAAACTTCTTTCGCACTTGTCCGTCCAGTCGAATGGGACATTGTTCTTGAGTAGTTCGGTCATTGGCTTGGCAATCTTGGAGAAGTTCTCAATGAACCTTCTGTAGTAACCGGCCAAACCCAGAAAGCTTCGGATTTCCGTGACACTCTTCGGCTGCTTCCATTCTGCTACTGCCTCAATCTTTTCTGGGTCTACTGCTACGCCCTCAGCTGTCAACACGTGACCCAAAAAGGCTTCTTTCTCCAGCCAAAATTCACACTTGCTGAACTTCCTGTAGAGTTGATGCTGCCTCAGCTTCTCTAGTACAATCCTTAGATGCTTCTCATGTTCTTCGGCTGTCTCTGAGTAGACTAGTATGTCGTCAATGAACACCACTACGAACTTGTCTAGTTCCTCCATGAATACCTTGTTCATCATGTTCATGAACTAAGTGGGTGCGTTGGTCAAACCGAAGGACACAACGGTGAACTCGTACTGCCCGTACCGAGTCACAAAGGCTGTCTTGGGAATGTCGCCTTCTCTAATCTTCATCTGGTGGTATCCCGATCTCAGATCAATCTTACTGAAGTATTTGGCTTTCTTCAACTGATCTAGCAAGTCATCAATCCGAGGTAATGGGTACTTGTTCTTGATCGTCACTGCGTTCAGGGATCGATAGTCTACGCACATGCGCATTGACCCATCTTTCTTCTTCACAAACAACACTGGCGATCCCCATGGGGATGCACTTGGTCGAATCACCCCGCTTTCAAGCATCTTTTTCAGCTGCTTCTTGAGTTCCTCCAGTTCTTCCACTGACATTCTGTATGGTCTCTTGGTAATGGGCCCTGTGCCTGGTTGCAACTCGATTATGAACTCTACGTCTCGGTCAGGTGGTAATCTTGGTAGTTCTTCGGGAAACACGTCGGTGTACTCACACACAACAGGCACTTCTTCGATCGTCTTTTTCTCGATAGAGTATACCAACTGTCTCAGAATACATGTTCTTGATTTTTTCACTGTTCTTCTTCTTTGTGGCTCTACTGTTACTCTGACTCCGCTAGGGTGTGTCAACTCAACTGTTCTGGGTGAGCAACTGATTACTCCTTTGTGCTCTGTAAGCCAATCCATTCCTAGTATCACGTCAATTCCGTCTGACTTCAGGACTGTCAAGTCTCCTACGAACTCCTGCCCACCTATCGCCAGTCTAACTGCTGGGCACTCTAAGGTGCACCTAAGCTCTCCTAAGGGAGAAGTAGTGACTATAGGTCTAGCCTTAGGTATTGTCGGGAGTGACTGCTCTTTCACAAACTTTGTCGAGATATAAGATCCAGTTGCTCCAGAGTCAAATAATATCAAAGCTGGAATGCCATTTACTGAAAACTCACCGAGCACAACGTCAGGAGCGTCCTCGGCTTCTTCCTCTGTCAGGTGGTTGAGGCGTCCTCTCTGCACTGAAGTTGGCTGCCTGTCTTGTCCTCCAGGTGCTGGTGCATTGGCTGGGGTTTGTTTGTTCTTCTTCTCCGGACAGTCAAAGGACTTGTGACCGGGCTTCCCACAAGCAAAACAGACCACTGAGGTCCCTCCACCAATTCTGGGCGTGTTGTTTGGCTTCCAGTTGGGGTTTCCCTGGCCTGATTAGCTATTGTTTCTGTTACCAAAGCTGCTGTAGTTGTTACCTCTACTGCCAAAACTGTTGCTGTTACTGCCTCTGTTACCCTGGTAGCTGTTTCTGTTGAACCCTGAGCTTCCTTGGCTGTTGCTCTACTGAAAGCTTCTCCTGAGCATGTTGCTCTGGCCACTCCTCGGCCTCTGACTTAGTCTGTGGTTGTGCAACTGTTCAGCCTTTCTTTTCTTCTCTCTCCAAGTATCTTCAAGACCCACTCTTTCCTTCTCAACTGCGATAGCCCTGTCGATCAACTCTCTGAGTGTCCTGTGTGAACTCGCTGCGAGTGCTGTCCTCAAACCTCTGTGCAAACCATGCTGGAACCAAAAATGCTTCTTCTTTTCAGTGTTGACGTCTTCAGGAGCGTACCTCGACATCTTAGCAAAGTGTCGAGCGTACTCAGCTACAGACAAACTTCCTTGGGTCATTGTTCTGAACTCCATTGCTTTATGCACCATGACTTGTTCTGGAATATGGTACTCTTTGAAAGCTTCACAAAACTCTAGCCAGGTGATCTGAGCTGGGTTCGCGTGAGAGTCATAGTAGCTCTCCCACCACGCTTTCGCTGCGCCTTCAAGCTGGTGTGCCGCAAGGGCCACACATTCCTCTTCAGTGTAGTCTGTCAGGTCCAGCTTCGTCTCGATGGTACGCAACTAGTCGTGTGCGTCGAGGGGTTCGTCCGAGTAGTCGAAGGTGGGTGCTTTCAACCTGATGAACCTTTCAATCTTCCTTTGTAGGTCTTCCTCACGGTGTCCCTGACGGTTCTGGTTCTGGTTTCCCTGTATCTGTTGCATAGCTTGCATCATCTGAGTATTGGCCTGTGCCATCTGTTGCATCAGCTGTGTTTGAGTAGTCATTACTTCTACCAAGTTAGGCGGTGGCGGTGGTTGCTGGTCGTTCTGCTGGTTCTGCTGAGGTTCCACTGCTGGTTCTTCCATCTCCACTTCCTGTTCTCCACCTGGTGCGTTGTTCTCGGGCTGGATCATGCCTGCTGTGCATCCACGACCCCTGCCTCTAACTGCAACTGCTGCTCTTCCACGACCATGACCTCTGACACGTCCTCTGCCTCTAGCTGCCATTGCTGCCTCTTCTTGCTCAGCTTCCTCAAAACATGCAAGCAGTCGGTTGGATCTTCGGATCGACATCTTGCTGTATTTTTCATAGAGCAGATTTAGTGGCGGTCGGTAAGGGTTAGGTTAGCGTAACTAGAGTAGGAGCTGCACACATGAAATAGACTCAACACTAAAGTACACTCAAGATGAACATCAATAAAACTGCAAGAACAACCATAAAGATCGATCATTCATTACAGCATTACACCCTAGACATGAGTACTATCCCGAGGCCAGCTCCTGAAACCTTGAGGATTAGTACATCTAAGCGGATGCTACATCGTGGCTGAGCCAAAAGGTGGTCATGATCTACTAAGTCTAAACATCTACTCATGAAGATAGATACAATTCTCATCACCTCTGCTGACATCTGCTGATACTGCCTACTGCATCTGTCTCATGCTGCTGAAAGTGCCTGTGAGGCGCGCTGCCAACCTCACAACCTCAGTCTCTGTCTGCTGCTTGATCACTGCCTGTCGTCGTGGAGAGTGTCCGTGAGGCGCGCTGCCAACCTCGCTGTGTCCATCTCAGGTTCTGTCATCTGCTTCTCTAGGTGTGCCAGTTCTTGTCTCAGTCTTGTCATCTCGGGAGTAAGGGTTCGAGCCTCAGGTAGTGGTATCGGCTCAACTCGGCTTGGTGAAATCCTGTAGTGCTTTATCCTGGGTTCAACTCTGCGTTCCTCTGGAAGTCCTTGGTTCACTGTGATCACCTCTGCTACCCTCTTCCTGTCTGACCTTACCCAACTACTAAGGGTCCTTCGAGCTTCATCCGTTGCCATAATCTGTTGAAGACTCAAGTACTTCATCAGCTGGTAGTTCCGTCCACTCTTCTCCTTGTAGCTATCCACCTCTTCCTGAAGTTCCAAGTTGTGACTGTCCAACCAATATACTTCTTCCTTCAGTCCTTCTATCTCTTCTTCCTTGGCTGCTAGTGCTTTGTCCTTTTCTGCGAGTTGATCTTCCAGACGGACATCTCGAGCATGGTGAGTTGCTCGGATCAGTCCTGCCAACTGCCTGTTGTTGCGAGCTTCGTATTCCAGGACTTTGACTTCTCTTGCTTTAGCTTTGAGTCGCTCCTCAAGTAAG
This sequence comes from Echinochloa phyllopogon, assembly GCA_033239725.1. Lineage (NCBI taxonomy): Eukaryota > Viridiplantae > Streptophyta > Magnoliopsida > Poales > Poaceae > Echinochloa > Echinochloa phyllopogon. The sequence goes on from BTCW01000014.1 coordinate 51,014,603, forward strand.
GCGATCCTGTTGTCCTTCTCCATCAGCTGGATGTCCTGCTTCCATACCCTCTCTTTCAGCTTGGCAACTTTCTCTTCTAAGCCAATGTTCAAGTACTCCTGCTCAATCATGCACTGAACTGAGGTCCGTAGGGTCACGTTCCGCTCTCGGTCTGCTGCGTGAGCCTGCAAGCTGACTACGTCTCTGTCTGTTGGATCTTCAAGAGCCCTCGGTAGGTACCGGAAACGAGTGTGGCTGAGCTGGTTCTGGTACACAAGTGTGGCAAGTCGGAGTATCCTCATGGCTATAGTCTGCACTGCCCGACTGAAGGTGCTCTCGCTGGTAGCTGCTCGTAACATCAGTGACCTTGGTCGTCCAGGGATATTCGGTACTACCATCTGCAACCAGGTGTGTACTCTCTCACCAGGGCCGTAAGTCCAGCCCTCGTAGAAGACGTTGTCCACGTCTATCCCCACTGTACGTAGCACCTCCCTCAGTAGTACTGCCAAACCTCCACAGTCTGCTCCTGTGGTCCTGACCTCCCGTCGTTCATCTGCTGATCCTCTTCCTTCCATCTGCCAGACAGTTAGTGGGTTGTTAGTAAGTTAGCAAGTTAGTAAGGTAAGGTAAGGGTAAAAGTTTTGTAAATAGTTGAGATGTACTTATATATAGTTTTCAAATAGTCCAAGGGGTTTCATATACAGTAGATGACTTAGTTAGAGCTTCTGTCCTAAGTTTCCGTTCTAAGGGTTACGCGCTACGGTCAAGTATGGCTCTGATACCAACTGTGACGAACCGGATTCTCAACGACGAGAATCCGACTCCCTGTACCCTCGAGATAGTCCCAGGAGTAGCAGCTATCTCATACAGAACTCATCTCAGTCGAATATCACAACCATACAACGATAAAAGATTCATTACATGACATATGTAAAACATAGCGTCTGGTACAAGCCCTCTGGGCTAAATCGACAATAAGAAACATCTGCGCAGCGGTAGCTAGAACATCAGGGTCCACTCCTCCACAGACATCCTTGAGCATAGCGCGCACCCATCAGTTGTACCACCCGTCCTGGTTGAACTCGTGGTCGGGGTCTTCACCAGAGAACCCAAAGTCTGTCCCCAAGGAAATGGGACAGGTTCACGTCACCAACCATATTATGATGCAAGCTTTAAAGTGGCCTATTCTATGGATATAGAAATAATTAAGGTATTGAGCCAGGGTTTTTCTTATGCAAGCAGCAGCAATAACCCAAATTCATCTCATCACCAACTCCTTCTCACACACACACCTTCACTCCCAAAACCACCCATCAGCCTCACATTTTCCCATCGGGCTCGTCCTGCCACGGCAGGTTCCCGCATACATCATCCACCAACACCTTTCACTCACTAGTCGACTCGGTGAGCTCCCTCCCCACCTTGTCTCAACAGCCTCAGCTGGACCAATCTCTCACAACCCAAATCAAGGATGAGGTAAGAAAGCAGATTCCCATGCTAGTCGGGGCTTATCAGAAATGGGTCGTCCGTAACCGTTGACACGGCTATACGTATAGTTTACACTCTGCAGAGGTGGCACTCCAGGAATCCATCCGGGCTGCAAGGCTAGTCCGCAACCAACCTGAGACACAGCCCAGAGCAAAGACCCTAAACAGTAACGATGCCAATCCTGTCTCCCTGGGCTCGGGAAACATCCGATCTAACATCTGCCCCAGGGTCGTGAAACCTTCCCACCGGGGCCAGTCGGGGGCCGTGGTAATTTAGGGAGATTACGCCGCAACGAATCCCCCCTACACATATCAAGCTCGATTCTCCCATAGTCTCGGCGCCGCACTAGAGTAGGCTTGCTGGAACCCTCCCCATACTGGGTAGATGGTGAGCACGGTAATCCCACGTCCAAAGTTGGGGCACGACTCGGTCCTTAATTGTCGGTAAAGCGAGTATCTGCGTCATAAGCGATCCACCGCAACGGTCCGCAATCGGCACCCATAACAGGTATAGCTGCCCAAACTCCTCAAGTACTCCACGAGTACCAGTATCCAGGAACCATGTACCCGCAACAGGTACTCCATAGGGACTGCCCGAGTGCAGTCCCCAAGCACCTCGATCAAACGATCGAGTTGTTATTACTCGCTTACACCGCCTAGCTGCACTACTCCTCCCATACCACCCACAACTCACGCCAAGAGGATCAAAATCACAACCATCCCATCACATGCATGGCATAGCATAATCATAAAGTGAGTAGTAGGTAGCAAGGTAACAGGATATTAACAAAGGCAGTGCAGGTTTATCATGCGAGTAAAGTAAAGCGCTAGCATACTAGTTTGCATGTCTAATAGGTATTTCAGAGAATGGTCGGGTGTGAACCTGGGCAAAGGTCTTCGTCCTCGTCAAAGCAGTTGTCGTAGTGGTCCGGCTCCTCCTGACTCTCCGGAGCTCCTATGGTTGCGTAAAAATAAAATAAGACGCGGCTACTAGCAAAGAAACTCCAAAACAGCGACGAAGAAAGTCTCAAATAACACCAAACTCTACACTAACGCGTAGGTCATGATTTTAGAAAAATATAGAAACTGGTTTCATATTTTTCTGAGCTACGGTTGATTTATTATTAATTTTTGAAGTTTAACTCATTTTCTAAAAATATTAAATTATCTCCGAAAAAGAAAAACAGATAAATAATTAGCCTGCTGACGTCAGCATGACGTCATGCTGACGTCAGCAGTGGGGTCCGCCTAGGATGACGTCAGCAGTGGGCCCTGCTGACGTCAGCGTTGACTGGTCAACGGTCAATGGGTCAACGGTCAGCGGTCAGCGGGTCAACTCTGGTCAGTGGGCCCCATGTGTCAGTGACACACAGTGTATGACAGGTGGGCCCCATTCGTCAGCGCAGTTAAAAGAAAAGAAAAAGATTAAACGATGGCTGGGCTGGAATTGGGCCGAAAGGCGAACGGGCCAAGATAGTTTAGGGTGGTTAACTGGACTTAAACACAAGATTCGGCCCACGAAGGGGGCGCTGCTGGATCCGCTCTGGTGGACTAGGTCCACCGTGAACCGAGAGAGGGGTCCACGTGAGCCGGGTGCACGGGATCAGGTGTGGCCGACTCGGGATTGTTTGCGGGTGGTTGTGTGGCGACTTGGTGTGGTCTTCGGTGTGGCTTTGCCACGGCGCGACGCGACGCACGCGCGGCGCGCACCAGAACGCGCCGGCGGCGACGGTCGACGGCGAACTCGCCGGAAAAAGGCTCGGCTCGGGCCTAGGATGGCCGGATTAGCTCGGCTAGGGTTTGGTGAACACGCGCGGGGTGAAAAAGGGTTCGGTTAGGGTGCGGTTTGGGCTCCCGACGCGAGCAGCGGCGGTGCGGCCATGGCGCCATGGCGGCCGGCGACGCGCGGGTGGAAACAGCCCGGGAACGGCTCGGCTTGGCTGGGTTTCGAACGCGCGACACCAGTGCGTGCTGGTGCGCGACGTCGCGGGCGATGCGGGGGTGCGCGTGCGCGGGCACACGGTTGACCGTGGTCGCGACACGGCCTCGGCGTGCGCGCGCGGCGAGCAAGCTCGGTCGCGGCGGCCTCGGCTGCTAGAGGGCGATGGCGGGTTGCAAGGCGGTTAGCGGCGACGGGTTCCTGCATACGTTCACGGCCACGACACGAAGGTCGGGTCCCAGGGGGCTAGCAACAGCGGCGGCGGCGCTCGGCTGGAGACAGGGGAGAAGAAGGGGAAAGGCACGGCGGCGCTCACCTAGGGTCACGTAGGCGTACGCTGCAGCTCGGGGTAGACTCGCGGTACGCCGGCGGTTCTCGTGCTCCTCCTCTCGCTCCCTGGTTCGGCCTGGTGTCGGCGGTCCCACGCGCGGCGGCGCTCCGGTCTTCGGCGGCGGCGCGAGGAAGACGATTGGCTTCCCCTCCTCCCTCGGCTTCTCCTCCACGGCCTTTCCCGACCCCCTCTCCCACTCCTCACCCACTCGAATTGGATTGGGACGAACCCCAAAGGGCGGCGCGTCTTGGGGAGGAAGAAGGGTCGGCGGCGACTTTTAAAGGGGGTTGGCGCTAGGGTTTGCGGAACGGACGGCGAGATGGGACGGCCAGGCGCTCGTGGACACGCGGCGCGTATCGGACGGGCCGCACAGGGTTGATGGGATAGGCTCGGGTGGTTGGAGGTCACGGGCGCGCGCGCGAGAGAGCGGCCGACGCGGGGAAGAAGAAAGAGAGGACGGAGAGAAAGCTGACCCGCCTGTCAGTGAGAGAGAGAGAGAGACGCGGCGCGCACGCGGTGGAAGTTCGGGCCGCAGCTGGGCCGAATGGCCGGATGGGCCGCTTGGTTGGCTGGCTCGGGGGAAAGGAATTCGAGGGGGTTTCCTGGACTTGGCTCGGAGATTCGGCCCACGAACAGTTAGTTAGATTTGAAAATTAGTTTGGGTAGTTAGAGTTTGAATTCAAATCTAGAATTTGAATTCAAACCAACCAAAAATCCAAATAAATCCAAATAACTCCAAATCACACCATTTCATCCTTAGCACTTCAAATTGATTTTAAATTTCAAAATTAAATTGCTTAAGAATTTTGGGAAGCATTTAGGAAAAATTTTAAGTATGGTTTTGCATGCACAACAATCCACCAAAAATTTTGAATTCACATTTTTGCACTCATCAAATCCTAAGGGTATTTTTAGGGTTGTTACACAGCCCTACCGACCTTCGTAGTCCATCACATCCGGCTTGGCCTACAGGATTCCCCAGTTAGGAGTTGGTGGCACCCCTTCTCATCCTCTTCTGCGTGTCATAGGTTCCTTTGTCCCGATGCTAAGACAATAGAGTTAACCCAGATCTTCCAGTGCTAGTTCCTTAGCTGCTGTATCTCTAAACTCGAGTGACATAGACAGATAAAGTATCCAGGAGTCCTGTATCTCTTCTCGTTGTCCTCCCAGCTATCTATCCCTTCTCTTCCTCTCCTGAGCCTCCCTTGAGCTATGTGTCACGGTATATCCACTCCTATCCAATATCGTTACCCCTGTCTTGTCTAGACGTGTACCCTTCTCTGATAGTCTCGAATATTTGTTTGCTAGTATTCTTGCCAGAGCTTCCCTGCGGAAATATAAATTACGATACCTCGGGATACTCCCAGGTGAAGTGCTACAACGGTGATTCTGTGCGCTTGTAGAATATTTATATATATTACTAAGACATAAGGAAAACCATTGAAACACTCCTTACCCCAGTACCAGGATTCTCAATTCTGATATTGGATCGTAAGAAGTGCCAACAAGCATTTCTGGCGCCGTTGCCAGGGAAGTATTTGGCTAGATTACTTTCAAACTTTTATCTCGAACTATCTTAGTTGAGTACCGCTACTCAAGCGGGTTTATCCTTGCTCTGTTCGTTGGTCTTTGTGGAACAGAGCAGTGCATGACTGGTTTCCAACTACCGTCAAACTTCCAAGAAAATCTGGAGTCACTTGTGAGGAAAGTGCGACCCCGTGTTATACCTCCTCAGAAGCAACTCCTTCCGACGAGCCCAGTCTTTCCCGTCGTTGACCAGGCTACATCGAGGATGGCCGGCAAGACTATCCGTGAGTTCTCCGCTCCATCGAGCGAGAATGTGCGTGTCGGACCAGCTCCGCCAGTTGGAGATGGCAACTTCGAGCTCAAGCCAGCCCTCATCAACATGGTGCAGGCTAGCCCGTTCTGCGGCAAGCCACACGAAGATGCCAATGCTCATCTCCAGCATTTCCTAGAGATTTGCAACACCTTCACCATACGCGGAGTAAGTATCGATGCCATTCGCCTTCGTTTATTTCTGTTCTCATTATTAGGCAAGGTTAAACAATGGTTTTATGCTAACCGCGAAGCTATAGACACTTGAGAAAAATGCACTAGCGCTTTCTTGCCAAAATTCTTTCCGGTCGGGAAAACCAACGCCCTCCAGAACAAAATTGCTAGTTTCCAGCAGTTAAAAGATGAAACAGTCCCGGAGGCATGGGATCGCCTCGAGGACTATATTTCTGCTTGTCCTCACCATGGTATGCAGAGTTGGTTCATAATCCAAACTTTCTATCATGGGCTGAGAAGCTCTGCCCGTGAGTACCTGGATGTTGCTGCTGGAGGCTCGTTCTTCTCTCTTGAGGAGAGTCGTGCGAAGGCCGTCATAGAGAAGATGGTCGAGAATCAAGGTTGGTCTGACGATCGGAATCAACAGAAGACCCAAGTAGTTCACCAAGTTGAAGCTCTGGACATGCTCGTTGCCAAGATGGACCTCCTGATGAAGAAGCTGGAGGCCCCTGCTCAAGAAATGGTGCAAGCCATGGACGCTCGCATGACCTACGAAGTCTGTGGTAACACTGGCCATTCGGGGAATGACTGTCCTGAGATGCGAGAAGACGCCAACTACATCAACAACTCCAACAACAACGAGTTTCGACCGAACAACTATGGCAATCAAGGCTGGAATTCATGCCCGAACCTCCCGTTCGAGAGGCCACAACAAGGTAATAGTTTCAATTCCGGTAATTTCAATAATCACCCATCACTTAGAGATCTTGTGTTTAGTCAGATGAAAATAACTGAAAATATCAATAAAAAGCTGGCTGCCAATGATAAAACTCTGGAAAACATAGACTCTAGGCTGGAATCGTTCTCTTCTGCTATGAAAAGCCAACTGAGTTTTAATAAAATGATAGATACACAAGTTGCTCAGTTAGCTGCATCCGTTCCTGTCACTAACTCGAGGAAGATCCTGGGGCAACCCGAACCTTCCATCGAAACTGTAAATGCTGTCACTACGAGGCAGTGTAAGATGTCTCGTAGTGTGCTCCGTACTAACCATGCAGGGAGAGTCGCACACGTCCAAGTGCAGACATCAAAATGGACCTACCTGCCAAGAGCTGCTAAAAAGGCGATCGTAAAGACCTCTCCGGAAATGAAGGAAGATCCCGGAGTGCCCGTCATTCAGTGCACGATCTGGAATCGTTGCATTGGTGATGCACTCTGTGATCTATCAGCTAGCGTGAACATCATGTCGAAGGTATTATTTAAGAAATTATGCTACCCTACTTTGTCACCTACAACTGCTCAGGTACAGCTTGCGGACTCAACAATCCGCTATCCCGAGGGGGTAATTGAGAATGTTCCGGTTCGAATTTGGGGACGCTATGTCCCTACGGACTTCGTTGTCCTTGACACGGGGAACGAGTGTTCGTTTCCCCTTGTGTTGAGCCGGCCATTCTTGAACACCGCCCGGGCTAGAATTGATATGGATGCGAGAGAAATCTCATTCCGTATCGACGGAAGGTTGATCTACTTCAAGTTTCAACCTCGGGAAGAGCAGAAGACAAAGCTACTCACACCGGAGCAGGAGAGTGCCGAGTGTTTCCTGAGAGCGCTCATTAATGGAGAGCTGGAAATACTCGGTGGAGAGCAGTTCAAGTGGAGCGAGCCAACATGTGCAGAAGAAATGGACTTCCTCGTAAAGAAATACGAGGAAGAGCAAGCTCTCTGGAATTCTCCGGAGAAGCCGATCCCACCGCCACCGACACCGAAGAAGAACAAAAAGATGTGGCGGAAGAAGGTTGCATCGTCCAAGTCATCCACTCCAGGACCAGACGATGACAAAAGCAACTGAAGACAGGAGGAGTCCCGCTCGCGGACTTTAAAGCTGAGCTCTCGCCGCGAGGAAAACCGGTATGTATCTCATGTTTCCCTTCCAATTTTTAATTTTTATCACTGCATTTGCATGTTTTCCTTTCCAAAATAAATGAACCACTTGAGTAATTAATTTGAGAGAGTAGAAAATTTTGCAAGCTTGGTTAAAAATAAATGGACACATGCTGAAATTTAATTGAAGTGGGTGTAATTTGTAACTTTCATCACTTTTACCCCTTCTAGAACATCTCCATTTATTTACCATCATCACCAACCAGCACCAAACATGTCTACCCCACTAAAAATGGCTGCACACTCACCAATTATCACAAACATGGCAGCATGGGGATGACTCCACTAATTTCCACTTTGGTCATGTCATATTTCCATTTCACCTACCACTAAAATCCACTCACATGACCTAGAGAATTTTTGGCCACACATTTTGGCGTGAAAACAAAGCAAAGGAGGGGGCTGCACTCACATGGAGTAGCCAGGCCACACCTGCCCGGTTCGGCCGAACCAGGCCATTCGGTCGAACCAGGGACCTGCCCCCCTCGGCCTATAAATGCTGGTGCAAGCTTGGTTGCTTCTCCCACACACTCACACTCAGAAAAATTTCGCTAGAAGCTCTCTCTCTCTCTCATTCTCTTGCTCAAGTTCTTGCTCAAGTTCTTTTCAAGTTCTTGCTCAATGTTCGGTTCACTTTCATCACTAGAAAATCACAAAAATATTTTGCCTTTGCTTTGATATTTGTGCTGAATTTTTGGATGTGTTTGTGGTGGTCACCGACACCCACAAGAACAACTAGCCTTTTGTGGTGATTCTCATCCTGGCAAGAACAACTAACTATCTCGGACGACTAACTTGATTTTCTTGTGCTAACCTCATTTATTCAGTCCTTCGGGTAGTTGTTGTTACACTAACCTTTTGCAGGAGCCATGTCGAAGTTCATCGCCGCACTGTGTCATTCCACCCGGCTTAGCCGCCGCACGGACGATGTTGGGAGCTCCCCAGCCCCGTCCCGTGGCTCGAGCCAGATGGATGAAGATGAACAAGGAGTAGCCGGCTCGGGATGGGGCTATGCCACACCCCCGGCCAGGCAGCTCCTAAGCGTGAACGACATCAACCTCAGGACAGAGCGGGAGCAGAACACCTTCAACGAGTTACGGTTGAAGGAGTTCGAACACACCCGTGTCTTCGAGCAAGACTTGCTCAGGAAAACGTGTATGGACGAGGAATTCCCAGAGATTTTCCAGGCCATTGGCTGGGAAAACTTCTGGCGCATCAACGAGGAAGGTTCGTACTTACTCACCCTCGAATTCCTTTCCACTTTGGTTCCGGAAAATGGGGGGATTCGCTTTCGATTCTTCAACCAAGAGTTCTTTTGCTCTTGGAAGGATTTTATCTTGGCTCTCGGTTTTGCAAGTTGTTGTTCTTTAGAACCAAGCAAAGCTTTGAAAAGGTTTGATCGGGTTTCATTTTGGAAAAAGATTTCGGGAAACACCAGCTGTCATGCACCTCGCACGAACAGCATTCATAACCCCACTTTGCGTTTCATGCAACGATGGGTAGCGATGATGGTGTTTCCTTAGGCAGATTTGCGCCCCGTGAACACTGTTGAGTTGTGGATTCTTTATGCTATGGTCAAGAAAATTCCTTTTTCACCTGTGAAGAATATGGTTAGTCACTGGTTGTCTCACATACCTCGTGTGGGTAGCATGGCGATGACTTCACTAGTCACCCGCCTTGCTAACCATCTGGGCGTTCTTCAGGGCGCACGGCTCACGTACATTGAGACAGCGTGCTCCGTCGTGGATGCTGAGCACTTTGTGCAAGCCCACATGATATGGCGGGCACCTGACGCAAGGCTAGTTATGATTTACCGTGGCTATACAACCAAAGTGCCTTTGCCTTGTGCAACACTGAAGTTATATACCACCCCTAAACTGACTCTTCAAATGAGTACCGAGTCGGACGACTCTCCACCTCGGAGAGAGCCCGCTCGGCACAGCGTTGCAGGTGATGGACCAGTCACGAGGGGACGAGCCAGGCGTGACGCCGGGCTCGCCACCTCACAGGAGCCAGAGGATGCACCACCGATGCCGCACCGACACACATCCGCGTTCGAGGCCACCTACGACATGTACACCGGTGCTGGGACGTCTGGAGCAGGAGGCTCTGGACAACACCAGGAACTGAACTACTTCGCGTTAGGACGCTGGGACTACGGCCAGAGCACGGACTCTGAGTGGTCTGGGAGCTGGTACGCAGGGGGGTACGATAGTGCCTCCCAGCCATACAATCCCGGATACTCACAGTCCGCACGCTTCGACTACGATCGGGAGCTGTCATACATCTCCGACCGAGTCGATCTGATCAACGATCGTACTCGAGATATCCAAGATACGCTAGCCCGCCATTCTCAGTATCACCAAGAGAATAGTGGGATGATAGCGTCTATCCAGCACGACGTCCACGAGCAGGCGGACCAGTTGACTCAGTACATCTCAAGGTTTAATCCCTACCAGTGAAGAATCCAAGCTTGGGGGAGGACCCCCATCAGGTACGTCCCGACTTACCCAGCACTTTGGTCATTCAATTGAATTTCCCTTTCATTTCCCTTCATGGTCTATTTTGCACTAAAAAATATCAAAAATATTTCCCTTGAATAAAATAACTCCCAACTATGCATGGAATGAATCATATACCTCTCACTTTGGAAATGATGAATAGTTGCTTTGTCATTAATTTTGCAAGTACTTTGTTGCAATTAGTTGCTTGATAATGCTTGAGTTAATTGACATGAGTAAAAATGAACCTGAAAACCTTGTGGGAGCACATGCTTTATTCTGAGTCTAAGTTGTTGTGGGGATTGATATAGTGAGACTTTGGTTGAGTTCTATTTTTGCTCTTAGTATGGTGAAAATCTTGGATGTTTATGCTTTCAAAAATAAAATAAAGTTCCTCATTGGTCAAAAAAAATTCCTACCAAAGCCATATGATAGGATTAGTACCAAACTTTCTACTCATATGCTGCTTGTTATCTTAGTGAGCTTTGTCAAATTTTTGTGACCTTTGGGTGAAACTTTCATACTCTTGAAGATCGAGATTCACATACACACCACCTCTCACTTGCAATTCCTACACTGGGAGTTAGCAAACTTTGCCATCATCCACCCACAAAATAAAAGCTCCATGTTCTTTGATCCCCTCTCCAAATATCCTTGAAGTAGAGGCATGGGCTATGTAAAAAGAAAAAGAAAAGCATGCTAAGTAGCATGGCAAAAATATGAAAAAAAAGAAAAGCATGTCAGAAGACATGGCAAAAAATATGAGAAAAAGAAAAGCATGTCAAAAGACATGGCAAAAATATGAGGAATAAAAGATAGCTCATGCTCTCAAAAAATAAATTAAGGAGAGTAAGGATCATCCCAAGGAGTTCCACCAAATTCCACTCCACATATTCCACACACTTGCACTTCTCAATCTTAAGATGTGATTTGATTCTCCTGAGGTCCGGTCTTTGACTTGGCAAAATATAAGATGCTTGTATGCCTTCATCCTTTGTCCTTGAGCCACACAAAAAGCCATATTAGATGTTAGGATGAAAAGAAGGCAAAGCCTTTGGTGAGGATTCAAATACACTTGAGCGATTGAGTGAGCCAATGAGGATCAACTTAACTTTTTTCACAAAATTGTGGAAACTCCGAGATGGGATCCTGAAAAGAGTAGAGTGGAATAAAACTAAGTTAAACTGTTCATCCTTTCAACCGCCCAAGATAAGGAGATTGCTATAAGCCCCATGGGTCAAATGGTGAATTAATACCTTGCTAGTAATTCAAGTAAAAATTTGAGTACTAGTTGTTCATAAAGTTACCTGCAAAAGAAATGACATTTTTGCAACTCCTGATCCACCGAGCTTGGGGGAGCTTGTTGGCGGTCGTTACAACCCAATTTCGACCACCAATACTCGGGAATAAATGAGGCTTTATGCAACATTCCATGTACTTAGGTTTTATTTCTAATAAAGTTCCATGAGTTTTGGTGAGTGTCACTTACGTAGGTACAACATTGCCAAATACGTGCTATAGGGGTCGAAATGACCAATTCGGCCGAACGACATGTTCGGCCGGTTACCCCCTTAGCCGTACAGGCCACCGGGAGCCGTCCACGTCAACGATGACCGAACGACAACAACATACGACATGTGGACGACCGCCAACTCAACCCGAAGAACCGACACGTCATCCTGGGCCCACACAGCATGAAGTACATCACCAGAGGCTGGCCCAGGGAGTCCACAGAGCAGAGTTGGTGCAGGGGGGCAGGCCTGGGCCTCCAGGCCCGTTCGGCCGAACAAGGCGGTTCGGCCAAACCGTCCCCACTGCCCAAACCGCCTCCAGGGGTTGCATCCTGGCCCTTGGAGGCCAAGGCGGTGCATCCATTGGTTCGGCCGAACTAGGGAGTTCGGCCGAACCAACATCTTCGGCCGAATCCAGGGAATCTTTCCCCTGGATGCCTTGGCGGTTACCCTGCCTACAACCACCATCAAACGCTATAAATTGGACAGCCCCACCCTCATTCAACATACACCAAGCCAAGGAGCTCATTTCCACTTTCATTCTAGTAGAGTTAGGATAGTTTAGTTGAGAGTTAGAGTTGAGTCAAGCTTGCCTCGGAGGTTCCGGAGTCGTCTTCAGAAGCTCTGGTATAAGCTCTTGTATCTTTTCCTTTTCCTTTTGTAAGACACTGAGTTATCAATATAGTTATCTTTATCACTTTGCCTTTGTCATTTATATCTTGCCTCTACTTTATTCTAGTTGCATCTATATCGTGTTTAGAATATAGTCAACTCTAGTTCCAGTACTTCTAGTTCTTGTTTAAGTCTTTGTCTTAGTTGGTTCTTCGATCTTGCTCGATACTGGAGGTGAATTGTCACCAAGAGTATTGACAAGGTTGCTTGCTCTTGCTAGTGGAGTAAGTAGTTGTTGACTATTGTAGGAGTGGTTCCTAGACTAGCCAGTGGCCTTAGTTTGCCCCTGAGTCCACGGAGGTGGTAGCCGTTAGGTGGTGACAGCCCTACCGGCCTTCGTAGTCCATCACGTCCAGCTTGGCCTGCAGGATTCCCCAGTTAGGAGTTGGTGGCACCCCTTCTCATCCCTTTCTGCGTGTCATAGGTTCCTTTGTCCCGATGCTAAGACAATAGAGTTAACCCAGATCTTCTAGTGCTAGTTTCTTAGCTGCTGTATCTCTAAACTCGAGTGACATAGACAGATAAAGTATCCAGGAGTCCTCTATCTCTTCTCATTGTCCTCCCAGCTATCTATCCCTTCTCTTCCTCACCTGAGCCTCCCTTGAGCTATGTGTCACGGTATATCCACTCCTATCCAATATCGTTACCCTTGTCTTGTCTAGACATGTACCCTTCTATGATAGTCTCGAATATTTATTTGCTAGTATTCTTGCCAGAGCTTCCCTGCGAAAATATAAATTACGATACCTCGGGATACTCCCAGGTGAAGTTCTACAGCGGTGATTCTGTGCGCTTGCAGAATATTTATATATTTTACTAAGCCATAAGGAAAACCACTGAAACACTCCTTACCCCAGTACCAGGATTCTCAATTCTGATATGGGATCGTAAGAAGTGCCAACACCGGGGGACTCCGTGGTGGACACGCTGCTGATCGGCGTGTCACTCCCGAAGGTGCCCACGGAGTTGGCGGTGATGTGGTCCGTCGAGAAGCTCTCCACGAGGCGCACGCCGACGTGGTGGCTTGCACCGTCCTCGTGCTCCGAGGTCAGAAGGCTCCGAAGCTCTGCGCCTCCACGGCCGCGCACGACAGACCGGTGTACTCGGACACCATGATCTGGTTCTCCTCCACGAGATTCAAGTCCGGGAACTAGATCTTCTCCGGATCAGCCAGCGCCGGCTTGGGCGTCGGTGAGATGGGCACCACCTCCGGCACGACCCCGATGTAGGACAGCTCGAGCTGCAGGAACCCCGAGGGCGTCTGGAAGAGGTCGCTGGTGGTGAGCGGGAACCCCCGGGCGAGCGTGCCGCCGTCGGCGGCGATGACTTTTGGGAGTGGCACGAGCGCGAACCCCAGCAGCTGGTCCTGCATGTAGTTCTTGACCCGGCTGAGCATCCAGATTTCGCAGTGGAGCGTCATTGCCGAGATGCGATGGGAGGCCGCGGCGGCGCTCCACGACGATGAGAGGTGCGTCCACGTCATGGCCGTCGACGTCCCCGACGGCGTCCGCATCCTCGTCGCGCTGCTCGAGTGCCCCGACCCCCGGTCCTCGACGCGGGCGCCGCCGGGAGCACCACGGCGGCCAAGGAGCGCGCGGCATGGGTGCTCTGTGTTGGATTAATTGAGTCTTTGGCCCATTTCATTATCAATTAATCAAAGGAATTAAAGGTCCGCGAATAAATGTTAGGGGTCTAAATCCCAGATTGAGAGTCAACGGTAATCCTAACTAACTTAAATGGTGGACCAAATATGGACTGCTTGTGAAGTTGGTAAAAGGAGAAGTTAGAAATCTAGGCAATTTTTGATACATTTAATTCTAGAAATTATCAACAAATTCATGACAATTGTGAGTGATCCAGTGAGAACAGAGCATGTGCTAGTGTTCAAGTTAAATCTCAAAATAGTTTAGTCTGTACCCAGAGGTGGAGCCGAAACCGGAGGAACCGGAATCACCGTTACTAGTCATCATTTTGACTAGCCTGCCTGACGTAGTCGATCAGATTTGAAACAGTGGCGAGGAGATGTAGTGAAGTCCCTCGAACGGCCTTCGGGATGTAGTCGTTCGCGTGATGAAGAGGGCGTAGAGTTGTACAGCTTGGGGACGCCGGGAAGTAGTCGTACGGGTTGCTGGAGATGGCCGCCGGGAAGTAGATGAAGTAGTTGTTCACCGCAGCGAGCAGGCGCGTACGAGTACGCTCCCCAAAAACCTTATCGCCCGCCTATCTCAAGCAGGATCACTAGGCAGACGGGGTTCGGAGGCAACTGCTCACGCAAGCAGAGTGCACGCAAAGGTTGCGTTGGGAATGCAAGAGAGAAGCAAACAACAGAGAGAAGAGAGTGGTATCCTGAAAGGAATACCAGAGAATAGAGAGAGATTCAGATATCTCTGCCCATGGAGGAGTGTCCTCCTTACATAGGCGCCCAGGGTAGGAGAAGGGGGGATGCAAATGGATAGTCTTGACCATCCTTGATTCCTTGATCAGTAACGACTATCAGTTACTAGTCCTGGCAGTTACTAGTCTCCCTCATGAAGGCAGTAACATTTTAGACTTGACTGGCAAAACGGTCATCACACAGCACACGCACGCGCACGCTCGCTTGCGTCGCCGAGTCGGCCCATGGGCGTGGCGTGGTGTGGCGTGTCGAGTCGAGTCGAGTCGAGATGAGACGAGACGGGACCGTGCCGCTCTGTGTGTGCTGTGTGATGACCGTTATGCCAGTCAAGTCTAAAACGTTACAACCTTCATGAGGGAGACTAGTAACTGCTAGGACTAGTAATTGGTAGCCGTTACTGATCAGGGAATCAAGGCTGGTCAAGACTATCCAGGTGCATCTCCCCTTCTCCTACCCTGGGCGCCTATATAAGGAGGACACTCCTCCATGGGCAGAGATATCTGAAGCTCTCTCTATTCTCTGGTATTCCTTTCAGGAGACCACTCTCTTCTCTCTATTGTTTGCTGCTCTCTCGCATTCCCAACGCAAGCTTTGCACGCACTCTGCTTGCGTGAGCAGTTGCCTCCGAACCCCGTCTGCCTAGTGATCCTGCTCGGGATAGGCGGGCGATAAGGTTTTTGGTGAGCGTACTCGTACGCGCCTGTGTTGGCACTTCTTACGGCCTACAGATAAATCCGCAAGCGGACGGATACCGATGTAGCTTTCACCCGGGAGTATTCGAAGGTATCGATTTCCACGGAGAACGAGAAGTGGACTGATTCTAAACTAAGTTGTCCTAGGTAGATGGAATGGAGTGAATGGTATGGATGAGGTGGATGACAACAACAAAGAGAGAAGAGGAGTGATAGGAGGGTAGAGAGGGTACGAGTCTGGTAGAGGTATTCTACTGATTGATCGAGCAGATCAGAGGATACAGATAGATACTTGCTTCGGGACAAGGGAACCGGTGGACACACAGAAAGGGATGAGAAGGGGTGCCACTATTTCCCAACTGGGGAATCCTACGGACCGGAACTAACGTGATGGGCTACAAAGATCGGAAGGGCTGTCACCACCTTACGGCTACCACCTCCGTTGCGACGGGAATAAACTAAGTTAGTCTCAAGTATAGGCACCACGCCTACACTAGTCAACTAATACTTATCTCCTATAGAAAGATAAGCACCCAAGCTAAGCAACCAGTATACAGTTATACCAATCAACTAAGCATTGAACGAAGAACCAGCAAGCATATAAAAGTAAGAACTGAATGCTCAATTAATCAGAGAGAGATACAAGAGTTACCAGACACGACCCGGATGTTACTCGAAGTGAAGCCGCATCCGTAGAGGTATAGCGGGAAGAGGGGCCAACACTTCGGCTCCTCTCCGGGACGCTCACCTCTCCTCTCTCCCTATCTCTACTGATACAAGTGGAGAACTAACAGTGCTTCGCCTGCACTCTACTCTTGTGTTGTGTGTTGTTGCAGGGGCTGGAGAGTCCTATTTATAGCATGGAGGGTCGGTTTGAAGTGGAGTAGTGGCCAAGAAAGCTCAGGGGCGGTTCCGGCATCTTCGGGCGAAGATCCCGCGTTCGGCCGAAGGGGGCCGGTTTGGCCGAACTGCCCAGTTCGGCCGAACCACCCATTTTGCACCGCCTCTGCCCTCTACGGTCAAGATCACTTCCCAGGGTCGGTTGTGAGGCGGTGGGCTTGATTCGGGCGAACTGGGGGGTTCGGACGAACCCGGGAAGTTCGGCCGAACCGCCCTCTGCACCGCCTTCGCTCTGTGGACTCCCTGGGCCGGCCTCTGGTGATGTACTTCATGCTATGTGGGCCCAGGATGATGTGTCGGTGCTTTGGGATGTGTTGGCGGTCATCCATGTGTCGTACATCGTGTCCTCTTGTCATCGGTGACGTGGACGGCTCCCGGTGACTTGTACGACTAAGGGGGGTAACCGGCCGAACGTGTCGTTCGGCCGAATTGGTCATTTCCGACCCCTATAGCACGTATTTGTAGATATTGTACCTGCATAAGCAACACTCACCAAAACTCGTGGAACTTTATTAGAACTAAAACCTAAGTACATGGAATGTTATATAAAGCCTCTTTTATTCCCGAGTATTGGTGGTCGAAGTTGGGTTGTAACGACCGCCAACAGCGTGCTCGCTACGGTGAACAACTACTTCATCTACTTCCCGGTGGCCATCTCCAGCAACTCGTACGACTACTTTCCGGCGTCCCCAAACTGTACAACTATGTCCTCTTCATCACGCGAACGACTACATCCCGGAGACCGTTCGACTGAAGAACGTGCAGCATGTCCCCACCATCAAGAAGAACTTAGTCAGCGGGTCTCTTCTGTGTAGAGACGGGTTTAAATTAGTCTTTGAATCCAATAAACGTGTAATTTCTAAGTTTGGAAGTTTTATTGGAAATGGTTATGATAGCGGAGGCTTGTTCTGCTTTTCTTTGTCAGATGATTGTAATAAAGTTGTGAATCATTTCTCAAATATTAATGATGAGTCTAATGTTTGGCATTCGCGACTTTGTCATGTTAATTTTGGTTGTATGATGCGTCTTGCAAACTTGAGTTTAATTCCAAAATTTACCTTAGTCAAAAAATCTAAGTGCCATGTGTGCTAGATTTTGCTATATTTATTTGTTAAAGTCTAAAGATGAAGCGTTGCAATATTTTAAAGTCTTTAAAGCTTGGGTAGAAAACCAATTTGAGAGAAAGATCAAAAGAGTTAGGTCTGATCGTGGTGGAGAGTATTTTTCTAATGTTTTCACTGCGTTCTGTGAGGAACATGGAATAATTCATGAGAGGACGCCTCCCTATTCACCTCAGTCAAACGGGGTAGCCGAAAGAAAGAACCGCACTCTAACTGATTTGATTAATGCCATGTTAGACACAGCGAGACTTTCCAAGGAATGGTGGGGTGAGGCTATATTGACTGCATGTCATGTCTTGAATCGTGTTCCCATGAAGAACAAAGAGATACCACCATTCGAGGAGTGGGAAAAGAAAAAGCTAACCCTTTCATATTTACGGACTTGGGGATGTTTGGCCAAAGTGAATGTGCCTATAACCAAGAAACGTAAACTAGGACCTAAAACTGTAGACTGTGTCTTTCTTGATTATGCTTTCCACAGTGTGTGTTATAGATTTTTAATAGTAAAGTTTAGAGTACCTGACAAGCATGTTGGTACTATTATGGAGTCCAGAGACGCTACATTGTTTTGAGGACATTTTTCCTATGAAAGAGGTAGTTAGCACATCTAGTCATGAATTATCTATTAACAATGAACCTAAAAGAACCCGCTACTGTGATAGAACACAATGAACAACCACATGTGGAAAATCCTGAGGAGGATGACAATGAAGCTCTCAAAAAGAGCAAGAGACTGAGGATTGCAAAGTCCTTTGGTGATGATTTTATTGTGTACCTCGTGGATGATACTCCTAGAACCACTAAAGAGGCATATTCCTCTCTGGATGTTGACTATTGGAAGGAAGCAGTTCGGAGTGAGATGGATTCCATCATGTCTAATGGTACTTGGGAGGTTGTGGAGCGTCCTTATGGGTGCAAACCTATTGGATGCAAGTGGGTGTTCAAGAAAAAGCTTAGGCTTCATGGTATGATTGAAAAGTACAAGGCAAGGCTAGTGGCTAAAGGCTATACTCAGAAAGAACGGGAAGACTTCTTTGACACCTACTCACGGTTGCCCGATTGACTACTATTTGAGTACTACTTTCCTTGGCAGCTTCCCATGGTCTTATCGTTCACTAGATGGATGTTAAGACAGCTTTCCTAAATGGAGAGTTGGAGGATGAGATGTATATGGATCAGCCAGACGGGTTTGTAGTAGAAGGTCAAGAAGGAATGGTGTGTAGGTTAGTCAATTCTTTGTATGGCCTTAAGCAAGCTCCTAAGCAATGGCATGAGAAGTTCGATAGAACTTTAACATCAGTTGGTTTTGTTGTGAACGAAGCTGACAAATGTGTGTACTATTGCTATGGTGGGGGCGAAGGAGTGATCCTCTGTCTGTATGTAGATGACATACTGATATTTGGGACAAGCCTTAATGCGATTAAGAAAGTCAAAGAATTCTTGTCCTAAAGCTTTGAGATGAAGGATTTGGGAGAGGCTGGTGTGATTGTGAACATTAAACTAGTGAAAGAAGGTGATGATGGGGTTGTCCTTACACAATCCCATCATATGGAGAAGATCTTGAGTCATTTCGGTTATAATGACTGCAGGCCAGCTCCAACACCTTATGATGCTAGTAAAGTGTTGCCGAAGAACAAGAGAATAATGAGAGATCAGCTGAGATACTCCCAGATCATTGGTTCACTGATGTACCTAGCCAGCGCTACTAGACCCGACATCGCGTATGCTGTGAGCAAACTAAGTCAGTTTGTGTCTAACCCGGGAGATGCTCATTGGGAAGCTCTCGAACGGGTGATGCGTTTCCTGAAAGGTATTGTGTACTACGGGATTCACTATACCGGGTACCCTACGGTACTAGAGGGTTACAGTGATTCAGATTGGATATCTGATGCATATGAGATTAAAGCCACAAGTGGATATGTGTTTACACTTGGAGGTGGCGCTGTCTCCTGGAAGTCTTGCAAGCAGACCATCCTAACGAGGTCTACTATGGAGACAGAACTCACTGCATTAGACACCGCCACTGTTGAGGCCGAATGGCTTCGTGAACTCCTTATGGATTTGCCGGTAGTTGAAAAACCGATACCGGCTATCCTCATGAACTGCGATAATCAAACGGTGATTGTCAAGGTGAAGAGTTCAAAGGACAACATGAAGTCACCTAGGTATGTGAAGAGACGACTAAAATCTGTCAGAAAAATGAGAAACTCCGGAGTAATAGCCTTGGACTACATCCAAACGGCTAAGAACCTGGCAGATCAATTCACAAAGGCTCTTTCACGTAACGTGATAGACAATGCATCCAGGGAATTGGGCTTGAGACCCATGAATGTTACTCAGTAGTGGTAACCTGTCCTATGTGATCGGAGATCCCGTGAAGCAGGATGGTGAAACAAGCTACTGTTTAACTGAGAGAAGAGAACCTTTGTAAAAGGCTCATTTCGATAGAGGTGCATTTCTCTTCTAAATCTGTATGACAGGTTGGTGAAAACCTTAATGTGATCCAAGTGGCTCAATGAGGAGCAAAGATGTTGGCCTACAGAACATCTTAAAGGATTACACCTATATGGGTTCGATTGCTAGTCACAATTTATGAGATAGGGTGATCTCTAGATACCCATGAAAGGCACGGAGTATGACTTATACGCTCCAACCCGAGGGGATGCTTACAACAGCCTAGTACTGGCAAGGGGCTCTAGTCAAGCTTGTTTGCACGAAACTGTCAATTCAAGGCATAGTCCATTGGTCAGTTGTGAATGAGTGTAGCTTTTGCCTTAGGTGGATGTTCAACTTAACAGTCTCCGCCATAAAGACGGTATATCAAAACAACATTTGAGTCGAGGGCATATGTTGTGAACCTTAAAATTCTTGGTGGGGATTGTTGGATTAATTGGGTCTTTGGCCCATTTCATTCTCAATTAATCAAAGAAATTAAAGATCCAATAATAAATGCTAGGGTCTAAATCCCGGATTGAGAGTCAACGGGAATCCTAACTAACTTAAATGGTGGACCAAATGTGGACCGCTTGTGAAGTTGGTGAAAGGAGAAGGGCGTGTGTTGGCACTTCTTACGATCCAATATCAGAATTGAGAATCCTGGTACTGGGGTAAGGAGTGTTTCAGTGGTTTTCCTTATGACTTAGTAAAATATATAAATATTCTGTAAGCGCACAGAATCACCGCTGTAGCACTTCACCTGGGAGTATCCCGAGGTATCGTAATTTACATTTCCATAGGGAAGCTTTGGCAAGAATACTAGCAAACAGATATTCGAGACTATTAGAGAAGGGTACACGTCTAGACAAGACAGGGGGTAACGGTATTGGATATGAGTGGATATACCGTGACACACACAGCTCAAGGGATGCTCTGGTAAGGGAGAGAAGGAATAGATAGCTGGGAGGACAACGAGAAGAGATAGAGGACTCCTGGATACTTTATCTGTCTATGTCACTCGGGTTTAGAGATACAGAAGCTAAGGAACTAGCACTGGAAGATCTGAGTTAACTCTATTGTCTTAGCATCGGGACAAAGGAACCTATGACACGCATAAAGGGATGAGAAGGGGTTCATCATCTGCAACGCTGTGCCAAGCGGGCTCTCTCCGAGGTGGAGAGTCGTCCGACTCGGTACTCATTTAAAGAGTCAGTTTAGGGGTGGTATACATCCTCAATGCTGCACAAGGTAAGGGCACTTCGGTTGCATAGCCACGGTAAATCATAACCAGTGTTGCGTCAGGTGTCCGTCGTATCATGTGGGCTTGCACAAAGTGCTCGGCATCCATGACGGAACGCACTGTCTCAATGTACGTGAGCCGGGCGCCCTAGAGGACGCCCAGATGGTTAGCTAGGCGGGTGACTAGAGAAGTCATTGCCATGCTACCCACACGAGGTATGTGAGACAACCAGTGACTAACCATATCCTTCACAGGCGAAAAAGGAATTTTCTTAACCATAGCATAAAGAATCCGCAACTCAACTGTGTTCACGGGGCGCAAGTCTGCCTGGGGAAACACCGTTATCGCTACCCATCGATGCATGAAACGCAAAGTGGGGTTATGAATGCCGTTCGTGCGAGGTGCATGACAGCTGGTGTTTCCCGAAATCTTTTTCCAAAACGAAACCCGATCAAACCTTTTCAAAGCTTTGCTTGGCTCTAAAGAACAACGACTTGCAAAACCGAGAGCCAAGCTGAAATCCTTCCAAGAGTAAAAGAACTCTTGGTTGAAGAATCGAAAGCGAATCCCCCCATTTTCCGAAACCAAAGTTGAAAGAAATTTGAGGGTGAGTAAGTAAGAACCTTCCTCATTGATGCGCCAGAAGTTTTCCCAGCCGACGGCCTGGAAAATCTCGGGGAACTCCTCGTCCATACCCGTTTTCCTGAGCAAGTCTTGCTCGAAGACACGGGTGTGTTCGAACTCCTTCAATCGTAACTCATTGAAGGTGTTCTGCTCCCGCTCCGTCCTGAGGTTGATGTCGTTCACACTTAGGAGCTGCCTGGCCGGGGGTGTGGCATAGCCCCATCCCGAGCCGGCTACTCCTTGTTCATCTTCATCCATCAGGCTCGAGCCACGGGACGGGGCTGGGGAGCTCCCAGCATCGTCCGTGCGGCGGCTAAGCCGGGTGGAACGACGGAGTGCGGCGATGAACTTCGACATGGTTCCTGCAAAAGGTTAGTGCAACAACAACTACCCGAAGGACTGAATATATGAGGTTAGCACAAGAAAATCAAGTCAGTCGTCCGAGATAGTTAGTCGTTCTTATGGAGATGAGAACCACCACAAAAGGTTAGTCGTTCTTGTGGGTGTCGGTGACCACCACAAACACGTCCAAAAATTCAGCACAAAGATCAAAGCAAAGGCAAAATATTTTTGTGATTTTCTGGTGATGCAAGTGAACCAAAAATTGAGCAAGAACTTGAGGAGAACTTGAGCAAGAACTTGAGCAAGAGAATGAGAGAGAGAGAGAGAGAGCTCCTAGCAGAATTTTTCAGAGTGTGTGAGTGTGTGAGAACAAGCTAGCATTGCCCAGCATTTTTAGGCCAAGAGGGGGGGCATGCCCTGGTTCGGCCGAATGGCCTGGTTCGGCCGAACCAGGCATGTGTGGCCTGGCCACTCCCCTCTGAGTGGAGCACTCCCCCTTTCTTAGATTCCACGCAATTTTGTGTGGCCAACACTTGCCATGGTCATGTGAGTGGAGTTTAGTTTTAGGTAAGATAGAAATGTGACATGACCAAAGTGGAATTTAGTGGAGTCACCCCCATGCTGCCATGTTTGTGATAATTGGTGATTGTGCAGCCATTTTTAGTGGGGTGGACATGTTTGGTGCTGGTTGGTGGTGATGGTAAATAAATGGAGATGTTCTAGAAGGGGTAAAAGTGATGAAAGTTACAAATTACACCCACTTCAGTTAAATTTCAGCATGTGTCCATTTATTTTTACCCAAGCTTGCAAAATTTTCTACTCTCTCAAATTAATTACTCAAGCGGTTCATTTATTTTGGAAAGGGAAATATGCAAATGCAGTGATAAAAATTGAAAATTGGAAGGGAAACATGAGATACATACCGGTTTTCCTCGCGGCGAGAGCTCAGCTTTAAAGTCTGCGAGCGGGACTTCTCCTGTCTTCAGTTGCTTTTGTCATCGTCCGGTCCCAGAGTGGATGACTCGAACGATGCAACCTTCTTCTGCCACATTTTCTTGTTCTTCTTCGGTGTCGGTGGCGATGGGATTGGCTTCTCCGGGGAGTTCCAGAGAGCTTGCTCTTCCTCGTATTTCTTTACAAGGGAATCCATTTCTTCTGCACTTATCGGCTCGCTCCACTCGAACTGCTCTCCACCGAGTATTTCCAGCTCTCCATTAATGAGCGCTCTTAGGAAACACTTGGCACTCTCCTGCTCCGGTGTGAGTGGCTTTGTCTTCTGCTCTTCCCGAGGTTGAAACTTGAAGTAAATCAACCTTCCGTCGATACGGAACGAGATTTCTCTCGCATCCATATCGATTCTAGCCTGGGCGGTGTTCAAGAACGGCCGGCCCAACACAAGGGGAAACGAGCACTCGTTCCCAGTGTCAAGGACAACGAAGTCCGTAGGGACATAGTGTCCCCAAATTCGGACCGGAACATTCTCAATTACCCCCTCGGGATAATGGATTGTTGAGTCCGTAAGCTGTACCTGGGCAGTTGTAGGTGACAAAGTAGGGTAGCGTAATTTCTTAAATAATACCTTAGACATGATGTTTACGCTGGCCCCCAGATCACAGAGCGCATCATCAATGCGACGATTCCAGATCGTGCACTAAATGATGGGCACTCCGGGATCCCCCTTCCTTTCCGGAGAGGTCTTTATAATCGCCTTTTTAGCAGCTCTTGGCAGGTAGGTCCATTTTGGTGTCTGCACTTGGATGTGTGCGACTCTCCCTGCATGGTTAGTATGGAACACACTACAAGACATCTTACCCTGCCTTGTAGTGATAGCATTTACTATTTTGATGGAAGGTTCGGGTTGCCCCGGAATCTTCCCCGATTCAGCGACAGGAACAGCGGCAGCTAACTGAGCAACTTGAGTTTTTATCATTTTGTTAAAGCTTAGCTGGTTTTTCATAGCAGAAGAGAATGATTCCAGC
Organism: Echinochloa phyllopogon; assembly: GCA_033239725.1. Taxonomy (NCBI): domain Eukaryota; kingdom Viridiplantae; phylum Streptophyta; class Magnoliopsida; order Poales; family Poaceae; genus Echinochloa; species Echinochloa phyllopogon. The sequence goes on from BTCW01000014.1 coordinate 51,038,703, forward strand.
CTAGAGTCTATATTTTCCAGAGTTTTATCATTGGCAGCCAGCTTTTTATTGATGTTTTCAGTTATTTTCATACGGCTAAACACAAGATCTCTAAGTGATGGCTGATTATTGAAATTGCCGGAATTGAAACTGTTACCTTGTTGTGGCCTCTCAAACGGGAGGTTTGGGCGTGAATTCCAGCCTTGATTACTATAGTTGTTCGGTCGATACCCGTTGTTGTTGGAGTTGTTGATGTAGTTGGCGTCTTCTCGCGTCTCGGGGCAGTCATTCCCCGAATGGCCAGTGTTGCCACAGACTTCGCAGGTCATGCGAGCGTCCATGGCTTGCACCATTTCTTGAGCATGGGCCTCCAGTTTCTTCATCAGGAGGTCCATCTTGGCAGCGAGCATGTCCAGAGCTTCAACTTGGTGAACTCCTCGGGTCTTCTGTTGAGTCCGATCCTTGGACCAACCTTGGTTCTCGACCATCTTCTCTATGAGGGCCTTCGCACGGCTCTCCTCAAGAGAGAAAAATGAGTCTCCAGCAGCAGCATCCAGATACTCACGGGCAGAGCTTCTCAGTCCATAATAAAAAGTTTGGATTATGAACCAACTCTGCATACCATGGTGAGAACAAGCAGAAATATAGTCCTGGAGGCGGTCCCATGTCTCCGGGACTGTTTCATCTTTTAACTGCCGGAAACTAGCAATTTTGTTTCGGAGGGCGTTGGTTTTCCCGACCGGAAAGAATTTTAGCAAGAAAGCGCTAGTGCATTTTCCCAAGTGTCTATAGCTTCGCAGTTAGCATAAAACCATTGTTTCGCCTTGCCTAATATTGAAAATGGGTATAAACGAAGGCGAATGGCATCGATACTTACTCCGCGTATGGTGAAGGTGTTGCAAATCTCCAGGAAATGCTGGAGATGAGCATTGGCATCTTCGTGTGGCTTGCCGCAGAATGGGCTAGCCTGAACCATGTTGATGAGGGCTGGCTTGAGCTCGAAGTTGTCATCTCCGACTGGTGGAGCTGGTCCGACACGCACGTTCTCGCTCGATGGAGCGGAGAACTCGCGGATCGTCTTGTTTGCTATCCTCGATGTAGCCTGGTCAACGACGGGAAGGACTGGGCTCGTCAGAAGGAGTTACTTCTGAGGAGGTACAACACGGGGTTGCACTTTCCTCACAAGTGACTCCGGATTTTCTTGGAAGTTTGACGGTAGTTGGAAAGCAGTCATTGTAACACCCTAAAATAACACTATTTAAAATTTTTAGTGATTAAATAAATAATTTCTAGGAAATTAAAGAGCAAATATAAGACCTAGAAACATTTTTGTTGCATTCATGCTGCTACATTGAGTTTTGGTTGCTAGTGGTTCAAATAATAATTTAAATCTAGTTTAAATTCGAATTTAAATTGTCCTTGTTTGAGCCTTAGAATAGTTGTTTGACCCAGAGTTTGATTTCGCCCCCTGATCTTTTCCCTCGGCTCGCCTTTGCCCCTCTCCCCTTTCTCCAGCGCGCAGTCCCGCGGCCCAGCATTTCGTTCGGCCCAACCCGCCAGCCACTCCCCCTCACCACGCCACCCCAACCCAGCAGTGTCCCAGCCCAACTCGTCGCGCCCTCCCTCCCTCCAGCCGCTGACGAGCGGGTCCCACTCGTCATCCCCTACCTCCGGCCGATTCAAGCTCGCACCGAGCTCGAGTCAAACTCGACCCGCTCCGCCTCAGCCCAGGGCCTGAGCTGCCCCTCCGCGCTATCTGTGGCCCACCGCGCCTGCCCGGAACCTTCCCGCAGCCGCCCGTCCCTTTGCGCCACGTTTCCCCTCAAGGAAAGCTTGAGCCGCCGCACGACCACGAAGCCACGACCTTGGTTTGTCCCACCTCGGCGTCCGAGCCCTTCCCGCAGCCCCTAGGCACTACATAATCATGACGCCGCGGCCCCTAGAGCATCACCAAGTTCTCTCCGAGCCCCCAAGCGCCCCCGCTCTCCAGCTCAGCGCCGCCGCCGCCATTGGAGCTTCGCCGGCCGCCGTCGATCCGCCGCTCCGGTGCCGCGACGCCACTTTTGACGTCCCAGTGAGCTTCGTGTGAAGGTAAGGACCATCCCGAGCCCCTTCCTGCTCGCTTCTATGCCTTGAATCCGCGCGCCGCCGCTCACCGACATTTTGCTCCGCCGCTCATCATCGCCGACCGCCACCACTGTGTAGTCGCCGACAAGAACCCGAGCTCAGAACTGTGGCCCGTAGCAGTCTCCCGGCCCTACTCCGGCGAAGCGCCGCCACCCCGTAAGCAGCGCCGCCGCGTCTTCCTTCCCCGCCGGCGACCAAGGCTGCCGAGCCAACTACAGCCGTCTGATCCCGATCCAGCGATCCAGATTCGCCCGCACCTGAGTCAAACCCGGCGTGTACCGGTCAGCGCCGGTTGTTTTTCAAAAGAGCCCCTGAGGTTTTTGCTAATCAACCCGCTGTCCATCGTAGTTCAAACATATTTACGATTAGGTCCTATTTTATTCATTTTGGCCCCTGAGCTTTTGATTATTTCAACCCGCGGTCCAGTCCCTTTCATTTTACGCGTAAGCCCTTCGGTTTTTATACGAAATTACATATAGGCCCTCGGTTTTCACAAATAAGCCCCCAAAACTTAGAACCGTCGTAACTTTCTCGTTTTAGCTCCGATTAATGTGATTCTCGCGCTCACGTGTTCGTAGCGACGTGTAGATTATTTCTAAAGCCTTATTTTGTACTGTTTCTACTGTTTGGTGTACTGTTCTAATAGAATACTTTTGTTTGCATGTATTGGCTTGTGTGGATGCTTGTGTGGTGGTTCGTGTCCAGTCGGTGAGCCTGTTGCGTTGGATTTCGAGTACGAGGAGAACTTTCAGGAGCAGGACTCGCAGCAGCAACAACACTACTTTGAGGAAGGCAAGTTATAGCATGGACAATCCTTGCTACCTACCCACTTTGTAATAAATTATTTCATACCTGCATGTGTCTAAATTGATGTACCTTTAAGGTTGTATCTAGCTTTGATTATCCTGTCCTTTATTACCTTGGGTTTATTGCATATGGGTAGATTTTTGCTATGCGCGGCTATTATCACCATTATTTAATTGTTAATTTTGACTTAATGGTTCACTTCAACATGATGATAAAACTCGCTTTTTAGCAACATGGTTTAGGGAGCTAGAGTATGTGCTTCGTGCTTTGTTCTAGCGTCTCTCCGTAAGGTCCGGTTCTTAAAGCGGCGACCCAGGAGCATGTCGCCACCGCTAGAACTATAATGGCTCTGGTCTTGGACAAGTAGCATGTACAGCTGAAAGGACCTTGATGTCACCTAGGGGGGTGAATAGGTGAATCTGCAAATTACAAAACTTTTTCACACTGTCAGCACTGAAACCGGTCAGACCGGTTTCCCAAACCGGTCAGACCGGTTTCTGGCAGAAACAACCAACAATGCAATTGACCCCCTCTACAAATTCTAACACAAACCAAACTTGATGTGTGGCTCCTATAGATGATTTCCTGCAGGTTCACTTAGTCCCTGCACACAAGTAGAGCACAACCAAGTAGATCGAAGCGGAAGCAAATATAAATGCTAGAATTGAACTTGTGAGGCAAACCAAAAGGGAGAGACAATGATTTGTTTCCCGAAGTTCAGATTCACCGCTGCCACTAAGGCCGTCACAAAGACAAGGTGAATCCTACTCTTCGTTGAGGGCCTACGAAATACGGGCTTATCCACTCCAAGCCACGTTCCTTGGTTTCACTAGCTTGTGACCCTTTTCCACGAAGGAGGCAAGGCCGGCCTATACAAACAATCCGTGGCTTACCACAAACAAGGTAGCTCACCGGCGACGCCTAGCCGTCTAGGAGGTTTCACCTCCAAGAGTAACAAATGCTTCAAATAGATGCTTGACTTCACCGGAAGTGCTCAAGCTATGGATATGCTCTTGATGGCTGCAACTAGCTCTCTCAAGCTTTCTATAGCTCACAAACAATCAATCCCTCAACCCAAATCCAAAGATATGAAATATATCAACCAATCTCACAAAGAGATGTTTGGGAGAGCAAGGAAGGCAAAGGAACCAGCAACCCTCAAAGGAGAGGGCCAAGGGGTATAAATACCCCAATCCCAAAAACTAGCCGTTATGCCCGAGGAAAACCGGCCAGACCGGTTTCCCAAACCGGTCAGACCGGTTTTTCAAACCAACTAGCCGTTACACCTGTTAGATGCCAAACTGGTCAGACCAGTTTCCCAAACCGGTCATACCGGTTTGGGTCGAGGCAGCACACTAAGTACCCAAGGTGTTTTTCTCTCAAGGCTATCTCACATGGGTTGATCTAAGACCACTTTTGGTGTTGTCAAACAACTAGTGTTGCATCCCTCTTGATAGTACGGCATTCCTAAAACTCAAGAAAATAAATAGTAAATAAATCTTCCACTTGAGCTTCAATGTCTTGATTGTTGCCATACTTGATCATTCTCAACTTGAGGGCTTCAACATTATTTTCTTGCTTGAGCAAATCCAACTTGAGCTAATGGCTTAGAATTTCCAATAGTATGAACCAATTCATAAGCCATTCCAATACATGATCTAAAGAGAATTAGATGCATTGCATAGCTTCACTCGGTAAGGCTTGATTAGTGCATAGAGATCAAACCATGATGCTAGTCTTCACCCTAGCAAAGTGCCTCGGCTACAAGACCAACTTGCCCTTCTCTTTGCTTGGTACCTGGACACTGCCATCTAGCTCAATCCCTTTCACCATATCTAGCCACATTGAGTTCAACTATGTACTACATCATCATGAATATCACTTTGAATTCCATTCATTCAACTAACTTGAAATATATTCAATATTGTCTTTGGTAAATAACTTGTCCATAAGCTTCCATGCACTTGAGACCATTTGCTAAACATAGAATCATGTCTCATTTTGATTGTAACCATTGCTATGGATCAAGCCGAAAGAAATCCCAATTTCTTCAATTAAATTGTCCCACTATCTTTTGACAAGCTTCCTATGGATGAGACCAACCAATTTACCTAAAATCATGTCTCATATATCATTCTCATTCACTTGTCATTGTATTGCTTAGATGCATGGGATCACAACCACTTATTTGCTTTTATGTCATTTATACCAATAATGAGCTCATATACTTCTTGACAAATATATTACATGAAAATCCATAAGAATAAAACCCTGCTCATATACGTAAGCAAACAAGTTAAATACAAATCATGTTGTCATCCAAAATCACCAAAACATATAAGTCCCTAGATGCACTTTCAATCTCCCCATTTTTGGTGATTGATGACAACATGATTAAAGCATACAAAAGATATGAAATTTAAGCTCTAGATAACTGAGATATATGGTGAGCTCCCCCTCAATATGTGCTTCGAATAAAATTTCAAAAATTTGGCCTCAAATGCCAAATGCACATATAAGCAATAAAAATAAGAGCTCCCCCTATATCTCAGCATTCATTATGTGCAACAAGTGTGTGTGACAAAATAAATAGCATGTGATGCATATGGCATGTATCTCACACAAAAAGAGAAAAAGATGTGCATGTGCTGTCTCAGCCGAAACCGGTCAGACCGGTTTGGCCAGTCAGCACATGCACAAGGCATTACACCAAACAACACATGCATATCACACTAGTACATAATTTAGAATACGTAAATAGGTTCAACACACATAGTAGCACAAATTACAAGTCCTCAAGTCTACAAATAGATAATATACTAATTTATTACATCCATGTCCATAGTACCAAAGTACTACAAAGACTACAAGATCAACTAGAAAAGCTTTAATCTATTCTTCTCCCCCTTTGTCATCAAGCATCCATAAAAGGGCCTGGAGAAGCTTGTAGTCCTGCTCCCACCATGCATCAACTCCTCGCTGCCACTATAAGGTCGGGCTATGATCATCATGGCCGGTACCGGAAGTGGTACCAAAGATGGAGGCCGCTACCTGTGAAGCAAAGTCTGCAGGAGATGGAGCACTCGAGAACTGAACTCCCGCCATAGAAGATGATGTGCCACCATTTGCATATGAAGAGGATGGGAGAGTGGCAGCTGCATATGTAGGTCCTGTAGGTGCAAAACCAAACGAAGAACCAAACAGGGAACCCTCTGAAGTAGGCATGAAAGGCATAGCCCCTGAAGCACCAAACGACTGAGGAGGAGGTGGTGGTGCTGGCTGTGATGTATATCCAAAATCTCCATAGCCAAACAAACCCTGAAAGTCCTCCTCTGACATGAAATCCTGTGCTGGTGGTATCTCGGGCAGCTCTAGAGGTGGTGAGATGGGTGAAGGAGGGTTAACCAGACTAAGTATAGAATGCAAATTCTTCATAGCATCTCGAGTTCTCTTATTGTCTATCCTCTACTGCTGGAGATCAACTCGGATGTCCCTCTGACTCTTGCACATTCCAGTGAGGAAGTTGAAGAACTTCTTAACTGGAGATGAGCGCCGCTGTGGTCGTGAGGAGCTACCAGGGCCAAACCGGTCAGATCGGTTCTGCCCGGTGGCTCCTGCTGCTGTGGAAACTGCTACGGCTGCTCTCCATGGTGCTACTGCTGCTCACCCTCTGCTGCATCTGTGTCTGCTGGTGGAGGAGAAGGCATCCTAAACTTGTGAGGAACAGGAGAACGCAATGGCTTGTGTTGGGTGTCCCTCTTGATCTTCAAACTTGTAACCCTTTCAATGAGAAACATGATGAAAGGGCTGTAGGCACAAATCTTCTGAGGGCTCTCAGAAATAGCCTTGATATCCTACCAAAAGAAATCGGCAACACTAAAAGGAGGTGTCTCCTCTCCAATCCTTAGATAATACATCAAGTTCCTCATGTAGAGTGACATATCTGAGGTGTTGCCATCTCTAGGGGTGAGTGTCTTCCGGAGCATCCTATAGAGAGTCCCATAGTAGGTGTAGAGACCACTCACTTTCCCCCAACTCCCATTTCTGTCTCTAGGATACATGAATTTTAACTGAGTTTTCTAGCACACCACTGTCATGTATCCTCACAGTGTCATCACTCTCATGTCCAACTCTAAGAATGGAGGCAAAATCAGAATAAGTGACATGAAAGTGTTGTCCTTCAGTCATCCAATGTATGGCCCTCTCCTGCCTACCACCCTGCTCGTAGTATCCGAAGTACACAGTAGCATAGAATTGAGCAATGACTTCCTTGTTCCAGCTATGCCTGAAGCCCATGAGATGTTTAACCCTCTTTTCAGCACAAACTCTGATGATCTCATTGAACACAGGATTATCTTGCTTGCTCATGTACTCCCAATCAATGTACTGTGCATCTGACGTGATCTTGGTCTTCTTCATAATAGTTGTGGCATAGAAGTCCTGCTGAAAAAGAGTCCAAAATTTGTAGTCAGTGGCTGTCCTATCCACATCAAGTGGACTAGTCCTCCTCAACCTCCTGACAACATCAGTCATCCCACTAGCAAAATAATCTGTCACTCTCCTACTCGTTGGGCCAGTGGGTCGGACTACCTCAAGAACAAGAGGGGCATCTGCCTCAACTGAATCATCATCACCTTCTTCCTCTTCTTCATCATCACCAGCAGCCATCTCCTCATCATCACCATCATCTCCCTGCTGACCTTGACGGTACTCAACTCTATAGTTCTCATCCTCAATTTCATCCTCACCACTAGAAGTTGTCTCTTTCACTATATCAACTTCTTCTATATGCTGCTCTGCAGCCCTCTTGCCCCTTCTTGGCCTCAAATTTCTCTCCCCGGCCGCTTGCAAGCTGCTGCCAATCGAGGGGTCATGACGCCCCTTTTTGATCCGATCGGCATGTGGTCCCTTCGGCATCTTCTCTGTCCTACCTTGAGGACCTTGAACTCGAGGAAGATAAAGATTTTCTGATCAAATCTTGATGGGGAATCAACCTAGCAGCCTTGGGTCACTCCAAATCCACCAAGAGATCAACTTTTCCTTGGTTGAATCTTCAAATCGCCATGGGGAGGAGCTTTCTCGGTGAAGAACAGGAGAGAGAGAAGGGGGGCATGGTGAATGGACAGAGAAAGAGAGAGAATCACGGGATGGGTTAAATCCACGTGGGCCCGCTGTCCTGGCCAAACCGGTCAGACCGGTTTGGGAAACCGGTCAGACCGGTTTCTCCTAGACAGCAGGGAAAAGTCTGATTCAAGAGGATTTATTCTCCAAAACCCGATTACTTGTTTTGAGAAAGTATAAATGATCATGGTAGCCAAAATCTCAAGATTGTCCATAGAAGAGATAAGATTTCCAATAAATCTATTTTCTTTCGTTTCTTCCGAAAGAAATGGGAAAGGATGAGAAGATAAAGATTTATGGACTTGAGAAAGTCTCACTATTTGTGACTAGCCATCAATCAATCAAAGATAACTATATTCACAAATAGATCGACAACGGTACAAAGACCAAAATTCAAATATTTTCAAAATAGCACACCACCTATCATGCTAGTTGGATTTTTCAAAAACTTATCCTATGTCACACAAGCACATGCACTTATATTAAGCCATAGACCATGTTAGTATATTTGGCTCACACCTCACATTATTTAAACAACTTTTGACACCAAGTCAATTGTTAAGAAGGTGTCAACCAAATATCCAATTGGTGCACAAGAGGAAAGCTCAATATAGTTGCATGTAAATGCACACACTAGCATGATATAGAGCCTAGATGCACAAGGTAAATACTAGTAAAAGAAAACATATCGTTGCCTCTAGCCAAGTATGTTGTGCAATATAATCAACATTAACCCACATGCATTCTCATAAGATGGACATTTTGACATGAAAGAGAGAGAGAAAGCATTAAGTTGCACAACAACTAGTTTCATAACCAATGACCTTTGTATGTGGATGGCAAAAAGGTCATTAATTATAAAACCTCATAATATAGACCAAATTCCTTTTCTCTAGTGCATATGTGATGAAATGTGTATGAGAGGCTCACATGCACAAGACCTGAATCACGAAGATCAAGCAAGGAATTTAGACTATATTACGGTGAGTTGTCAAGACATAAATTCAATATGGAATCCAAAGTATGAGATGACACTAATTTACCACTTTGGATCATAAATTGAGTTGACAACTCCATTTGAGAGAAACATTCTCTCACCATTGTCACACCAGGTTTTAGGAGAAAACCAGATGCATCTCATATGTGCGCCAGGATCAAGTTTACACACATATGGTAGACGTCACAAGTGAATAATCATAACCATGCATTCGAAAGAGTATTAATGTACGATTATTACATTATCAGAGTAGACACAAATGTCATAGCGGAAGACTTTAAAATAAATGTTTATCTAACGAAGCATGAGTGACTCCAACTCCACAGGCAGATGACTAGGGGAAACACGCCTAGAACTCCTCAAACTCAGTAGCAAAATCCTCCACATCATTCCATTCTGAGCAGCATTCCATGTATAGTTGATGCAATAGAAGAAAGAAAACAAGCATGAGCACATGACGTACTCAGCAAATGTAATATGACATACAAGGCTGAGGCAAAAAGGCTGGCTGACAATACCGCAGTAAGCACTTTTAGTTGGTCAAGTTTTATTAAGCAACTATTTACTAGCAAATGAAAGTATATACCACCCACAAATTAATGAATGTCATAATCCCAACATAAACAAGTAACCTCAATTTAATCCATGTTCAAGTATGATTATCATGTAAGGGTCCAGGCCGCTCATGACCGTGAGCACGGCTGTTATAACAGTTTTACACTCTGTAGAGGTTGTACACTTTCACCATAAGCCGTGATTCCCATTGCCCGAAAGCATGTACCCTTCCCACACCACGTGGACCGAATACTGGGTTTCACTATGAGACCTTTACAAAGACACCCTAATAAGTGATAGCCCGCTAAGGTTTCCGGTTCAGGAGCAAAGCATAACCCTCCCTAATGAGGTCTGTCTCTTAGCTAAGCCCACAGCTCAAGAGGACCGGGCTATACCTCGTCAACCGCCGCCCCCATGCCCTTTTCAGGTAAAGCTACCCCAAACTAGAGCACCTAATTAGTCAGTCAAAGCCAGAGCCCATTAGCACTCATGGTTGTACTGTTTTCCTGGGTGGTTCTCCATGTTCCAATTAAAAAGATATGATCTTGCCAATTAATTAATTAAAAGAGTATATGGAACATAGAGTAGGGGTTCATTTAACCAATCCCAGTTGAGCAAGCTAAGCATCATCTACCATCAAAATTAATTAAATAACCCAGTTTCAGGGATAGGAAAATATAGTGGCTAGGCAAATCCTTAAATAGGAACCCATCAAAATTAAGACACATGCATGGATGGTGAAATTAATAATTATTAGGACATTTGCATGACATAATACATGTGCCTTCTTCCCAACTCTGTTGCTACTCAAATCCTTCTTGAACAGTTGGTTCTTCAGAGAAATCCTCGAACCGATCGTTTCCTATTCGCATCACACATTCACATGCAAGGACACAATACAATAAATAAGAAACAGTACACCAAACAATTCCAACAGATCAAAACAACAGCACAAAACTGTTCTACTTGTTACAACGAATGCGTGAGCGCAAGAATCATTGAAATCGGAGCTAAAACGAGAAAGATATGTCTTTTCTGAGGTCTAGGGACTTGCTGGCAAAGTTTTAAAACTTCCAAGGACCTATCTGCGAAAAACCAGGGACTAAAACATAATTTTATATAAAAACTTGAGGGCTCACGGGTAAAACTTCCAAAACAGGACCTCGGGTGCAATTTTAAAACTTGCAGCGGCTAAAACAGAAGAAAGAGGACCTAAATTGAAATACTTTTGAACTGAGCTGGACCGCGGGTTGATTTACAAAACTTCAGGGGCTCTTTTGCAAAATTGGCAGCGCTGATCGGTATCGGTTTGTTTGACTCAGGCTCGATCTAATGTGAGCCGTTGGATGAAGATCTGACGGTCGGAAAGGTTTGGGCGTGGTTGGTCGCCGGCGACGACGAAGACGACGGCGGCGCTGCAATGTCCGCGGCGGAGCATCGCCGGAGTGGGCTCGGGATGACGCTACACGGCTTGGTTTACACTGGGATTTAACCCTATGGACTTGCTGGAGCACGACGAGTTCACCCAGAGGCTTATCGTCGGTCGGGGTTGCACACGGGCGATAGCCGGCGACGGCGGCGCCATGCGCGCGCGGCGAAGCTTGCCGGAGTAACGCGAAAATAAGCTAGGGTTCACCAAAAAGAACGCGGATATCTCCTAGAGTCTCAGGAAGGTGCGACAAACTCACCAGTGTGGATCACGACGGCGATGGCGCGACGAGGAAACCCGGCGGCGGTGAACGGCGGTCGGCGGCGCTCGGCTTCACACGGAACAGAGACACGTATTGACGAGGGGAAGCTTCTGGCGATCTTAGTTTCCCACAACGAGCAACAAGTGCGGCGAATCGCCGGCAATGGCGGGTGGCGGTTATGGCGGCTCGGAAACAAGATGCGCGAGATATCGAGAGGCGTGGCGCGCGCTGGAAGGAGGGGAAAAGAAGCGGTGGCACACTAGGAATAAATAGGGCAGGACTCCGGACTCCGGGGCGGCGTGCGGCGTCGGGACTCGGCGGCGGCGTCGGTCAGAACTCGGAGTCGGGGCGGAGTCTGGCGCGGAGACGAAGAAGATGACAGGTAGGTCCCACCTGTCGGCGTCACAGGTAGGAGAGAGAAACGGCGAGCTCAAGCTGGGCCGCAGATGGGCCGAAAGCGGAGAGTAAACGGGCCAAGCGGGGAGGAAACGTGAACAGTGGGGGAAAGTCTAAGGAGCAAAAGCGAACCTTGCCAAGAGTTCGGGGGCCAAAACTAAACTCAGCCTAAACAACTTTTCTAAAACTCAAACAAAAGCAAATCAAATTCGAATTTAAACAGAATTTAAATTCCAACTTGATCTACTAGCAACCAAAAGTATATGCAACAACATGAATGCAACAAAACTTATTTTTACTAAAATAATTATTTAATGATGTTTAATTTGATTAAAAGGATAGGAATTTCAATTAAATGCTAGAAAATTTATAAAAGCTCCAAAAATTCCTAGAAAAATTCCAGAGGGTTTCTAATATTTCATTGTGATGAATTTAGGGTGTTACAAATCCTACCCCCCTTAAAGAGAATCTCGTCCTCGAGATTCGGACAGATTAGAGAAAATCTGGGGAAACTCTGCCATCAACTCATCCTCTCTTTCCCATGTTGCTTCACTTTCTGCGTGATGACTCCATTGAACTTTACACATCTTAATCACTTTGCTTCTAGTAACTCTCTCAGCTGTCTCCAAAATCATAGTTGGATACTCCTTATAGGTCAAATCATCTTGCACATCCAACTCTTCCATAGGTAATTCTTCCTCAGAAACTCGAAGACACTTTTTCAACTGAGAGATATGAAACACATCATGAACATCTGACAATCTGGCTGGCAACTCCAGTTGATAAGCAACCTCACCTTTTCTATCAACAATCTTGAAAGGTCCAATAAATCGAGGAGATAATTTACCCTTCACTTTAAACCTTCTCAAACCTCGAATAGGAGAAACTTTCAGATACACATAATCACCTACTTCAAAAGTTAATTCTCGTCTCCTTGTGTCCGCATAACTCTTCTGTCTGGACTGAGCTGTTCTCAAGTTCTCCTTGATAATCTGAACTTGTCTTTCAGCTTCTTGCAATATCTCTGGTCCAAACAACTGACTTTCACCAGTTTCACTCCAATACAATGGTGTTCTACACTTTCTACCATACAGAGCTTCGAACGGTGCCATCTTCAAGCTGGCCTGATAACTGTTGTTGTATGAAAACTCTGCATATGGTAGACTCTTGTCCCAACTACCTCCATGCTTCAAAGCACAAGCTCTCAACATATCCTCTAAAATCTGATTAGTCCTTTCTGTCTGTCCATCTGTCTGAGGATGATAAGCTGAGCTGAAATTTAACTTAGTATCCATAGACTCATGCAACTTCTGCCAGAATCTAGATGTAAACTGAGTACCTCTATCAGACACTATCTTCTTAGGCATACCATGAAGACAAACAATTCTGGACATGTATAACTCTGCAAGTCTGGCACTAGTATAGGTAGTATGAACAGGTATAAAGTGAGCTACCTTGGTCAACCTGTCCACAATCACCCATATTGAATCATATCCTCCTCGTGTACGAGGTAAACCCACAATGAAATCCATACTAATTTCTTCCCACTTCCATTCGGGCACCTTGAGTGGTTGAAGCAAACCTGCTGGCCTCTGATGTTCAGCCTTAACTCGCTGACAAACATCACACAATGCCACATGCGCAGCCACATCTCTCTTCAACCCATACCACCAGTATCTCTCCTTCAGATCCTGATACATCTTAGTACTTCCAGGATGAATAGAATATGCGGAATCATGCGCTTCCCGTAGTATCTGCTCTCGAAGAGCTTCGATTTCCGGTACACATATCCGTTTTCGAAACCAAATAGTGCCTTGATCGTCTTCAGTGAAATCAGGTGTTTTTCCTGCTAGCATATTCTCCTTAATTTCCTTTATCTTCTCATCGTTAAGCTGACCCTTTCGAATCTCCTGCTCAAGTGTAGACTCAACCTCCATCGTCACACCTTCTGCTTGATTCAAAAATCTCAAGTTCAGCTTTTCCATCTCTGCATACAATTCTACTGACAACTGACGACCAAACAGCGAATTGACTTGTGACTTTCTATTCAACGCATCTGCAACCACATTGGCCTTACCAGGATGATAGTTGATTCCCAAATCATAGTCCTTAATCAACTCCAACCATCTTCGCTGTCTCAGGTTCAGATCCTTCTGAGTGAATATATACTTCAGACTTTTATGATCAGTATACAATTCACATCTGTTGCCCAATATGTAGTGTCTCCAGATCTTCAACGCATGAATCACAGCTGCAAGTTCTAAGTCATGGGTAGGATAATTCTGCTCATGTTTTCTCAACTGTCTAGATGCGTAAGCTATAACTCTGCCTTCCTGCATAAGCACACATCCAAGACCTCTACAAGACGCATCGCAATATATATCAAAGTTCTTGTGAATATCTGGCATAGCAAGTACCGGTGTTGTAGTCAACCTTCGTTTCAATTCCTCGAAACTGGCTTGACAATCATCTGACCACACAAACGTCTTGCCTTTCTCCAATAGTGTGGTAAGAGGTTTCACTATTTTTGAAAAGCCTTCAATAAATCTCCGGTAATATCCAGCTAATCCCAGAAAACTTCTGATCTCAGAAACAGTAGTAGGAGGTTCCCATTCTAGCACATCCTTGATTTTGCTTGGATCAACTGCAATACCTTCCGCAGTAACAACATGACCAAGAAATGACACTTGATTCAACCAAAAATCACACTTACTGAACTTGGCATACAACTTATTTTCCCGTAGTGTCTGCAGTACCAACCTCAGATGCTCTTCATGCTATTCCTCATTCTTCGAGTAAACCAAGATATCATCGATAAAGACCACAACAAACTGATCCAAGTACTCCATAAACACCTTATTCATCAAATACATGAAATAGGCAGGTGCATTGGTCAATCCAAACGACATCACCGTATACTCATATAATCCATACCTGGTGGTAAATGTTGTCTTAGGAATGTCTGAGCGTCTGATTCTCATCTGATGATAGCCAGATCTCAAGTCAATCTTGGAGAAAACTTTAGCTCCTCTTAACTGATCAAACAAATCTACAATTCTAGGCAGAGGATACTTGTTCTTGATCGTTACCTCATTCAGAGAGCGATAATCCACACACATTCTCTGTGTACCATCCTTCTTATCAACAAAAAGAACAGGTGCTCCCCACGGGGATGAACTAGGACGAATGTAACATTTATCCAACAACTCCTTAAGTTGTTTCTTAAGTTCTTCTAGTTCATTAGCAGCCATTCTATACGGTCTTTTAGAAATAGGTGCAGTACCAGGTAAAAGCTCGATAAGAAACTCAACGTCACGGTCAGGTGGCATACCTGGCAAGTCATCTGGAAAGACATCTGGAAACTCACAAACCACTCTGATATCCTCCAAAGTAACACCAGTAACTTTATTAACTGTACAATCTGTAGCTGTCGGTATGGTAGTAGTAAAATCAACCTTCTCTCCACGAGGACTCTTCAACAGCACTGACCTCTTGGCACACTGAATAGTTGCATCAAATGCAGCCAACCATCCCATTCCCAATATGACATCAATTCCCTCGGAATCCAGAACTATCAGATCAGCAGGAAAATCTACCCCAACTATTCTCAACTTAACCCGAGGGCAGATAAAAGATGCTTTCAGATTTCCTCCAGGTGAGCTAACTAGCATATTATTTTTCATAGGGAGCATGGGTATATTATGTCTAGCTACAAACTGCGCAGTAATGAACAAATGGGATGCTCCGGAATCAAACAATACTGATGCAGGGACTGAGTTGATGAGGAACATACCGAGTACCACGTCATGGGCTTCTTGTGCAGTCTCTGCAGCAACGTGGTTCACCCTACCACGAGTCTGATTCTGTTGTCCTCTGTTGCTCTGGGGCGTCTGATTCACATTCCAGTTCTGCGGCTGAGGAGGGTTCTGCCTGGGTGCACTGTTATTCTGATTCTAAGGAGTCTGAGTACCCCTCTTGGGACAGTTGTTGGCGAAGTGACTAGAATCTCCACAGATGTAACAGGCGTGCGGGGTCGTGCTGCTGCCGGGCGCAGGTGTCCTCACTGGAGTCTGAGCTGGAGTAACCTGGCGGTTCTGCTGAAACGTCGGGCGCTGAGTTGGCGGTGCTGATCGCTGACTCTGATTCTGCACAAAGTTACCTCCTTGCCCACCAAAACGAACTGGTGTGTTCTGCTGAGGCGGCTGAATGCGAGGACGAGTGCTGCTGCTTGACTGGCCTGAGGCAACGAACTTCCTCTTCTGTTCCCCCAACTCTTTTCGCTTGTTCTCCAGACCAATAGCCTTATCTAGCATCTTCTAGAATGTCGGGAACGTATGAGACATGAGCTGATACTGGAGTGGTCCGATCAATCCCTCCAGAAATCTCTCTTGCTTCTGTTCATCTTCTGCCACCTCCTCTGGAGCGTAACGAGACAACTGGACAAACTTGTCCCTATACTCACTAACAGTCATTCCTCCCTGCTTGAGCGAGAGGAACTCCTTCTTCTTCAACTTCATAACCCCAGCAGGAATATGATAACTCCTGAAGTTAGTCTTGAATTCCAACCATGTGATAGCATCAGGGGTAGCATGAGCAGCATGGTAAGCATTCCACCAATCAGATACTGATCCTTCCAAGCGACCTGATGCATACAGAACTTTCTCTCTATCATTGCACTGAGCCATATCCAGCTTCTTCTCAACAGTCTTCAACCAATCATCAACATCAAGCGGATCCGATGAATGAGAGTACGTAGGGGGTTTGTGGCTCATGAACTCCCGATGCTTGTCTCTCGGCTGATTATTGTTGTTGGGGTTATTATTGTTGTTGTTGTTATTGTTGATCTGAGCTTGTAATCTAGCCACAACATTGGCTAGGTCCTGTAGAATCTGAGTCTGGTTGGCAATGACCTGCTCCATTGCTGAAGTTGCTTGATTCGGCGGAGGATTTGGATTGGTGTTGGCACGTCCTTGACGATTCACAGCTGGTTGATCCACTCCACTTCCAGACCTGGTGTTTACCATCTGATGGTTAGAAACATGAGGTTCAGAGAATGGTAGAAGACCATATACTCAATTGCAAACAGTCAACGAAGAACGAACCAACCAAAATAGAAATTTCCAATTCCTAACAGATTCTGTCAGTCATCTTTAAACAGTCGTAACTTTTATTATGAACATCCAAAAATTTATGATCTTTTACCAGAACGTAGATTTTGAAATTCTGAAACTAACCCAAGTTGAATCACCTTAATCCGAATTCTGGAACTAAAGATATTGAATAAACAAGACTGTAATATCAGGACCACGAGACAGATTCTGAAACTTTCAATGAAACCTTTGTATCTTTCTGTCAGAATATCCAAAAATCACAAAACATTCTCAGAAACTAGATTATGAAGTCCTGAAGCTAACCCAACTAGATTTACATCAATCGGAGTTCTGTAGCTCCAGAAATAAATCAAACAGTGCCACTATGTCAAGTCATGGCGAGCACAGGTTTGAACATGTTATGATTTATATGGAGAATAGAATAAGGTAAGTGGAGAATTGAATCTATACTAATATCAGGGACCAATATAAGCCCAATTACTAATTTTATTGATTTAATAACCTACTCAATTGTGGTCATCACTCCACAATTAAGCACACTCATTACAAAAATCCAAATCACACACTTGACACGAAAGCAAACACGAAGCATACACTCCTAATCAAGAGCTAAGCACCGAATCGATCTAAACGTTTATTAAGATTGGATGGGTAGATTCTAAAATCCTAATTATAGAGGGTAAGAACAATCTCTATTCAGATCACAAAGAGCTTGAGCAGAATATAAACAAGTAGCAAGGATGAGGGGGTAAGTAAAGCAATCAAGGAGAAGATAAATTATCAATGGGTAGGGATATAACAAAATAAGATCAAGGGTATTTAGAACAAGGTTATTTAGGCAAAATAATCCTTATAGAATGATCATTGCTATATAGGCTTGCGTCCTACAGTCAACACAGCTCTGATACCACCTCTGTCACACCCGGTTTTAGGAGAAAACCAGATGCATCTCATATGTGTGCCAGGATCAAGTTTACACACATATGGTAGACGTCACAAGTGAATAATTATAACCATGCATTTGAAAGAGTATTAATGTACGATTATTACATTATCAGAGTAGACACAAATGTCATAGCGGAAGACTTTAAAATAAACGTTTATCTAACAAAGCATGAGTGACTCCAACTCCACAGGCAGATGACTGGGGGAAACACGCCTAGAACTCCTCAAACTCAGTAGCAAAATCCTCCACATCATTCCATTCTGAGCAGCATTCCATGTATAGTTGATGCAATAGAAGAAAGAAAACAAGCATGAGCACATGACGTACTCAGCAAATGTAATATGACATACAAGGCTGAGGCAAAAAGGCTGGCTGACAATACTGCAGTAAGCACTTTTAGTTGGTCAAGTTGTATTAAGCAACTATTTACTAGCAAATGAAAGTATATACCACCCACAAATTAATGAATGTTATAATCCCAACATAAACAAGTAACCTCAATTTAATCCATGTTCAAGTATGATTATCATATAAGGGTCCAGGCCGCTCATGACCGTGAGCACAGCTGTTATAACAGTTTTACACTCTGCAGAGGTTGTACACTTTCACCATAAGCCGTGATTCCCATTGCCCGAAAGCATGTACCCTTCCCACACCACGTGGACCGAATACTGGGTTTCACTATGAGACCTTTACAAAGACACCTTAATAAGTGATAGCCCGCTAAGGTTTCCGGTTCAGGAGCAAAGCATAACCCTCCCTAATGAGGTCTGTCTCTTAGCTAAGCCCACAGCTCAAGAGGACCGGGCTATACCTCGTCAACCGCCGCCCCCCATGCCCTTTTCAGGTAAAGCTACCCCAAACTAGAGCACCTAATTAGTCAGTCAAAGCCAGAGCCCATTAGCACTCATGGTTGTACTGTTTTGCTGGGTGGTTCTCCATGTTCCAATTAAAAAGATATGGTCTTGCCAATTAATTAATGAAAAGAGTATATGGAACATAGAGTAGGGGTTCATTTAACCAATCCCAGTTGAGCAAGCTAAGCATCATCTACCATCAAAATTAATTAAATAACCCAGTTTCAGGGACAGGAAAATATAGTGGCTAGGCAAATCCTTAAATAGGAACCCATCAAAATTAAGACACATGCATGGATGGTGAAATTAATAATTATTAGGACATTTGCGTGACATAATACACTTGCCTTCTTCCCAACTCTGTTGCTGCTCAAATCCTTCTTCAACAGTTGGTTCTTCAGAGAAATCCTCGAACTGATCGTTTCCTATTCGCATCACACATTCACATGCAAGGAAACAATACAATAAATAAGAAACAGTACACCAAACAATTCCAACAGATCAAAACAACAGCACAAAACTGTTCTACTTGTTACAACGAACGCGTGAGCACAAGTATCACTGAAATCGGAGCTAAAACGAGAAAGATATGACTTTTCTAAGGTCTAGGGACTTGCTGGCAAAGTTTTAAAACTTCCAAGGACCTATCTGCGAAAAACCAGGGACTAAAACATAATTTTGTATAAAAACTTGAGGGCTCACGGGTAAAACTTCCAAAACAGGACCTCGGGTGCAATTTTCAAACTTGCAGGGGCTAAAACAGAAGAAACAGGACCTAAATTGAAATACTTTTGAACTGAGCTGGACCGCGGGTTGATTTACAAAACTTTAGGGGCTCTTTTGAAAAATTGGCAGCGCTGACCGGTATCAGTTTGTTTGACTCAGGCTCGATCTAATGTGAGCCGTTGGATGAAGATCTGACGGTCGGAAAGGTTTGGGCGCGGTTGGTCGCCAACGACGACGAAGACGACAGCGGCGCTGCGATGTCCGCGGCGGAGCATCACCGGAGTGGGCTCGGGATGACGCTACACAGCTTGGTTTACACTGGGGTTTAACCCTATGGACTTGCTGGAGCACGACGCGTTCACCCAGAGGCTTATCGTCGGTCGGGGTTGCACACGGGCGATAGCCGGCGACGGCGGCGCCATGCGCGCGCGGCGAAGCTTGCCGGAGTAACGCGAAAATAAGCTAGGGTTCACCAAAAAGAACGCGGATATCTCCTAGAGTCTCAGGAAGGTGCGACAAACTCACCAGTGTGGATCACGACGGCGATGGCGCGACGAGGAAACCCGGCGGCGGAGAACGGCGGTCGGCGGCGCTCGGCTTCACACGGAACAGAGACTCCGGCGGCCGAACAACGACGAGGAGCGGCGGGATCGACGCGTATTGACGAGGGGAAGCTTCTGGCGATCTTAGTTTACCACAACGAGCAACAAGTGCGGCGAATCGCCGGCAATGGCGGGTGACGGTTATGGCGGCTCGGAAACAAGATGCGCGAGATATCGAGAGGCGTGGCGCGCGCTGGAATAAATAGGGCAGGACTCCGGACTCCGGGGCGGCGTGCGGCGTCGGGACTCGGCGGCGGCGTCGGTCGAAACTCGGAGTCGGGGCGGAGTCCGGCGCGGAGACGAAGAAGATGACAGGCGGGTCCCACCTGTCGGCGTCACAGGTAGGAGAGAGAAACGGCGAGCTCAAGCTGGGCCGCAGATGGGCCGAAAGCGGAGAGTAAACGGGCCAAGCGGGGAGAAAATGTGAATGGTGGGGGAAAGTCTAAGGAGCAAAAGCGAACCTTGCCAAGAGTTCAGGGGCCAAAACTAAACTCAGCCTAAACAACTTTTCTAAAACTCAAACAAAAGCAAATCAAATTCAAATTTAAACAGAATTTAAATTCCAACTTGATTTACTATCAACCAAAAGTATATGCAACAGCATGAATGCAACAAAATTTATTTTGACTAAAATAATTATTTAATGATGTTTAATTTGATTAAACAGATAGGAATTTCAATTAAATGCTAGAAAATTTATAAAAGCTCCAAAAATTCCTAGAAAAATTCCAGAGGGTTTCTAATATTTCATTGTGATGAATTTAGGGTGTTACAACCATTGAGACTACAAATTCACTAAAAGAAATGTTAGTCTCAAGGACACAAATATTGAAGCAATCTCCCCCTGAGTAAGTGCAACATGGATGGATTGCATGTGACATGCGCTTTTGTCTTGTCAATGACATGGGATGATTAATTCAATATTTGGTCAAGGCACATAATAAATAACTCATATTGAAAAGTGCCAAGAAAAACTTACTACCACCTAGGTGCAAGTTGATGTACATATGCCAAAAATGATATCCCAAAGAAATAACTCAAGAAGATTTCCATTTCGCACTCAAAGGCCTAGTTGCAACATTCTGGGCTAAACCGGTCAGACCGGTTTGGCAAACTGGTCAGACCGGTTTTACCAGAATTTGCCTCTCATCGGAAATTTCCGGTCTTGAGCCAAATTTCCGACATTTGCGACGGAAATTTCCGGTGTTCAACCAAATTTCCGACATATGCGACGGAAATTTCCGGTAGTTGAGTGAAAATTTCCAATTGTGCACCGCCAAGCACACTCATTTGAGTTCCTTCCATTGGAGATTGATTTTCTGCAATTATGACACAATATTGCTCTACTAGAGAGCCATTAAAAGCACCTCATGGCATATGTTGATTAATATTTAATATGATAGCTTAAGATGAGACATGTACTTTGTTATCACATAGGAGAAATATGATACACATATGCCAAAGGTGAGAAGTTTATGAAATAAATTACTTGCATCTTCATTTCTCACACAAATAGCCAAATGCCAATTGTCTGGGCCAAACCGGTCAGATCGATTTGGAAAACCGGTCAGATCGGTTTTGCCAGACTTCGCCTCTCATCGGAAATTTCCGGTCTTGAACCCAATTTTCGGCAAATGCGACGGAAATCTCTGGTAGTTTGGCGGAAATTTCCGGTGGAGCACAGCTTTATGGTCATATTTGAGTTCCAAGACTCTGGGGATCGATTCTCTGCAATTTTGACATAATATTGCTCCTAGAGAGCCATTAAAAGCATCACATGGCATATGTAAAGAGATTTAAACAAACTTGTCTTAGTCACTCATCAAGTGCCACAAAGAACAAGATACTTGATCCTACCAAAGACAAGAGTGACCAAGACTTAAGCAATTTAAGCACAATGTTACCGAGATGTCATTGGGTGTAGAGTATAGAGCGGAAGCAAATTTTCTTGGCTTGCTACATGATCATGTAAGATTTTACTCAAGCCAAGCCTCCAATGCATCTCTTGGTTCCTACAATTTTATCAAGCATGCTTTGGTACCCAACTCATGTTGGGTCCGACGAGGTTAGTCACAAGTTGCTTAGGAACCCAAATAGCTCTTATGCCCTTTGATGACTTAACCACCTTAGGTGCACAAGAAACATTTGGAGTGTTCCCAAGCTTCTCATTCTTAGAATGGACACGGTCGGGTTTAGGAATTTTACCATTGGGACAATCTTTACCAAAGTGTCCCTTTTCCCAACATGAGTAGCATGTCTTGTGCTTGATATTTGTTGCCTTCTTCATGGGTAGCTTGGTAGCCAATTCTTCCTTGTATTTTGCTTGTGCCTTGAGAAAGCCTTTATTGAGCTTGAGGTGGGGCTTTCCGGTCAACACCGGAATATCCGGTTTTGAACTCTTGGATTCCCTTAGGTGAGACCCCACCTTGCTTGGACATGAGGTGATCTTGTGTCCTCTCTCAAGGCAATCAAAGCATCTTATTTTCTCCATATTTCTTTATCTTTTGGAAAGAGTTGGCTTGCCTTCTTCTTTGATGGAGCACTTGATGTGAGCTTGCTTTTTCTTTTCGGCTTCCTCTTGGCTTGAGTTGGACTTGACTTGATTAATGCAAGAGCTTTGCACGGTTGATCCCTTCTCAAGCTTCTTCACCATGATCTCACGGTTATCTTGAGAAGGTTGTGCATTGCTCTTGCTCTTAAGCGTTGTCAAGTCCTTTGTGAGCCTTTCCACCTCTTGCTTGAGTTCATTATTTTCTTT
Source organism: Echinochloa phyllopogon (assembly GCA_033239725.1). Lineage (NCBI taxonomy): Eukaryota > Viridiplantae > Streptophyta > Magnoliopsida > Poales > Poaceae > Echinochloa > Echinochloa phyllopogon. Next base: position 51,061,376 of record BTCW01000014.1, read on the forward strand.
AGCAACGAGGCCATCACAAGACTCTACACACACTTCATCATACCAAGATTGTTTTGCTTGAGAGCAACATGGGTTAGCACATGATAAATTATATTGACTTTGAAGACATGTGCATTTGTGAGATTGAGGTTCAATTGATTTTACCGATGTGATTATAACCTCATGAGCAATCTCTAACAAAGCATATGATTCTACAAGCTTTTCATGAGAACACAAGAGTTCTTCATGCTTCGTGTTGGCGGTCGTTACAGCCCAAATCCGACCACCAATACTCGGGAATAAACGAGGTTATATGCAACATTCCATGTACTTAGGTTTTATTTCTAATAAAGTTCCACGAGTTTTGGTGAGTGTCACCTGTGCAGGTACAACTACGACAAATACGCGCTATTGGGGCCAAAAATGACCGAATCGGCCGAACGACTCCGTTCGGCCGGTTACCCCCCTTAGCCGTGCACGTCACCGGGAGTCGTCCAACGAATATCAAGCGAACACGACAAATGACATGAGGACGGCAGCCATCTCTTCCCAGGCCACGACCACATCAACTCTGGGCCATAAACACACGAAGCCAATCACCAGGATGCAGCCTAGAAGGCCCACAGAGCAAAGGCGGCGCAGGGGAGGGCCGGCCACAGGCCAGGCTCGTTCGGCCGAACAGGTCGGTTCGGCCGAACCGACTCCCCTGCCCAAACCGCCTCCAGGGGCGAAATCCTGGCCCTTGGTGGCCAGGTCGGTGCATCCCTCGGTTCGGCCGAACCGGGGAGTTCGGCCGAACCGAGATCTTCGGCCGAACCGCCTCTCCTCGCCCGAATCAAGGGGGGATTCCCTGGATGCCTTGGCGGTTACTCAGCCCCAAACCAAACTGTGCAACTATAAATAGAGGGTCACTTTCACTTGGAAACACACACCAAGCCAAGGAGCTCATTTCCACTTTCATTCTAGTAGAGTTAGGATAGCTTAGTTGGGAGTTAGAGTTGAGTCGAGCTTTGCCTCGGAGGTTCCGGAGTCGTCTTCAGAAGCTCTGGTAATAGCTCTTGTATCTTTTACTTTTCCTTTTGTAAGACATTGAGTATCAATATAGTTATCTTTATCACTTTACCTTTGTCATTTATATCTTGCTTCTACTTTATCCTAGTTGCAAATATATCTTGTTTAGACTATAGTCAGTTATAGTTCTAGTGCTTGTAGTCTTGTTTAAGTCTTTGTCTTGGCTGGTTCTTCGATCTTGCTTGATACTGGAGGTGAATTGTCACCAAGAGTATTGACAAGGTTGCTTGCTCTTGCTAGCAGAGTAAGTAGTCGTTGCCTAGTGTAGGAGTGGTTCCTAGACTAGTCAGTGGCCTTAGTTTATTCCCGTCGCAACGGAGGTGGTAGCCGGGAGGTGGTGACAGCCCTTTCGATCTTCGTAGCCCATCACGTTAGTTCCGGTCCGTAGGATTCCCCAGTTGGGAAATAGTGGCACCCCTTCTCATCCCTTTCTGTGTGTTCACCGGTTCCCTTGTCCCGAAGCTAAGACATTAGAGTTATCCCAGAACTCCTAGTGCTGGTTCTGTAGCCGCTGTATCTCTAAGCTAGAGTGACATAGGTAGATAAAGAATCCAGGAGTCCTCTATCTCTTCTCATTGTCCTCCCAGCTATCTATCTCTTCTCTCCCTTACCTGAGTATCCCTTGAGCTGTGTGTCCGGTATATCCACTCCTATCCAATACCGGTATCCCCTGTCTTGTCTAGTCGTGTACCCTCCTCTGATAGTCTCGAATATTTGTTCACTAGTAATCTTGCCAAAGCTTCCCTGCGGAAATATAAATTATGATACCTCGGGATACACCCAGGTGAAGTGCTACAGCGGTGATTCTGTGCGCTTGCCGAATATTTCTATATTTTACTAAGCCATAAGGAAAACCACTGAAACACTCCTTACCCCAGTACCAGGATTCTCAATTCTGATATTGGATCGTAAGAAGTGCCAACAAGCATTTCTGGCGCCGTTGCCGGGGAAGTATTTGGCTAGATTACTTTTGAATTTTTATCTTGAGCTATCTTAGTTGAGTACCGCTACTCAAGCGGGTTTATCCTTGCTCTGTTCGTTGGTCTTTGTGGAACAGAGCAGTGCATGACTAGTTTCCAACTACCGTCAAACTTCCAAGAAAATCCGGAGTCACTTGTGAGGAAAGTACGACCCCGTGTTGTACCTCCTCAGAAGCAACTCCTTCTGACGAACCCAGTCCTTCCCGTCGTTGACCAGGCTACATCGAGGATGGCAACCAAGACGATCCGTGAGTTCTCCGCTCCATCAAGCGAGAACGTACGTGTCGGACCAGCTCCGCCAGTCGGAGATGGTAACTTCGAGCTGAAGCCAGCCCTCATCAACATGGTACAGGCTAGCCCATTCTGCGGCAAGCCACACGAAGATGCCAATGCTCATCTCCAGCATTTCCTGGAGATTTGCAACACCTTCACCATCCGCGGAGTAAGTATCGATGCCATTCGCCTTCGTTTATTTCCATTCTCATTATTAGGCAAGGCGAAACAATGGTTTTATGCTAACCGCGAAGCAATAGATACCTGGGATAAATGCACTAGCGTTTTCTTGCTAAATATATTTCCGGTTGGGAAAACCAACGCCCTCCGGAACAAAATAGCTAGTTTCTAGCAGTTAAAAGATGAAACAGTCCCGGGGGCATGGGATCGCCTCCAGGACTATATTTCTGCTTGTCCTCACCATGGTATGCAGAGTTGGTTCATAATCCAAACTTTCTATAACGGGCTGAGAAATTCTGCCCGTGAGTACCTGGATGCTGCTGCTGGAGACTCGTTCTTCTCTCTTGAGGAGAGTCGTGCGAAGGCCCTCATAGAGAAGATGGTCGAGAACCAAGGTTGGTCCGACGACCGGACTCAACCAAAGACCCGAGGAGTTCACCAAGTTGAAGCTCTGGACATGCTCGCTGCCAAGATGGACCTCCTGATGAAGAAACTGGAGGCCCCTGCTCAAGAAACGGTGCAAGCCATGGACGCTCGCATGACCTGTGAAGTCTGTGGCAACACTGGCCATTCGGGGAATGACTGCCCCGAAACGCGAGAAGATGCCCACTACGTCAATAACTCCAACAACAACGGGTACCGACCGAACAACTACGGCAACCAAGGCTGGAATCCGTGCCCAAACCTCCCTTTTGAGAGGCCTCAACAAGGTAACAATTTCAATTCCAGCAATTTCAATAATCAGCCGTCTCTTAGAGATCTTGTGTTTGGCCAGATGAAAATAACTGAAAACATCAATAAAAAGCTTGCTGCTAATGATAAAACTCTGGAAAGCATAGACTCTAGGATGGAATCATTTTCTTCTGCTATGAAAAGTCAACTGAGCTTTAATAAAGTGATAGAAACTCAAATTGCTCAGTTAGCTGTTTCTTTGCCCTCACCCGTAGCGGGGAAATTCTCTGGGCAACCAGACAATTGCCCCCGTGAAAAGGTTAAAGCGGTCACCACGAGAGGGGGTAAGACCACTCGGGACCAGCCATATCCTGACAGTGCAGGTAAAAAGGCAGCCACTACAGAAAGTGATAGCGAAGAAGAGGAGGCCGCAGCAGAACCACAGAAGACAAGTCCACAGAAGGAAGAAAAGGCGGCCCCTCACGAGTTTTATGAACCAAATGTGCTACCATTCCCCAGAAGATGCCATAAGCCGACGGTGGACGGACAATTCAGCAAATTTGTTGAGGTAATTCGAAAGTTATATGTCAATATCCCATTGCTTGAAGCTATGCAGGTTCCCACATATGCCAAGTATCTGAAGGACATCCTCAACAACAAAAGGGCACTGCCAACCACCGAGGTAATTAAACTAACCGAAGCATGTAGTGCGGCTATCTTGAACAATCTTCCAGAAAAGAAGAAGGATCCAGGATGCCCTACCATCGCATGTTCGATCGGGGAGCAGCACTTCAACCATGCCCTGTGCGATCTTGGAGCAAGCGTCAGTGTCATGCCCAAGGTAGTGTTTGACAAACTGAACTATTCTTCTTTGTCCCCTACAACCATGTATTTGCAGCTAGTGGATCAATCGATTCGCTATCCCGCGGGAATAGCCGAAGATATTCCGGTGAAAATCCGGGAATTCTTCGTACCCGTGGACTTCGTGGTGCTCGATATGGAGGTCGACACGAAGACACCTCTCATCCTCGGGAGGCCATTTCTGAGCACCGCCAATGCAAACATCGACGTAGGAGCCGGAGAAATCAGCCTGAACATCAACGGCAAGGAAGAAAAGTTCGCGTTCAAGCCCAGGGTGGAAAAATGCTCTCAGGTATACACTGATTTAATTCAAAATTCCAATAACCTGGAGCAGGTCAACGTGGTTGCATCCGAACCACATTCTTCAGAGACACCGATCCCACCGCCACCGACACCGAAGAAGAAGAACATGAAAATGTGGCGGAAGAAGGTTGCATCGTCCGAGTCATCCACTCCGGGACCGGACGATGACAAGAGCAACTGAAGACAGGAGAACCGGTATGTATCCCATATTTCCCTTCCAATTTTTAAATTCTCAATTGCATTTGCATGTTTCCCTTTCCAAAATAAATGAACCACTTGAGAAATTAATTTGATAGAGAGAGTAGAAAATTTTGCAAGCTTGGTTAGAAATAATTGGACACATGCTGAAATTTTACCTAGGGTGGGTGTAGTTGGTAACTTTTATCATTTTCATCCCTTCTAGAACATCTCCAATTATTTACCATCACCACCAACCAGCACCAAACATGTCTACCCCACTAAAAATGGCTGCACACTCACCAATTATCACAAACATGGCAGCATGGGGGTGACTACACTAAAACCAACTTTGGTCATGTCAAGTTTGCATCTTACCTACCACTAAAAACCACTCACATGACCTGGGGGATTGTTGGCCACACAAAATTTCGTGGAATCAAAGCAAGGGGAGGTGCTCCACTCAGGGAGGAGCGGACTGGCCACCAGGGCCTGGTTCGCCCGAACCACCCAGTTCGGCCGAACCAGGGACCTGCCTCCCCTCGGCCTATAAATACTGGTGCGTTGCTTGTTTGCTCTCACACACTCATACACTCTAAAAAAATTCTGTTAGGAGCTCTCTCCCTCTCTCTCAAGTTCTTTGCTCTAGTGCTTGCTCAAGTTCTTCCCAAAGTTCTTGTTCAAGTTTTGGTTCGCTTGCATCACTAGAAAATCCCAAAAATATTTTGCTTTTGTTGTGATCTTTGTGCTGAATTTCTGGACGATTTTGTGGTGGTCACCGACACCCACAAGAACGACTAACCTTTTGTGGTGGTTTTCATCCCCGCAAGAACGATTAACTATCTTGAATGACTAACTTGATTTTCTTGTGCTAACCATATATATTCAGTCCTTCGGGTAGTTGTTGTTGCACTAACCTTTTGCAGGAATCATGTCGAAGTTCTTCACATCGCTCCGTCGTTCCGCCCGGTTAGGCCGACGATCGGACGATGCTGGGAGCTCCCCAGCTTCGTCCCGAGGCTCGAGCCGGATGGACACGGACGAGTACGGAGCAGCCGGCTCGGGATGGGGCCATGCCACGCCCCCGGCCAGGCAGCTCCTGAGCGAGAGCGACATCAACCTTAGAACAGAAAGGGAGCAGAACACCTTCAACGAGCTTCGGCTGAAGGAGTTCGAGCACACCCGTGTGTTTGAGCAAGACTTGCTCAGGGACACGGGGATGGACGTAGAGTTCACGGAAATCTTCCAAGCCATTGGCTGGGAGAATTTCTGGCACAACAACGAAGAAGGTTCGTACTTGCTCACCCTTGAATTCCTCTGGACTCTGGTTTCTGAAACTGGGGGGATTCGTTTTCGGTTCTTGTTGGCACTCCTTACGGCCTACAGATAAATCCGCAAGCGAACGGATACCGATGTAGCTTTCACCCGGGAGTATTCCAAGGTATCGATTTCCACGGGGAACGAGAAGTGTACTAATCCTAAACTAAGTTGTCCTAGGTAGATGGAGTGGATGAATGAAATGGATGAGGTGGATGACGACAACAAGGAGAGAAGAGAAGAGGTAGGAGGGTAGAGAGGGTACAGGTCTAGTAAGGGTATTCTACCGATTGACTGAGCAGAGCAGAAGATACAGATAGATACTTGCTTCGGGACTACAGAGCCTCCGACACACAGAAAGGGATGAGAAGGGGTGCTGGTTACCCTGAACCTTGGGTCCTAGGACACCGGAACTAACGTGATGGACTACGAAGACCGAAAGGGCTGTCACCACCTTACGGCTACCACCTCCGTTGCGATGGGCAGAAAATAAGGTTACTGGCAAGTCTAGGAACCACTCCTACACTAGTCAATAACTACTTATCTCCTATAGCAAGATAAGCACCCAAGCTAAGCAACCAGTATACAGTTATACCAATCAACTAAGCATTGAACGAAGAACGAGACAAGTAAATAGATGTAAGAACTGAATGCTCAATTAATCAGAAAGAGATACAAGAGTTACCAGACATGACCCGGATGTCACTCGAAGCAGAGCCGCATCCGTAGAGGTATAGTGGGAAGAGGGGCCGACACTCCGGCTCCTCTCCGGGACGCTCACCTCTCCTCTCTCCCTATTCTACTGATACAAGTGGCGGAACTTGGCAACGCTCACTCTACTCTTGTGTTGTGTGTTCAAATGAGCAGCTTGGCCCTCTATTTATAGCACTCAATGGTCGGTTGAAGTGGAGTAACCATCAAGGCATCCAGGGAATATCCCCCCTTGATTCGGGCGAAGACGGTCGGTTCGGCCGAACCGTCCATCTTGCCGCCTTGGCTCCTAATGGCTCAGATTTGCTTCTGGAGGCGGTTTCTGCAGGGGAGTCGGTTCGGCCGAAGGCCTCTGTTCGGCCGAAGGCCTCTGTTCGGCCGAAGGCCTCTGTTCGGCCGAAGGCCTCTGGGTCCAGGCCCACTCCTCTGCACCGCCTCTGCCCTTTGGGTCCCTCCTGGGCCGGCCTGGCTGCTTGGACTTGTGTAGTATGGACCCAGGCTGATGTGTCGGTGCTCCAAAATGAGTTGGCGGGCATCCTACGTGGCTTGCACAGTCGTTGCTTGGTTGTTGTAGACGTGGACGGCTCCCGGCGGCCTGTACGGCTAAGGGGGGTAACCGGCCGAACGGGTCGTTCGGCCGATTCAGTCATTTCCGACCCCTATAGCACGTATTTCGCAATGTTGTACCTGCACAAGCGACACTCACAAAAACTCGTGGAACTCCATTAGAAATAAAACCTAAGTACATGGAATGTTGCATAGTCTCTCATTTATTCCCGCGTATTGGTGGTCGAATTTGGGTTGTAACGACCGCCAACAAGCTCCCCCAAGCTTGGCTCTTTGCTCGTCCTCGAGCAAAGATAAAACTTAGGCACGGTGGATTAGGAGTTGCTACAATGTCATTTTTCTTGCAGGTAACTTCATAAACAACTAGTACTCAAACAAATACTTGAATCACTAGCAAGGTATTAATTCACCATTTTACCTATGGGGCTTATAGCAATCTCCTTATCTTGGGCGGTTGAAAGAATGAACAGTTTAGCTTAGTTTTATTCCACCCTACTCTTTTCAGGATCCTATCTCGGAGTTTTCACCCTTTTGTGAAAAGATAAATTGTTCCTCATTGGCTCACTCAATCGCTCAAGTGTATTTGAATCCTCACCAAAGGCTTTGCCTTCTTTTCATCCTAACATCTAATTTGGCTTTTGTGTGGCTCGGGGACAAAGGATGAAGGCATACAAGCATCTTATATATTGCTAAGTCAAAGACCGGATCTTAGGAGAATCAAATCACACTCTAGATCGAGAAGTGCAAGTGTGTGGAATATTTGGAGTGGAATATGTGGAGTGGAATTTGGCGGAATTTCATGGAATGATTCTTCCTCTCCTTGATTTATTTTTCGAGAGCATGGGCTATCTTATATTCATATTTTTGCCATGCCTTTTGGCATGCTTTTCTTTTTCTCATTTTTTTGCCATGCCAATTGGCATGCTTTTCTTTTTCTTTTTGCATAGCCCATGCCTCTACTTTAAAGATATTTGGAGAGGGAATCAACGAACATGAAATTTTATTTATGGAATGGATGATGGTATGGTTTTGCTAACTCCCAAGTAGGAATTGCAAGTGAGAGGTGGAGTGTATGTGCATCTTGATCTTAGAAGCATGAAAGATTCCTCACTAAGGTCACAACAATTTGACAAAGCTCACTAAGATGACAAGCAGCATATGGTAGAAAGTTTAGAACTAATCCTATCATATGGCTCTGGTAGGTATTATGACCAATGAGGAACTTTGTTTTAATTTTGAAAGCATAAACAACCGAGATTTTCACCATACTAAGAGCAGAAATAGAATTCAACCAAAGTCTCACTATATCATTTCCCACAACAACCTAGACTTGGAATAAGGCATATGCTCCCACAAGGTTTTTAGGTTCATTTCTACTTATGCCAAATAACTCAAGCATAGTCAAGCAACTAGTTGCAACAAAGTACTAGCAAAATTAATGACAGAGCAACTATTCATCATTTCCAAAGTGAGAGGCATATGTTTCATTCCATGCATGGTTGGGAGTTTATTCAAAGGAAGTATTTTCAATTGAATGACCAAAGTGCTGAGTAATTCGGATCGTACCTGATGGGGGTCCTCCCCCAAGCTTGGACTCTTCACTGGTAGGGATTCAACCTTGAAAGGTACTGAGTTAGCTGGTCAGCCTGCTCGTCCTCATCCTGCTCCTCCACTGTGTCATGCCTGTACTCATGTATCTTTTCGTTAAACAGGGCAATCTCCGGTTGGCTCAAATGCACCAACCGGAGTGACAATTTTATTCTTTCTGCATTCAACTCTTATTTTATTTATTCATCAAGCTAAGGTTGGAAACAAAATGTGTTGGAAGGGAAATAATTAGAGCACCTCCTAAACAATGATTTGAGCAAAGGGAAATTGAATTGGGAAATAAATTGAAACTAATGGTGCTCTAAAAGATACAACCACACGACTTCTACTCTATAGATGGATTGTAAAGGTCTAGATGTCATGTGGCTTTGGTGAGCCTCTTGAATTTGGTTGTGAATGCTTGGAAGAGGACATTGTTCTTGTCCATCTGCCAAGGCTCGCCTTCAGTGACCTTCTCATCCCGGTTGCTCAACTTCTGGCATGTTTGTGCCAGTTCTTTTTCAAGCTCTTCAACCATGGGTTTCTCTTCTCCCTCCTCCATGGCTTTCTTCGTTGGTGGACTTGTCATACTCATGGAGAGGGAACCCTTGGGTGAGGAAAGGTCTTTGGACAAGGATTGGGTGGTCATGGCTGCTGGGAAATGTGAACACTTGGTCGTGTTCGGGAAAGTGATGGAGGATGGTTTCTGACTTGAGATCGACAAGCAGCTTTCCCAACATTTTCCTAGCGACTTCGAGACAAGATGGGATAGAGATAGGATCAAGGGTCCAAAAGGACGCTCAAGGGGCAAAAGAGGGATCCTTCGGTCGAACCAACATGGTTTGGCCGAATTGTCCTAATTTGCCCAAACTAGAGTGGTCTAGTTTGCCCAAAGTGCTTCAGTGAGTCTATCTCTCTAGTGCCTACCCATCTCATTGACGGTCTTTACAGAGTGTTCTTGATCTTCAGCTTGACCACTAGCTTGGGGGTGTTAAGGTGTGGCTATAAAATGCGGCTCCCCCAAGCTTAGATATTTCTGGGAGTCAATGAGATGGGAGCCCCTATGACTAGCCCAGGGACGCCAAAGCGAGGAAAGATATTTTCATGGGTCATTTGCTCAGCGTGCCTAGTGGCTACGGATCGATAGGGCTTGGCTTCTACCCAGTTAGAGACGCTATCTATGGCTACCAGAATAAACTCGTAGTTCTCTGAGTTAGGGAAAGGACCCATGGGGTCTATTCCCCTTACATCAAAGATTTCTACTGAATATTACTGGTGAGTGGCTTCGCGTCTCTTTCCCGTGTTTCTGGCAGTGTGGGCATCTCTTGCTAAATTTCTTAGCATCTCCATTTTGCCAGACCTTTGTTCTAAACGCTCCATAATTACCTCCATAAGGTGCTGCAAGATATCTCTCCCAGACTTTATGTGCCTTAGGTGCAGGTATGCATCATCTAAGGAGTCAAATCCGAAAGGGACATGGATCATCCCATAGGTGAAGTCTGCTCTCATAAACCAATCTTTTCCTATTTTCACCTGATGGGACGTACCCTTGCACCATGAAGTCAACTATGGTGGCGTACCACGGCTCTAGTGTTGTGATCTCAAGGAGCGTGTGTCTTGGTTTCGCATCCTTTTTGGTCAAAAGATACTTCAGAGCAGTATGGTCGGAATAGACTATGACCTTTGCCCTAACTTGGTAGGACCAGAATTTGTCTATAACAAACATAGTTGCTAAGAGTTCCTTTTCCATGGTTGCGTAGTTGAGCTAGGGCCAGTGAGCATAATGCTTCTTGTCCTTGGTTTGGCCCACAACATCTCTTACGGCAAAATCGCTTGCATCACACATGATTTCTAGCGAGATGCTCCAGTCAGGAGGCTGGATGATGGGAGCGAAGCTGAGTGCTTTCTTAAGGGTTTGAAAGGAAGCATAGCACTCTTGATTAGAGACGAGAGGGATTCTTTGGCTAAGAGAGTGGTCAATGACCGGGCTACTAGAGAGAAATTTTCGATGAAACACCTATAGAGCCCGGTGTGGCCAAAGGAACTACGAATCCCCTTTACTCGTAGGAGGTGTAGGCATAGGGTCGTATTAGAGGGTATGACAAGGGAAGATGATGGCTCCAGGCTTTGATTCTAGTCTTTACCCGATCAAAGACGAATCTCTGTGACAATTGCCTTACGACCCCAAGATAAGATGAGATAGGGATATGATGAGTATGGAGATTAGGAGTAATCCCTTTGAAGTCTTGTATTGAGTGTCCAAAGACTGACCGATCTTCCTCCATGACCGTGAAAGTCTGTTGGGTTTCAATGTCGGAGGGCTTGTCACTGAGGGTCACTGGAGTGTGTTCGTTCTTAAAGAGGGAAGCATACTTTAGTCTAGGGAGAAGAGGCTTAAGTTCGACTGGAGGATGAATCTCTTCTTCCTCCATAAGGAATTGGGCATCTTCTTCTAGGAAATGTTGCTCTAAGTCTATCAAGGATGTTGACATGACCTCCTCTATTGGATCAGGATCGGGATCTGTCTCTATTGGGGTATTCAAGGAATAAGAATAAGAGACTGGGACGAGTTCTTCTCCGATCCTAAGCTCTAGCTGGATTATTGGTGAATTTTCTAGGATTTTCATGATTGGCCTACCAATAAAGATGGAGTAAGTGGAATTTTCAGGTAGGTCAAAGATATGGAAATCCAAGAAAAGTTCAGGGACATTAATCTTAACGGGTATGACCCGCAAGATCCCTAAACAGTTGAGGATCCTTCCCGATGTGAACCTTAGATGTTTCTGAGACGATGACCATGGTTCATCGGGGAGTTGAGCTCGCACCAAAGAGCTAGAGATTATGTTTATTCTGATGCTCGGGTCATACCCGATTTCTTTGTCTATGCCCATTACTTCACAAAAGATTGTTCGGATTCTCTTGGGCATTTTAACGACCTCGGTCGAGGCTTCCGCCTCGTCTAGCCATTCCCGACTTATAATAGCAGAGAGACGTCCTAAGTACTCTCTTTGATATTCTAGTGCTTCCTTGTCGGGTGGTGGATCATTTTGCTCTACACATTGTCCCCGTAGGAAACGTATGGCACAGTCGATGTCATCGAATAGACCATCGTCAAAATCGTAGGGAGTGGTGTAGAGTGGAGGATAGTAGTCCAGGCTAGAGTAAGGTTGTGGTTCGAATTGAGCATCGGGTTCTGATGGAATGGAAGGGCTGATAGATTTGGATTGTTGGTGTACATGCTCTTCAGGTTTAGGCTGCTTCTCTTCTTCATCAGGGAGTTCGTCATAGAGTCCAGTGTAAGGAGTGTCGTCCAGGATGCACTCCAGGACTATCCTCGCTTCACTAGGAGTCAAATGAAAAAATGACCCTTTTGAAGCAGAGTCCAAGAAAGTTGCGGCTACGGGACAGAGGCCAAGGCTGAAATGTTGGAGAATGATAGGTTTAGATAGGCCTAGGTCTGGTCCGGATGCCAAGATTTGCTTGAAACGAGCCCAGGCAGCTCCTAACGACTCTCGCTCTAATTGCTTAAAGGTAAGAACTTCGATTCGGAGGCTGGCTACCTTGGAAATTGGGAAGAACTTTAGGCAGAATTTCTCTCTGAGAGTTTCCCAACTCCCTTCCATAGTACCGACAGCGAGAGAGTACCATTTCTTCGTTCCTCCCATTAATGAGAACGGGAATAGCTTCCATTTGAGTGTCTCTTGTGTCATGCCCGCAATGGTCAGGCACGAGCAGAGTTGCTCAAACTCGCGCAAATGCGCGTATGGACTCTCGGCCTTCGTTCCTGAGAACGGTTGCTCACGAACCATGGCTATGAAGCCGGGACGTAGCTCATAGCCGGGTGTGGATATGGGATGTGATGATGGTGGTGGCTCCAAACAAGCGCCCTTTGGAGCCGAGTGTTGGCGTAAGGTAAGAGTGGGATCCATATGGATGGTGGATGGTGGTGGGATACACGGACAACTTGGGTTCGGAATCAGAACAGCTACCGTTCCCCGGCAACGGCACCAGAAAGCTTGTTGGCACTCCTTACGGCCTACAGATAAATCCGCAAGCGGATGGATACCGATGTAGCTTTCACCCGGGAGTATTCCAAGGTATCGATTTCCACGGGGAACGAGAAGTGTACTAATCCTAAACTAAGTTGTCCTAGGTAGATGGAGTGGATGAATGAAATGGATGAGGTGGATGACGACAACAAGGAGAGAAGAGAAGAGGTAGGAGGGTAGAGAGGGTACAGGTCTGGTAAGGGTATTCTACCGATTGACTGAGCAGAGCAGAAGATACAGATAGATACTTGCTTCGGGACTACAGAGCCTCCGACACACAGAAAGGGATGAGAAGGGGTGTCGGTTACCCTGAACCTTGGGTCCTAGGACACCGGAACTAACGTGATGGACTACAAAGACCGAAAGGGCTGTCACCACCTTACGGCTACCACCTCCGTTGCGACGGGCAGAAACTAAGGTTACTGGCAAGTCTAGGAACCACTCCTACACTAGTCAATAACTACTTATCTCCTATAGCAAGATAAGCACCCAAGCTAAGCAACCAGTATACAGTTATACCAATCAACTAAGCATTGAACGAAGAACGAGACAAGTATATAGATGTAAGAACTGAATGCTTAATTAATCAGAAAGAGATACAAGAGTTACCTGACATGACCCGGATGTCACTCGAAGCAGAGCCGCATCCGTAGAGGTACAGCGGGAAGAGGGGCCGACACTCCGGCTCCTCTCCGGGACGCTCACCTCTCCTCTCTCCCTATTCTACTGATACAAGTGGCGAAACTTGGCAACGCTCACTCTACTCTTGTGTTGTGTGTTCAAATGAGCAGCTTGGCCCTCTATTTATAGCACTCAATGGTCGGTTGAAGTGGAGTAACCGTCAAGGCATCCAGGGAATATCCCCCCTTGATTCGGGCGAAGAAGGTCGGTTCGGCCGAACCGACCTGTTCGGCCGAACCGTCCATCTTGCCGCCTTGGCTCCCAATGGCTTAGATTTGCTTCTGGAGGCGGTTTCTGCAGGGGAGTCGGTTCGGCCGAAGGCCTCTGTTCGGCCGAACAGGCCTCAGGGTCCAGGCCCACTCCTCTGCACCGCCTCTGCCCTTTGGGTCCCTCCTGGGCCGGCCTGGCTGCTTGGACTTGTGTAGTATGGACCCAGGCTGATGTGTCGGTGCTCCGAAATGAGTTGGCGGGCGTCCTACGTGGCTTGCACAGTCGTTGCTTGGTTGTTGTAGACGTGGACGGCTCCCGGCGGCCTGTACGGCTAAGGGGGGTAACCGGTCGAACGGGTCGTTCGGCCGATTCAGTAATTTCCGACCCCTATAGCACGTATTTCGCAATGTTGTACCTGCACAAGCGACACTCACCAAAACTCGTGGAACTCCATTAGAAATAAAACCTAAGTACATGGAATGTTGCATAGTCTCTCATTTATTCCCGCGTATTGGTGGTCAAATTTGGGTTGTAACGACCGCCAACAGTTCTTCTGCTCTTGGGGGGATTTTAGTTCGGGTCTCGGATTTTCAAGCCGTTGTTCCTTAGACCCGAACAAAGCGCTTAAAAGATTTTACCGGGTGGCATTTTGGAAAAAGATTTCGGGGGATACCAACTGTCATGCGCCACGCACGAACAGCATACATAACCCCACTTTGCGTTTCATGCATCGTTGGGTGTCTATGACGGTATTCCCGCGGGCAGATTTGCGCCCTGTCAACACCATCGAGTTGCGGGTTCTTTTTGCCATGGTCAAGAAGATTCCCTATTCACCTGTGAAAGACATGGTTGGTCACTGGTTGTCTCATATTTCTCGTGCGGGTAGCATGGCGATGACTTCTCTAGTCACTCGCCTCGCTAACCATCTGGGCGTCCTTCAAGGCGCCTGGCTCACGTACATCGAGACAACGTGTTCCGTCGTGGATGCCGAGCACTTCGTGCAAGCCCACATGATACGGCGGATGCCTGACGCAACGCTGGCAATGATTTACCGTGGATATACAACTGAAGTGCCTTTGCCCTGTGCAGCACTAAGGTTGTATACCACGCCGAAACTAACTCTTCAGTTGAGGACCGAGTCGGACGACTCTCCACCTTGGAGAGAGCCCGCTCGGCACAGCGTTGCAGGTGACGGACCCGTCACGAGGGGACGAGCCAGGCGTGATGCTAGGCTCGCCACCTCACAGGAGCCGGAAGATGCACCACAAATGCCGCACCGACACACTTCCGCTTTTGAGGCCACCTACGACATGTACACCGGCGCTGGGACGTCCGGAGCAGGAGGCTCCGGGCAGCATCAGGAGCCGAACTACTTCACCTCAGGACGCTGGGACTACGGCCAGGACACGGACTCTGAGTGGTCCGGGAGTCGGTATGGAGGGGGATACGACAGTGCCTCCCAGCCATACTACCCCGGATACTCACAGTCTGCACGCTTCGACTACGGCCGGGAGCTGTCCTACATCTCTGACCGAGTCGAGCTCATCGACGACCGTACCCGAGAGATTCAAGACACGCTAGCCCGCCATTCTCAGTACCATCAAGAGAATAGAGGGATGGTGGCGTCTATCCAGCACGACGTCCACGAACAAGCGGAACAGCTGAGCCAGTACCTTTCAAGGCTCAACCCCTACCAGTGAAAGTCCAAGCTTGGGGGAGGACCCCCACCACGTATGTCCCGATTTATCCAGCACTTTGATCATTTAATTTCCCTTTCATTTCCCTTCATGATAGTTTGCATTTAAAAAAATGAAAATACCAAAAATATTTCCCTTAAACAATATTTCCCTTGAATAAAATAACTCCCAACTATGCATGGAATGAATCATATGCCTGTCACCTTGGAAATGATGAATAGTTGCTCTGTCATTAATTTTGCAAGTACTTTGTTTCAACTAGTTGCTAGATTGTGCTTGAGTTATTTGGCATGAGTAAAAATGATCCTCAAAACCTTGTGGGAGCACATGCTTTATTCCAAGTCTAAGTTGTTGTGGGGATTGATATAGTGAGAATTTGGTTAAATTCTATTCTGCTTTTAGTACGGGGAAAATCTCGGAAATTTATGCTTTCAAAATAAAACAAGTTCCTCATTGGTCAAACTACCTACCAGAGCCATATGATAAGCTTAGTTGAAAATTTCTACTCATATGCTGCTTGTTATCTTAGTGAGCTTTGTCAAATTGTTGTGACCTTTGAGTGAAGCTTTCATATTCTTAAAGATCAAGACCCACGTACACACACCACCTCTCACTTGCAATTCCTACACTGGGAGTTAGCAAACATTTTCCATCATCCATCCACAAAAAAAAATAAATGCTGCATGTTCTATGATTTCCCTCTACAAATATTCTTGATAGAGACATGGGCTATGCAAAAAGAAAAGCATGCCAAAGAAGCATGGCAAAAATAAGAGAAAAAGAAAAGCATGCCAAAGAGCATGGCAAAGAGAAGGAGAAAAAGAAAAGCATGCCAAGTGGCATGGCAAAAATATAAGAATAAAAGATAGCCCATGTTCTCGAAAATAAATCAAGGAGAGGGAAATTCATTCCACAGTTCCACCATATTCCATTCCACCATTCCACCATATTTCATTCCACCATTCCACCATATTCCACTCCATTCATATCCACACACTTGCACATCTCGATCTTAAGATGTGATTTGTCTCCTCTGAGATCCGGTCTTTGACTTAGCAAAATATAAGATGCATGCATGCCTTCATCCTTTGTCCCTGAGCCACACAAAAAGCCATATTAGATGTTAGGATAAAAGAAGGCACAAGCCTTTGGTGAGGATTCAAATACACTTGAGTGATTGAGTGTGCCAATGAGGAACAATTTGTAGTTTTCAAAACTTATGAAAAACTCCGAGATGGGATCCTGAAAAGAGTAGAGTGGAATAAAACTGAGTTTAAATTGTTCGTCCTTTCAACCGCCCAAGATAAGGAGATTGCTATAAGCCCCATAGGTAAAAATGTGATTTAAAAACTTTGCCTATGATTCAAGTATTTTTGAAGACTGGTTGTTTATAAGTTACCTGCAAAAGAAATGACATTGTAGCAACTCCTGATCCACCGAGCCTAAGTTTATATCTTTGCTCGAGGACGAGCAAAGAGCTAAGCTTGTGGGAGCTTGTTGGCGGTCGTTACAGCCCAAATCCAACCACCAATACTCGGGAATAAACGAGGTTATATGCAACATTCCATGTACTTAGGTTTTATTTCTAATAAAGTTCAACGAGTTTTGGTGAGTGACACCTGTGCAGGTACAACTACGACAAACACGCGCTATTGGGGCCGAAAATGACCGAATCGGCCGAACGACTCCGTTCAGCCGGTTGCCCCCCTTAGCCGTGCACGTCACCGGGAGTCGTCCAATGAATATCAAGCGAACACAACAAATGACATGAGGACGGCATCCATCTCTTCCCGGTCCACGACCACATCACCTCTGGGCCATAAACACACGAAGCCAATCACCAGGAGGCAGCCCAGAAGGCCCACAGAGCAAAGGCGGCGCAGGGGAGGGCCGGCCACGGGCCAGGCCCGTTCGGCCGAACAGGTCGGTTCGGCCGAACCGACTCCCCTGCCCAAACCGCCTCCAAGGGCGAAATCCTGGCCCTTGGTGGCCAGGTCGGTGGATCCTACGTTCGGCCGAACCCCCTGGTTCGGCCGAACCGCCTCTCCTCGCCCGAATCAAGGGGGAGATTCCCTGGATGCCTTGGCGGTTACTCAGCCCCAAACCGACCTGTGCAACTATAAATAGAGGGTCACTTTCACTTGTAAACACACACCAAGCCAAGGAGCTCATTTCCACTTTCATTCTAGTAGAGTTAGGATAGTTTAGTTGGGAGTTAGAGTTGAGTCGAGCTTTGCCTCGGAGGTTCCGGAGTCGTCTTCAGAAGCTCTGGTAATAGCTCTTGTATCTTTTACTTTTCCTTTTGTAAGACATTGAGTATCAACATAGTTATCTTTATCACTTTGCCTTTGTCATTTATATCTTGCTTCTACTTTATCCTAGTTGCAAATATATCTTGTTTAGACTATAGTCAGTTATAGTTCTAGTGCTTGTAGTCTTGTTTAAGTCTTTGTCTTGGCTGGTTCTTCGATCTTGCTTGATACTGGAGGTGAATTGTCACCAAGAGTATTGACAAGGTTGCTTGCTCTTGCTAGCAGAGTAAGTAGTCGTTGTCTAGTGTAGGAGTGGTTCCTAGACTAGTCAGTGGCCTTAGTTTATTCCCGTCGCAACGGAGGTGGTAGCCGGGAGGTGGTGACAGCCCTTTCGGTCTTCGTAGCCCATCACGTTAGTTCCGGTCCGTAGGATTCCCCAGTTGGGAAATAGTGGCACCCCTTCTCATCCCTTTCTGTGTGTTCACCGGTTCCCTTGTCCCGAAGCTAAGACATTAGAGTTATCCTAGATCTCCTAGTGCTGGTTCTGTAGCCGCTGTATCTCTAAGCTAGAGTGACATAGGTAGATAAAGAATCCAGGAGTCCTCTATCTCTTCTCGTTGTCCTCCCAGCTATCTATCTCTTCTCTCCCTTGCCTGAGTATCCCTTTGAGCTGTGTGTCCGGTATATCCACTCCTATCCAATACCGTTATCCCCTGTCTTGTCTAGTCGTGTACCCTCCTCTGATAGTATCAAATATCTGTTCACTAGTAATCTTGCCAAAGCTTCCCTGCGGAAATATAAATTACGATACCTCGGGATACTCCTAGGTGAAGTGCTACAGCGGTGATTCTGTGCGCTTGCAGAATATTTCTATATTTTACTAAGCCATAAGGAAAACCACTGAAACACTCCTTACCCCAGTACCAGGATTCTCAATTCTGATATTGGATCGTAAGAAGTGCCAACAGCCTCCGCCTCGGCCGAGCGGCGCCGCCGCGCGGTCGTCGTCCTCGGCGAGCCCCTCGCCCCGAGCCGTTCGATCAGAAAGCAACGACCCAGATTAGATCCCTGGATACCCCTTCGCGTTTTAAATCTCAGCCGTCCAGATCAGATCCAACGGCTGCCACGCGTCCTAACCGAGTCAATACCGGTCAGCGCTGGTTGTTTTGCTAAAGAGACCCTCAACTTCCTGAAAATCAACCCGCGGTCCAGACCAGTTCAAAAATAATTACAGATAGGTCCCGTTTTATTTGTTTAAGCCCCTGATCTTTTGAAAATGCGAACCCGCGGTCCTGTCTCGAAGTTTTACGCGTTAGCCCTCGCAGTTTTACACATAATTACGTATAGGTCCCCGGTTTCTCGCCGATAGGTCCCTGGAAACTTTAAAACCTTGCCAGCAAGTCCCTGAACCTTAGAAACGCTTTAACTTCCTCGTTTTAGCTCCGATTAGTGTGATTTTTGCGCTCATGTGTTCGTAGCGAAGCGTAGAATATTTCTAGCTCCTGTTTTTTACTGTTTTCACTGTTTGGTGTACTGTTTCTAATAGAATACTTTTATTTGCATGTATTGGCTTGTGTGGATGCTTGTGTGGTGATTCGTGTCCAGTCGGTGAGCCGTTGCCGTTGGAGTTTGAGTACGAGGACCTTCAGGAGCCGGACTCGCAGCAGCAGCAGCAGCACTTTGAGGAAGGCAAGTTATAGCACGGACAATCCTTGCTACCTACTCACCTGTATTAAATTATTTCATACATGCATATGTCTAACTTGATGTACCTATTAAGGTTGTACCTAGTCTTGTTTACCCTGTCCTTGTTTACCTTGGGTTTATTGCATATGGGTAGAACTTTGCTAGGCCCAGCTACTGTCACCTCTATTTAACTGTTAAACTTGTATTAACGGTCCACTTCAACTTTAACGTTAAAACTTGCTTTTTAGCAACATGGATCAGGGAGCTAGAGCATGTGCTGTGTGCTTTGCTCTAGTGTCTCCCTCTAAGGACCGGTTCTTAAAGTGGCAACCCAGGAGCCTGTCGCCACCGCCAGAACTATAATGGCTCTGGTCTTGGACAAGTAGCTTGTACGACTCTAGCTTAACAGTAGTTACCGATGGGCCGACGGCGTTATGGGAATCACTCGTGAGAGTATGGTTTGATCCACCAAGGACGGGGGTACCGTCGGCTATGCCTCGTTAGGCACAGTCCCGTGTTGGGAGCCACCGTGAGTGCGGGAGCTCCACACATTGCGCTCTTTATTTTGTTGTTGGCATGCGTTGCCGTGCTCTGGACGCCATTGACCCTCCTATCGCTGCGCCCTGGGAGTCAGTCGATCTTGGTGCCTTGGATCATGCTGCCTGTGTTGTACCATAATGGCTACTATTTTGTTAGGGTGTCTTGTGAAAAGCCTCGTAGCGTCCCTATGCGATCACACCTCGGAAGTGTGGTTTAAGAGGTTTGGCCACCTCGGCATGGTTGGGTTTGAAGTTCTTATGAGTTTTTACGCGACTGGTGGGTTAAGGGCGAAACCTCTGCAGAGTGTAGATCTATCATGATAGCCTTGCTCAGGGTCACGAGCGGCCTGGATCCTTTTTTATTAGAAGATGATGTTTATTTATGCTTAATGTCACTTACACCTTATTATTGGGTTACCATCGGGATTCATACACTTGTAGTAACTTGAATAATGTTAAAATGAACCAACTAAAAGTGCTAATGCAGTTAAGTCGTGTCTAGCCTTTTTGAGCCTTCATAACCCGTGCTAAACTTGCTAAGTAATTGTTTTACTTACACTTGCTATTTATTCAACAAAATCCCGTACGGGTAACAGATTGGGATGTGCATGAGTCTGCTGCTGAGTTTCCAGAAGATCTACCGTACTACTGAGTTGTGTTCTCCCAGTCAGAGTCCCTGTGGAGTGCGGCTTCATTTAGAGAGAGTTTTTAGTCTTCCGCTGTGTTGGTTAGTTTATTTATGATGCACTCTGATGTAAAACTCTTTTTATTTGAGTAATATATTCAGCATATGTTCTTTTTTTACCATATTTGTTTGCTATATGTGTACTGTGACTTCCTGGGCACACATATGGCCACATTCGGGTTTCTGTGTAAATCCGGGTGTGACATCAAGTGCCACACGGCAAAAGATGACAAGAAGGATGAGGATGCAAAAGATGCGACTATCCATGTAACAACCCTAAAAATACCCTTAGGATTTGATGAGTGCAAAAATGTGAATTCAAAATTTTTGGTGGATTGTTGTGCATGCAAACCCATACTTAAAATTTTTCCTAAATGCTTCCCAAAATTCTTAAGCAATTTAATTTTGAAATTTAAAATCAATTTGAAGTGCTAAGGATGAAATGGTGTGATTTGGAGTTATTTGGATTTATTTGGATTTTTGGTTGGTTTGAATTCAAATTCTAGATTTGAATTCAAACTCTAACTACCCAAACTAATTTTCAAATCTAACTAACTGTTCGTGGGCCGAATCTCCGAGCCAAGTCCAGGAAACCCCCTCGAATTCCTTTCCCCCGAGCCAGCCAACCAAGCGGCCCATCCGGCCATTCGGCCCAGCTGCGGCCCGAACTTCCACCGCGTGCGCGCCGCGTCTCTCTCTCTCTCACTGACAGGCGGGTCCCGCCTGTCAGCTTTCTCTCCCTCCTCTCTTTCTTCTTCCCCGCGCCGGCCGCTCTCTCGCGCGCGCGCCCGTGACCTCCAACCACCCGAGTCTATCCCATCAACCCTATGCGGCCCGTCCGATACGCGCCGCGTGTCCACGAGCGCCTGTCCGTCCCATCTCGCCGTCCGTGCCGCAAACCCTAGCGCCAACCCCCTTTAAAAGCCGCCGCCGGCCCTTCTTCCTCCCCAAGCCGCGCCGCCCTTTGGGGTTCGTCCCAATCCAATTCGAGTGGGTGAGGAGTGGGAGAGGGGGTCGGGGAAGGCCGTGGAGGAGAAGCCGAGGGAGGAGGGGAAGCCAATCGTCTTCCCCGCGCCGCCGCCGAAGACCGGAGCGCCGCCGCGCATGGGACCGCCGACACCAGGCCGAACCAGGGAGCGAGAGGAGGAGCACAGGCACCGCCGGCGTACCGCGAGTCTACCCCGAGCTGCAGCGTACGCCTACGTGACCCTAGGTGAGCGCCGCCGTGCCTTTCCCCTTCTTCTCCCCTGTCTCCGGCCGAGCGCCGCCGTCGCTTTTGCTAGCCCCCTGGGACCCGACCTTCGCGTCGTGGCCGTGAACGTATGCAGGAACCCGTCGCCGCTAACCGCCTTGCAACCCGCTGTCGCCCTCTAGCAGCCGAGGCCGCCGCGGCCGACCTTGCTCGCCACGCGCACACGCCGAGGCTGTGTCGCGGCCACGGTCAACCGTGTGCCCGCGCACGCGCACCCCCGCATCGCCCGCGACGTCGCGCACCAGCACGCGCTGGTGTCGCGCGTTCGAAACCCAGCCAAGCCGAGCCGTTCCCGGGCTGTTTCCGCCCGCGCGTCGCCGGCCGCCGTGGCGCCATGGCCGCACCGCCGCCGCTCGCGTCGGGAGCCCAAACCGCACCCAAACCGAACCCTTTTTCACCCCGCGCGTGTTCACCAAACCCTAGCCGAGCTAATCCGGCCATCCTAGGCCCGAGCCGAGCCTTTTTCCGGCGAGTTCGCCGTCGACCGTCGCCGCCGGCGCGTTCTGGTGCGCGCCGCGCGTGCGTCGCGTCGCGCCGTGGCAAAGCCACAACGAAGACCACACCAAGTCGCCACACAACCACCCGCAAGCAATCCCGAGTCGGCCACACCTGATCCCGTGCACCCGGCTCACGTGGACCCCTCTCTCGGTTCACGGTGGACCTAGTCCACCAGAGCGGATCCAGCAGCGCCCCCTTCGTGGGCCGAATCTTGCGTTTAAGTCCAGTTAACCACCCTAAACTATCTTGGCCCGTTCGCCTTTTGGCCCAATTCCAGCCCAGCCATCGTTTAATCTTTTTCTTTTCTTTTAACTGCGCTGACGAATGGGGCCCACCTGTCATACACTGTGTGTCACTGACACATGGGGCCCACTGACCAGAGTTAACCCGCTGACCGCTGACCGTTGACCCGTTGACCGTTGACCAGTCAACGCTGACGTCAGGAGGGCCCACTGCTGACGTCATCCTAGGCGGACCCCACTGCTGACGTCATGCTGACGTCAGCAGGCTAATTATTTATCTGTTTTTCTTTTTCGGAGATAATTTAATATTTTTGGAAAATGATTTAAACTTCAAAAATTAATAATAAATCAACCGTAGCTCAGAAAAATATGAAACCAGTTTCTATATTTTTCTAAAATCATGACCTATGCGTTAGTGTAGAGTTTGGTGTTATTTGGGACTTCCTTTGTCGTTGTTTTGGAGTTTCTTTGCTAGTAGCCGCGTCTTATTTTATTTTTACGCAACCATAGGAGCTCCGGAGAGTCAGGAGGAGCCGGACCACTACGACAACTGCTTTGACGAGGACGAAGACCTTTGCCCAGGTTCACGCCTGACCATTCTCTGAAATACCTATTAGACATGCAAACTAGTATGCTAGCGCTTTACTTTACTTGCATGATAAACCTGCACTGCCTTTGATATTATCCTATTACCTTGCTACCTACTACTCACTTTATGATTATGCTATGCCATGCATGTGATGGGATGGTTGTGATTTTGATCCTCTTGGAGTGAGTTGAGGGTGGTATGGGAGGAGTAGTGCAGCTAGGCGGTGTAAGCGAGTAATAACAACTCGATCGTTTGATCGAGGTGCTTGGGGACTGCACTCGGGCAGTCCCTACGGAGTACCTGTTGCGGGTACATGGTTCCTGGATACTGGTACTCGTGGAGTACTTGAGGAGTTTGGGCGGCTATACCTGTTATGGGTGCCGATTGCGGACCGTTGCGGCGGATCGCTTATGACGCAGATACTCGCTTTACCGACAATTAAGGACCGAGTCGTGCCCCAACTTTGGACGTGGGATTACCGTGCTCACCATCTACCCAGTATGGGGAGGGTTCCAGCAAGCCTACTCTAGTGCGGCGCCGAGACTGTGGGAGAATCGAGCTTGATATGTGTAGGGGGGATTCGTTGCGGCGTAATCTCCCTGAATTACCACGGCCCCCGACTGGCCCCGGTGGGAAGGTTTCATGACCCTGGGGCAGATGTTAGATCGGATGTTTCCCGAGCCCAGGGAGACAGGATTGGCACCGTTACTGTTTAGGGTCTTTGCTGTGGGCTGTGTCTCAGGTTGGTTGCGGACTAGCCTTGCAGCCCGGATGGATTCCTGGAGTGCCACCTCTGCAGAGTGTAAACTATACGTATAGCCGTGTCCACAGTTACGGACGACCCATTTCTGATAAGCCCCGACTAGCATGGGAATCTGCTTTCTTACCTCATCCTTGATTTGGGTTGTGAGAGATTGGTCCAGCTGAGGCTGTTGAGACAAGGTGGGGAGGGAGCTCACCGAGTCGACTAGTGAGTGAAAGATGTTGGTGGATGATGTATGCGGGAACCTGCCGTGGCAGGACGAGCCCGATGGGAAAATGTGAGGCTGATGGGTGGTTTTGGGAGTGAAGGTGTGTGTGTGAGAAGGAGTTGGTGATGAGATGAATTTGGGTTATTGCTGCTGCTTGCATAAGAAAAACCCTGGCTCAATACCTTGATTATTTCTATATCCATAGAATAGGCCACTTTAAAGCTTGCATCATATTATGGTTGGTGACGTGAACCTGTCCCATTTCCTTGGGGACAGACTTTGGGTTCTCAGGTGAAGACCCCGACCACGAGTTCAACCAGGACGGGTGGTACGACTGATGGGTGCGCGCTATGCTCAAGGATGCCTGTGGAGGAGTGGACCCTGATGTTCTAGCTACCGCTGCGCAGATGTTTCTTATTGTCGATTTAGCCCAGAGGGCTTGTACCAGACGCTATGTTTTACATATGTCATGTAATGAATCTTTTATCATTGTATGCATGTGATATTCGACTGAGATGAGTTCTGTACGAGATAGCTGCTACTCCTAGGACTATCTCGAGGGTACAGGGAGTCGGATTCTCGTCGTTGAGAATCCGGTTCGTCACAATCCAAGCCCTCACCGAAGAGCTTGAGAAAGTCAAACTCATAAACCTCTCCTTGGTTTGTAAGTATGATACCGTGGTCGATGATTATGCTTGTGCTATTGATTCTCTTACATGTGTAGCTTCTCTTGAAAAAGAAAATCAAATGCTTAAGCAACAACTAGGTTCGCTAACTAGTAAGCATGAGATGCTACAAGCGAAGTGTTGGCATTTCTTACGATCCAATATCAGAATTGAGAATCCTGGTACTGGGGTAAGGAGTGTTTAAGTGGTTTTCCTTATGGCTTAGTAAAATATAGAAATATTCTGCAAGCGCACAGAATCACCGCTGTAGCACTTCACCTGGGAGTATCCCAAGGTATCGTAATTTATATTTCCGCAGGGAAGCTTTGGCAAGATTACTGGTGAACAGATATTCGAGACTATCAGAGGAGAGTACACGACTAGACAAGACAGGGGATAACGGTATTGGATAGGAGTGGATATACCGGACACACAGCTCAAGGGAAACTCAGGCAAGGGAGAGAAGAGATAGATAGTTGGGAGGACAACGAGACGAGATAGAGGACTCCTGGATTCTTTATCTACCTATGTCACTCTAGCTTAGAGATACAGCGGCTACAGAACCAGCACTAGGAAATCTGGGATAACTCTAATGTCTTAGCTTCGGGACAAGGGAACCGGTGAACACACGGAAAGGGATGAGAAGGGGTGCCACTATTTCCCAACTGGGGAATCCTACGGACCGGAACTAACGTGATGGGCTACGAAGACCGAAAGGGCTGTCACCACCTCCCGGCTACCACCTCCGTTGCGACGGGAATAAGCTAAGGCCACTGACTAGTCTAGGAACCACTCCTACACTAGACAACGACTACTTACTCTGCTAGCAAGAGCAAGCAACCTTGTCAATACTCTTGGTGACAATTCACCTCCAGTATCAAGCAAGATCGAAGAACCAGCCAAGACAAAGACTTAAACAAGACTACAAGCACTAGAACTATAACTGACTATAGTCTAAACAAGATATATTTGTAACTAGGATAAAGTAGAAGCAAGATATAAATGACAAAGGCAAAGTGATAAAGATAACTATATTGATACTCAATGTCTTACAAAAGGAAAAGTAAAAGATACAAGAGCTATTACCAGAGCTTCTGAAGACGACTCTGGAACCTCCGAGGCAAAGCTCGACTCAACTCTAACTCCCAACTAAACTATCCTAACTCTACTAGAATGAAAGTGGAAATGAGCTCCTTGGCTTGGTGTATGTTTACAAGTGAAAGTGACCCTCTATTTATAGTTGCACAGGTCGGTTTGGGGCTGAGTAACCGCCAAGGCATCCACGGAATCTCCCCCCTTGATTCGGGCGAGGAGAGGCGGTTCGGCCGAACCAGGGGGTTCGGCCGAACGTAGGATCCACCGACCTGGCCACCAAGGGCCAGGATTTCGCCACTGGAGGCGGTTTGGGCAGGGGAGTCGGTTAGGGCGAACGGGCCTGGCCCGTGGCCGGCCCTCCCCTGCGCCGCCTTTGCTCTGTGGGCCTTCTGGGCTGCCTCCTGGTGACTGGCTTCGTGTGTTTATGGCCCAGAGGTGATGTGGTCGTGGCCCGGGAAGAGATGGCTCTCGTCCTCATGTCATTTGTCGTGTTCGCTTGATATTCATTGGACGACTCCCGGTGACATGCACGGCTAAGGGGGGGCAACAGGCTGAACGGAGTCGTTCGGCCGATTCAGTCATTTTTGGCCCCAATAGCGCGTGTTTGTCGTAGTTGTACCTGCACAGGTGTCACTCACCAAAACTCGTGGAACTTTATTAGAAATAAAACCTAAGTACATGGAATGTTGCATATAACCTCGTTTATTCCCGGGTATTGGTGGTCGGATTTGGGCTGTAACGACCGCCAACAAGCTCCCCCAAGCTTAGCTCTTTGCTCGTCCTCGAGAAAAGATATAAACTTAGGCTCGGTGGATCAGGAGTTGCTACAATGTCATTTCTTTTGCAGGTAACTTATAAACAACCAGTCTTCAAAAATACTTGAATCATAGGCAAAGTTTTTAAATCACCTTTTTACCTATGGGGCTTATAGCAATCTCCTTATCTTGGGCGGTTGAAAGGACGAATAGTTTAAACTCAGTTTTATTCCACTCTACTCTTTTCAGGATCCCATCTCAGAGTTTTTCACAAGTTTTGAAAACTACAAATTGTTCCTCATTGGCACACTCAATCACTCAAGTGTATTTGAATCCTCACCAAAGTCTTGTGCCTTCTTTTCATCCTAACATCTAATATGGCTTTTTGTGTGGCTCAGGGACAAAGGATGAAGGCATGCATGCATCTTATATTTTGCTAAGTCAAAGACCGGATCTCAGAGGAGACAAATCACATCTTAAGATCGAGACGTGCAAGTGTGTGGATATGACTGGAGTGGAATATGGTGGAATGGTGGAATGGAATATGGTGGAATGGTGGAATGGAATATGGTGGAACTGTGGAATGAATTTCCCTCTCCTTGATTTATTTTCGAGAACATGGGCTATCTTTTATTCTTATATTTTTGCCATGCCACTTGGCATGCTTTTTTTTTCCTTCTCTTTGCCATGCTCTTTGGCATGCTTTTCTTTTTCTCTTATTTTTGCCATGCTTCTTTGGCATGCTTTTCTTTTTGCATAGCCCATGTCTCTATCAAGAATATTTGTAGAGGGAAATCATAGAACATGGAGCATTTATTTTTTTTTGTGGATGGATGATGGAAAATGTTTGCTAACTCCCAGTGTAGGAATTGCAAGTGAGAGGTGGTGTGTGTACGTGGGTCTCGATCTTTAAGAATATGAAAGCTTCACTCAAAGGTCACAACAATTTGACAAAGCTCACTAAGATAACAAGCAGCATATGAGTAATTTTCAACTAAGCTTATCATATGGCTCTGGTAGGTAGTTTGACCAATGAGGAACTTGTTTTATTTTGAAAGCATAAATTTCCGAGATTTTCCCCATACTAAAAGCATAATAGAATTTAACCAAATTCTCACTATATCAATCCCCACAACAACTTAGACTTGGAATAAAGCATGTGCTCCCACAAGGTTAATGAGAGCCTTAAGGAAACACTCGGCGCTCCTCTGCTCCAGTGTGAGTGGCTCTGCCTTCTTCTCTTCCCGGGGTTGAAACTTGAAGTAAGTCAACCTTCCGTCGATACGGAACGAGATTTCTCTCGCATCCATATCGATCCTAGCCCGGGTGGTGTTTAAGAATGGTCGGCCCAACACAAGGGGAAATGAATGCTCGTTCCCCGTGTCGAGGACAACAAAGTCCACAGGGACATATCGTCCCCAGATTCGGACCGGTACATTCTCGATCACCCCCTCGGGGTAGCGGATGGTTGAGTCCGCAAGCTGTACCTAGGCAGTAGTAGGTGACAAAGTAGGGTAGCATAATTTCTTAAATAATACCTTAGACATGATGTTGACGCTTGCCCCTAGATCGCAGAGTGCATCATCAATGCGACGATTCCAGATCGTGCACTGAATGATGGGCACTCCGGGATCTTCCTTCCTGTCCGGAGAGGTCTTGATGATCGCCCTTTTTGCAGCTCTTGGCAGGTAGGTCCATCTTGGTGTCAGCACTTGGATGCGTGCGACCTTCCCTGCGTGGTTAGTTCGGAAGACACTACGAGGCATCTTACCATGCCTTGTAGTGACGGCTTTCACTGTCTCGATGGAAGGTTCGGGTTGCCCCGGAATCTTCCCCGATTCAGTGACAGGAACAGCAGCAGCTAACTGAGCGACTTGAGTTTCTATCATTTTATTAAAGCTCAGTTGACTTTTCATAGCAGAAGAAAATGATTCCATCCTAAAGTTTATGCTTTCCAGAGTTTTATCATTAGCAGCAAGCTTTTTATTGATGTTTTTAGTTATTTTCATCTGGTCAAACACAAGATCTCTAAGAGACGGCTGATTATTGAAATTGCTGGAATTGAAATTGTTACCTTGTTGAGGCCTCTCAAAAGGGAGGTTTGGGCGCGGATTCCAGCCTTGGTTGCCGTAGTTGTTCGGTCGGTACCCGTTGTTGTTGGAGTTGTTGACGTAGTGGGCATCTTCTCGCGTTTCGGGGCAGTCATTCCCCGAATGGCCAGTGTTGCCACAGACTTCGCAGGTCATGCGAGCGTCCATGGCTTGCACCATTTCTTGAGCAGGGGCCTCCAGTTTCTTCATCAGGAGGTCCATCTTGGCAGCGAGCATGTTCAGAGCTTCAACTTGGTGAACTCCTCGGGTCTTTGGTTGAGTCCGGTCGTCGGACCAACCTTGGTTCTCGACCATCTTCTCTATGAGGGCCTTCGCACGACTCTCCTCAAGAGAGAAGAACGAGCCTCTAGCAGCAGCATCCAGGTACTCGCGGGCAGAATTTCTCAGCCCGTGATAGAAAGTTTGGATTATGAACCAACTCTGCATACCATGGTGAGGACAAGCAGAAACATAGTCCTGGAGGCGATCCCATGCCTCCGGGACTGTTTCATCTTTTAACTGCTGGAAACTAGCTATTTTGTTCCGGAGGGCGTTGGTTTTCCCAACCGGAAAGAATTTTAGCAAGAAAGTGCTAGTGCATTTATCCCAGGTATCTATTTCTTCGCGGTTAGCATAAAACCATTGTTTCGCCTTGCCTAATAATGAGAATGGAAATAAACGAAGGCGAATGGCATCGATACTTACTCCGCGGATGGTGAAGGTGTTGCAAATCTCCAGGAAATGCTGGAGATGAGCATTGGCATCTTCGTGTGGCTTGCCGCAGAATGGGCTAGCCTGTACCATGTTGATGAGGGCTGGATTCAGCTCGAAGTTACCATCTCCGACTGGCGGAGCTGGTCCGACACGTACGTTCTCGCTTGATGGAGCGGAGAACTCACGGATCGTCTTGGTTGCCATCCTCGATGTAGCCTGGTCAACGACGGGAAGGACTGGGTTCGTCGGAAGGAGTTGCTTCTGAGGAGGTACAACACGGGGTCGTACTTTCCTCACAAGTGACTCCGGATTTTCTTGGAAGTTTGACGGTAGTTGGAAACCAGTCATGCACTGCTCTGTTCCACAAAGACCAACGAACAGAGCAAGAATAAACCCGCTTGAGTAGCGGTGCTCAACTAAGATAGCTCAAGATAAAAGTTCTAAAGTAATCTAGCCAAAGACTTCCCCGGCAACGGCGCCAGAAATGCTTGTTGCCACTTCTTACGATCCAATATCAGAATTGAGAATCCTGGTACTGGGGTAAGGAGTGTTTCAGTGTTTTTCCTTATGGCTTAGTAAAATATAGAAATATTCTGCAAGCGCACAGAATCACCGCTGTAGCACTTCACCTGGGAGTATCCTGAGGTATCGTAATTTATATTTCCGCAGGGAAGCTTTGGCAAGATTACTAGTGAACAGATATTCGAGACTATCAGAGGAGGGTACACGACTAGACAAGACAGGGGATAACGGTATTGGATAGGAGTGGATATACCGGACACACAGCTCAAGGGATACTCAGGCAAGGGAGAGAAGAGATAGATAGCTGGGAGGACAACGAGAAGAGATAGAGGACTCCTGGATTCTTTATCTACCTATGTCACTCCAGCTTAGAGATACAGCGGCTACAGAACCAGCACTAGGAGATCTGGGATAACTCTAATGTCTTAGCTTCGGGACAAGGGAACCAGTGAACACACAGAAAGGGATGAGAAGGGGTGCCACTATTTCCCAACTGGGGAATCCTACGGACAGGAACTAACGTGATGGGCTACGAAGACCGAAAGGGCTGTCACCACCTCCCGGCTACCACCTCCGTTGCGACGAGAATAAACTAAGGCCACTTACTAGTCTAGGAACCACTCCTACACTAGACAACGACTACTTACTCTGCTAGCAAGAGCAAGCAACCTTGTCAATACTCTTGGTGACAATTCACCTCTAGTATCAAGCAAGATCGAAGAACCAGCCAAGAGAAAGACTTAAACAAGACTACAAGCACTAGAACTATAACTGACTATAGTCTAAACAAGATATATTTGCAACTAGGATAAAGTAGAAGCAAGATATAAATGACAAAGGCAAAGTGATGAAGATAACTATATTGATACTCAATGTCTTACAAAAGGAAAAGTAAAAGATACAAGAGCTATTACTAGAGCTTCTGAAGACGACTCCGGAACCTCCGAGGCAAAGCTCGACTCAACTCTAACTCCCAACTAAACTATCCTAACTCTACTAGAATGAAAGTGGAAATGAGCTCCTTGGCTTGGTGTGTATTTACAAGTGAAAGTGACCCTCTATTTATAGTTGCACAGGTCGGTTTGGGGCTGAGTAACCGCCAAGGCATCCAGGGAATCTCCCCCCTTGATTCGGGCGAGGAGAGTCGGTTCGGCCGAACCAGGGGGTTCGGCCGAACGTAGGATCCACCGACCTGGCCACCAAGGGCCAGGATTTCGCCCCTGGAGGCGGTTTGGGCAGGGGAGTCGGTTCGGCCGAACCGACCTGTTCGGCCGATCGGGCCTGGCCCGTGGCCGGCCCTCCCCTGCGCCGCCTTTGCTCTGTGGGCCTTCTGGGCTGCCTCCTGGTGATTGGCTTCGTGTGTTTATGGCCCAGAGGTGATGTGGTCGTGGCCCGGGAAGAGATGGCTGCCATCCTCATGTCATTTGTCGTGTTCGCTTGATATTCGATGGACGACTCCCGGTGACGTGCACGGCTAAGGGGGGCAACCGGCTGAACGGAGTCGTTCGGCTGATTCGGTCATTTTCGGCCCCAATAGCGCGTGTTTGTCGTAGTTGTACCTGCACAGGTGTCACTCACCAAAACTCGTGGAACTTTATTAGAAATAAAACCTAAGTACATGGAATGTTGCATATAACCTCGTTTATTCCCTAGTATTGGTGGTCGGATTTGGGCTGTAACGACCGCCAACAGAGGCTCGCCGGAGTTGGGAGCGATCTAGAGCTTGGGACTACCATTCGACGCTTGGTTTGGTCCTACAGATTCAGGAGGAGTTGGCGAGCTCACCTAGGGGGTTCAAGTCGACGTCGGAGCGACAGAGACGGCGGTCGACGAGTCGAGGCGGCTGCGGCGGTGCTGTGCAAGGTCGGCGAGCCATTAGGCTTGGAAACAAGGTGAAACGGGGTTGGGAACGCATCGGTTAGCTCCGTTACCTCCTTGCGACGCGTCTGGGTGGGTTCTCGTCGAGCGGAAGGCGGCGCCGACGTGGATCGACAGCGGCGGCTAATGGCGGCGGCGCAAGCCGTGGGGAGTGCTGGGGGAGGCTTGGGAGCTCGGGGCAAGGATTGGTGGAGGCGTTGGGGCTCGGCGGCTCTGTTTATATAGCCCCGGGGGAGGGTCTTGGCGTGCAGGCCACGAATCGGGGGACGGCGGCGGCGGGGCTCCGCCTTCCTTTCACGGGAATCGGATTCCTTGGAGAGGGGCGCCTATCTATGGTAAGGGCGGCGGCCGAACCTTCCTGGAAGGTGCGAGGGGAGGGGACATAGGCGCGGGAGGCGGGCTTAGGGGCCAGGCCGTGGTGGCGCGAGCGAGCTCGACTCGAGCTTGGTTCGGGTGCGGCATGCCGGAGGTTGGGGACGACACTGTTGGGCGGGGCCCGCGTGTTGGTGGCAGGGAGCGGCGGGCCGCGGAGTGGGCTGGCGGAGCGAGCGGGGCTGCGCAGCGGTGATGGGCCACAGCGGAGCTGTGGGCCGCGGGGGAGAGCGGGGTGGTGCGCTGGCAGCTGGGCTAGCTGGGCCGCGCTGGCTGTGTTAGAAAGGAGAGAGGGAGGGGAAGCGCGGCTGGGCCGATTCCGAGCTGCGGCCCAGGAGCGGGGGAGAAGCTGGGCCTGTGGGGCGAGGTGGGCCGAGGCCGGCGCCGGGCTGCTGCGGGAAAGAAAAAGGGGAAGGAGAGTGGCGAGCTGGGCTGGTGCGGAGCGGGAGGCGCTGGGCCGAGCTGGGCCATGAGGGCGCTGTGTTGGACTAGCTCGGATGAAAAGAACAGGGACCAGAAACAAACCTAGAAACAGATCAGGGGGCAGAAGTGAACTCGGACCTAAACAACTTTTCTAGAGCTCCAAACAAGGTGATTCAATTTCGAATTTAAATAAATTTAAACTCTCGTTTGAACCACAAGCAATACAAAACTCAATGCAGCAGCATGAATGTAACAAAAATGTTTCTACACCTTATATTTGATTTTAATTTCTAGAAAATATTTATTTACTCTATATTACTTATGGGCATGACATTAAATAATCAATTAATTACTAAAAATTTTAAATAGGGCTATTTTAGGGTGTTACAAACCTACCCCCCTTATGATGAATCTCGTCCTTGAGATTCCGACGTGGATGCGAAGAGATGTGGGTACTCGGCCTTGAGGTCTTCTTCTCTTTCCCAAGTCACCTCATCCTTTGAGTGTCGGTTCCACTGCACCTTGCACATCCGAATAACCTTGTTTCTTGTCACCCTCTCGGACTCCTCCAAAATCTTGACTGGATACTCATCATAGGTGAGGTCCTCCTGCACATTCAAGTCATCTATCGGGATCTGCTCTTCAGGCACACGCAAACATTTCTTCAGCTGAGACACATGGAACACATTGTGCACTCCGGCTAGTTGCTCAGGTAGCTCTAGCCGATATGCCACTTCACCCATCCGTTCCAGAATCTTGAAGGGTCCGATGTAACGAGATGCCAATTTACCCTTGACATTAAACCTCTTCACACCCCTCATCGGTGACACCTTGAGGAACACAAAATCATCGACCGCGAAGGTGAGGTCCCTCCTCCTGACATCAGCATAACTCTTCTGTCGGGATTGTGCCACCTTCAAGTTCTGCCTGATCACTTGCACTTGGCGTTATGCTTCTCTGAGTATCTCCACCCAAAAACTTGACTTTCTCCAGTCTGATTCCAGAACAGTGGTGTTCTGCACTTCCTGCCATACAGAGCCTCGAATGGTGCCATCTGCAGACTCTTCTGGTAGCTGTTGTTGTACGAGAACTCTGCATAGGGCAGACTCTTGTCCCAACTGACACCATACTGCAAAGCACATACCCTCAACATGTCCTCCAAGATCTGATTAGTCTGCTCTGTCTGTCCATCTGTCTGTGGGTGATAAGCTGAACTGAAATGCAGCTTAGTATCCATGGACTCATGTAACTTCTGCCAGAAGTGTGATGTGAACTGAGTACCTCGGTGAGACACTATCCGCTTGGGCACTCCATGCAAGCACACTATCCTCTCCATATACAGCTCTGCCAATCTGGCGCCTGTGTAAGTGGTCTTCACTGGAAGAAAATGTGTCACTTTGGTCAAGCGATCCACAATCACCCAAATGGAGTCAAATCCTCTCTGAGTGCGAGGCAGACCCGTGATGAAGTCCATACCAACTTCTTCCCACTTCCATTCAGGTATCTTCAAGGGCTGGAGCAAACCTGCTGGCCTCTGATGTTCAGCCTTGACTCTCTGACATGTGTCACATAGAGCCACATAGGTTGCTACATCACGCTTCAATCCATACCACTAGAATCTCTCCTTGATGTCTTGGTACATCTTGGTACTTCCTGGGTGGATTGAATAAGCTGAGTCATGTGCCTCTCTCAGGATTGTATCCTTGATCTGCGCCACATCGGGTACACAAATCCTCTTCCCATGCCACAAGGTTCCTTGATCATCTACTCGAAAACCAGGGGCTTTTCCTAGAGCAACATGCTCCACAAACTCCTTGATCTTCTCATCCCCAAGCTGACCTTTCCGGATCTCCTGCTCCAGAGTCGGTTCTACTGCCATCTCTGTGATGCTGGTCACAAATCCCAGACTCATCCTCTCAAACTCCAAGCTGAGCTCTGCTGGCAGACGGTGACCGGTGATCTTGTTCATATAACTTCTCCTACTCAGAGCATCTGCCACCAAGTTAGCCTTTCCTAGGTGGTAGTGGATCTCCAGATCATAGTCCTTGATCAACTCCAACCATCGGCGTTGCCTCATGTTCAGATCTGATTGAGTGAATACATACTTGAGGCTCTTGTGATCAGTGTAGATGTCACACTTGTGACCAATCAAGTAGTGCCTCCAAATATTCAGAGCATGTACCACAGCTGCCAACTCTAGATCATGTGTGGGGTAGTTCTGCTCATGTTTCCTCAACTGCCTTGATGCATAAGCCATGACTCTCCCTTCCTGCATGAGTACACACCCCAGTCCTAGACGGGATGCATCAAAGTAGATAGAGAAGCTCTTGGCTATGTCGAGCAGAACCAGCACTGGGGCTGTTGTTAGTCTCTTCTTCAACTCCTCAAAGCTGGCTTGACACTCCCCAGTCCAGACAAACTTGGTATTTTTCTCCAATAACGCCGTCAGGGGTTTAGCAATCTTGGAGAATCCTTCAATGAACCGTCGATAATATCCGGCCATCCCAAGGAAACTCCTGATTTCGCTCACATCCCGAGGCGGATTCCAGCTTAGCACATCGCTGACCTTCCTCGGATCGACTGCCACTCCTCCATTGGACAACACATGACCCAAAAATGCCACTTCCTTCAACCAGAATTCACACTTGCTCAGCTTGGCATACAACTGATGTTCTCGGAGCCTCTGCAGCACCAATCTCAAGTGTTCCTCATGTTCTTCCTCATTCTTGGAGAAGACCAGAATGTCATCAATGAATACCACCACAAACTTGTCAAGGTAATCCATGAACACGCTGTTCATCAGGTACATGAAGTATGCAGGAGCGTTGGTCAATCCAAAAGACATGACCAAGAACTCATACAACCCGTACCGAGTGGTGAAAGCGGTCTTGGGTATGTCTGACGGGCGGATCCTCATCTGGTGATAGCCCGATCGAAGATCTATCTTGGAGAACACACAAGCTCCCTTCAGCTGATCGAACAGATCATCAATCCTTGGCAACGGGTACTTGTTCTTGATGGTCACTTCGTTGAGGGCTCGATAGTCCACACACAACCTTTGTGTCCCATCTTTCTTATCCGTGAACAACACCAGTGCTCCCCATGGTGAAGAACTCGGACGAATGTACCCTTTGGCTAGCAATGCGTCTAACTCCTCCTTAAGCTTTGCTAGTTCCTTTACTCCCATTCTATATGGCCTCTTGGCTATAGGTGCAGTGCCAGGTTTCAGTTCAATAACGAATTCAACTTCACGTTCTGGGGGCATACTTGGCAATTCATCTGGAAATACATCCGGGAACTGGCTCACTACTCTGATGTCTTCAAGAGCTGCACCTTTAGCTTGATTAACTTGATTGTGCTCTGGGGAACTGGCTGCTTGATATTCCACCTTCTCACCGGTCCTGGCTGTCAGTTGCACTGCTCTCTTGGAACATTGGATCACTGCATCATATCTGCCTAACTAGCTCATACCCAGAATTAAGTCAAACCCAAGGGTTTCCAGCACGATCGGGTACACCTCGAAGTCTACCCCCCTTATTGTGATGGTGACATGGGTACAACGTAAAGTGGCTCGTTGTTCCCCACCTGGTGAGCTAACTAGCATGGTGTTTGACATAGGTCGTAATGACATCATGTTCTTTTTCACAAAAGCAGCAGATATGAAAGCATGCGAAGCTCCAGAATCAAACAAAACGGTTGCAGGGGTTGAGTTGACAGGGAACGTACCCACGACCATGTCAGTAGCACCCTCGGCAGTCTCTGCACCCATGTGGTTAAGCTTGCCCCTAGTCAGGTTCTGCTGTCCACGGTTTGCCTGGCCTTGTTGCTGATTCCCATTCTGGTTCTGCGGTTGCCCAGCCCTCTGGTTGTTGTTCTGCCCAACAGGATTCTGGCCCCTGCGGGGACAAGCGTTGGCGTAGTGTCCTGGCTCATCACAGTAAAAACACCTCGGACCCACTGGTGCAGTGCTAACCGGGCCGGTGCACTAGGCAGACCTTGGCTGCACCTGGTTGCGCTGAACTAGGCCATTCTGCAGCTGATTCTGGGAACGCTGTTGCTGTGGCGCCTGGGGGTACTGGGGGCGCTGCTGGTACTGGCCACGACTCAGCAAGCTGGACTGGCCCTGGAAGCGCTGCTGGCTCCCCATCTGCTGATTCCCCTGTGGAGGAGTGAAGCGAGGGCGGCTGCTGCTCCCTGACTGCTGGCCTTGGAACTTTCTCTTCTTCTCCTCTATCTCACGGCGCTTGTGTTCCAGCATAAAGACGTTGTCCACCAATTCCTCAAAGTTAGGGAACTTGGTGCACATCAGCTGGTAATGCAGAGCATCCTGCAAACCATCCCGGAACCTGGTCTGCTTCTTCCTGTCGGTGTCCACGTCCTCTGGAGCGTAACGAGCCAGCTTGATGAACTTGTCACGGTAAGCGGTGACGCTCATCCCTTCCTGCTTCAGCGCCAGGAACTCCTTCTTCTTCAGGACCATCAGAGCCTCCGGTACATGGTGAGAGCGAAAGCTGTCACGGAACTCCTGCCAGGTGATTTTATCACGGTTGGGGTGAGCGTACTGGTATGAATCCCACCAGTCCAATGCTAGTCCCTGGAGCTGTCCCCCTGCGTACAACACCTTCTCCCGGTCGTTGCACTGCGCGATGTCGAGCTGTCTCTCCACCGCCTTGAGCCAATCATCTGCCTGCAGAGGGTCGCTGGCCTTGGTGAAAGTAGGAGGGCGTCCCTTCAGAAATTTGCCTCTCTTGTCTCTTGGCGGCATGTGAGGCTGGTGTGGAGGGTTCTGCTGTTGCTGTTGCATCAACGCTATGGTCTGGGCCATCTGCTACGTCAACTGGAGCTGCATCTGCATCATCTGCTCCATGGTGAGTGGCGGTGGTGGAGGTGGTGGGTTCTGATTCTGGTTGTTTCCACCGGCACCAGCACCAGCGTACCTCCTTGTGTTCACCATCTATCATCAGCAAGTAATTCTCATCAGAACTCCATTGATCATAACTAAGTGTCTTCAGAGGATTACTAACTCGTTAGG
Source organism: Echinochloa phyllopogon (assembly GCA_033239725.1). Classification (NCBI taxonomy): domain Eukaryota; kingdom Viridiplantae; phylum Streptophyta; class Magnoliopsida; order Poales; family Poaceae; genus Echinochloa; species Echinochloa phyllopogon. The sequence goes on from BTCW01000014.1 coordinate 51,098,951, forward strand.
ATGGAGGATTTGATGGATGAAGAGCAAGAAAAATAAATACCCCTTCTATGTAAACATTAATATCCTTAAGCCTTAGTCCTATATCTAGATGGAGATAGACTCGCGTCTATGACCATCACAATCATTACAAAAATCCAAATCAAGCATAAGCATAATAACAACAAAATCAAGCACCTAGAGACAGGATTCACACAAGACTCGGCAGCACTGGTTTTGAAAAACGTAACTAAACGATCTGAAACAAAATCATGGAGGTCTCCTAATGATTTATCAACCATTCCAACTAGGCTGCGTTCCTACAGTCAGCACGGCTCTGATACCAATCTGTCACACCCGGATTTACACAGAAACCTGAATGTGGCCATATGTGTGCCCAGGAAGTCACAGTACACATATAGCAAACAAATATGGTAAACAAAGAACATATGCTGAATATATTACTCGAATAAAAAGAGTTTTACATCAGAGTGCATCATAAATAAACTAACCAACACAGCGGAAGACTAAAAACTCTCTCTAAATGAAGCCGCACTCCACAGGGACTCTGACTGGGAGAACACAACTCAGTAGTACGGTAGATCTTCTGGAAACTCAGCAGCAGACTCATGCACATCCCAATCTGTTACCCGTCAGGGATTTTGTTGAATAAATAGCAAGTGTAAGTAAAATAATTACTTAGAAAGTATAGAACGGGTTATGAAGGCTCAAAAAGGCTAGACACGACTTAACTGCATTAGCACTTTTAGTTGGTTCATTTTAACATTATCCAAGTTACTACAAGTGTATGAATCCCGATGGTAACTCAATAATGTGTAAGTGACATTAAGCATAAATAAACATCATCTTCTAATCAAAAAGGATCCAGGCCGCTCGTGACCCTGAGCAAGGCTATCATGATAGATCTACACTCTGCAGAGGTTTCGCCCTTTACCCACCAGTCGCGTAAAAGCTCATAAGAACTTCAAACCCAACCATACCGAGGTGGCCAAACCTCTTAAACCACACTTCCGAGGTGTGATCGCATAGGGACGCTACGAGGCTTTTCACAAGACACCCTAACAAAATAGTAGCCATTATGGTACAACACAGGCAGCATGATCCAAGGCACCAAGATCGACTGACTCCCAGGGCGCAGCGATAGGAGGGTCAATGGCGTCCAGAGCGCGGCAACGCATGCCAACAACAAAATAAAGAGCACAACGTGTGGAGCTCCCGCACTCACGGTGGCTCCCAACACGGGACTGTGCCTAACGAGGCATAGCCGACGGTACCCCCGTCCTTGGTGGATCAAACCATACTCTCACGAGTGATTCCCATAACGTCGTCGGCCCGTCAGTAACTACTGTTAAGCTAGAGCCGTACAAGCTACTTGTCCAAGACCAGAGCCATTATAGTTCTGGCGGTGGCGACAGGCTCCTGGGTTGCCGCTTTAAGAACCGGTCCTTAGAGGGAGACACTAGAGCAAAGCACATAGCACATGCTCTAGCTCCCTGATCCATGTTGCTAAAAAGCAAGTTTTAACGTTAAAGTTGAAGTGGACCGTTAATACAAGTTTATTAGTTAAATAGAGGTGACAGTAGCTGCGCCTAGCAAAGTTCTACCCATATGCAATAAACCCGAGGTAAACAAGGACAGGGTAAACAAGACAAGGTACAACCTTAATAGGTACATCAAGTTATACATATGCATGTATGAAATAATTTAATATAGGTGAGTAGGTAGCAAGGAATGTCCGTGCTATAACTTGCCTTCCTCAAAGTGCTGCTGCTGCGAGTCCGGCTCCTGAAGGTCCTCGTACTCAAACTCCAACGGCAACGGCTCACCGACTGGACACGAATCACCACACAAGCATCCACACAAGCCAATACATGCAAACAAAAGTATTCTATTAGAAACAGTACACCAAACAGTGAAAACAGTACAAAAACAGGATCTAGAAATATTCTACGCTTCGCTACGAACACATAAGCGCAAAAATCACACTAATCGGAGCTAAAACGAGGAAGTTAAAGCGTTTCTAAGGTTCAGGGACTTGCTGGCAAGGTTTTAAAGTTTCCAGGGACCTATCGGCGACAAAACCGGGGACCTATACGTAATTATGCGTAAAACTGCGAGGGCTAACGCGTAAAACTTCGAGACAGGACCGCGGGTTCGCATTTTCAAAAGATCAGGGGCTTAAACAAATAAAACGGGACCTATCTGTAATTATTTTTGAACTGGTCTGGACCGCGGGTTGATTGTCAGGAAGTTGAGGGTCTCTTTAGCAAAACAACCAGCGCTGACCGGTATTGACTCGGTTAGGACGCGTGGCAGCCGTTGGATTTGATCTGGATGGCTGAGATTTAAAACGCGAAGGGGTATCCAGGGATCTAATCTGGGTCGTTGCTTTCTGATCGAACGGCTCGGGGCGAGGGGCTCGCCGGGGACGACGACCGCACGGCGGCGCCGCTCGGCCGAGGCGGAGGCTCGCCGGAGTTGGGAGCAATCTAGAGCTAGGGACTACCATTCGACGCTTGGTTTGGTCCTACAGATTCAGGAGGAGTTGACGAGCTCACCTAGGGGGTTCAAGTCGACGTCGGAGCGACAGAGACGGCGGTCGACGAGTCGAGGCGGCCGCGGCGGCGCTGTGCAAGGTCGGCGAGCCATTAGGCTTGGAAACAAGGCGAAACGGGGTTGGGAACGCATCGGTTAGCTCCATTACCACCTTGCGACGCGTCTGGGTGGGTTCTCGTCGAGCCGAAGGCAGCGCCGACGTGGATCGACGGCGGCGGCTAATGGCGGCGGCGCAAGCCGTGGGGAGTGCTGGGGGAGGCTTGGGAGCTCGGGGCAAGGATTGGTGGAGGCGTTGGGGCTCGGCGGTTCTGTTTATATAGCCCCGGGGGAGGGTCTTGGCGTGCAGGCCACGAATCGGGGGACGGCGGCGGCGGGGCTCCGCCTTCCTTTCGCGGGAATCGGATTCCTTGGAGAGGGGCGCCTATCTATGGTAAGGGCGGCGGCCAAACCTTCCTGGAGGTGCAAGGGGAGGGGACATAGGCGCGGGAGGCGGGCTTAGGGGCCAGGCCGTGGTGGCGCGAGCGAGCTCGACTCGAGCTTGGTTCGGGTGCGGCATGCCGGAGGTTGGGGACGACACTGTTGGGCGGGGCCCGCGTGTTGGTGGCAGGGAGCGGCGGGCCGCGGAGTGGGCTGGCGGAGCGACCGGGGCTGCGCAGCGGTGATGGGCCGCAGCGGAGCTGTGGGCCGCGAGGGAGAGCGGGGTGGTGCGCTGGCAGCTGGGCTAGCTGGGCCGCGCTGGCTGTGTTAGAAAGGAGAGAGGGAGGGGAAGCGCGGTTGGGCCGATTCCGAGCTGCGGCCCAGGAGCGGGGGAGAAGCTGGGCCTGTGGGGCGAGGTGGGCCGAGGCCGGCGCCGGGCTGCTGCGGGAAAGAAAAAGGGGAAGGAGAGTGGCGAGCTGGGCTGGTGCGGAGCGGGAGGCGCTGGGCCGAGCTGGGCCGCGAGGGCGCTGTGTTGGACTGGCTCGGATGAAAAGAACAGGAACCAGAAACGAACCTAGAAACAGATCAGGGGGCAGAAGTGAACTCGGACCTAAACAACTTTTCTAGAGCTCCAAACAAGGTGATTCAATTTCGAATTTAAATAAATTTAAACTCTCGTTTGAACCACAAGCAATACAAAACTCAATGCAGCAGCATGAATGCAACAAAAATGTTTCTACACCTTATATTTGATTTTAATTTCCAGAAAATATTTATTTACTCTATATTACTTAAGGGCATGACATTAAATAATCAATTAATTACTAAAAATTTTAAATAGGGCTATTTTAGGGTGTTACACTTGAGCACTTCATCACTGGAAGAATTTATTGCTCTTGTGCTCGAGATTTTGCTTGCACGGCGTCGCCCACCTTTCTTGCTGCCGGCTGTGCCTCTCCTGCCCAAACCGGTCAGACCGGTTTCAGAAACCGGTTGGACCGATTTTGGCAGTGAGGCAGCCACTTCATCATTTTGGCCTTCTTGCTCCTTTGTGGTCGTCACATGAGGCTTAGTGGAAGTTGTTGCTGATGTAGAGCACTCCTCATGCGACTTGGCTCTTGTTTGCTCTTTCTTGTCGCTTGTGGTGTTTGCAAATAATTTCTCAATTCGAGCCCAAATGAGATGAACATCGAATAGAGTAGCTTAATCTTCTAGGATCATTTCTCTAACTTCATTGCTCACAACATCAAATAAGAAATTAGCGACACGAGCGTTGAGTTGAAGGCAATCCATCTCGTCTTCGGTTGGATTGGAAACATTCCAATCAACACTAGGGCGATTGATGCCTTCAACCACAACCCGCTCAAGAATAGGACTCATAGCCCTAATATCATTAAGTACATGAGCGGACCACGTGGAATAATTTGAGCCGTCACTAGCTAGTGGCTCATAGGTTACCTCACACGAAGTCGACATCTTTCCTCACGGCGGTTAAGCTTGGATGTGAGGCCAAGCTCTGATACCAATTGAAAGGACCTTGATGTCACCTAGAGGGGGGGTGAATAGGTGAATCTGCAAATTACAAAACTTTTTCACACTATCAGCACTGAAATCGGTCACACCGGTTTCTGGCAGAAACAACCAACAATGCAATTGACCCCCTCTACGAATTCTAACACAAACCAAACTTGATGTGTGGCTCCTATAGATGATTTCCAGCAGGTTCACTTAGTCCCTCCACACAAGTAGAGCACAACCAAGTAGATCGAAGCAGAAGCAAATATAAATGCTAGAATTGAACTTGTGAGGCAAACCAAATGGGAGAGACAATGATTTGTTTCCCAAAGTTCGGATTCACCGCTATCACTAAGGCCGTCACAAAGACAAGGTGAATCCTACTCTCCGTTGAGGGCCTACGAAAGGCGGGCTTATCCACTCCAAGCCACTTTCCTCGGTTTCACTAGCTTGTGACCCTTTTCCACGAAGGAGGCAAGGCCGGCCTATACAAACAATCCGTGGCTTACCACAAACAAGGTAGCTCACCGGCGACGCATAGCCGTCTAGGAGGTTTCACCTCCAAGAATAACAAATGCTTCAAATAGATGCTAGACTTCACCGGAAGTGCTCAAGCTATGGATATGCTCTTGATGGCTGCAACTAGCTCTCTCAAGCTTTCTATAGCTCACAAATAATCAATCCCTCAACCCAAATCCAAATATATGAAATATATCAACCAATCTCACAAAGAGATGTTTGGGGAGAGCTTGCTGGTGCTCTAAACTGCTCTAGGCGTGTAAGGAAGGCAAAGGAACCAGCAGCCCTCAAAGGAGAGGGCCAAGGGGTATAAATACCCCAATCCCAAAAACTAGCTGTTATGCCCGAGGAAAACCGGTCAGACCGGTTTCCCAAACCGGCCAGACCGGTTTTTCAAACCAACTAGCCGTTACACCTGTCAGACCAGTTTCCCAAACCGGTCAGACCGGTTTGGGTCGAGGCAACACACTAAGTACCCAAGGTGTTTTTCTCTCAAGGCTATCTCACATGGGTTGATCTAAGAGCACTTTTGGTGTTGTCAAACAACTAGTGTTGCATCCCTCTTGATAGTACGGCATTCCTAAAACTCAAGAAAATAAATAGCAAATAAATCTTCCACTTGAGCTTCAATGTCTTGATTGTTGCCATACTTGATCATTTTAAACTTGAGGGCTTCAACATTATTTTCTTACTTGAGCAAATCCAACTTGAGCTAATGGTTTAGAATTTCCAATAGTATGAACAAATTCATAAGCCATTCCAATACATGATCTAAAGAGAATTAGATGCGTTGCATAGCTTCACTCGGTAAGGCTTGATTAGTGCATACAGATCAAACCATGATGCTAGTCTTCACCCTAGCAAAGTGCCTCGGCTACAAGACCAACTTGCCCTTCTCTTTGCTTGGTACCTGGACACTGCCATCTAGCTCAATCCCTTTCACCATATCTAGCCACATTGAGTTCAACTATGTACTACATCATCATGAATATCACTTTGAATTCCATTCATTCAACTAACTTGAAATATATTCAATATTGTCTTTGGTAAATAACTTGTCCATAAGATTCCATGCACTTGAGACCATTTGCTAAACATAGAATCATGTCTCATTTTGATTGTAACCATTGCTATGGATCAAGCCGAAAGAAATCCCAATTTCTTCAATTAAATTGTCCCACTATCTTTTGACAAGCTTCCTATGGATGAGACCAACCAATTTACCTAAAATCATGTCTCATATATCATTCTCATTCACTTGTCATTGTATTGCTTAGATGCATGGGATCACAACCACTTGTTTGCTTTTATGTCATTTATACCAATAATGAGCTCATATACTTCTTGACAAATATATTACATGAAAATCCATAAGAATAAAACTCTGCTCATATACTTAAGCAAACAAGTTAAATACAAATCATGTTGTCATCCAAAATCACCAAAACATATAAGTGCCTAGATGCACTTTCAACAGCTCTAGTTTGATAGTGGTTACCGATGGGGCCGACGACGTTTATGGGAAACATGGGTGAGAGTATGTCTTGATCCACCGAGGACGGGAGATCCGTCGGCTATGTCCCCGTGAGACACAGTCCCGTGTTGGGAGTCTCAGCGATTGAGAACTCCACACGTTGCGCTCTTTATTTTGTTGTTGGCATGCTTTGCCGCGCGTTGGACGCCATTGACCCCCTTTGGTGCGACTCCTTAGGCGTACGTCAATCTCGGTGCTTGGGCCATGCTGCCTGTGTTGTACCATAAGCGGCCACTGTCTTGCTATGGTGTCTTGTGAAAAGCCTCGTAGCGTCCCTATGCAGTCACACCTCGGTAGTGTTGATTTGCGTGGTTGGGTGCAAAGTTCCTTTGATCTTTTACGCGACTGGTGGGTAAAGGGCAAAACCTCTGTAGAGTGTACAATCTATCATGATAGCCTTGCTCAGGGTCACGAGCGGCCTGGATCCTTTTTTATTAGAACTTGGTGATTATTGATGCTTAATGACACTTATACATTATTAATTGGGTTGCAACTGGGTTTGATTCACTTGTAGTAACTTGGACTATGTTAAAACTAACCAACTAAAAGTGCTAATGCAGTTGAGTCGTGTCTAGCCTTCTTTTGAGCCTTCATACACCCGTGCTATACTTGCTAAGTAATTATTTTACTCACACTTGTTATTATTCAACAAAATCTCGGATGGGTCACAGATTGGGTTGTGCATGAGTCTGCTGCTGAGTTTCCTGAAGATCTGCCATACTACTGAGTTGCGTTCTCCCAGTCAGAGTCCCTGTGGATTGCGGCTACACTTAGTTGAGAGTTATTAGTCTTCCGTTGTAATTGGTTAGTTATTATGATGCACTCTGATGTAAAACTCTATTTATTTCAAAATTTATTCAGCATATGTGTCTCTGTTTATCATATTTGTTTGCTATATGTGTTATGTGACTTTCTGGGCATACACATGGCTGCATTCGGGTTTTCCATGAAAATCTGGGTGTGACAGATTGGTAATCAGAGCCGTGCTGACTGTAGGAACGCAGCTTAGTTAGAATGGTTGATAAAACCTTAGGAGACCACCATGATTTTGTGATATGGATCGTTTAGTTACGCTTTTCAAAACCCGTGCTATCGAGTCTTGTGTGAATCGTGTCTTTAGGTGCTTGATTTCGTTGTCATTATGCTTATGTATGATTTGGATTTTTGTAATGAGTGTGATGGGCGTAGACGCGAGTCTGCCACCATCTAGATGTTGGATTAAAGTTTAAGTACATTAGTATTTACATAGAGGGGGTTATTTATTTCTCTTACTCTATCAACTCGTCCATCGTATCCTGACAAGTTTCTCCTACTCAAAATCTAAGTCACTTGGCTATATAGAGTTCTGATGAGAATTACTTGCTGATGATAGATGGTTAACATAAGGACCAACAATGGTGGCAATGGAACCAACCAGAATCCACCACCACCACCCACCATGGAGCAAATGATGCAGATGCAAATCCAGCTGACGCAGCAGATGGCCCAGACCATAACTTTGCTACAACAGCAACAGCAGAACCCGCCTCAGCAACCGCATGTACCGCCCAGAGACAAGAGGGGCGAATTTCTCCCACCTTCACCAAGGCCAGCGACCCCCTGCAGGCGGAAGATTGGCTTAAGGCGGTAGAGAGACAGCTAGATATCGCACAGTGCAACGACCGAGAGAAGGTGTTGTATGCCGGAGGACAGCTTCAAGGACCAGCATTGGATTGGTGGGATTCATACCAGTACGCTCACGCTGACCGTACCCACATCACCTGGCAGGAGTTCCATGACAACTTCTGTTCTCACCACGTGCCGGAGGCTCTAATGACCCTGAAGAAGAAGGAATTCCTGGCACTGAAGCAAGAAGGGATGAGTGTCACCGCTTATCGTGACAAGTTCATCGAGTTGGCCCGTTACGCTCCAGAAGATGTGGCCGATGACAGGAAGAAGCAGACTCGGTTCCGTGATGGCTTGCAGGATGCACTGCAGTACCAACTAATGTACCAAGTTCCCCAACTTTCAGGAACTAGTGGATGGCGCCTTGATGCTGGAACACAAGCGCCGTGAGATAGAAGACAAAAAGAGGAAGTTCCAGGGCCAGCAGACAGGGAACAACACTCGTCCTCGCTTCGCTCCTCCACAAGGGAATCAACAAACGGGGAATCAGCAACACTTTCAGGGACAGTCCAGCTTGTTGAATCGTGGCCAGTACAGCAGTGCCCCCAGGCGCCACAGAATCAACAGACGGGGAATCAGCAACGCTTTCAGGGACAGTCCAGCTTGCTGAATCGTGGCCAGTACCAGCAGCGCCCCCAAGCGCCACAACAGCAGCGTTTCCAGAATCAGCTGCAGATTGTCCCAGCTCAGCGCAACCAGGTGCAACCCGGTCCTGCTCGGCGCCCCAACCCAGTCAACACTACGCCAGTGGGTCCGAGGGTGTGTTATCACTGTGGAGAGCAGGGGCACTTCGCCAATGTTTGCCCCAAGAAGACCCAGAACGCCGCAGGACAGAACTAGCAGGCCGGACAGCAGCAGGCACAAGCAGACCGAGGACCGCAGAACACCGTCCGAGGCAAGATCAACCACATGGGCGCAGAGACCGCAGAGGGACCCCTGCAACTGTTTTATTCGATTCTGGAGCTTCGCATGCTTTCATCTCGGCTACATTTGTACAAAAGACTAGGTAAGTGCCCGTGCCTTGCTACGGGCAGATACATGGAGCACAATAAATAAAGGACGCAGGCTGCAATACAAGAAAAACTTTGTTTTCATTGTCTATCATACTGCTCCTGAATGACTCACGTGCCATTCAGTCATCAATATGACTTCAGAGAGTACGTTATGCTTATGATTCGTTTGGTGCAAACAACATATATTCCAGTTTCCAGTCTTTAACATGCACAACCTCGTGGAAAGGGAGCTGTATTGATCATCAATCTGAAGCATGTTTCAATCCGCGAAAGGATTGTGTGGTCATTTGGCTGTTATACTACTGTCCTTAGTTCCACAGGTCTTCTGACATAGCCGAAGGTATACAATGTGTTATCAGAATGTTCTGACTTGCAGCCTTTGCAGTTTTCATCTCCAGGACAACGAGCTACCAGATCATAATAAGAAGCATTGGACAAAAAGAATGAAAAAAAATCCACAATGAAATCAGAGGACAAAAACAAGGCTAAATAAGCTTTTGTTTGGTGCCAGATACCTGAATAATCCAGATAAAATTTGAAGACTGCCTCATTGCACTCTTCCACCATTGTTGCTAGGTGCTTCAAGTTCTTAACTGGTGTGCCATTGAAGGCACGAACTTATACATAATAAAACCCCAAATTATTAAATCTGAAAAGAGACATATAGGCACTCTCCAAAAACACATTATATTGAATTTGGTGCATGTCATTAACAATCACAAACATCAGTAAGAAAGTTTAAATAGCCATACTAAACTTGAAACATGTACTGGTATCACCACTCAAAACATATCTTCCTTTTCAATGTTACCACAGAATAGTATACAGTATAAAATGCTACATAAAAAAATATGGACAAATGCGCATGCAAACAGATTTGCCAGTAAAAAAACTGATTATCCATACAATCACACTGATGAAGACAGAATCTTACAGATGCAAGAAACACTCAAAATCATTGCAGATTGCGGAAAATTCTTCTATTTCTGCCTCTTCTGCTGCCTCCCTCCCGGCTTCCTCCACCTCTAATAGCTCCCTCCCAGCGTCCTCCTCTGCTGCCTCCCTCCCGGCTTCCTCCACCTCTGATAGCTCCCTCCCGGCGTCCTCCTCTGATAGCTCCCTCCCGGCGTCCTCCTCTGATAGCTCCCTCACGGCGTCCTCCTCTGATAGCTCCCTCCCGGCGTCCTCCTCTGATAGCTCCATCCCGGCGTCCTCCTCTGATAGCTCCCTCCCGGCTTGTACTGCAGCCTGATCTTCTTCAAAATCAGACTGTTTTCCTGCAGCAGGCTCAATTGAATACCCATGGTTGTCGCTGTACCACTGCTGGGCCTGTCCGATAAAAAGTAACAAAGTTAGTAACAACTATACATTTTATCATAAACAGATATCATGAAGAGAACATATGAGAACGACCATATAGAAGAAACTACACAATAAGAGATGCAGACAATTAAGCCAGAGGACATTTGCTGACATTTTACGCGATCTAAATGATATTTAAGTGGACTCACTTTTTCAATATTCGGTTGATTGTGAACCAATGAATAATCACTTGCCAAATAAATGCTATTACCATCATCCACCTGTCAATGTATAAACATAAATAAGTTGAAACATGTAATTTTGGAGTGAGGGATCGGGATATGTAATCATACCTCTTCAAACACTCTCCAGGTTACACCAGGTAAACTGTCCAGAACACCTTCATCTGTCTCCAGGATGAGCAGATAGGTCTCATTCTGCAGAGCAAATGAACTAATATTACAAACTTACAGTATGACAAGTTCAAACTTATAGTATGACTTAAGTTCATCTTTAGATCTCAAATACTTTATAGAACATATCAAAGAATCATCATCATTGATGATACACATAGGTGGTAAAGTCAAAACATCTTAAAAGCAGAAAACATATTGTACGTGAGTATGTCCTCTCAAAAAAGCTAATATGCTATCAATCTTGTTGAACATATAGAACCTAGATAAGCTTAGAGATGATGACAATGGAAAGTATGCAATATTTAGTGTGAATTAATACAATCTTGGGAATCTTGGCAAGTTGGAGAGTAAAACTTGAATTTTACTGAATTTAAGACGTAGTGCCAACAAAACATTTGTATGAAGTACACAAAATACATTCAGGTTTATTTATGATTTACCAAGTGAATGCAAATTGAATCAGCTACTTAGTAGGGACGATGCTACCTTGTGTATGACATCCAGTTTTTTGTTCCAGTAATAAAGAGCAAAAGATCCATTAGCCATTCCAGACAAACTGAGGTACCCATTACTGGTACATCGTTTCTCTGCCTCTTTCAGCAAATCTTCCATAATCTTACCTGCAAATAAATTGATAAGATAAGGAGAGACAACATAGCTTAATGTTAGCGAATAGATTGAAGATGTATTCTGACCTTTCTTGGCTGATGAATCAGAATCTGAGAAATCACATGTTACAAAGAGCATTTGCAAGATGCCATATGTCAATGTATTTTCCAAATCTGGAGTACATAGGATATCATGTTCCTTATGATCAAGCACCCAGCCATGTAGAAGCCTAATCCCAAGGGCTTTACAAAATATAACAAAATCACAATTCTCGAATGAATCCATACTGCAATGAAGAAACAAACACACAGCATATATCAATGAAAACAGTGCTCCAATTCTATGAATCAAAACAGTGTGCCAATTCTATGAATCAAAACAGTACGCCAATTCTATGAATCAAAACAGTACGCCAATTGTATGAATCAAAACAGTGCACAAATTGTATGAATCAAAACAGTATGCTTTGATTGACACGCAAACTAATCACCTGAAAGGGTATGGATCCAAATTTATGGAAGGATCAGCTTTTGTTGAATTGATATAATGCTTTGCCATCGCCATTTGTCCCTTCACTTGTTCAACAGCATAATCCCCATCTTTTAGGAGAGATTCAAGGGTGAGATCTAGAAGGTGGTTCAAGAGATCTATCAAATCTTCTTCAGTGTACTGTGGTATTTGAGACGGTGTGAAAGTCATGAACACCAGGGCGCAATAGTTGTAGATTGACGTGATGACAGAAGGCTGTCCCTCAGAACCATAGCAGACGATGCGCTTAAGTTGGGAGTGGAAAAAGAACTCTACAGTTTGGTAGCTCGATGATCCACTGGAACCGTCGCCATTTCCTTCGCCTACATAATCAAATCAACAACCTCGTGTGAGACTCGTTACTCAACAGTAGTTGCAGGAAACAAACAAGAGAATCTAATCATCTAGCCCATCTGCAGAGAACTGAATTCGACTACAAAAGCAAGCTGCGCCTACAATTTCTACAAAGAGTAGAACATTTTCATAAATATTTCCAACGACATAGCTAAACCTAGTACCAGATCAAACTGGGAGAAGAACCAGATTGCCGCAGCCTTGAACAGTGTAAAACTGAGATGCAAAGGATGCTACAGCTAACCAACTAACGACTGAATAATGCACAAGAAGCCTAAAAATTTCCCTGCGGGATCATATAAATCTCTTCGAAAAGTGGCGCACAAAGCACGGAGGCTACCGCTAGATCACCATCAATTCGGACGGCACAAACTTAACCACGAAATAAAGCAGAGCAGACGCTACCGGAGCTAAGAAATGGAGCCTAACAGGGGAAGGGAAATCAGCAGTCCGAACTGTATAGAAACAGGAATCGATCTGTGTAGAAACTGAAAGAAAGAACCAAAAGAATCTGGGGGCGAGGAGTGCTTGCTGCCGGCGCAACCTCGCGCGTCTCGTGTCCTTACCTGCCAATCTGGGGGCGCGGAGTGCTTGCTGCCGGCGCAACCTCGCGCGACGTTTCGCGCCCTTACCTGCCATTCTGTCGAGGCGCAGCCTCACTCGCCGAGGAACGACGCGAGTGCTAGGGTTTTTTTTCTGAGATCAAAGCAAGAATTGTATTATATCAAAGTTGAGTACATCGTCAAGTTACAAGCACTCTCAATGTACTCACCGTCTAAGCAGCTCTAAATCTCAATTTCAAACCTGTGTAAAAAAGCAACTAGAAGGCCGCACAGGCATACGCTCAGCAAACAGGCGGAGAACCCTAGAGAACAATCGCTAGGGTTAGGTTTGAAGGGTGCGGGTGTCTGGTGAGTTTTATTCCCAGGTTGTTGGGCCCTCGTTGGACCAAGACGCCGGGGCCGGGAAATTGAATTTATAAATTTCAAAGAAAATGTTTTAGATCATAAAAATATGAGACTATACCCCGGGATGTGGCACGTGCTCATGGGTGAACGCCCGGAGGACGTCGAGCGCGTCTTCGCCGACGTGATCTCGTGGCTCGAGGATAGGGTCGGCAGTACAGCTACCGTCCCCGGCAGCACGGCAAAAAGCGTCATGAGCTAGTCCGAAATCCAATATCGAATTGACAGGAAACAGAGTTCTCTTTCGATGCGTTTTGATCTCATCGTCATCGGAATCTCTGGGCCTCATCGGGAGATGGACAGGGAATAACTTCTCTTTCAGAGCTATGACACATCTATAATGAACTCTTGATGTTCCTTTGCTATCTCTAGTCACTGGATCAATTGTAAGTTTCACCAATTTGGCACCAGCCTAGCCACTGTAGCACTCGAAGCAAAACTTTTCCCCAGTTTGGCACCAGACAATTCAGCACCCAAAACAAAACTATTCAGAGACTGATCTATCATGTAACAACTTCTGTCATATGAACTTATGTTGCTATGGGCATGTTGTGCTACATGTTAAAAACAGTTTACGAACATGCAAGACACCACAGGGAGTTTTCAGGTGTACAATTGGAGTACGAGGATAAACACTGCACCCAGACTCAGAATAGCATCATGATTCATGCATATACAACATGACTGGTAAATGGAGACATCAAATTACATATGACTGGTAAATGGCAGATATACCCACACGAAGGTATTTCCTTTATCTAAAAAGAATACCCACACCAAACTCGTCTACCAAACTAATAGATTTATCTTTCATATGACTGCACACTGAAGAAGATTTATCTTTCATACGCACACTGAAGAAATGATGCGATAGCAAGCCAGGGGCAGCCCCATATAGCGCACTTTGGCCTCTTAGGAACCGTGCAGAAAGCATCCAAGAACTCCTGTCCACATCTACACATGTCAGGATACATATTAGGGGTAACTCTTGCGGCAAATTGAACTGTGGATATTCCAGCTGATCAACCCCCAAGTTATTGAGGATATCCATATTAGACCCAGAAAGGTTCATCTTGTTATCATCATCAAAAGAGAACATGCCAAAATTAGCATTTTTCTAACGAACTTCAAAAGTTTGAAATGTAAGTGGCAGAAAGGTATCAACAATTCACAAGCAAAGCATCCTTGTACGCCATTGAAAAGCAGAAGGTTGTAGTTTACTTCTAGAAATCCACATTGACTCCCACCATTTCCAATATATTGCATGTTGCATACACAAGGTCACTATTGACCTCTTGCCTACAACAGTGAAACTATATACTCATACAATTATTATCCAATGGTTCTACATATTTAGAAATTGTAAAGCTTTCTATACTAGTCTCAGGATTCAGGAATCACTAATATACTAAAAATTATTATGGCTTAGTAAAATCATGCAAACATGAATCTACTAGTGACTTAAGAACTCAGATACATATCAGTAAAAAGGACTAAACTCCACCCTTTCTCCGTGGGCCTGTCAAGATGGTTGCTATGGCTGTTGGCTTAGGTTGCTATGGCCCCGATCTAGTCTGGTCCCCACCACACCCCAACTGTGTCAAGTCCTCATGTTCTTTGTCAACCTGGCAGTCCTCCAAAAGTTCCTCGTTGTGTAGCAGGCACTGCTACAGGCAATCATCAATTAACCATTAAAGCTAATTGAAGAAATTCTTTATCCTGTTCTACTACTATACAATGCCACTACTTCCAGATAGTCTCTCAAAATTTTCATCCTGGAGTTCCTTCCTCACAACTGAAACATTAGCCCAACGGCCAGCGTCGGCATAGATGTTAGACAAGGCAACTTTGGCTGCACCATGGGTTTGGCTGAGCTTTGCCAATTCTTCGGCAGCTCTCTCTCCTAATGCTACATTTCCTTGTGCCCTTGCTGCTGAAAGGATGCTGCCCCAAATTACCACATCTGCTTTCATGGGCATCATTGTCACAAGCTGTTCAGCCTCTTCCAAGTAACCCGCTCGACCAAGAAGATCGACCATGCAACCGTAGTGCTTAATTGTCGGTTGGATTCCATATTCTCTCCTCATGGACTCAAAATGACGTTTTCCCTCAGCTACCATCCCAGTGTGACAGCATGCATTTAAAACGCCGATGAATGAAATCGAGTTGGGTTTAATATCGGTCCTCTGTAATTGCGAAAACAGGTCAAGTGCCATGTGAGCATAACCATGTATAGCTAAACTACAGATCATAGCATTCCATGGATAAACTGAAGAGAACCTATCACTGGCATGATTGAATAACTGCACTGCATCAGCAACACTGCCACACTTAGCGTACATATCAATCAGACCAGCACTGAGGTTATCACTAAGGCAAATTGATCTGTTAATTATATAGTCATGGATCCATCTACCTTGGTCCAATGTGCCAGAATTCGCAACTGCAGACAGAGCACTTGCTAGTGTGATCTCATTTGGTTCGACACCAGAATTCAACATCAAGAAAAAGAGTTGCAAAGCCATGTCTGAACATCCACTCTGTACATAACCTGATATCAAAGTACTCCACGAAATGATGTCCCTCTCAGGCATGTCATCAAACAGCTGTCTTGCTTCATGCATTAGGTTTCTTCTCAGCAGACAAGCCAAAAGTGCATTCCATGAAGCTATGTGTGACTTGTCCGACAATCTGAATTGCATCTGGGCAAGGCCAATAAGACGGCAACACCCATAGAAATGGATCAAGGTCGCCTGAACAAACGTATGGGCATCAAAACCATTCTTCAGAATAATTGTATGAAGCTGCTGGCCTTCTGTGACAGCAGAGTGCTGGGCACATGCCTTCATCAAATCAACAAGCAGTACCTCGCTGCCATTTGCATCTAGCTCACCCACCATATGAACATATGCCTTCAGTGCATCCAATATGAGATCAGCACGGATATAACCATCAATCATTGTCAACCATGATACCTCATCTCGCTCCGGGATCATCCAGAACACCTCCACAGCCATGTTAATCATCCCTGCCTTCACATAACCATTGAGCATTGCATTCCAAGTGACAGTGTTCTTATCCGCTATCATATCAAACACAGCCCGAGCAGAACAAACCTCTGACACCCCTGCATAGGCATGAACCAGGTTGGTGGCAACAATGACGAATCCATCCAGCCCCCGCTGCACAGCAACCCCATGCGCCATACCCACAATCTCTGGTGCCCCATGGCGAGCAAACGCCATGACCGCGCCGGCGAGAGTCACCTCATTAGGAAAAACATCATCGGCGAGCATGCCGCGGAAAACAGCCGCAGCGTGCCCCGCGTGTCCGGCGCGAGCGAGCGCGGTCAGCACGGTGGTGTACGAGACCGTGTCCCTGTGGCTCTGCGGCATCTCCTCGAGCAGGCGCTGCGCGCGGTCGAGGTGCCCCGCGCGGGCCAGCGCGGCGAGGAGGGTGTTGCGCGCGGCGGCGTCACGAAGCCGTGGGGGCGTTTCGTCGAACAGCTGGTGGACGCTGGCAAGGGAGGACGGGGCGCGGGAGTACAAGGCGAGGACAGAGTTGCGGACGAAGGGGTTGGCGACGAGTAGGCCCGACTTGGCGGCGAGCGCGTGCAGATGCTCGCCGCAGCGGAGGGACGCGGCGCGCTTGAGGTGTGCGACCAGGAACGGGGCCAGAGGGGCGCCGCCACCGGGCATTGTGCGAAGCTTTCTCTCCTCCGAGGCTGGCAAGCAACAAGGGAACATCAAGGAGGAGGTTGTTCGAGGGAATGGGGCAGCTGCACTGCGCGGCAGAGACGACCGCCGCGGCGCCTCGAGCCAAGCGCACCGAGGAGGATCGCAGTCACCGATCTCCTCGAGGTGCAGAGGTTGCGGAGGCGTGCGAAGCGGCGCAGATAGAGAGTGGTGGGAGGGGCTCGCGGGCTGCGACGGCCCAGTCCAATCGGGGGACACGGACGAACACGGAGGAGATCCCGTGCTGTTTGGGAGGATTTTCCCAAAATTCACCCGTGAAAGCCAATATCAGTGAGGTTAGAAATTAGTTTCACACGTATAGTTTATTTATGTCTCAATTTACGATATGGCTTCATCCAAAATTTTATCTTAGTTTGCGTTGATTTGCCCTAAAAAATAAGAACTTTAGTGGCGCCGCCTGTGAGAATTTAGAGTTAAGATTTCTTTCTATTGACTAGAAGATCTCGATTTAGTTTTCGATCAATAGAAAACACCATAAAAATTGCAGTAGCCGTCATCAGGTACACCCTTATACATTCTTAGAAAAGGGACTCGACAATTTAATCTACTGCTCCACAAACAGACACAGAGATAACCAACGCAGTAACACACGAAACCACAAAAGAAAAAAATATTGTACGGTGGATTGTTTTTCTCCTCCAAGTTACCCCCGCTTGACCGCTGCCCCCTCCCCCGCCTCACATGTCAACCGTTTGCAACATGTTAGTCCACTACTAGAAGTTGAGTTTGTCTTGTTAAAATTCAATAGAGATTGTAAAAACATCTTTTAATTTATAGTGGAACCAAATAAATATTTTAAAGAACTATATTATAATAATATATACCTATAGATTGTTGAATCGTAACAGCTTACGGAATATCATATTATGACTTTGAATAACTGTTCGGAGATCCAAACAATTAGTGGATTGTTGCAAGCTACAATCTAGATTTTCACACTATCAAGTGGATCCAAAAAGCCAAAAATGGCCATAGTCCTCTTGTTGCCAACTTGTCATGTGGGGATTGACTTATAGCCGGCGCAAGGAGGAGGCGGGGACTTATGCTCGTGGCGCACAAGGTTAGTTTGGGAGATTTTGTTTCCTCAACCAACACTTAGAGATAAATTAGTTCGTAGAGATAAGTTAGTTGAGAGTTTTGTGCATGGGCTTGGCATCACATAAGTCACGACCCTGCGTAGGAAGAGGTAGGCATTGTTTTCGTATGTTGCTGTCGTCCTGCTTCCCTGGTGCGCCGTTGAGCCATCACGGCTCCACAGCGCGCAAGGTCAACACCACGCCCTGTAACGCCATTCAAATACAATCTACGCCATATGTATTCCTTACTTTTTTTAAAGTAAAGGGCAGGAGCACTGTCATGTCATTTAAAAAGGTAGCAAAGTTACATCACGCGCCGAAGCGAAACACCACCACCACCACCCAAACAACACACACAACAAAACTCTACACCACCACTGCCGGGGAAAGGAGTCAAAGAATAACCACCACAAACTGCGCCGTCGTCACCAATGTTGTGCCACGCCAAAAGTCGCGACCCACTGCAAGGCTGAATGGCAACTCGAACCCCTCCACCATGGTCTATCAACCTCAAACCGCACATCCATGATCGTCGAAGCTCCTGCTCCAGTGGAGCGTTAGTAGAAACACTCCCGTTGCGGCACCAATGGAGACCACTGATCCTGGCCACTCTGCGTGGGGGCCTCACCTCACCCACCGCCTCCCACTCCTCTGCCAAGGACTCAGATATCTGAGAACCACTAAGAGAGCGGAACCTTCGCCCACTCAACACCGGAAACTCCGCTGCATCATGCACGCCAGTAAAAGACCTCCAGCGTCCATGGATCCTCTGCACCTTCCTGACAGCACGGGCCAAGCTCACCACTACGCGCGGGCAATACCACCAGCCAATCACCACCGCCTAGCCAAGTTGGGTCTCCAATGCGGCGCCTCCAAGGATGGCACGACGCCAATGGCGCCGCCGTCGCAGGGGCTTTCACCCTTGAGATCCACTTGTGGTAGGAACTTGGTGCCACGCAATGATGCCCCCAACGGGAAGAACGACACCACAAGAGCGCAGCCACCATCGCCACTGGCATCGCCAGTGAAGACTTTCGTCCGTCGACACCAAACCTGATACAAGCACTTGACCAACTCCTTGTCGCCTCCGCAACACCAACCGGAAGGAGCCCAGCACCGCCCGAAGCATCACCTCGACACCACCGGCAAGCGCGAAGAGCACCTCAGCCCCATGTCACACCCGGATTTTCACAAAAACCCGAATGCGGCCATATGTGTGCCCAGGAAGTCCACATACACATATAGCGAACAAATATGGTAAAACAGAGTTCAAATGCCTCATTTATTCATCAAAAAGTAGTGTTTACATCAGAGTGCTGCATAAATGAAATACATGGATAGCGGAAGACTAAATAAACTCTCTCTAAGCGCAGCCGCATCCCACAGGGACTCTGACTGGGAGAACACAACTCAGTAGTACGGTAGGTCTTCTGGAAACTCAGCAGCAGACTCATGCACATCCCAATCTGTTACCCGTCCGGGATTTTGTTGAATAAATAGCAAGTGTAAGTAAAACAATTACTTAGCAAGTATAGCACGGGTGTATGAAGGCTCAAAAAAAGGCTAGACACGGCTTAACTGCATTAGCACTTTTAGTTGGTTCGTTTTATCATTATCCAAGTTTCTACAAGTGAATGAAATCCCAGTTGCAACCCAATTAGTAAGTGTAAGTATCATTAAGCATTAATAAACATCAAGTTCTAATCAAAAAGGATCCAGGCCGCTCGTGACCCTGAGCAAGGCTATCATGATAGATTTATACTCTGCAGAGGTTTCGCCCTTTACCCACCAGTCGCGTAAAAGTTCAAAGGAACTTTGCACCCAACCACGCACATCAACACTTCCGAGGTGTGACTGCATAGGGACGCTATGAGGCTTTTCACAAGACACCCTAACAAGACAGTAGCCGCTGAGGTACTACAAGGTGGTGAGTCCTTAGGCACCGAGATCGACGTACGCCCACGGAGTCACACCATGAGGGGGTCGATGGCGTCCAGAGCGCGGGTATCCACCCCAACAATGTGCAACGCGCGGAGTTCTCAATCGCTGAGACTCCCAACACGGGACTGGGTCTAACGAGACCTAGCCGACGGGGCTACCGTCCTCGGTGGAATCGGGAAAACACCCCGTGCCTTGCCTCCCACAACGCCGTTGGCCCCTCGGTAACCACTATCAAGCTAGAGCCGTACAAGCTACTCGTCCAAGACCAGAGCCATTATAGTTCCGGCGGTGGCGACAGGCTCCTGGGTTGTCGCTTTAAGAACCGGTCCTTAGAGGGAGACACTAGAACAAAGCACATAGCACATGCTCTAGCTCCCTAATCCATGTTGCTAAAAAGTAAGTTTTAACATTAAAGTTGAAGTGGACCATTAATACAAGTTTAACAGTTAAGTAAAGGTGACAGTAGCTGCGCCTAGCAAAGTTCTACCCATATGCAATAAACCCAAGGTAAACAAGGATAGGATGAACAAGACTAGGTACAACCTTAATAGGTACATCAAATTAGACACATGCATGTATGAAATAATGTATTACAAGTGAGTAGGAAGCAAGGATTGTCCGTGCTATAACTTGCCTTCCTCAAAGTGCTGCTGCTGCTGCGAGTCCGGCTCCTGAAAGTCCTCGTACTCAAACTCCAACGGCAACGGCTCACCGACTGGACACGAATCACCACACAAGCATCCACACAAGCCAATACATGCAAATAAGAGTATTCTATTAGAAACAGTACACCAACAGTGAAAACAGTACAAAAACAGGAGCTAGAAATATTCTACGCTTCGCTACGAACACGTGAGCGCGAGAATCACTCTAATCGGAGCTAAAACGAGAAAGTTATGGCATTTCTAAGTTTCAGGGGCTTATTTGTGAAAAACCGAGGACCTATACGTAATTTCGTATTAAAACAGGAGAGCTAACGTGCAATAATGCGAAGGCTGGACCGCGGGTTCATTTTTTTAAAAGGACAGGGGTTTAAATAAATAAAGCAGGACCCATCTGTAATTATTTTTGAACTGGCCTGGACCGCGGGTTGATTTCGATAAAGCACAGGGGCTCTTTAGCAAAGTTTTCACGGCTGACCGGTATTGACCCGGCTCGGACGCGTGGCGGCCGTTGGATCTGATTTGAGCGGCTGAGATTTAAAACGCGAAGGGGTATGGCTCGATCTAATCTTGGCCATCGATCTGAGATCGGACGGCTCTGGCGCTGGGGCTCGCCGGGGACGAAGGAAACGCGGCGGCGCCGCTCGGCCGAGGTGGGAGTTCGCCGGACTTGAGGATATCTCGCGCTAGGAAGCTCGGTTTTCGACGAGATCTAGTCCTACAGGTTCAGGGAGACATGGCGAGTCGTCCTAGGGGGTTCAAGTCGAGCGTCGGCCGGCGTGGTGAGCTGACGACGACGGGCGGCGGAGCTGAGCTCCGGTGTACCGCGGGGAGGGGGTTTTGGGGGGTTTCGGGGTCGGGTTTTTGGCTCTGGAGCTTCAGGGAAGGGCGGTGAGTATTTCTGTGGGGTTCTAGTCGAGTAGAGAGTAGAGGGGAGGATGGACGACGGTGGCCGGCGGACGATCATCGTCGGCGACCGTGGGGTACCGAGCTACGACGCTGGGATGCCCAAATTGGAGGGTGGGAAAGCTTCAGTACCTTGAGGCGAGGCTCCTGGTGGCGCTGGATTGGAACGACGGGGTCCCGACGAGGGGGCTCGTCGAAGTCCGACGCTCGGCGGCGGCGCTGCGCGAGGAAGGAGGGGCTACGGTGGTGGAGAGGCCCGGGCGCTGGTTGATGAGGCTCAGGGGTGCGGAGGGAAGCTTATATAGGGGCTTGGGGGCCTAGGGAACCGAGGTGGGGGTCACCGTGGATGGAAAGTCCGGCGGCGGCGGGATTCACCTTCCAAACACGAGCGACGCGGCTACCATACAGGGAGCGAGCGGAAAAGGAAGGGAAGGGGCGAGGAGACTTCGGGGAAGCTTCGCGGAGAGTTCCAAGACGCGCGGGAGTGGTGCTTGGGCCTTGGGCCGAGGCCCTTGCGCGCGAGCTCCGCTGGCTCAGCGCGGCGAGGGGAGGAAGAAGATGGCCTGACCAGCGGGGCCCGCGTGGCAGTGGCTGGAGGGAGAGAAGGAGCGGTGGTCGCAGCGCTGGGCCGGTTCTCCTCTGTGTGGCCCATGAGCGGGGAGTGAGGGCTGGCGCTGATGGGCTAGGGGAAAACAGGGGGCGGGCCGTGGTGCGCGGGCTTCGGCCCAGGTAAAGGAGAGCGGCGGGTGTTTGGGCCGAGCGCGAGTCGGCCCATGGGGAGAGGTGGAGCAGGCCGAGCCGACGGAAATGCCGCTGGGCTGGCCGTGGGGGAAGAGAAGAGGGAGCAGAGATGGGCCAACAGAAAAGTTTAGGGAGCAGAAGTGGACTATGGCCGAAGCAACTTTTCTAGGGCTCCAAACAAAGTGATTCAAATTTGAATTTAAATAAATTTAAATTCTTGTTTGAACCACAAGCAATACAAAAATAAATGCAGCGGCATGAATGCAACAAAAATGTTTCTACGCCTTATATTTGATTTTAATTTTCAGAAATCCTTTATTTAGCCTATATTAATTATGAACAAGATAAATAATATTAAACAATTAATTTAATTGCTAAAAATTTTAAGTAGGCCATTTTTGGGTGTTACAAACCTACCCCCCTTAAGATGAATCTCGTCCTCGAGATTCGGATGTGGATGCGAAGAGATGTGGGTACTCGGCCTTGAGGTCTTCTTCTCTCTCCCAAGTCGCCTCATCTTCTGAGTGTCGGTTCCACTGCACCTTGCACATCCGAATAACCTTGTTCCTTGTCACCCTCTCGGACTCCTCCAAAATCTTTACTGGATACTCATCGTAGGTGAGGTCCTCTTGCACATTCAAGTCATCTATCGGGATCTGCTCTTCAGGCACCCGCAAGCATTTCTTCAGCTGAGACACATGGAACACGTTGTGCACTCCGGCTAGTTTCTCAGGTAGCTCTAGCCGGTATGCCACTTCACCCATCCATTCCAGAATCTTGAACGGTCCGATGTATCGAGGCGCCAATTTGCCCTTGACATTGAACCTCTTCACACCCCTCATTGGTGACACCTTGAGGTACACAAAGTCATTGACCTCGAAGGTGAGATTCCGCCTCCTGACATCAGCATAACTCTTCTGTCGGGATTGTGCCACCTTCAAGTTCTGCCTGATCACTTGTACTTGGCGCTCTGCTTCTCTGAGTATCTCTGGCCCAAAAACTTGACTTTCTCCAGTCTGATTCCAGAACAGTGGTGTTCTGCACTTCCTGCCATACAGAGCCTCGAACGGTGCCATCTGCAGACTCTTCTGGTAGCTGTTGTTGTACGAGAATTCTGCATAGAGCAGACTCTTGTCCCAACTGACACCATACTGCAAGGCACATGCCCTCAACATGTCTTCCAAGATCTGATTGGTCCTCTCTGTCTGTCCATCCGTCTGTGGGTGATAAGCTGAACTGAAATGCAGCTTAGTGTCCATGGACTCATGTAACTTCTGCCAGAAATGTGAGGTGAACTGGGTACCTCGGTCAGATACTATCCGCTTGGGCACTCCATGTAAGCACACTATCCTCTCCATATACAGCTCTGCCAATTTGGCGCCTGTGTAGGTGGTCTTCACTGGAAGAAAATGTGCCACTTTGGTCAAACGATCCACAATCACCCAGATGGAGTCAAATCCTCTCTGAGTGCGAGGCAGACCCGTGATGAAGTCCATACCAACTTCTTCCCACTTCCATTCAGGTATCTTCAAGGGCTGGAGCAAACCTGCTGGTCTCTGATGTTCAGCCTTGACTCTCTAACACATGTCACATAGAGCCACATAGGTTGCCACATCACGCTTCAGTCCATACCACCAGAATCTCTCCTTGATGTCTTGGTACATCTTGGTACTTCCTGGGTGGATTGAGTAAGCTGAGTCATGTGCTTCTCTCAGGATTGTATCCTTGATTTGCGCCACATCGGGTACACATATCCTCTTCCCATGCCACAAGGTTCCTTGATCGTCCACTCGAAAACCAGGGGCCTTTCCTAGAGCAACGTGCTTGACAATCTCCTTGATCTTCTCATCTTTCAACTGACCCTTCCGGATCTCCTGTTCCAGAGTCGGTTCTACTGCCATCTCTGTGATGCTAGTCACAAATCCCAGACTCATCCTCTCAAACTCCAGGCTGAGCTCTGCTGGAAGACAGTGATCGTTGATCTTGTTCACATAACTCCTCCTACTCAGAGCATCTGCCACCAAGTTAGCCTTTCCTGGGTGGTAGTGGATCTCCAGATCATAGTCCTTGATCAACTCCAACCATCGGCGTTGTCTCATATTCAGTTCTGACTGAGTGAAGACATACTTGAGGCTCTTGTGGTCAGTGTAGATGTCACACTTGTGACCAATCAAGTAGTGCCTCCAAATCTTCAGAGCATGTACCACAGCTGCCAACTCTAGATCATGTGTTGGGTAATTCTGCTCATGCTTCCTCAACTGCCTTGATGCATAGGCCACGACTCTCCCTTCCTGCATGAGTACACACCCCAGTCCTAGACGGGATGCATCGCAGTAGATAGAGAAGCTTTTGGCTAAGTCGGGCAGAACCAGCACTGGGGCTGTTGTTAGTCTCTTCTTCAACTCCTCGAAGCTGGCTTGACACTCCTCAGACCAGACAAACTTGGCATTTTTTTCCAATAACGCCGTCAAGGGCTTAGCAATCTTGGAGAATCCTTCAATGAACCGTCGATAATACCCGGCCATCCCAAGGAAACTCCTGATTTCGCTCACATCCCGAGGCGGATTCTAGCTTAGCACATCGCTGACCTTCCTCGGATCGACTGCCACTCCTCCATTGGACAATACATGACCCAAGAATGCCACTTCCTTCAACCAGAATTCACACTTGCTCAGCTTGGCATACAACTGATGTTCTCGGAGTCTTTGCAACACCAATCTCAAGTGTTCCTCATGTTCTTCCTCATTCTTGGAGAAAACTAGAATGTCATCAATGAATACCACCACAAACTTGTCAAGGTAATCCATGAACACGCTGTTCATCAGGTACATGAAGTATGCAGGAGCGTTTGTCAGCCCAAAGGACATGACTGTGAACTCATACAACCCGTACCGAGTAGTGAAAGCGGTCTTGGGAATATCCGACAGTCGGATCCTCATCTGATGGTAACCCGACCGAAGGTCTATCTTAGAGAACACACAAGCTCCTCTCAGCTGATCGAACAGATCATCAATCCTTGGCAGCGGGTACTTGTTCTTGATGGTCACTTCGTTGAGGGCTCGATAGTCCACACACAACCTCTGTGTACCATCCTTCTTGTCGACGAACAATACCGGTGTTCCCCATGGTGAAGAACTCGGACGAATGTATCCTTTGGCTAGCAATGCGTCTAACTCCTCTTTGAGCTTTGCTAGTTCCTTTACTCCCATTCTATATGGCCTCTTGGCTATAGGTGCAGTGCCAGGTTTTAGTTCAATAACGAATTCGACTTCGCGTTCCGGGGGCATACCTGGCAATTCATCTGGGAATACATCCGGGAACTGGCTCACTACTCTGATGTCTTCAGGCGCCGCACCTTCGGCTTGGTTGACTTGATTATGTCCCAAGGGACTAGCTGCCTGGTACTCCACCTTTTCACCGGACTCGGCTGTCAGTTGTACTGCTCTCTTGGCGCACTGGATTACTGCATCATACCTGGTTAACCAGCTCATACCCAGAATCAAGTCAAACCCAAGGGTCTCCAAGACTATCGGGCGCGCCTCGAAATCTACCCCCCTTATTGTGATGGTGATACGGGGGCAACGTAGAGTGGCTCGTTGTTCCCCCCTGGTGAGCTTACT
Source organism: Echinochloa phyllopogon (assembly GCA_033239725.1). Lineage (NCBI taxonomy): Eukaryota > Viridiplantae > Streptophyta > Magnoliopsida > Poales > Poaceae > Echinochloa > Echinochloa phyllopogon. Next base: position 51,125,042 of record BTCW01000014.1, read on the forward strand.
AGCATAGCATTCTTCATGGGCAGCAATGCCACTAGGTTCTTTTTCACAAAAGCCGCGGATATGAAAGCATGCGAAGCTCCAGAATCGAACAAAAACGGTTGCAGGAGTCGAGTTGACAGGGAACGTACCCACAACCACGTCGGTAGCTCCCTCGATGGTCTCTTCACCCGTGTGGTTGAGCTTGCCCTTGGTGGGGTTCTACGGACCTCGGCCTGCCTGAGCTTGCTGCTGACCGGCCTGCTGGTTCTGTCCGACGGCGTTCTGGATCTTCTTGGGGCAGACATTGGCGAAGTGCCCCTGCTCTCCACAGTGGTAGCACACCCTCGGTCCTACCGGTGTAGTGTTGACTGGGCTGATGCGCTGAACTGGACTTGGCTGCACCTGGTTGCGCTGAACTGGACCCATCTGTGGCTGACCCTGGGGTCGCTGCTGCTGAGGCGCCCGGGGGTACTGAGAACGCTGTTGCTGGTACTGGCCACGACCAAGCATGCTTGACTGGCCCTGGAAGCGCTGCTGGCTCCCCATCTGCTGATTCCCTTGAGGAGGAGCGAAGCGAGGACGACTGTTACTCCCCATCTGATGGCCCTGGAGCTTCCTCTTCTTCTCCTCTATCTCACGACGCTTGTGTTCCAGCATAAAGGCGTTGTCCACCAATTCCTGAAAGTTGGGGAACTTGGTGCACATCAGCTGGTACTGCAGAGCATCCTGCAAGCCATCACGAAACCTGGCCTGCTTCTTCTTGTCGGTGTCCACGTCTTCTGGAGCGTAACGGGCCAGCTCGATGAACTTGTCACGGTAGGCGGTGACACTCATCCCTTCCTGCTTCAGCGCCAGGAACTCCTTCTTCAGGATCATGGTGAGAGCGAAAGCGGTCACGGAACTCCTGCCAAGTGATCCGATCACGGTTGGGGTGAGCGTACTGGTATGAATCCCACCAGTCCAAAGCTGGTCCCTGGAGCTGTCCTCCTGCGTACAACACCTTCTCCCGGTCGTTGCACTGCGCGATGTCGAGCTGTCTCTCCACTGCCTTGAGCCAGTCATCGGCCTCCAGGGGGTCGGTGGCCTTGGTGAAGGTCGGAGGGCGTCCCTTCAGAAATTCGCCCCTCTTGTCTCTGGGTGGAGCAGCCGCCTGAGGATGAGGATTCTGTTGGTTCTGCTGGATCAGCGTCATGGTCTGAGCCATCTGCTGCATCATCTGGACTTGAGCATACATCAGCTGTTCGATGGTGGGGATCTGCTGATTCGGGTTCAGGTTCGGAGGATTCGGGTTCGGGTTCGGGTTCTGGCCCCTGGGATTAGCCATCTATAAAATCAAGGATAAGATGGCGGTTAGATTAGCAAGAGAAATGAATACCCCCCTACTACCTAGATATTAAAGTCCTTAAGCCTTATTCCAATAATCTAGATGGGGAAAGACTTGCGTCCACGCCCATCGCAATCATCACAAAGATCCAAATCAAGCAGATGCATAATAACAATAAATACAAGCACTTAAAGACATAATTCCACACATAAATAATTAAAGTCATGGGGGTATCCTAGTAATTTGTTCACCGTACTATCTAGGCTGCGTTCCTACAGTCAGCACGGCTCTGATACCAATCTGTCACACCCGGATTTTCACAAAAACCCGAATGCGGCCATATGTGTGCCCAGGAAGTCCACATACACATATAGCGAACAAATATGGTAAAACAGAGTTCAAATGCCTCATTTATTCATCAAAAAGTAGTGTTTACATCAGAGTGTTGCATAAATGAAATACATGGATAGCGGAAGACTAAATAAACTCTCTCTAAGCGCAGTCGCATCCCACAGGGACTCTGACTGGGAGAACACAACTCAGTAGTACGGTAGGTCTTCTGGAAACTCAGCAACAGACTCATGCACATCCCAATCTGTTACCCGTCCGGGATTTTGTTGAATAAATAGCAAGTGTAAGTAAAACAATTACTTAGCAAGTATAGCACGGGTGTATGAAGGCTCAAAAAAAGGCTAGACACGGCTTAACTGCATTAGCACTTTTAGTTGGTTCGTTTTATCATTATCCAAGTTTCTACAAGTGAATGAAATCCCAGTTGCAACCCAATTAGTAAGTGTAAGTATCATTAAGCATTAATAAACATCAAGTTCTAATCAAAAAGGATCCAGGCCGCTCGTGACCCTGAGCAAGGCTATCATGATAGATTTATACTCTGCAGAGGTTTCGCCCTTTACCCACCAGTCGCGTAAAAGTTCAAAGGAACTTTGCACCCAACCACGCACATCAACACTTCCGAGGTGTGACTGCATAGGGACGCTACGAGGCTTTTCACAAGACACCCTAACAAGACAGTAGCCACTGAGGTACTACAAGGTGGTGAGTCCTTAGGCACCGAGATCGACGTACGCCCACGGAGTCACACCATGAGGGGGTCGATGGCGTCCAGAGCGCGGGTATCCACCCCAACAATGTGCAACGCGCGGAGTTCTCAATCGCTGAGACTCCCAACACGGGACTGGGTCTAACGAGACCTAGCCGACGGGGCTACCGTCCTCGGTGGAATCGGGAAAACACCCCGTGCCTTGCCTCCCACAACGCCGTTGGCCCCTCGGTAACCACTATCAAGCTAGAGCCGTACAAGCTACTCGTCCAAGACCAGAGCCATTATAGTTCCGGCGGTGGCGACAGGCTCCTGGGTTGTCGCTTTAAGAACCGGTCCTTAGAGGGAGACACTAGAACAAAGCACACAGCACATGCTCTAGCTCCCTAATCCATGTTGCTAAAAAGCAAGTTTTAACATTAAAGTTGAAGTGGACCATTAATACAAGTTTAACAGTTAAGTAAAGGTGACAGTAGCTGCGCCTAAAAAAATTTTTACCCATATGCAATAAACCCAAGGTAAACAAGGATGGGATGAACAAGACTAGGTACAACCTTAATAGGTACATCAAATTAGACACATGCATGTATGAAATAATGTATTACAAGTGAGTAGGAAGCAAGGATTGTCCGTGCTATAACTTGCCTTCCTCAAAGTGCTGCTGCTGCTGCGAGTCCGGCTCCTGAAAGTCCTCGTACTCAAACTCCAACGGCAATGGCTCACCGACTGGACACGAATCACCACACAAGCATCCACACAAGCCAATACATGCAAACAAGAGTATTCTATTAGAAACAGTACACCAACAGTGAAAACAGTACAAAAACAGGAGCTAGAAATATTCTACGCTTCGCTACGAACACGTGAGCGCGAGAATCACTCTAATCGGAGCTAAAACGAGAAAGTTATGGCATTTCTAAGTTTCAGGGGCTTATTTGTGAAAAACCGAGGACCTATACGTAATTTCGTATTAAAACAGGAGGGCTAACGTGCAATAATGCGAAGGCTGGACCGCGGGTTCATTTTTTTAAAAGGTCAGGGGTTTAAATAAATAAAGCAGGACCCATTTGTAATTATTTTTGAACCGGCCTGGACCGCGGGTTGATTTCGATAAAGCACAGGGGCTCTTTAGCAAAGTTTCCACGGCTGACCGGTATTGACCCGGCTCGGACGCGTGGCGGCCGTTGGATCTGATCTGAGCGGCTGAGATTTAAAACGCGAAGGGGTATGGCTCGATCTAATCTTGGCCATCGATCTGAGATCGGACGGCTCTGGCGCTGGGGCTCGCAGGGGACGAAGGAAACGCGGCGGCGCCGCTCGGCCGAGGCGGGAGTTCGCCGGACTTGAGGATATCTCGCGCTAGAAAGCTCAGTTTTCGACGAGATCTGGTCCTACAGGTTCAGGGAGACATGGCGAGTCGTCCTAGGGGGTTCAAGTCGAGCGTCGGCCGGCGTGGTGAGCTGACGACGACGGGCGGCGGAGCTGAGCTCCGGTGTACCGCGGGGAGGGGGTTTTGGGGGGTTTCGGGGTCGGGTTTTTGGCTCTGGAGCTTCAGGGAAGGGCGGTGAGTATTTCTGTGGGGTTCTAGTCGAGCAGAGAGTAGAGGGGAGGGTGGACGACGGTGGCCGGCGGACGATCATCGACGGCGACCGTGGGGTACCGAGCTACGACGCTAGGATGCCCAAATTGGAGGGTGGGAAAGCTTCAGTACCTTGAGGCGAGGCTCCTGGTGGCGCTGGATTGGAACGACGGGGTCCCGACGAGGGGGCTCGTCGAAGTCCGACGCTCGGCGGCGGCGCTGCGCGAGGAAGGAGGGGCTACGGTGCTGGAGAGGCCCGGGCGCTGGTTGATGAGGCTCAGGGGTGCGGAGGGAAGCTTATATAGGGGCTCGGGGGCCTAGGGAACCAAGGTGGGGGTCACCGTGGATGGAAAGTCCGGCGGCGGCGGGATTCACCTTCCAAACACGAGCGGCGCGGCTACCATACAGGGAGCGAGTGGAAAAGGAAGGGAAGGGGCGAGGAGACTTCGGGGAAGCTTCGCGGAGAGTTCCAAGACGCGCGGGAGTGGTGCTTGGGCCTTGGGCCGAGGCCATGGCGCGCGAGCTCCGCTGGCTCAGCGCGGCGAGGGGAGGAAGAAGATGGCCTGACCAGCGGGGCCCGCGTGGCAGTGGCTGGAGGGAGAGAAGGAGCGGTGGTCGCAGCGCTGGGCCGGTTCTCCTCTGTGCGGCCCATGAGCAGGGAGTGAGGGCTGGCGCTGATGGGCTGGGGGAAAACAGGGGGCGGGCCGTGGTGCGCGGGCTTCGGCCCAGGTAAAGGAGAGCGGCGGGTGTTTGGGCCGAGCGCGAGTCGGCCATGGGGAGAGGTGGAGCAGGCCGAGCCGACGGAAATGCCGCTGGGCTGGCCGTGGGGGAAGAGAAGAGGGAGCAGAGATGGGCCAACAGAAAAGTTTAGGGAGCAAAAGTGGACTATGGCCGAAGCAACTTTTCTAGGGCTCCAAACAAAGTGATTCAAATTTGAATTTAAATAAATTTAAATTCTTGTTTGAACCACAAGCAATAGAAAAATAAATGCAGCGGCATGAATGCAACAAAAATGTTTCTACGCCTTATATTTGATTTTAATTTTCAGAAATCCTTTATTTAGCCTATATTAATTATGAACAAGATAAATAATATTAAACAATTAATTTAATTGCTAAAAATTTTAAGTAGGCCATTTTTGGGTGTTACACCCCACTACCGAGATGGCGTTGAACCAGAATCTGATGGGAGCCGACCAGGGAGTACTAGCCACCCCACCACCGCACCCATCGCCCACACGTCGTAGCCGCACCGCAGCCAGCACGGCCGCCTCGGCCAGGCGCGGTCAGGGAGCCTGACCCTCCCCGCCCAAGCAGCCATGGCCGCCGGCCACCCCACGGCAAGCACGGCCGTCGGCCAGCTCCGGCGCATGCACCAGCCACCGCAGCGCATCGCCGCCGGGCCGCCCGCGCCAGCTGCAACCCCCGCCGCGCAGCTCACCGGCTGTCGCCGCCGTCCCCGGCTGCCGCCGCACCGCTAGGCCGCCCAACGCCGGTTGCCGCCTCGCCCACGCACGGAGATGCGCACCCCCGACGCGGGGGTCCCAGATCCGGCCGAGGCACCGCCAGATCTGGGCCCCAAGGCCACCACCGCCGCGTTCTTCCTCGCCGACGGCGGACCGCCTCCGCTGGACCAGGCGTCTGCGCCCGTCCAATCCGCCGCGAGAGGGGTGAGGAGCCCCGCCGCCGCCCTCCCCGCGGGCCGCACGGGCGTCTGGCGGCGGCACGGAGGGAAGAGGTAGGGGGTGGCGGCTAGGGTTTGTTTTTTGGGGGAAGCGCTCGGTCGCCCCGCGCGGGGAGCGATGCGAGCGCGTGAGGGAGGAAGAGCTCGAGTGATGACTGTTACGTATTCCTTACTCAAACCTCCTTATCCGTGACACAACTGTTGCAAGCTCTAAGCTGTAACTTTTGTTAACAACCAGGCTAGACCGTGTTTGCTATTTGTAGTGGAGTAATGGAGTTTGTGTTCATAAATTTGCTCGAATCTAACGAGTCAGATCTTGAAAACATGAGTCACCTAGGCTGCATTTTGTTGCCGGCATTTGCTTCACCTTGGCTTGTCGGGTAAATGACCTATGACCGGCTAATAATGAAATTAACATGGGATTAGTGAAGATGGATGATAAGGCTTGTCATTGCCTGAAATGATAAAGCATCCCGCCACTTGTCATGACCATGACCCATGTGGTAGTGGTATTTCTCTTTCGAAGTGTAATGATTTCACCCGAATCTTGGGGCTAGCCGGGAGATGGACAGGGAATAACTTCTCTTTCGGAGCTAGACAGCTGGGACCATGTATCCGTAACGAACTCGTGGTGACTCTGCCATATCTGTTCACTGGACCAATTGTAGGTTTCACCAGTTTGGCATCAGCACTGTACGCTCAAAGCAACACCATTCACCAGTTTGCCATCAGCCACTGCAGCACACAGAACAAAACTATTCAGCAGTTTAGCATTAGCCATTCCAACATGCTGAGCAAAACTATCACTCCAGCACTCGGAACAAAACTATCTACCAATATAGCACCAGTCACTCCAGCACTCAAAACAAAACTATTCAGTGACTGATCTATCATGTAGCAACTTCTGTCATATGGGCTTCTGTTATGCTACATGTCAAAAGCAGTTTGTGGTTTGTGAACCTGCAAAATACAACAGGGAGTTTGCAGGAGTACAATTGGAGTTTTGGGGATAAACATTGCAACCAGAATCAGAACAGCATCATGATTCATGCATATACACCATGACTGATAAATGGAGCCATCAAATGACTGATATACCCACACGATGATTTATCTTTGATACGACTACGCAGAGAGCCGCTATTTTCATGATACTAAGCTATATTACAACGTCAAAGCTACTGCAGAAAGCATAACTGCAGTATTGACATCCATTGTTTCAGAGAGGTTTCCTGTAGATTGGGCCAGATAAAATTGAAACTTGAAAGATGGGGGGCCATACTAATATAGTAGACCCAATAATCACAGCTGATAATGTTAGAACTTGAGGCATAATATGCCATAAATTGAATATGTTTTTGTCCGTTCATGTCCCGTCATTCGAGTTCCAATAGAAATCACTTCTTTCAGTTGAGTAACCATAAGGCAGGTGAGGTCCATAAACAACACTGCCGTTCAAATATGTCATCTGGTCCACTTGTGACACCGGCTGATAAGCATTTGGAACGTTAGCTTGAACTGTGGTGTTTGGAACTGAATAGATGTTAGTATTGACATCTATCGGGTTAGCCTTTGTCCTGCCCCGGGCTGCCCGTTTGGTGTCCACAGGACTGTCTGCACTGAGTCTAACCATTTGCTGCTGAATTTCATTCAGTGGATTACAAGCTAATCTTGATTTAGCACTCTTCTTTGCATCTGAAGATTTGAACTCAAGACGGTATAAGGCAAAAGCATCACAATCATTGATCCCATATTCATAGAGATGCCATTCATAGCTGTTGGATGGTTGAGGATCCATGTAATAGGACCTCTTCAGACCCCCAAAGTCCTTCATCACCTGCTTCCTTGATTCATGCCAACCACGTCCATTGTAATCTGGCAAGGACCGTTGCTTCCGATTTCCACTATCGAATGCCCTTCTTGGTTTGTCAAAAAACAGCCATTCTCTGATAGATTCACCTTCAAAAATGTAAAGATCGAAGAGTTCTGCAATGATACAGATGGGCCAACACTTAGTAAAAACACTTATCAGTACCATGTGAAGACACAAGTTAAGAAGGAAATGCTTACCAGGTGCATTCCATGGGGACTTTGCAGTAGCAGCTCCTTCACAGATAGGGATCCCAACATGTTTCCCTTGGACTTTTGCACTAAGAGCAGCAAAAAGGGGGCCATCTTTCAGATCAATCCCTCTTGGACGGATCACAGGCATTGTACCAGGAGGGCCCTCTTCTTTCACGGCTAAATCAGCATGATACATGCTGCAATAATCATGCCATCTTTCTGATCCGGTAGCAGGCCTGGGGCAGTCCCAAAGAGCGCACTTTGGCCTCAGGAATGCAGAAGGTGCTGGAGTCATTGTTGTAAGCAAATCTGACATGTGAAGGAAAACATCCCCGGCACTTTGTCCACAGTTACTCATGTCAAGATACACATTAGGTGGTAACTCTTGTGGAAAATTGAACTGTGGATATTCCAGCTGACCAATCCCTTCCAGGCTATTGAGGACATCTGGATTAGACCCAGAAAGGTTTATCTTGTAATCATCATCATAAAGAAAATCCTCAACTGTAAGCTCCTGATTCACATAGTACATCTGCAAGAATTTAAGTGAAAACTTGTTAAAATTTGCATTACTCCATCAAACTTAATTTTGGAATGCTAGTGGCAGAGAGGTAACATCACAAGCAACATCACCAGGCACGACAATTACATGCATGCTAGGATTACTTACAAAGTAGTACATAGCAGCCAAATGATGCAACATAAAGGACTAACGTGTTAGTATTTACAATGCTAAGGAGGTACATAAGAAAGCTAAGCAATAGGCAGCAGAAAATCAAATGTGTTATACTAGCCTACCAAGACAGAAGCAAAGCATCTTCGTACGCCATTGGAAAGCAGAATGTGCTGTTTAAAAACTAAATTCTGAACTAGTGCCTTAGCTGGTTTCCACTCTCCGCCTTTATTATTACGTGAATAGCTCACTAGATCCCTCTCCCAAATATTCACTTGATTTTTCGGATGGGATCATGGTGAATTCTGCAACAGCAAACTCCTACCATTTCCTCACTCTATGCTACTTATGTTTCCATGCAGCTCAACTAGGCAACAGAACTAGGCTTAGCAGCCACACATCACAAAGCTAAGAAACAATGTGTATAGAGTATGAAAGACGCAAGCAATGTTACAAAGCAAGAGAAAATCACCACCCAAACTGATAACACCTACCTCACAGTGGTAAAATTAGCAGTGGCATTATATTTCAGTGATATTTATAAAGGACATCCTCAAATATTCGAATTGACCTTAAAAATGGTTAACTAGTACAGAGTTTAAAACTTTTCCTCTTCTAAAGGGCCTCAGTCTTCAAATCTCCAAAAAGCTTAAATATATCAAATTGATAAGTAACAAATTGAGCCAATCAATTTGAATTCGATCCAAGGACAGACATAAACTTGAACTCTTCTCATAAATTGTAACCCTCCATAAATTATGAAAAGAAAGACTCAGATCAATATGCAGCCCACTAAAAGCCTCCATCTAAATCAAAAACCAAATCTTGCCATTGTCATCATGTTCGAGAACAGGAGAAGCCTGAGAGCAGACAGTAGGCGCAAATGTCCAGCAAAATTTATCCCCAAAGACGCAGAAACGACCAACAAATGTTAAGTGAGGGGTAGGTGTGCTTGCAGATCACACCAACCCAACTAAAAACACGCAATTAGACAGATCACATGGACCTCTGTAAAAACTAGATAAATCTAACTAAATTGTCTGACACATCATTGCACCCAACCAGAAATCCTAGCATGACACCAATAGTTTTCGATAGCTCGGTCATTCCACTAAGATCAACAAAAATGTTCAAACTTGCATACGGCAAACAAGGAGCAATACCTGATCATGGTACACGGCAGCCGCGGCAGGAGCACCATTAGGCAGAAGCCCCTGACCAAGTAGCTGCGGCTGCGGCTGCGCCACTGCAACATCAACTGCTTCCTCGCGCGGCTCCGGCTTCATGTTCTGGCAGCCCAGCGCGTGCCCCTGGCTCTGGTTGGCTGGGGGAGGGGGAGGGGGCGGAGGCGGGGGTGGGGGTGGCGGGTGCTGCTGCTGCTGTTGCCGCTCGACCAGCTTGCTCGTGGCGTCGTCCTCCTCCTCGGCCGCTGCCAGCTGCAGCAGCCGCAGAGTCTCCGATGGCGGATCCGACAGCTCCCTGGTGTTACCCTGCCGTCAACCAGAACCACCGAACCAGACATCAGACGCGCCACAGAAACGAACGGGGGAAGAAACGAGCAGAGGAAGCAAAAGGGACGGGTACCTGGAGGGAGGAGGCCGGGGAGGGAGCGCTGAGCTCGGAGCGCCACTCCCGGAGCATCTGCTGGAGCTGCGCCTCGAGGACGGCGGCGTCGCCGGGGCGGGAGTCCTTGCGCGCGGACTGGAGGCCCGAGAACATCTCCTGGAGATCGTCGACGCGGTTCTTGGCACGCGCGCGGAACTGATGGTGCCGCGACGCCGCCCGCGACGACGGCCCCTTCCCCATCGCCGCCGATCCCGCTGCTGCTGCTGCCGCCGCCGCCGCCGCGATCGGTGAGGGAGGAATGGATGGGGTCCGTGGTGTTTTTTAACTCTCGCGCGCCGTGTGCTGTGTCGCGCGAGGGAGAGATGCTCTGGGGGAGTTTTCTGGCTGCCACTTTGTTGGGTCGGGGTCGGCGGCCTTGGGAAAAGCGACGGCCGCGGCAAAAGGAGGCGGCCGACGCCGGGGCCCAGTATGTGGATCAAGGGCATCCATCGAAGTCGCTCGTCAAGGCCGAAAGCGTCTCCGTGTGTGGTCAGGCCAGTCTCTGGATCCAAAATTAGGTAACTATACATGAAACTCCTTTTATATACCATGAAACTCCTTTTATATACCATGAAACTCTACATTTTCTTTTCTATGACACATCAGCACATTTAATGTCATAAAATCCTTCATGAAACTTCCACCGAGACTGGCCTTACACGTTGTCTTTGGTTTATAAAGGCCTACCTAGTTTTACCGTGAAATTGCATTTACGCGATACTCCCCCGCTTCTTTTTATACGTTACATTTACTTTATCCTCTATTAAAAAATACAAAATGTAATATATACAATATCTATAAAATCAAAATTGTTTTACTAAAGCCACCAAACAATATATTTAGTAGTATATGTTTTGTATCGTACATATTGTCGTACTTTTCAAAATCAAAGTTGTGTTGCTTTAATCTCTATCTAATTATAAAGTAAAGATTGATTCAGCGAAACGTCATAATTTTATAAAAAAATCCCTAATATCTATGAAATTGGACCCTCGTCCGTTGAGGCACCTGCCTTTTCTTGATTGAATCGAACTGGACCCGAACTTTGCCGCCAAGAGTCCGCAGCCACCACGTCGCCTCCCTCGTTCATCTCTATCTCACCGTTCAAGAGTTCACGTCCATCACGGCCTCTGCCTCCCCGTTCCTTGCCATATAGGCCTCTGCTACCGACGGCCAAAACCACAACGCCACGACCTGGACGGAACGCGAGGGAAAGGAGAGAAAAGGAGCGGCGAGGCGATCTCTCGCTCCAGCGGAAACCCTACTCTACCGCGAGGCACCTGCGCTGCATGCATACCCTTGCGCAAAAGCAACCAGTGATCCGGCGGCAGCCATTATCGATTCAAGCAGCATGTACATCACACTGCCCGTCAGCTGGCCGCTTTTGGCTTTGCTGCGACGGACGGGCAAGCGTGTGCAGCCGCTGGCCTGCTGCAAATATCAAGGAGATAGATAGAGCGATGGACGAAGACCAAGATCTGCTTACCATGGCTTCCGTTCCGTTTTTACAGGCACCGAGCTAAAAGGTTCTGCCCTCTATCTTCAATTCAATATTTTTTCGGTTCTGCTTTGAAATCAATGGTGCAATCTAGGTGTCACATGCTCCTTATAGTTTTCGTTTAGCAATAGTGTAAGATTGCTTCCCACTGCAATTTTGATTTGAGGAGCATAGGAAAAATAAATTTGCAGTAGGGCATGCAGGCTCAAAATATCAGAGTAAAAGAAACTATGTTCACTCAAGAAAGTTATTTTCTATTAGCAACACAACTCTAGATGTTGAGTCAAAGAATTTTGAAAATTCTTGTAAACTCTCATTTTCGAAAGATCCAAATTTTAATATACGCCAGTAGCTGCTAGCTTCTGGAAAGCTGATATTATAGTGTTCTGTTTAGTTGTACTGCATGCATTCAAGCACAGATTAATACCATGTTCAGGCACACATGCATCCGAGGTTGTCTATTAAATATTAATTCATTTGTACCTTTTAGTCTCTAATCAGCTTATGCCACGACACTTTGAATACCGTGACTTTGTGTTGAGAACCTGTGAAATGTCACCACTAATTTTTTCCTACGCATATATATATTTTTAAGAAAATATTATATTAGATGTTTAAAACATTTATCCGTAGCAACGCACGGTCATATTTGCTAGTTTAAAACAAAACGAGATATAAAAAAGAACAAATAGTAGAAACAACTGAAGTTTGTAGGTGGGTGGATGGATGGGTAGGCCGAGGGGCAACGTATTTGCTCTATTTGGAAAAAAAATGGAGACGTTATTATTGCCATCAACACAATTGAAAATATGTGATCTGCATATGGTATTCTCTATGTTTTTTTCATTTCTTTATAAATAGAATATGTTTTCATATATCACACATCTCAAACGATATTTAATGTCCTCTTCCGTTCTCCTCACATTGTATCAAGATGCTACCCCTATAGTACAGTATCTCTTCGTTATACAATAATGATTTGACTCACACTCTAAGCGCATTCACTGTCCCTACGACTGAAATTGGAGGTGCCTACCATCACCTACTGCACATTGCACCCCTGGATCGATCTTCCCAATAAGACTAAACTCACTCGACATTCGAACCTAAAACCCAATCCTCATGGCTAACGTTGATCATGTTGTTAGAAAACTAGACAATTTTCGGTACATTTTAATTTTAAAAATTATCAACAAATTCATGATAATTGTGAGTGATCTAGTGAGAACAAGGCATGTGCTAGTGTTCAAGTTAAATCTCATATGAAACAAGAACAGCAAGCAAAACCAGAGAAGGTTTAGTTTATACCCGGGGGCGGAGCCGGAATCGCCGTTACCGGTCATCATATTGACTAGCCTGCTTGAAGTAGTCGATCAAACTCGAAGCAGTGACGAGGCGATGCAGTGAAGTCCCACGAACGGCCTCCGGGATGTAGTCGTTCAGCGTGATGAAGAGGACGTAGTCGTTCAGCTTGGGGACAGGGGACGTAGTCGTACGGGTTGCTGGAGATGGCCGCCGGGAAGTAGTCGTTCACCGCAGAGAGCAGGCGCGTACGAGTACGCTCCCCAAAAACCTTATTGTCTGCCTATCCCGAGCAGGATCGCTAGGCAGACGGGGTTCGGAGGCAACTGCTCACGCAAGCAGAGTGCGCGCAAAGCTTGCGTTGGGAATGCTAGAGAACAGCAAACAACAGGGAGAAGAGAGTGTTCTCCTGAAATAAATACCAGAGAAGAGAGAGCTTTCAGGTGTGTTTGCCCATGGAGGAGTGACCTCCTTATATAGGCGCCAGGGTAGGAGAAGGGGATGCACCTGGACGCTGCTGACCAGCCATAACCAGCCATGATTTCCCTGATCGTCAGCCGAGCGGCACGGGCACGTCACGACCACGACCACAACCACGGCTCGGCGAGGCGAGCGAGCGCACACGCGCGTGTGGCACGTCCTTTTCCTTTTACCAACTTCACAAGTGGTCCACATTTGGTCCACCATTTAAGTTAGTTAGGATTCCTGTTGACTCTCAATCCGGAATTTAGTCACCCTGTATTTATTAGTGGACCTTTAATTTCTTTGATTAATTGAGAATGAAATGGGCCAAAGATCCAATTAATCCAATACATGTGATATTAGATACTTCAATTAAGACTTTTCACGTTGTATCTAGACTGGTAACATCTTCTTTGTGCAAGTTTCGTTCTCTTTGGCTCCGAATCTCTGTTTGTTATTAATGTTGCCCTCGTTACATCTCTCTTTGACTTTGTTATTGCCCATTTTCATATTGCAATATTTGCTTAGTATTGCTCTCTCGCATCTTTTAGGTTTCGTCGGCGTACCACTATCAACTTTAATTTCCTCGAGCTTAGACTCCCTATAAAAGCCAGAAAAATAGTATTGCTATCATTCTATACGAGTCTATCCACACATATAAACTAATGGAAGTGCCTTTCTTTCTTTCAGCATGTGGCACGAAAATCATTGGTGAGTGTAAGTATTAAAATCTTCAGCAGCATCAAATTTCAGGATGATTTATTCATTAAGTCACCTTTTGATTTCGCAACCTTGTAAATGGTTTCTCCAGCTACAAAACCATGGCGGATTGTCATGCCATGTCTAATCTTAAGTCTTTTTTATGCTAATTTGTTTCATTTTCTCAGGAACGATTTCTTTGGTTATCTTGGTCGTAGGTGGGTATCAGCGTTGCCACGCACCCGGTTTCGAGCGATCCACCGATTCCAACAGATCTGGACCGCATAAACTCCGTTTGACGGACGAGATCTCTCCTGCCCCGACACCGCTGCTCCTGGCTGGGGAACTGGACACATCGCCCACACCTTGCCCGCTCGCCGCACGGTCGCACCCTCCTGGAGCCACGTCTGCTCGCGCGAGGACACGTTGATCCCCCACTTTCCTTGGCCCCACATGTCATTCTCACAAAATCCGATTTGGGAGTGGAGTCGCGTCGCCGAGCCAGCCATTGCCGCCTCCCGGCTCGCGAGTCGCAAGCGCAGCCGCTAGGGTTCCGTGGGGCGAGGCCGCAGCGCGATGTGGTGGAGGGCGGTGAGGGCCCGTCGGCGGATCGCCGGGGCGCGCCCCGCGTCCACCGCGGCGGCGGCGGAGAAGAGCTGCCGCGCCGTGGTGGTGCCGCGTTTCGGCGGCCCGGAGGTGCTGGAGTTCAGGCAGGGCGTGCCCGTGCCCGATCTGAAGCCGCGGGAGGTTCTCGTGCGCACGCGCGCCGTCTCCATCAACCCCCTGGACCTGCGAGTGAGTGCCCCATTTTGGAGCCATGCCCCTCCCTCCATTGGACTAAACGGTTTCGTCTAATGAAAAATCTTCGTTTGTTGGTGGGTCAGCTTGGTTTAAGCGTTGCAAAATTAGAACCATGGACTTCTTTTGCAATGGTTTCTTATTATTTACTGTGATTTTATTTTTTTACAATGTATTGAACACCGTCCTAGTAAAGAACATGCATTCACAACAAAGGGTGGTATTTCATAATTTATGACCTCCAATCAGTAATACCTGCATTATCTGCTTTTGGCAACCAGGTTGAAAAATTGAAATTAATGTAGTACAGATGACTACAAACATTATGATAGATTGTGACAAGCTATCCTATTATTTAATAGATCGACGATTTAGTAAAATCAGCATGTAATTGAGTTTGTATTCTTATGTTATTGGAATTATGAAACTGCTTTAAGAATTAGGACTATGCTATTCTGTTGTTTATTTTTTATGTGCATGCTAAAAATGTCGTTTGTGTCTAGATGCGATCTGGTTATGGACGCTCCATATTCGAGCCAATCCTACCTCTGATCATCGGACGGGACATCAGCGGTGAAGTTGCAGCCACAGGGACTTCTGCATCGTCATTTTCTATTGGGCAAGAAGTGTTCGGTGCGTTGCATCCAACAGCTCTCAGAGGGACATATGCTGATTATGCAATTCTTTCACTGGATGAGCTTACTCCCAAACCATCTACACTAAGTCATGCGGTAGGTGTCATTAAATGAATTCCCCATTCCTTTCTAGTAGTAATATTTTAAGAAATATAATTTTAGGATGGATCTCTGTCCATTATTATGGAAGATTCTATAGGCCAAGTATGGTACACTATTACCTACTTTGAAATTGGTAGACCCTATTTCTCTTGTGTGCAATATGTTTTGATCCATTTCAAGGATATGCTTTGAATTCTTTTCTTAAGAAGGGCGCTAGGGATGTTCTAAAGTGCTATTCATGTTCATTGTTCATTAGTGGAAAGTAGCAAAATCTGTTTTCATTATGATTAAAGACTCAATTCTTTTCAGTTTTTAGTCTTACTTGCATGTGCTAGGAACCTTACTACAGTTTTCTATAGTTGAGCTCAACCTTTCGTATGTCGCAGGAGGCTAGTGCAATCCCATTTGCTGCCTTGACTGCATGGCGTGCTTTACATGGTACGGCTCAAATTTCTGAAGGGTATGTCTAATTACATATATACAATTTAATAGGCAGATAGCCAGGTGCTTCTGCTGCTTGAGTTGATGTTTGATACAATATTACTCAAACTCACTTTTGTGTTACTCTAGAAACTATTCTAATGCTATAAAATTTAGTATGCGGCTGTTAGCTTCATGGCCTTTTCTTTCTTTTCCATTTGCAATGATGAATCCTGATAATATGCTTGTGTAGCGAACTGAAAAGTAACATAGGACTGGCAAAAGTTAGTTTGCACCTATATAAATTTGCATAGCTTTGAGTTTATCTTCCATGAAAGTTCCTAGTAAATTGTAATGATAAAAAATTCTTTTGATGTTCCACGCAGCACTTTTCTTTCCTTGTCTTCTACTGTATATCCACCTATCCTGTTGTTAATTAGAACCAATCTGTTAGTTAGGCGAACAGCACATGTTTACATGCATGCTCTCTTGTCATATCTGCAAAATGCCTATTCCTTACTGGTCAATCGGAAGCATATTCAAGTCATTTCTGTTTATTTGCTTGAGTTTGATGCAACTTATTGCAATTTATTAGACAAAGAGTACTTGTGATTGGTGGAGGAGGAGCAGTTGGGCTAGCTGCTGTTCAGCTTGCAGTAGCTGCTGGGTGTGCGGTTTCTGCTACCTGTGGAGCCCAAAGTATTGAGAGAGTTGTGGGAGCTGGTGCTGAGCAAGCTATTGATTACACTGCTGAGGTAAATAGGCTTTGATACTGTTATTCTTATTTGATATTTTAATGTATAAAGTTTTTAATCCTTTTGGCTTTCTAATATGCCCTTTAGGCTTGTCTAGTTGTTATCTTGTGAAATCTTGCTGCACAGTGAGCGTCATTCTTTGTTTGTAACAGGATAGATGATGTTGTATTAATCGAGTGATTATGTAATGGTTGTATGATAATACACCGTGTGATATTCATGGCCTTCTATAGCTCTATTATCATAATAGCTGATGATTCATTTATAAATGGAGAAAAATGGAATGTCTGACCGAATGTTCTTTTGACGCTTTGCTCTATGAAGCTGGAGAACTGATTAATGCTTTGCTGTTGCTCTCATTTGCATAACAAACCTGTGATTTTATACCTGCAGATTTTTGTGATGCCGCAGACAGTTAAATCTGTGTCCTTTTAGAGGGAAATACAGTAGGGGAATCCCCTACAGTGGTATTATATATCATATATATAAAAAAACAAAGGAATACAAAAGCATCCTGGATTTAGGTGTTAGTGTTTTTGCCTAGGCCTGATGCAACTATTTCGCCCCCATGCATTAAGATGAGAATTCAGTATATATATAGAATTGTGGGGGGCGGAGTGATGGTGGGTGCTCCTGGCGCCTGTTTGTTTGTTAACTAGTTTGAGCTGAACAACTATGTGGAGCCATAAACTTGTAATAGAAGACACTGAAATCTTTAGTTATTCTTCTGGATTATTGCCAATTTACATGAGTATTTTCTACTACGAGATAAATGACTAGTCATTGTCCCTACCTACATTGCACTTTCTTTGTAAGAAATTGAAATTCCCTTCTTACAGGATACTGAAGCAGCAGTTAAAGGAAAGTTTGATGCTGTTTTAGACACCATAGGAGTGCCTGAGACTGAAAGAATCGGCATAAATGTTCTTAGGAGAGGTGGTCACTATATGACTCTTCAGGTGATCGATCTGCATTTTGGGGGGTTTTTGCGCTTCTGTTGTCTTTGTCCTATCTTATCTTATATCATATTGTCCTGCAATGTGATAGGGAGAAGCTGCAGCACTAGCAGATAGATATGGATTGGCTGTAGGGCTTCCTGCTGCAACTGCTGCTTTACTGAAGAAACAAATGCAATATCGTTATTCTCATGGAATAGGTAATGAAATAATGAATAATGAGCTTTTAGTCCCATGTTTATTCATTTTTTATGCATGTCAATTCTGGGATCCTCTTTTTTTTTTTGAGGAATAATTCTGGGATCCTTAACCAGACACGTTGTGTTGTGCTTGGTCGAGGTCCTGTGTGTTCATGTGGCACGTCTGTAGGTTCTTTCCTGTTGTGGGTGTGAGTTCTGTACTCGGGTTTTGGTCCTTAACTGGACTCGTTGTACACTCTTTTCTCACGCAGATCTCCTGCGTCATTCGAGAAAAGAAAATCCTGGGATCCTGGTTCCAGTCCTAAATTATATAGGTTCACAATTCTAATGAAGCGGCCCATTGCTACCAACTATAATCTTCATTATGAATGCAAAATACAGTACAGAAACACATTTGGTATTGTAGGTTACTGGCAACTGCTACATATTGCGTCTCTTATATAATTCTGATATCTCTATCCAAATTAATTTCAGAGTATTGGTGGACATACATGAGAGCTGACGCCGAAGGGCTTCATGAGATCCAAAGGCTATCTGGCGCTGGGAAATTGCAGATACCTGTGGAGAAGACTTTTCCCATCAACCAAGTAAGAGAAGCTCATATGGCCAAGGAGAAAAAGTTGGTTCCTGGAAAGGTGGTTCTAGAATTCGACTGATGGTAGTCAGATTTTCCCAGTCAGGAACTGAAGAGCTGTGCGTTTGTAAATCGTGATAGTAACTTTTTTTATTTGAAAAATCTGAATAGATCTGATACCGCAAGGATTTTTTTTCCAGTTTATCATTCCGTTCTCAGTAGGAAGGCGGTATATAATTATATCAGATATGGGCAAGATTTTGCGGATGCATTTCTTCTGCCACACTGTATGTTTGCTTGTATACTTCGATCGAGATACTCGATGCTCAATGCTCCGTGGTGCCTTTTCACTATGCCCTGCTATTCTGCGCTATCAAAGCGAAATGATGCTACAGATACTAAACATGATGGAAGAAATTTTACTCAATCACCTCTGCAGAGCCATGTTAAGTTGCGTTTTTTGTTTTCCTCAAAAAGGAAGTACGTAAAACAAGACTCGAACAAAAATACACTGTAAAGGCGAAATATCACGAGATGTAAGTACAGTACATCACCAACAACCACTCAGCTCCAAGACTTCTTTTCTTGGGCATGTCAAAACTTCGAACTGAATACCACGCCACCAATCTGCTCCACTAATAACAACTTCGATTCAATTCAAATTCCTATCGAGTACTATTCAGTATCTGCACGTACGCTACAAAACCTTCAGCCTTTTGTCGGCAACTCCTGTCGAATCAATGTAATTGTTAACGCAAGGGAAACAGAGGCAGTCTGTAGTCGGCCGTTCACAATGCAGGACGGCGAGAAAAGACTTATTATCAGCACCAGGCAGCAGTGTTTTTCTCTCAGAAAAACCAGCACCAGCCACCAACCAACCAGCAATATTTTTCTCTTAGCAAAAACCAGCACCAACGACCAGCCACCAGCCAGCCAACCGAACAGGGGCAAGTATGGACAGTTGCAGAAGTAGAGCGGACTACGCAGCTGTTGGCTGCTGAGTACCAGCAGGCCGTGCTGCCGCCTGGGAAGTACCAAAGCCACGGAACCACGGACGAATCCACTGCTGCTCCATCTGGGTAATCCTCTGTTTCATGAGCTGCACTTCGAGGGCTAGTTGTTCCTCCCTTCTCTTTATCGCCTGTCATTTGGACATGGACAGTCAATTATCATGGAAGAGGCTCGAGAAGATTCAACACATGATCGGATTGCCATATAAGTTTCTTCATTTCTTTTTTTTTCAGATGCATACATCTAAGGATGAAACTTGTCAATACTCATCAAACATCATGTAAGCCAAGAGTAGAGGAACTACAAGTGATTGAAATCAAATTCTAATTGTATCTTGCACTCAGTGGTTGAGATTTGAGAATATATGCCAGCAATGCCATGTTTTGCATTTAAAAGATGAACTGATGTCTCCAAGAGAATATAGCCAGTCAACTTACATCTATTTCCTGCTTCCGGACCTCCTCTTTCTTGGCTTCTGACCTAGCATTTCTTTGCACCTCATAGATAATTGCAGCACCAGCGACCTGAGAAATTATGCGAGTTCAAGTCAGTTCTAGTCATTTGACATAGTACACATTCCCAGGATCTGAGAAGTTGGTGCAAAAGCAAGGAAATATAGATTCTAGAATGATCAAAATTTGAGTTCCCCCTCATACATGACAAGAAAAAGGTGTTAATCTTTTTTTCTATCCACATTTTACTTCAAAAAAGATATTTGCTGCTCAGCATAATGCAGGACAAGAACACTTGCCGAGAAAACAAATAGCTCGCCAAGAAGATCTGCAGCAACTTGAATAGCTTTCTCCTAATTCAGGGGCCGAATGTGAACGTCAGTCGCACGTCCATAAAGTCGCCTCTGCATATTTGTTGTGAAGCGATGGTTTGCCTGAACAATGTGCCATAAAATGTATCAGTTACAGGCTTACATCAGTCCAATAATATAAGGTGCAGAGTACTGCGATTCCATGTTTGCTAGTACAGAACCAGACTTTATTCAGTTTACACTAAGTGATAACGACAATAAGATGCGAAGAAAATAGAAATGAAAACAATACCATATCGGAACAATGCTATTAGCTTGCTGCATTTTCAGTTCTTGTACAATGCGAGTCGCATGGTGAAATTTTCCCTCAGAAGCGCTGAGCAACATTTCTATATTCAAGCTGCTATTTCCTTCAGAAGATGGTGTGCCTATCAGTATTTGCAGAAGTATTTTACTAGGACTATTGTGGAATGTTCTGTTGTGTTCTGGTGAGGATCATATCATTGCTATTGCTCACGAAGTATGGAAGAACGAATCAGGCCTATCATTATCTGACATGCAGAATACTGATATAGCATCAAACTCATATTCAAGTTTAACTGACCCTCAAGGCATCATTCTGAAAGGCCCTCACCACCCAGACGTTCCTATTGGTATGAACATTCAGAGAAAGTAGCACGGACTTCAGAATTTTGTCCAGACCAAACTATTGTGCACGATAAGATCATGGACTCACAACAACAAACTGATTATGTAATTCATTTACTATATCACCAACGATACGGATCGATGCAGTACATCTTTCCACATGAGTAGAAAATTTCTGAATTCCTGACACTGACAGCACGGCAAATTGTAGAAATCCATTCCGCAGGTATCCCTCATGAGATCAAACGCAATAATCCAAAAATCCATTCCGCAGGTATCCCTAGTGAGATCAAACGCAATAATCCAGAAATCCATTCCGCATGTATCCCTCGTGAGATCAAACGCAATAATCGGAGTCATTCTAAGAACTCACGATAAAGAAGACCAGAATCTCAGAAAGCTCGCTGCATCACCCAACTCGTACTGAAGAAAAAAAAACGATCAAGCAGTCACAACTTGCAAGATTCCACGCACAGCAATGACCGCAACAACTGCACGGCAAATGGAAACTAAATCCAATCATCACCGCGCAGATTGCAGTACGAAAAACATCAGAGACGAGCAAGAGCCAGACGTGATGGAGCGGCGATCACCTGCGCGAGGCCGATGATGAAGCCGCGGAACTTGGGGTGGACCCCGGCGTTGTACTTGAGGCGGGCCGCGATGGGCTTGCTCAGCGTCCGGAACGCGAGCGAGCCGAGCTTCACCAGCGGCAGCATCGTCGCTGCTCCTCCTCTAGTCTCCTCCGACCGTGCTCGCCGAGGGGAAGGCGGGGGTTCTTCACTCATACGAGGGCGCGGGCCGTGGGCGTGGGGTGCGCGGCGGCGGAGGTTGTTGCTCGCCGCGTTTCCTTTTTCCTTGGGGAGGAAGGAGAGGGAGGGAAGGGGCGCAGAAAGAGTGGGAATTGATGCCTCTCGGTTCAGGCTTATTGGCCAAGTAGATCGCTTCGACCTCTTTATTTGTCTGCTAATTCCTTTTCTGCCCCTTGATGACCTAATCTCCTGGGCAAAATGTACTTAGATATATAACAAGGTAATAATGGAAGTCATTTTTATTTCAAAACTTAAATCATTAAAAGGAATTGGAATTTGAACGGTGTTGCAAACGTCCCAGTGAGGATATAAGGCTACGATCGAAGTCTCAGGTTTAACCTACGTTCATACGTCAGTGGCAAGTGCGAAGATTTCTGAAAACAGCGTGCTACAACACATCATAAACAAGTTTTAGCTGCCCCAACCTGGAAGATTTACAACTTTAACACCAAAACTTTTGACAACACAGTTCTCATAAAGAAACTTTGACTCTACGGTTTACAAGAAGCATGCCAGATTGGTTACAAGGAAGTTGCTTAGATGCGGACTGTGTTTCTTGCAAACCAAGTTCATAGCCGTTGCCATCAGATAATTGTAGAACTGTCAGTCAACTCATACATGGTTCATCTAACAACATATGGCAGTAATAAATATGAAAAACAAAACAATGAACGCAAAATTCACTTTGAAAACTAAAGACTCCAAAGGAATATAGACGCACAATACATAATAATCCCATTAAGCACACGGAAGCTACCAAAATTCTCAAAATTGTACATGGTGATCTCTAACTCAAAATTTCCATCCCTGGTCACCAGGTGTGCGCGCGCAAGCACGTATTTCATTCTTCGATGTGTGAAGCATGGTGAACAGATATCAGCCATGTGCCATCAACTTTCTCAAAGATGTTGGTGGCGATTTGCTTTCCCCAAGTTCTTCCTTTGTTCTTCACCACCTCCAAGCATGTGACATAACCGAGGTTGCCACGGATGTGAACCTCTATGTTCCTGAGATCAATACTCAGTGGAAACTCATAATCTGCATTGCAAACCATCTCCCA
This sequence comes from Echinochloa phyllopogon, assembly GCA_033239725.1. NCBI lineage: Eukaryota > Viridiplantae > Streptophyta > Magnoliopsida > Poales > Poaceae > Echinochloa > Echinochloa phyllopogon. The sequence continues at coordinate 51,147,704 of BTCW01000014.1, forward strand.
GCTTTGCATGACCACATCATAACCAGATATCCGACCTGCAGCAGGGTGTATTACATACACATGGTCACCCTTAGCCCAGATAGAATACATCGCAGCAATATCTCCATTCTTGAAGGCATTGTAGAACCGCGCATTTGCTGCGAGGAGAGAAGCTTCAGCATCCTCATGGAGGATATGTAGATCATCCCGGATCTTTGCTGCACGGGCATAATCTTCTTCCTCAATGGCTCTGTCCAAATTAGACTGAAGAGTTTCTTCATCAACCAACATATCCTCAGTTTTTGGATATCCATCAGACTCCCCGCTTTTAACATGGACAATTTTGCATCTTCTCAAATTGGAATCTGCAATTTGAATCCCTGCACTGAAAATAACATGTTAGTCATTTTGAGAACAGCATATGATTCTGCATTTCTTGTGGGAAGTGTATTGCAATCACAATCGTGCAAATACCACTCCTGACCCTTTCTGCTATTGCTAGGTTCAAAGTTCAGCAGATAATTAAAAATTACACGTGCAGATGATTCACATATCAGGAATTAGGGACTTCACGTGTGTTTCGCTGGGCTTGTCCTGGTGCTGCTGCCGTTGTGCAGCCGGTGCTCTGATTTTGTCAGTAGCTGTTAGACTTGTGCTATTTAGCTGCTGTGTTTTTGCTGTTCGGAGCCGTGGGTTCCTGGTTTGATTCCAGGTGTAATTTTGTGGCTGGTGATGTTGATCCCAGTCTGAACATTTATGTTGTTGGTGCTTTATTTATAAAGCTGGCTGAGGCCTTTGCTGGGAACCAACATATGCGTTAGTAGTAGATACTAGAAAATAAATAAATGTTTACTGCCTCTGGGCCTCATATTCATCAAACTAACTTGTCTAGGTTTTCATTTAATAAATAGGGATCAAATGAGAACTGTTGGCACCGTCGCTCGCGATTATTCGACAAATAATTTGCTATCTGCGCAGTTTAATCCCAAATCTATACGCACAATACTTCGTGTCCAGATCACCGATCCGACTAAGGAATTACTCCCCAAAACCATTCCAAATTGGAAGGTGCATGAAAGAACCAGATAAAAACACGACTGATTCGACAACGTGGATTCACCACCAGGCAATTTGTAAATTGTAAGTGATCTCAAGCAAATGGATCAAGAAAGCGAAGATATTATGCGAGATGGAGGGGGTGCTCACAAGGTTCTGTCCAAGCAGCTTCGTCCGATGCAGAGTCGCGTGGTGGCGAAGCTGGCGCTGCTGGGGAAGAAGGCCGTCTCGCGGAGCCGAACGGCTGCAGACGGCCGCAACCACGCGCTAGCAGCCGGCGCCGCCAACATCGCTGGAAAATTTGTCCCCTCGACATATTTTCCTCTTTTCTCTTGAACTATCTTTGACCATCCGGGTCTATCCTGGAAACAATTATAAAAACATCCCTGTGGAGTTGTGGTTTTTCAAGTACGTACATACTTTTCGTATGGACTAGCAAATATGCTCATGCCTTCCAACGGGACACGTGGATGACGGGCACTTACATGGTGCCAAATTGCCAGGCCACGACTTTGGCACTCCTTGCTGCTTAGTTCTGTTCCTCTATCATCTGCACCCCGCACTTGAGCTCCGAACTCTTTGCTCTGTCCGATTGGTATCTCTGGATGGATCACCACTATCACACTCCAGCATGCTGCTTAGCTCTGTTTCCCTCTCATCCTCTACACTCCGCTATGCTTTCTTCGCCCAGAGCTCGTTCCATCCAGCAAGCATTGGCTGAGCACCGAACTTCAGACCCAGGTGCGCCATCGGTTGTATCTTTCTCAGATCTTTCTATTTTCTCCTTAATTTTCCTAGTTATTTCTGGAGAGCAGCATCATGGGCTAGCGAGGGTGCTTCTCCTCCACTGCATCCATGCCTCGGTTCATCCAGCTTTGGACCCAGGTACACCATCGGTTGTATCTCTCTCGGACCTTTCTTTTTTTCTCCTTAATTTTCCTAGTTATTTCTGGAGAGCAACATCATGGGCTAGCTAGGGTGCTTCTCCTCCATCGCATCCAGACCTCAGTTCTGAATGAATAAGTTTTACCGCGCTTCCTACCTGGTGTTTCCTGTAATGCATATATATTGACCGATTATGAGCAGGTATGTCCTTGATGTCTCGCTAGATAAAAGTGTGGGCCATCTGGCGGTGCTTGATTAACTGTCAACAACATATGGAGATTTTGGCTATGCGCGTGGGACAGTGGGAGAAGATTGTATAGAGAATTTTACCTTTGTGGTTGGTTTTAGAGGTGAGAGTTAATTCCATGAAATTCCATCATTTTTTTAAAAAGTTATTATAGATGATGAAAAATATTAGAGGATTTTTTATAAAATTATGACGTACTGTTGAATTAATCTTGTTTTATAATTAAGGTAGAGAGTTAGGGGTTGATATAAACCTATAAACCATGATGATTAAGTGTAATTATGATTTTTTTATTACTTGCTTGAGAGAATATCTAAGTGATGTATGTTATCCGAAGGACTACATTGCAATTTTCTGTTTTATTTTATATCCTTTTGACTGCCTAAAGTATCTTTATATGCTTTCTATTTCTATCAAGGACTATATACTATAAAATGGCAAGGATATTTCTTTCATCCTCATCTCTTCAATCTGTCGTTGACTCTTCGTTTTTTCTCTCTCTGCCGTGATCCCGTCTCTCTCGTATCCCGTTTCTCTTTCTCTGGTCCAGCAAGATGGCCTAGCGGCAATTGGCTCGGTGCAACGACGGTAGCAGCCCAGTGCCCGGCGGCTCAGATTCGAGTTTGCAATCTTCCCTCTTTCTATTATTGTTTTCGTTATATGAGGTATTGGCTTTATGTTATTAGATCGGATTCGAGTTTGTGTTACGAAATTTTCCAATCGAACTGTACATCTTCTCCTTAATTGATTCGAAGAAGCAGGTCGTTGCAAAGCCACGGGAATCGGTGATTTATTTTAAGATAACCGATAAACGACGGACGGTTTAGTGGACTATGGGTTGATTACTTGATTACATTAAATATAAGAGTTTTTTTAAATTACGACGTATTGCAGAAACAATTTTATAATTAGGTAGAGACTAGGGTGCCTGACGAGTCAGCTCGGCTCGTCGGCTTTCGCTTGGGCGGTGGCTCCTACTGATTTGCTGAGAGAAAAATACTGATAGCTCGTGATCCAAGCGAACCGGATTGACTTTGGCTCGTTATAGCTCATTATTTAGCTCATTTAATAATGAGCTAGTTTGGTTCGGTTTATTAAGTTGAATTTGTCTCGATTCGTTCTAAAAGTTCGAGTCAGCTCGTTTGACTCACGAGCTAAACACCATTTAATATTAATGTAAAATTAAATGTAATAGTAACCTATATATAATAATCTAAACACGTTGATAATATCTAAAGTATAACTCTTGATGATATTATAAAAATAAGTAATACTCCCTCCGTTTCAAAATATAGGTCGTTTGACTTTTTTTACTATAAGTTTGATGGCTCATCTTATTTAAAAAATTTGTGAAAATATAGTCAAATTTAAGACATTTTAAAAATTTTATATTAATAAAGTAAGTCACCGCAAAAAATATGATAATTTACACAAAATTTTGAATAAGAAAAGAGGTCAAACTTGTGGTAAAAAAAAGTCAAACAACCTACATTTTCTGAACGGAGGAAGTAGAAACTAAAAAGTTGAAATAATGTAGAAGTTTAAAGACTCCAAATAGATTCAATTAATGCTGAGACTTGACTTACAAGTTGAATAATAACTTTATTTTAGCAAAAAAATACTACTATACTAATAACAACTAAATTAGATGTTATCATATTTATTGGACCTAATGAGCCTATTGAACATCTCACGAGTCAGCTCGTTAAGAAAATGATCTCAAAATAAAGTTTGACTCGGTTCGTTTAAAAGGTTGAGCCGAACCTATGAACGAGCTGAGCCAGCTCATGAGTCTCAAGCTTTTCTGCCAATCTCGTATAGACTTTGCTGGTCAAAAAAGAAAGACTATGAGCATAATTTTTTTCGTTTGCTCCTCAAAATCAAAAGGAAAAAAGGTTGATTTTGATTTTGAGGAGTACAGGAGTACAGGAATTCCTACCAGTACTACAGGAATAGTTATCTTCTGACTTCTGAGTTTTACTCAACTACAAAATGACTCTACAGTTTGCATCTTACAAGCTACTATATACTAGCAATAAACTGCGAGCTGATTCCGGCGGCTACTGAATACTGATTACTAGCTCGTAATGCGGCATTAGGTTGTGACTTGCATATAAAATACACAGACACTTACAAGATGAAAACGACAACCACCATTGTTTCATGGAACTTCTGCATGGAGCGACAATAACCTAGGAACCGATCTTCAAAGGCCTATAGACGCAGCGCTACGACAAACACGAACCCCGTTTCGTTTGACCTCAACCAAACCCAAAGATTAGCCGCTTCTCGCTGAGTGTACCAAGCTAGCGAACGAGCCATGGACGCCAGCCGCGATGGTGACCTTGCGACCGGCGACGAGCTCATGCAGGCACAGGCCGAGCTGTGGAACCACGTCTTCGCGTACACCAGGTCCATGTCCCTCCGGTGCGCCGTCGAGCTCCGCATCCCCGACGCCGTGCACCGCCTCGGTGGCGCCGCAACGGCCCCGGAGCTCGCCGCGGCGCTCACCCTGCCGCCCTCCAGGGCTCCGTACCTGCGCCGCCTCATGCGGCTGCTCGCGCACGCCGGGTTCTTCGTCTTCGACGGCGCGGCCGGCAGCTACGGGCTCACCCCGCTCTCGCGCCTCCTCGTGTCCGCGCCCGGCGGCGCGGGCGGGCAGGGCCTCTCGCCGTTCGCGCTCGCCATGCTGCACCCCGTCGTCGTGTCGCCGTCCATGTCCCTGGTGTCCTGGTTCCGCGCCGCGGACGCCCGCACCGCCGCGGCGCGCGTCCCGTTCGAGGCCGCGCACGGGCGCGACCTCTGGGCGGTGGCCAAGGAGGACCGGGGGTTCGGCGCGGCGTTCAACGACGCCATGGCGTGCGACGGCTGGTTCGTGATGGACGTGCTCGTGCGCGACCACGGCCACGTGTTCCGGGGCCTCACCTCGCTGGTGGACGTCGGCGGCGGGTCCGGTGGCGCCGCCAGGGCCATCGCCGCCGCGTTCCCGCGCGTCAGGTGCAGCGTCCTCGAGCTGCCGCACGTCGTCGCCGGCGTCCCGCAAGGCGAACGCGGCGGCGTGGAGTTCGTCGCGGGGGACATGTTCGAGAGCGTCCCCAAGGCCGACGCCGTCCTCCTCAAGGTCCGGCGCTCCATCACTTCCGCTTCGCCATCAGCTCATCACTCTCCCCTTTACCTTGTGTTGTTGTGAAACTGAACAATGATGCTGTGGCTGTTGAGTCCTTGCTGTGCAGTGGATCCTGCATGGATGGGACGACGAGAAGTGCGTGAGCTTACTGCGGCGGTGCAGGGAGGCGATCCCGTCGAGGGAGGCCGGCGGCAGGGTGATCGTGATGGACCTGGTGGTGGGATCGAGCCCGGCAGACGAGAAGGCGACCGAGACGCAGCTACTGTGGGACGTGATGATGATGGGGGTGGTCGGGAGCCCCGAACGGGACGAGCGCGAGTGGCGCAAGATCTTCGAGGACGCGGGCTTCAGCGGCTACAAGATCGTAGCTGTCCTCGGGATCCGGTCGGTGATCGAGGTCTACCCTTGATTTCCTCCAAATCCAGAAACAAGCAGACTATTCAGCATTCACTGTGTTCCGTCAGTTAAAACAGCCATTCTCAAACATCCATACAAACAACATCCCAATACTAGGCTAGTAGGAAAAATGATTATTCATGCTACGAATAGACCGAGCATCCACACGCAATGCACCAGAATAAAGGTCCATAAGCAACATAGGTTAAAACATAGCATTGGTCTTACATATTGATACAATCACACGACCAAGGCGAGTGATAGAGCAACAAAAGTCATACAGGAGCTCGGTTAAAAGATACATAACTGGTACATTAGTGCTGAAAGACCTTCCCGCACAATGGTTCTGAAGGATCAGCCACAAAGGTTACAATGGCACATATCAGGGTACCTAGAACCATAATACCTTTGGGTGACCAGGTGAGGCAAGCAGAGGAATGGTTCACCAAACATCCTTCTTTGACTTGTGCAACTGATTAGCTTGAGCAGACCGATAGAGGGAATGGGGTCAAAAGGCAGCTTATGACATACACCGGGTACTGGGAAAGTAAAACTTCTGAGCCAAGTACTTCAAAATACTTCACATTCCAAACGGGGCAGCACAGAGAGCTGGAAGAGCAGCATTTGGGGTGGAGCGGTTGTACCCGAACAAGTCCAGCATCAGTGGATTCTGGCACTCGGCGTCATAGTTCGCTTCCTTCATGCCATCATCATCAGCTGGCAAGATCTTCTCAGTCAAGGAGAAACCAAAAAGCCTGCAGCTAGTTTTGCGAACCTCCCTTCCACCTGACCCAATTTTAGCAGCATCTCCTGGAGCTGAAACTCTCCTAGTCTCAAACTGATCCAAGCTAATTTGACAAGATGTTTCATGCTGTGGCCTGGTATAGGCTTCACACGGCATATCAAGCGTTCCAGGCTGACTGCCATTTGCACCTCCACCAGCAGTCATGCTTGCCAATCCAAGCTGTGAAGCCACAGATTGGTTAAACATGTGATTGGGATGGGGAGAGGGCACTTGTGCTGCTGGCAGAGTAGATAGTGTGAGAGAACATTCTTGAGCTGTAGCTGATAATCCATTAACAGCAACTGGGGTACGCATAAAACTACGCAACCCATATCCGCCTTTCACTGAACATGCCTCGGACATCATTCCTTGGAACATAGGAACTGCCCGAGAAATTTCTTGACCTTGCAAGACCTCTGAGAATCCAATAGATTCATTGAAGCCTACAGATTGGTAGGTAAAGCCAGAGTTCTGCACTGCAAGCCTGCTTGTTGGACCACTCAACATGCAGCTTGGTGCATTAGTAAGGTACCTACTAGCATCAGAAGATTGAAATTTTGCAGCCTCAGCTGTCTGAGGAGCACACGTAACACGATGGGTCCTAAAACCCATCAATTCTTGACCTTGCAAGACCCTGGGTAACTTTCCAGTTTCCACGGAGTCAGTACAACCATTCCCTGCAACATATAATGCGACGGTCAATTAGCAGTTCGATGATAGTGTACCTATGTATAGACATTAGGCATGTGGTACGAGAACTTACACATTGCGGGAACATCCAAATTTCCTTGAGGACACAACTTTGTTCTTTTAGAACTGGATGCAGACAGAGAATGGGCAACAGAGACTGAACCACCCACTACCTCGATCTCCCATGGAGATACTCTATCTTGGCCATTGCATTCAGAACCATCCTCCCATCTTACCTGTAAGAAAAGGCAAAACTTTTAGCAATCAGATCTTGATCCGCATGGCACACTTTATTATGAATAGATGGTCATAAATAGAATTATCCTCAGTAGATATAGCATATATTATTTCTTATTTCCAAGGGGAAGCAAGTCAAAGTGTCAACACCAAAAGTTCTTGCTAAATAGCAGGCATTCTCGCCATTATGCTTTGGTTGTGGATAAATACTTGTAGTTGAATCTCAACCTCATAATAGTCATAAACTTCAAAGTCATGTTGGTAATCCCTTTATAATATTCAGGTTGGTGGTTTATTTCATATCTCCTTATAATCTTACTACAGTTAGGGTTATAGTGCATTTGTGACTCTACATTGGTAAAAAAAAGAATCGAAGAGTTCTAGTATAGCGCATGCATAATTATTCCCACCAGGTCAAATATGATACACTGCATATAGCCATCACTCAGGCAACAATAACTACTACCTCCGTTCTTGAATATATGTCGTTTAGGACAACCAATTTAGTTCAAAAATGAACTAATTTGCTTGTCCTAAACGACATATATTTAAGAATGGAGGGAGTAATTAACAACAGCCTGAGGCTAGTATTGTCCGTGCTGTTGCATTTCTCTTCTGGTAGGGGTTATGTTGGTTGATCAAACACCTAAGGTGTTGCATGCACAAGGAGCAACAGGCTATAGCCCTTGTTTATTGGTTAGCATTCACCTCCCTTAACTTCTATAATGGGAACCATCATTACCAGAATCTGACCAGTCTCCAAAAGAGAATATAATAAATAAATTTATAAAAGCATCCCAGGCAGTCGGCACAAAGGAGATTAAGAGTACAATCAGCAGAAATACATACCAGCAGGCTTCTCCACTTTGAGCCAGGCCATTTCATAGGATCTACTTCACTAATGCCAACAACCATTCCAGATCGCCTAAAAACATATAACGTAAGAAACAGGAAAACATACCTGCAGACAGGGGAAAAGAAGAGTCGAATCGGAAAGAAACTGACCTTTCCCTAACATCTTCGTTCTGGCACTGGAAGTTGATCCTCGCTCCAATACAGACTGGATGGTTCAGGCTCTTCAGGAATTTCCCGTATGGAATTATATATTCTGAAGCAGTAGCTCTGCAGATAAAGGATTCAAATGGACATCTATTTTATTCTCACACAGAAGCCTCTCTTCACTTCGCATAGTATTAAACATACAACTCCTCCTTTACTGGGATTTCAACTGATATTTTTGTTATATATTATACCAGAGATATAAAAATCCAATATTGTGGAATAACTTTAACAGCAAATTACCATCTTTGTGGCCTGCCCTGATACTTATAGTATATATTGGTGTTAGTAAAGGGATTTAGGCATGGAACTAACCAGCAAAGACACAGAGAATAACAACATATCAAAATTTATGTTAAGCATGATCACTAGTTCACTACTTAACTGCACTTAAACATTTTACAGTATGTAGCTAACAATGTCATACTGAACAGAGTCAGGATCACGTGTCTAATTAAAGCAAAACTGACAACATCAAACTGAATAGCACATATTTAATCAACAGACCTTGGATTGTAAGAAATGTGAAAACCACTTCTATGTTTCAAGGAATCAGATATAGCAGACAATATATGCCGCTTTGCACTGTCGCAACTGAAATCTTCAAAAAGGGCCTCATTCTTAAGCTGAACGGCTCTCCTTACGCCCAGTCTTAGTTCACCATCATCGCCTCTACAAAGGTAAAAGAAAAACTTTAAGTCAATAAAGATATGCAATGCACCTATTGCTACCACATTGTTCATGTGCTTACCGGAGAAACAAGACTGCATCCCCTGAAACCAGTTTCTTTTTATTAACAAATGAACTCCATCCAGTTGTCAACAGATGCCTACGAGGCTGACCTGGAAGCAAAGCAATTTCATCACTTGGTTGAACTTGAAAATGACAGCACTTCTATCAATTATAACAATTCACAATGATGATACAAGCAACGCCAAGATCAGTAATCAGCTTCCACCACTATTTCAAAGACACTAATTCTTGTAAGAAACAAGACACTGCTTGAGTAAAGCAAGCAATCTTCAGACAGCGCACAATGTTCCAAGACATATATATCAATATGGTAACAAACACATAATAGAAGCTACAAAACACTAGTAGAATGCGAGCCAGAATTTATATCAGTATGATTTTGCAAATGCAAAAGAAAGGAAAAAATTAGTGTCCTGAAATAGAAACTCCAAAGTATTGGAGCTACATCTGCTACACATTTTATATAGATTACTAAAATAAAATGTTCATCCAAGATTTAGGCTAGGTACACACGTTTTAAAAGAGATAACACACTAAAAGAGATTTTAGCATTGGTCAGTATTGGCCTCGAACCAAAAAAAAATGGAAGTAAGCAAGCAACTTGTAAAAAGGGCATTGTTCACTCCGTCTCTAGTAAAACTGATCTTACCCCTATAAATATGGCGAAACTTCCACTTAGTTCCATGCAAATCCTTGGCAACAAGCTCTTGAGAAGGCCTGAGTAGATTATAATCCTACCAAGAAAGACAAACCAAAAGCAGTTAGTCCTGAAGCACAAGGCAACGATCAGTTTCAAGAGCCAAATGGCACAATGAAAGATTTATTCATATCACCAGCGGCGGGAAACAGTCCTCAGCAGCTCGGCGAGGAACAGAGAACCCTCCATGCGTGCTTGTGTCAGAGGCTGTAAGCGTTTTGCAGAACATGTGCAGCATCCGGGACTTCCTTTCAGCATCAAAATCCTCCATGTCATCTTCCCCTCCAACTCCACCACCACACAGATTTCTCCCAAATGCCTGAACGAACAAAATTTGGAGCTGATGCATTAAACATGACAAGAGAAATACTTTCCATATTCCTCTGGCAATGAATCCTACATTCTATCCTTGTTCATTATAGCTGACTGCTACTGCTACGGAAGTAGTATGCTAGGCATGCTAAATGAAACCACATTACATCGAGATGCCTATCCAATGAAGAGCTCAACAATAAAATTACAAAAAATAAAAATGCCTATTCCATCGATGGCTGGCGCCTCCCATTCCCAAATCAACCTGAGCGGGCAAAGCCAAAAAAAGGCACACGCACGCATTACAAATGCTCACACTCACACCACATCGAGACCTGAAAACAAATCAGGTCCGACACATTTGACACCCGAAAAATCTTATCCAAGCATGGGGAAACATGAATCCCCCGATCCCCATGAGCACACGAATCTAATCGGGTGAGTTTGATCAGATTTTTACCTCGCCCTCCGCCACCAGCGCCAGCCGCGCGTACACCTCATCCGTCGCCGCATCCGCCTGCACACAGCCATGCGAGCCTCGTCATAAAAAACAATGGAGCCCAAATACATTCGCCGCATCCCCAAAACACCTCACAGATATGGCGCAGTTATGCTGCACTCACGCATAGCTCGACGTCCGCGACGCGGCACACCACGTGCGGCGGCAGGTCCGCCGCGACGTCCCCGCCGCCGGCCGCCGCGAGGTGGCCCTGGGGCAGGTACACGACCAAACTGCCCCGCCGCGGCAGCGCGACGACGGGCCCCGCGCACGCGTGCCACAGCTCCCGGCACACCGCCGGCGGCGGGCGCCGCTCCTCGCCCTCGCCGTCCACCATGTTCAGATCGATGCCCATCGCGCGCGCCGCCACCACTAGGGTTCCGGCTCCTGTTGCGGCCCCCGCGGTAGTGCGCCCGTGCGGTTCGCCGGTCGGCCCCCTCCAGGACAAGCCGGTTAAAAGGCGGAGCCGACCGCGACCCGGCGGTGAGGAGGAGAGGAGGCGGAGGACGAGGAGGATGAGCGCCCCATTAATGCCTCCGGGGCCGTCGCGCTCCAGCCATCTCCTTCTCAGTCAGTCACTCAGTCAGTCAGTCAGGCCCCCCCATGCCGCTCTGCTCCTGCGGCGACCGCGCTCTCCCTCCCCCTTCCCGGCTCCCCCCGCCTCGGCTGCCGCGATCGATGCTGGTCGCTGTTGCTTCCGCTGCCGCTGCGTCACTGTGGCTAGCCTGCGACGTCCATGTCTTTATGACGCCCCTGTTTCGTGAGATGCTGCTGGTGATGTGAAGTGAAGCCAAGGTGAGGTGGGGGTGAGGTGAGGTGTGCCGTGTGCGGGTAGTGGGAGGAGCCGAGGAGAGGAGGGGGAGAGCCACTGACTGGGGTGAGGTGAGGTGAGGGGGATGGATTGGACGGGCTGTTTCTTTTTGCCCTTGGGCGCCGGGTTTTTTTTTTAGCCTTCTGCTGCCGATGCGCTGCTGCGGAGTGGAGTGGCACGGCGGCCCTGCGCTGCTGTTGCGCGCTTACTGGCCACCGTGCGCGGCCGCACCGCCGCAGCCAGCAGGCTAGCGGCCTGCTGCTGCTTTGGGCTGCCACTGTTCCCTCGCCAGGAGGCCACCCGCCAGCGCCTCGGGGAAAGAGCGTGCAGGGCTCTCCTCTCTCGCGTTACTCCGCCTACTGATTTCTCATGGCCAAGTTGCAAGTTGCAACGGTGCGATTTCGGGCTTCCGGACGTGGTTTTGACCTGGACTTCGTCTCAGCTCGTCTGATCGGATTAGGGCATTAGTAGCTTCGAGCCGTGCCTACCTTTCTAGGGAGCAGCCGCTGCACTTTGCAGGGGGTGAATAGTGTTCGTAGCTCTCAGGAGATGGTCTGTATCTGTGGGTCATATATGCAACGCAGTCGATCGAATGGCTTTAACCCAATGTCAAATTGGACCTTAAAGTTGATTTTGTAATCACAGTAGCATTTTCGTTTGTATTTGTGAATAATTATTCAAACATTGATTAATTAAGTTCAAAGTACAATAAAATTATGCAATTAGTTTTTGATTTCATTTACATTTAGTACTCCATACATGTGCCGACATTTTAATGTGATGAAAATCCTCTTTTTGCATAGTGATTTTTGGGGTGAAATTTAGAAACTAAGCCCTAGTTTAGATGCAAATTTGGGGTGCAAACTTGGGGTATGAGGTCACTTCGCCATAAATGCGTCATTGTACCATTTTCGTTTGTATGTGTGAAAAATTGTCCAAAAATTGATTAATTAGGCTCAAAATGTTCGTCTCATAGAGTACAACAAAAATGTGTAATTAGTTTTTGATTTTATCTACATTTAGTACTACATGTATGGACCGACATTTTGATGTGATGGAAATCTTTTTTTTACATAGTAAATTTTGGGGTGCCAATTTTGCATCTAAACAGCTCCTACGGCTCCGGGTCTGAGGTAGGAGCAGCGGCTGCGCTGCTTGCCTGCTTCCATGCCGTGGATGGACACGTATTAAATGGCCGCCATGTCTCCGCCGGTGCGCTTCAATGCAAAAGCCAGCAGTCGACGGACGGATCTGACCGACCCAGTCGCAATCAATGGCCAGTAAGTACACACCAAGTGATTAAGTAATGAGTGTGCCTCATCACCGCCACGGTCCCGCGGCCTCGCGCGCAGACCACGGCCTGTCCGTTTCGCCGCCGTGCGAGACAGGGAACCGACGCCGGTAGCAAGTAGGAGCAGCAGCAACTGGTGTGGTGCGCCGTCCCCCTCGTCACCCGCGCAACAAAGCGGCGTGGTGGCGTGGCCATACGGGAACCGGGGAAACGTGGTAGGATCGGCCCGTTTTGCTTCATGCCGCTTGCCAGTAGCCACTACGCCCACTACATACCCCCGTCCACCGGCAGCCGCCGTGTGCTCCCGCGCACTGCACATCGACGCCGACGTCCACATGTATTTGTAGCGTACAGAAAACGGTGGGGGGAAGGCTTTGCCAGCACTGTTTGTACGTACGCCAAGGAATCCACCAGACCGCCACTGTTCACGTACCGCCGTGCGATGTACCTGGTTGGACGCGCTGGGCCTTTCCCGGCACTGCCGCTGAGATCAGCCGAGCCTGGTTCGTGTGGTGAGACTAGACTGACCGGTGAGCGGCGTAAAACCGTAAAAAGGGGAGGAAGTCACCGTGGCCGTGGGGCATCCAGAAAAGGAACGGAGCCGTCAAATCGTCGCGGTTCCCGCGCCTTGGTTTACCTTTACCCACAGGCTTCCTTCCTGGTTTTGCTCTCAACTTTAACGTTGTAAAATTAAAATTTTATTATAGCATTTCGTTTGTATTTATAAATAATTATTCAAATATTGATTAATTAGACTCAAAATGTTCGTCTTGCAAAGTATAATAAAACTGTGTAATTAATTTTTAATTTCATCTATATTTAATACTTATGTTCTGATATTTTGATGTGATGAAAATTTTTGTTTTTATAGTGGAATTTGGAGTGAAATTTAGAAACTTAAAAACCTTTCACTATTTACCGGTCGTGTGGGACCAACAGCAGCTCTGGCGCGGGCAGCAGCTATCCCAAGGGGCGCTCCCCTCCCCCGTCATCCCGTGCACGGCGCTCACGTTTTGTACGGGTGGTCTGCTCTGGTGCTGGTCTTCCCCCCGTTTCTACCCCTCTCTCCTTTACGGCTTTACCCCACGCCTCCGCTCACATTCAGCCCTCTAGTTCCAAAAAGCAACATTAAAGTCACTGTATAAAAAGAATATTCTCGTCACATCAAAATATCGGTCCATGCATAAAGTAATAAATGTAGATGAAATCAAAAATTAACCGTACAGTTTTGTTGTACTCTGCGAGACGAACATTTTAAACCTAATTAATTAATTTTTGGACAATTTTTCACACATACAATGACACAATGATTACGGAGTGACCTAAACCCCTAGTTCCCCGCCCCTATTTTGGATCTAAACGAGTCCTGCTTTGCTCGTCTTTTCGAACGCGGGGGGAGGGCAGGCAGAAGCCGACGCGGGGCGACGGGGGAGGGGGACGACGCCTTTTGCAGCTAGCGATGCGTTCGCGGAGGCCGTAGCGCATCGCTGCGCTGCCTGCTGATGGCTTTGCCTGTGGGGGCACCGCAGACCGCACGGCACGGGCCACGGGTGGCACATCGGGTGACAAGACATAGAGCCGTTCTGCTTGCGCGCGGGGCCCCCGCGGGTCGTGTCCGCTTTCCCGGTAGGGTTCTAGGCGTCTAGCCGGCCAGGGCGCGATTCGTCTCGTCCTCTCATCCACGGCTTGGGCAGTGGTGGGGATGGCCCGCGTGCCGCGTCCCCCTCTCGGCTCGCGCCGTTCTTTGGATCCGTCCGGCCGGTTGCTTTCGTGTTTACGGATGCTGCTGGTGGTGGTGGGACCTGTCTAGTAGTAAGCTCCTGTCTTCTCGGTTAACAACTCTTCACGTGCGATGAAAAGGGCCCTCTTCATCAAAATGTAAAGCGGTGACCGGTGATGTGCTCCTCCGATCCTCCGGTTCCCTAGCTCGCAGGCGATGTGAGTTTGGGATATTTTCTTTTAGAATTTAGCGGAACTCTGTTTTTCCAGAGAACCTTTGGGTGATTGTACACGTCGACATCCAGAGCACGTTTGGTTTATAACCAATCTTTTCCCAACCAAATATTGGCTTGTCCATGCTCCATTGGTGGCTGTTTGGAATGACGCCGATTTTTTGGCTCGCCAAGCCCACAAACCTAGCTCGTGAGGACGTCCCGTTCATTTTCTCGCCTGAGCGTTGGCGAAGCGCGGGCGGCTGAAACGTCCGCCAAATATTTGGTGCGCCAACAATTGGCAGGGTTGGGCTGGGCAAAATCCAAACGTGCCCGGGGGATTGTAGAGTTATGGGTGCTCTTGCCCTCATTTATTGAACAAGTGTACTGCGTCCGGTGGCGGGTGCGTTAAGAGGGATTATTTATAGTTCACCGACTGCCGGACCAGGAAAAGGAATCCGTGCACTTTGCATGGTCAGCGGTGACCACAGAAATCATGTGCCAAATATGCTGAGGCCTGAAGTGTGGATATCTACTTTCTAACGAACTTGGCCAACCGGAGCCAGTATACTCGGTAAATTACCGTAACGGTGCCGCAATAATCCTCACTGCTATGAACACACAGGCCGTCTGTTTTCCCAACCTGCAACATATCGTGCATTTCCTTAATCCTTGGCCATTCGATCAACGCATCCAATGGCCTAGGTTTCGATCTGTGCACCTGCTAGCAGCTACCAGCCTTGTGCTTTTTTTTAGAATTAACCTTGTGAAAAGTTCTGGATGCACATGTAGCACAGCTGCCGCAAAGGCCTAATGGCCCATGTAAAGGCCCAAGACAACAAGGTCACATATAATGCACATGAGTGGGAAGAGGGCGTAATGGCACATTGCAGAGGCCCAAACGAACAAGGCCTCAGTAGGCCGAATCACTGTCCTCAAATGAACAAGTTCTTTAGGGCCGAAAGAACTCACTTGCAGTAGGCCAAATCACTATCCTCAGTAGGCCCAAAATAACTTCTGGGCTAAAAGGAATCTTTAGGGCCTGTAGCGCTTCGTGTGGCAGACGGCAGTCGGACGACGACGACGACGCTGCGCGCGCGCGTGGTGGATCCCGAATTATTCTGGCGGTCGACAAATAAGGCGATCCACCGAGGTGGTGGGCCGGTGGGGCCGTGGGGTTGCGC
Organism: Echinochloa phyllopogon; assembly: GCA_033239725.1. Taxonomy (NCBI): domain Eukaryota; kingdom Viridiplantae; phylum Streptophyta; class Magnoliopsida; order Poales; family Poaceae; genus Echinochloa; species Echinochloa phyllopogon. The sequence goes on from BTCW01000014.1 coordinate 51,163,642, forward strand.
GCGCGTTCTTGATCGGTGAACAGGCAGGCGGCAGCGGCGCAGCGACTGGACGAGCTCGAGCGGCGAGAATGGCGCCACGAGCAACAGCACCGCGAGGAGCGCCGGATTGACCGTCTGAGGGGGGCTTCCGGATGTAAGGTGTGGCCGGGCCGCCGGAGTCGTCGGGAGCATCCTGCTGCTATCTTCTCAGCCGAGACGGTGCGTCGTGTTACTCGTCAATCACGATGGTCCGATGCACGGACACCATGGCAGAGGGTAATCCTTATCCGGCTCCCGGCAAGAGACAAGAGAAGAAATGCAGCTGCCGGGTGTTTGCCGCTTTGGGCTTCAATGATTTCATGTGCCATCGATCTAAAAGCGGCAATCTTTTCTCTCTTTTAGAAAGAGAGGCACTTTCGCTCCGAGATCTGCGCTGGCATGACCAGACGCGCGCCTTGACGGTTGACAGGAGTCCTGCTGGAGTCCCGTAGGTCTGTCACTGCATGACAGTCTGCATCTTCTTGCGAATATGACGTACACATACTGCTCCACGTGAGTACTACCGATCATCGACCTCATAAAACCAACATTATTCGGCGTCGCTTGGGACCAAAGCATACGCCCCATAAACCGCGTGACAACAACTCGAGCTCATGATAAATGATCATGTGCAGCGGGCGATGCGCATTTAAAATCTCACGCTGCCAGGACGCTGCCCAGGCCACAAGCCGCAGCCGGGATTAACCAAATCGCCTGCGCCCTGTTGGCCTGTTCATACCGCACGAGCCATGACTTCCATCAATGCGAGGTGTCTCCCAGGCCTGAGGCCTCACATGCCGGACGCCGCAGCTGCTAGCGTGCACCAAATTTCATCATGCACACCGCGCCAGTGCGCGCGCTCTCCCCGCGATCAACGCCGCGCGCGCGTCCACCCCCAACCTGATCACTCACTCACAAACTCACTCGCACAGTCGCACCCATTTCATCGCATCCTGTTCCAAGATGCCCTCGCCTGTTTCCCATTTGCTTTCTGACACCGCTCGATGCACCAACCCGATTGCCGGCAGCGGCTATAAATAAGTGGGCGCGCGCGGAGACACACGCACAGTGCCGGATCATAGCACGATAGCAGTAGCTCGCTAGCCAACACGCCACCGACGGTCTCCGATGGCTCCAACTGCTCGCTACCTCTTCATTGTGGCCTTAGCGGCCGCGCTCGCCGCCGCGGCGCCCCGCGCGACGTATGCGTGGGGCGGTGGCCGCTTCTTCTTCAGCAAGACCACGCGCGCCGATGGCGCCGCCGTTGAGCCGGTTGGTAGTGGCAGCACCGTGCCGAGCGCGGCGGACCCTAATGCGGCGCCGGCGTTCTCGCGCCCGTCGACCGGCGGCAGCGGCCGCGGGTACGGGCTCTACGGCCGCCCCGAGGAGAACTACCCGCCGGACTACTTCCGCCGCGGCGTGCACCGCAACCCCGAGAAGCTGACGACGACCGCGGCGGCGGCCGACGTGCCGGCCACCGCCGGTAGCGGGAGAGAAGCCGTCCCCGTGGGAGGCGGCCGCGGCCAGCAGTACCCGGAGGACGGCAGCGGCAGGGGCCGGCCGCCGACCAACGTGCCGGCCCGCGCCACCGATGCGACCGAGGAGGAGGCGGCCCCCGTGGGAGGCGCCGGCGGAGACCTCGACGGCGTGCAGCCGTACCCGGAGAACGGCAGCGGCCGGGGCCGGCCGCCGTGGTACTACACGGCCTTCCGCGGCGGCAGGTGGCAGCAGGGGCAGGAGCCGGACTACGGCATGAGCGACACGCGGCTGTACCAGAACGGCCGGTACTACTACGACGTGGACGCCGGCAGGTACGGGTACGGCCGCGAGTCGAACCCCATGCCGACGCGCCCCGAGGAGGAGGACGAGGCGTTCCGCGGCTCCGGGTACGGCCGACCAGGCGGCGCCGGCGACAGGCGCGGGAGGTACGGCAATGCGGCGGCGGGGACGCGCTACCAGCAGTACGGCGACGGCGACGAGTTCGGCAACGGAGCCATGGATCGGAACCCCAACGGCTTCCAGGAGGAAGCAGGCCGGAACGGACGATACATTCCGTGAACGGAAAATGAAGCCTTGTACGGAGTAGTAAGTTGTAACGTGTGCTGCTACCACTAGTAGGTAGTGATCGCATCGTGTGCTGCATCGCAGAGTAATCTTGCTGTGAGTACTCGGAAAGAGAGGGATAGCTTCTCCTCCTCCTCTGCACGCCTACGTGCAGTCCTCCTCATCGTGACGCGACCAATCACCAATGAACGAATAAGCTGTGTCTTCGATCGTATGTGTACAGTGGAACGTGTACTGTATTGCAGATCAAAATGCTATCAACCTCACTACGGCCTTGTTTACATGTCAAATTCCACCCCAAATTCCACTATGCAAAAAGAAGATTCTCATCCCATTAAAATGTCATAGCATATATTAAGTACTAAATGTAGATGAAATCAAAAACTAATTGCACAATTTTGTTGTACTCTACGAGACGAACATTTTGAGCTTAATTAATCAATTTTTGGACAACTTTTTACACGTACAAACGAAATGCTACAGTGGCGCATGCACATGCTACATGTAGTATCTATCCGCCTGTCGGTGCAAAAACGAACCCAAGGTTTTCGAATGATTGATCTCTGCTGCAAATTATTGTGTGTGCCTTTTCCTCGGTTAAAGAAAATCATGCCTTGTCTAGATTCCAAATTCCCACCCCAAAGTTCACTGTGTAAAAAGAAGATTCACATCACATCAAAATGTCATAGCATGCATGAAGTACTAAATGTAGATAAAATTAAAAACTAATTGCACAGTTTTGTTGTACTCTATGAGACGAACATTTTAAACCTAATTAATCAATTTTGGACAATTTTTCACACATATAAACGAAATGCTATAGTAGCGCACGTACTCCAAAAGACCCAAATTTAACTCCAATTCCAGAAACAAGGCCCATGTTCTTCTGCATGCACGAACCTACAGGGGATGACTTTCACTGTCACCAACAGAAAGACACACAACGGCTGTGTTTAGATGAGGTGAAAAGAGGGTGAAAAAGTCATATCGGACACTGTAGCGCACTGAAGCACTTTTTGTTTGTTTGTGGTAAACATTGTCCTATCATAACCTAACTAGGCTCAAAAGATTTGTATCGTTGTGTACATCAAAACTATGCAATTAGTTTTTTTATTTACCCACGTTTAGTGTTCCATGCATGTGTCATTTGCTATATTTAATGTTTCGATGTGATGTTGATGTGATGTCGATGGGATGGAAAGTTTTGGAATTCAAGCAACTAAACACAGCCTCAGGCCACTTCAAATGTTTTTTCCGCGTATATTTTCACAAAGTTTAAGGCTACTGTCGACGCTTTCACGCCGATCCGTACCATAGCATAGATCGCAATAATTTCGTCAGACAATGGGACGAACGACATGTAGGCCATTATTTTGACGTTCCTGTGCGCTTGCATGACAAAACTGCTGACTGTTGAACACTTGGATCCATTCGTTAAATGGTACACCAACCCAGTACCCAACTTTTCATACTCGATCGAAGGCATTCCGTGCGTCTGCAAAGGAGGAGAAAACTGAAACATGAGCAATAATCTTTTCGTCCTTGAAGACATGATTGTTAAATACGGAGTAAAAAGTTTAGAATCCCCACTCTTTAATTTTGCAGGAACATCCGTTCTGAGTACATCGCTCCTTTTTAATCTCATCATTTCAATACTAGAAGCGCAAGATCTAGGCCATTGTTGACAATTTCACTACTTGTCGGCTACTACAGTGTACAATCCACTGCAATGATTTCCTTCAGCGGACATAGGTATGACATGCATCGATCGCAGGCCATAAATTTGACGGTCCACGATGCATGACGAAGCTGTTGACTGCTGCTGAACACTTGGATCGATCTCGTTACACCAACCAGTTTCGTCCCATTGCCACGGCGTACCTGCTGCCACTTTATTTGATTGATGCAACAGATCCTTCGGTCCATTAAACTCGACTCGACCGGCAGCGCCCCAGAACCCAGGCTATCTCCAGTTTCGGCTGAAAAGTGCTTTTCATATCCAGTTGTTGTTCTTGTTCAGCAGCACCAGCAGCTATTATAATCGTATAGTTTGGATGCGTAGGTACTTGGTATATCTGTGTGTGTATTGGTTGCTGGTTAGCCCGCGCCAGTCAGGAACTCGGGATAAGAGGCGCAAGGCCAGGATGGGAATGGGAGCTCTGAGCCTATGCTTAGCTTTGCTGTCCGGTTGTTGATGTGTGTGGACCACACAAGGTAGGTTGGTGCGATGCTCCTAGTTCCTATCCCCTCCCCACGACCCCGCTCGTCTCGCCAAGATTGCCGTGCAACTCAGGTACATTTTTTGTTTCAAAAAAATAAAACTCACGTACGAAAAGGCTCAGAGATCTCACGGGATCACGCGACCAGAAAAAACACCGGGCCGGCCGAGGCGCCACGGAGGCCCATTCGTGCATGGGCCATTGTGTGGTCAAACCAGGCGGCCTGCTGGCTGCCGGACTCCTCCTCTCGTCCATCAATGCAACTGGCCCACCCCACGCACACCCAACACAAAGGCGCCTATCCTGGCCCAGCACGGCCGTAGGGTTTATTGGCATCTTCTTCCCCTGTCGCGCCGGCCACCACAGCGCAGCACAGAACACAGCACCCGCCTGCCTCGCCGCCGCAATGGCCGCCGCCGCCTCTGCTGCGAGGTCCTTCCTCCGATCCAGCGCCACCTCGTCTCTGCGCAGCGCGGCTGCCAGGGCCGCCTCCCGTGCCGGGCCGGCTCCGCTGCCGATGCGGATGCCCACCTCTGCTCCCCGCATCCTCCTAAGGTGCGCGCGATCTTAGGTTTTGTGTCGGTGGAGCCGTCGTCCTTTTGTTTTGTACCCCATTTTGCTGTTTCTGAGTGAATTTTTCTTTGTTTCCTATGGTTTCCGTCCGTAGATCGCCGGTGGAGATGAGCAGCGTGTGCCTCGAGTCCCTGATGCCCATGCACAGCGCCACGGCTTCGGCGCTCATGACGTCGCTTCTCGCAGCCCCGGCCTGCAAGGGATTCGGTTGGCTCTCCGAAGGTGATTTGCAATGCTATCAATCTTGCTTCGCAATGTTAGAATTCAAGTTACTAAAGCCATGAAGCATATCTGTCAGTCGTCAGTCTTTGGAAAAACTGGCGTGTACGCATGACTCTTCAGGCCATTTAAAGTAGCAATAAGAATTTGATTTTTGTTGGAGGTAGTTTTTGTGTTAAGCCCCTGCCGTTTTCAGCAGCAACTTAGCAGATGAAGTTAGTTTTGTGCATCAAAACAAACAGGACTACATTCAAGCTCTTACACTGTGTGGATCACCAACCTAATTCTTATACTCCTCGGACAAAGATTTGATTCAATTTGAATGAATATGAGTTCACATTGCTCTGACTAGTGACTAGACCACCCTGTATATCAAAGTTCCACACAAAACAATATTTGATCCTTTGTAGGATGTCCTAAAAAACTTGTTCTAAACACTGCAAATACGTTGCTTACATCAGATAACCTGGTAGAAACAACTGTTTTAAATCTGTTAGTAACCCTTGGGTTCAATTCCTTTAGATGTTTTTCATGCTTTCCCTGTATAACATGTATTACCGAAATGGCCCATTTTTTCAAGTTAGATGAACGGTTTTGAAATATTTCTATATGAACATGGGTAGGACAATGTGGCACTCCTGCAGTCCTAGTGTTCCTCAAGTTCTCATCTCATAACCACCGTGGAAACTTACACATTTTCTATTTCAAAATTGAAATATGATAATAAAGTTTGTCATGTTGAAATCAATCTTATATTTCCACGTGGTCCTTGTTGTAGGTCAAGATGAAACTAGATGAACTTCAGGGCCCCAAAAGGTGAATAGCTTTAAAGATTCCATCACTAATAACCGTTGATGGCTAGGTTCCATCACTAGTTTATGCGTCGAAATGATTTGCGGAAAGAAGAGCTCATCATTTTTTATTTTATGGAACTGCTTCTAAATTCTTGCATTGTGCACAAATACATTAACATGTAAACATTCAGTGCAATATGGGAAAAAAAGAACTCTACATTGTTATGATGATCCGTACAGTGTTTGAGCTAGGTCCTTTTTATTGTTCCTTCTATCCATGCAAAATGATTTCGCCTAGGAGCTTCCGTGCCACAATTTGTATGCCTATTGTCATTTCGCACACTCAGTTATTGAAGTTTTGGACCTTTTGACCGATACAAGTGATTTCATTCACAAATTAAGTAGTGCCCTTGGTTGTGTTGAAGTCGAACTGTTCATGAATTCAGCATGAGAAAAAAAAAGTTTCTAAATACAGCTTCATTAATTAAAATTTTGAGTTAAAAAGGAGACTGATTCTTTTGTATTCGCCCAGCTGGCAATGATGACGTGTGACAATATCTAGGCGGAACGTAGCAGATTATTACCCCGCCACCTCAGATCTACAGGTCTGGCATGATTTTAAGGAACATCAATGGCAACATATGTTTATTACAATTTTCTATCAATTTTCCATGATGCCCAATGTGCCAGTTGATTTTGATAGAAACAGTGAACAATTAGGCTACTAAACTCAATAAAATATTATTACGTTTGTACTGTATTTGTTTTCTTGACTTTATTTTATATCTCTATAGGCCTGTGATTAGTGCGATGGAGGTCATCTTGGATGAAGACTAGCCCCTTTTTTTTGCCATATCTGTTACCTTGGTTTTGTCCATGATAAATGGACATAGAGCAGAAGTAGCTTTTATGGCTGTCGAACTTTTATCGTGTCAATAAAGAGCTGGAGCTCAGGTTATTTGTGTTTCTATTTGTAGATGGATGATCTGTCGTTATTGGAGCCCTGCAGTGATGGTAGCTGGTCTGGATTACGGACTACCACCCTATGAATTTAAAGTACTTGTTCGGCGTCTCAGTTAAAATATTTTGTGCTCTGGGATTCCAGTTTGTATAAGCACTTACGGAATTATTTCTGAGATCCTTTGGTGTGTGTCTAATAGATATTGGTCTTGACGATCCGCTTGATTATGCAGATGTGGAATGAATAAATTTAACAGGAAGATTCTGCTGATTTGTGTGGTTTGCTCCCGGCATAGTATATTTAACTGCTGATGTAGCTTCTCAAGTTAGAATTACAGATTATCTGCACGAGAACCGCATGGTTTCAGCGATTGGTACGCTGGCGCACTTATAACCTGCTCTAGGGCGTCTCTCTACCGAAAGCTGTTCAGTGTGTAGGTGCATTATTCCAGCGGCACAAAGTAGTTGTCTACAGATTTCACAGCATCTACTTAATAATTTTCAAATTTATTTTCTGACTGTCCCCGAATCATTTCTGCTAAATCGTTATACCGGCATTTAGCCCACCAAGGCTGAGCATAGTAGGCGAGTACTCAAAATAAATACTCACACAACGGGGTCCTTCTCAGATCAAATACTCGCACAGAACGGGTATATATGGGGCACACGATTTAATAGCACAGTATTTGAAATAGAAAACCCAGATATCTCAGACAGATCAATCCATTCGGAAGAGCTCAAGAACCATTAGCGTATTAACTGCTCAGCACCGTCACATTTGATGATATAACCTCAATGCCGCAGCAACTAATATCCATTGACAGACATAAAATGCATGATAACGATGAACTTGCACTAGTTCGACCCAACAGCCCCAATCTACTACATAGCTCCTTCATCTTCTCAAGTCTCTCATTCTTGCTGCAACAGGTAGATTTCTTTTTTACCAGCAGGAGTTCTGTTTAATGAATGATCAACAAGACCTTCACTCGGCAACATTGACAAGCTCATATTCCACAAGTGAGAGATTGTTGTCCTCCTTCACACTGAAGCTTGCTGGTTCAGTGACTTCGATGCGGCCCCATTTGTCCACAGCAAGCCTCATTGAACCTTTGAACATATCAATCTTTGCATTGCGGATGATAACAGTGCTTTCAGGCTTCAACAAGTCAACTGAGGAAAGGCAATACTCTTGTTAGATATCATCCCCATGTATAAGTATATAACCATGAACTATAAATCTTTCAGGTAGTATTTGTGCGTTTATGAAGCATATTAGCAATAGCAATCATAGTTGAAGAATGTAAGCTGACACTATCTGAGTTCTAATGCACGTCAGCTTAGGACTGCAATTTTCAGCTAACAGCCTATAATGTTATCATCACAATGGACACAGAACTAAGATTCGAGAGCACTGACGGACAGTCAGATGTCGGAAATAATGTAATAATCTTGTAAACACTCAAGACAGCATATTTCAGAGCCTGTACCGGTATGCTTACATGGAAATTTGATTGACAAGTGAGAGAGGGTGAATGTGGGGAGCTCATAGCATTCAACAAAGGGTGCCGCTTTCATTTCTAGTGAAAGTAGAACAGAAGTACCAAGTATATTATAGTGCAAGAACCAAGGCCACATGTGGCATTTTAGCCTTAGTGAAACAGAAATTTTGCAGCAGAAAGAGTTGCTATTAGACGTGGCGAAGCAGCACTTTTATATTATAAGAAACTACAAAGAAACATCCATGTGGGTCCCATTTGATGAAAAAGTTTTAACAGGATGTCACACCTTCAAGGTTCAATTTATCACTTCAATACTGCCTCTGGTCCAAATCTATGTCCACATTGACAAGGTCTCAAAACTAAAAATATGTATGAAATATATTATTCATATAGAAAGGAGTTATAAATTATGAAAGCGTTTTTCATGATGAACTTAGCAAGATTAACTCATGTTGTCAATCCATATACTTTATTAGTTAGATAATTATGACCAAAACTGTGGTAAGACAGTACTAGTATTTTGATCAGAGGCAGTTATTCCTTAGGATCGTTATTACGTTTGACTAACATCGACCCTAGAAGTAATTATGTTTGAGATAGGTAATATTCTTTGAGATCAAATTTTAAGTACTCATAATCCAGTTACAAGGATCATTGCATTACTGATTATCACTAAACAAGGATAAAACTGTGCGCGTATAGCATACAAATTAGATCATACTGGAGTACTAAACTGCAGTTTTTGCTGTGCTAAGAAACGAAGCAGTACACGTATCGGGTGCAATGTACTGGTCTAATCGTAAGCACGCCGCTCCAACCGATCTCTCAAGGCGAACGATTGCTAGCAAGTCACAAGTGAAAGCGCATGGCATCAAATCAAAATAACAGATTACTGCACCAACAGAGGGGGATCGTACCCTGCTCGTTGCGGGCGGTGAAGAGGATGCAGCCGGTCTCGTCGCCGATGAGGCACTCGGCGATCCTGGTGGGCCGCGCCGCCGGGCCGGCGGCGGCAGCGCCGGGCCGCCCCTTCTGGAGGACGGTCTTGGAGCTGAGCACCTTGGCGTTGAGCGTGTGGCCGGCCGTGCCGGGCTTGAGCTGGTCCACCTTGACGAAGACCGGCTTCCGCTTCGCCGCCGCCGTGGCCATGGGGGTGTCGGATGAAGATAGGAATAGGATCAGAGGACGCGGAGGGTGTGACCAAACCCTAGATGGGGAGGATTTAATAGAGGAGGGGGTGATCCAGGCGTTATCATTACCATAGCCAATAGGATAGATGGGGCTATTTTACCACTTTCTCCTCCTTTCCGTAAAGCTTTTAAAAAGTTCATATCATTGGAAAATACGGTCTTATCTTAGACATAATATATGCCACGCATGCCAAAGTTCTCTTCTAGATGTTTTGGGAGGGTTTTAAATTCAAAGGTGAAAGGGTATTTGTCTCGATAATCATATCTTTGTGCTCAAAATAGTACATGTTAAATATTTTTTCCTCAAACTAGTTGTTGTGGCCTGGCCCATACAACATAAAAGGTGCATTAGCACGGAGATGTGAATTTCTCGTTCCTCTTTTCTATGGGTTTGGTATTCTACATTTTTATGGGCTTGATTGGCGTGGTGTGGAGTATGAGACAAAAATTGACTCGATGTACCACGCGAAAGGAATTAAGGTTATCACCCATGGTTCACATGATTGGTCGTCTCATATAACCTCGTCGCCGCCACTCCCTCTCACTCACTCGCCATTCTGCCCACTTCCCCCCTCCTTCTCTGCTCTTCTCCTTACTTCATCTTTGATATTCTTCTCATCAAATCCATGCCAGTCCTAGCCTTTTCTGCTCTGTCTACTTTGTGTTTACAACGCTAATTTTTTGAAGATCTTGTACATACAGGCAAGTAATTGCTTCTTTCCCCATCCTTTTCCCTTGCTTTTCCAGTCCATTTACCCTAAAACATGACGAAATTCTCATGGCATCCCTCAATTTCTTCTCATATATGCAGCATACGACTAGATTGAGTGGTTGGCTTGTTTGAAGGTATAATAGGTAAGTTATTTATATAGGATATTGATTTGGGCTTTCTTCTAGACACTTTTGTGAGATTTTGATAGTTGAAATCCTTTCTCTTTTTACAGGATTGCAGATCTGTGTCTTCTTAAACAACCCCCCCTATCCTGTCCGCTATATAGTTTCTGCTATTGCCATGGTAAGTACTCCCTCCGGTATCATATTAGAAGTCGTTTAGGACAGCGACATGGTCACCAAAGCACAACTTTGACTTCACTTTTCTATAAAAATATTTCTTGAAAAGTTATGTATGTATATTTTTATGAAAGTAATTTTCAAGACCAATCTATTTATGTGATTTTCACATTTTCAAATTCAACGACTTAAATGTTATTCATGATTTATATTCCCAATGTTTGACTCAAACCTTGTCCAAAACGACTTCTAATACGATACCGGAGGGAGTATATGAATATACCCTTCTCAAGATTATGGATATGGTTATGCCCTCCAAATGCTATATTTGTGATTGAAATGATGTTAATGATTGTCAATGACTAAATCCACCCTCTTAACCACTCTCCATGAATCTTCGATTCGTGGTAGTCAATAATGTTTATGTTAAAATCTAAGGATACGTCAATGACGAAGGTAATGACATGCGTCTATAAATCTGTGTATTTGTACATGCCAATAATATTGTGCCCGAAATTGCTTTTAATGTGGCCTCCATATGTTATATGTAGTGGTAGTAAGTGGTAATTTTAGTATAGAGTAAAGTACGTGGCGGTCCTTAAACTTTCTTGGTTGTGTCACCCCAGTCCTTGAACTCGTAAACTGTAGATTTGGCTCCCTAAACTCAGCTTTGGGTGTCATCCCGGTCGCCAAACTTACAATTTACATATTTGACTCCTTAAACTTAAGTTTCGGGTGTCATCTATGTACATATACTTTGAAATACAATGGCTAGCCAATGATGAAAGTCAAAGCAGTTAGAAAAATAAAATTAGGATATGTGTTTTTAGTTTCGAAACTAGGTACGATGATTGTCAGAGGTTTTGGGAGTATCTCAAAAGTGCCTGGAGCCCAACATCATCCACGCTTCAGGTCTACCTTCATCAAGCTAGTGCAACCAATGGGAATGGAGTTAATCCACGAAGCATAGAGACGAATTATTAGAGAAAAATAACTGAATATATAAGAATCTTTCAATTACCCTCATCGTTAATATGGCAATGAGTGAGGTTAATCTCCTTAAGATGGGAGTACTAGGTTGCAATTCTCTCTAGTCCCTTCTCATTTTCATTCCAAATTGACTTTCGAAAAGAAAATAACTAATATAATTATTTCTGGTCAAATAATCAGTATTTTTACAGTGGACCTAGATGACACCAGAAGCTAAGTTTAGAGAGCTAAATATGCAATTTGAGAGTTCAAGGACCAAAACGACACCCGAAGCTAAGTTTAAGGAGCCAAATATGCAATTTGCAAGTTCAGGGACCGGGGTGACATACCCGAAAAAGTTTAAGGACCGGCCATGTACTTTACTCTTTAGTATACATGTGGGAGGGGAGGTGTCCAATGCTAGAACTTTGTAATACCTTTTTTTCCATATTGTGTTGGGGCGGGGGGGGGGGGGGGGTAGGTTGGCAAAATTAAGGGAGGAGAAAAACATCATATCACAATAAATTATAAAGAAAATATGTGATTATTTATTTGGTGAATCACAAAGAATGGTGTTGCTCATATTGTCCTACACTAAGCTCCACCTTTGGTGGTAATGGAACAAATTAAACTATCCTTGCATATATGCTTTTTAAACAGTTTTAGGATATCCAGCCAAGCCAACAACTTCACTAGTTTTTCTTTATGGCTTGGTTAAATGAAAACGTAGAACCAATTAAACTGCTAGTGGGGGCCTAACTTTTTGGTATGAGCTATGCTAGGCTGAGCAGGAAACTAATCACATTCTAGTAGTTTATTATGTTCCTCTTCATCTGAAAACTCTCTCTCTATTTGTTATGCTCCTAAGTCCTGACTCCTCTTGGGATCATTTAGGCCATATTGGTTAATCCCTGTATGGAAGAGATTGAGACATATTAGTTCCCCTACAAGCCACCTAGGCATTTAAACCTCCTGAATCCCTCTCATCTTAGGATTAACTGAACTAGCATTATGGAGTTGAGAAGATGCTCCATGCCAAGACAGAGAGAAAGGTGTTTCAGCTCTACCGAGTATCCCTCTATTCGAAACTTAAGGCAGTATTGATCTTAAGGGCAGCTCCAATGCTACGATCGATCGCTGCTGCACAGAGAAGCGAACAAAAGTTTTGTTCGGCTCTCCAGGAAAGTCCATAGCAAGGTTTATAGATAAAGCATCCGAAAGTTACTGGGATTACCAGTTTACAATAAAGCACACACCGCTCGAAGAGCAGCATCCAACCGACCCGTAACGGGACCTTCTAGGCCGCGCGTCAGCGATAAGTAGAAACTACTCACGACGAACAAACTAAAGGGCCAAGAGACCATTACAAAATCGACTGGACCCGACCTTCCGCGGAGCCTACGACTCCACCACGAACGGCTACAGGAAACAATCCAAACAGCGCATTCAGGAAGGCAAAGGCGCGACGGCGCTAGCGTTTGGTTTTCACCACGGAGAGCTTTCACGAACCGCCGTTGAACGAAATCTTACAGACAACGCCCTCAGGAGAGCAGAGCAAAGGCCGTTGCCCGACCCAACCCGACCCCAGATCGAAGCTTACGCTTGAGGACCTCCGCTCGACGAACCGAAAGTGCCTGGACCGAACCCACTCGCTTGCCTCCACTGCCCACCGTCACAACCGCCGAAGCTCGCCACTGGGTCCTATATGCACCCGATTGCAACACCCGACACCTCGGGGAGGTTTGGGGCCTCGATGACCCCAAATATCATGTCGTCCCCTCAATGAGACGGCACCGTGCTACGCAGAGTGAGAGCACAACCATGGATCCGGCGGCAGAAATTTGACGGCGCTACGGGACCGGCTTTGTCGGCAACGCGAAAATGAAGGCGGCACCGCCACCTATGATGAAGCCGCAAGAGGAGCCAGGGCGAGGGACGACATCTCCCCAGACGCTGCCACCGTCAGGAAAATGCCAGTGCCAGCCCCGCCCCCGATCGGAGGCGCTGTCAACGAAGGTAAGTCACCAGGCCGCCACCACGCGCGGTATCCGCCGCCCCAGCCCCGCCAACGAAGCCCGCCACTCCGGTCAGCACCGGCGGGTCCCGGGGCACCAACCTAGGGGGCGAGCCCTTATCTTCGGCCGCTCCAGAAGCGCCTCACCGGAGACGAGCCGAGGCCGACACGCCGGGCGGCCGCGTCGTCCAACGCGCGCAGGACGCCACGCACGCCCGCGCCCGGCCGTCGCACGCCCCAGGCAGGCCTCGGCGCAGAGGCCCGCACGCCGAAGCCCGCGCCCGCTCCGGCCCGCACCGGCCGCCGTCGCCGTCACCAACCAGTGCGGTGCCGCCTTCCACTCACAAGAGCGCGCCCACCGCGCGGCCACCGGATCCGGCCCGGGCGACCCCGGATCCGTGGCCTCCCGTCCCCGCCGCCGTGTAATGGTGCCGCGCCAGTGAGGAGCCTCCGGGGATCTTGGCGGCCGCGCCCGCGCCGAAACACCGGAGATGGATGTGGGAGGCCACGCCACCACCTTCCCCACGGGCTGCCTGGACTTCCTGGCAACCCGCTCGGGGGGGGGGGGGGGGGGGGTCGAGGTCTTGGGCGGCGGCGGCTAGGGTTTGGAGGCGCGCGCGTCGCCTGCGTCGGAAGGGACGCGCCCGCTCAGGGCCTTCCAGTTCGGTTCCCCTCCAATCTTTTATTATTACTGGATCAAAAACTTTGACTGCACTTCACGAACTCTTTGTTCGGCTCTCGCAGCGTGGGTGTGGATCAGTGGAATCCATTTGCAGTAAAAAAAACTGAGGACCTCTATTCGACCTCACTTGCTGCCGTGTAGGATATTGGTATGAGTGGGTGCACAGCCAGAGCAAGAAATGATTCTTTAATCAGTAGCGCTCGACTTATGAGGCGTTTAGTTTCCAAATTTTACTATGCAAAAAGAAGATTTTTATTACATCAAATATCGGCACATACATTGAGTACTAAATGTAGATGAAATCAAAAACTAGTCGTACAATTTTGTTGTACTTTACGAGATAAACATTTTAAGCCTAATTAATCAATGTTTGGACAATTATTCACAAATATAAACGAAATGCTACGGTGTCGTATTTGACATTTAAAGACCGATGCTCACTAACTGTGTTTGGTTTTCAGCGCATATTGTTCGATTTTTCTTCACACTGGAGCTGGCGTAAGATGGTGTTGAGTGCAACTCACAAGTGTGTAGCCTATAAAGGCATGCGCAATGCAAGTTGCTTAGGGCAGTCCTAATCCATGATGTCCATAGGTAGTGTCCATGATACCATGTTAGCAAGACACTACTTTAGACATTGTGTTCTCCAATCCATAATTTTTTAGTGTGGGTACTTAGTAAATTCATCATCTCTCCTCTCCACCAATCGTTTTTGTTTTTTATCTATAATAAATACACTATCATCTCCCAATCCAAACTTGGTAGTGTCTTGTGCATAGATTCTCGTGTAGAAACTGGATCTTGCATGAGACTAGTGTCTTGCTCTTTTTCCCTCTCTCCTATTTAATGTAGCGTCACGTAAACCATGTGTCACCCTATTTAATGTTATGAAAACCATCCTAGTTGGTGGGTTGGAACCGCCCTTATGACGCCGGTGAGAGTGTTATCACAACATTAAGTGCAGCTATAAAAGGTAATCATTACAATGCAAACATGTGCTTAAATAGCCTCGTCTAGCCCACCTATTAATTTTTTAGGGAAGGCTCAACCATCATGTTGGACCTTCTTCGATGGTTACCGCTTACCTAGCTTATAGAATATTTTTTATATTTTAATAGAAGTCCCTTCTAGCGTATTGTACAACGATTTGTGCAAGCATATATAGATTTAACCATCACAGTGTGTTCAAGCATGGCCCTTACAAAAGCATCGCATGATAATCTTCTGACACAAGCTTTGATCATCCATTACCTCCCTACCCTTGACGTGCAAGGAAGCAGCAACTCATCCTTTCTTTTTCTCCGAAGAAATCCGTACTTGTTTCATATCCGTATCCGGCCCCGAAAAGTTATGGAAGCCGCCAAACCACTCCAACCCCGCTGCATGTCACACTCTTGCGTTGATAGAACAGATACCGCGACCACGTGAACCACCGTGGCAAAGGCCAAGGGCGGTCGAGCCAGAGCCACCGGTGCGGTAACCGGGCCTGGAGCTAGAGCTGGAGCGCATGCGGGCTTGTTTGCTTCAGACCCTGAAAAAGCTGCCTGGGGCGGTCAGGCGTCCGATTTTGCTTGCCTGCGGCTGGATGCTGCTGCCTGGCGCAGGCACATTTTCCAGTACGCCATGCGGCGGCGTCTTTCAGCCACAAAACTGCGGACCCGGCGACCGAGAGATAACTGAAACGAGCGTCAACTCGTTCGTTGTGGTCGGCTGTTACACCGGGACGACAGGACAGATACGATGGCTGTTAATGTACCGCCGGTTTCCTCAGACAAATTGCCCACTCATCTGAGTAGCCAGCTCCAGGAAAATTCCTCCCAGCAACCTTTTATACCTCCAGCCGGGCATTATCATTCACATCCACACACCATTTTCTAGCACAAACAAAAGATGGAGCCATCCAGCGAGGCCAACAGATAATTCACCAGAGCTCACCGGTGGTGCTGCAACAGAATCAGCTACACACAACTAGCTCTAACAATTTACAAAAGAAATGAAGATCTGCATTGCCAAAAGCACAAATCTGGACAACTAAGCTAGATAGATAAAGCTACCAAAAGAGTTCAACTTGGATCTAAGCTATATCAGTAAGCAGAAAGCCCTTCCGCCAATGAATTGGGAAGCTGTACATAGGAGATGGAGCACTGCTACACGCCCTGCACCGCAAGTCCGCAACAATCTGGTTAGAAACCTGTTCAAGGAAACAGTCAGCACTCAGCAACTGAACATCTGAAACTAAAAGGTCATGTTATGGTATCTCCAGTTGCAAGTATAACACAGTTAAGACCTGCTACCAGCATGGCTATTTTCCATATGTTGAGGATTATTCTGCACTTATTGTGCGATCACAAAACAAAGATTTAGTTCAAGTTTTGGATGCCATTTCACTTTGTTAAATGAAAGCACTACCCAGCTTTAGTTGGCTGTTAGGTTATGGTTATCTGCAACTAATATATGTTAATCACAGATCTAGTTCGATTTACGTTCCATTTAAATTATCATATGATGAAGGCAGTATCGAGCTTTAGTTGGCTATTGTGCTATCTGGAGCTAGTAGTATTGCAATGCAGACTGATTAACAAATCAAGAGAGCAACTACTGATTCGTTCACTAATTAATGCATTGGAAGGTTACATTAACTATGAGCAAAGCATATAACAGTGAGGTGTAAAATATTAGAGGTCAGATCACTTAAACGATCAGTCATACTTGACAATGACCGCACCAATACATGCAAGTCTACAAAATTCGTGGTTACTCAGTGAAATGTAAAGAGGCCTGGCAAATCAAAAGCTTGTCGTGAAATGTGAAGTACCTCAAACTGTATTCGTTTTTTTGCCAGTAAGAATGCGGGATATCTGGAGGCCCCTGCTGAAACCTTCATTGAAAAGTACCCTTGTCTGCATTTCCTGAAAGCCCGGCAACCAGGACAGCAATGCAACTGGTGCCATAACGAACACCCCAAGCAGTATCTCATACAAACGTGCCACAGAAATAACACTGTTCCACACCACAGTTGATTCGATGAATGGCCGAATTACTTGCGCGATCGAAATCAAGCCCCAACCAGTTGGAATAAATGCCAAAAGACTAGTGAAGATGTCAATGATTTGAAATTCCGTGAACTCCAGAAACAATATCAGCACTAGCACCACAAGAATGATGACAGCAGTTTGAACAACCCGGTAGTAGAGGTGCTGCTTTGCGGCATACTTGTCTCGAGCATAGGACATTAGGACAAACACACCAAAAATCACAGCCACACATATCCAGGAAAGCAGGTAAACAGCAATACTTCTGCTATTGTTTGCTATCTTCAGCTGGTATACAACCCCATACTGGAAAAAGAAGTACCTGAGATCTAACAGTATTTCCAAAATCTTTCCCCAAAGACCAGTGGTCCGTAGATGATCTTGCTCCTCTAACCACCACACTTCCCAGCTCTGCTCAGGCTTAGAAAAGAGACCACCAGGATACCAGATCCAGTTCATGAAATCATCAAAATCATACACTGTTTTCAACCAATCAAAACCAGACGGATTAAAAGCAAATGGAGCCATAATCCATGATACCACCAGAAACCAGCTAGATATATTCATGATTATGTAAACAAGTGTATTCCTGGCAATAACACTGTGAGCAGCATACACAGTCAATATTATTCCAAGTTCTATTGCCTTTATAAAGTGGCTCCTAGCATAAAGCCTGTAATTTTCAGCAAAACTCTTGTGCTGCACAACAAAACCACGACCAGTAGCACGGTACTTTGCACCACCATGAAGGATTGTCCGGCCATAGTAATGGCTTTTAGTTCCCATGGAAAATGTGTAGAACACAGATGAAAAATTCATTTGCATTGTGAAAAAATCCCAGATAGCAGGTAGGAAACCTAGCTCAAGAGAGTTTTCTATAATCATTGGCAAGGCAGTGAAGAAGCCAATCTGTATGATGAACTGCTGATTTAGCACAGTACCCAAGGCTTTGTTGTCAGTTGAATTAGCACTGCCCTGAATACCAGCCTCAAGACCACTGAGAGCAAGATACAGGCGTCCCCAAACAAATGTGTAAACTGTCAAGACCACCAGCATTGTGTTGAAGTAGAACCCTACTGTTGTATAAAATACAGAGAGCATCCGGAAGAAATCCAGTCTATGACCAAGCCTGTAGATATCCCTACTAAGGGTCTGCTCACCATTGCCACTGGAAACCTTTGCTTCAAACATTGATATCTGATTGAGGCCAACATCACGGCCCTTGCCAACCTGAATATACTCATGGTGACTAACATTGCCACCACGCAGGGTACAGTTGAAACCAGCAAATATGTCCTCGCTGATATTGATCACTCTTGATGCCTTACTTATACCACCCCGAGTCAAAAACCAAAGGCGATCAAATACATCAGGATGGCCATAATGCATCCGAACCTTCAATGGGTTAGCTAGGACCCGCTGACCAAGGGTAACAAAGCTTGTCTCCTGTGCAGACATGAACCAAGCAAGCGAAGAGACGGATCCAGTGAAAACATGTTCTCGAACTCCCAGAAGTGTTGGTTTTCTGCTCCCATGATAATAGTTGTACTGCTCTAACAGGTTACGCATTTTAAGGGCCTCCTCAAAATAATTATCCTGGTTCATGTCAATTGTTTGAACTGCATCACCTCTTGTGAATATAATAGCATGATTCTGGTTTTCAGGTTTTCCTTCCCCAAGCTTCAGTTGTCCTGGTAATCTAATCCGGTATATCTCAACCTCCCTCTGTAAGACCTGGTCAAACTTTACCAGGACAGAATAGTATTGAGTATAGCCCTGATGATGGACCTCATCAACATAAGCAACTCGGAGTGCCTCATTTTTCTTCATGAGATTAAAAATATCTTCAGCACGTTGATCTTTAGCAATTTTCTGGTTTCCATATATCTGGCAAGCGACCACATAGGTGTACTTCATGAGAGCAGCACCATCTTCCTGGCCTTTAAACAATCGGCTTACAGTACTGGTTCCTCTGTCTAACCTCCTCCGCGGTCGTTGCTGCAAACCACCGTTCATCGGATACACATCATTCTCATGCCTAATTGAACCAAAGGATGCAAGATGTTTTGTCCCCTCTGTAAGGTCTACCTCAGAGGCAGTATCAAGAAAAGCAAGCATCTTGAGAGCCCTGTGGTAGTACATCATTCCCCTAACAGTCCGTGCTAAGGTCTGGCCTCTATACGAGGCCCAAAGTCGGAGCTCCTGATATTTTACAGTCCAAATTTCATCGTCATCAGTCATTCCCTCCCTCCGCATACGTTCTAAAAAGTTCAACCAATCATCTTCATAGATCTTTTGGAGATAAAACAGAATTGAGACACCATCTTCATTCTCACGACGAAGCTGGTCCCTGTTGTACATCACATCCTCATTGTAGTATGGGGTTAAAACACTGAATGCCATCATCTTCTCAACTGTCGGAGCACGAGGCATATTCATGAATAGAGAGTTGCTGAAGAAAGTTATACGTCGTCGAGCCTCAGGATTCTTTGGGACATTGTTCATAGAATCCCTGGATGTGAGAATTGTATGTAGGCGCCTTACCTGTTTGTAGAAGCTAACATCATCATTGCTTGGGCATTTTATGACATCCTCAAAGAGGAGACTGGATTTCTCTGGCCTTGGAGCTAGCCTCTCTTGCCTCAGCTGTTCCATGTCCTTCTTTTTCCTTGGAAAATCATGAACTGCTAAGACATAAAGAGTCTGCAAGGTATTAACTATCTTGGTCTGATCCTTCTTCTCCTTCAGCAGCAGTTCCACTAAGGTGATTACAGATGAATGGATTTCAGGTAACAAGTCTAGCTTATATTCTTCAGAAAATTTCCCGTACTCCATTGCAGAATCAAATGCAAGGAACAACTGACTGACAATAATGTGCTCAACCTTCCTCTCCTCGATGATCTCCAACAGTAAGTGACGTATACTGTCATAAGCTTCAATGACAGCACATCGCCTGTACTCGTTGTTACATATTCTTGTCCAGTGTGCCCTGTCATCAGCTTCCAGCTCTTTTGCCTGACTGAGAGCAAGAAGCAGCTCATTATTTAGCAGGAAGCACGGCCACCGTACCACACGGATTTTCCACACAACTGGTGGCAGCTCAAGAAGCTCAACTTCAGTGTCACTAACGATGTCCTCTTCTCTAAATGTCTGAATAATCTCATTCCATATCAGGGCAAACCTCTTAGCTTCCACCTCATTACCTTCAATCTTCCTATATGGCCGACCAAAGCCATATCTCAACTTCAGACGATTGATTGCATCATACAGCTTGCTTCGGAGGCCACCACGCACAGCATCCAGGTGCTCCTCTGGCATTAAATTGAACTGCATTGCACTTGCAAAGAACTGGAACCTCAAACGCAGTTGCTCAACACTGCGGATCTCCCCCAGATGTGAGAACAGCCCAATAAGTGCCCCCGTAAGTGACGAGAAGACTGCATACCATATCTGAATATCCATGAGATAAATAAGGACAACTGGAGCCCACAGCAAGATAACAGCGATCCGCTCTGTGTGAGGCATAAACTCAAACCAGTTACGCCGGATGTCATGGAGGCTGAGAATTGTCTTTGTTGGCCCAACCATCGGCTTAATCTGGAGAAAGTAACTGAAGACGAACTTAGCAGTAAGAAGGCACACCCAAAATGTGGTATATTTGATGTTATCAACGAGGCCCTCCCTCACACCACGTCCAACAAATGTTCGGGTCTGGAACCACCAGGTGAGAACATATAGAATTCGCCAATTGGTTTTCTCCAGAAAATTCCGAATCCACGGGACGATGAAGAGCACAAGTGCAAGCACCTGTGGAATGACAAACACGGCAGCAGCCTCAAGGTAGTTCAACACTCTGGAATTGGCAGCAAAAGACCACCTGCGATCACGCCACCTCTGATCCCACATTCGAACATAGAGCACGCTGAATGTGATAGTCCACCCAACAGCAACAAGCACCTTGAGCACCATCCGGATAGCGAGCCATGTAGTCTCCCTCCTCACAAGACTGTATTGTGTGCCTGCATCAAGCACTGCCTGCAAAATGCGCAGCGCTGCCCAGCAGATGAACACAGATAGCACCCGGACCTGGATGTCACGGTAGCGAAGGCTATCCCAAGGAGTGCGTCCATCCCATGCAATGATCATCGCTGCTTGAAAGAACAAAATGAGCATCACCCATACCCGATCAAAGCTGCGGTACACATTCCAGAATGATCTCTGCTCAACAAAACCAGTCTTGCCAATACGGCCAGGATTTCCTGGCTGTATAAAGAAACTCCTCATTGGAGATAGGGGCCACTGGAGCTGCTTGAAAACTCTGCGGCTCCAGAAGTATTCATTCACATCATCATAATTCCTCCAGGCCGAGTGTGGTTTGGTCCCATTCCGGCTAAACTCCACCTCAGACTTGAGCACGTCGTAAATCGGCTTCACGACCTTCTCAAGGAAAGCATCCTCACCGTGCACCGCAGGAATAGATGGCCGCCCTGTCTCGACATCAACCGACTGGTCGATGACATGGTTGAGGTCGAGTGCCATGTAGTGGAAGATGTAGCAGAGGCACTCGGGCATGAACCTCAAATTGGCGGCCTCCCCCCAGATGAGCAGGTACAGAGCGGTGTACAGTAGGTCGCGGCGTGTGTCAGGGCCGACCCCCTGAGCGCGGCGGCCGGCGCTGGGCACATGGACGTGCTGCCTCTTGCCGAGGTACGAGCACCAGGACTTGTAGTTCTTGAGGAGCTTCTTCCGGATGCCGCGCGCGATGGAGTGGTGCAGCACGTCGGCGGGGTGGTCGGTGGGGAGGGTCCCGCCGGCGCGGAGCTGCGCGTTGGCGAGGAGGAGCACGAGGTGCTCCCGCTGGTTGCGCACGTTGTGGAGCTGGAACCCGAAGGTGGCGCCGAGCCAGTCGAAGAGGTCGGCGCGGAAGGCGTCCCAGTCGCGGGCGAGCGGCGGCGGCGGCAGGTCCGCCGCGTGCGCCAGCGCCTCCACGGCCGCACGCACCTCCGGGAACCGCAGCGACGGGTGCTCCCCGTGCATCACCACGTCCTGGATCGGGATGATGTTGTACGCCGCCGGCTCCGGGAAACCCCCTCCTCCCGCCGCCGCCGCCGCAGCCGCGGCGGCGGCGCCCGTGCGGCGGTTGCGGCGGAGGCTCATCCCTCACGGCTCGCCAAGCTGCAAAAACCGGGAAGGCGTCAGTGCCCAGCGCCTCGGTGACGAGCGCGAACCGAGAGAAATCAAGCCATTACTGGTGGAAGCAGTACATGGAATTGGGGGAGAGAGGACTACGAGATTGCGGTGACGCGATGCGGTGGTGAGGTGTGAATCATGTGATGGGATGAGCCGTTTGCGTTTGTTTGCTTCAGCTTTTCGGGGAGGAGATGGAGGGGAGGACTCGAGTCACTCAAGTGAAGTGTGATCCGGTCGCGAGGCTGGCCCGGCGTGGGGCTTTTTCCCTTGCTTTGCTTCTGGGGTTTCTTTCTAACCAGCCATGGGAAATGGGAATTGGGATGCGACGCGAGCTAGTGTTTCTGTGCGCTGTATGTTCTGGTGGTACAATGATGACGACGACGATGAGCAGAGAGTATGGATGGAGATGATGATCTACTGCTACTTTACAAGGGGTGACTGATGAGCTAGTGAACAATTTGGTCTGTGGGCGTGTGGCAGTGGCCAGTCGGAGTTTCACCAATCTTTTCCAGCGGCTTCTGATGAGCTGGCGAATTTTAACAAATTTGTTGCGAATTTATATGTGAAAAGTAAGTACAGAAGTAGGGTGGTTAGGGGTCATGACTTCAGTAAAAGGGTGTCAAGGCATGGCAACTTTTTACTTACGGATGAGAAAAGAACAAGACCTTGATATTGGGAGCCATCTGGCATAAGATTCTCCAACTTTTTTTACTATTACTTTCTACAAATAGAAACAATTGCTACATGCTGATCACGTGCCATCAGAATGGATGTAGTAGCCGTCAGAATGATTATCATATCTTAACTTTCAAAATTCTACCGCGATTTCGAAGAAGTGAACACAAGTAAATAAAAGACTTACTAGACCGCAGAAGGAACACAAACTGAATGGATTCCAAAAAAAGATTCACTACTATGCCAGATATCCTATGGAACTTAAGAGAGACGGCACCACAAAGACTTTATGACCTATCATCGTGACACTTGTTCCATGGCAATATGCAGGCTAATGCGCTAATCCCTTCTGTTTCAAGCTGCTTACGTGCTTTTGTTTGCCTTTGCCGTTCGTGCGCCGTCAGTTTTTGTGCGGCAGTAGAAAGCGAATCAGGTCCTGTTTTCCCCAACTTTTCTTAAGTAGCTAAATTTTAGTCCCTTTTAGTTCCAAAAGTGTCAAACAGGGTGACTTATAAGGACTTAAATTTAGTCCCTACCCATAAGTCCATAAGGCCAGTCTCAGTGCAAAGTTTCATAGAGTTTCATGCACGTTAAATAGGGTCTCAAATCAGCATTTTAGATGATGTGGCAAATAGTTAATGAGGAGAGAGATAAAATGTGTTTTATCTAGATGAAACTCTGTATACACAGTTTCCAACAAGTCTGTGTCTTCATGCATTGCCTATGAAACATCAAAATGAAACAATACATTGTATGAACCATTTCATCTATAAATTAATTGTCTACCTGCTTATGTGTCATTCTTGAAAACACACAAATGAAATCCCCATTGAGAATAGCCTAAGTCCCAAAAATGTGACTTCTAGAAACTTTTTCCCCCTTTGCCCTTATTAAATGCGCCTATCTATCCCGGTGTCCCAAGCCAAAGGGTAGTTTGTTCTTCTTTCAGTTTAATTAAATATCTTTAGTCACTTTAAGTTCCTACGATCAAACAGGTCAAGTGACCAAACTTTACTCCTATAAGTAATTAAAATTTCGTCCATGAGAAACAACAGGGCATCAGATAGCGCAAACATCAACCATAAAAAGTAACATTGGACGGTGACCATTTGCTCCCACAAATTTTAACCTCTTTCAAACATATCAAAGCCATTACCAAATAAAATACCACTCCTTTCCCATTATAATACGACGCAGGATGTTTAAACGGCACCGTCCCTGTCTCCCTGAACTGTACGTTAGCCAGTCTGCCAGTGGGTAAATTGTTTAGGCAGGGGTTGGTGGTTGCTTGCGTCTTCTACTAATATGACGCGCCGCCGCAACCGCAAGGCAAGATACGCAACACCAGGCAGATGACGGGGTGGGGGGCTGCTCCGACTCCGAGCAGAGCGCCGCAGCCGCTCGGATCGGGGAATGCGCCAATGGCAAGTGGGGCCACGCACCCCCGCTCGTGGGTGGACCCGCTGCGACCAGACCACTTGACTCGCACGCTGCCCTCCACCGCACCCCGATCCCTTCCCCTTTTCTGTCGCTTTTCCGTTTCCCCGTGAGATACAACGACACGCCCGCCACTGACGCTTTTGGGCCCGCTCCTCAGCACATGCGGATTAGATCAGCATTCAGCAACAGTAGTGCAGCTAGGCTTAGGAGACTGAGTCGCGGGCCCAAAAGGCACGGAAGGGATGGCCCAACAGTCAGTGGGGAAAGGAGGAACCGGTGGGCGACGCCGGGAATGGCAGCAAAAGCTGGCTGACATCCCGGAGATAAACACGTTGGCCGCCGCTTGGGGTGCGATGGCAACAAAGGGCGTATTCACGGAATTGCCACTGCGCTCGCTCGGATTTCCTCTCCCCTAGCCAAAACTAACCTCGGGACGGGTCGCCATCCTGCGGCTGACGATCTCCGGCAACGGTAAAACAGGAGAGGATTCATCAGTTAGCAGACGAAAGAGAGAGAGGACTCTCACCGGACTAACCGACCGCCGCCGCCGGCCAAGCGAGGAGATGGCGGTCGTCTTCTCTTTTGCGAACCCCGCGGCCTGCGTTCCTGCCGCTGATTGGGACAGAAATGGGGGGTATGAGGACTGAGACGCGGCTGCACGGGAGGAGATTTCGCAGCGGAGTAGAGATGGACTCACGTACCCGTTTCAGCTTTCGAGCAGGAGCAGGCGCTAGGTTTCCTCGACTCCTTCCTTGTCTCCGTTTCTGCGCTCGCCGGTTGCGCTTGGCCTCCTTGCCCCGCTATCGCTCACTGGTCAGTAGAGATGTTTTACGTTTCGCCGCAGAGAGGAGCACTTTATTTCGTTGGGCCGTGATTCTTGTATGACCTTTTTTTTTGATGGAGTGATTCTTGTATGACCTGAGCAAGAAAAGTGACGCAAGTTCCAAATCCCCAACCCTCGCTACAGTCCAAATATATGCACACAGGATTTTCCACATGCTTGCTGACGTGTAAAGAAATGTAAACATATGACCCATACCCGGTTGTTTCTCAAGATCTTCTTTGCTATTCGAAAGAACCAGCAATTCGATAGAACTACACCTCGGAACCAAAACTTAATCCAACAAATAACAAACCGCGATGAAACAAAATTCAGTAGCAGGCGAAGAAGAGGGACAACGGTAGAGAATCATCCGCCTTCCATTTTCACACACCACAAAATGACAAGATTCTTGGCAATAATTTCGCTTCAGAATATATCTGAATAGTCCAACTGGCATGGTACGTTCGTAGTACAGGTGCCGCAGCAATCACATGAAACTCGCAAATTATATATGTACTCCGTACATCGTACAGACAAGCAGTACACGGCATCAGCTCTATATCTTATTTATTTAGCTGCGTGATAACGGTCACAAGTCATAGCACACGACCGGGAGCGACGTCCAAACCTGGATCAAATTCACCACGCTTGACGGGGTGCTCCGGACCCCCCTTCGTTCAGCCTGTCGAGCAGGGTGTTGAAATCCATTGGCTGGCCGCTCTCAGCCATCCTCTGCGTCACGTTCAGCACCTGGTCCCTTGGGTATCCCATGGTGATTGCCTTCTCGATCATTTCTCCATAGGGATGGCCTCGCATCATATGTGATCCTGGATGGCTCATGCCAACACCACCTGGGGACATCTGTGGTGGCTGGGGGCCGCTCGGAGGGTAACCGTAACCTGTGCTGTAGCCTTGCGGATTGCCCTGTGGTGCATATTGTGCAGGGGCGCCAGCATAAGACCCTTTGCTTGGAGGTGGACCATAGGAGCCCTGACTTGAAGGCGGTAGCTGGTGCCTTTGCATGCTATGCTGCGGCAGTGGCTGAGATGGAGGGATGCCAGGACCTCCATACGAATATGGTGCTTCAGAACGGCTCACACCTGATGGAGCAGCAGTGTTGTATTGCCCTTGCATAGCCACATTGCCAGGCAGAGTTTCAGGGGCAGGGTTTAAGGGCTGCTGGGGTGGATAATGAGGGTAGTTTGGTGGAGTTTGAGGTCTCATCTGACTTTGCACAGGGGGTTGCTGTGGAGGAAGCTGTGAGTTAGGTTGCTGTGGTTGAACTGGTGGCGGAGGATATTGTTGAGAACTAGATTGGGTCTGCTGCACTGGTTGTGGAGGAAACTGCTGCACATTAGATAACTGGGGCTGCTGTGCAGGTGGAGGAAATGGCTGCGAGAAAGTCTGCTGTGGTTGAGGTATCGGTGAAGGAGTTGGCTGGGAAGATTGCTGGTGCCACTGCTGCTGGTAAGAAGGGTAAGACTGTGGTTGTGTTTGATTTCCAGCCTGAGGCGGTTGGGATGAAGCATGTACTGGAACATCTTGAGCTGGGGGCCTTGCTGGCAAGTACTGCACCTCTGGTTGCAATTGCTGCCCCTGAGTGTCCTGGATACCTGGAGCCTGGCGCTGTGGGTAGTAGACGATGGCTTGGCTAAGAACATAGCGGTCCTGCTGTGGCACAGGAGGGGTAGGGGCTGATTGTTGCACAGGTTGATCCTTGTACTGTTGGACTGGTTCAGAAGCTCTAGGCACAAGTGATGGCGGGTTCACCTGATGAGGCAAAACAAGTGCCAATTGTTGGCCTGATGTGTCAGGCTTTTCTTCAAGCTTCTTTGGCTCAGGAATAGATGGTGTTGGTACATCTTCCTTCTTTTTAGATGTATCTTGTGTAAGTTGAAATTTGGCCAATTCCTTCTGAGCTTCAGCTAACTCCTGTTTGTCCCTAAGAATTTGGACAGACCTGTGCACCTGCATAAATTTTAAATAGAAAACACGTAAATCACATGCTCAATGATCTCTCAAAGACATAAACATAAATGTAACATAGGTGTAAAATTGAACCATAAATGTGAAATGATTGATCAAAAGAAAAGGAAAGCCTCTTCCAATATGACAAGGTTTTGTTATAATTTCTTAATAGAACATGATATATGTTAGGACAGAACCAGCTGCAACTTGTATGCTCCAGCCTACATGTACCAATTTATATGCAGAGGACGGGCCCCAACATGAGACAACAGGCAATGGGCATGGATTGCAGAGGAAAGTAGACCCTGAGGATTCTACTGCCATCAACAATTACTGTTCCCTGCACCATTATTTCTTATGCAGATCACATCAATAAGACCATAACAACTGTTGACCATTTGTGAAAGTGCCTTCTGAGCTAAAGTATGCATAGTACCATGACCATCATTTTAAGAGTGGCCATGATGTGTATTTGTTCATACTAGACATCATTGTTTTAACTAATAAAGTAAACAAAAGCAATACGAGCTGAAAAGTCTTCACAGACATACCACCTAAAAAATTAACAAGTGATGCAGTATATTTGAATGACTAAGCTAATAGTTATATATATCAAAACAACTTGGACTCAACTTACTATTTACTAAATGACAATATCCAACATGGATAAATATATCTGAACAGAAAACGACAGATGTAAAGTTCTGAATCCAGGCTTAACAATTGTCCTATCTAAAGAAATTATCACATTAAAAAAATGACACATCAAGCAACTCAAGAAACAAAAGGTTGTCACTAGTACTATACTGATAAAGATGAACCTATAACATGATCATAGTACTATGTTGATGCAGATTTACAAGAATGCAGAGACATACAATGTGAGAATAATGTGGAAGTATCATCTAGTCTAAAATATAATCTTGCTCAAAAGTACTAATTTGCTTACTTCGTGTAGATGCTTCTCAAGAGACTTCAATTTATCATCAGTCTCATCACGAAGCACATCGCTTCGAAGTTCACCTATGGACCTCTCAAGCTTATAGCAGTAGATCTCCAGTTGTGAAAGCCGACTAGTGATTCCCTCAAGAGATCGTAGCAAATTATCAGCATACTTTTTCATGCATTTCTCAACAGCAGAAAGTACATCTTCCTTGCCATAACTTTCTTGCTCATAAGCTTTCACAAACGGTCTCCCCAATCTGCTGTTATGAAAATCCTGTTGCAAAAGTACAGGGAAAGCTGAGAATAATAATGCAAGGCAAATATAATTATCACCAGTGCAGGATCAGTGGGATAAAAAACACTAATTCGTATATGCATGGAAAGCAATCAACCCGAAACATTCAATACAACAGTATGAACACAGTACCAAGGCAAACCTGTGGGACTACACCTTTAGCAAAGAACCGTTCTAAAGTTTAGGCCAATCCACCTCTAAAGTGCAAAGTTTCGTAGGGACTTATGGATGGTCTTTCCTAGTTCATCAACAATAGTACAAACATTGGATGATTCAACCTAGCATTAAGAAAACAGTAACCTATGCAACATCTCCTACAAAATCTCCAACCTAGCATTAGGAGAACAGTAACCTATGCAACATTGGTCTGAAAACAAGTATGTCAAGAAGATTTTTGAATAAATAATGGAGCTCACACTCGCCAAGTACCATACCAATGGTATTAGGAGCTACTGTTTGTAAAATGTCTTCCAAGTCACGTTTTATAAAGCCTAGAATTATTTCCTCAACAAGTATTTATCTTCTAGACCCCAGGCCACTTGGAACACATGTCAGGAAAAGGGAAATACCAGAGCAGCTCCTGTTTAAAACAGCATGGCTCTCATATCACTACAAGCCTACAACAATAATATACAAAGTAGCTCAGTTTAAACCTATCATGAAGCGGGAGTTCACTGTCTGTTTGCATTATTTATAACCCCATGCTCCTGATCACATGAAAGGTCAAGTCAATAGGGCCCCGGAACCTAAAAGCATTGCAGACAGACATGTATACCATGCATAGCTTGCTGAACAAATAACAGGAGCAACACAATTTTTCCTGAATTACAATAGAAAAGGCATGAAAATCCTGTAAGAATATCTGAGGATCATATTTGAATTAGAAACCTATGTCATGCATAACTACATGAGAACCCACAAAACCTTTCATGTGAATTATAGTTAAATAAGAAATCAGACCTTGTTCGGGTGAGTTCCACTTGTCCTCGCTAATATTCCAATCTAGCGAATGGATTCAAATATGACACCACAACATCGAACAAAAATCGATCCCCGGCTTCGGTCAAGGCTTCGCGCAAAAGGGATAAAAGCAGAGGAGGAACAAGGGAATCGAGCGGATGGGCACCTTTTCGGCCGGATCGGGGCGCTTGGGCTCGGATGTGGCCGCGAAGTCGTCGTAGGAGCAGAGCACGTCGTCGGCGCCGAAGTCGAAGCTGCGGGAGCCGCCTCCGCCGCCGGAGCCGCGGCCCGAGGGCGCGCCGGAGCCGGACATCGCGGGGCTAGAGTTTTGTCCGGCCGGCGGGATGAGCAGGTTTGCTTGGAGAGAAGGGAAAAGGAGGGGAAGATGTTGTTTCGTTTGGCAGAGAAAAGGGAAGGAAGGTGAGGAGGAAGAAGACGGGAAGAGATTAGCGTAAAGAAGGATGACGTGTGTGGGACGGTTTGGCCTGTGCCGCTGGGGTGTTAATTAAGCAAAAGGCCTCTCGCCGTCTGGGTTGAGACGATAAGACTGGGCTTAGTTTTCTAAACCGCCGGCGAGCGCGTCTTCTTGACCCGCCGGTGACGGCTGATTTTTCTTTTTCGTTAGAGAAGCTGTGAGGCCACCAGGCCTTCTCTTCTTGCTGATTTTTCTAGGTCCATTTTTTGGGCCTAGTACTTTCCGCAGTTGCACGGGGGCAAAGCAACGTGTGGCTAGCCGGATCAGACTGGGCCTCGTTGGGTTAGCCTGGCTTGTAGGTTTTTACGATTACAAGGCCGGAGGCCCATTAGTGCTCCATAATCAGCAAAGCATCATCGACAGCCAATCATAATCCACCACGGCGCCACTCCCACCCCCATGCGTGCGATGCTAACGAGCTGACAACACAAGGTCACAGCGAGGACCCGATCGAGCTGAAACCACGGCCGGCAAGCCCGGCAGCCGGCACCGGCACCGTCACCGGTACGGCGCAAAGGCGTGCCGGCGAAGAAGGCAAGTCGGCGCCGGATCGGGGAAGAGCAAAGGTGTGCCTCCGATGCTGCGAGGCCGGCGTGCGCTTGGCCGGACCGTGGTATGTACGTAAGGCGACATGTACCGATTTTTGCATGGTCCGCCGGAATCATCGTGCACCCCACCACGCATAATATAGTACCGAGATTTTACGCATAATGTAGTAGTACGTACCAGACCGAGATACTTTTACAAACTTTAATGCCTTTCCTTTGATCCGATCCTGATAAGAGAGACTGCCCACTGACCTTTTCGAGTCAGATGACGTGGTGATCCCGCATTTGTTAATCCTAATTCTGTGCTCGATCGGCTTTGGCCATAATCCATGGAAACGGTGCGCACCAATCAATCATTTTTATAGTTTTCTTTAATAATCTGCTAAAGTTGTTCGAAAAAGGGAACCTTTCCGTGATCCATATTTTGGTCGTTTAATTATGTATCCTGTCGTGCGTCGTCGGTATGTTCTTCGTAGTGCACATCATGTGATGCCGCAGTAGCCAATCACCTAGCATATATCCTTTGGAAAACATTTTGAGTATGTTCATACGTACTGATGATAAGTCACTGATGAGCTCATTACACAGCAGAGGAAGGAAAAAAAACAAAGGATATGGTTATATATTCAACCACACAGCAAAATTATATTCAGCAAGTATATATTGCATGCATGTCTACAACAGCGCACTGTTTCGTGCAATGCCCAAACCCGTTCATTAATTACACCATTTGCAACATTTCGGTTTAAGGCGCTTGCTTATTATTACAACTCGCATATATATAGTATAGAAGATGGTACTCCGATCCGTAGCAGTATACACCTCTCTAGCCTCAGTTTCTTGCGTGCATATATAGGATGCCACTAGACAATAACATCTACATACAATAAACACGACCTGCTGAAACCGATGCAGATTACACACACTTACCTCTCCGACTCAACATCTTGTAGTAGACAAAGAAAAAAGAAGAGACGCTGGAACGTATTGGGTTTCATGATAATCATCGTGTGGCTTTACGCGCCAAGCTAGCCACAAGAAGGAGGAGGTGCATGGCCGGCCTGTGCTGCCACGGCCTCTAGTTATGGTGCTGAGGGTCCGGGCCACCCGGCACCTCCCGCTTGCGGGCGTCGTCGCCGTGCACGCTCTGCACATTCCACTTCCCCCGACGAATGCCGCCCCGTCTGCCACCGCCGGCGGCCACGTCGTCGACGCCCGGGGCCGCGTGGCCGCCTCCCGGCACGACGCGAGCTTCCGCCGCCGTCGCCGCCAGCGCCGCGCCGACGACGATCAGCAGGGACAGGCAGAGCACAATGCCGACGCGAGGAGCCATGGATATGATGTTATGGAAACGTTTGCGACGGGAGCTAGGCGGCCGGCGGCGCCGTGTGCTGGTGCAGGCGCTAAGAGACAGAGCTGTGTGTCTGTCTGTGCGTGCAGGACGTTTTGGCCGAGACTCGAGAGTGCGTATCGTAGTATCGTGTGTGATCGGGTCCTGTCCTGGCCAGGTGTGCCGGTCGCTATTTATATAGGGCCAATAACGCGAGGCGGATCAGACGGTTACAAAACAAACATTTTGTTGGGGGCCCCGGGCGTTTTTAGCGGATAATTGATTGGCGCCTCGGTGGATTTGATTTCGGTGGTCATCAACCACCGCATTTGTGCGCCAAGGACAAAGCACACCACGTCGCATGCCGCCCAGTCCGAGTGGCCACCATGGCTGGGTAGAGCAGCAGCTAGCGCCTTTTTCCTTCCGGCGCTGATGCGTGCGATTAATATCCGATCGCGGCCCCCCTGCAACGGCCAGCGCCTTTAATTTTCGCCTTTTGTTTTCTTTGCGTTCTACCGTTTGAAGCGATAGACGGCGAGGCGCAGGGCCAATGCCGTGCTCCTATGTTCGCCTTGCACGTCCGATGGTGTCGGTCAGGGTCAGCCGCCGCTCCGGCTTCGATGCTGCTTGGTATACCCTGTGCTGACTGGGCATGTTGCGCCAGGGACTAGCTACTAGCTAGGAAGGTTCGTTCCGTTCATGTGGATGAATGAAGCACTACGGGAGATGTGAGAGCGAGGTGCCGATCGAAAGGTTTTACAGGGACTGACGCTGACAGGAACCGTTTGAGAACGAGTGCTGAGGAGGGTTTTTTTTCGAGGAATCTACGATAGGTGATTGCCGACCTGAACTTCTCGTTAAAAGGTGTGGCAAATTCACGAATTACATAGGAAAGTTACGAGCACAACGCAACCGATACAACAAAGAAGACTACATAAGAAGGGAAGAGACGCAACTTCTATATAATCACATGGCTCTGGGACAAGACCGAAGCTTGCACAAGCCAAAAAGGCGAACTACCATTCTCCATAGAGCACCAAAATCAAGCAACATACCTGCCAGCTTCCCAAAAACCAAAGAGGCACCCCACCCCTCGTAGCTACGCCTCCCCGCTGCCGCCCTCCATTCCCACTCATGTGCTCATTTTGCACCTCCGCGTTAAGGAATGAGGGACCGTCACAACGAAAAGCGGAACTAAAGCAGAGGGAGCTCGCCGAACAATGTACACCAAAAACTTCAATCTCCCTTCGAGCAAGTGGCAACATCTTTCGCGGCACATCCAGGCCCCCACGTACCGTCATCCAACGCCCTTCAAGTGGAGGAAGTCTCAAAGGAGGGAAGGTCGGCTACTATGGGTGCACCCGGCATAAGATTTGATGACACCACAAGCAAGGACTGCGATGACGAAGCAGAGGTGCTAGAAGTGACCACACATCAAATCACAACGAAGCCAATGGCCACACAAACAAAAGCCATGTCCAGAGGATGACCTTAACTAGCGGAAGAGGGCACTACAGCGCTGGTCTCTCTTGCTTGTTTGATAGGAAGCCGTGCAAAGGTCAGGGACCTCCCCGCGCTCCAAGCGCGGTGCTTTCACTGTAGGCCACCGCCATCACAAGACAGAGCAGCAGTGCATCACCGGAATCAACCAAATCGAGCAACCAAAATCTTGGCAAAACTATGCGGAGGTAGGGCACCTCCCCATGCACCGGGCGTGGCACTTTCGTTGCAAAACTTCTAGAAATCAAGAATGGAGCTCCCGCTATTGAGCATTAGCTCCAGAGGCCCAGAGTGTTACATTGAAACTAAGTTACCAAAATGCAGTCCAAAGTTGCGGGCAGCATTGGATGCATCTATGAAATGTGGCCAAGGTCCTATTGTGACAATGTCCTGAATGGTGTTTTGGCGAGCACTCCAGCAACTTGTATGGTCCTTCAGTTCGTCTAATGCCATGATCAACTGACGAACATTTCAAAAACCGAACATTGAGTTCAAGCCAAACCAGAGAGAGACATGACATGCATGTCATAGAATCTCAGCCCGCCCTTGAGAAGGAGAATGATCTGATCCTGCCTCCACACTTGTGGAGATGTGCGTTTTCCGGAATGTCGCTCACTAAGTGCAAATGGGCCTTGAAACATGTAGAGACCACAACTACAAGCCTATACTGCTTCGCCAGGTACCAAGGTGCCACACCAGGGAAAATGCCATTTTGCCTCTAACAATTGAAAATAGAGTAAATATCCTGTAACACTATGAAAGGCCTGGAAAGCAAGATCGACAAAATTAATAGTTACTCTCTTGTTTTTTTTTAAAATTCTTCTTTTAAATTATAGTTCACTTTGATTTTATACTATGTTAAACTTGTCTAACTATGAAGTTTATAAACAATATAATAATCTCCAATACCAAATGTATCCAATGAAGCCAATTTGATATCGTAGATGTTAATGTTTTTTCCTATAAATTTGGTCAAAGTTAAGATAAGTTTGACTCAAAAAAAGTTAAAGAAAACTATATAATTTGAAACGGAGATAGTACAAGACTTGCATTTAGTAAATTGGTTGCTCTAGAACTATAATTTTTTGCTCATTTTGATAAGTAATTGCAGGTATCTACACCATCATTAGATAATGCACAAGTCTAGAGTGAGAAAATGCTTTGAATTCTTTGACCAAATCACCTTACAGGTATCAAGACAAGATTGCCCCATCACCAACGATTAGTTAACGAACAACTTTGTCGCCATGCAGACAGTGCCCAGTGGGAATGAAAGCAATAACCAATAAAAGCCATTGCTTGGATGCTATATAGGCCTTATTGCCTTGCTAATGTGCATGCTTCGTCAAAAGCCCCAGGTACCTCAGAGTGTTAATAGGCGTCTATGTCCTAGACTTGTGCTTTATCATCTTTGCAACAACCGATTAGCCACATCCTAACTTGCAACAACCGGCTGACCTCCTCATACTGCGAAAAGACAGCTTGAAGAAGTTTATGGGATAATCATTCCAAAGCAAACCAAGAGGTCACAAATAAGAAATATTTGTTTGTCAAAAAGAAATCCACGTTTCAGATACCCATTGAGTAGGGAAGACAGTAAGACACCTGGTATAATAGTCATCCTCAAAGTTCGAATCGTTCTAAAGCATTGAGCGCAGGTCAACATTAGCTAGATCCAAGCAAAGCATAGTAATAAACGGTAACTTACTGAACCTGTCTCAGTCGCTTTAGGCCTTGTTTAGATGGAAAACAGGGGCCGGGGATTTGGGGTCACTTCGTAATCATTGCGACACTAAAACATTTTGTTTGTATGTGTGAAAAATTATCCAAAAATTGATTAATTAAGCTCAAAATGTTCGTCTCGTAGAATACAACAAATTTATGCAGTTAGTTTTTTATTTCATCTACATTTAGTACTCTATGCATGGACCGACATTTTGATGTGATGAGAATTTTTTTTACATAGTGAACTTTTTAACCTCTCTATCGATCACACTGCTGAGTGCCCTTGTCTCCTTTTACCCGCCTTTCTCGATGGAAGTGACCCTTTTCAGTAAATAAACTGAATCAAATATAATAGTAGATTCTTCATGCTCGCTACAACTTTAAGCCATGACGTGATTCTCCAGTTTTTCACATTCCATGTATTACTTGAATATCAGTAACAGCACAGTACATTAAGATATGTCTACAACTCTACATTGGTACTCTTTCCATTTAGCTTCTTGGACATGCACATCTCCCTTCCCTTGTAACTTTTACAAAGGACAGATATCAGATTCAAATGCCCAAGGGTGCATTGTCATTGAAGACGTGATCTGCTGGATGTTGAGGGCAATGTTCCCTGGTTACCAAAATAGCAGAAATCATTCTCGTCTTTACTTTCCTTTTCAGTAAAATGCATACTTGCAAACAAAAGATATTAGGCGAAACTATTGTTAATCTATATCCATATGCATACTTAAGCATCTTCAAGAGACTAGCCAATCGTTTTCTAAAGTTAAATTTAGCTATTGTTAGAGAAAAAATGTTTCCAATAGAGTATAAATAACCCTCCAAATTTAGTGGCTCTTTATCCCACCTCATTCGCTAGTTATTTTTAGCTAGCCTACCTCACTAGCCATCTTTACAGAATATATTGGATTACTCTGTTATTTGTTAGTCAAATCTATTTTTGAGAGTAGCTAAATCAGTAAATTTGACTTCTCTTTTTAGCTAATTTCTTGGAGATGCTCTTACTTAGGAATATCACCATCATGGTAAGAAAAACAGTTCGGGTTATAGAAAGGTGACAATATTAGGAGAACAAAACATAATTCTTTTTTAAAATGAAATATGGACTACTGAAATTTCAAAGTATAAAGTTCTCAGGCTATATACCAATTAAAAATGGTGGATAAGCCTCTGGTGAACTCTGAAGGAGTCATGCTAAGATGCAACACATCCTCACATTGTAAGGTTTTCTTTAGATGGTACAGTTGCAAAACATTTTTTATAAGCTTAATAAAGCATTAAGAGAACCTCTACGTTGTTTCATGCAGTAAATCAATTGCCACTCTAGTTGGAGCATAAAGCATTGGACAGTTCAGGTATTGGACAGATTTACTCACATCTTCAAGCTCCTTTCTACAGGCCTCAGCTTTTTCTGAGTTTCCATCATTTTCTAACAGCATGGGCAACTCTAGATCTGAAATGTTTCCCGTCTCAGATGGAATATGTGTAGAGCTCGCATTATCCACATGAGCTTTTGCCGTTCCACTTCCCAGAATCTAACAAGTGAAATCAATATGTGAGAATTGTCAAATGCAATTAAACTTGTCTTTTCAGAATCTGGAAGTGAGGATTGTATTATATTTTTAAACGAAAATAAAATAACCTTATGGAACTATTTCTTGACAAATCAATTTTTTCATTCAAGGTTGAATTCATGTCAGTGATCATTCAAATCATGTACATAATGACCTACATTTGAAATCGGATGTGTTGGTGTATATATATTGTGGCCCTTATGGCCCATGTGTTAGGCCCATCTAGAGGCCCATGTACAGCTATTATACTACCCACCCTTCTAGGGTTTGGAGGAATATACTGAATATTCCCTTCCTACATTCCTACAGGATGTAACAATACTATACATATACTAGAGAATTTTCATGACATTACCGTTTCAGTTCCCAACTCTGGAACAGTTTGAGGTGATTTTCTGCATGACAATTTGCAAAGCCGTTACTTCCAATAGAAATACTTTGCATTGCCATAAAAGATATTATGTTTCTCAAATGTGATCCAACTTACAACCTTACAGCTGGAGATCTCATGATGTGTTTGAGCACCATAGGAGCTTTTGGATATAGAACTGACTCCTGCAAGTGAAGTTAACAGCATGAACAAATTTATTACCAAGTTAACATAGATGACTATTGTTCTTTCATATTTTTTCAGGAAAAAAGCACCCATCACAATACTATTTTTTCTGTATAGCATCAATATTTTATTTTTGAGATATAAACATTACTGTAGGTTTTTGTTGAAAACACACAAAATGCGTGTGCAGGATAAACTACAAATATGATACTCCCTCCGGCCTCCGTTACAAATTACAATTCGTTTTGGGTTTTCTAGATATATATTGCTTTTGTTATGCACCTAGATATGAGCACACAGCAAAGGCCATACTATGTTTCTAGAAAAGTCAAAACGAATTGTAATTTGGAACAGAGGTAGTATTTGAGAAGATAAGCCCTTGTACAGTTATCTGTGGTCGAATGGTGCATCTCTTCAGTAATGACACAGGGCCCAAAATAAAGAACAGAAAGAATGGGCTATAATAGAAACTTTAATGGATATGATCCTTTATCATGTCATTCGAGGTCCTTCCGTAATTCCAGAGATAAACCCTTGTTATGGGTGAGGTGTTTCTCAACCGTGTCTCTCTACACCACCTCTGCAACATCCTTTTATGGACAAATGAACTAAATTGTTTAAAGAAATGTCAGAAAATTACACTCTTCGTCAATATAAAAACTATAGTATGTCCTAAATTATGAAGCTCTTCATAAATTCCAATAGTGGTTAATTAGAAAGGCCAAGATAAATAATATTGAAACTTTCCAGTGATCATCATACAGTTCAACATTAGGCGATTACTACCATAAGGAATAAAATACTGAATTGAAAGTATGGAACTATGCAATTGATGATAACAAGGACAGGTAAGATGTGCACTGTTGCTAAAGAAAAATAGTTTTAAACAGCAAGCCAGATAGTATAGAAACTTTTTGTACAAGATTCATTCAGGTTAACATCAGTCAAGCTAGTTGCAGATGTAATTAAGATGCTGAAAAAAAAATGGAATTATGTCAACCATGACATGTTGACAACACGTACAGGTCAGAACACCAAAGAGAATATGAGAAGTGTTGTGCGCACCCAAAAAAAAATCTGCTGAACCAATCTTAAATATGACATATTCATAATGCGCAAGATGAAGGATGATACTTTCTTACCCAAATTTGGCATTTCTGTCACCTTTGGCATTCATGTAGGTGGTCAGTAACCCATGTGATGCTGGCTTGTTGTATGTTTTTGACAAAGCAGTTTTAGATTTGTCAGGTCCTGCATGTTCAAAACCAGGTTCATTATTACGAACACTATTAAGATTTCATGAATATATGTTAGTGCCCATCTGCCTGCCACCTTTTCAAATCTGTAGGATGTGTAGTCATCTTTTTTATCACTTTACTACCACTGGATAATTGATTGATAGCTTTTTCTGAAGTTAGTTCGACCCTGTTTGCTTTCACATCTGCAGGCTTGGATAAAAGAGAGAAGCCTCCTCTCTCATTTGCCAGTGCAGGTTCAACATTTCTGATTTCCCTGCATATAGTGTAAGAAGTTATTTCAGGTAAGTAAGAAACATGTAAATAGATCCATTGTGTCACAGTTCTGTATATTAGATTTACTGCCACTACACCAGAATGGAATATGACTAGAAACACGGTGAACCCAAAGAACAATGGCAGACTACTCATTTAGTCCTGTACCATTAGTATTTGATTTAAGAACAGTGGACGGATTCAGAGGGCTCTATTTTGTCAACGAAGAAATTTGTGGAAAAGACAGACCTCCGCATTGAAGAAGAGAGGCTCTTAGGACCTGAAGTCCCTTCCTCAGTATTCATTGTCCCACATGATGTCCTCTTTGAAAACTTCTCAGGAATGTCGCCAAAACTTTGGTTACCTTGACTTCCGTCATTTAGAGAGACACTTTCCCCCACAACCTCATTCCGGGAATCAAATTGACCCACCGGTCTTCTCGAGACATTGGGATTAATAGTGCTGGTGTCCCTGGATTGTGAGCCAATTGACTGCTCAATGTCATTACTCTCCCTTGATACATGAACTTTACCAAAATCCGCTATAGGAGCATCTTTACTGTTCATACAATCTGCAAGAACTTGTGTTGGATCTTCACCAGATACAGCACTGCATGAGAAATTCTGAGAAGGTATGTTAACAGCTGCTTTTGTTGAATATACCTCTTTCGGATGCTCTCCATGATTGCCATTGGGCATTGAGTCTACTTTAGTCTGTCCCGTTGTTGCATGATTAACACTGCTATGTTCTTGGATCTTGTCAGATGAATTAGCAGCATTAATATTTGAAGTCTGTCGACTGGTGTTATTTACACTCTCATGATTTGTCAGATGCGAAGGTGTTAAAGTACAAAGATCCTGTGTTTGTGTTTTGTCCTTACTATTGTTATCTTCGAGAATATCAGTGCCCTTGGCTGAATTACCCCTTTGTGTATCCTTGTTACCCTCTGACGAGACAGGGTCAGCTTTACCAGTAAATTTACTCAATACTCTTTTCCTCAATTCCCAGCTTTGCATCAAGACTAAACTTTCCCAGCCTGAAAGCAAACAAAATCAGTAAAAACACTAATAGCGTGAAGTTCTATGTCAATATATTATAGACAGTTTTAAGTCTTCTCAGGTCAGTCAGTTTAACTTACTCATTGAAATCAAAGGAGAAGGAGAAATTGTCCTTTTCAGTTCCCTTTTTCCCTTCAGAAAGATCATCACCATTTGAACTGCTGTGCTTCACTTTTTTCTTGAGAGGACTAGAGAATCCAGATCAGACATGCCCATTTTAAATGATGGTAATTTGTCAAAGGCTCCATCAAGTCCGAAATCATCTGGTTAAATAAATAATTTGATAGAACCATCATGAGTAATGAGCCGTTGATTGCATTAAATGTTGATGGATCAAAGCTTTCAAAAGAATAACTCACAGGTTGCTAAAGCTGAATTTCGTGCTACTCTTTGCAACTGAGTCAACATTGA
This sequence comes from Echinochloa phyllopogon, assembly GCA_033239725.1. NCBI lineage: Eukaryota > Viridiplantae > Streptophyta > Magnoliopsida > Poales > Poaceae > Echinochloa > Echinochloa phyllopogon. Next base: position 51,203,882 of record BTCW01000014.1, read on the forward strand.
AGTCAATTGCGTCTTTTCCTGATTCTGGTAGCTTCCAAGATGAAAGAAAATCGTTCCCGAAGTCTTCATCTGCCAACATATCACAAGCATATGCCAGGTCAAATTATTAAATTAGAAAAAGCTTCCACCAATCTATAGGAACAAATCACAGATACAGTTCAGTACCATAGATTACTTTCTGAAGGTATTTTCCAATCAGTGATCATCATTTTACCAGTACAGTAAATTTTATTTTCATGCAAAGGATGAGATGATCGAGTACTGACAGCTCATAGAAGGACATACCAAGGGATGATTTGATATTTTTAGAATTCACAGTAGAGACAGCTCTTTTTCGTGATTCGTCCATACTGTCAACAAACTCAGGCTTCAAAGGAAAACGGAAATACATTAGAAATCACCAATTAGACATAGAGATAAGATCAATATGTTCCAATAAATATAACTCCTACTATCTACTAGTTATGACAAGTTTGGATCACCTGCCCCCTTCTGTCAGAGATGTTACTTCAATTCAACTGACACCATCCACTAACTAGCTCTAGACATTAAATACATCAGCAGCACAACGGTGGGAGGAAAAATGGACCTTTACTAATTTTAAAGAGGATAATGGGGAACATGACTTCAACTATCAAGAGCTTTACCACTGGTAAAATGTGGGATGAGAAGCTGTGTGACCTGACTATGTGAGATTGATAATAATTGTGACCTAGAGCCTGGAGGAGGCAGGCTTGGTGCAGTGGTAGAGCCTCTCCACTTGTGTCCTTGAGATCCTGGGCTCGAATAAGACTCCTTGAAGAATAATGCAAGGGTAAGGCTGTCTACAAATTCCCTTCCCCAAATCCCACATTACATGTTAGCTTTCAGCACTGGATAAGTCCTGTAATTAACCAACTTGAGATGGTATCAATAAAGGCAAACCAATGTGTGAAAACAAAGATGCAAACCACAATGCCGCTGCACCTTTCAGAAAACTTTCATCAATAGGGACACATAATTCAACATCTAATGTATGGACTAACATCTTGTACATATTCTATTCTCGCGTTATCATCATTTGTGCAAAACCAACCAAAATTGAACTTGCTACAGTACATAATATTGAACTAACAGCAAAAAAAAATATGGGTTAATATGACAGAGCACACCTCCACAGTTTATCAAGAGGAATTCTATTTGATCCACTTCTAGCTAAACATCTGTGCATCATCTACACCATATGTCTTGCATCCTTGGAGGAATGTGCGCCATATGACAGTACTTGGTTGAAAAGGCATGCCTCTAATCACAGCCTCAGCTTCCTTCAAATGACCAAACTTGCACAGCATGTCCACCACACAAATGTAATGCTCCATCTCAGCTTCAACTGAATAATAAGCCTTCATATTTTTGAATATCCTCATACCCTCCTGCACAAGTCTACCATGTCTACAAGCTGTCAGGACTGCTAGAATTGCTACTTTGTCAGGTTTGCAGCCGTTCTTTTCCATGCCTTTAAACCATGCCAAGGCCTTATGAGAAAAACCATTAAGTCCAAGGCCTGAAATCACAGCTGTCCATGAGATAAGGTTCCTATCTCCCATTTCCTCAAAGACTCTGAGACAGTCTTCAATTCTACCACATTTAGCATACATATCTAGCAACATGTTATCAACATAAGTGTCTGGGCAACCGGAATTGGTCTTGATGATAAGCCCATGTATCAATTTACCAAGATCAAGGCTGTTGTTTTTTGTACAAATGCTCAGCAAGCTCACAAATACATAGTTATCGTAACTGTGCCCTGAAATTCTCATCTGTTTGAAGAATCTAAAAGCTTCAACACAATCACCATTGCGTGCGCAAGCAGTAATAAGTATGCTCCATGAAACAATATCTCTAGCTTGCTGATGTAAAAGTAGTTCCTTAGTTTCTTGGTACATCTGAGCCTTATTATACACCCCAGCTAAAACATTCAAGGAGACACTACAAGTATCAGGATCCAGTTCAACTCCATAAGTCAAGGCATCAGAAACAATGCCATGTGAAGCATATGATGATATAATACCACTTGAAACATAGTCATTACCACCATGACCCAATCTTGTCACCAGTGAGTGAATCTGCTGGAGATCCAAAAGTGATGGATCCTTGAGAGATGCAGAAAAACTAATTTCATTTGGTTTAATCCCTGATCGTAACATGTTTCTCAGGATAGCCAAAGAAGTTGGACCATCACTGACAGAGTGACCAGAAATCAGAGCATTCCAACACGTGGTGCTATTCTCAGAAACCTCTTCGACTACTTTATGTGCATCCCTCCTACCAATACAGTTTGCATAGAATATGACCAATGCGGTGTTGACAAACACACTTGTATTGAGATTTTGCTTGATAACTTTTGCATGAATGAACTGCCCATGCCTGTGTCCATTCATACTGGTGCAGGCATAAAGAACACTGGCAAATGTTGTTTCATTTGGCAAATCATCCTGACTTTGCATACTCAAGAAAAGCTCAAAAGCTCTCTTTGGGACGTTTCTCCTCGCAAAACCAGTTATCATTGTATTCCAAGAAGCCACATCTCTAAACATCAATTCATTGAACATCTTCTCTGCCAGATATAAACCACCACAAGTACAATATGAATTCAACAATGCATTGGCAACTGCTGAGAAGGAATCCATCCTGATTTTCTTCACAAGACCATGAACTTCCACCGGCGACCCAAACGCAGGCAACACTGCAACAAGAGAGCCGTCTGATAAGCCATCACCGCTTCTCACGAGCTCCCTGAACCAGAACAGGGCATCGTGGGAGCGTCCAAACTGCACCAACGAAGAGATGAGACAGTTCCATGTGACCACGCTCCTGACCGTCATTTCACCGAACACCTTGAGCGCTCCGTCGAGCCGTCCACTCCGCCCGAAGAACCCCACCAGCGAGGTCCCCGAGTAAGACTCGCTGTGCAGAAGCCCGCTCTTGAGCATGTGCGGGTGCAGCTGCGCAGCGCAGCAGGCGGTGGCGGAAGGCGATGAGAGGATTGGCGCGAAGGTGAACGCGGTCGGGGCGACCCCGGCCGCGAGCATCCGCGACAGGAGCGAGAGCGCGTCGTCCAAGCGGCCGGCGCGGGCGCGAGAGGCGATGAGGGAGTTGAAGAGGGAAGCCGGGAGCGGCGGGCTCGGGCGCGGCAGCCGCATCCCGTCGAGGCTCGAGCAGGCGGCGGTGGGCGCGGCATTAGGGAGGTGGCAGGAGGCGCGCGGCGCAGGTGGGTTCAATTTCAATCGCCCAGCGCGCGGAAGTGTTAACCCCAAAGTTCGCTGTGCAAAAATAAGATTCCTGTCACATCAAAATGTTATAACATATATGAAGTATTAAATGTAGATAAAATCAAAAATTAATTACACAGTTTTGTTGTACTCTGGGAGACGAACATTTTGAGCCTAATAAATCAATTTTTGGATAATTTTTCACACATACAAACAAAATGCTACAGTGTCGCAATGATTACGAAGTGATCCCAAACCCCCAAATCCCCACCCCTATTCTCCATCTATTTAGATCCCAAATTTGCACCCCAAATTCACTATGCAAAAAGAAGATTATCATCACATCAAAATATCATAGCATGCATGGAGTACTAAATATAGATGAAATCAAAAACTAATTACACAGTTTTGTTGTACTCTGCGAGACGAACATTTTGAGCCTAATTAATCAATTTTTGGATAATTTTTTACACATACAAACGAAATGCTACAGTGAGCATAAAATTCCGTACTCCCAAATTGGGAGTCCCAAATTTGGGAACTAAACAAGGCCTTAGGATGGTTTGGTTTCGGGAGTCCCGTCGCATCAAACGAAAGAATGCTAGAAGTATCTATACTTCTATACTATAAAGAGAATTAGATTTAAAAACACTTCTCACCAAGATTAGGCCCACCCCCACGTCATAGAGGACCCATCTGTCATGAAAAAAGGACTACGAAAGGGGAGCGGGAGACCCATTTTATCGCCCTTCAGAAGAGAATTCCCCCCAAAACCCAGAACTTTTTTCACTAAATCGGGTCCACCTAAATCTATCCACGCGCCCTTTATGTTGCCATATTTAATATGTATAATCTTAGCAAGTTTTCAAATAGATGGTAATTGATGATTATGTTTGGATTTAAGTCTAATCTGTTACCATAATTAATATGTATAATTTGAGTATGTTTTTAAACAGACGATAGATATCCATATTTAATATATATAATCTGAGCAAGTTTTCAGATGGATGGTAGTTGATGATTACGTTTGGATTTAAGTCCAATGTGTTGCCATAGTTAATATGTACAATCTGAGCAAGTTTTCAAACATATGATAGGTTTCCTTAGTTGATGATTGTGTCCGGATTGAAATCTAATAATATGGTAGTTGATTACGTTTGGATTTAGTCCAATAATTTTACATTTTTTTTATTTTTGCAGTGTACAATATGGTAAGTTCAGCTTGCAATGTCACGCCCTTTATGTTGCCATATTTAATATGCATCATCTAAGCAAGTTTTTAAATAGACGGTAATTAATGATTACGCCCGGATTTAAGTCCAATAATTTTACATTTTCTTTCCATTATTGCGGTGTAAAATATGGTAAGTTCTGCTTGCGATGCCGCATCCTTTACGTTGCCATATTTAATATGTATAATCTAAGCAATTTTTCAAATAGATGACAGTTGATGATTATGTTTGGATTTAACTCTAATAATTTTACATTTCCTTTCCATTTTTGCAGTGTAAAATATGGTAAATTCCGCTTGCAATGTCATATCCTTAATATTGCCATATTTAGTATATATAGCCTAAGCAAGTTTTCAAATAGATGGTAGTTAATGATTACGTTTGGATTTAAGTCCAATAATTTTACATTTTTTCATTTTTGCAGTGTACAATATTGTAAGTTCTGTAGATATGACTATTTTCACATGCTTCCAAATAGTTATTTGGATCTTCATCACACAATGGTATCTCCTCCTCCGGAAGTCTATGAGTTAGAGTAGACGTGCCAATTGCACGTTTAGTCTCTATTTTATATTATCGTTTGGAACATTTCGGTCTCAAATATTTACTTATTTGTATTTGCAATATTTACTTATATTGATATATTATAGTATACACTTGAGTTCGATATTGTCTATTATTCTCTCTTTTCGGTTTCTCTGATTTGACGTAGTGCTGAAACAGTTGATTACTGAGCCACTAAAAGGTGAGCTCCAAGCGAATGTACGTGAGTTTGTGATTCCAATTTGTGAATTCGCAAAAAGAGAAGAAGCGTTGAGCATAAAGTTTATAGAACTTGTACCGTGTGTCTTGCAGATTGAACATTTTATTTAAATTATAATCAACTTTCTATTGAATTCAAGATTTTCCCATGCCCTTTTTAAAACACAGGCACGTGCATACCAACTAGTTAAATATAGAAAAATTAAAAAAATGCATTACATAAGCAAGATCTAATTTATGATATGAATCTATTAAGCCTAATTAGTAATATAATGCTACAGTAATATTTTGATAATTATATATTAATTATAGGTTAATTAGACTTGTTAGGATCGCCTTGCGGAGTAGATATGACTTATACAATTAGTTTTATAATTAGTTTATGTTTATTGCTTCTAATTGTCATTTATTCGAGGGACTAAACTTTAGTCCCTAGGATCTGAACACACCCTTAACGCTAGCCTGGGGCCAGCAGTGCCTGGGCCGCGAGCTTGGCATGCCAATCTGAGACACCCAAACTTTAAAGTTTTATTTGTGAATAATTGTTCAAATATTGATTAAAGTTTAGTAATAAATGCACGCCGTAGCATTTCGTTTGTATTTGTGAATAATTGTTCAAATATTGATTAATTAGCCTCAAAATGTTCGTCTCGTAAAGTACGGTAAAACTGTGTAATTAATTTTTAATTTCATCTATATTTAGTACTCCATGCATGTGCCGACATTTTAATGTGATGGAAATCTTTTTTTTACGCAGTAAAATTTGGGGGTAAAATTTAGGATGTGTTTGGTTGCATGTGCAACCGCTGGCCAGGCTCTCGGCGTGCAGGTTCCGTGTGTTGACTGTTCAGCATCCGCCAAGGAGGACGTCGACGACGTCCGCCGGGAGGTCCAGATCATGCACCACCTCTCCGGCCAGCCCAACATGGTGGCGCTCCGCAGCGCCTATGAGGACAAGCACAACGTGCACTGGTCATGGAGCTATGCGTCGACGGCGAGCTCTTCGACCGGATCATCGCCAAGGGCCAGTACACCGAGCGCGCCTTCATGTCGCGCCTGCTTCATCGCCTCCGTCTCTTGTGTGGTTTCTTTCCACGCCTTCAGGGTAGTGGGTGAAAATCCCAGGCTAGAGTGGGCCGGTATTGAATACACGCGGGGTTTAAACGAACCCATATTTTCTCATGGGCTGAGATTGTTTCCATGCCGAGATGACCCCATGGATCGGGCCGCAACCCCGGCCAAACCCGGCCTAAACGAACAAGGCCTAGTGATTTCCGTGCGGGGAATCGGAGGAGAACGGGGCCCGTGGCCACCTTGAGCAGAAATGCTCGATTGGCATCTTGCGATCCTGGCTTCGGTGGTACGGCTCCACCCACCGGCCTGCCCTGACGCTGAACGGGCAACACACGGAGCCTGCACGCCGAGAGCCTGGCCAGCGGTTGCACATGCAACCAAACGCATCCAAGGACTTAGTTGGATGTCGGCGATGGTCTTGCACGCCAGCTCCTCCCTCGACGCGCGGTGTGTGCACAGGTGCGTCACTTTGAACTGCCCGCTGCCGACCTCCTTGCCCATGGAGTAGGCCGCGCGGACATCCTCCATGGGGCGGCCTAGAACCGGGCCGATGGGTCCCGCCAGCTTGCTGCTGGTGCTGGCCCGGCCGGCGGCGGTGGGCAACGATGGCTTGGTGCCAGGCGCCGCCGCGAAGGATGGGCGGTGGTTCGCCGACGGACCACGGCTTGGCTACATCGAGGAAAGAATCCCAAAATGAGCTACATCGAGGAATGAATGACAGGCTGGTGAAAGGGAAAGCTATTTAATTGAATGTTATTTTTCATGCCATATACTGTTATTATGGAGAAAGGAAGAAACCTATTGTTTTGGTCATTTTTTTCAAATGGTAAACCTCATTAAAAGTCAATATCCTAGATCTCACAAACTGTAGACAATTTTTATTAGGCCCGCTGGATTCCAATAGGTTGGGAATTGAGATTGTTAGGCAGGAAAAAATAATTGTTTTTCTTTTTTCTTTCACGGATTCAGATCGAGCATTTGCTGTTTTGTTTGGGGTTTTTCTTTCATTCTGAATTCTTACAAATTCAAAATAGTATATGTTTGCTCTGTAGTGTTCAGTTGTTTTTGGAGGGCTGAAGAGGCATTGTTCTGGACAAACCTTTTTAGATCAATATGAGGCTGGTAATTAACATTTTCTTTTCAGTGGATGATTAATGCACACATGCCTTATATATATTGATCTGCTCTAGCCTTATATATATTGTCATGTTTCTGTTACTAATAGGTGAAGTTTTGAAGGATGCTTACACCAACTAATCAATGCAGTTTTGCTGACTGATAATGCTATTTTTCAGGAATTGTGAATGCCATAGACCTACCAGATCGGTTTCTTCCCAAGCTTAAATCCTTAAATTGTAAGCACTGCTGACAATGTTGAATGCGACATTTTCTGATATGAATAGAAAACTAAGGTTTCTCTGGCTTTGCAGTTTAATTGACAGGCAAATCTCTTGTTGTAACTTTCCATGCTTATTCCAAGGATCAAATATCTGACATAATTAAGCATAGACTAGAGGTAAATATCTCATCATGTTGCATCAAATTTGTATGTATCTATCTCCAATTACTTAGCATTTGATTGTTTGTTGTTTATGTGTTTTTAATTCCACTTATACGGGTTCTTGATTATGATGGTTTTGAACCACGGCCCTGCAGTTTTGTACTCAATATCGCATTCAATATTTCCTTATGTGTTCATTTTATAATGTTTTGGTAAATGTTATTTTATCAGAAAGTTATAACGGCCACTGGTGATATAAGAAAGGCTCTACGTGTTTGCAGGTAAATTACTTTTGTTTTTTTTATGAAACAATGATATTCTCTACAAACTATAACTCTTCAATTAGAGCTAATAAAATTTTTGGCACAACATTATTTTTGAAACCAAGGGAACTCTAGATCTTGTTGATGCATGGCTAGGTTAACATTAGCAAAATCTGTTCTAACATCCCAAGCAGTCTACCTCCTCACATCAATGGAGACTCCATTGGAGGTCTTGGAATAATTTGACCACACAAGAAAACGCTTCTTGGGCAGTTCACTTTGCATTTCCCTCCTATGACCCAGTTCACTATGGTTCCCTCACACTCATTACTACGATGCAGATATAGAACGCATACACTGTGATTTTTCTTATGTGGGATGGACCTCGTGCAGGTGGAGTTGGGTTCCTTTTCCCTTCCTCTCTCGATTCCATTTTCTTCTTTTTCTCCTGTGATTTTCCTCCTTCCACTTCATAGAAATTCCGAGAGGTTGTGTCTGATGCCATGAAGAACAGCAGGAAGAAGGGCTACTTCATACTCGAGGACTCTATGCTCGGCTGGTTCTAAGTCTGCACCAAGAAGCATGAGGCAACCCTTTGTTCTTATGCTCGAACTAGACTCTGAATGTTAATTGTGACGAGGATTAATTTATGGGATTAGTTCAGTTTGTTACCCGGGTGTTAAGCTTGAGATGAATGCATGATAATTATGTACATAAACTATGCACGATTGATTCCTGGGATTATCATGAAAAGCACATTCCAAATTATATATGTCTAAAAAGAATGGGCAGAAGTAATATGATGAACTTTTCTATTATTGTCATGCTCCAGATGCTTTAGGAAAAATTAATGTGTTGGCAACCATAATTACCGTGCTCGATGGATTTTTTCCTATGTCTTAGTGGAGCACGAAAGAAACATTTTCTGGGATATTATCTTGTAAGAAACCAATTCTAATTCATTGTATCTGGAGAGCCTTTTAGTTTCTTTTTCTGAATAATTCAATTCATCATGCATTGAGAGAAACTGAGCTTTTTCATTCTGAATATTTTGTGGGATAGCACCTCAAGTTGCAGTTTTTATGCTTTTGCATCCACATTGATTGTTTCCATGGTGCCGAGCTGAAAATCAAATTGGCTATTTTTGAGCCATATAGATTCAATTGAATAAAAAACTTACATTTTGTGAAAACTCACTGATACAATTCAAGTTGAAATGTTTGATCATTGAGGGATTGAAGATCACTTGTGTTTGTATATCGGCTCTCAAGATAAAAAAAAATCGATCATGGCGATGTGAGACAGTACCAACGCACGGGCATGTTACCTACTATCTCCGTTTTAAATTATAGTTCGTTTGACTTTTTTTACTCTAAGTTTGACCATCCATCTTAAAATTTTGTGGAAATTATCATATTTTTTATGGTGGCTTGCTTTATTAATAAAAATTCTTTAAAAATGACTTAATTTTGACTATATTTACACAAATTTTTTGAATAAGACAAGAGGTAAAACTTATGGTAAAAAAGTTAAATAAACTATAATTTAGAACGGATGTAGTAGTAAAAAAACCACTAAAAAGAAGCAGCCTAATAAACAGTCAGCGGCCCAGCCCAAAATCTCCACCCTCGCGTCACTTGCTGTCAGTTCATGGAGGACGACGACAACGAGATGCAAGTGCAACTGCATCCGCTGCTGCCTGCTACTCCGTCGGCCTGCTGCGAACCGGCCCGCCTACTGTGTTTGCATTGCTGCTACTGCTACTGGCTCCATGTTTTAGAAATTGTGGACTCTTGAGATGGTCATGCCCCTCAAGTCTCTAGCCGTTATTTCTTTGTCTTCCGCTTCCAAAACTCCATCTAGAAACTTGATATATGGTTTGGTGATGAAGTTGAGTTTTAGAACCTGTTTGGTTGAATTCTACTTGATTATGATAAATTTGGAGTGTGCTTTTCATGATCATCCCAGAAATTCTTCTATGAAAGTGAATCAACATAGGCTATGAGGGTTGCTTCTATGAAAGATGTGATTCTCACAAAGAATCAGTATCTCCATCAAATTTATCATAAAGAATCATCAAGAATCACTTATTTCATAGAAGCAACTCTCATAGGAAATTTATTATCCCAGGAATTCTTCTTGATGATTCTTTATGATGATGGAGATACTGATTCTTTGCGAGAAGTGAATAAGCATAGGGTAGTTTTTTTAGCTCCTAATCTATTAGTTCATTTAAAAGAATCACTTCACATAGGAATCATTCTCTCCATAAAATTGTTTCAAGCTCCATATATAGCATGTGTACTATTCCTTGCCTTTGTTTTAATAGACGACAAGAGCTCTACCTGGCATATATTATTATTAATTAATAGAAAAGGGATCGAGTTCTTTTGAAAACTTTTTCTACCAACTAAAACACCCTATACCCCTCACAATGGACCCACCTGGACCCACGTTGAAGAAAGAAAAAGAAAATATTGTAAAAGTTTTTTTTGACAGAGCGAAAAACCCCGTGTGAGTTCACCCCTAGCCCCCCGTTTTTTTCACCGGTGTTTTTTGTATCCACTTTTTTTGGAAAGAAAAAAAAGAGTTTTTTTTTAAAGGAATCAATGTCCTAACCGGTAAAACCCCCTCGGAGCTTTTTTTGGAAAGGAATAAACGAGCTTTTTTCTGAACTGAAAAAACAGGTTTTTTTAAAAGAATCAACGTCCGAACTGGTAAAACCTCCTCGTAGTTTTTTTTGTGTATACACAATTATCCCGTATTACCAATAAATAATATATTGGAGAGTTTTTCTCCATATAAATAAAGACCAACTATCTCAAAAAATCATGTGCCTATGGATTTGAGAATACCTAAAACTTTCTATAAATGAGAGTGCGAATGTAAAGTATTTTTAAAAGCGCTTCGCATGACTGGTATGTTTACCTTGGCCCACTCAAGTGACATTGTTTTAATACCTATGTGTCATCAATAAATGTGCGAGTTCTCGCTAGTATTAATAGAGAGGAGGTATTGATAGTGCTATTCAACCACACCGCCAAATGTCATTGTAGTACTGTGCCAAAGGGCTTATTTTCAAAATTTGTTTCCATTTAGGAGTTCACATTAGTGGAAAAAAAACTAAAGAAGGGCCAAATACGTTGCACTTCTTAGAATCTTGTCAGCAAATTGGCTTTTCCCAATGCTTTCTTATCCTACTACTCTTTGCGCTCTATAAAATAGCACCAAAATAGAAGATCTCGATCTCGTTCTGTATCTCATCTTTATTCTTGACGGGTACACAACTATATACAACAACATTATGCAGGTTGCAGCTAAACTAATCGTCCATGTCCTGATCATATCTCACCTGGCTAGCATTAAGAAAATGCCGTCCTAAATATCATATGCAAATCAAATATAGATGTATATATGTGTAGTAGCAGTGCATAGGATCGAATCGGAGAGGTCCCCTCTCTAAATCGATCCTGACCAAACCTAGCAAGCTACTCCTGTACTCCATCATGTCCGGTGGCGGCCATTGTATACCTGGAAGTGTATGCCTTTCCCAAGGAACGGATAAAAGGTCGGCGTGACCAACGATTCAAAATCCTCCGTTTTCTGTCATCTCACACCTAATCGATCGATCGCGTGCATGCATGCAGGATAGCTAAACAAGTTGTTGCCAGCCGTGTAAGATGCACTCTCGGCAGACTGGCCTATCTTTCACTGATACATGGGAGTAAACCTGTGTTCTTTTTGCCGACCTGGAGGTACAGCGCGCGTCGCCGCCAACACACACGACGATAGATGTTAGAATCGTCGGCGCGCGTTAGGCGGTTACCCGGCCTGCTGTCAATAATAATTGTGCCCGCGGCTCGTGCTAATGTTTAGTCTAGATCACGTACTCGATTGCTAGCGTTCTAATTAGATACTGTAGGGTTGTGTATTGCTGGTGTGGCGGTGCTACTCTTGCTTATCCCAGCCTGCTCATCTAGCTTTGCCGGCCTGATTTCTGCCGGTACTGGTACTGCACCGACCTTTACTTTTCGTTCTATAGAGATGAAATTGTTTGAAGGAAGGAGTAGGACCTAATGAGCCTATCTCTCAAACGTACAATAAGATATGTCATCCATAGTAAAATACTAAAGCTAGAATATTTGCAACTTTTTTTTGAAAAATCCGGTTGCCCGGCTTATATATTAATAAGTAGGGAAAAGAGTTTTAAACAGCGCAAGATGCGCTGATTACAGACAGTCTGTAGGCAGACTGCCTGACAAACTTTGAAACAAGAAAAAACACAAATTCTAAGCTGACTACTCGCGGTTTGGATTGTCCACGATTTTCCCTAGCGCTTTTGCACCAGCTCTCACCCATAGCCTTGATTCCTCTTGTATCTCTGCGAAGATGTGTTGTGCCGATTTGGTCTGCCCCCTGAAGATTCGGTTGTTTCTTTCCTTCCATAAGCTCCAGAGAGTAAGCGTAGTTAAGGATCGTCTGCCCTTGATCCTTCCACCAGGACCTTCTGTCAAGTTTAAGAGCCAGTCTTCAAAACTTGAGCCCACTGTCTAGTTATTCTGGTGGAAGTGTTGCAAACGCACCCATGAACTGAGCATGTTCCAAACCGTTTTTGAGAAGGGACATTCACTGAACAGGTGTTCCACCATTTCCAAATTTCTCTCGCATAGCATACAGAAGTAATTGTTTGGCCAACCCCGACGTTGGAGCCTAGCTGCAGTCCACAGTCTGTTCTGAAACAGAAGCCACAAGAAGAATTTGCAACTTTTTCCTAGAACAATTATATCTCTGCGCTCTCTATGTTTGCAACCCGATGCAAGGACCGATCGTTAGTTGTTCTCATGTGTTGATCTAACGCCACTAACGGCTTTAGAGCAAGAGTGCACGTCAGTATGTACTGCATACATGTCAGCACCCGAAATGTTGAGCATGCACACACGCATGTATATTATCAGAAAACACTTCACCCTTCTTGGTAGCGCGCCTATTGCAGTAATAATCCTACATCAGAGTCTGAAGTGCCCACTTATTCTTCCATGCGGTCCAACCAGAGAACCAGCGGCAGGACTCAAATCAGAGTAGAATTACTATTACATGGCAGATATATGTCTGTCCCTTTCCAATCAGCTGAAGCAAGATACGAAGAGAATAAAAGACGATATTGCCAATCGATGGATCACCTCGTCCATACGAACGCAGTACAGTCTGACGAGGACTACAGGATTATTTCCACTTCTTTTCCCAGATGACAAATGAAGCAGCAATAACACAGTTGGAGTCAACTGGCATTACGAAACGTTGAAGAGTCGCATCATATCGCATTTTTATAGCCCCGTATGGCTATATCCGTACCGACGAATACGCTCGGCGATAGGGCAAAGCCAAAAGGCTCGCGAAAAGACACAGAAAAATCGAGCAGAAAAGAAGAAAGGATTTGGTCGTGACGGCACCAACTCCAACGTTTATAATTTGCTTAAGACCTGGGAGAAAGCAACCCGGCCGGCCGATCGGCACCGTGCGCGAGATCGAGCTGATGACGAGTGAATAGGGCCCAAGAGGCAGTGCCAACCGCCAACGAACTGATCGAGCACACACTATATATACTCTTCGATCTGGAGGAGTATTAATTGAAAAGTTGTTTGTTTTCTTGCAGGTTTTCTATGGGGACAACTTTTGATCCCTTTGGCACCTTTTTTGTTGACAACCTATCGCGCGTACAGATCGTGACGACGCACGTCGTGATGCCGGTGATAGTGAAAGTTTCATCTCTCGTGTTCGGGCGCGCGCTAGGCGGCGGGACAAATTGATCAAGAACTTAAATATTTGCTGCTTTCACCAAAAGGGAATACTTTAATCGGGAATGCTTGACCACTGTGAGTGTCGATCCTTTGTTATGTTATGTATATGTAGGAAGAGAAGGTGGACTAATGGGGTCACATGGATGAGGCTTGCTAATTGTGTGTCACTCATGTCATTTCTAGTGCGTTCCCCAAAAAAATGTCATTTCTAGTGCTAATTTTATAGAAGTTTTATAAACATTAAATATATTAATATAACAGCTAATATGATGATGGAGCAGAAAATTTAGAGGAGAGAGAAGTAATTAGTTTCAGGCAGGTGAAATAACAATGATAAATTATGTATTGGAAGGATAATTTCAAACACCTATTTCCTTTTGTTGATGCAGCTATCTTAAAAACATCAATATGAAACCCTCGGAATTAGCCTAATAGAGTACGTATATTAACGCATAATTGTTACATGTTTACAATATATAATCTACATGGATAAGAATAAAATGCACGGACAGCCCTTATACTTGTCCTAAATTTTTTGAATGTGTCATCCTGGTATGTTCGGCCCTTATACTGAAGATTTCATATTGATAAATGAAAATTATACTGGTATGTTCGGCACTTCGGCACCCTGAACTCAGATGATATATTTAACAAGTTAATGGACCCTTATCTGCAATTTCCAAGTTTAATAAAGGATCATCTATGCATTAATTTCACTCCTGGGATAATATTTGTATCTTTCGGCGGTTCTTTCATAGCCTTTCTAGTAGTAGGGAAGCAGATGGTTGCCAGTGCCTAGTGGAGAAAATCAAATATGGGGCTCTCTCTCAGGAGAAAAAAAAATCACTAAAGTCTAGAACTTGAAACGTAGCATATTAGTACTTCCCAATAGGCACTATCGGAACCAGGTAGTTCGCCGTATGCCTCCGACACAGGCACATGACGAAGATCAAAAAGCACACGACAAAGCCTTACCGTGTGTGGCTCACGACAAAGCTCCGACGGTAATAAGTCATAATGGCTAATAGAGCTTTACCGTGAGCACACGTGTTAAAAGTTTATCGTGTGTTGGGGCGTGGGCACACGGTAAAAAGACTATTTGCCGTGTGTTGGGCTCTGGATACACGGCAAAGAAGCCATTTACTATGTGTTTTGTCTGTAGCACACGACAAAGAGGTTGTTTGTCGTGTGTCTGATAAATTATACACGGTAAAGTATTGAACGTACGGTAAACTACGAGTTTTCGAAAGCGAGAGTCACTTGCACGTCCAGGATACTTAACGATCTCCCGCTCCTCGTGTCATATGCGATATGGTCTTACTACCTAAGTGCTGCCTACTTATCATGGCCCTAATTTGATTAAGTATGGACTACGGTAGGCCTAAGTGGCGGATCCTCAAGCTGACATTTAAAGAGTTAATCCCCAAACCGACCTTCAATTTTTGTTTGTTCCATCTAAAAAAGGTCATTAATAATAAATATATTTGCTTTATGATCAAGTATCGAGCGAGCTTTTGTTTGGTTAATCATTGATGAGGAGAGGCATTACAGGTTTCAGCCAGCGGTACAGCACAAAACTAAAGTTTTGCTAGAGTAGGTGACTTCGTGCGCTTGAAAGAAAGGGTGACTCCATATGTGTACCCCGAAAGAGAATGTGTATTAAAGTTAGGTCTTGTTTAGATGTAAAATAGGGGGTGGGGATTTGAGGGTTTGGGGTCACTTTATAATCATTGCGTCACTGTAGCATTTCGTTTCTATGTGTGAAAAATTGTTCAAAAATTGATTAATTAGGCTCAAAATGTTCGTCTCGCGGAGTACTAAAACTGTAAAGTTAATTTTGATTTTATCTACATTTAGTACTCCATGCATGGACCGATATTTTGATGTGATGAAAATCTTCTTTTTATATAGTGAACTTTGGGGTTGCTTTCTGGGAACTAAACAAGCTTAAGCGAAGTCTCTCTATCTGGACAGTGGACAGAGCAGACCGGTGTTTCGATTAGAAAATGGAGTTACAGCTATAGCGGCGCTTTTAGCAGCCGAAAAGGGATGCGGTCTGATATTGAAAAAACCGGCACATATATTATTATGATAATAACTGCAAAAATGATTGATTCCAGACAACTATGATCCAACATTATTATGGTCAAGAGTCAAAACAGTATGTAGCGTGGGTCTTCGACCCCAACAAAAAAGAGCTCACAAAAAAAACGTACGACAAGCAGTAAAAAAACATTCAGGAACAACAACACTAAACGAATGGACCATAAGAATACGCTAGCTCTCTTGCCGATCTTCCGGTGGCAGCTGCAGCTCGCGTGCGTCACGCACACGAGCTCACCACGGCGAGCATCATCATCGCCTAGTGATGCTGGGGGTCCGGTCCTCCGGGGCTCAGGCGCTTGGACTCGTGCGCCTCCGCGCCAACGACCGCGGCGCCTATGCTCTGCCCGCCTGGCCGGGCACCGTCATCTCGGCGACCTCCCCGCGGCCGCCGGCTGGTAGAGCTGCTGCTGCTGCGTGTTCCCTCAAGACCCGGGCGGAATCCGAGCAAACGACGGCGGAGAGCAGCAAGGCGATGAAGAGGAGGTGGACCGTGCCGATACGTGCCATGGCTTGCTTGTTGCTTCACGGTGGCTGCTGGACTTGGACGCTCCGGGCGCCGTGAGCTGCAGAGACAATGCGTTCGTATCACTTCTGCTTGCTGCTGCTGAGAGGAGCTAGCGATGGAAAGATCATATAAGAGTAAGACGAAGCTGGTGATGGGTCGATCTGGGGCTACGAGGAACACGTCTTATATAGAGCCAGACGCTAGCTCTAGCTGTGGCGTCCACGTAAGAGAACCGTCGTAGTACACACTCGTGCATTTTCTTTCGAGCCCAATGCATCCAAACCAAAAAAGAGAGAGAAAAAAAACTCAATCCTGTGGAGCTGAACGGTTAACTGGCGGTTGAGAAGGGGCCTTTTAGCTGGCTGACACTGACGATCACTTAAACAAACCGGAGTGCCCGAAAGTTACTAAACTTTTTGCAGCCTCTAATCAGGCATCCCCGGAGTGCATGGCATGCTTCCATGCATTCAAATCACTCGTACACAGATGCTTCCTTCAACCATTTGCATTGCTTCGTACTCGCACCTGAGGCCAGCCATCTATCACAGGGGCGGCCGAAGTGTGTTCCTAATGTGCTCAGAAGGTACACAGAGCAACCGTAGCTTATCATGTGCGAGCCACGCGATAGAGACTCGACGTGGTTTGGGTAACTTTTAGGTACAGACCATTGAGATTATATTACATACGTATAAACCGTCCACCTGAGCAACTCCGCCTTCAACTTTAACGCGAGTGGATATGTAATTCGCCGGATGAGACTGCTTTCGAGAAAAAAAAAACTTTGGATGAGACTGGTAGGATGGGAGTCAAGCTGAGAATGGTTTGGGTTGAAATCGGTTTTTATAGTTTGGTTTTCTAATTAAATTAACCGGTTTGGTGCATAATGGGTCGAGATATGTAATGGTTTGATTTGGTTTGGTTTAACAATTATAATGGTTTAAACCAGTTTGGTGGATTAGTTCAGAATTAGTTTGACTAAAACTAAACCTTGGATTCACACTATGAAATTTTAGCGAGTTTGATTGAAATTTGTTGCAAGTGACTCAAAATGACAGTTGACTACTTTGTACAAAATTATGTGATGATATCGACATGTGGCCCCACGTCAAAAGCCGGACCCTAAAACTTAAACCTCGCGTTCACACTATAAAATTTTAGCGAATTTAGTTAAAATTTGTTGCAAATGACTCAAAACAATGGTCGGATACTCTGTGCAAAATTATGTTATGAGATCCACATGTGTGCCCCCACGTCAAAAGTCGGACTATAAAACTTAAATCTTGCATTCACACTAAAAATTTTTAGCGAATTTGGCTGAAATTTGTTGCAAATGACTCTCAACGACGGTAAGCTACTTTGTGCAAAATTATGTTATGAGATCCACATGTGGGCCCCGCATCAAAAGTCAGACCCTAAAACTAAAACCTTACGTTCACAATATAAAATTTTAGTGAATTTGGCTAAAATTTGTTGGAGATGTCTTAGAATAAGAGTTAGCTACTCTGTGTAAATTGGTTGAACTATTTCAATATATGGGCCCCACACCATAAGATATATCCTTATTATGAGTAGTTAGCGAAAACCGGTTTTAATATTTGGGTTAAAATTGATTATTTTGGTTTGGTTAGGAGAGAAAAGCTAAATTGTTTGGATTGATTCGGTTCAAATGCTAAGTGGATGAGATTGGATTAATTTGTAAATATGCTGGAATTAATATGGATGGGTGTGGATTTGGTTGTTTCTGAACCATTCTCAGCTTGAGACGGGAGTCGGCAGCCATAATACAATGAAGCAACGAATCGGATGTGACAGGCCGGGGAAATGGATGGGAACAAATCAGGTCGGTTCTGATTTTTTTTCCTTCCCATAATACAATGAAGCAACCAATACCAGCTTTTAGATAAACACAAGAAAAGCGAGAGCAGACCCTACATTCCTAGGTTGCCTGAAACCTCAGTGATGGACAACTTCAGGCGTTCTACTTCCATGTCGCCTAAGTGACCCGGTGGGTCAGGGGTGTAGTCTGATGTCCGTCGTGAAGGTCGATCAGGTCAAAGCTCGGAATGAACAGTGACGGCAACATAACACCAGTACACCACCCAGGAGTACGAGAAAGAGCATGAGAAACTTTGTAAGGATCACATATGTGGCCCCTTTCATACCTGGTGAATACAGCATTAAAACTCGACATGGCTTTCCAACACAAGTGTTAAACACGCATTGACATTAGTGTAAGGTTATGGAATACCTTTAGCAGACCATTACATTAGTTCTATCCTCTTTATTCTATTTATTAGCAGTAGTGTAGGTGTCCAGCTGTAAATAGAGATAAGTCCATATCATATGTAATCTGAAACAGTTCTTCACTTAATGGATTACTTCGCAGCACCAACTTCTACTCCTGGAGTCCTGGTCCTACCCTATTAGCTGAGTGACCGGATCATAAGAACGTAAAGCATAATCGCTTTTTCGTTATATCACCCATTTAAACAAAGCAAACGAAGTTCATGACTGTGCAGCACAAGTGCAATAATTGGATCAGAAGAAATTAAAGCAAAAAAAAAACCTTCAACCTAGCAAACAACAGGAAGAACTTAGTAGAGGCATCCTACACACAATGGAACAATATGAGGTCCAGCTGCCCAAGCTGCAGCGTAACTAACAAAATGAATGATGAATCTAGCGTGCATGCTAAAAAAGTAAACAATAAGAAACAACAACTACTATGCCTTACGTTCCTAGCCATCTGAACACTCGGTGACTGCAATAATAACGAGCTAAAAAGGGGACCACAAAAAATTAGCAGCTTAGCATCAATCCAATGTGAATGTTCCCACACCAACTGCAATTAGCATAGATGGAACCAGGGATTGACATAAGTGTTCATCTAGTCATTGAGTCTACAAGGTCATATCGCACAACCAGAACTATCAGGTAACAAGAAGTTATAGACACCCAGCAATTTGCTATGCTGTGTGTACAGCTGCATCCACGGAAGCCCAACCGTGTAACAAAATGCACGAGGAAGGTAGTTTTTTACGTTTAAGATTGCATTTACACTGGATCCTGAGCTGTTTCGTTGCACTTACATTACCCGTACTCCACCAGGATGAGGCATTTTCTCCCCGCACTTGTCCCACGTCAATGCTGCCAACACAGAAGCACCAATTTATTTACCAAGACAAACTAATGAAAGATCAGAATAAAGAAAACTGTAACACAGAAATCATGCTCATTGATCGAATATAAAAAAAACTTTAAATGAATGATTCCACTCAGCTGTGCATGCCTCAAATTTATAGAAACCTAGACTGAGCTTCAACCAAAAGCACTGAGTGCCCACGTTGGTCCAACCAGAAGTGTAATATGTGTAGACAGACAAATAACCCACTTTTGGATCTTCTTTATGAATATATGATACTACTAACCATCAATCATATTAGCCTTACTCGTAGCTGTAGAAGTGGCACATAAGAGGTTCCAGGAAACGAAATATTGATAATTGACCAATGAGAAGTTCATAAATACAGGTAACAAAAATGAAATGGTTGTCCAGTAAATTACTATTAGCTCTTTCCAGCCTCAACCAGACAAAAATAATCTGATAAGGCTGCATGCAAGACACACAGCAAAAAGTTGACAACATGGGTATATAAGCATATATCATTCTACGCAATCACCTCAATTTTGATTTGGAACCCACATTTCATCATATAACTAAGTTTTTCTGGCCAAATCCTGATATACTAAACTAAAAGAATATGAATTGAACAAGCCTCGAGAATACTTATATGGTGCTAAAACTTCAAATTTCTAACCTTCATTGCACTCAATCACAGAGACGAGGGGAGGGGAGGGGGGCAACCTAACGGTGCCAATGTGATCCTTACGGTTGAACACACTTTCTTAAAAAGACTAAATGACTAATAAAAAAACTGAGCACAATGTGATGTTCTAGTATCGTGTATGAACTAAACATAACCACTGAGAGCAGTATTCTTTACTCTCAAAGGTGCAGAATGTGGTGACCAATGGCTGCCAGCAGAACTGGAGAGCCCATGACAGGTTGGGGGCTGGCAGGTCGTAGCCGAGGTAAAAGGGAGAAAAAAGTCGGGAGAAAGAGAAGTGTGGAACGAGAAAGAGGGTGTGTCTATTAGGGTTAGCCCCTTCTATCCCTGTCCTTGTGGTGCGGCTGTCGGTGAGATCAGGCTGCCTGGGTCCAGGGCCAATAGGATCTTTGTATGTGACAGGGTGTCATGCATGGACTATAAACTGGCTGGTGATGTGTACATGGTACTTTGCTTATGTGGCTGCAAACATGGCAAAGACTGGTGATGAGGCTGACTACGTGGAGGCTAAGACCACCAGTGAAAAGTAATTTGGGACATAGAAATAGGTGCACCACTATAGGAATTTCACTTATAAAAAACTACAGATAAAGTTAATAACATAAATTGAAATAATGTGTATTAACTTACGGCGTTAATGGTGCCAACTTCCTCAAATAAGTACTTCTTGGATCTCAAATCATTCGCAAATTTCTGAATAGAGCAAATGTTCATGTGGTGAAGGGATAACAAGTCTGATATTCATAAATGTAAAATCGAAACTGTAAAAAAAGCATTCAATTAGGATATCTTCTCCTCGAATATTGGGTGATTTAACATGAGCATCGTATTGTTGTTAACAATAGCCCGAACTGCTAGCTCTTTAGCTTCTGCATGCTTCCTTTTCAGTAAAATGCATATCTGCAAACAGAAAAATATTAGGCTTAAGATCAAGAAAAAATATAGGCATGACTATTATTAATCTATATCCATATGCATACTTAGGAATATCACCATCATGGTAAGGCAAGCATTTTGGAGTCTAAGAACTCATGTAATTTTGGCTATATATATCCATTTGTGGATATAGAGGCCGGATTTATATCCATTGTCTAAAAAAAATCATGGTAAGGCAAACAGCTCGGGTTAAAGAAAGGCGACAATATTAGGAGAACAAAACATAATTATTTTTAAAAATGAAATATGAACTACTACCTCTGTTTTCGAATATATGTCGTTTAGGACAAGCTATTTAGTTTAAAAATGAACTAATTTGCTTGTCCTAAACATCATATATTTAAGAACGGAGGGAGTACTGAAATTTCAAAGTATAAAGTTCTCAGGCTATATATCAATTAAAAAAGGTGGATAAGCCTCTGGTTGAACTCTAAAAGAATCATGCTAAGATGCAGCACATCCTCACATTGTAAGGTTTTCTTTAGATGGTACAGTTGCAAAACATTTTTTTATAAGCTTAATAAAGCATTAAGAGAACCTCTACAGGTTGTTTCATGCAGTAAATCAATTGCCACTCTAGTTATAGCATAAAGCATTGGACAGTTACAGGTATTGGACAGATTTACTCACATCTTCAAGCTCCTTTCTACAGGCCTCAGCTTTTTCTAAGTTCCCATCATTTTCTAACAGCATGGGCAACTCTAGATCTGAAATGTTTCCCGTCTCAGATGGAATATGTGTAGAGCTCGCATTATCCACATGAGCTTTTGCCGTTCCACTTTCCAGAATCTAACAAGTGAAATCAATATGTAAGAATTGTCAAATGCAATTAAACTTGTCTTTTCAGAATCTGGAAGTGTGGAAGTCAGAATCTAAGTAGTCAATTTTTTCATTCAAGGTTGAATTCGTGTCAGTGATCATTCAAATCATGTACATAATGACCTACATTTGAAATCGGATGTAACAATACTATACATATACTAGAGAATTTTCATGACATTACCGTTTCACTTCCCAACTCTGGAACAGTTTGAGGTGATTTTCTGCATGAAAATTTGCAAAGCCGTTACTTCCAATAGAAATACTTTGCATTGCCATAAAAGATATTATGTTTCTCAAATGTGATCCAACTTACAACCTTACAGCTGGAGATCTCATGATGTGTTTGAGCACCATAGGAGCTTTTGGATATAGAACTGACTCCTGCAAGTGAAGTTAACAGCATGAACAAATTTATTACCAAGTTGACATAGATGACTACTGTTCTTTCATATTTTTTCAGAAAAAAAGCACCCATCACAATACTATTTTTTCTGTATAGCATCAATATTTTATTTTTGAGATATAAACATTACTACATATAACCACAAATTGGCTCTGCAGTCTGCTTATAATAGTGAACTGGTTGATATCCAATTAACTCAGTTTAAGCTTAAGATAGACAATGAAAAACTACCAACCTAGTACTCTAGAGCTAGCAATTTACTGACAAATTCAAAACATGGCAATTGAACTTTTACTTATCACGAAAAAAATGTATATAATTTGTCTCTAGAATAATAAATACATTACTGTAGGTTTTTGTTGAAAACCCACAAAATGCGTGTGCAGGATAAACTACAAATATGATACTCCCTCCGGCCTCCGTTCCAAATTACAATTCGTTTTGGCTTTTCTAGATATATTGCTTTTGTTATGCACCTAGATATGAGCACATAGCAAAGGACATACTATGTATCTAGAAAAAGTAAAAAAGAATTGTAATTTGGAACAGAGGCAGTATTTGTAGTCCTTGTACAGTTATCTGTAGTCAAATGGTGCATCTCTTCAGTTATGACACAGGGCCCAGAATAAAGAACAAAAAGAATGGGCTATAATAGAAAGTTTAATGGATATGATCCTTTATCATGTCATTCCTGGTCCTTCCGTAATTCCAGAGATTTTTTTTAGATTATGACATACAGAGTAAATAACCTCTCGCAAACTTTAACATGGAATCAGTAAGTATGATATAAAAAACTCGACACGTGGAGAAAGGCGTCCCTAAGGCATTGCAATTAAGTTCAAGAAAGGCACAACGCCGACTGCCCAGTATGCAATTATATATATATTTCTGAAAGCGGTTTACCCAGCGAGGTACCTTTGCTTCTGATTATAAACTATATCTTCTAGGTAAAATGAAGAACAAAACCTCAGCTGAAGACAATGAGGATAATCCAAGTAGAAAACAAATATTAAGAGTAGAAATGGAAATCCCTTTCTTCGGAATATAATACTCGACAGGAAGAGAACATGCCTCAGGAACCTTTTGCATTATGGATGGGCTAGGCAATGCAGGTTTTCCTTCAGGAATGGAGCTAGGGATTTTGGATGTTGTTACAGGGGAACCCTTGGCCCCACTCAATCGTACTGATTCCTTCTCCAGAACCACGTCAAACTTTGGACTTCTGATCCCTAATTTTGCAATTCTGCATTCAGATAGATCACTTTAGCTGCTACTCATGTAATTTCAGAAGGAAAAGGATGACCAGAGGATAAACATATTACACCTTGCTCCTGTCAGTTGAGAAATTCTTGATATTTTATAATCTTTGGAAGGAGTAACTTGCAATGAATCAGAAGCATTGCTACTTTTTAGAAGCGCGTGATTTGCAACAATTTTTTGCCCAGTGCTCTGTGCTGTGCTGTTTCGAGCATGCAGCATAGATGAGTTCCCTGAGCTAGGAGGCTCAAGACTGAAAACAATATGTGTATATATATATTAGCATTGCATCGAATCTTGCAAGAAGAATTCAAGAATGCCATAAGTACACTACAAATGTGGTTTCAGCTGCAGAGGTAAATGAATTTACATAACTATATAGTTATGGTAGAACAATATGTTATAATCAGCCACAATTAGCAACACTTAAAGACAAATCATGTGAACAGCCAAATGAGTATAAGGCAACACAGTAAAAAGAGTACATCAATCAGCAGTACAGTTGTTGTACATGGAGTAATTTTCCACATAATGATCAAGTATTAGGCTCTATCTCCAGCAATCAGCATACTAATTCTACCGGCATAAACTGATACACATATACAAACTATGTGCAAAAGCAGCCAGATGCAATGTTGAGCATTGGCAACAGATATCAAGTAAGGATACTCATTAGCCACCCTATGACATGGAAGGTTAGAAAAATATAAAATACTGCAACAAAGGGCCATAACGAAACTACAAAACAAGCAAAATTTATGTGATCCATTCTACTTGATGAATCAATCCGACCTCTGCAACATGCTTTTATGCACAAATGTACTAAATAGTTTAAAGAAAGGTCAGAAATTTACACTCTTCGTCAATATAAAAACTATAGTATGTCCTAAATTATGAAGATCTTCATAAATTCCAATAGTGGTTAATTAGAAAGGCCAAGATAAATAACATTGAAACTTTACAGCGATCATCATACAGTTCAACATTAGACGATTACTACCAGAAGGAATAAAATACTGAATTGAAAGTATGGAACTATGCAATTGATGATAACGGAGAGGTAAGATGTGCACAGTTGCTAATGAAAAATAGTTTTAAACGGCAAGCCAGATAGTATAGAAACTTTGTGTACGAGATTCATTCAGGTTAACGTCAGTCTAGCTAGTAGAAGATGTAATTAAGATGCTGAAAAAAATGGAATTATGTCAACCATGATATGTTGACAACACGTGCAGGTCAGAACACCAAAGAGAATATGAGAAGTGTTGTGCGCACCCAAACAAAAAAAAACTGCTGAAGCAATCTTAAATATGACTTATTCATAATGCGCAAGATGAAGGATGATAATTTCTTACCCAGATTTGGCATTCCTGTCACCTTTGGCATTCATAGAGGTGGTCAGTAGCCCATGTGATGCTGGCTTGTTGTATGCTTTTGACAAAGCAGTTTTAGATTTGTCAGGTCCTGCATTAGCTTGCTTGTGTTCCCTGGATGTTCAAAATCAGGTTCATTATTACAAACACTATTAAGAGTTCATGAATATATGCTAGTGCCCATCTGCCTGCCACCTTTTCAAATCTGTAGGATGTGTGGTCATCTTTTTTATCACTTTACTTGCACTGGATAATTGATTGATAGCTTTTTCTGAAGTTAGTTCGACCCTGTTTGCTTTCATATTTGCAGACTTGGATAAAAGAGAAAAGCCTTCTCTCTCATTTGCCAGTGCAGGTTCAACATTTCTGATTTCCCTGCGTATAGTGTAAAAAGTTATTTCAGGTAAGTAAGAAACATGTACATAGATCCATTGTGTCACACTTCTGTATATTAGATTTACTGCCACTACACCAGAATGGAATATGACTAGAAACACAGTGAACCCAAAGAAGAATGGCAGACTACTCATTTAGTCCTGTACCATTAGTATTTGATTTAAGAACAGTGGATGGATTCAGAGGGCTCTATTTTGTCAACGAAGAAATTTGTGGAAAAGACAGACCTCCGCATTGAAGAAGAGAGGCTCTTAGGACCTGAAGTCCCTTCCTCAGTATTCATTGTCCCACATGATGTCCTCTTTGAAAACTTCTTAGGAATGTCGCCAAAACTTTGGTTACCTTGACTTCCGTCATTAAGAGAGACACTTTCCCCCACAACCTCATTCCGGGAATCAAATTGACCCACCGGTCTTCTCGAGACATTGGGATTAATAGTGCTCGTGTCCCTGGATTGTGAGCCAATTGACTGCTCAATGTCATTACTCTCCCTTGATACATGAACTTTACCAAAATCCGCTATAGGAGCATCTTTACTGTTCAAACAATCTGCAAGAACTTGTGTTGGATCTTCACCAGATACAGCACTGCATGAGAAATTCTGAGAAGGTATGTTAACAGCTGCTTTTGTTGAATATACCTCTTTCGGATGCTCTCCGTGATTGCCATTGGGCACTGAGTCTACTTTAGTCTGTCCCATTGTTGCAGGATTAACACTGCTATGTTCTTGGATCTTGTCAGATGAATTAGCAGCATTAATATTTGAAGTCGGTCGACTGGTGTTATTTACACTCTCATGATTTGTCAGATGCGAAGGTGTTAAAGTACAAAGATCCTGTGTTTGTGTTTTGTCCTTACTATTGTTATCTTCAAGAATATCAGTGCCCTTGGCCGAATGACCTCTTTGTGTATCCTTGTTACCCTCTGACAAGAAAGGGTCAGCTTTACCAGTAAATTTACCAATACTCTTTTCCTCAATTCCCAGCTTTGCATCAAGACTAAACTTTCCCAGCCTGAAAGCAAACAAAATCAGTAAAAACACTAATAGCGTGAAGTTCTATGTCAATATATTATAGACAGTTTTCAGTCTTCTCAGGCCAGTCAGTTTAACTTACTCATTGAAATCAAAGGAGAAGGAGAAATTGTCCTTTTCAGTTCCCTTTTTCCCTTCAGAAAGATCATCACCATTTGAACTGCTGTGCTTCACTTTTTTCTTGAGAGGACTAGAGAAATCCAGATCAGACATGCCCATTTTAAATGATGGTAATTTGTCAAAGGCTCCATCAAGTCCGAAATCATCTCTGGTTAAATAAATAATTTGATAGAACCATCATGAGCAATGAGCCCTTGATTGCATTAAATGTTGATGGACCAAAGCTTTCAAAAGAATAACTCACAGGTTGCCAAAGCTGAATTTCGTGCTACTCTTTGGAACTGAGTCCACATTGAAGTCAATTGCGTCTTTTCCTGATTCTGGTAGCTTCCAAGATGAAAGAAAATCGTTCCCAAAGTCTTCATCTGCCAACATATCACAAGCATATGCCAGGTCAAATTATTAAATCAGAAAAAGCTTCCACCAATCTATAGGAACAAATTGCAGATACAGTTCAGCATCATAGATTACTTTCTGAAGGAATTTTCCAATCAGAGATCATCATTTTATCAGTACAGTCAATTTTATTTTCATGCAAAGGATGAGATGATCGAGTACTGACAGCTCATAGGAGGACATACCAAGGGATGAATTGATATTTTTAGCATTCACATTAGAGACAGCTCTTTTTCGTGATTCGTCCATACTGTCAACAAACTCAGGCTGCATTCAAAGGAAAACGGAAATACATTAGAAACCACCAAATAGACATAGAGATAAGATCAATATGTTCCAATAAATATTACTCCTATCTACTAGTTATGACGAGTTTGGATCACCTGCCCCCTTCTGTCGGAGATGTTACTTCAATTCAACTGACACCATCCACTAACTATCTCTAGACATTAAATACATCAGCAGCACAACGATGGGAGGAAAACTTCACCTTTATTAATTTTAAAGAGGAGAATGGGGGCTTAAACATGACTTCAGCTATCAAGTGCTTTACCACTAGGCCACAAGGCCCACATGGGTACCTACTATCCCACACAATAGACCTGACAGCGGATGAAAAGTATGGCAACGCAAGTCTGTACAGAATCATGGTACATTTGTATGACACACTGTGCAGAACTGAGTATACTTAAGATGCCATGTATGAAGTGAAAAAATTTAATAAACCTGCCACAAGAGATCGAAGATGACCTAAAGTACACAGAATGTCATTAAGAAGCAATAAGCTCTACAAGTAAACCCAAAAAAAATAGTTGTTTATAGTTGTTTACGGTAAAAAAGAGGTTCATGCCCTTCAACATTGAAACAAAGGAGACACAATCACATAGTATTAAACCAAGAACTAGTATACAGGAAAAGCCACTTTGCTCGACTGAATAAAGTATTGGTGATAATTTTCCCCAGCCACCCAGCACAAGGAAACATGCGAAAAGGCTTAACGCTGGTCAAATGAACTTGCTACCTTAAAAGCACCCCATGCAAGCAAACAAACAGCATCGCAGGACGGGGACCAAAAGGAAATGGAACAGTTGTCAATTTGCTTCAAAATAAGACTGATCATGTTCAGGTCCCGGTACTTAAAAAAGCAACCGGTCAACAATAAAAATAAGGAGAGTATCACGATTCACGATACTTTTAATTCCCGTGAATTTCTATAGGGCCTAATTCCCCTGCATTTGTATTTGGATGCATTGATAAGGGGCGGACCCAGCATAGAACTGGGTGTACACATGTACACCCGGTAATTTTGCAAACAAAATCGAAGTTAGTAGTAACTGGGTCAGATCCGAATACATTTAGCATATGTTAGGGTTTGGGGTGCTCCGTTTCGCACAGCAGGAAGTGAAGACAAGGGGCCGGAATACCTGGTGGGATCTCGTCGCCGGCAAAGGCGGGGCGAAGACGCGGCAAATGGCGGCGCCGCTCGCCCAGTCGTCGGCTGCTCGTCGGGGGCTAACTGGCTAGCGGTCGGCGCCGTTTTCGGAGGAGGATCCGAGAGCCTTGGGGTCGACGGTGCGGTGGAAGACGCGGTCGGAGGTAGGGTGTCCGCGAGTCGATGCAGCGGGCGAGGCGGAAGAGAAGGAGACGGTGACGAGGGCGCCGAGATCGGGTGCCGCTCCTCGGGCGACTGCAAGTTAAAAGGAGTACACGAGATCTCAGTCATCCATTTTCCCACAAACGGATTAGATGTAGTGCTACAGAAATACAAGCAGCCGAACAGTACTCGGATTAGATTATATTAGATTGATGTTAAAGGAAGCGATTGAAAGTTTGAAACTCATTCCTATGACTCACATCTGTGTGGAGGTTTGATTGTAGAGCTTAGGAAGGTGCTTTATTCGAATTTCTTAGTTTCAGTTTTGTCTTGTAAACCTAGAGAATGTAATAAGATAGCACACGCTCTAGCAGCTCTTGGGAGTTTGTGTTCGGCTAGTGCTTATCCAATTTCGGAGAGCTCGCCGATTTGTATTTAGGATTTGGTCGCAAGTCATTCTGCTGAGCCTGTCAAGCAATGGAAACTTCTTTCCATTAAAAAAAACAGCGATGGGTTTCGTCCGAGTTACCGTTGATATGCGTTTCATTGCAAAATTGATACGGTATCACAGTTACAATCAACTGGTTGGTATGCACGCGACCGTGGCACTTGTTTTAAAAAGGGCATGAGAAAATCTTAAATTCAATAGAAAGTTGATTGTAATTTAAAGAAAATGTTTAATTTGCAAGACACACGATACAAGTTCTATAAACTTTATGCTCAACGCTTCTTCTCTTATTACGAATTCACAAATTGAAATCACAAACTCACAAACATTCACTTGGAGCTCATCTTTCAGTGGCTCGGTAATCAACTGTTTCAGCACTACGTCAAATCAGATAAACCGAAAAGAGAGAATAATGGACAAAATATCGAACTCAAGTGTATACTATAATATATAAATATAAGTAAATATTGTAAAGGCAAATAAGTAAATATTTGAGACCGAAATGTTCCAAACGACAATATAAAATAGAGACTAAACGTGTAATTGGCACATCTACTCTAACTCATAGACTTCCGGAGGAGGAGGTACCATTGTGTGATGAAGATCCAAATAACTATTTGGAAGCAGGTGGAAATAGTCATATCTACAGAACTTACCATATTGTACACTGCAAAAATGGAAAGAAAATATAAAATTATTGTACTTAAATCCAAACGTAATCATTAACTACCATCTATTTGAAAACTTGCTTAGGCTATATATACTAAATATGACAATATTAAGGATACGGCATTGCAAGCAGAATTTACCATATTTTACACTGCAAAAATGGAAAGGAAATGTAAAATTATTAGAGTTAAATCCAAACATAATCATCAACTACCGTCTATTTGAAAAATTGCTCAGACTATACATATTAAATATGACAACGTAAAAGGTGCGGCATCGCAAGCAGAACTTACCATATTGTACACTGCAATAATATAAAAGAAATGTAAAATGATTGGACTTAAATCCGGACGTAATCATCAACTACCGTCTATTTGAAAACTTGCTTAGATAATGCATATTAAATATGGCAACATAAAGGACGCGACATTGCAAGCTGAACTTACCATATTGTACACTGCAAAAATAAAAAAAATGTAAAATTATTGGACTAAATCCAAACGTAATCATCAACTACCATATATTTAAAAACTTGCTCATATTATACATATTATATATGGTAATATAAAAGGCGCGACATCGCAAGCAGAACTTACCATATTTTACACTGTAAAAATGGAAAGAAAATGTAAAATTATTGGACTTATCCAAATATAATCAGCAAATACTATCTATTTAAAAACTTGCTCAGATTATACATATCAAATATTGCAACATAAAGGGAGCGACATTGCAAGAAGAACTTACCATATTGTACACTGCAAAAATGGAAAGGAAATGTAAAATTATTGGAGTTAAATCCAAACATAATCATCAACTACCATCTATTTGAAAAATTGCTCAGATTATACATATTAAATATGACAACGTAAAGGGTGCGGCATCGCAAACAGAACTTACCATATTGTACACTGCAATAATGGAAAGAAAATGTAAAATTATTGGACTTAAATCCGGATGTAATCATCAATTATCGTCTATTTGAAAACTTGCTTAGATAATGCATATTAAATATGGCAACATAAAGGGTGCGACATTGCAAGCTGAACTTACCATATTGTACACTGCAAAAATGAAAAAATGAAAAATTATTGGACTAAATCCAAACTTAATCATCAACTACCATATATTTAAAAACTTGCTCATATTATACATATTATATATGGTAATATAAAAGGCGTGACATCGCAAGTAGATCTTACCATATTTTACACTGTACAAATGGAAAGAAAATGTAAAATTATTAGACTTAAATCCAAATATAATCATCAACTATTATCTATTTAAAAACTTACTCAGATTATACATATTAAATATGGCAACATAAAGGGAGCGACATTGCAAGGAGAACTTACCATATTGTACACTGCAAAAATAGAAAGAAAATGTAAAAATATTGGATTTAAATCTAAACGTAATAATAAACTACCATATATTTGAAAACTTGCTCATTATATATATTAAATATGGCAACATAAAAGGCGCGGCATCGCAAGCAGAACTTACCATATTGTACACTGTAAAAATAGATAGAAAATATAAATTATAGACTTAAATCCAAACGTAATCATTAACTACAATCTATTTGAAAACTTGTTTAGACTATATATATTAAATACGACAATATAAAGGACGCGGCATCGTAAACAGAACTTATCATATTGTACACTGCAAAAATGGAAAGGAAATGTAAAATTATTGGACTTAAATCCAAATGTCATCATCAACTACCATCTATTTAAAAACTTGCTCAGATTATACATTTTAAATATGGCAACATAAAGGGAGCGGCATTGCAAGCAGAACTTACCATATTATACACTGCAAAAATGAAAAAGAAATGTAAAATTATTGGACTTAAATCCAAACATAATCATCAACTATCATCTATTTGAAAACTTGGTCAGATTATACATATTAAATATGGCAACATAAAGGGTGCGACATCGTAAGCAGAACTTACCGTATTGTACACAACCAAAAAATTATTGGACTTTAATCTAAACGTAATCATATACGCTAGTTTTGCAAGTATACTGGCAAATTCCTTTTGACCATGATGTATATATGACAGCATACGTACTGTATATATGTTCAGAAAGGAAGTATGAGCTGCCGAAAAAAAACACATCCAAACAGTGCCGCAAATCACGTAAACATGCGGATCTAACAACTAATTAAATCAATTCGATAGTTGCATGTGCCGCGGTCGACGCAATAAGTTCATCCTATCAACATGTTCCTCAAACTATCTAGTCTAGTGTCCCATGATACCGTGGCCGACGCAGGAGAACCTGACATGGCCGACGTGCGGCACCAACTTCGACTCACCCATACCATCGCAAACAACCCCACCATCTGCTTGCACGCCACCAGGTAGTACCTCTCGCACCGGCTCAACGCCACCGTCGCAGGGCTCTTCATCACGTCGGACATGGCGAAGCTGCTGGTTCTGACCTCGTCCTCCTCCTCGTCCGACGTTGTCGTATCGCTGTCGACGGCGCCAGCGTTTTTGCCTCTACCCATCGTGACGACGCCCTGTAGTACGGCCTCCGACGCTGGAGACGCTCCGGCGTGTAGCACATATGTGTTGAGCCGACGGCCGCAGGTGATGGCGGAGAAGCGGATCTCTCTGCTGGAGGATTTGTGGAACAACCACATGTCGAGGGGGGATAATGAGAAGTGACGGCTGGTTGACGTGATTTATATAAGTCCTAGCTAGTCTAGTATGGTAATTATGACTTCAATTTGGACACAATCATCAACTAAGGAAACCTATCATATGTTTGAAAACCTCCTCAGATTGTATATATTAAATTTGGATAGTCTAGTATGGTAATTATTATATTTCAATCCGGACACAATCATCAACTAAGGAAACCTATCATATGTTTGAAAACTTGCTCAGGTTGTACATATTAACTATGGCAACACATTGGACTTAAATTCAAACGTAATCATCAACTACCATCTATCTGAAAACTTGCTCAGATTATATATATTAAATATGAAAATCTATCGTTTGTTTAAAAACATACTCAAATTATACATATTAATTATGGTAACAAATTGGACTTAAATCCAAACATAATCATCAACTACCATCTATTTGAAAACTTGCTAAGATTATAATATGGCAACATAAAGGGCACGTGGGTAGATTTAGGTGTATCCGATTTAGGTGAAAAAAGTTCTGGGTTTTGGGGGGAATTCTTTTCCGAATGGCGACAAAATGGGTCTCCCCCTCCCCTTTCGTAGTCCTTTTTTCATGACAGATGGGTCCTCTGTGAGGTGGGGTGGGCCTAATCTTGGTGAGAAGTGTTTTGAAATCTAATTCTTTTTATAGTATAGATATCACAGTTGCAACTGCAGGATGCATGCGTTCTATATAAAAATATATCTTGTTGCATTTCAGGCTCGTCCTATAATAAAAATATCACCGATTCATTATAACGTTATTTGTATACTCCTATATTTCTAATACGTAAATAAAATAGCTAAATTAAAAATTAGTTGATTAATTTTAAATTCAAACAATTAAATCCATCCTAGAATTTTAGATATTTTAATGAGTTTTGTTAAGGAAATCTAATGCATTTTCTAATTCATTTTGTTTCTTAATTTCTATGAAAGAGAGAGAGAGAGAAAATGGGGAATCCCCTTCTAAATACAAAACATTAGGTATATATCCATAATACCATAATATCATATACATATATGTTTTCATACATGCACGTATTTAACTATATAAAACATTCTAGACTAATTAAAGCCGCTCTCTCCTCCAACCATTATTATGTTGGGTGGATTTTTTTTTATGTTGGCAATTGATCCAAGTGTTATGTATATCGACATATTACACTAGGATAGAGTCAAATGAAATATAATCACTATAATACTACCAAATACCTTGTGAAAGATTTTATGGAGTCTATGGTGGGCTATCTCTTTGTAGCTAATCTGAACAAAAAATAACTTCATAAATCAAAAAATACAATACGAGAAAAATAAAACGTAATAATGTGTATAAAAATTGAGAGCTCACATTTGAATCAACATAATTTCAAAAACCATATGCCACAATACAAAAAAAATACAAAATCAAGAGCTAATATTTGAATCAACATATTTGTGTCAATTTCATCGAGTGACTTTGGTCTAGAAAATGCTATATATGAGTATGTTTATCCGTATTTGCAATATTTAGAAATCAAGGTTGCAACAAAATTAATGGTTTCCTAAAAATAGAGCAGAGAAATTATCTTCAACTATATTTTACAATATAATTTTATTTATAAAAAATTGGTCCCTAACATTTAAAAAATATATTGCAACAAATTATACTAATTAAAAATATAGTATTGTACTATTATGGTATTATACAATATAATTGAAAGCATTTCAAATCATATAGCGGAGCAAAAAATCGTATTGATAGATATTTTATAGTAAAAAAATTGTGTTGATGCTATGAATATACGATTAGACTCCATATATAATATGCTCGTTGCTGGCAGAGCGCCCTACGAACTTATGAAGACCCTGGCCAGGATGGCCGCTCGCACTATCATCGCCGCTAGGAGGGTGTGAAGCGGAATAAGAACTAAGAAGGAACAGGAAAGGATTGGAGGTAAGGGAAAAAAACAAACATGAACCCAGGGGCGTGCCGTCATGGGCCATAACTCCGGAAGGCAGCGGAGGGCTCAGTTCTTTTTTATCAGTCCAAATACAGCAGAATATCAGCGGGAGAGAAAAATGGCCGAGAGAGAGAAGGGGCTCCGGACTGGGCCACTGTGGGCCGAAAGTGGGGCGGTGCGACGGGGTTGGCGCGGGTGTGAGCTGGGCCGAGAGATCGAAGCGGGCCGGTTCGGGAGAAGGTAAGGGGTGCACTTTCGAGCCGAGGAGGAGAGTTGAGGGGGCGGGAATGGACTTGCACGGATGGCGGTGAGGAGTACTGGGCCGGGCCGAGTGGAAGAGAGAGAGAGCGCTGGGCCGGGTCGGGAAAAGAGAAAGGGGTAAAAGCAGACTTAGGGGGGAGTTCAGGGAGCGAAAACAAACTAAGGGTCTAACAACTTTTCTAGAGCTCCAAACAAAGTGATTCAAATTTGAATTTAAATATATTTAAATTCTTGTTTGAATCACAAGCAATACAAAAATAAATGCAGCAGCATGAATGCAACAATAAATGTTTCTATTACCTATATTCGATTTTAAATTTTAGAAAATTATTATTTAGCCTTTATAAAATAGGTGAAAGCATTAAATAATTAATTAAATGTCAAAAAAAATTTAGATTGAGCATTTTTGGGTGTTACAAACCTACCCCCCTTAAGTTGAATCTCGTCCTCGAGATTCGGATGTAGAAGCGAAGAGCTGTGGGTACTCGGACTTGAGATCTTCTTCCCGCTCCCAAGTCGCTTCATCTGCTGAATGCCGGCTCCACTGCACCTTGCACATCCGAATGGTCTTGTTTCTCAGCACTCTTTCCGACACCTCCAGGATTCTGACCGGATACTCCTCGTATGTGAGGTTCCCCTAAACATTCAACTCCTCAATCAGGATCTGCTCTTCTGGCACCCGCAAGCACTTCTTCAACTGGGACACATGGAACACATCGTGCACCCCGGTTAGTCTCTCAGGCAGGTCTAGCCGATATGCCACTTCGCCCATCTGTTCCTGTATCCTGAACGGTCCGATGTAACGAGGCGCCAACTTGCCTTTGACATTGAACCGCTTTACACCTCTCATGGGTGACACCTTGAGGTACACAAAATCATCAACCCTGAAGCTGAGGTCCCTCCGTCTGACATCGGCGTAACTCTTCTGTCGGGACTGGGCCACCTTCAGGTTCTCTCTGATCACCTGCACCTGCCGCTCTGCATCTCTGAGTATCTCTGGACCAAAGACCTGACTCTCTCCAGTCTGATTCCAGAACAATGGGGTCCGGCACTTCCTGCCATACAATGCCTCGAACGGTGCCATCTGCAGACTCTTCTGGTAGCTGTTGTTGTAGGAGAACTCTGCATACGGCAAACTCTTATCCCAGCTGACTCCATACTGCAATGCACAAGCCCTCAACATATCCTCTAGTATCTGATTGGTCCGCTCTGTCTGACCATCTGTCTGTGGGTGATAAGCTGAGCTGAAGTGCAGCTTCGTGTCCATAGACTCATGTAACTTCCGCCAGAAGTGTGAGGTGAACTGAGTACCACGATCTGACACAATCTTCTTCGGCACTCCGTGTAAGCACACAATCCGCTCCATGTACAACTCTGCTAATCTGGCGCCTGTGTAGGTGGTCTTCACTGGCAGAAAGTGGGCCACCTTGGTCAGACGATCAACAATCACCCAAATGGAGTCAAAACCTCTCTGAGTGCAGGGCAGACCAGTGATGAAGTCCATGCCAACTTCTTCCCATTTCCACTCCGGGATCTTCAACGGCTGAAGCAATCCAGCTGGCCTCTGATGTTCTGCCTTGACCCGCTGACATGTGTCGCACAATGCCACGTGAGTCGCCACATCACGTTTCAATCCGTACCACCAGAATCTTTCCTTGATGTCCTGATACATCTTAGTGCTGCCTGGGTGGATCGAATAAGCTGAGTCATGTGCCTCTCTCAGAATCATCTCTCTGATCTGCGCTATATCTGGCACACATATCCTCTTTCCATGCCATAAAGTTCCCTGATCATCAACTCGGAATCCAGGGGCCTTTCCCAGTGCAACATTCCCCGCAATTTCTCTGATCTTCTCATCCTGCAGCTGACCTCTCCGGATCTCCTGCTCGAGTGTGGGCTCTACTGCCATCTCTGTGATGCTGGTGACGAATCCCAGACTCATCCTCTCAAACTCTCGGCTGAGCTCCTCAGGCAAATAGTGTCCAGTGATCCTGTTCACATAACTCCTCCTGCTCAGAGCATCTGCCACCAAGTTGGCCTTCCCCGGGTGATAGTGGATCTCCAGATCATAATCCTTGATCAGCTCTAACCATCTGCGCTGTCTCATGTTCAGATCTGACTGAGTGAAGACGTACTTGAGGCTCTTATGATCAGTGTAGATGTCACACCTGTGCCCAATCAAGTAAT
Source organism: Echinochloa phyllopogon (assembly GCA_033239725.1). Classification (NCBI taxonomy): domain Eukaryota; kingdom Viridiplantae; phylum Streptophyta; class Magnoliopsida; order Poales; family Poaceae; genus Echinochloa; species Echinochloa phyllopogon. The sequence goes on from BTCW01000014.1 coordinate 51,240,754, forward strand.
GTCTCCAGATCTTCAGGGCATGTACAACAGCTGCCAACTCCAAGTCATGTGTCGGATAGTTCTGCTCCTGCTTCCTCAGCTGCCGGGACGCATGAGACACGACTCTGCCCTCCTGCATAAGGACGCAACCCAGTCCTAGACGGGATGCATCGCAGTAGATGGATAAACTCTTAGCCAAATCTGGCAATACTAGCACTGGGGCTGTAGTCAACCTCTTCTTCAACTCTTCGAAGCTGACCTGGCACGCCTCTGTCCACACGAACGGGGCATTCTTCTCCAGCAATGCAGTCAACGGCTTAGCAATCCTGGAGAATCCTTCAATGAACCGTCTGTAGTATCCGGCCATCCCAAGGAAACTCCTGATCTCGCTCACATCTCGTGGTGGATTCCAGCTCAACACATCGCTGACTTTCTTCGGATCAACTGCCACTCCTCCATTGGACAACACATGTCTCAGAAATGCCACCTCCTTCAGCCAGAACTCACACTTGCTCAGCTTGGCGTACAACTGATGTTCCCGAAGTCTCTGCAGCACCAATCTCAGATGTTCTTCATGTTCTTCCTCATTCTTGGAGAAGACCAGAATGTCATCAATAAATACCACCACAAACTTATCAAGGTAATCCATGAACACGCTGTTCATCAAGTACATGAAGTATGCAGGAGCGTTGGTCAATCCAAAAGACATGACCAAGAACTCATACAACCCGTACCGAGTAGTGAAAGCGGTCTTGGGTATGTCTGACGGGCGGATCCTCATCTGATAATAGCCCGAACGAAGATCTATCTTGGAGAACACACAAGCTCCTCTCAACTGATCGAACAGATCATCAATCCTCGGCAGCGGGTACTTGTTCTTGATGGTCACTTCGTTGAGGGCTCGATAGTCCACACACAACCTCTGAGTACCATCCTTCTTGTCGACGAACAATACAGGTGCTCCCCACGGCGAAGCACTCGGACGAATGTACCCCTTGGCCAGCAATTCGTCCAACTCCTTCTTGAGCTGCTCCAGCTCCTTTGCTCCCATCCTATACGGCCTCTTGGCTATAGGTGCAGTGCCAGGTTTTAGATCAATAATGAATTCAACATCTCGTTCCGGAGGCATACCTGGCAACTCGTCAGGGAACACATCCGGGAACTGGCTCACCACTCTGATATCTTCAGTTGTCGTCCCTTCAGCTTGATTGGCTTGGCCTTGCTCTGAGGAACTGGCTGCCTGGTACTCCACCTTGTCACCGGACTCTGCTGTCAGCTGGATGGTCCTCGTAGCACACCTGATCACTGCATCATATCTGGTCATCCAGCTCATACCCAGGATCATATCAAATCCAAGGGTCTCCAAGACTATCGGGCGTGCCTCGAAATCTACCCCCCTTATGGTGAGGGTGATACTGGGGCAACGTAAAGTGGCGCGTTGCTCCCCCCCTGGTGAGCTTACTAGCATAGCACTCCTCATGGGCAGCAATGACACTAGGTTCTTTTTTACAAAAGCAGCGGATATGAAAGCATGCGAAGCTCCAGAATCAAATAAAACAGTGGCGAGGGTCGAATTGACGAGGAACGTACCCACGACAACATCAGTGGCTGTCTCTGCTGTCTCTGCACCGGTGTGGTTGAGCTTGCCCCGAACAGGAGTCTGCGGAGCACGACCTCCCTGCTGCTGACCCTGCGGCTGCCCAACTCTCTGTGTGCTGCTCTGGCCGAGAACACCCTGAACTCTGCGAGGACAAGCATTGGCATAATGCCCAGGCTCGTCACAGTGGAAGCACCTCTGTCCTGCCACTGCGGGACTGACTGGACCCGGACGCTGAACTGGTCTGGGTGGCACATGGCTGCGCTGAACTGGACCCATCTGTGGCTGACCCTGGGGACGCTGCTGCTGTGGTGCCCGAGGAAACTGAGGACGCTGCTGCTGGTACTGGCCACGACTGAGCAAACCGGACTGGCCCTGGAAGCGCTGCTGGCTTCCCACCTGCTGACTCGGCGGAGGTGCGAAGCGTGGACGACTGCTGCTGCCCACCTGCTGTCCCTGGAGCTTCCTCTTCTTGTCCTCCATCTCACGGCGCTTGTGCTCCAACATCAGCGCGCCGTCCACCAGCTCGTGAAAGGTCGGGAACTTGGTGCACATGAGCTGGTACTGGAGAGCATCCTGCAGACCGTCACGGAACCTGGCCTGCTTCTTCTGGTCAGTGGCCACGTCTTCTGGAGCATAACGGGCCAACGAGACGAACTTGTCACGATAAGCCGTGACACTCATCCCTTCCTGCTTCAGAGCCAGGAACTCCTTCTTCAGAATCATCAAAGCCTCCGGCACGTGGTGTGCACGAAAGCTGCTGCAGAACTGCTGCCAGGTGATCTGAGTACCGGCCGGGCGTGAGGACTGTTATGAATCCCACCAATCCAACGCCGGCCCCTGAAGCTGCCCTCCGGCGTACAGCACCTTCTCTCTGTCATCGCACTGGGCGATGTCCAACTGTCTCTCCACTGCCTTGAGCCAGTCATCTGCCTCAAGGGGGTCGCTGGCCTTGCTGAAAGTCGGCGGGCGTCCCTTCAGAAACTCGCCCCTCTTGTCTCTGGGCGGTGCAGCTGCCTGGGGGTGATGTTGGTTCTGCTGGATCAGCCTCATGGTCTCAGCCATCTGCTGCATCATCTGAACTTGAGCATACATTAGCTGCTGAATGGTGGGGATCTGATGGTTCGGATTCAGGTTCGGGGGCGGATTCTGGTGCGGAGGCTGTCCGCCCGCATTGCCCCCGGGGTGAGCCATCTATAATCACAAAGGTCAGATGTCAGATGATTAGTACGAGAAAAAATATATATATACCCCTGCTATCTAAACAATAAAGTCCTTAAGCCTTATACCTATATCTAGATGGTAGCAGACAGGTGTCTGCGTCCATCACAATCATTACAAAGAACCAAATCAAACATATGCATAATAACAATAAATACAAGCATGTAAAGACATAAATTCACGCAAGACTCAACTGTTAGATTTTTAAGTTTAAAACATGGAGGTCTCCTAGTAATTTGTCAACCGTACTATCTAGGCTGCGTTCCTACAGTCAGCACGGCTCTGATACCAATCTGTCACACCCGGATTTACACAAAACCCGAATGTGGCCATATGTGTGCCCAGGAAGTCCACCGACACATATAGCGAACAAAAATGGTAAAAATCAGAGTACAATGCTTTATTCTCATCATAAAGTAGCGTTTACATCAGAGTACTTCAAAAATAAATCATGGACAGCGGAAGACTAATACATCTCTCTAGCGTAGCCGCAATCCCACAGGGACTCTGACTGGGAGAACGCCAACTCAGAAGTACGGCAAGTCCTCTGGAAACTCCACAGCATAATCAGCCTGACTCCAATCTGTTACCCGTCCGGGATTTTGCCCAAAAATAATAATAATAACAAGTGTAAGTAACAGAATTACTTAGCAAGTATAGCACGGGGGATGAGGCAAGGAAGGCTTGACACTGGCTTAACTGCATTAGCACTTTTAGTCGGTTCGTTTTAATCATAATTACTACTTTAGATGAATCCCAGTTGTATCCCAAATTAGTTAATGTAAGTCAACATTTAGCAGTAATAAATATCATCTTCTAATCATAAAAGGATCCAGGCCGCTCGTGACCCTGAGCCGGGCTATCATGATAGATCGTACACTCTGCAGAGGTTTCACCCTTTTCCACCAGTCGCGTAAAAGTTCAGAAGAACTTTGCACCCAACCACGCACATCAACACTTCTGAGGTGTGACGGCATAGGGACGCTACGAGGCTTTCACAGGACACCCTAACAAGACAGTAGCCGCTGTAGTACTACAAGGTGGTGAGAACCTAGGCACCGAGATTGACTGACCCTCAGGGCGCAACGTGAGGGGGTCAATGGCATCCACGCACCGGCAAATCATGCCAACAACAAAGTAAAAGGTGCAACGTGCGGAGCTCCCCGCACTCACGGAGGCTCCCAACACGGGACTGGGTCTAACGGGACCTAGCCGACGGGGCTACCGTCCTCGGTGGAATCCGAAATCACCCCGTGCCTTGCCTCCTACAACGCCGTAGGCCACTCGGTAACCACTGCCAAGCTAGAGACGTACAAGCTACTCAACCAAGACCAGAGCCATTATAGTTCCGGTGGCGGCGACAGGCTCCCAGGTTGCCGCTTTTACGAACCAGTCCTTAGGGAGAGACACTGGGGCCAGGCAAAACACACAAGCCCCAGTTCCCTGATCCAAGTTGCTAAAAAGCAAGTTTTAATATTGCGGTTGAAGTGGACCATTAATACAAGTTTAACAGTTAAGTAAAAGTGACAGTAGTTGCGCCTAGCACAATACTACCCATATGCAAAACCCCATAGGAAATACAAGGACAGGGAAATAAATACTAGGTACAACCTTAAAGGTAAACAATATTAGACACATGCGTATGTAATGAACAGTGTATTAAAAGTGAGATAGGTAGCAAGGATTGTCCGTGCTATAACTTGCCTTCCTCGGAGTACGGCTGCTGCTGCGAGTCCTGCTCCGGTACGTCCTCAACGTACTCGAAGTCCAACGCTACGGGCTCGCCGACTGGACACGATCATCACGCACGCATCCAAAGCAATCATTACATACAAACAAAAGTAATACTATTAGAACAGTATACCAAACAGAGAAAACAGTACAAAAACAGGAGCTAGAAATAATCTACGCTTCGCTACGAACACATGAGCGCGAAAATCACGCAAATCGGAGCTAAAACGTGAAAGTTATAGCGTTTCTAAGGTTCGGGGGCTTGCTGGCAAAGTTTTAAAATTTCCAGGGGCTAAAACAAATAAAATAGGACCTATCTGTAATTACTTTTGAATTGAAAAGGACCGCGGGTTAATTACCAGAAAGTGCAGGGGCTCTTTTAGAAAATGGCCAGGCTGACCGGTAAGCTGCTAGTTTGACTCGGCGGGGGTTTGATCGCGGTCGTTGGATCGGGATCCGATGGCCAGGGGTGAAAGGGGCAGATGGGGGTCGCCGGCGGGGATAGGGACGGCGGCGCTGCCGGCTCCCGCGGCGGAGGATCGCCGGAGCAGGGCCGATCTGGGGCTCGGGTGCGCCGTTTGGGATGGGGTTTGGTGCTACGGGCTCAGGGAAGGACGGCGAGCACACCCAGGGTAATCTCGACGGCGGGAGGGTGATGTGGGTGGTGTGCGGTGGCGGCCGGCGGAGCTTGTGCGACGGCGGGCGTCGGTGAGCGGCGGCGCGCGGATTCGGGGCACAAAAACGGACGGGAAAGGGCTCGGGATGGTCTTTACCTTCACGCGGAGCTACTCTGAGGGTTGAATTGGCCGATGGGGCTACGGGGCAGGAGGTCGACGGCGAGCGGCGGACGACGGTGTCGGTGCGTGTAACAACCCTAAAATTCCTATAGGTTTTGTTGAGTGCAAAAATTCGAATTTAAAAATTTTTGGTGAAATTGTGTGCATGCAAATAAACATATAAGAGTGTCTTCTAATTGCTCCCTAAATTCTTAGGCAATTTAAATTCAATTTAAAATCAATTTGAAGTGCTAAGGATGAAATAGTGTGATTTGGATTTATTTGGATTTATTTGGATTTTTGGTTGGTTTGAATTCAAATTCTAGATTTGAATTCAAACTCTAATTGACTAAACTAATTTCCAAATCCTAATCCTGTTCGTGGGCCAAATTCTCGAGCTCAAGTCCATCTTTCCACCTTTGACTCCTTTTCCGATCCAACCGGCCAGCCGGCCTGCTCGGCCTTTCGGCCCAGCTCGGCCCAGCTCTTCACCGCGTCCCCGCCGCGTCGCCGTCTTCTCTCTCTGACGCCGGGCCCCGCCTGTCAGTCGTCTCCTCCCCCGCGTCATCGTCCTCCTCTCGCCGCTCTCTCTCTCTCACGCGGAGCGCCGCCCGTGACCCCAACTGCCCGAGCTCCGTGCGGCCCGACGCGATTGCGCCGCGTGTCCGCAGCCGCTCGAGCACCCCTATCTCGCCGTCCGTGCCCGCCAAACCCTAGCGCCATCGCCTATAAATCGCCCCGCCGGCCGGACTCCCTGTTCAAGCCGCCGCAGCCCCGTGGGGGTCTCTAGATCCAATTCGAGGGGGGGAAGAGTGGGAGAGGGTTGCGAGGGAGCCAGAGGAGGGGAAGCCGAGGGAAGAAGTGAAGCCGGTCGCCTCCTCCACGAAGCCGCCGAAGCCCAGAGCGCCGCCGACCGTGAACTCGCCGACGAGGAGCCGGACCTGGGACGGGAGCAGGCGCACGAGCACCGCCGGACTGCGTCGAGCCTACACCGAGCTGCAGCGATCGTCTACGTGACCCTAGGTGAGCGCCGCCGAGTTCCCCCTTCTTCTCTGTCTCCGGCCGATTTCCGCCGCCGTGCGTGCTCGCCGTGCCAAGCCAAGCCTTCTGTGAGCCAGCCTTCGAGCTGTGCATCTTCTTGTGCAGGTTCCCGAGCTGCTAAACCCTTTGCAACCCGCCGTCGCTTGACCCCCGCAGCCGAGGCCGCCGCGGCTGAGCTCTGCTCGCCCCGCGCGCGAACGCCGAGGCCACGCGCGGCCGTGGGCGACCACGAGCCCGCGCGTGTGCACCCAGGTGCGTCCCAGCAGTTGCTGGAGCAGCGCGCGCACGCTTAACCCCCCTTTCCGAGCGCTTTTGAACCCAAACCCCGTGTCGCCGTCGTGCTCGCCGGCGCCCATGGCCGAGCCGCCACTGCTCGCGTCGGGAGCCCAAGCCAAACCCTAACCGAGCCCCTTTTCACCCCGACCGTGCCCGCCGAGCCCTAGCGCTGCTGTTCCGACCATCCTAGACCCGAGCCGAGCCTTCTCTGGCCAGTTCCGCCGACGAGCTTCGCCGCCGACGCGTTTTGGAGCGCGCCGCGCGCGCGTCGCGTCGCGCCGTGGCCATGCCACACGCCAGACCACACCAAGTCGCCACACGCACACCCACAGAAGATCCCGAGTCGGCCACAGATCGATCCCATGCACCCGGCTCACGTGGACCTATCTCACGGTGCACCGTGGACTCTGTCCACCAGACCGGATCCAACAGCCACCCCTTCGTGGGCCTAATTCCCGCGTTCAAGTCTGGTTTACACCCCTGAACTCTTCCGACCCATTCGCTTTCGGCCCAAATCCAGCCCAGCCATCGTTTATTCTTTTTCTTTTTCTTTAACAACGCTGACGTATGGGACCCACCTGTCATACTCTGCGAGTCACTGACACATGGGGCCCACTGACCAGAGTTGACCCGCTGACCGTTGACCGGTCAACGCTGACGTCAGCAGGGCCCACTGCTGACGTCATCCTAGGCGGACCCCACTGCTGACGTCAGCATGGCGTCATGCTGACGTCAGCAGGCTAATTATTTGTCTGTTTTCTTTTTCGGAAATGATTTAATATTTTCAGAAAATGATTTAAACTTCGAAAATTAATAATAAATCAACCGTAGCTCAGAAAAATATGAAACCAGTTTCTATATTTTTCTAAAATCATGATCTACGCGTTAGTGTAGAGTTTGGTGTTATTTGGATCTCCTTTCGTCGCTGTCTTTGTGTTTCTTTGCTAGTAGCCGCGTCTTATTTTCTTTCCGCGCCCCTAGGAGCTCCGGAGAGTCAGGAGGAGCCGGACTACTACAACAACTGCTTCGACGAGGACGAAGACCCTTGCCCAGGTTCACGCCCGACCATTTCTGAAATACCTATTAGACATGCAAACTAGTATGCTAGCGCTTTACTTTACTCGCATGATAAACCTGCACTGCCTTTGTTATTATCCTGTTACCTTGCTACCTACTACTCACTTTATGAAATATGCTATGCTATGCATGTGTTGGGATGGTTGTGATTGATCCTCTTGGCGTGAGTTGTGGGTGGTTTGGGAGGAGTAGTGCAGCTAGGCGGTGTAAGCGAGTAAATAACAACTCGATCGTTGATCGAGGTGCTGAGGGGCTGCACTCGGGCAGTCCCTATGGGGTACCTGTTGCGGGTACATGGTTACTGGTTACTTGGGGATTGGTACTCGGTGAGTACCTGAGGAGTTTGGGCGGCAATACCTGTTATGGGTGCCGATTGCGGACCGTTGCGGCGGATCGCTTGTGTTGCAGATACTCGCTTTACCGAACAATTAAGGACCGAGTCGTGCCCCCACTTTGGACTTGGGAATTACCGTGCTCACCATCTACCCAGTATGGGGAGGGTTCCAGCAAGCCTACTCTAGTGCGGCGCCGAGACTGTAGGAGAATCGAGTTTGATATGTGTAGGGGGGATTCGTTGCGGCGTAATCTCCCTGATTTACCACGGCCCCCGACTGGCCCCGGTGGGAAGGTTTCACGACCCTGGGGCAGATGTTAGATCGGATGTTTCCCGAGCCCAGGGAGACAGGATTGGCGCCGCTACTGTTTAGGGTCTTTGCTGTGGGCTGTGTCTCAGGTTGGTTGCGGACTAGCCTTGCAGCCCGGATGGATTCCTGGAGTGCCACCTCTGCAGAGTGTAAACTATACGTATAGCCGTGTCCACGGTTACGGACGACCCATTTCTGAGAAGCCCCGGCTAGCATGGGAATCTGCTTTCTTACCTCATCCTTGATTCGGGTTATGAGAGATTGGTCCAGCTGAGGCTGTTGAGACGAGGTGGGGAGGGAGCTCACCGAGTCGACTAGCGAGTGAAAGGAGTTGGTGGATAATGATTTGCGGGAACCTGCCGTGGCAGGACGAGCCCGATGGGAAAATGTGAGGCTGATGGTTGGTTTTGGGGAGCGGATGGATGTGTGTGTGAGCAGGAGTTGGTGATGAGATGAATTTGGGTTATTGTTGCTGCTTGCATAAGAAAACCCTGGCTTAAACCTTGATTATTTCTATATCCTTAGAATAGGCCACCTTTAAAGCTTGCATCATATTATGGTTGGTGACGTGGACCTGTCCCATTTCCTTGGGGACAGACTTTGGGTTCTCAGGTGAAGACCCCGACCACGAGTTCAACCAGGACGGGTGGTACGACTGAAGGGTGTGCGCTACGCTCAAGGATGCCTGTGGAGGAGTGGACCCTGTTGTTCTAGCTACCGCTGCGCAGATGTTTCTTATTGTCGTTGTAGCCCAGAGGGCTTGTATCAGTCGCTTTGTCTTTATATGAGTCATGTAATGAATCTTTTATCGTTGTATGGATGTGATATTCGACTGAGATGAGTTCTGTACGAGATAGCTGCTATTCCTGGGACTATCTCAAGGGTACAGGGAGTCGGGTTCTCGTCGGTGAGAATCCGGTTCGTCACAGTGCGTGCCGACGGCGGAGCTCCGGGGCGAGGGGGACGTGGCGCTGGGGCTTGGCGTGCTTCTGGCAGCGCGGTGGTGCCGCTCCGAGGATCAGCCGGGGCGGCGGAGCGGCTCGTCGTCGGCGGTCGGCGGTCTCGAGCGTGGCGGCTCGGGAGCGGTCGTCGAGCGGCGGTAACCCGGCGGCTAGGGTTTGGGGCGAGGGGTGAGTGGAGCGGAGCGGCGTCGTGGACTGGATTAAGTAAGCGCGGTAGGAAGGTGCCCTCGGCGTGCGGGCCCGTCAGCGGCAGAGGCGCTCGGCCGCCATTACCGGAGCTCGGGAAGGAAAGAAGGGAGGGGGCGCTGACGTGTGGGGCCGGGTTGTCGGGGGAGAGAGAGAAGGGGCTCCGGACTGGGCCACTGTGGGCCGAAAGTGGGGCGGCGCGACGGGGTTGGCGCGGGTGTGAGCTGGGCCGAGAGATCGAAGCGGGCCGGTTCGGGAGAAGGTAAGGGGTGCACTTTCGAGCCGAGGAGGAGAGTTGAGGGGGCGGGAATGGACTTGCACGGATGGCGGTGAGGAGTACTGGGCCGGGCCAGTGGAAGAGAGAGAGCGCTGGGCCGGGTCGGGAAAAGAGAAAGGGGTAAAAGCAGACTTAGGGGGGAGTTCAGGGAGCGAAAACAAACTAAGGGTCTAACAACTTTTCTAGAGCTCCAAACAAAGTGATTCAAATTTGAATTTAAATATATTTAAATTCTTGTTTGAATCACAAGCAATACAAAAATAAATGCAGCAGCATGAATGCAACAATAAATGTTTCTATTACCTATATTCGATTTTAAATTTTAGAAAATTATTATTTAGCCTTTATAAAATAGGTGAAAGCATTAAATAATTAATTAAATGTCAAAAAAATTTTAAATTGAGCATTTTTGGGTGTTACAATCCGTCATGTTAGTACTCCCTTCTGAATTTCTATTTATTTTAGATTTTTTAATAAAAAATGTCTAACTTTGATCAAGTTTATTAAAAGGTATAATAGTAAATTGGTTTCATCAAATCCACCATGCAAAATATATTTTAATAGTGAATTTGTAATATTATTATATTTTCATATAAGTTTGGTCAAAACTAAATAAGTGTGACTTAGTACAACTCCAAAGTGGATGGTAATTTGGGACTCGGGGTATATTAACACGCGCATCGAGTCATGATGTGTGACCCCTTTAGTGCTCCAAGCCAAATGAATAGGGTCAACAAAACACTATCATCTCATGTTTATATTCCCTACATATACGCTATATTGGAACTTGTAGATTATGCAGTTTGACATTGTAATCTAGTAAAAAATATATATCTCTTTATCGAGTTGGAATTCTAGTCTGTTTTCTTTAAAACAATACAAGTCTATTTGGGATTTTATGAAACTATGTATATTGTTTATACCATTAGAAAAGTATCAGTAATTGTTGTGGACGCCTTTATAAGCCGGGCGTACCGATGACGAAGGGCGGCAGTGTCATCAGGAGATAGTTAGAGTCCTAATGTAATACGTTTGGGTGGAAGATTCAGTTTTGGTAGGCTTAGAGATTTGGTTTGTTACACAAGTAGATCGCCTGATTTATAAAGCACCACCAGAGATCTTCACATCCGCTCCTCTCGTATGCTTCGGTGCACTCAAGATTCAGTGCTAATGCAACATTAGCGTTGGGTGTAAAATTAAAGTGCCCTCGGGACCCTTTAACACCGGTTGGTAACATCAACCGATGCACCTTTAGCACCGATTGGTGTTACCAACCGGTGCTAAAGGTGCTCCCCTTTAGCACCGAGTCGTACCACCACCCGGTGCTGGGTCGTAACACCACCCGGTGCTAAAGGTTAAAGGTGGAGCACCTTTAGCACCAGGTGGTGTTACGATCCGGTGCTAAAGGCCTTTTAGCACCGCTTGCACCCGGTGCTAAAGGTGGAGCGCCTTTAGCACCGGGTGGTGTTACGACCCGGTGCTAAAGACATTTTAACACCGCTTGGTAAATACGATCCGGTGTTAAAGGGGTGTCGCGTGCTACTCAAAAAAGCGCATCTTCTATCAATCGGTGCTAAATCTCGTTCCCAACTGATGTGGACGTGACTTCCTCCTGCAGTGAAGGCTCGTGTAATCTAGGTTTTGGACCATCGAAGCAATAACACTCCTTCTGGTTTGGGGCGCGTTGTTGTTTGGTCGCCACGGGGTACTCTTCTCATCCGGCGACGAGAACAGCCCGGCACCCTTGCCGCGCTACATCCTCTGCTCTGTTCCTCAATCCCATATGCTCTTACGTCCTCTAGATCGCACGCCTCGCAGACCTCGCCGTATCAATAATACCTTTAACTGGTAGGTTAACCATAATGGTGTAGATGTATGATTTTGGTTTGTCGATGGAAAAATAATCAAGATCAGATCGGGTTCCATAGCACCACAATTTGTATTTTAGGGGAAAAAACAAAGACCACGTGAAATTAAATAAAGATCTTTGAAAAATCCAACTATATGATAATAATTTCGATACTTTTCTCTTCCTTAAATCTGCAAATAAATAATAGCTGGTTTCGCCGAGATGCTCAGAGCAGCAGTCGAGCGAAAAGCTGCCTCCAGCCTCCGAGCTAGGGTCAGCCGCATGCAGCATGAGAGAGAGATGGTCCTGTACGAATTACGAAAACCGAGATCTGCGTAGCGTCACCATCTACAACCATCCTCCTGCAGCGAATTACCACCATGGTGTGCATGTGGTGCGTAATTGCGCCTCCTTGACTTTTGTAGATGAACTTTCTGCTGGATCTTGGAAGCTTGCAGCCAGCTGCTGCTGCGCGCACACGGATCAATCAGCGGGCGGCGGCGGCACGCCAGAGTCCAGACCTTCAAACACGACGCACGTACTGACGTACGTAGTACACGACAGGCACGATGCAATATATGGCGGCCGCGTCAGCTGGGGGGCACCGTACGCGTACCCCGTGGCGATGGAATCAAGATAGAGATATACTGTACAGGTCAGCCGCGCGCCGCCGCTCCTGTTCCCTTTGCTGCGCCCTCCCACGCTTTTGGTGTGGCCGCATGGGAAACTCCCGGACATCGCGTGCTGCCGATCGACATGCGAGATCCACCACCCCCCGGCCAACAACTTTGCCTGTGCGATCCTCCTGCACGCCCGATCGACTGACGACTGACTATTCACCCATCATTATCCGATCGGCGCTGGCTAGCTGCGGCGCCTGCCCTGCCAACGACGACGTACGGTGGACGACGGCCGGCCCGGCGGCGCATCGGCGTCGCTCACGCGTCGCCATAAAGTTTCAAAGAACCCGGCCGGCGGCGGGCCCATGCCCATGCAAGAATGAGTGAATGACAAACCCGCGTGGGCGGGGATCCAAAACTTTCACCCCTCCTGTGCCGATAGTGCCGGGCGGAGGCAGGCACGCTCCAGCAGCGGGCGGCCCCGACGCGTCGCACTCGACCGGTGCCGATCGCCTCGCGCGTGACCGCGAGGGTCAGGGCGCGTTGGTGCTCCCCCTCCGCGCTCTCCCTGGCAATGTCAGGGAGGCCGCGTGCTGGCCGGCCGGTTGGCCTCACGCCCCACACCCCCGCGCGCGCGGCGCCAATGCTGCTCCGTGGCGCGGCGTGGCGACGGGGTCCCCCGCCCCCATGCACGTCGCCCTCGCCCGTCGCCACCTCCTCCTGCCGAATTGTCGCGGCCCTAGCTCGTGCAGCCTGAGCCGCCTGTCGATCGATCTGCGCGCGGCCGCGAGGGAGGCCCCCCATCTTGGACGTACGCGCGTGGCGCCTTCCTTGATCGGCCGCGCGCGCGCCCGGCCGAGGCTCTGCTGCGGCCGCATGCCTGGCGAGCGAGCGCACGTCGTACGCGGGCGCGTGACATGAAGCGGATTTGTTCGGTCATTCGGTGGGGAAGTGCCCCGTTGGTACTGGCGCGGCGCGAGCGTTACGTGTTGGTGGTGTGCGCGGTGACGGACGGGCTCATGCATGGCTCGCTACGGGCCGAAAACCCCGCGCGCGGGCATTGCTTTTGCTTGATGCCCTGCAGCAGCAACTAGCTAGCTAGCGCGGACAGGCCGTGGGTTGGGGCCGCACGGCGGGACACTTGGAGCGCAGCAAAATTCTGAAAAGGACGCGGTGGAGCCGTGGAGGCGGCCGGCCAGCAAAGCGAAGCTATAAGCCTATAATTAATCGCGAACACGACGTGCGTGACGCGTCAGGGCACAAGAGCAATCTGCCCATCTCGATAGATCGGCTTAGCTTTGGGTAATAATATATCCTCCGATCCTAACACTAATAGAGGACCCTGCTATATATATTTATCGGTTCCAAAACATTTTCAATCCCGTTTTTATGACCGGTACTGCATAGCCAAGAGAAAAAGTCTCCACTTGACTCAGTACTAAAGAGGATAAAAGTTTCAAAACATACTTTAAATCCTAAGGAGACGACCTGAGCGGGTGTGCTACGAGGATTCAAATCCATGACATCTTGCACGTCTATCATCACTACGGAAAACAGACAGTTTGTCGAGTACCTGCAAACCTTGAAATACATTCGGCAAAGGCTTTGTCGAGTGTAACACTCGGTAAAGCCCACTCAGCAAATAGGGACTCGGCAAAGCGCTCTTTGCCGAATGTATTTTGGGCAGACACAAGTTGAACGGACGGCGGGAAGATGGCGGGCCGAACGACGGTTCACTTTGACGGGTCACTTCATACTGGTTGGGCCGTGCTGTGGGTGCAGCCGAAAATCTGGAAGGTGGCGTGGGGCCCTTGGCTTTAGATAAGGATGGAATACTTGGCTTGACTGGGCCTTCGAGTGGTGACGGGCCTGCCTTGTTCTGGTGTGGGTCGTCGGTCGGGGGGTCGTCATGTGTCCTGGCAAGCAGGACTCTCCCAGACGGTCGGGGCTGGTGCTAGTCGCGTGGTCGGGAGACCGCCACGTGTCACGGCGGCGCCCCTCGAGTGGTCGGGGGGTCGCCACATGTCCTGGCAGGCAAGACTCTCCCAGCCGGTCAGGGGCTGGTGCTCGCCTTTGTTTCAGTCGTGGCTACGGCGATAATGACGCGTGGTCAAGTTGGTTTAGGTTAATTAACCTGACACGGTGAGTACCCTAACACCAACCGTAATTAAAATGTCATATTTAATACTGCTTGGTGTTCTCAATCGAGATTAAAACTATTTTGGTTTTAGTCTTTTTAGTACTGGTTGGTGTTACCCTCTATGGTATTAGAGGTTCTTCCAACCCCTTCTATCACCTGCAAATATACCGGCAAAACCTGGATCATTAATATCATATCTAATTTTAGCTGGTATATTTGTAGTGAATGAAAGATGTTTCTAATAGTGCTGGAACTATATCATTGCAACCTACCGACCGCGACATAGCTGCAAGAGTCATTGGCAATTGGATCCTCCCTTAGAGTATGTTAGTATGTACTGCACAAAATATTTATGGTCAATCAAAATAGAATTTTGTTATTTTCAATCCAAACAAATAGTTAATTTACTACGATCCACGATTCATTTTGAGTTTTCTAGATTCTTAAATTTTACTATATATCTAGATAGTAAAAATTATGTATTTTGAAAATCTAAAACAACTTACAAATTGAAACGCTACTTTCAAATGCTACGGCCAGACGCAATGCAACCGTGTTAGCTTCGAGAGCAACAACATATATACACCGGCGCGCGGGCGTGGTATTAATTCGTCTTCGATCAACATTCATTCTGCAGGCGTACGTACAGGTTTTTTGTCTGTATATTGATGGCAGGAATGCATTTGCGTGTGCTCGAGATTCATGTGATCAGCATTAACACCTATGGCGAGTTGGCGATCGACTGCTGCGCTACTTGTGTAGGGACATAAAGATCCAGGCGATACCCAGCAGATCAAGCAAGTGCGCAATATATTGCTGCTGTGAATTTCCGCTGGGATTGAAAGAAGCGATCATGGGCTCATGGCATTTACTCATCTATATAACCTATACAATTGGTACCCACTATCAAGTCATAGTTGGATTTCTCTCAACATGCAACCATTTCACGTCATCATCCACTATGCGCCATATCACTATCCACTGTAAGCCATGTCATTATCCATTAGACCATCTATTTATTCTTCAATCGATTTTCTGTGGCCATATTTTTGTGAGTAGCAATTATAAATTACAGGAGTAAAAATTACATGTACGATCAGTCATACTTCCATGTATAATGTTTACTAAAGAACGTTGGGTTGCAATACAATCACTTTGGTGTTTATACTTTCACGTTTCACTTTAAAAGTTTGTTTAATAAATTTTCGTAGCAACGCGTGGGTATCACCTAGTTACTACAAATCTGGAGTATTCACTAGGCCACTACCCACCATGCATGCATGCATAAATTTTTCAGCACTGGAACGGTAGTAACATAGCCGGGGTAAAAAAAAACTCTGCATCGCTGTGGCGTGGCTGCATGCAGACCGGGTTGGTGGCATGCACGAGAAGATACCGGCCGTGGCGAACGGATGTAATTCCAATCAGTATTTTTTTTCAACATGCAGAGAGTATTTATTTTGTTTGGTAAGGATGGTGTGCAGTTATTTGATCCGGAGGGACGAACACCTGTCTGGGACCTGTGAATGTGATATACGTACTCCGTATATATGCAGTTAGCTAGCTTAACAATCTTTTCAAATTAATAACTAAGGAAGTCGTGTTCAAGCCGTATGGAGTACTTACTTAACGACCTAAGATCACACTAATTAACACGTACGCATGCATTGTTTTGGTCGAATCGCTAGTTTCAGTAGTACACAGTAACATGCATACACATGTGACATGTCCACGCAGCACGTACTGTCGTCGGACATGCCGCAGGAGAAAGAAGAGAGAAACTGGCCGACCGTGGACCCGAGCCTACCTGCATTGATGCGCATGCAGCAAGGAGCGGACGCCCAGGGCAAGGGTTCTAGCTGACTTCTAGTTCTAGCAGCAGGCAGCAGCGAGCTACGTCGTCTTTTGGCCGGCCGGAAGGCGATCGACATGATATCTAATTGAATGTGAGCGAGGAAGCTCACAGAGGCCTTTCTGGGACCGATTTATTTCTGGCAAGGAGAGGTTAACCAAGTTTAGCAATGGCGCCGCCGCACCCTACTAAACCCAGGCCCAAGGAGCGAGACGACCGGGGAGGATCGGAGGGAGCCACTGCCACCACGTACGCGGCAGGGACGACGAGACGACGACGGCGACGCGACGAGACGACCCAGCACGAGAGGACGGCCCAATAAAACCAATTGTCTGGCCTCGAATTATTGGCCGCACCCGCGCGCGTATGCATATGCATGCATTGAGTGCCGATCGATGGATCTAGCACGCAGCATGCAGCCAGCGGCAGCGCCCTCTAGCTAGCTCGCAGCTTGGCTGCAGCTATACCGGGGGCGTAGCCTGCTTGCCGTAGTTAATGGCGGGGGAGGGAAGGCGACTGTGCCGGCGTGATGGCGCGGTCGGGAGCTCTTGTACCGGCCGGGGTAGCTAGGCGGGTACGGCGGCGGGGAAAAGAGGCCGCCGTACGTCGTCTAGTCGAATAGGGACTTCAGGGAGAGCCAGATAGGGTTCAGGCACTGTTGAACGAGGTGGTAAATACTAAAATAATGGACAGCAGGACAGGGCCACACGTACAAAACGATGAAAGCAGCGCACATGTGGACCGCATGCAACAGATATGATCGAGGGTTTGGTTAAAACATGCGGGACTTCATGCATGTCTCGATCGATCTCATCGTGAAGCTTATGTGTCAAATGCAGTGAATCTAAGAAGACTGAAAGTAAACACTCTACAGGCCAGACCAACTAACTGCTCCACGAAGACTTTGACTTCAGTATAATTGGGTTCCATCTGGAATCTTTGCAAAGTGCGAACTGCTTGTACAAAGTATTTCCCTACCTTACAATTACAAGTACACTGCAAAAGCGTCATTACTTGCTACTTGAAAACACTAATTTTAACACATATATAGTTTTATTGCGCAGTTTCATAGACAAACTACAGCACCTAAGCCATATATGGTGCTGTATCAAATGTGTCACGGGATGATACTTTATTATTAAACTTTTTACTGTGTGAAATGAGATCTTATAGAAAGTCATATATTATAAATTAAACAAACAACATGTTGGGGGAGCGGGGTAACCTTCCCACACGAAGGCTAGGTCCTTTGAGAACGGGGGAATTGAAGGGGAGAGGGATATCGGTCGAAAAGTGCCCCTTAGCTTCCTAGGTCTCCGAAAGACTATGCCTTCAAGAACCTTCTAAACGGTGCTCTCGAACAATGATCTTCCAAATGGCACAACTGAAGGGCGCTTTTGTGAGAAGGTTATACATATCGGGATCTTTAGAGCATCTCTAAGAGCTCTTGTATATCTCATTGATCAGCTAAAAAAGAGAAAAACGAGAAAAAATCGCATCCAACAGACTAGTCAACTGGATGGCTATCCTTCCACGCTAATTATCTCCCCCGTTTTAAATATAGAGAGTCCAGTTTTAGAGAGTCTATTGGTTTAACCCTGTTTTTAGGAAGATTTTTATTTTTTAGCTAGCCTCTTAATCTTTAAATTTAGCTAGGATTATTGCTAGTCTCTTAGGCCTTCTCCAATGGTTTACTTTTAGCTAGCTCATAGAATATTCTTATATTTTAATAGAAGAGAGAGAAGAGTTATCTCTTGATCAAGAGATAGTCTCATACACGCACTTCGATGTCATGTGAGAACGATGTGTGGGTTCATTCATATTATGAGTTATATATGCTAAGAGTTAGACCATTGGAAAAGTTATCTCTTAGAATGTTTAGAGATAAGTATAGTAGTAGCTCATACTATTGGAGAAAGCCTTAAGGAAAGGACCTTGAAGGGAGAGCATAGAGAGAGTGATCTCCCAAAAGTAGACCCCCCTAGGATCCCACCTGGCCCACCGGTCGAGGAAGAGGGGCGATGACCACACTTATCGGTGTGGATGAACATGATGCATGCATATAGAGCGCCTTCGGGCATTACGTACACGGTACACCGATGCTAGGCAGTGGCGGAGGACCAGCCTGCCATACCTTGATTTCCCATGTTAGCATAATCCTCTAGCTCTTTCTGTTCACTTCTGCTATGTAAGACTGCCATGTATGCACATTAAGCATCTAACTTGCAGCTAGAGCACGAGATAAGCGCCCTGCACATTGGGACATCTGCGCTACAGACAGAAATTTGATTTCCGTGAAGATCAATCAACTCATCGCCATATCTCAATTTTTATCCGTCCTCCACCACTGACGCCAGGGTGTACTACCATGGAGCATGATATATCTAGGGGATGATGTCTTCTACCATCTGAATGGTCGGCATATTGGTAAACCGGCCTGGATCACATCTCTGTACACAATCTATTATATTAATATAATAGTGTTAAAAGGAGCCACCACGTTCGTCGAGAGGGTCAAGAAATTCTCGCGTTAATCCAAAAGAGAGAAGAACATATATCATCGGATTTTATGAAGATCTAATGGTCTGTATTTTTCTCTTAATCCCAAAAGGAGAAAAATATATACCGTTGGATTTTAAGAAGATCTAATGGTCCATATTATTTCATTAATCCAAAAAAGAATAAAAAATATACGCCGTCAGATTTTACGAAGATCTAACGATCCACATTAAACCAATAAGTTTAGACCAAATATGATTAATAAATAGATAAATGAAAATAAATAATACGAGAACTCGGTGTCCAAATTAGACTCAGTTATTATGTAGATATTATTTTACCTTGGATAAATGTAACTCCATCATTTGAATTTAAAACAACTCATATCAACAATCAAACGGAATGTATTCGACGAGATCTACGTGTTCATGGTCTCTAAGTATCCAATTAACCAACATATCAAAAGGTAAAATTTTGCCTACGGAGTGTTTGCTCAACCTTTAATTCTACAATCTTTGTATCTACTAGCAAATATGCCGTGCGTTGCTATGGGTGAAGAGGACTTCGTGACCAAAGGTGCATGTGAGCCATGGACGCTACCGATTCCGCGTCTGATATAGAGCACAACAGAGAAAAAAAATCATCAACGTACGTTATGCTTGAGAACGACAACGGATCAATGACGAGGGTGTTAGTGAAGCGAGAAGATAAGGAGGTGTGCATGGTGGTACAGGACAACGAAAGGAGCCGAGGTATTGCGAGCGACGACGTGAGAAGCCGAAGTGGGTGCGTGCGGCGGCATGGGACGGTGAGAGAAGACGAGGTACTACGAGGTGAAGGTGACCTTGTGAGCGAAGGCGTGCAAGAGCCATAGACACCGCAGATTCTGCATCTGATGAGGAGAACGACAAATGAGGCATCTTTGGTAACCACCGTGCTCAAGGACGACGACGAGTTACAAGAGATGTGAGAAGACGAAGAGTGGACGTGGTGCCACGAGACGTCGAGTGGATATGAGGTATTGCGTAATGATTTGATGAAACATCATGGTTTTTTTAAAAAAATTACGACTAAATTATTCCCGTTGCCGAGGCATCGACTCTAACTACGATTATGTTGTGCGCATTTTGGATTCAAGAAAGAGGGCTTAGAGAAGATAAAGACGGAAGAGAGGAGCTTTGTGCCAGCAGTGAAGGGAATAACCATCAGAGTTGCTATGTAATAAAAAAAATGAGGAACAAAGGGCAACTATATTCAGTAAACCCAAGACGCAATTAACAATTCTTGCCCGTCGAGGAGCAGTCAACATCAACATCAATTTTGCTTCTCTAAATTGTAAGGATGTGTTGTTTTCTCATCCATAAGTGGGTAGCAAATTTGTTGTGTGTTTCTTTCAAAAAGAGAATGATGAATGTTGGGGAGACACAGACATGCTAAAGTCGATTTCAGAAGAGTATTGAACATCAATCAGAATTATATGAAATTTCTATTCAATCTTATAGTTAAGATTGATTCTATTGTTAGAGGAAGAGACATTTTACCCTTACTATTATTCGGCTTAATTTCTCCATTGTGTGGAGAAGCAGAAAACCAAAAGAAAAGGAGCAGAAACCTGAGGAAAGTAGGGGTATGTGCAGTAGTTCTGATTATTTGTGTGTTGCCATAACGAAACTCTACACGGGTGTTAAACATAAAGAATAATTTTATCACCATATGTGAAACTTTATGACATAAATTTATACTACAAAACAATACAAAGTTATAGTACTTTAAATAAATAATAAAACTATGTTGTATATAAGTAAGAAATCATATCACATAAAAAACCAAGTTGTTAGCATAAAAAACTACCTACCTGTTGTTTACTTTCTAATTAGATTTTATTCCGTGCCACCTAGCTTAATAATAAAAAAAGATTAGTCCATACGGAAAAACAATGACAATAAAAGAAAAGAAAATAGTTAAAATAAATATATTATTAAGTAAAATTTGTCAAAATGTTAGCATAAAATAATTAGTTGTTTACGCGGGTGACTTGCGGCTAGTTCTCTCTGACCCTTCGGAACCCATTCTGGTTCGAGCTGGGCCCCAAACTGCTCGCATGTTAATTTGGTCCTTATTATATGCACCAACACAACTGAAAATAATAACGGGTACAAGTTCAATTGTTCAAAAAAGAAAAAGTCATATAAGATGATCGAAATGGTATTGTACACATGAACTTGCTGTGCACAACTTTGCAACCAGAACATCATGTAGGGTTCAACTGAAAATCATGTAGCTAGCACACACAACTGAAAATCGTGTAGGTACAACACTGAATTGCCCTACACGTACATAGAGCACACAATCAGCTAATGTATCGTTCAGCGTGTGGGGCTTGCCCAATTGGAGCAGAACAGTCTCGTGCAGGAAGAGTAAGGGAAAGAAATTTATTGTGGCTTTTCCTAATCAATTAAAATAAGGAACTGAAGCAGACGGATCGAGACGTGATCTCACCAAAGTTTCTGCCCTACATCCTGACTCCTCCTGTCTCTGAGCCTGTCCTCGCCACACTCTCTCTCTTCCCTCCTCTCTCTGCATCATCCTATCAATCTATAGCAGGCTAGCAGCCTCTCTCTCTCTCTCTCTCTACACTTTACCCACAAACACACACACAAAAAAAGATGAAGAGGTCAGAAATTGGAGAAGAGAGACTTGATCTTCCTAAGCTCAATATGGTAGTAGCTCACGTCCTTGTCAAGGTGTAGGTAATTAAGGAGTAGTAGTACTAGTATACTAATAATTTTCTCACCTTTTGGTAGAGAGGTCCTAGTCTTTTTTTCCCTCCTAGATCTTCTTTTCCTCCCTGCTCCTCCCCGGTCAGTGTAAGCTTCGCTAGCTGCACACAAAGAGATTGCCGAGATAAGATCTGCACTGCCCTCTTTTGCTTGTCACTTTCACAAAAGAGAGGCCGGCCGGCTGCACCCAGGCCACCAGCGCACGCAGAGGGAGCTATTAAGCTGGTGGTGGTGTGGTTCTGCCTCCTGCGGACGGAGCTAGTTGTGCTGCTTGTGGGGTTCGTTTCCATGGTCATTAAATCTTTTTGCTCGACATAGCCAGCCGAGTGAGCTTTGGCGCGGGGCAAGATGTACATGATGGCAATCGCATGCAGCTCTAGTCCGGCGGCTCTTTAGGTGATGAATTAGAATTGTTCTTGTGCCTTTGATTCCTAGTTTCTTCTTTCTCTTCTTTCCGCCTGTGTGGGGGGAGTGCAAGTGAGGTAGCTCAAGCTGGAGGAGGACAAGAACCAGTTGTCCAAGGGCTTGGACCCTTGGAGCAACAACCCTACCGCCACCACCAGCACCCTTCACTACCTGCTCCAGGAGAAGGAGAGGGCGCAGGCGCAGGAGCAGCTCCAGATCTACCACCAGCAAGGGTTCAGCTACCTCCAGCACCACCGGAGGCAGCAGCAGTCGAGGGCAGGAGCCGGCGGCGATGGCGTCAGCAGCGGCGAGTCGACGCCCGTGGACACCCTGGCCACCGCATTCGGGAGCGGCCGCATCGTGCGGTCCGCCGCCGGCCGCAAGGACCGGCACAGCAAGGTGTGCACGGCGCGCGGGCTGCGCGACCGCCGCGTCCGCCTCGCCGCGCACACGGCCATCCGGTTCTACGATGTGCAGGACCGGCTAGGCTACGACCGCCCCAGCAAGGCCGTCGACTGGCTCATCCGCAACGCCAAGTCCGCCATCGACGAGCTCCCGGACCGGGCAGAGGCGCCGCCGCCTGCCGCGGAGGCCGCTGAGCCGGCGGCGGAGCAGGTGACCTCGACGTCCTACGGGTTCGGCAATCCCGGTGGCGCCATCGGCGGTGTGGCCGCCGCCGGCTCGTTCATTCCACATTCAGTCGGCGCCGATGGTGCCTCCGGCGGCAACGTCAAGTCTTTGTTCCCCTCATCGTCGGCAGCCAGCACCACCCCCGCCCACGACGAGTACAGGGGCTCTCCACCGGACCTCCTGTCGCGCACGACCAGCAACCAGCCACAGGAGCTTTGCCTCACTCTCCAGTCCAACCAGCACCAGATCTTCGGCAGCCACCAGAACCATCAAGGTATGATCTCTGGTGCAGGCGTCCAAGGCTGGCCAGAGCACGGCCAGAGAATGCCGTCGTGGCATGCCTCGGAGAGCAGCGCAGGGGACGGCCGCAGCGCCGGCAATGGCGAGGGCTACATGTTCGGCGTGCCGCCACGGCAAGGGCTAGACCACCAGAGCCAGCTCTTCTCCCAAGGGCAAGGGGAACCCCTTCAGTCCAGTAGCGGCTGGGCATCGTCTGCCCGCACCTGGCTATTAGACCCTCTCGCGGCGATCCACCAGCCATCGGCGACAATGGCTGGGCAGGTCGGGTTCAGCCATCTGGTTGGCGCCGGCGGCGGGTTCATGGGGTTCCTCGCGCCGGCGGCGGCTCAGCGGCTCCAGGGCGAGGCGGAGGAGCAAGGAAGCGAAGCGATGAGAGAGTGATGATGAGCGTGCGTGCTCATGATGCTTATGAGGCGTGTGAGCTTTCTAATAACACACATGCTCCCCATTGATCTGGTCGATCAGTTGTATGTCATTTCATGTAGGAGTTCGTTTAGGCGATGGAATTTCCCATTAGCTGCTGCTGCTATATCATTCATGCATGTATAACTAAGGTTTAATCAAGTGGTTAGTTCCCTTGGAACTAGACAGCCGTCCATTTTACTGTTGCATTAGTTGCCACTGCTGTTTTCTTTTTCTGTCTTTCATGATTCTCGGCATGGACAAGATGTGGTGACGATGAGAGGAGAGGGTATGCATGATCTCGATGGGTTTCCCCTTTTAGACCCTTTTAATGTTTCTTGCCTCATTATTCTAAGGAATTGAAGATTCCAGCCGGGCCTTTCGCCAATTTGAAGGTTGTCGCGCCCCTAGATCCTGATTGATTCCATAAAGCAGGCAAAGCAGCAGCCGGCCAGCGGATGCAATTTCAGGCTCTCCAATGATATGCTGTAGCCTCTGTAGGTGATGCAGGGGCAGAAAGAAAGCAGCAAAAGGGATCGGATCGGGGTCGGGGCAATGTCAATAAACAAAGAGACCAGCCCGGCAGCTGAATTTTAAATCAGTTTAGTCCCCTGTAGCAGCTGGGAGTGCAAGTGATGTGCTGTTTGCCTCTGATGTCTCCATGCCGATAACGATAGGGGAGCGGCCGGGCTCGATCGGGACGGAGGGGGCAGCACCCAGCAGAGGAAGAAGGGGGCGAGCCGGCGAGGGCGCTCGATGCATTGCATTGCATGCCTGATGCCTCTATTATTGGAAGTGAGTGTGGTATCTCTTTGCCCTCCGCCCACTTTCCTCTTCACTTTGCTTTCACTGTTTGGGGGTATCTTTCCGCTCACCAGAGACTGTGAATCTTCTGAAAATTGCATGTATGGCATGCCGTACCCCTGACAATTGCATGAAAGGGGCCGGGACAATAGCATATCAACGCCCTGCTAATTTGGCAGTGGCTCGGCGCAGAGCCCCCCGGTGTTCGTTTCTGGTTGTTTTTAGCCTAGGGACTTGCTGCTTTGCATGTCAGCCTCCATATTCCTCTGAATTTGTTCGCCAGTTCAGGGAAGCATATATCTTGCGCATTCCCATGCATCGACCTGTCATTGCATTGACCTCACAACAATATACCATCACACTGAAACGCGCGCACACACACATCCCCCGGGGGAGAAAATACTATATCATAAACTTAACTAAACAATACTGTGGAAACGGGAATTTCTCTAGCAGTGCATCTAGCTAACACAAGGCAACATTCCGATTCCAGGAGTTGGAACTCCACTTTGGATTGAAACCGGAAAATGGATGCTTCCGTTTGCTTGGTGAAATAGAACTTGTCTGAAAAACAAACCGGTAATCTTATATATACTCTTTTGGAAAAGCACACAACGGGGGACCGATTGTGAGACCGCTTCAGGGGGAAGCTCACGCCCCTCCCTTAGGGCGACGGGCAGAACCCTAGCCTCCGCGCCGCCACCCGACTTAGGCCACCGAAGCCCTTCGCCGCGCCGCCTCCCGAGCGGGCCACGGGCTAAGAAGCCCGCCCGCGAGGAAGGCAGCGGCGGTACCCTTCTTCTCCCCTCGGCAGGGCCTCCTGGCGCTCCCAGGTTCCCCGGCGGCGTCTTGTGACACCCTGGTTAGCGGCGGGGCCGGGCGATTCCAGGGAGGCAACCCCAGGATCTGAGCTGGTGGCGGCGTTTCCCCCTCTCCCTCGATGGCGCAAGAGTCCGGTAGGGTCGAGGGAGCACCGCCGGCGGCGGCGCGGCCTTGCTCGTGGCTGTCGGGTCTGAGTCGTCTTTGGCAGCTCGGGCTGCGGCAGTTCTACGGCGGGGCCGCCGCCGGCCTCGGTTCTCCGGCAGGGGAGGGGGTGCGGCGTCGCCCGACGGTGGCAGTGTAGGGCTGGCGCTGCCCCCTTCTCTCGGGCATGCCCTGGCCCTCTCGCTTGCCTCGGCCTTGCTGGGTGGGGTGTGTGGGAGGGGAGGGGGGTTCGGCACTCGACATCGTCATCCTCAAGGATCCGGCCTGCGCTGCGCCTCCTGTTAGTTGTCCCCGTTCGGCCGCTGCTCTCCTCTGCGAGATCAAGTTTTAATTTTCGATTGGAATCGCTCAGTGTCGCTTCTAATCGAGGGGAGACGGCAAGGGCCCAGACGCATCAATGCCCCTGACCCCGGACGTGTGGTTCGTGTGGCGTTTCTAGTGTCAGATGGGGTCTTGCGGAGTGGCCAACGGTTACGAGGTGTGGCTGCTGGATGGTGACGTGCTTTTCAGGCTTGGTTCCTTTGGTTCTTTCTGGCGGTTATTTGCAGGCGAAAGCTTCGGTCCGTCCCTGGATCGGGCAGCGGTGAGGTTTGACTTTACTTCCCTGTTGAGAGCGCTGCTCTGCAATTACCTCCAGTGGCGGTGGCTTGGAGGTCTCCGAGGTGAAAACCTAACGTTGACGTTGTGCATCTTAGCCTTCCTGAAGGCGTCGTTAAGAAAGTACTCTAGCTTCCGCAGCGACGGTGTCGAGGGCTCCGCTGAAGGTTCAAGTCCTATTGACGCTTCAAGAGATCCATGTCCTCGTGATTCACTGTTTGGAGTAGAGTTGTTCTGTCTCCGATGGTTGTCAAGGGGGCCTTTGGGGGGGGCGTAGATTGCCCGGACCACCGGCGATGTGTGCTTTATTATATAATAATTGGCATCCTAGTGCGCCTCATTGTAAACTGGTATCCCTGGTATTATGCTTTATATATAAAGCTGGGCTAAGGCTTTCTTGGAAAGCACACAACGGCTCACAAGGATTCGTATTCTTCTGAAGTTTTTTTTTTTCGCACGCTGTTTTTGCTGCTGATGCAGACTTGCAGGACGTAGTGGAATGGCAAAGCTGCCGTTAGAGAAAAGGATGAAGAACGCTGCCCTCGCTCCTATCTCCCTCTTCTGCCCTGGAGCTCAGCTTGCTCAGACACCGAACATGGTAGATAAAAGTATTGGCACACAATGATTGCGGGCTCTCTTTCCCATTTGAAGATGCTGAGGATAGGTCACTTTCTACTGCCACAGAACAGATCCTCAGTTGGCAGCTATGGCCACTTTCTTTTGCATATAGTGCTCACAGACCGTTGTACTTTGTCATTCTAGCTTGTAGTGAGAAATAAAATAAAAATAAAAGGCACGGATGTTTATTACTGCAAACACACTAGCTACACCAACACAAGAGGCGTGCCGATTTGGTGCAAAAGTCCTCCGGGTATTACACTATCTTTTAGAAAGATTCAAATAAAGGATACTTATTACAACCTTTGGACGAAACGTGGATACTTTTTAATTATGGCCAAACTTACTTTTGTTCACTACAATAGTACAAACTATATGTGATACATTAATTTAGTCTGTACAAATGGAAATGGGAAGTTCAGTACTACTCTACTGCAGTTAATTAGTTTGTGACATTTATTATCTCAACTCTACAAGTGCTTACTGAAATATGGTGTGTCTCCGACAGTACATGCATGCAATCACCTCTAAAAAAGCTTTCACTAGTACATGTGCATAAACACCACCCTGCAATATGATCTTAGTAAATTCATCATCATCGAAACTGCTTCTACATTTCGTATGCTTCGCTTCGCTAATGGTTGCCTAAGTACATATAGAAATGGTCAATGTTTTGTTTGTACATACACCGCGGCAGTGCTGTAAAACATGAAGCAAAGAGATCAGATCTAGGGTACGATATAGGGGAAGAGATCGGTGAAGTGTGTCACCATGTGATTGTCTATAGTTCTAGGAAGATAATTTGTGTACAACTCAGTACAACCAATCTACTACCTTTTCGTTCTCGACATATATATATATGTCGTCATTTATGACAAACTACTTAGTTAAAAAATAAACTCATTTGCTTAACCTAAACATTGCATATTCACGAATGTAGGGAGTATGTATGTATGGAATGCCATATGTACTATTCTTATTTTCCGGCCGTTCCAATATCATGAGGTTAATTTGATGATGTAATAAGCAAAATGGTTACATGCATTGAACGATGCAAAAAAGGCAGATTTTTTTCATTTATCTAAAAAGGTTTTAATTAATCAGTCATCTAAATCAGCCGATACATTTATGAATTATGAGCTTCCTGATTTGTTACAAACTGCTATAGTATATGTCGCAAGTTCTATACTCAGATGGTTTGGACACTACGTGAGCATTAAAAATAAAGCATATATATATATGTATGCTCATGTGCAGTCTCATGTGGCCGGCGGGTTCCTTAGCCTACTGCAGGGGGTGTGATTAGCAGTGTGTGCTCAGCGGAGGCCTTATTTAGATCACAAATTTTACTCTCAAAGTTCACTATCCAAAAAGAAGATTCCCATCACATCAACATGTCATAGCATGTATGAAGTACTAAATATAGATGAAATCAAAAACTAATTTCACAATTTTGTTGTACTCTGCGAGAACATTTTAAGCCTAATTAATCATTTTTTAGACAATTTTTTACACATACAAACGAAATACTACAGTACACATTTAATGCGCACGGTGCACGCCGGACCTAATTCGGGAGCGCCCGAATCTGAAACTAAACAAGGCGTGAGATTGACTGGCTGGTGACGTACGTTGGAGCAGCAGCAAGCAATTTATTAAGAAAGTGAATGTGGACAGGGGAGGAGTGCATGCCCTTTGGACAGGATCGGAAAAACCTCGGACGACAAGTTGAAATTGTGGACCCAATTCAATCAACCTAGCTAATAGTAGTATAATGTACTCCGTACCATGTAATCGAGATGGCAGTGTCCAGCCTGCGTGGAGCACGATTTCTCTTCATAGGCCGGGCCGGCCATCTCTGGAGAAAGGGATATGCGCGCCATCACGAGAGAGTAGTCGCCAGGTAGCAGTCACTACCAGAATGCTTCGCATCCGCCCGCCTCCTCCGCCTCGGCCATTTTTGGATCCGGTGCTGATGGGGCTTCAGCACCGGGTCCAACGGCTAGGGGCGGGGGCGGCGCTGCGGGGTGTCAGGGCGGACACATTAGCACCGGGTCTTGCCACGACCCGGTGCTAATGTCTTTTGTATATAACACCTTCTTCCTCCCCCGGCCAAGCCAGCTGAACACTTAGGCGCTGTGTTCATGCTGCTCGGCCGTGGGAGGGGAGGTGCTGCCTAATTTTTTTTCAAAATTTGTGAAGATTCTACTCATTTAAGGAGCACTACAAGGTACACTCTTTCATTCTCTAATGTTTTATTTATCCTTCTATGATTTAGAAATAGAGGGATTTGTGAATCAAAGTAAAACTAGCTAGAGAGAGCTTGTGTTCTTGGAGGAGAGAGAGGAGAGAGCTTGAGTTCATGGTGGAGAGAGTGTTCATGTTGTGTTTTAAATGGAGAGAAAAGGCAAGCTAGTTAGTATTTTGTTTTGTATGACTTGTGAATAGTTATAAGGCTTATGTATTTTATTTATTAGATAGGTTTATTTATTAAAAGTTGGAATAATTATTTATTAATTTAATGAAATATATATTATTAGTTATTTATTAAAAGGTAGAATAGTTATTTATTTATTTAACGGAAGATATATTTATTTATTTAATGAATATAGTAATGTAGTTTTAGAAATTTATTTATATAATGGAATATATATTATAATTTGTATTTATTTATATATTAAATTTTTTTATCTTTAAATTGTATTGTATATTTGTTATTGGTTAATAATGCAGATGAATAGACAATGGATGTACGGGGACCCCCACGCTCAGGCGTTCCGTGATGGCCTTAGGACGTTTCTCGATGCCGCCGAGGCTAACAGGACGTCGTCCGGTTTCATGTTCTGCCCATGCACCCATTGTAAAAATATACAATCATACAAACAAAGAGGTTGTCTTCAGGTGCATTTGATGAGGCACGGTTTCATGAGGAATTATTCTGTTTGGACGAAGCACGGTGAAAGAGGAATTCTAATGGATGAAGATGAAGAAGGCGAGGCCGATGACGACATTCCGTTATTGGCTCAATACTACGGTTCCTTTGCATATGCTGCAATGGGTGATGCCGATGAGGAAGATGTTGCTCGGGAAGGCGATGCTCAGGAAGATGTTGCTCAGGAAAATGAACCTACTGATGGACTCGGGCAAATGTTGCGTGATGCCGAGAAAGACTGCGGCAATGATAAGGAACTGAAAAAGATACAGCGCATGTTGCAGGACCACAAGACTGACCTGTACCCAGATTGCAAAGAGGGGCTAAAGAAGTTGGGTAGCACACTTGAACTTCTGCAGTGGAAGGCAGCAAATGGTGTTACTGATAAGGGCTTCGAGGAGCTACTGAAACTCGTAAAGAAGATTCTTCCAGAGGGTAACAAATTGCCATCGACGACGTATCAAGCAAAACGTGTTGTTTGCCCTCTCGGTTTGGAGGTGCAGAAGATACATGCGTGTCCTAATGACTGTATCCTCTATCGCAGACAGTACGAACACTTGGATCGTTGTCCGGTTTGCACCTGCGCACGATACAAGATCAGGCGGGACGACCCTGGTGATGTTGGGGGAGAGCGTTCTAAAAAAAAAATCCCTGCGAAGGTGATGTGGTATTTCCCTCTGATACCCCGTCTGAAGCGTTTGTTCAGGAACAAAGACCATGCCAAACTGATGCGCTGGCACAAAGAAGAACGTAAGCAGGATGGCATGTTGAGACACCCCGCCGATGGATCGCAGTGGAGGAACATCGACAGAGCATTCCCAGAGTTTGATGCAGATGCGAGGAATGTTAGGCTTGGTTTAAGTACCGATGACATGAACCCTTTTGGTGAAATGAGCAGTAGTCATAGCACTTGGCCCGTGACTTTTTGTATCTACAACCTACCCCCCTGGCTCTGCATGAAGCGGAAGTTCATTATGATGCCAGTGCTCATCGAAGGCCCAAAGCAACCTGGCAACGACATTGATGTGTAGCTAAGACCATTGGTTGACGAACTTTTGCAGCTGTGGAAGAATGAAGGTGTTAGCATGTGGGATGAGGACAAGCAGGAGCAGTTTGACCTTCGAGCACTGCTTTTCATAAGCATCAACGACTGGCCTGCACTAAGTAACCTATCAGGACAATCAAACAAAGGATATAAAGCATGCACTCATTGTTTAGAGGAAACCGAAAGCATGTATTTGAAACATTGTCGTAATGTTGTGTACATGGGTCACCGTCGATTCCTTCCGGCGAAGCATGAGCTACGAAAGAAATGTGCGCATTTTGGCAGGAATGCTGACTGTCGTACAAAGCCGAGACACCGAAGTGGAGAAGAGCTATTTGATATGGTGAAGGACCTACACGTGGTGTTTGGCAAGGGAGACGGAAGCCAGGCTGCTCCGACGGGCGAGGATGGTCGTGCCGCGATGTGGAAGAAGAAGTCTATCTTTTGGGAGCTACCTTATTGGCAACGTTTAGAGGTCCGTAACGCGATTGATGTGATGCATCTGACGAAGAATCTTTGCGTGAACTTGATAAGCTTCCTGGGTACTTATGGGAAGCCAAAAGATACACTGGAAGCACGTCAGGAGCTGAAACAATTGAAGCAACGGACTGATCTACATCCAGAAAAGAGAGACAAAGGACGCCAGTACTTGCGTCCTGCCAGCTTCACTCTCAGCAAAGAAGAGAAGGCAAGCATGTTTGAATGCTTGAACAGTATCAAGGTTCCGTCTGGCTACTCCTCCAATATTAAGGGAATAATAAATATGATAGAGAAGAAGTTCACAAACCTGAAGTCTCACGACTGCCATGTGTTGATGACACAGCTGCTTCCCGTCATACTCAGGGGTGTGCTACCAGTTAACGTGCAGAAAGTCATTGTGAAGCTATGTGCATTCCTCAATGCAATTTCTCAGAAGGTGATCAATCCAGACTATTTAGATCAGCTACAGAACGACGTGGTGCAATGTCTTGTCAGCTTTGAGATGATATTTCCACCATCCTTCTTCAATATCATGACACATCTATTGGTTCACCTCGTCAAAGAGATTCGTATATTGGGCCCAGTATTTCTACACAACATGTTCCCATTTGAGAGGTTCTTCGCTGTCCTAAAGAAGTATGTCCGTAATCGTTCTCGTCCAGAAGGATGCATTGCTAAGCGATACGAAATAGAAGAGGTCATTGAATTCTGTGTTGACTTTGTCGACGATCTTATGCCGATTGGTGTGCCCGAATCACATCACGAGGGGAGACTTGGTGGAAAGGGCACACTAGGGAGAAGATCGATGGTGATCAAGGACATTGAGACATTTCGTAAAGCGCACCTCACAGTTTTGCAACAATCAACCTTAGTTGCTCCATACATCGAGGAGCACATGCAGATTCTCAGGGACGAAAACTCAACAAAGTTTGCGGCCTTCATTCAGCGTCTGCACAATAGTACTTTCGCCGATTGGTTGCGAAGACGTCTTATGGGTGTCGAGGGCATTGATGCGCAGCTAGCTTTTGTAGATAGAGGTCCATCGAGCAGGATCTTGACATTCCAAGGATACGACATCAATGGGTATACATTTTACACAAGAGCCCAGGACAAGAAAAGCACCAACCAAAACAGTGGTGTCCGGATCGACGCGACAGACACCAATGGCAATACAAACTCATACTATGGAATCATAGAGGAGATATGAGAACTAGAGTACGGACCTTTGAAGATCCCACTGTTCAAGTGCCAATGGGTGAAGCTGACTGGAGGAGGTGTTAAAGTTGAAGCGGACTATGGAATGACGTTAGTGGACCTAAACAAGATTGACTTTCTAGACGAACCGTTTGTCCTGGCCAAAGCTGTCACACAAGTTTTTTATGTGAAGGACATGGCTAGCAGACCGAAGAAAGGGCGGATAAGAAAGGTGGGGGTAAGCAATTGGACCCATCACAAGACGAGCCAAAGCGTCATATAGTTCTTCCTGGAAAGAGAAAAATCGTAGGAGTTGAGGACAAGACGGATGAAGATTATGATATGCTCGATGGCCGGCCTCCATTCTCAGTGGCTGATGACCCAAGCATCCTGTTAGCGGCAGAGGAGACACCGTATCTACGGCGTGATCACAATCAAGGAACATTTGTAAAGAGGAGGTTTATTAGTGTCCGAGTAAACGATGATGCCATGTAATTTAATTGCACTATGTTCCACCCAATTTGTAATGACTATATTTGCATTTATGTTCCACCTATGTTCTAAGATTTTCTATTGATTTATAAGATTGTTTTTATTAATTCTAGCATTTTATATTGATTTTCTAGTAATTTATAAGATTTTCTAGTAATTTATAAGATTTTCTATTAATTTATAAGATTTTCTATTAATTTATAAGATTTTCTAGCATTTTATATTGATTTTCTAGTAATTTATAAGATTTTCTATTAATTTATAAGATTTTCTAGCATTTTATATTGATTTTCTATTAATTTATAAGATTTTCTTATTTAATTTATACGAAGATGCGCCGATTCCATGAGTGGTACTTGGAAGAATCAAGAAGGAATAAACGGCGCATGATCAAAGTAGGCGTGAAGGACCATGATTTGTACAATGGTGACGAGGATTGGGTCTGGCTGAGGTTTCAGGATATATATGAGCTGTACCACCGCGACGCCATGGACGTGGATTTGATCACCTGTTGGACACTGTAAGTACTTTGTTGTTGCTTATAATTCACAGTTTGAAAACAATAATTCCAATCTATGCTGACGCGGGCTTTATTTATTGCTTAACATATGCAGAATGGAGATTCAAAAATGTCGGAGATCCTCAATATATGACGTTGGTTTCGTGGATCCTCGAAGGATAAGTGAACAAATGATATTGATGAATCCATGAATCCTGAGGAAACATATGGAAACCTATACAAGTATATTAAGAAACAAAATTATTGCGACTCCATACTAATCCCGTACAACATCGAGTGAGTACATACACAGGCTTCTTCTTATACTGTCTGTGTACTATTTCATTTCTGATTATAATGTATACATGTATACAGATTCCACTGGTTCCTAATAATATTGTGTCCTGACCGGGGTGTCGTGAACGTCTTTGATTCATTGCACACTCCAATAGAAAAACTACAGAACATCATGGACATGATGACAAGGTGATATATATTTTCCCCTACTTAATTCACCCCTTACACTCGCAATGACTTAACTCAATTTTTTTTGTTCGCAGGGCCTGGAATCAATTTCGTCAAGAACACCTGGGTATTCAACATGAAACACTAAAATGGAACATTGGCTTTCCGGTAAGCAAGTAATTTGTACATGTAGGCCTCGGCTAATATATTATATGAATTTTACTTAATTTCTTTTGGTCGACAGTGTGCCAAACAGGGGAAGGGAAATAATTTATGTGCATACTATGTTTGCGATTACATGTGGAATTGGGGACATAAAAAGCTTACACAACACGATATTATGGTACGTAATAATAAACACATTTTCATTATTATTAAGTGCACAATTATTGTCTCCAACTCGGCGGATTAAATATCTTTCAATTATTTGTAAATTACAGATGTTGAGCCTGAAGGAAGAGTCTCTAGAGCTAGAAAGAATTGACGCAATTGCAGAACAGCTCGTCGGATGGATCTGGGACGAGGTCGTCAATCCCCGAGGAGAATTCCACATGCCACTGGAGGACGTGCCGGACAGTTCAACAAGTTGTCAATCTTAATTAAGTAGAAAATACAGTTTAAATATATAAAACTCGAGTTGACATGCATGAATATCTACTTTTGTAATATATATGTCTTCTATTTTGATGAAATGTCAGCTAATATGAATATAGAGTCGACCGAATACGCATTAGAATACACGTATTAGAATATATACGTATATACACGTATATAGACGTGCATGCATGGCTACTGAAAAAAGCAAAAAAAAAAAGAAATCCAGGGCCTTTAGCACCGGTTGCAGACAGCAACCGGTGCTAAAGGTCCTGCTAAAGGCGCTGCGGGGCAGGCCCTTTAGCACCGGGTTGTGTCTGGAACCGGTGCTAAAGGCCCTGCTAAAGACGCTGCGGGGCAGGCCCTTCAACCCGGTGCTAAAGGAGTACCCCTTTAGCCTCGGAAGATCTGCACCGGTTGGGATACCCGGTGCTAAAGCCAGTTCCCAATCAGTGCAGATGTTGATCATTCTGGTAGTGAGTAGCCGCTAGCAAGGCTGCAACACGGCATCTCCCGGAAAGGCACATCCGCCTCTCTCTTCGATCGCAATATGGCATCTCGTCCGCCGAATCGCTTTAGAGCCCCTTCCGTCCACGTACCGCGCACTGCCGCCGTACGCGCGCCCATGCCGAGCACGTCGACGTCTCCTCACTGCATGCCACTCAGCTTTTTTTTTTCCCTTCCACGCGAGCATGTACGACAGTGCCGGCCGACCCGGTGGCGCTTTCGACCGGCGGTCGACCGGGCGGCGAGCCTCGCGCCGAGGTTTCGCTTCGGCCGTCCAAGGAATGAGCCGCATCTCCATCCAGTTCGGTCGATGTGCATGTACGTGCGTCGTCGGCACGGCGTCACGTCGATCGGCGGCAACCGGATCGGGAAATCGAGGCTTGCTCTTTAGGTGATTCGACGGGCAGCTTATCAGGGGGCGCGGCGCGGGCATATTCCTCTTTGCGCGTCCACTAGAGCTTTGCGCCGCCACGCACGTCGATGGAGACGGATGCTCGCGCCAAAGCTGGTGACCACTGACAAGTTGACAAGTTATGCACTGGCCTGTCCCCGATCGTGGGATGCTTGCTCGTCCTGCAAATCTTCAGTCAAATATGAAGCGGCCTCGGCCCCGTCGTACGTGGGTCAAATTTCCGCGAACTCTATCCTTTTTTTTGTGAAATCCGTGAACTCTATCTACCACACACATTCCCAACGTGCACGGCCGGCCCAGTTACCGGCGGCTCTCAAGTCTAGCCCAGTACTTCTTTTGCGACAACAATTCTAGCCCACTATAAAAGTGCCGAGGAAAAGGCACGGGCCGAATCTAGGCGTGACCTGGGCCAGCCAGAACATGGCGTTGCCCAAAGTGATGGCCAGAGGTTCAGACTCTGAAGCCTGAAGCAGAGCCGCTTCTGATCGCTCTGCAATCTCTGGATGGATGGAGTTGGCATCAACGAGACTCGGACAGTCAGACATATCATCACATGGCCGGGATACTGGTAGATCCGTTATGTACCATGTACGTACGGCATGGTACGGTACTACCTACTACGCCATATACCCAATCCTAGAAGCGAGACTACAAAGGGAAAGTAAACCCTTCGGGAGGTGAACGATGGAATCCAGTTCTTTGGAGTGGTTATTACCTTATGGATGTCTGTGCCGCCTGGGATCACTAAGGCAATTCTTGACACGCAGCGACGCGAAACGGATCAGGGGACGAAGGGCCCTGTCCTTGTCCGTCGAGAAAGCTGCACGAGGAGTCCAGAACAGGTGACAGTGACAACCGGCCGGCCCATAGTTTAAAAACACCTCGACTCGCACTGTGGTTACTCCGGTCAGCGTCTCCGATGGCGAGCAGGCACTGGCGCGACGGTGAGGCATCAGTAGCCGACCGGGCGGCTGCCGAGTGTCACGGCCTGTCACCAAGCAACGCAAGTATTCGCGGGGACTCTCCCCCCATCCCTGTCTGTCCACGGGTGCAGCTGCCAGCTCCGCGGCCTGAATCGCTGGAAACCACCGTATCCGTATGCATCAGCGTCAAGCGGAAGAGGTTAACTGTCCCGCGCCCCTGCCTCCGATCCCGTCCCGGCGAGGACGGCGAAGCGACGTACGTCTCGACGGCGCCGTGCTGCCCGGCGCCTCCTCCTGGACCTTTACGTAAGTGTCTTTAACCCTTTACCTCCGAGGCTAAGCAAGTTTATTCGTGGGGGTGCAGACCTACGTGTCCGGCGGCGATTCGCGTCGCGATCCCGTCACGGCGTCACGTCTCGTCTCATCGGAGGGGAAAAAAAGAAAAGGTACGCGACGCCAATGGCCACGTCGAAATTTCAAATACGCCCCGCTTTCCCGCACCAGACGTGGCCCACGCACAGTGGACGAATTGACAGACATCCGTATCGAGCACTGGATCGGGCCCGCCCGCAGCTGCCCCCACTACGCACCGGCACCGCCAGGGCCCCAATCGCCACGTCCGAAACCTATGCGCCTAAGCAAGCCACTAAACAAACCCGTCGCGAATCATTAGCGGCGCGCGCGGGCGCGAGGCGCGGACCCTTAAGCTTATAAGACCAGGCCGCGGGCTGCTGCTAACCATGCCCACCAAACCCCGCGCCACATCACAAGTGATCTCACATTCTCACTCACCAACCAAGCAGCGCAAACTTGGCGCGCACCCGCGACGAGCCGAGGAGCAAGAGGAGCGCGCGCGCGCGGTGTTTGTTCGGAGCAGCCAGCGGCCATGTCGATGTCATCGGTGAAGGCGAGCGACCCGGGGTCCGCGTGGTTCGGCAGCGGCGCCGCCCGAGCCCCGTCGGCGGCGGGGATGGGCCACAACGTGCGGCTCATCACCACGGCCGTTGCGGCGTTCGTGTCCGTGCTCGGCCTCGCCCTCTTCCTGCACCTCTACGTCTGCCACGTCCGCCGCCGGAACCGGCGCCGCGCGGCAGAGGCCGCGGCCGTGCTGCCGACCACGGCCGCCAAGACCGGGCTTGACCCCGCGGCCATCGCGGCGCTGCCGGCCGCCGTGTACGGGAAGGCGGACGAGCCGGGCGCCGACGCCGAGTGCGCCATCTGCCTCGGCGCGGTGCAGCAAGGGGAGGTCGTGAGGGCGCTGCCCGCCTGCGGGCACGTGTTCCACGTCCCCTGCGTTGACACCTGGCTCGCCTCGAGCTCGTCGTGCCCGGTGTGCCGCGCCGAGGTGGAGCCGCCGCCGCAGGCGGAGGAGGGTGCGGCGCGGCTGGTGCAGGAGAAGCTGCAGGACGCTGTGAAGGAGGAGGTGGGGAGCTGCAGCTCTTCGCCCGAGAGGGGGATCAGCGCCTGTGCGTCGCTGATGAAGATGCTGAGCAGGGAGAGGCCGGCGCCGCGGAGGCCACAGACCGCCCAATATGCCGACGCCGGGGAGCTAGACGACTTGGAACGGCAGCTGCAGGCAGTGAATAATTAATACTATATTTATTTCTTTCAAAACAGAAAGATTACCTTTTAATTTGGTAATTTTTCTACATCATTTGTACATCCTGCACTTGTGTGAGTGATGCACGCAGTACTAAGCGAAGCGTGTGAGCTCTTCATTTTTTTAATGAATGTAAAGAGCTCGTTTGGAAAGAAATGATACGGTTCCAAATCCCTGCAATTTTGTTCAAATGTGAACAAAATGCTAAATTTTCTGGTTTATCCACTCTTTAATAATGTGGATGAAGCTTGCAATTTACTCTTGTCTCCGTAATTAAACGAGGCGAGTGGATAAAGCTATGTCAAAAGTTTATAAGGAAAGTTGTTCCTACTAGAGCATGTGTTATACTTAATTCCAATA
Source organism: Echinochloa phyllopogon (assembly GCA_033239725.1). Classification (NCBI taxonomy): domain Eukaryota; kingdom Viridiplantae; phylum Streptophyta; class Magnoliopsida; order Poales; family Poaceae; genus Echinochloa; species Echinochloa phyllopogon. Next base: position 51,278,504 of record BTCW01000014.1, read on the forward strand.
CGGGTCTTTAGAAAGTATAAAAAAAACGGGTCTTTAGATGACTTTCATATGTGGCAACATGGATTGACGCATATATGTGGACCCTACTGTAGACATTATGATGAGTCTATAGAACATAAAAGAGACAATACCCTCACAACCTAACTCCACCAATTGGCGCGCTCTTTCTCTTGTTTTTTTTTTGGCTTAATTTTGTCGTCCATATTTCACTCTTACTGCCATCTCAAGGTTTGAGGTAACGAAAGTCACTTTTTCGCATGACTATCTTTTTCTTTTACAGTGTGGCAAAAATCTTGATGCAGGTAGAAACTACTTTCTTTGTTCATTTTTATACGGTGTAGTTTGACTGTTTAAGTATTTTTTTCACCAACTGTTAGTCCCAGATATAAGTCATGCGCTACAAACTCACAATCTTGATTCCATTAGTTTCATATGATGATTTTTTAACTATTAATACATATTATATGATAAATCTATATTCATATGCTAATTCTACGTCGCCAAACTATGCACTACAAGTCTTTCGAAAAAACAAACTAACTAAGCTCTACAAACAATAAATGGAGGGGGTGCCGACTTTCTATGGGCCTCATATCAGAATTAAATGTTTACGTACTTGAAAGCTAAATTTTGCCAAGCAACATTTTTGCGTGATCCTATCCTAGAGGTGTAAGTGTGTAACAACTTAAAATTTCATTTAACACAACTCGACAACAAACATGCTTCACGTTTGTTGATTACTCCTAGACAAATGGTTCAAGATCCCAGAAAGTTTAAGGTCGCTTTTGCAAGTGGCAACATTGTGCATGAGCAAAAATCAAAATTAATTGTTTATGTACTTGAAAGCTAGCTAAATTTTTGCCAAGCAACATTTTTGCGTGATCCTATCCTAGAGGTGCAACAACTTTAAAATTCATTAAAACAACTCGACAACAAACATGCTTCACGTTTGCTAAGTACTCCTTAGATAAATGGTTTAAAGATTCGAGACAGTTTTTAAGGTCGCTTTTGCAAATGGCAACATGGTGCATGAGCATGACAGCATGCGTTACATTTTCCGAACCTACTATAGTCGACGTATCTCTAAAATCCAGTTGTTTTGTTAAAGAAAAGCTACAAATTGCACGTGACGATGATGGTCACATACAATGTTCCTTACTCGCCCTAAAAAGCAGCGAGTCCTGTCAATTTTTACAGAGATTAAAGAAAACAACAGTGGATGAACACGATGCCGCATTCCGGATATATAAGCTTACTATAGTCGTCTGGAGGCGCCACTCACGGAAGCTACGAATGCACGCGCAGGTTGACCCTTTCACCAACGCCTCTTTCTGGCGTTCCCATATAGTACCAGCACGGAGTGATCACACGCACAAGTGCTGGATGGTTGCTGAGAGCATGTGTCCACACGAGTCAACACCAGCCAGCAGGCAGCGCAGCAGCACCCGGGGTCAGCCTCAAGCGCGACGGAAAAACGTCGCCGTCGCCCAAAGGACTCCCGACCCGCCGGTTCTCTCCGCACTCCTTTAGCGGAAGTCTTTGCATCTGCTGGACGAAAAGCAGGCAGCCGGGAGTGCCCGTCCGACGCAAAAGCTGCGGCCTCCTACACGAAAGTTGCGGCCGGTGACTTGGAAAGTCGACGGTGACGTCGCCGTACCGGGCCAAGAAAATTCGGTTGGATCGCCGGGGGGAAAAAGTGATCGACGGGAACGGGATTCCAGCCGGCCGGCGACACCAGACTAGCCCCGGTGGCGAGTGGTTGTTGGAATGTTGGATGGGACCGGCCGGCCGACCGAACACCCCCCCATTCGCGAGAGCAATTCAGCTCGAGTTCCATATGCGATAGTGCTACTGCAGCGTCGACTCCTCGAGTGACTAATTTGATTACTACTATGATCTATCGGGATTAGGGAAACGAGGCATCTCCGTGTCTGGGGGCAGAGCGAGATAAACATGCCGAGCTCGCGCCGTGATAATCAATGGCGAGCGGTGCCCCTTTGGTTTAGTAGTAAACAAGGTATAGGGGCATCAGGGTAGCATTGGAACCTTGCCGAACATGAAAAGATGTTTGTGCGCAGATGCTTCAATTTGAGCCAGTCGATGTCACTAAGCGCTCTGGATTAGCAGGAATCGATTCGCCCCTCGAAGATTATATACAAGGATAAAGCAAGATAAGGCTCGTCAGCTTCATGTTTCGCATGATTAGTAGTACCACTACTCTACTAGTAGTTACTAGTACATGCCAGTATAAATTAACCTTAGGTTAACAGGCTAGTTTAGATAAAAGGGGAGGATGATGACATTGCATCAGGACTAGTACTAGTAGCCTGTAGGCTGCAGGTAGCGTGAACTACTGGAAATCGGATTGCGGATAAACCTCGCAGCATCTGTCGAGACCATGCCTGTATTTAGCCACACTTTTTTTCCCCTGTGATCACGACTCTGCCTTTTATGGATGGAGAGACAGGCAAAGATTGTCCTTAAGAGAGACATAGAATCAAATAAGCACCGCGAACCTGAAACAAACCAAAAGAAAAAAAAGAGCAGCACCTGAAAGCTGAAAGCATCGTAAGAAAGGCAGTACATCTTCTTACTCTGAACAAGCAGAGTTATCTAAAACTAGAGCTGGGCCTCATTGAGATTCCAAATTCTACCCCTAAAATTCACTATGTAAAAAAAGATTCTCATCACATTAAAATAGCGGTCATGTCCCATTTGCCACGTCAACGGAGCGTGCTCTGATTGGCGCATCTTCCAGGCACAAGAGAAAGCAGGTTTCAGAGCACGTGTTGACACCCAAAAGTGGCACAGCAGTGCAAACCGGTCTGACCGGTGTGCACAAACCGGTCTGACCGGTGTGCACAAACCGGTCAGACCGGTTTTGGTAAAAGTGTCAAAATGCCAATTGGACTTCACCATTGCGTATCTCTCGTCGAGACGATCAAGATGCATATGTAGAACGCCTAATTTGGAATCCGGATGAGAGAGATATGACTTCAGCAAGATCTGCACCCGGACAAACCGGTTTGAGTCTGTAATTCGAGTAGGTTTAGGATTTCGAGTTTGATCCCATATTGTAACCGACTTGGAAGGGGTAAGACTTCCCCGGCCTATAAATATAAAGGCTAGAAGGCCGATTGAGATATATCCAATCGAATCAAACATTACTTTACCTTTTTACCTCTCAAACCCTAATCTCTCCCAACCTCATACTGTTCATCCTCTGATCTCCACGGTCATAGATGGCGTCCTAAGGCTTGCTGGTCGATCTAGGACACGCCGGCGACGTCCACGCCCTGACGGGGTCCCTCCCGGGCGAGAGCTTCGACGGCCTTTGCTAGTTTGCTCGTAAACTAGTCGTTCTTCGCCACGTAAGTGTGTTGTTTATCCCTTTGCTGGTTTGCTCGTAAACCTAGCCGTACTCCAGCACGTAAGCTTGGTAGTTATCCTCACGAACAATTGATCCGGCAAAACCCTAGGAAACCGGTCTGACCGGATTTCCAATGGGCGACGCCCTGCTGTTTGGTCTGTTCGCGACCCGCGCATCCAGCGCTCTCGTGTGTTGACCGAGATTCGCGTCAACAGCACGTAAATCGAGTTCCGTATGGAGAATACTCTGCTACAAATGGCAAAGCAAATTAGCGCAACATGAAAGTGCAAAGGAAAGTCAGACGCTCAGGATATTTTTTTTATGTAAAAACAGCTCAGCGAAAATGCGGGCTTTATCAACTGGAGCAGCTGTTTTCGAACACAAAGATATTTTATCCATAATCCATGGAGAGATCTAGTAACTACTACTTGATTTGCTTTATTTGGGCTCGCCCCCCAACTTGTTGAAATGGTCCCCGATTCTCTACTAGGTAAAACGACAAGAGCCCGTATGAGCTGTTGGACTAACAAAAGGGAGTATGAGACCGACAGGCATCTAAAGAGGAGCTGGCACAGAAACTGACTTGACGGCGATTAGTCGCATCACAAGACCGCACGTATCTGGAGGAGACTTTCAGCGGGATTGCCCACCCGCGGCTTCCTGCTCCACTGCTCCGAGAGCCGACCTGGGTAAAGCGGACAGGCGAATCCGCTAGATTCAGACGGCCCCGACCGGGATCGATTTGCAACTGGTCAGTCGGGGTCGTAGCGGAACGCACCCCATTCCTGTCGCGAAACCGCCTTGCAAGCCGCCCGCGGTCTCGACTCTCGAGCACGACGCGGCGGCCGCCCGCGGTCTCGACTCTCGAGCACGACGCGGCGGCCGCCCGCCCCCCCGCTCCCTCGCGCTAGGAGTGGGCATAAATAATTAAAAACCGAATCAAAAGAATCGGAACCGAAACCGAATTAACCGTCCAGGAAATACGGAACCGAAATTTTTTTGTTATTTTGGTTCTTACTATCGGTTAACCGAATTAACTGAAATAACCGAATTACATAAACAAATACATTTTTAAGACTATATGTTTGGTTTATGTATGATGTATCATATTTGAAGTGCTATATATTTATGCTAATATATTGTTATGACTCCATTGTCAATTATTATTATCTAAAAAGAGTAAGTGTTGTCAAAATTTACTTAAAACTTTCATACTTTTTTTTGTTGTCTTAGACTTTACTAAAAAATTTCGGTTAATTCGGTTATAACCGAAACCGAACCGAAATAACTAAAAACCGAAATGCTCGGTTTCTATAATTTTTTAAAACCGATCGGTTCCTATTTTTTGAGAACTGAATTTCATCAAAAACCGAGGAACCGAACCGAAAACCGAATACCCAGCCCGAGCGCGCGCCGAGCCCAGCCGCGTGATCTCCATCGGCTGGCCACGGAGGCGGCGGCTCTGGTCTCCCTTGTGCTTTCGACAGCTCCACCCGTGCCGTATGGTGACCTCGCGTTCGTTGCCTCCGGGGATGGAAGGATCATCGGTGCCGTCTCGTTCTGCATCTTCGGTGTCGTGGCGCTCCACCCGTGGACATGCTCTTCGTCAACGGAAGCCAGCTGCCGTGATTAGGGCCAACTAACTGGCCGAGCTCACCAAGCCATTCAGATTCAGGCCCACGTTGTTGGGCCCATCTTATCCCGCTGGACAGGGAGAACAAGAATTGCGCCCAAGCCCAATACAACTCGACTTCTGGACTGGACTTTTCTCTAGGCGAACAGCTCCGGAGGATTCAGCATCCACGCCTCCTGGGTGCTGACTGCCAGGAGGATTCAGCGTCCAAAGATTGCCGTTCAGTAAAAATAGCCTGGCCTCCCTAAAAAAAAAGTAAAAATAGTCTGGCTTTGGCTTGCAGGGAAGCCATGGCTAAAGACCTTCTCCTCCGGAGGGTGAGGGTGGCTTCTGACTGTGCTAATGTGAGGGTGGCTTCTGACTGTGCCAATGTGGTGAGAAGTATAAAAGGGGAAACGATGAGGCAGTACGGCCACATTATCAAGGAGATCAGGGAAGGAGCCGAAGTTTTTCAGGAATTTGAGGTCATCCATGAGAAGCAGGAGTCTAACCACGACACATACGTCTTGGCGAGGAGCGTGCGTTCTGTATGATTCTGTAGGCCGGCGTGTGTGGTTGTTTGATCCGTCAAATGGCGTTTGTAATGGCGTCTGTATAGTTTGCGTGAAAAGTAAAAATAGTCTGTACATCACCGATGACGACCGGGTGTGCCGCTGAGCGTAAGAGGAAACACGTTCGTCAGATAAACCTTAGCTGAACATATCCGATGGTTGGTTGGTTCCAATGCCTACTTTCTGTCGTAACTAGATGGCCGAAGCTCCTCGTATAAAGAGGTCTTTTACGGTGCTTCATGCTAGGTTAGAAATGGACTAGTATATAAAGATTCGACGGCTGAGATTAATTGTATACTATTGTTGCTTAAACAAGTGGTATGAGTAGTATATATAGTATAAAGGTATTATTGGAACATGCATAAATGGATCAAAATATAATTTAAATATATCTTTGTATTTTTATTCATCTGTTTTAGTTTCCATTCTTTTTCATTTGCGTCATCGTTTCTCTCGTAACGTGTCCTCGACGATCCCCTGGAACCGACGCACGTCGGTGCGGCGTGCCGGTGAGCCCGCGCAGCATCACATTGAGCACCAGCTCGAAGAGCCTGGGCCAGAGGGTCACGGCGCCGCCGCCGGCGTGGAGGTGGAGAAGGGCCTCGACGAGCGCGGCGGCCTCGACGTGGCGGTCGGCGGCGCGCGCGGCGAGGCGGGAGGCGGAGAAGATCTCGGATTCTCGGCGGCGAGGAAGCGGCGGACGGCGCGCCAGTGGCCGCGGTGGGGGCGCCCACACCACACCATCGTGTACCCGTACCCGAGGAGATCGCCAGCGAGGAGGCGGGGGCATCCCGCCAGCGCGGTGTCGCGCGTGGTGAAGCACTCATGGACGGCGCCGTGCGTCGAGACGAGCAGCGCACGCCAAGCCCCCAGGTGCAGGGAGAGGAGCGGCGAAGCCCCCGGCGGCGTCGCCGTGCGCGGCGGCGAGCGTGGCCAGGAGCAGTGCAACAGCTTGCCGAGCAGCGGGCGCGACGGCGGGCTCGGCGCACCGTTGCCGCGCCGCCGGCCATGCCTCGACCGGACGGCAGCAGCGACGAGTAGGGAGACGGCGATGGCGATGAGGAGCAAGAAAGTGTCACCTCCTGCCACGCACGTCGCCGCCTCGTCCATGTCCCATTGTCCCTCACTGCGGCCCTTATGCCACACAGTTTCAGTGTTCCAACAACAACAATGACGGATTTCGATCTAAAAAAAAGAAAAAAAAACAATGACGGATTCTTGCACAGGTGATGGGACATATTCAACAGTCTTTCATCTGTCGCTTATAATGTTTTGAATCACAGAATTACTACTCATGATATGTCACATTGGTTCAGTGTTAGCTATTCAACAATCTTTTAGTCTATTGGTTCAATCATTTTTTAGATCAATGAGCGTCCATTAATCATGGTATGTCAGAGTTACAATCAAACTCAAGCCATCTGCGGATTGGTAGGGTGATTCGTCAAGCCACTCACCCCTGTTTGGCACAACCATGTACAGCCTTATTACAAGAGCGACTATAGCAAAACAAAGTTTAAAATCAGTGAAACCTTCTACCAGTGTCCTAATCTCCTTCATAACGACTTAGATCTCAGAACGTTGATTGTTGAATTCTCGCAAAGGTGAACTAGAACCAAACGTCTCCATAAAAAATCTCTGAACACCTCTTGTACTGGCAAACAAAATTCCATCTCCACAAGCAAGAGCTTCCATTGTGAAACCATTCAGTGCAAGTTAACGGGTGACTCATGCAGTTAGGACTGTCCAACACAGATGTATCAAGTTAGATACAATAAACATTGAAGTTGCTTTTATTTCAAATAATATTAAAGAGTAAGAAATATGTGTAGGTAACTAACATTGAGATCATCTAAGCTTGCCAGAACTTGATAGGATTCTCAAAATCGATTACTACAAGTTTATTGTAAAACCCATACAATTATTCCTCCCTCTTGAAGGTCTGATTCACAACGCTGTTGTATTCCTCAATTTTATCCAGGCTAACATACCATACCCTTCTGCCTCCATTACATTGACTTGCAACCAAATTAAAATGAAAGGATCACATCCATTCCAAGACATAATTTGTAAGCCTAAACAACAGATCAGAATGTGTTCATCATCACAGACAAACTTACAAAGTTATATTTTGGGTTTCATTCAACAGGAAAAGCATCCTGCAATAAGTTCATAGACCATTCAAATGTATAGACAGCAAGAGTGTATACAGTGCACTACATTTTTGGAGATTGTAACATATCTTGTCTCCACTTAGCATACGAATTTCACTCTTCCTAAATCATTTCTGATGCTGTAATAATTTCAGCAAAATGACAAAAGTTCAGAGTATGCTGCTTGTGAACATGCAAAGTGATGAGAACCAATAATGTGGACTTGCAGTGATCTATCATAATTCTATCTTTCATCTTACTCTATCAATTGTTTAAACTCAATTACATCTGGGATCCATCAATACTATGCCGGACAAGCCATTTGCATTTTCAATTTCATTTGTCGTACGTGCAGGCCTCTCACTGTGCAGCAAACATTTTGTTGAATCAGAGAACAAGTTTCACAAATTAACGGAATACATGTCTAACTAACCTAAGCAATGAAGTGATGCTTTTGACGGGAAGGGCTCACCTCTACGACGAGGTGCAGACGTGCCGGTGCCGGTGCCGGTGGCAGCGATGAACCCTCGGCGCCGCAGTGGCACTATGGTGTTGACGGATAGGCACAGGCGCGCGGTGACTATGTGTGGAGGTTGAGGGACGCGGACAGGGCCGGGGCCGTTGCTGCGAGGCGACTACTAGCGTCGGCGGCAGCGAATGGGATCCACGAGGGATGTGACTCAGACGCCGGTCAAGCATGGTGTTGATGCGGCCGAGCACGAGCGCCCCAGCGAGGAGCCGAGTACTGGTCCGGTGGGTTGCGATGGTAAGCGCGCGAAGAGTCCTACCTGGGTAGCGGTGCTCTTGGATGGAGTCAGACACTGGTCCGGCGGCTGCACAGCAGGCGACGGGAAGGCGGCGGCCACACGACGCGAGGAACAACGACGAAACAGATCGTGCTTGGGGAGGCGGCACACGGGCCGGGATACTGATTAAACGAAAAATACCAAATTACCCTTTGTTGGATGTTCTCGGTACGTATGGAGCACCGTAAAAGACCTTCGTATAAATTGCCGCAAAACTGTGAGTGCAGACGGTGACCATCGGCATTAACAGAAACCAGGTTCGAGGTATCACGAGAACAGAACAAAAGAGAACAAAGAAGAATACTGCCACACCAACCAAGCAACCAAGCACCAGAATAACCAAAAGTACGGCCTCAAATCCACATTTAAAAGTACAATGGACGAAACCTGAAATCACACGGATGCTCTAGAACAAGCTAAATCTCTCGAGTCTCAAGGTCAAGAAGCTCGGTCAGCTCCATCAAGAGCTCCTGGAAACTCAACCTGCAAACTGAAAATGGAATACTTTTCAAGTTTGCATAACAGGAAAATACACGCCAACGTGTTCCAGACATCAAGACGCACATAATAATCCGTCAGACTGAATTCCTCGATCATCAACATGATCAAGGAACATTTCAAGTTATGATCACTCATGTCTGCTCGTTCAATCCCAGCTTCCCTTATTTCAGGGCAAACCAAAGCAACATATGCCAGAACCAACTTCAAGTTCCAATCCCTAATCCCATCACAAACAATGCTCGCAAAACCAATCTACTGCCTTGAACAGAAACATTTCAGCTTCATTCAGACGGTAAAGTAGGACCCACTAATGTAGATGACAATGCTCAACAGAACTAATATAGTGGATAAAATGTTGCAGAAACTTCTGAGTGATGTCCAAACGATAGCACCATCCGTCCCACAGGTAAAACCATTCTTACACACTAATAAGTTAAGGATTAACCTTGTATCATTATACCATTATCAAAGGTTCACATGACAACACTGGTGCAATATGATCAGCACTTTCACATGATACTAAGTTGCATATGACTAACCGTTCAACCAAAATGCAAGCAGCATAACATTCTTTTGCCTAGCGCCCTAGCTTGTGCCCTGTGAGGCTGCACCGCCATGGCATGCTTCATCTTCAGAGTTGCATCGCTGAGCTCCATTGAGATCCATGCTCTCCCCAGTGATGTTCCTTTGATCAGGGTTTCTAAACAATTCATCAAGCTGCTGTCCTCCCTGCACCACAATATCATGTTATGCCAAAGTGCAAAAATTTGAGAGACCATGGTGAATCTTTGTAACAGTAAGTAAGCAAAGCAAACAGCTGCATACATGGGAGACAGTATTAGGGCTTTCTTTATTAACTAAAAGGGGACAGGTAATTTTATAGTGAATTTAAGAAATGAAAAATACATGTTGCATCAGCAAAACAAACCAAGAACTGCCTAAATCATGAATTGTAAAAGATACTTTCAGACTTAATTGCACTTTCAGTACATCTATGCCATTGCCTTAACTTGGCCAAACAGCTCCCATTGTCCCAAAAGGCCTTACTTGCCGTAAACAGGATTAACAGATAGCTCAAAGGGCAAAAAGGTATTGAGGCACATAATGTCAAGTAATAGTTCATTAAGACAAGCACTTCTGCTCTTTCCAGAGCCTAATAAATCAAGCAGACAGAGTTATTATCTCAAAAAATCTAGCACTTCAAATCAAAGGGCCAACTATCAATATAAACCTGTCAACTCCCAAAAGTAAACCCTAATTTCACCCCTCCAAATAAACATGTGCAGAAAGACCTCCACTTGCCTGTGCGATGTTGCTGACATGACATCCTTCACCTGCCGAAGATCTGTCCACTGGTTTGCCGAGGGATGCTTCACCCTCACAGTCGTCTTCCACGCCTGCAGGTTCAACATGCATGCATTGAGTTACGAAAGTTAGCATTTACCTAAAATGTAGGTTCTGATAATTCGTAGTTGGGGCTTGCCATTGTTAAGGTCTGGAATTGATCCAGCATTCTTTAGTCTTTGTACTTCATGATTGAGGTCTGCAATGACTCTGTCCAATTCTGTTATCTTCTCCTCAAGCTTCAGAGAATTTGAATGACCTGTTTGATCAATGCTAATAATCTTCTTGCAATGATACTGATGCACTTGTTGCAACCGAGCGTAATTATGCCCACCGGAGATACCAAGAACTTCCGAATTCGACTCAGCACCTTCCCCACGCATTATCCGATTCATGTACTCCTTAAAGTCAGCTTGAGTCTTCTTGAGTAACTTGGCATGGTTTTGCATCGTGCTGTACATCAGATCCTTATTTGCTTCATGTGCGCTCAGTACAGTGCTCCAAGCTCCAAGCTCCTCTTTTATATCACTCACAGTAGCATCATATAAGTGATTTTTTTCCATCACCATCTTCTTAATGCTCTCCACCTCATCGCGAGTGTCCCTGCAATCCTTCTCAATATCCAAGTATCCACCCTCCATGGCAGGGACATAACCTCGGATTTGCTGCATACAGGCTTGGAAAGGCGAAAGACTCTGGTAATTGTAAATCGCCTGCTGCTGGCTAAAGTAGCCACCTTTCTTAGAAGAACTCTGTCTATAACTTCCTTCCCTGCAATCAAACTCCATCTTATGGCCCAAAAGGCTGACATCAGAATGCAAGATATTCCGTGACCCGTGCTCAGCATTTCCTTGGCTCAGTTCAGGAATCTCTTCTCGCCCAACAAGTGTTTCTTTCTTGCCCTCACCGAAGATTGGCATATCCTCCAAGTCCCCAATGTCCTGGCTCCCCCCATAAACCAAGGAGACATCTTCCGCTTCCAAGTCAAGGTACTCGGAATCCAACTGCATCCCAACCCCAGTGAAAAGCTCGGGCCTTCGGCGCTCCATCAGGTGGAGGAGGTACGGCGCATACCGCCGAGGCGTACCGGCCACCACCTCCCCTTTCACCACCGACCACACCAACGCGCCCCAGTCCACCTCATACCCCCTGCCCTCCTCCACCAACCGCAGCGCCGCGGCGACCTCCCCCGAAGCCGGCGCCCCTTCCCCTCCGCCGCCGCAAAGAATCACGCGATCGCGGACGAACCTACTCACGGCGGCGATCGCCTCGGCGGAGGAGAACACGGCGGCGTCCGCGTCCACCCCCGCGGCGAGGCCGAACGGGCCCCGCGGCAGCTCGAGGGCGTCCGCGAGGTCGGCCGAGGAAGCGGAGACGGCGCCGCCGGGGAGGGAGACCAGAATGCGGCCCGACGAGCCGTCGTAGGCGGCGACGAGCCCGAGCTCCTCGGGCTGGTTGTCGGGGAGGGCGAGCCGCGCGAAGGCCCCGAGCCCCACGGCGCCGAGCACGGCCTGGACGCCGGGGCCTCCGCCGCCGTCGCCGATGCGCTTGTGGAGCCGCATGGGGATCTCGTGGCGATAGGTTTGGGTGGGGAAGCGGGGGTTTGGGCTGCCGGAGAGGGTTTTCTCAGCAAAGGGGAGTTTGGACTTGGAGTGGAGTGCGAACCGCAGGCTCAGGGGAAGTGAAATGAGATTGATTTGAACAACAAGAGGTGGGGGAGTGGGAAGGGAAGGGACGCGCCGCTCCGCTTCCCAGCTCCTGTTCTCCCTTTTCACTGGAAGTGGGCTCCAATGTCCTTCTTGGCCCACCGGTCAGTAGTACAGTATTCTACAGGCGGGGTACGTCTTATGAGTTGAGTAACGGGGGATGCCGATTTCGGGGCTTTTCCGCAGTCTGACATGTGGGCGGCAGCGGTGGTGGTACCCAGCTGTCGGTGACCGTAAGTGGTGTGACTAGTCAGTCTCTATTAAAAAAAGCGGCTCCCTCTGACATGCTGAAGACGTAGATACCTGAAGACGAAGGGACGGGAGAGAAATTGACTGCGGGGCTTTCTACACACGCTAGTCTGCGCACTAGCCTAGTAGGTGGGTAGTGGTTGCGTCGCAAGCCAAAATTTACTGCACCCGAGCAATGAAAAGTTTCTGATTCTTAAGTGCTCTTGACAGATTTTTGGATATTGGCTGTCATCCGCGAATTTGGGGCGCGTTTGGTTGGTTAGTCATTCCAACCCTTCCAAATAATTGGTGTGCCTTTGAGATTTGGCTTGTGTTTGGTTCATAGCCAACAATTGGCTTGCCAAAAGACAACAGCAGAAAAACACAACAGACCCCGGCGAAACGGAGGGCGAGCAAATGGCTCGCCAACGTTTTGGCAGCCAATGGAAGCTCCAAAGAGCAACGTGGCAGCAGCTAATAAGCTGCACCAACCCCAAAGAAACAAGGACTCGCAAGCTTAACTGCTAATTTCTAGTAAACGATGCATCAAATTTAAAATCTGTTTACATATTAATATTCTTTAGATTTAAATCTACAAAACAAGATCTTATTTTACTACATTAAAATTAAAAAATACTCCCTCCGTCCCTATTTAAGGCCTTGTTTAGTTCCAAAATTTCACTCCCAAATTTACTATGCAAAAAGAAGATTCCCCATCACATCAAAATGTCATAACATGCATGGAGTACTAAATGTAGATGAAATCAAAAACTAATTGCACGGTTTTATTGTGCTCTACGAGACGAACATTTTGACCCTAATTAATCAATTTTTGGACAATTTTTCACAAATACAAACGAAATGCTACAGTGACGTAATGATTACGAAGTGACATCATACTCCCAAATTCAACCTCCCAAATTCAACATCTAAACACCACCTAAATGTCGTTGAAGCTAAATCATCATGTCCCCTAATATTTGTCGTTCCGTAGCAGCAGGCCGCAGCACCTAGCAGCAGAGTGCAGCACCACCGTAGGCTCTAGCTCTGAACGGCCTATGCACCATGCGCCTGCCTCCTCACACCAGCACACGCGGCCAAAAACGAAGCATCAATGGAGTAGGAATGGAGTAGGGGTGTCAGATCATTGCTGCTCTGTATTGGTTTTCGCTTTGTTCCTCCGACGACGTTTAAATAGGGACGGAGGGAGTAATACACAATATATTAGTCCCACATGTCATAATCATATTTGATACTATATTTGGCAATAATTGGTAAGGTCACCATCCAAACACCACTACACCTACATTTTGGCACTGCCCATAATTTGGTCATGACCAATTTTGGATAGGGCAGACTTGGGCACAAACCAAACATGCCCTTGACCTTCCGCCATTAGACATTTTTTTTTAAAAAAAAATCTGGTCGTCTCTCGTACATAGCGCTAATCAAAGTCAATTTTTTCTTCTCAGATCCAACCTTAACATTAGAAACGGAATACTTGCGCTCCGTCAATGTTACCGGTAACTTCCTAATTCAACGGTGGCGAGGTCCGTCACAATTCTCGTTCTCCTCGGCCTAGTTCACTTTGTGCTGTCACAATTGTCGTTATCCTCCACTAAATTCACGTGCGTCATAGCTGTCATTGACTGTGTTTAGATCCGAAAAAATGAGAAAAAGTGTCGCATTAGACACCGTAGCGTACGGTAGCACTTTTCGTTTATTTGTGATAATTGTTGTTTATTTGTGATAATTGTTGTCATATCATGACCTAACTAGGCTCAAATGATTCGTCTCGTTGTGTACATCAAAACTATGCAATTAGTTTTTTTATTTACCTACATTTGATACTCCATACATGCGTCATTTATAATATTTAATGTTTCGATGGTATGTCGATGTGATGGAAAGTTTGAAAAGTTATGAGGAACTAAAGGGGTGTTTGGTTCCACGGACTAAAACCAAAACGGACTAAAATTAGTCCCAAAACGGACTAAAGATCCAAACCCTTGGGACTAAAACCCCTAAAAGAGACTAAAACTCTTTAGCTCCACAAGAGGAGCTTATGGGGACTAAAACCACCAATTTTCCACTGGATGCCCCTCCCCCCACCCGCTGCCCCACTTGTTCCCTTTTAAGTCCATGGGTAAAGTAGTCTTTACGCAAGCCATTAAAGCAACTTTAGTCCCTTTTAGTCCAGTGATCCAAACAACAATTTTAGTCCCTAAGGGACTAATTTTAGTCCCTTAGTTTTAGTCCCTAGGAACCAAACAGGCCCTAAACACAATCATTATCTTTTATTGAAGACCCACGGTCAGACTTTTTGTCCTTTACTATAACTAGCAAATGTGTGCGTGCGTTGCTACGGACATAGACTATATGAACATAAATCGAGAGATTTATTAACCGATCTTGATCCATATAGATTTATTTCTTATTTTCTCTCATGTTTTAATTTAATTTTAACGTATTGTATTTATACTTGTCTCTGTAATGGATGTGATTTAACTGCTCCAGCTTGATCCATATAGATTTCTTTTTTTCTTATGCTTTAATTTAATTTCAGTGTAATTGTACTTGGTCTCTCTGATGGACGTGACCTGATTATGAAAACTGGCACGTAAGACCCAACTGTCGGTATTGCGAGAGGGAAGGATCAATCAATTCTTACTTCAGTATTAGATAAAATTGCTCCTTTTCTCTGGGTTACTTCTGCAAATCGGCGGCATTGCGAGAGGGAAGGATCAAACAATCCTTACTTTAGAGTAGTAAGAATTGCTCCTTTTCTCTGGGCTACTTCTGCAAATCGGCAAATAGCAAGAGCAGACCACCTCGTGCGAAGCATCAGCTCTAACTGCATCTGCCTAGTTCCCTCTATCAGTTGTTCATCAGCTAGGCCTTCCTACGTGTTGGCCGCTACTCTAGTTTTTTTAGCACATGGCCGCTACTCTAGATGCAGCACATCCACGCGCGGGCCTTCAAAACCACCGACACTACCTCAGCCTGGGAATTACCTAGAACTATTGCTAGCCTGGATCGACTGGCCTTGCTTTTGTTATTCTACCCCAAAGTTTACTATGTAAAAAGAAGACTCCCATCACATCAAAATGTCATAACATACATAGAGTACTAAATGTCGATGAAATTAAAAATTAATTGCACAGTTTTGTTGTACTCTGCGAGACGAACATTTTGAGCCTAATTAATCAATTTTTGGATAATTTTTCACACGTACAAACGAAATGCTACAGTGACACCCGCACAGCCAAAGCTAAAATTTGGCTTCCAAATTCGGGAACTAAGCCAGCCTACCGGGGAGCAGTGCCAGGCCTCCCCATCGGCATCTTCAGTGCCAGACTGCCAGGTAAGGCTTGGCGGCCTATGATGCGATCTAGGGCGTGTACGTGCACTGGGTGGGGCATCGATCGTACCGGCGCCGCGTCGACCTTGCAGCCCCGCGTCAACCTTGCGGCCGTGCTCTTCTTCCCTACCTGCGCCATGTTGAGGACCGATGCGCCTCGGCCAAAACAGGCGACATGAAAGGGAAGCGAGCAACAACAGGCGGCATGCATGCATGCTGGCCGGACGCCGGAGCAAGGAGCGGGCGGAGGAAATATGCCTTAGTTTAATTATATTGTTTCTTGAAGCGTCCCCTCGAAAGAGAGAACTTAATGTGATACAAGTACCAGTCCCGGGATGCTGGTTCACATTATTACAACAGATGGTTCAGTATAAAAACGACATTACGGGAGACAGTGGCATTGCAGGGCCACAACAAACAGAACTAACGCTAAGCTCCAGATAAAGAGGTTGATAACATAGAGGTCTTCATCAGAGTGGCAACGCATGCGGCTTCCAGCGGGTGACCCTAACACACAGGCAAAGGTTGGGTGCAGAACGAACCCCACTAGACGTTATCCTCAGGCACAAAGTCCGGGTCTGCCTCTGCAACAGATTAAGCAAGGGTGAGTACATACGTACTCAGCAAGCGCAACCACAACCACGGAGAGTATAACAGAAGTATGCACAGGATAGCAACAAGGAAGGCTTATGGTTTATTTAGCAGCAAAGCAAATTTTATTACACATGCAAAGGGTTGGTTTTCGCAATGGGTTGTCACAAATATTACTTTTAAAGGAACAGTAAGTGTAAATATTTTTTTTTGTACAAGATTTTGTTGCTACCAGATTTCCCATCTGTCGTAGCCCATGTCAAAACATTTCTCAGCTCGACCAAACACCAACACTTTCTTACACCAAAACAGGGGACTAGTGAAGTGACCAAGCCGTAACTCGCCCAATACCGTGGACACGGCTATCCGGATAGGTTTTAACTCTGCAGAGGTGTACACAACCACAAGTAGGCTACCACAACATGAACACCTTAGTGTCAGTGCAGCTCCTATCAAAGCCATTACCCACCATAGCTAGACTGACCAGTCATCACAGACGCGACCAGGGGGTAAGCAACCTACCAACGAGATTCTACCCAGGGGCATACCTCACATAGACCGTATCCCCGGCTCCATGGCCCTCTGTTGCTCACCAGCACACCACATAACCAGCAGCTCAACTAGTGGGATTTATGCTAGGCCGTTGCCACATACAACGGTCGAGTGGTGGTACAGAAAAATGGGTTAGGCTAGATGACACATCAACATCATCCCAAAACTTGTGATAGGATAGACAACTCCCACCATGCTCAACCACACCGGTTCGAGCTCACCTCGGTATTTTACACGGAAATACCGTCTGTCTCATCCCACACGGGTACTCATTTTATTTACACAAATCATCTCTTTTATTTTAAAGTACGCACACGGTTGCTTTTGTAAACACCAAGTATTTGTCATGGGGTTTTAATGGTAAAATGTTCCTAAGCATTTCTAGCAGTGACTAATATTCAAATAGAACATTGTCATATTTAAATATTAATCTAGGTTGTCAAGGAATCAGTCATAGCAATCAAGGTATGGCTATCCAACCGGGTTTA
Organism: Echinochloa phyllopogon; assembly: GCA_033239725.1. Lineage (NCBI taxonomy): Eukaryota > Viridiplantae > Streptophyta > Magnoliopsida > Poales > Poaceae > Echinochloa > Echinochloa phyllopogon. Next base: position 51,295,788 of record BTCW01000014.1, read on the forward strand.
GCAGTAAAATTATGCAAGTTTTATAAATCAGGCCATGGGGTGTGTTTATAAAAACTGGGACAACAGTATGCATCAAAGGGTGGGATTGCACTTGCCGTTCTCCCAACCCTCGGGGGATTCCTGCCCGGGGTCTTGGTCTCCAAGCTCCTGCTCGTAGCACTGCTCTTCCTCGAGTCCTTCCTCGTTCACAGCGGAGTCTACGGTACACACAAACAAACACCCAATAAATAAAAGAAAAAGCTTTTATGGAGCTCCGAAAGAAAGAACGGAAAAAGAGAGCGGATGATAATGACACGATTATTTTTGAGTATGGACTGGTTGGATTTGGCGAAAATATATTGGTGAATATTGTGGTGCAGTTTGGGGTCAAACGGGATTGAAATGGCGCATGAAATGACGAATTTGGTGGAGGTTTAGGGATGTTTAAAAAGAAAAGGACCTTTCTGTAATTATGGAAAAGTTCAGGGGCCTCTGGCGAAATAAATAGAGAGAGAGAATAGTGACTGAAGGGCTGCGGGTTAATTTGGTGAAAGCCCAGGGGGTCATGTGCAAAGCGCCAGAGAGAAAGAGGGGTTTAAGCTCGATGGACCGTGGGTTAGAAAAGGGAAAACTTCAGGGGGTTATCCATAAAATGGTCATCCCCTTCATTTTAACAGAGAGAGAGCGACAGGGGAGGGGGTCCGGCGGCCGGCGGCGATCCAATCGCCGGCGGTGGTGGCGGTGCAGGGTCGAATTGACCGGGGGAAGATGGAGTGCGAAGCATAGCTAGTTCACTGGTGGCCTCACCTTGGACAGAGGTGAAGTGTGGCGGCCGGTCCACGCGAGCGGCGGCGGCGGCAATGGCGAGTGTGGTGGCGGCGCTGCGATGGTGGAGAAGGCGAGTTGGGTGGCGGGTGAGTGCGAGATGGTAAAGGGGAAGCCGACGGGCCTATTTATAGGCGGGGATGGGCGGCGAGGAGACGGGCCGACGAGAGAGGGGGTTCGGCGAGCGGTAGGAATGGCCGGCGGGTGGAATTGATGGCGCCGGCTTGGTTTGCGACGGATGGGACGGCTCGGGGGTGGGCCAGCGGCGGCGCGCGGTGCTGTGCTCGTCGTGACGCGGCGTGCGCGCGGCTTGGTGGTGAAAGGACAACGGCGGGGCCGGCGGTGGCGTGCACGCGCGCGGAGGGCGTGCTGCGGCGGTCGGCGCGTTCGTGCGGTGTGCGTGCGTGGGTGGTGCAGCGGGAGGCCGGCGCGTCGGTCGTTGGCGGTGGTGGGGACAACAGGCGGCGATAGCGTGCGCGGCGAGTGCGGTAGAGCGGTGGTCGGCACGGTGGTTGTCGGCGGCCCGAGCAGAGCGCGCACGACCGAGCTTGGCAGTGGCGTGCGGGTGGAGCTGCGGCAGCGGGGCAGTGACGACAGGCGGCGGTTCGGCGGTGGGCGGCACGGCAGTGTGCCGGCTCGGCAGTGGGCACAAGGACGACGAGTACGGGGCCGGGGTGGCGAGGGGACAGCCGGCGGCGTGCACGGCGTCGGGATGGGGAGCAGAGGGGTGAGCGGAGGTGGGGCCGGCGGGAAGGGGGTGGTCGGTGGCGAGCGGGGCAGAGCAGAGGCGTCGGCAGAGGAAGCAGAGGAGGGGGGAAAAGGAGGAGAAAAGGGAAAAAGAAAAGGAGGGGAGAAAAAGAAAAGAAAAGGAGAGAAGAAGGGGGAGAGAGGTGGCGGCATTCGCGGCGGGAAAAAGCGACAGGCGGTTGGCCAGCGGCGGTCGACCCAAGGGCGGGCGACGCGGGATGGGACGGAGAGGAGGGTGGTGACAGCGAGGCGAACAGGAAGAGAGGGGGAAACGACAGGCGGAGAGAGTTGGCGGAAACGGGAGCTCGAGCGGTAAAGATTTTGAAAGTTTTTCACCGGGTGTTTTCTTTAGTGATTTTCCAGAGATTAAAACGCGAGCGTTACAAACCTACCCCACTTAAAAGGAATCTCGTCCTCGAGATTCGGTTGGCTCCTAAAAAGGTGGGGGAACTCTTTCTTCAGAGCATCTTCCCTTTCCCACGTAGCTTCCTTTACACTGTGTCTGCTCCACTGTACTCTGCATATCCGTACTTCGGAGTTTCTGGTTCTCTTGGTGACTGTGTCCAAAATTTTGACCGGTACCTCCTGATAACGCAGATCCGTCTGTAGGTCTATTTCTTCTTCCGGTATGTGTTCTTCCTCAGGTACCCTCAGGCATTTTCTTAATTGTGAGACATGGAATACTGGATGTATATCTGACATTGCTTCGGGTAACTCTAATCGGTAGGCCACCTTTCCAGCTTTCTTTCGCACCGGGTATGGTCCGATGTACCGAGGGGCCAACTTTCCATGGACTTGAAATCTACGGGTTCCCCGGATGGGTGAAACTTTGAGATAAACAAAATCTCCTGGATTAAACTCTAGTTCTCGTCTCTTCTTGTCTGCGTAGCTTTTCTGTCTGGATTGAGCTGCTTTCAACTTCTCTCTAATTTCAGCTACTTTCTCTTCGGCTTCTTTTATGAGTGCGGGTCCCACTAGTGTACGCTCCCCTACTTCTGACCACATTAAAGGAGTTCTGCACTTTCTCCCATAGAGGGCTTCAAACGGGGACATACCTAAACTTGCCTGATAACCATTGTTGTAGGAGAATTCTGCATAGGGTAAACTCTGTTCCCAATCTTTACCATAGGTAAGGACACACGCTCTCAGCATATCTTCCATAATTTGATTTACTCGTTCAGTCTGGCTATCGGTCTGAGGGTGATACGCGGAGCTAAAATCCAACTTGGTGCCCATAGCTTTATGCAAACTTTTCCAAAATCTCGAGGTGAACTGGGTCCCTCGGTCCGAAACAATTCTACTGGGCACTCCATGCAACTTTACTATGTTCTCCACATAAAGCTTGGTTAATTTCTCTCCGCCGTAATTCGTCCGTACAGGTAAAAAGTGAGCGACTTTAGTGAGTCGGTCCACTATTACCCATATAGAGTCATGTCCCTTCTGTGTTCTGGGTAGACCTACCACAAAGTCCATTCCTATCTCATCCCACTTCCAAACTGGGATAGGCAGGGGTTGTAATAATCCTGCCGGCTTCTGGTGTTCTGCTTTAATCCTTTGGCAGGTATCACACTGGGCGACATACTGGGCTATGTCAGCTTTCATTCCTTTCCACCAATGGTTCTACTTTAAGTCCAAATACATTTTGGTGGATCCTGGGTGGATGGAGTATGGCGAGTTGTGAGCCTCGTTCATGATTATCTGTCTAAAGTCTCCTTCCTTAGGCACACAAATCCTATCCTTGTACCACAACGTTCCTTTGCTGTCGACTCTAAAGTCTGGTGCCTTATTCTCTCCGGTATGCTTGCAGATCTGCACTAAATCCTTGTCCGATCCTTGGGCGTTTCTGATCTGATCCTCCAAATTGGGCTGGATCATCAGCTGGTGGCTAGCATTCTAGGGAACGATGTGCACATTTAATCGTGCCATTTCTTCTTGCAGGTGGGCACTCTTGGGTCTGTAGGATTTTCGGCTCAGGGCATCTGCTACTACATTAGCTTTGCCAGGGTGGTAATGAATTTCCACATTATAGTCTTTAACCAATTCTAACCACCTTCTCTGTCTGAGGTTCAGATCTGGTTGGGTGAAAATATACTTTAAGCTCTTATGATCCGTGTATATTTCACACTTATTCCCAATTAGATAGTGTCTCCAGATTTTGAGTGCGTGCACTACGGCTGCAAACTCCAAGTCATGCGTTGGGTAATTCTGCTCATGGGGTCTAAGTTGTCGGGAGGCATATGCCACAACCTTCCCATCTTGCATGAGGACACATCCTAATCCTTGGCGGGATGCGTCGCAGTAAACGACAAAATCCCTGTGAATATCTGGTAGGGTTAAAACTGGGGCAGCGGTCAGCTTTTTCTTCAGCTCTTGGAAACTCTTTTTGCACCACTCGGTCCAAACAAATTTCTTTTCTTTCTTAAGCAATTCTGTCATGGGTCTAGCTATCTTGGAAAATCCTTCAATAAACCTCCGGTAATACCCAGCTAAACCAAGGAAACTTCTGATCTCACTCACATTGGTTGGTTGTTGCCAGTTTGAGACTGCCTCTACCTTCTCGGGGTCTACTGCTACCCCTTCTGCGGTCAAAATGTGACCAAGGAAAGCTACTTTTTCCAGCCAGAATTCACACTTGCTGAATTTGGCATAGAGCTGGTGTGCTCTCAACTTTTCCAACACTACTCGCAAGTGTTGTTCGTGCTCTTCGGCACTCTTGGAGTAGATGAGTATGTCGTCAATAAAGACTACAACAAACTTGTCCAGTTCATCCATAAACACTTTGTTCATGAGATTCATGAAGTAAGCTGGCGCATTGGTGAGCCCAAATGGCATCACTGTGAACTCGTACTAACCGTAACGGGTGACAAAAGCGGTCTTTGAGGTGTCACTCCCCTTAATCTTCAGTTGGTGATACCCAGTCCTTAAGTCAATCTTGGAAAAGTATTTGGCTCCTTTCAACTGATCAAAGAGATCATCAATTCTAGGGAGTGGGTATTTATTCTTGATAGTGACATCATTTAGTGCACGGTAGTCGATGCACAACCTCATGCTCCCATCTTTCTTTCTTACAAAGAGTACCGGGGCTCCCCAAGGGGACGTGCTGGGCCTGATAAATCCCATCTGTTGCAACTCTTCTAGTTGTTTCTTTAACTCTGCTAACTCTGAGGCTGCCATCCTATAGGGTCTCTTGGCTATAGGAGAGGTTCCAGGGACTAGTTCAATAGCGAACTCTATGTCCCTATCCGGTGGCATACCAGGTAACACTTTAGGAAAAACATCAGGGTATTCTCTGATTACCGGGACTTCTTCTATGTTTTTTGTTTCCATACTAAAGATCATAGGGTCTGGTCCACTTCCCTTGGTGTGACAGGTTACTTGCATACCATCTGGGTTGATTAGGTGCACTATCTTGTCAGCACAACCTATGAGACCATTGTGTTTGCCTAACCAATCCATTCCAAGGATCACATCTATTCCTTTGGATTCTAGTACCACTAGGTCTGCTAGAAACTCTACCCCACTTAAAAGGCTCCGTACCCGCGAACAACCTAATTGGCACTCAATATCACCTCCAGGTGTTCGGGTTAGTAGGGGTGTCTTTAGCAGTACTGTAGGTATTTTGTGCTTTTCCACAAAACTTGATGATATGAAAGAATGCGATGCCCCAGAATCAAATAATACTGTTGCTAAAACTGAACCGACCAGGTACTCACCGAGTACTACTCCTTGTGCTCCTTGAGCTTCCTGTGCGTCGATGTGGTTGATGCGGGCTCATCCATATGACTGCTGGGCGTTGCTGTTGTTGTTGCTGCCGGTGTTGGTGCTGCGGACGGGTACACGGTTGGCTCCAGACACTGGTGGCTTGGGTCCATTCACCGAGTTGGAGTAGACTGATATCGCAGGCTTGCTCCTAGGATATGGGCAATCTGCGATGTAATGACCGGTCTCACGGCAGTTGAAGCAGGATCTCGCATTGCTATTGCTGGCTGTGGCCTGATTGACTTTGCTCTGTGGTGGCTTCGAGATGTTCTGGCTCTTGAACGGGTTGTTGGGAGCCTGGGAGCTTGTAGCCTGAAACTGGGTCCTATACTGCATGGGGACCTGGGGCCTAGGTGCAATGTATCCGGAGCTCCTGGGCTTCTGCGAGCGGTCCAGCTAACGGTTCTTGCTTTCCAGGAACTTGCGCTTGTTCTCTTGCCTAGCATCCATTCTGGCCTTTTCTGTGACAATGGCCTTGTTCATCAGTGTATTGAAATCGGGGAAACTGTGGGAGACTATCAGGGCTCGGAGATCTGGGTGCAACCCCCTGATGAAAGCGTCCTGTCTCTTTGCATCTGTCTTCACTTCATCTGGTGCATAACGGGCTAGCTCAGTGAACTCGTGGGTGTATTCTTCCACGGTCTTGTTCCCTTGCTTCAGTGCACGGAACTCATCTGCCTTGCGCCTCATGGTGGCGTCGGGGATGTGGTAGCGGCGGAACTCTTCTTCAAACTCTTTCCATGTGATTGCAGACTCGTTCGGGGAAGCTGCACAGTAGGCATCCCACCATGCCAAGGCAGTTCCAGTGAGTTGGTGGGAGGTCAGGAGAACTTTGTCACGATCTCCACATCCAAACGGTTCCAGCTTCCTTTTAATAATTCTCAGCCAGTCATCTGCTTCCAAGGGGTTGCTAGACCCTCCAAAGGTGGGTGGCCTGGTTCTCAGAAAGTTGGTCAACTTATCACCCGCATTGGGTCTACGGGCTGTCTCCTGACGGCGGCTGGCATTCCACACATTTTGCATGAACAGGGTGTGGTGGTACAAAGCTTGTGCCAAGTTGAAATCTGGTGGAAGCGGGGGTACAACAAAAGATCCCTCATTCTGACTTCTGGGATGGCTTGCCTCTGGTCCGCCTCTTACAGGCGCTTGTCCTTCGGGCTGGTTCTCTCCCATAGGATCCTGCTGATCCACTTCCTGGTTCTCAGGGTTCTCTCTTCTTCCTTCTGGTTGCTCTCCCCCAGCAGGAGGGGCGCGTCTCTGAGAGGCGCTAGCACGAGTGTTCACCATCTGCAGTTGGAGCAAGGCCTTCATGAGATTGGGTTAAATGATGTTTAAGTTGATTAGTTCGCATTTTAAAAAAGGCAGAAACAGCACATAAGCTAACAAACAAACACACAAGGTTTCATTCCAACAGCTGAGGGCTACAACACTTGGGGGGGGGGGGGGTTACAACAAGGCTCGCACTTCGAGGCGGGGCACAAGACAAGGTAGGGAAACTACTGCTAGGGATACAAGGGTTCTTCGGACCAAGCTGGCTTCATTCCCATCTGAGCGCTTGACTCTGGGCCTACTCGCGGGGCGAGCTCTCCTCTGGGTTGGTGTGCTCTTCTGGCGGTGCAAGTCGTGCCTGCTCAGCCTCGGTCAAGGTCCCATTCTCTCGAGGCGGTTCAGACGGTCCTTCTTCAGCGAGCGATGATTCTGCCGGAGTTCCTGACAGTGCCTGAGGGTTTCCCACCATTTCTCCCCATGCCATGATCGGTGTCCCAAGTAGGACATGGGGTTCTCCAATTGCCGGAACAGGCGTTCCACTTCTGGTCCAATCCTGGATACGCAGGTCCCGAGCCTGCCGGAGGCTTTCTTGGGCGACTGCCTCATTGCTGATGGCAGCAGCTACTCTTGCTTCAGTTTGGGCCACCTGGACTTGGTGCATGCGGACCGAGAATTCTGCTTGTTCAGCCCGGGAGGTTTGTTCCCTCAGGCGTTCAGCCTGCTCGTCAAAGAGTTGGTCCAAGGAATTGAGGTAGGTGACCACTTGGTACAAAATGGGTTCCTCTTGACGGCGCTGCTCCAAGTTCCTTATGCGGGCTCGCCAGACTGCACTTCTGACGATCGGCGGAAAGTACCTCATTGGAGTGGGGACCAGGTGCCTTTCAAAGATCCCGCACATGAAGCGGAGGGCTTTCCTGAGAGCCAAGGGGTAGGTGTCCTGGTGCCTGAACCCTGTGGCGGTCGTACGCCATGCTTCGACAGGGTGGAGGTTACTTTTGGCGACAACAATGACCACTCTGCAGCGTTGGGTCCCATGGTGCTCATACTCCCTGTTGTAGTACCTCGGGCGTTCAGGTACACCGAGGCGTTCCAGCGCGGGGATCAACAGGCTAGCGAAGCCCGGTGTGACTGGGCAGACTCCCTGGGTCCATCCTTCTTCCGCCATCTGAAATCAGGGGAAAAACAAAACTTGAACAGATGCAGGATGAAAGACGATCTTTATTGCATAACATGGCGGGGTACAAGGATCATGGGTACATCGACGCTAAGCCGGTAGCGCTAACTAGGTACAACAGACTCTACTTAAGGAGAAACTAGACTAAGTGCTAGTCTAAACTAGGACTCTACTCGAGGCAGACTCGGCGTTTCTTCAGGGGGAGCTGATACTCTGGCACTTCATCTTCGGTCTGTGTGCCTGCATCCATGTGGGTCATCTCGGGCTCTCCTTCCAACAGCCCATTCTCCCTCCTGTAGGCTTCAAGCCTATCCATGTACTCAGAGTAAGCCTGGCATCTGGCGTGTTGAGCAGCTAGGGAGCTGACAGCCTGGGTAGTTGTCACCTTCTGTATCTCCAGCTCTCTCTTCACTTCTTCCAACTCCTTTCCGCCTTCTCGGCTCTGCGGATCTGGTGCCTCAGCTGTCCCGATGTCTCTCGGTACAGCCTGTCCAAGCCAGTGAGGTAAATGGACAAGTGTGACACGGTGTCCTCTATGTCTTCATCTCTCCCGAGGTTTCTCATCTGAGCAATCCACTCGCGTCCTCCACTCACCAGAGGTGGGGTAAAACCTAATGCTGTTCCCACGAGGTACTGCCTGTAGAGTGTGCGGAGGCACATCAGGGCTCTTCTTGCGGCTTTGCGGTAGGCGTTGGGGCGGTCGTAGCCGGTGGCGTGGACGAACCAAGGTGCCACTTCCTTGTAGAGTGAGCTCTTCCCCACGAAGATGAACATCCGGCACCGACGGGTACCATTGGTGGTGAACTCCCGGCAAAAGTACTCGGGGGTCTCTGTGACTCCAACGTGCTCCAGGCTGAGCAGCAGCAACTTGGGGAGGCCAGGTTCTGCGGGGCAGACTCCTTCGCCCCAACCCTCGTCAACCAGCTGGGCCATCTGGAACAAGTCAAAAAGCCGTCGGTGAGTACTTGTGTGGGGGAAAAGGATTAGGCAAGAACAAACTGGGGTCAAGATCCTAGGGGTACGTCCTACGACCAACCTATCGGCTCTGATACCACCTGAAGCGTCCCCTCGAAAGAGAGAACTTAATGTGATACAAATACCAGTCCCGGGATGCTGGTTCACATTATTACAACAGATGGTTCAGTATAAAAACGACATTACGGGAGACGGTGGCATTGCAGGGCCACAACAAACAGAACTAACGCTAAGCTCCAGATAAAGAGGTTGATAACATAGAGGTCTTCATCAGAGTGGCAACGCATGCGGCTTCCAGCGGGTGACCCTAACACACAGGCAAAGGTTGGGTGCAGAACGAACCCCACTAGACGTTATCCTCAGGCACAAAGTCCGGGTCTGCCTCTGCAACAGATTAAGCAAGGGTGAGTACATACGTACTCAGCAAGCGCAACCACAACCACGGAGAGTATAACAGAAGTATGCACAGGATAGCAACAAGGAAGGCTTATGGTTTATTTAGCAGCAAAGCAAATTTTATTACACATGCAAAGGGTTGGTTTTCGCAATGGGTTGTCACAAATATTACTTTTAAAGGAACAGTAAGTGTAAATATTTTTTTTTGTACAAGATTTTGTTGCTACCAGATTTCCCATCTGTCGTAGCCCATGTCAAAACATTTCTCAGCTCGACCAAACACCAACACTTTCTTACACCAAAACAGGGGACTAGTGAAGTGACCAAGCCGTAACTCGCCCAATACCGTGGACACGGCTATCCGGATAGGTTTTAACTCTGCAGAGGTGTACACAACCACAAGTAGGCTACCACAACATGAACACCTTAGTGTCAGTGCAGCTCCTATCAAAGCCATTACCCACCATAGCTAGACTGACCAGTCATCACAGACGCGACCAGGGGGTAAGCAACCTACCAACGAGATTCTACCCAGGGGCATACCTCACATAGACCGTATCCCCGGCTCCATGGCCCTCTGTTGCTCACCAGCACACCACATAACCAGCAGCTCAACTAGTGGGATTTATGCTAGGCCGTTGCCACATACAACGGTCGAGTGGTGGTACAGAAAAATGGGTTAGGCTAGATGACACATCAACATCATCCCAAAACTTGTGATAGGATAGACAACTCCCACCATGCTCAACCACACCGGTTCGAGCTCACCTCGGTATTTTACACGGAAATACCGTCTGTCTCATCCCACACGGGTACTCATTTTATTTACACAAATCATCTCTTTTATTTTAAAGTACGCACACGGTTGCTTTTGTAAACACCAAGTATTTGTCATGGGGTTTTAATGGTAAAATGTTCCTAAGCATTTCTAGCAGTGACTAATATTCAAATAGAACATTGTCATATTTAAATATTAATCTAGGTTGTCAAGGAATCAGTCATAGCAATCAAGGTATGGCTATCCAACCGGGTTTAGCAGTAAAATTATGCAAGTTTTATAAATCAGGCCATGGGGTGTGTTTATAAAAACTGGGACAACAGTATGCATCAAAGGGTGGGATTGCACTTGCCGTTCTCCCAACCCTCGGGGGATTCCTGCCCGGGGTCTTGGTCTCCAAGCTCCTGCTCGTAGCACTGCTCTTCCTCGAGTCCTTCCTCGTTCACAGCGGAGTCTACGGTACACACAAACAAACACCCAATAAATAAAAGAAAACGCTTTTATGGAGCTCCGAAAGAAAGAACGGAAAAAGAGAGGGGATGATAATGACATGATTATTTTTGAGTATGGACTGGTTGGATTTGGCGAAAATATATTGGTGAATATTGTGGTGGAGTTTGGGGTCAAACGGGATTGAAATGGCGCATGAAATGACGAATTTGGTGGAGGTTTAGGGCTGTTTAAAAAGAAAAGGACCTTTCTGTAATTATAGAAAAGTTCAGGGGCCTCTGGCAAAATAAATAGAGAGAGAGAGAATAGTGACTGAAGGGCTGCGGGTTAATTTGGTGAAAGCCCAGGGGGTCATGTGCAAAGCGCCAGAGAGAGAGGGGTTTAAGCTCGATGGACCGCGGGTTAGAAAAGGGAAAACTTCAGGGGGTTATCCATAAAATGGTCATCCCCTTCATTTTAACAGAGAGAGAGCGACAGGGGAGGGGGTCCGGCGGCCGGCGGCAATCCAATCGCCGACGATGGTGGCGGTGCAGGGTCGAATTGACCGGGGGAAGATGGAGTGCGAAGCATAGCTAGTTCACTGGTGGCCTCACCTTGGACAGAGGTGAAGTGTGGCGGCCGGTCCACGCGAGCGGCGGCGGCGGCAATGGCGAGTGTGGTGGCGGCGCTGCGATGGTGGAGAAGGCGAGTTGGGTGGCGGGTGAGTGCGAGGTGGTGAAGGGGAAGCCGACGGGCCTATTTATAGGCGGGGATGGGCGGCGAGGAGACGGGCCGACGAGAGAGGGGGTTCGGCGAGCGGTAGGAATGGCCGGCGGGTGGAATTGATGGCGCCGGCTTGGTTTGCGACGGATGGGACGGCTCGGGGGAGGGCCAGCGGCGGCGCGCGGTGCTGTGCTCGTCGTGACGCGGCGTGGGCGCGGCTTGGTGGTGAAAGGACAGCGGCGGGGCCGGCGGTGGCGTGCACGCGCGCGGAGGGCGTGCTGCGGCGGTCGGCGCGTTCGTGCGGTGTGCGTGCGTGGGTGGTGCAGCGGGAGGTCGGCGCGTCGGTCGTTGGCGGTGGTGGGGACAACCGGCGGCGATAGCGTGCGCGGCGAGTGCGGTAGAGCGGTGGTCGGCACGGTGGTTGTCGGCGGCCCGAGCAGAGCGCGCGCGACCGAGCTTGGCAGTGGCGTGCGGGTGGAGCTGCGGCAGCGGGGCAGTGACGGCAGGCGGCGGTTCGGCGGTGGGCGGCACGACAGTGTGCCGGCTCGGCAGTGGGCACAAGGACGACGAGTACGGGGCCGGGGTGGCGAGGGGACAGCCGGCGGCGTGCACGGCGTCGGGATGGGGAGCAGAGGGGTGAGCGGAGGTGGGGCCGGCGGGAAGGGGGTGGTCGGTGGCGAGCGGGGCAGAGCAGAGGCGTCGGCAGAGGAAGCAGAGGAGGGGGGGAAAAGGAGGAGAAAAGGGAAAAAGAAAAGGAGAGGAGAAAAAGAAAAGAAAAGGAGGGAAGAAGGGGGAGAAAGGTGGCGGGATTCGTGGCGGGAAAAAGCGACAGGCGGTTGGCCAGCGGCGGTCGACCCAAGGGCGGGCGACACGGGATGGGACGGAGAGGAGGGTGGTGACAGCGAGGCGAACAGGAAGAGAGGGGGAAACGACAGGCGGAGAGAGTTGGCGGAAACGGGAGCTCGGGCGGTAAAGATTTTGAAAGTTTTTCACCGGGTGTTTTCTTTAGTGATTTTTCAGAGATTAAAACACGGGCGTTACATTTCTGCTGTCCGCAAAGTCCTGGCCGGTCACGGGAGTTGTGGAGGAGCAGACCGAGTCCAGGCTAGCCATGGGAATAGATTCCTAATTCTATGGCTGGAGGCTGCTGAACCGGACTTGCTTGAGGCAACAAGACAGAAGAAAACAAGAGGTAAAAACAGACGACGTACCAAACAAAAATAACCGGTAGAACGCACAAAGATATCTTCCTTGCTTTATAATTAGGTATATAGATACCACCCTGGATTCTATTTTTGTCGGATCTGCTTCCACCGCGGACTCCTACCGTTCTTTCTTTGTCCTCTGAATACGCCCACGTATGTACACTATCATTGTTGAATCTACATCTACAACGTCCCTTGTTTAGATCCTAATTTAGGACACCCAAACTTTAAATGCGTACTGTAGCATTTCATTTGTATATGTGAATAATTGTCCAAACATTAATTAATTAGTCTCAAAATGTTCGTCTCGCAAAGTAAAATAAACCTTAATTAGTTTTTGATTTCATCTATATTTAGTACATATGTATGTGTCGACATTTTAATGTGATGAGAATCATCTTTTTGTATAGTAGAATTTGGGGTGAAATTTGAAAACTAAACAAGCCCATGATTTTTCCTACAAAGTTTGTCTTGCTCCGCACGCCATAATTGACGTTTACATCTGTTGCAGACCCATTTTCTATACCGTATTTTTTTCATGGCTGGCCCGATATTTATTTTCTTAATTAGAGCACTTACGTGTTGCTGCCTTGTTACTTTGTTACCGTTAGATCCATCTCCACCACCGTGACTTTTTTGCTCTGTTCTTTATGTGCGTTGGCGCATACGGAGTACACGACAATTTTCTTCAACCCCTCCAGTGCGACACTCATGTATTGTCATCTACCATTGTTAGATCTAATCCGTTGCATATGGTTTTTCTGCGTTGTTGCCTTACTACACATGCCACAATTGCTGTTTCCATCCGTTGTAGATCCATTTTCCGCACTTTTTTATTGTTGTTAGCATAACATTGTTTTCTTTAAATCAGTGGTATAAGGTATATCGTAAAAAAGCTTCTACTAGAACACCAATATATTGCTGCTATTTGTGAAAGATCTCTTGATATCATCTAGATGGGAGTAAATAGACGTTTCTAAATGCTTCAAAAACTCAAACCAAAATTAGTTCCACCGTAGATTTCTGGTAGCCACCGAAAGTTTCTGACCACTACCTGAGATTTTCAATAATAAAACCGATTTGAATCGAGAACTTTCTATGTAGTTGTAGCCAAAAGTGTTTATACCAAGATGTTACTTGGGATGAATGAAGAACCTGTTAGCCTTCATCCGCAACAATAACTTCACAAAAAGGTAGATAAAGACAAATAACCAAAGGCTGACTAGAAGAACATAAACAACACAAAGAACACAAGCACACAAGGAGACATGAGATTTATTCAAAGTTTACTCCCACACAAGAAGCTACATCTCCGTTGAGAATCTACTAAAGGCGGACTTATGTACACCAAGCCGTTTTTCTTACCTTAGGAAACCTATGGTCGAACTAAGAAACTTACTAGCAAATCCTCCCCTAGAATGAGATAATACAAACTTTCGGGCTCTAAACACAAATTTAGAAGCTTCCGACGTCGCCTAGTCATCTATGGACGAATATCCAGGAGTAACAAATAATGTTTACCAGTAAAATGAAGATTTTAATGCTCTAGAGAGAAACGAATACTCGCGTGGCTCACTTGCTGGAATCACTCACCTAACTCACATCCAACAGCAACTATCGTAAAGACAACCATTTATATTTAGTAACAATACTTTATCTCTATTGAAACCTGGACAGTTGATTGGTTATAGAAAATACTAGAAATTATAATGAGAAAATATTGTGAAAATGACGAGGGGAAGGAAGATCGTCGCCGTACACTAACGACACACATGCAAATGTAGCAGGGAGGCTCACCCAGCAGCTCTAGGAAGCGACGTAATTAGTGGCGGCAGCTGTTTTTCTTTATAGTAAAACGTAGCGAGAGCTGTTTGTCTTTAATAATTAGTAATTTGTACAGTAAGAAACAGTAACCATAGGAGTTGGTTGGCCACCGAATTCTTCGGCCATAAGAAGTTATTATACTTGTAAGCTAGCGCGTTTCGCTGCGCCTGTGCTAGTGTATGCTTAGGTTCATGTGATTTTTATTTGTTTGTAATATGAATTGTTATGGTCTTTTGTTTTCAGAGATGTTGGAACAGCTAGGCATTCGTAAAAAATCTTTGAAAGAAAAAGATTGGCTGTCTATTCGTGTTTTTGGAGCTGGAAGTTACGCAATATATTAGCGTGGAAAGTTGTGGTGGGCTGGGAATCATCCATATGGGCCAATAACACAACGGCAATTTTTTCTCGGGACACGGGCGAGGCCCACGCCTAGGAGAAAGGCATATAGATCGACCAAAGTAGCAAGCGGGCCAACTCAACAGGGCAGTGCATGCTGCAGCAGGTTGACACGTCAGCAGATTAGAGGCGGAAAATGGAGAGTGGTTGTCGTGGCTGGGAATTCTTTAAGCATAAGAAGTTACATACTCCGTATACTAGGATGACCGGCACGACCATATAACTTACGCACGTGTTACTGCCATTCATACTTTGATTGATTCTTTTTTCTTTAGAGATTATACTTATTTTGCTAATCACAAAACACTAGAGAACACTGGATGCATACACAAAAGAGAGACAAATATGTACTCGTCGATGCAAAAATATAATATAGCTATATGACCATTACATGTCGAGAAGCTAGCCGGCAAGAACAATGGAGGAAGTTGTTTTTCCATTGGCTGATTTATCATATGGCTCGTGGAATGATAATGTAAAAGCAAGAAGTATTTGCATCTACCCATCCATTGAGGTGTGCAAGCATAATAACCAAGGCTCCTTACTTCATGATGAGGAGAATAAATATGAAAACATAAGAGAATCTTCAAAAGCTCTTGTATCTTGTCAGCTAAATTTATAGATTAAACCCCATTTGTAAAAATAGAAAACCACCTAATTTCCTTGGTAATCCAAGAGACTAGGTAAAACATCATGGCTAGCTATATTCAAACCGGTCCACGTCAGCACATCCTCCGGTTTCCAATTGCTATATTCCTTGCGGGGGGCGCCGCCTACGACGCCGCCAGCACGAGGACGCTAGGCGATCGACGTCCTACAGGCATCAAGGTTGCATCAAGGCTCGCCCCGCTGGACTCGGCGACCGAGTTCCCCGGCGACGACGCGTTCTACGCCCGCTACGAGGCCCTACGCCGCCCCACTACCCGGCTCCTCGGCCCGCTCCTCACCGACGCCGCCGCGTCGGTGCTCTTCGCGGACATCGCGCTGGCCTCCGCCACCATACCCATGGCCAGGGAGCCGCGCGTCCCGTGCCACGTCTTCTTCGGGGGTGTTTGAATTCATTGGCAAATGACATCCATTTTATCATTTTTTTTTGTCATTTGCCTCCAAACATCCCATGACAAAAGGAGAGAGAATAGGGTTTAAATGAGTTTTTGCCAAAAGTTTTACCATTGGATCCAAACATCCCTAATGGCAAAAATTTTGCCATCTTTTCTTGAGGTCAAAAGTTTTGCTATTTTTTGCTCTTGTCATGTGGATCCAAACACCCCCGCATCGGCCACAATACTCGTCTTCAAAGCCCACTTCCCCACCGGACACGTCGACGGCGTCGACGCCCCGGCGTGTACCGCATCCCGAGCTCCTTCGTCCAGCAGGACGACCCTAACGACATCTTCACTCGGCAGTTCGTCGCCAA
The DNA here is from genome assembly GCA_033239725.1 of Echinochloa phyllopogon. Classification (NCBI taxonomy): domain Eukaryota; kingdom Viridiplantae; phylum Streptophyta; class Magnoliopsida; order Poales; family Poaceae; genus Echinochloa; species Echinochloa phyllopogon. Next base: position 51,311,684 of record BTCW01000014.1, read on the forward strand.
CGGCCCGGTGCTCGCGGCCGCCAACGGGCTCCTGGTCAACTCCTTCAACGACATGGAGCCGGAGGCCGTCGCGGCCCTGTGGCATGGCGCGGTGGTCCCCGGAACGACGGCCGAGCGCGTGGGAAGGAGGGGCTTGGGTGCAGGCGAGCGGGGACGGCGAGCGAGCGAGGCTCGGCAAAGATGTCGAGGGAAGGCCGAAGGATAGCTAGCGTGGATGGATGACCAGTCATTTGTCGATTGTGTTGGATGACATTTTTTTTAGCTAACCCACGTATAGCTTGTACAAGAGCTTTTGGAGATGCTCTAAAATACGTAGAAATAGAGAGTCATAAATATTAGGCTATTGGCTAGTGAGGGAAAGTTGATATATTAAATTAATCTTATAAATCTGCAACAAAAGAGGTTTAAGATGTTTCTCTTTCGTCTCACTTTACTTCCATTCTTCTTGAAGGCATCAGTTAATATATATCATAACGATTTACTAACAAATCTGTAGTGGGTATATGATCCAACACTACGGAGCTCCTAAGTTTTTTTAAATAAGTATGTCTACACAGCAAAAAAAATTACCGTAGGAGGTCAAATGTTAGTATGTCATCAGTAAAGACAGTAATTATATATAGAAAAAATTCGTTCCATACGCCTCTAGCTATACTCACCTGCTAAAAACTCCTCCCACGGGTGCAACAATTAATTAGCGGGTTGTAGCAGCGGACCCGTTAATTTAATGGATATAAAAGAATCGGTCTGTTATTTATTTACCGCATGAACAGGCCGCAGGATATTTGCGGCGGCGGCACGGTGGCGGCATAGCTGGCTTCGGTAAGCGGCCACGACGCTACTGGATTCGGCGTTTCATTCATTTTCCACGGGAAGAGGCCACGGCGACGGCATCGCTGGCTCCGGTAAGCAGCCACGGCACAGCTGGGTTTGATGCACCGATTCATTCATCGTCATTCAGCGGTGGAAGGGAACTCCTAATCTTTCCTACTGTGATCGATTTTTTAATCTTCAATTCTAATATCCCTACGGCATGCAGATTAGTGGACAGACTCTTTCCGTATGATTTCCACACCAATATCTCGTATCACCTAATACTTTTGAAGACTTTGAATCGATCTCACGTTAATTTTTTCTTACATCGGACATGCATGCATGGTCCTGGATTCTAATCTGTTCATAATATCTAGGATGACATATCAGGGCTTGATGAATATGTATTATTCTAAGTTTCATCCACCTTGCATGTCAGCCTAGCCTCTGTCAAGCAGATTTAATCACATCAGATCAACATAGTGGTGTAAGGGCGTAAGGACAATACTAAAAGTATATATCAATTATATTGGTATTTTTTTTAGAACTATTCTTGTAAACACAATCAGTCTTAATTCCCTTTAGTTTCATGCAGTGATGAACACCAGTTGGGATGTGCATCAAGTATGACTCCAGAAGAATTAATGGAAGCAAGGGAACCAAGGATCACAAGATAATCAAATCTTATACTGTTATAATGGTTCAAAATTTAGAAGCTCAACCACATTGGAAATCATCAGCAAGCAATCGATACTTGCAGAAAATAAATACTTCATACGGCAAATTAAGCATACAAAACCAGGCAGATAAGTCTGCAGAAGGCAGGAACTGTTAGCATCGGCCTCCAAGTCTCCAACCACTATTGGCTAAAAGTTTGTCTACTTGTCTTTGGAGTGGATACATATTACTTGAAACTAGCCCATCAACCCGTGCGTTGCACGGGCTATTAATTTTAAAATAAGATGAAAATATAAATCTATAAATTAATGAATATAATATATTCAAGATGGAGCAACAAAAGAGAACACTTAACATACATCTTTTATGTACAACTCGCTTATAATTATTTAATTTTAATCATTTTATTTATACAGCCAACAACAGTTCTACGTCCTATCTTTACAAATCCATTACAACTATTTAATTTAAATCATTGATTTATACTGAGTACATGTAGCAACGCTTGTATCAAAGATTAACTCCCTTCACATTTTCTTAGTTTACAGAATTATTCAGAAACTTCCCAACACTATCTATCTAAAGGACCATATCATTAATTCTGGGATGGTATGTAAGATAGTCCCAAAACTATATTCCAATTTATACTCTAGTCTGATATCTTAATTACAACATCAGAATCTAAGATTGCGCGCGTAAGTATGTCTCCTAGATATATGAATACATATACATTAATTGCGTGTGGCCTCCTATTTTAATCCATCTCTTAGATGTATAGTGTTTATTTATTTACAGTTGGTTCATCCTTTTACCAAGTGCAAGAAACTACATAACTATTTAACTATTGTCTGTTTAATTACTATCTCTAATTAAGAATTAATTAATTATGCACAATTGTTTGTATCAAAGAGCCCATAATGGTTAGAGAGTTACATACACATAGAGTTGCCAGTACCTTTGCAACTAGCCGCTGGAGTGCTACTCATCATGACATTGCTCCTCCACTAATCATATGATCATCATACTCCTAAATCAAGCAATCAAGTTCATAAATCTGACCCTCGTACTCTTCTTGTTGCTGATGTTACACTATCTGTTATGTGATCTTCCGGCAGCAGCCGCGGCAGCATCATATACCTATCAACATCAAATCCTCATATAGAGCCAAAATAATTTTATCTGCACAACAGCAAAAGCTAAAATTGAAGTCCAACGAAGCACTAGAACAATTAAAAAGAACTGCTCTAGTATAGGCTATACGTATTCATGTACAGCCGATTAGGAATAAGAAAGATATCACGGCGGCCATAGGTGAGCATGGTTTTTTCTAGGGTCAACGGGGGGAGAGCATCCCCACCTGAAATTTCATTGATGGGCTATTGTAGGCAAAGCTATTACAACATCGTTTTAAGAAGCAAAAAACACATGGTTATTATTGATCTTTTCTCTATCACGTGCATACATGGAGAGGTGCTTGGCTCTTGCTACTCCTGGATGAGATAGCCGAGCTCATAAGTTTGCGATGGAGGCATACACGGATCTCAACTCTAGGTCCATCTATTGTCTGCTGAATGCTGAGACATAGGAAGCCTAAAGCCATAGACTACATACCGTTGTGCTTTGTCGTTGGCATGCCTTCGTATGATCCAACTTCAAGGCCAGCCTTGCCATAAGCATCCTTGTCTACTGCATGCTCAAGGATTATTACAGCAATAAGCATCCTGCACCATCATCTTCGGCTCCTAGCATGCGCTCCAGTCGGTCCCCTTGCAAGAACTTGTCATCCTCGCTTATGACGTCAGGCCACCCCATGTAGCTCTTGGTTGCTAGCTCCTTCCACTACCGACGCTTGGCCCATCTATTGCTTGGCCTGCGGCAGCCGTCCAAGATCGGCGTCAGGACTGTTGCTGCGTAGTAACTGTGGCAAGGTTTCCATGCTTACTCCTCGTGAGTGCGGACGTCTTTGACAGCTAGGGTTTTTCTTGGGTTGAGATAGTAGGAGTGCGGGTGGGTAGAAGGGATTGTAAAATCTAGATTAATTTCTTTTCTTGTAATAGGAACATTCGGATTATTTTTTTTGTGAACAATTATTCGGTGATACATATATGCAAGATGTACTAATAGTACTAAAATGATGAGATGACATTTAGTTTTTTCTATAATGGCAAAGATGGGTAATTTTTAATCAACTATTGGGGGTTACTTTAGGTTACTTCGTAATGGTAAAGGTGGATAATTTCTTAGAAAGCGGAATCGATCTAATGGCTCTTATTATTAAGTCCAGGTGATTAATGGCTAGATTTTCTCTTTTTTTTAGAAATTTAGAGGATTTATCTCGTTTTCTAGCGCGCTTCATGAGAATTAACGTGGAGCCTCCGAAAGAAGCCTCCAGTGCCTCAGCACTACTAGTATTGCAGATAACGTAGCATCATTGAAATATGGCAGCCAAGGAAATCATAACATATTTTTTCCACAACGGGCGAACCCGAATTTCATTCCCAAAAGGCAACAAAATTACAAATCGTGCACCATCAGTTTGAATCATAGTCAGGACCGCCCAACCTAGAGAACTAGCTGAACAAACTACTACACAGAGGGTAGCAGCTGAACAGCTCTACAAAAGTAAAACAAACAACAATAGAACACCTAGACCACCAGGAAGCAAACTCTCCTTGCTCGACATATATATACAACTCAACAGAATCACAGTGACTTAACAACTTTTTGTCTGTCACACCCGGTTTTAGAAAGAAAGTGAATGCATCTCATATGTGCGACAGGATCAAGTTTACACACATATGGTAGACGTCACAAGTGAATATCCATAACCATGCAACAAAGGAGTATTAAAGTATTATTATTACAATCTCAGAGTTGACACAAATGTCATAGCGGAAGACTAAATTAAACGTTTATCAAAAGCGTAGCAAAATAAACTCCATCTCCACAGGCGTTGACTGGGGGAGACTCGCCTAGAACTCCTCAAATTTAGCAGTAGAATAATCCTCAACCTCCCAATCTGAGCAGCAATCCGAGTGTGGTCGTTGCAAGGTAAATAAACAACAAGCGTGAGTACATGCCGTACTCAACAAAGTATGGAAATAAATGACATGCAAGGCTTTATAAAGTGGACGGCTGAAAGGATAGCTGCATTAAGCACTTTTAGTTGGTCAAATTTTATTAAGCATCTATTTACTAGCAAGTATAAGTATATACCAACCACAATTAAATAAATGTAGGAAAAAGTCTACTTCATCCCCTAACCTATGAGGGGTGGAACACATCACCCCCTAACCTATGAAACTGAATTTTTTACCCCCTGAACTTTCTAAAACCGGACAAATCACCCCCTGAAGCAGTTTTAAAAAATCATAATAAATCACAGAAAAATCATAAAATGGAAAATCAAATTGTGTTGGACTCCAAATGAGTAGATCTACGCAGTGAACATATAATATGGTATGCTTTAGTATATTTTTTTACAGCTATGAAGAAAAGCATAGATCTAAAGTTACAGAAAAAATATACTAAAGCATTCCGTATTATATGTTCACTACGTAGAACTACTAATTTGAAGTCCAACACAATTTGATTTTTCATTTTATGATTTTTCTGTGATTTATTATGATTTTTCAAAACTGCTTTAGAGGGTGATTTGTCCGGTTTTAGAAAGTTCAGGGGGTAAAAAATCTATTTTCATAGGTTGGAGAGCGATGTGTTCCACCCCTCATAGATTGGGGGGTGAAGTAGACTTTTTCCATTCTAAAATGGCAACACCATCTGGGATGTATTCTGTGATAAGCCCTTTAATCAACTGATTATTTTGATCCACATTAATCACTTTTGCTAGTGTATCAGCCGCAATATTGAATAGGAAGGGGGACAGAGGATCCCCCTGTCTGAAACATTTACCACTTTGGAAATATGGCCCAATTACATCATTTATTTTCACACTCAGAGTTCCACAAGTTACCACTTCCTTTATCCATTTACACCATTTCCCACAAAAACCTCTTTCCATGAGACATTCAAACAGGAAGTCCCAACTGATTTTGTCATAAGCCTTTTCAAAATCAAGTTTTAAAATGATACCATCTTTATTTCTTCTTCTAGTATCATGCAGAATCTCATGCAAACTCATAATCCCATCCATGATATTTCTGCCTTTAATAAAGGCATTCTGACATTAAGACTTTAGTAAAAATTTTGTAAATCACATTTAGAAGGCAAACCGGCCTTTATTGCTGAATTTTATTAGCCTCCTTCTTTTCGGGGATCAAAGTGATTATCCCATAGTTTAGCCTTCCCATGTCCAGATTATGCTCTTCAAACTCAGCAAACATATTTATCACTTCTTGTTTAATCACCTCCCAACACACCTGATAAAATTCAACAGGCATATGATCAGGGCCTGGAGCATTATTTGTCTCCATGGAGTAGACAACTTTTCTAATTTCCTCCTCTGTAAAGTTTTTTATGAGAAGTTCATTTTCCCTGCTATTAACCTTCTCATCTGAACCCCAGACATGTGCATCCATGTGAATATTTGGACTATCAGAGGGTCCAAATAGATCTTTATAGTAATTTGTGGCATGATTTACAATGTTTTCATCACCTTCAATATTGGAGTCCTCATGTTGTAGGCTCAAAATGGAATGTTTCCTTTTCCTCCCATTTGCAATCCTGTGAAAATAATCTATATTATTATCCCCTTGAGCAACCAGTTGTTATTAGATCTTTTATGCCAGTAGAGCTCCTCATCTTTCATCATTTTTAGTAACTCTGCTTGTATAGAATTTTTCCTCTCTAAAAAGGTACCAGATAACATAACATTTTCCTCAATCCTCTCAATTTTGAACAACTCTTCTTGGAGACTGTTTTTATACTTCTTATTATGCCCATTTAGACTTTCCCCCCACCCTTTTATAAAATCTCTTTACTCTATTTAGTTTAATCGTCCAAACCTCTACTGCATTCTTGCCAGTCATAGGTTTCTCCCAAATCTCAGTTATTTTTGGCAGGAAATCAAAATGTTTGATTGAGGAGGTCTCAAAGCAAAATGTTCTGGGCTTATTTACTTTTTCTTGGTTAGTACATAACAACAGAGGGTTATGATCTGACAGTACTCTTACTAATTTCTGCAGCGTTGTAAGGGGAAACCATTGTTCCCATTCCTTATTAATTAAAACATATTGAAAGAAGATGCAATTCATTTTTCTGCTTAAACCGACATTTCATCAAACACACAAATTGCAAGCACTGGTAGCCTAGTAGGACAGAGCTGCAGGTACACCAAACTAACTCGGTGCGGTGAGCGTAGGCTAGATCGACAGGCAGCAAGCACAATAGAATCACCTTGGATGTGGCGAGCATGGCCGGATAGATGGGTGCAGCAAGCACGCGTGGTGGTGGTACTTGTGGTGCTACCAGTAGTGTCCACTGTCCATGGGACGCCGGCGGTAGTTTGAGCTGTACATTGCCGAACTGCCCGGTCGGACCACGGTCGAGCGGCGGGGTCCGAGCGTGCAATGGACGTACGTAGAGGCATGCCTCATCCACTCTTGCCATGCCTGTGCATATCAGCCGCGCCGGCACCGCAATCAAGCTCGACGAGTTGTCGTGCCAACATGAGTCCACAACACCTCCTGCGCCTGCGTAGCTCGCTGGCTGCCCTGCCTTTGTCGTGGCCGGTCGAGGAAAATTAAGCCCCTGATCAGTGATCACCGGCTTGGAGGAGGATGGCAACCGGCAACGCCGCAGAAAGCAAACATAACGAGCCCAACCTAGAGCTGGCAGAAAAGCTCAAGGCTCATGAGCTAGCTTGGCTTGTTCATAAGTTCGGCTCGACCTCTTAGACGAATTCAGCCAAACTTTATTTTTAGTCGTAAACTGTTGGGAGCTGTTCGATAGGCTCACTCAATAATTATGATAAGATCAAATTTTATTGTTGTTAATATGGTAGTATTTTTTTTGTTTCACAAAATAAACTTGTTATTCAACTTGTAAGTCAAATCTAACATTAATTGAGTCTATTTCGAGTCTTTAAACTTCTACGTTATTCTAAATTATTAGTTTTTGTTACTTATTTTTTATAGTATCATCGAGAGTTATACTTTTACATATTATTAACATACTTAAATTATTATATTTGGGTTACTATCCTATTTAATTTTTAAATTAATATTGAACGGTGTTTGACTCGTGAACCAAATGAGCCGGCTCGAGCTTTTAGAAGCAATCGATCCAAACTCAATTTTTAGCTTATTAATCTTAATGAGTTGAATCGTTATTAAGGGCCTGTTTGGCATAGCTCCAGCTCCAAACTCTAATCCAAATTTACACTTTCTATGCTAAATTAATATACTTTAAATATTAATATTCAGTACAGACTATAAATAAAATGATTTATCTTAATATTTTTTATGTAATCCTAGCTCCAACTCCAGAATTTTCTGAAGCTTTTCGTACCCACGTCTAAGAACTTTATAGATTTTTTTGGAGTCAGAGTGGTGCGGATCTCAATGAGCCGTAACGAACGAGCTGGCGACGATTTCGTGCATGCACGTTGGCCTTTCGCATGGGCCATCCTGCGGGCGACTGGCGCGTGGTGACACGCTTGACGCTTCACATCCAGTCTTGTAAAATGGTACTCCGTGGCTCATTTTTCTTCTGTGATTCCTGATATATATGAATCAGCATCGGAGAATTATGGGCACACGTAATTCCTGATACTTATGCAGATTAAAACACTGGCAGTAAGCTATGCGCGAAATTATATTTAAGTATACGTTGCCTCGGGAATATATGCTATCAAAACCATTACAGATTTGGTATGTGAAAAGATAGGAGCATGAGAACAGAAAAAAAAAACCCGGAAAGGCAACACGACAAGATAAAGGGGCCAGGGTGGGCTTTTGACGACAGAGGTGGGTGGACTGCTACCAAGGCCCGTCCATATTGCTATCAGGCCGTATCCATTTGGTCCAATAAAGGAGATAAAAGAGTTCTTTGCGTGAAGATTTCCATCACATCAAAATATCGTCACATACATGAAGTACTAAATGTAGATGAAATCAAAAACTAATTTGCATAGTTTTATTATACTTTGCGAAACGAACATTTTGAGCCTAATTAATCAATATTTGAACAATTGTTCACAAATACAAACGAAATGCTACAATAGTGCTACAGTGCCAAAATCTAAAGTTTGGACACCTAAACTTATACCTCGACAAGTGGATATACTATATACAAATATATCCATAGGGGAACCCCGGTGTTACACCTTGTCAGTCTAGATGATAGACCATTCACAATGTTTCCGTGGAACTTTTGTCACTGTCAAGTGTCAACCAAATCACCACACAAACACATTCAAACCAAAATGCGGCATCCGGGTTTCCAACTTCCTAATGAGAATTTTAGCTCTCCTGGTCGTCACGCATTGTTAGCCACCTTTACTCTAAACTCTAAGTACCGGAGCTCCGCAGTTAATGTGTGACCACTTTCACTTGTCAATTTGCTTTGCTTTTCGCATTTTCATCACCGCAGGCCATGTGCATGCCAAAGCTAAAATCAATTTTACTTATTGTGTAACACAAACACAGCTCCCGTACATAAAAGACCCCCTTTACTTTCCGTGTGAACAGTACATAAAGACCTTCAATCGCGTGAGACTCATTTTCTCAACGTATATATATAGTTTGATGCGCAGAAGATTCCCGAGCAGCGGGGGAATTAGAGACTGACGCGGTTAGATCTCTGATCCCGAGGGGATTTGCGAACATGCTTCCCCTCTGACGAGACGATACGCGTGCAGTTGTTTTTGGGCGCAAAGCTGCCGCGAGACGGGGTTGTTTATTCTGTCCCGTCGATCCGTGACACGGTTCAGGGCGCGCCGCCGCAAACCGCAGGTCCCGCAGCCGCCCATGCATCATCTCACCCACGATTCGTTTCACTGCTTCTTCTACCGGCCAGGCAGGCACGCACTAATCCATCTCCATCCGCGGCTTCGATTCACCTCTCCCTCCGCACGCATGAAGGAAGAACACGACCCGGCCTGGAGCGCACGCACCGGTCACCACCAAACAAATCAAGCAGATCATCACTCGGCCGGCCATGCATATATGGCGTGGTCCATGGCGGACCCTGTCTCGTGACGCCCTGAATGAAAACGAAGCCCAGGTCCCGGCATGTGATCAACAACGATGTGTATCATCCCATCGCTCTCCCTAATCGCCGAGACGACGCTCTGGTCTCAAGTACCCGCCCGGGCATCGCGATCCCCTTTCCCCAACCCGTGCCGTGCGCCGCGGTCGTAATTGGCCATCGACAGAGCGCGCGCGGCCATTTCCGGGCGACAACGACCCCCTCGGTCTCGCCACGCTCGGCTCGGCCGGCGGGGGCACGGAACGGATCCGGGTGCGGCGGGCGAACAGGGGCACGTGGACGGGGGGATTCCCTGCCCACCTACATAACTGCCTCGGCGCCTGCCCCTTTTCAGCTTTCGCTGCCACTTGAAACCGCCGACCCCCACCAACGCCTTCCCTTCCGGCCTAGCTTCCCTCTGGATCCCCTCGCTAGAGGGAGCTAGCTGGCGCAGGCTGTCCTCATGTTCCAAAAGTCTCGTCCCATGTGACCCTCCAATTCCAATTCCCACCTCGCTCGCCCCGGCACAAGCTACCCGGGGGGGCCAGCACGCTGGTGGGGGGTCTAGCCGCGTAGCCTAGCCACTGCACCACTATAAAACAAAACTCCAGGCGCCGGCGCCCATCGCAAGAGCGAGCGCGCACTGGCGGCGGCTGAGCTAATCAAGAGCTGCCGGTTCACTCGCACGCTGCCGGCCGCCGGCGCGCGTGCACATTGCTAGCTAGCTAGTGCAGCCGCGCGGGGGGCATCCGGCAGCTAGCATGGCGCAGCTGCCGCCCAGGATCCCGACGGCGGTGCACCACTGGCCGGAGGGTGGGCACCACGGCGCGGCGGCGTGGGCCGACGACTTCGCCGAGTTCGCGGCGTCGCGGCGGGGCGCGCACCGGAGGTCACTCAGCGACTCGGTGGCCTTCGTCGAGGTGGCGCCCGCGGACGGCGCGCCCGGCGAGTTCGACCGCCTCGACGACGACCAGCTCATGTCCATGTTCCCCGACGAGGCCGCCGGCGGCGGCTCGTCCGCACCGGGGTCCGACAACGGCGGCAGCAGCGACAGCGACGGCGACAAGCGCGGCGGCGGCGCCCTGGCTGGAGGCGCCACCGGCGACGATGAGCGGAACGAGGCCGCGGACGCCCAGGCGACGGCCGCGGGGCAGGGCGCCGCCGCCTCCACGGAGCTGATCCGGGACCCCAAGAGGGTGAAGAGGTGAGCCGGATCGAGCCTATGAGCGCACGAACAATGCATTCTGCAAGCCTGATCTGTGGCCTGAAATGCTTGCGTGGCAATGCTGCTAGGATCCTGGCCAATCGGCAGTCGGCTCAGAGGTCGCGGGTGAGGAAGCTGCAGTACATCTCCGAGCTCGAGCGCAGCGTCACAACCCTGCAGGTATATGCAGAATTACATCGATATACAACTTCTGCGATTACTCTTGCACCATCATCATAATTCGTAAGCGACCCAATTCTAACACGTTCAGTAATGCACAAGAATTATAGCCTCGGCGTAAACAAACTCAAGCTAATCCATCTCATATCGAAATGCATTAGTCAAAGCCGCCATCATATCTGTGATGTGTAACCTACGCACATCACCGGCCAGTTACTCAAAATGAACCTTGCTCGATCAATTCTAGGAATGGGACCGGAGTTGATAGTAAAATCGACACGCTTCACCGATCCCTATAGATCTTGCCAACATTCTGTCCTGACTCGGTAAAAAGAACAGCGTACAAAACTGGTGCAAGCGAGGAAATTAAAGTAGTGCACATGGCCGCAATAGCAAAGCCGGGCAAGAAATTGCATGTGCAAACACGATTTGGCAGCTCCGTCAAACGTACTACTCGATCGGGCATGATGCGTTTGCATGCACGCTCACGAACCCGGTGGTCCGAAGAAGATTTTATTACACGAAGAAAAAATAAGCTTAATTTTCTGATGAAAAAATATATTCTTCCTGAGTTCCTGTCTCTACACTACACACCATCAGAAAATGCTGTTTTTTGTCTTACACCAGTGACCGAGCTAGAGATATCGCCATTCACCAACAGCCCCCGCGATACCACAATTCACGGACACATTAAAACTGGGGGGCAATTAGCTTGTCATTTCAGCACATGCATAGCAATTAGCAAGGTAGATAGATCGGCATGCAGCTGCAGCACAGGCTGGCCAGCAATCGCAACAGCGTCGCAAGTGATGATCAGCCCCCCCATGTGCATGTGGAGGCCTCGGCTCGGCGTGCAGCTAGTAGCTAGCTAGCCGAGACATGGATGGATCATGGAAACAACCGGCAGCCGGGCCGGCTCCCTCTCCTCTCCTCCCGTGCATGCACACGCCAATGTCTTTACCCCGGGTACCAACCCACGTAGCGCCATGATCCAAGTGCACATGCCTCGGTGGTCCCCGGCCTTCCCCTTGTGCGCGCGTGAGTGCCGGATCAACTCGCGTACACGGATCCATCGACCTGGTAGAAGTAGAACACGAGCCTTGTTGCCTCCATGCGGGTGATCTGTTTGCTTACCGTCTTACCGAGTATTAGTTGGAAGTATTTATTAGTCTCGTCCGCGTTTAGTTTAACAATTCGGGCGTCAAACGAGGGTTTAACAATTGGTATGTTTGGATGGATATATATATACATAATAGCTGCACATGGCGCGAGCGAGGTACAGATCAAAGGTTCCGGGGGCATGTCCGGCTCTGTTTATTAGCTTGCCATGGCCGTATGCGCAGCTGATTGTTCCAAGCAACTGGACTCGGTTTGGTTACGGCTTTAATTAAGCCACACATGGTCACATGCGTCTAGTGAATCTGGATTCTGGAAACTGTAGAGTGGAAAAATTCTTCAGAACAACCCAGCTTGCTTGCTCTGCTACCAGTTGTTAAACCGGATCGTTGGATTGCTTTGCAGAACGAGGTGTCCGTGCTGTCCCCACGGGTGGCGTTTCTGGACCAGCAGCGGACGATCCTGACCGTCGGCAACAGCCACCTCAAGCAGCGGATCGCGGCTCTTGCACAGGACAAGATCTTCAAGGATGGTGAGTGCCATGCTTTACACTTTGGGCAGGCAATTACTCTATAATTTAAGCACTGCTAGACTGCTACATTCATACTGTAATTCATAGAGAGCTAATAATGCATGCCACTGAGGGGAACATCACTCATGCTTCAACGAACATCACTCATGACTGAAGGAACTTTTTTTTTCAGCTCATCAAGAGGCGTTGAGGAAGGAGATCGAGAGGCTGCGGCAGGTCTACGAGCAGCAGAACCTCAAGATGTCAGCCGGCGCTGCGGCTTCAGACCACGGGCCGCCGCCGCCGGTGCGCGCGGAGAAAGAGCTCATGAGCTAGCTCCTGTCCGCCTTATCATTAACCTGGAGGGAACATTGCATCATGATTTCTTTTTTCAGATTCTGTGGATGTTTTCTTCTTATTTTCTGATTCTTCTTATTCTTTTTTCGTTGACATGTGCATTAATTCTTTGTACTTTAATTTGGATTTGGTTTACTGTGCAAATTGTGGTAAAGTCATCAGGAAAACTCAACTTTCATGTAAATCATTTTTGAAGCATTACATCTCTGGTAATCTTGATAGCTCCTGAGTTTTGCTATGGTCTTTTTTTATTGGTCAACAGATCTCTTAATGGAGTATTAGCCAGGTCAACGTAATTGAATTTCTTCTGTTGAATACTTTACTTGAATTACTGAAATTGGACTCTGCCTTCAGGAAGGCGGTTCAGCAGGTTAGGCAAGCCTGTATGCACAATAGGTATATCTCCAAGAGCACCCAATAATCAGTTTTGGACATAAAAAATGAAAAACAATGTTCCAACGATGCCTAATTCTGTTTCTAATTTTTTCCGCGTGCCCAATACTAACTCTGTTCGGAGCCAAATTTACTCCCCTCTCCGAACTCCAAATGCCCCGCGGGAAAAAAAGACGGAGGAAAAAAAAGCTCCCAATACCCCCACAGAAAAAATGAAGGAGAAAAAAATCACGAGTTACTGTTTGCCACTGAGAAAAAAAATCAAGCAGCGGCCCAACAATTGATGATGAGGCTGTTTTTTGTCTAATATTTTGGGAACTGTTGGTTGGAATGATATTTTTTCCTCCTAATAATTTTTGGCGATGTCCCAAAACCAATATTTTGGGACTTTATTTTTTAACCACTCTTAGAGATGCTCTAACCGCAGTGTCGAAAGAGTGTACTCACTTGTGCAACATATGTCTCCTCTTACTGAATTGCAGTGTACAAACTGAACGTGCTGTGGAAATGCCAGAGAGTGGATCTATTATCTCTCCTATATACATTTTCTTTTTAGAAAATAAAAAATAATATATGGCATGTGCACCTGCACTGTAGAGGCTGGAATACGTGAAATATATTTCCTTTTCTAAAAAATGTGCGCTTGTACTGCTACACAAAATCAGTTTTTACGATTATTTCAGCTCAATGACTGATCACAAATAAGCAAAAAAAGAACACACAAATAAATGGAAGTAATCATAAGCGATATCTATACCTATTCTTAGCTGTAATGTTCAAAGCCACTGCCTTGATCTAATGCTTTGCTTGCCAAATGGATGGTTAACTTGTGCACCCATGTTGGTCACAGTGCTAATATTCAACGGTCAAGCTAGCGCCCGGACGTCCGACGAGACTAAAAAATCGGACGGTACTGTAGCACAAGAAAATTCCGCCGCAATATGGGTATAATGTTGCATGCAACATGTAAAATTTTTGTAACATCCAAAAATAGCATATGCAACATTAAACGATAGTATCCACAACATGAGTAGTCATCGTTTGCAACGTGCTCCCAACTCTAAGACAATTCATGCCCGCAGTCAAAACCTTTCAATAAAAATGCAACATCCGGATAAATCGCTTGCAACATGCCTGCGAAACATATGCAACATCACAACATCCAGATCTACTTTTACAACATTCACATAAAATAGATGCAACATTATTCTAAAACATCTGAAACACGTGAAACATGCCATTGCAATATGTAGCAAAACCCTAGCAAAAAGAGAAACATAAGTCAACGAAGAAAGATGAGGAGGAAGAAGATGGCGAGCAAGAGCTCCGGCGTGGCAGCCAAGGGAGCGGCGGCGCATGGAGAAGGCAGGGGAGCAGCGACGGGGGCAGCGTGGGAATGGGGGAGGTGGCGGCGGCGGCGCGGGAGTGGGGCGACGGCGGCAGCGCGCGGACGAGCGAGTTGGGACAGCCGCAACGGCGGCGCGGCAGTGGGCGACGGCGGCGGAGGAGCATGGAGGGGCGGCGACGGCGGCGTGTGGAGGAGCTGCTGCGACGGCGACACAGCGCATGGAGGAGCGGCAGCGACGGCGACCGAGGCACGTGTTGGAGCGGCGGCGATGGCGGCACGTGGAGGAGCGGCGGCGACGGCGGCCACGGCGCGTGGAGGAGCGACGACGACGGCGCGTGTAGGAGCGGCAGCTGCGTCCGTGAGGAGGAAGCGGCGCGGCGGCGCCCGCGAGGAGGCAGCAACGATAATGCGGGGTATTTTTGGAATCGGTGATGCGGGAGTTAAACGGAGAGCGTGGTCACGAAATAGTGCTGGGGCGGGAGTATTACCGAATATTCAATATCGCAGCCAATATGTTGTTCTCGTTAAGGTAGCCTCTAAAATGATGCCTACATATAGGAATGCTACGTCAGGAACGCCACCGCCGCTATCCAATAGAACATAGGCTAAATTTTCTCTTGAAAATACCTGGGAGGAGAGTTCCACGGCGATGTTTCTAAGGAGGTTTGCAGCATCTGAGGGCACCAACACGAAGTCATCCATGGCTTCTGCCAAGCTCTTACCGCACCAACCACACATGCACACAGCCACACCATCATGGCCACCCTCTGCACAGACCACACCAAATGACAATGGATGGGATCTATATACACGTCATTTTCCTCATGGACATTTGCTTAATGCGCAAAAACCTTGTTTATTTCAATATTGTTGTTTAATGTGTCGCATTCTCGAAACTCCACAATATTTTATTCTTCTTCCATTTGTTGCAATACTGAATGCCGATCCAAAATTTATCTTGCAGCAATACTTATTTTGCTTAACAATGTAAGATATTTTTCTAGTTCATATTCTTGTTCGAATCGGGTAACCACTTCTATTGCATTGCACTGGCACAATTCCGACACAATTCTACAATGCGGTTTTTCCACAACCGCATGTTGACACTCACGTTATCGTGGGGCCGGCGAATGCTTCGCAATTCCCGCCCGCGCCTTCCCCCGATCCCCGCCCGCGCGCTGCCGACCCGCCACTGCCCCGCCGCTATCGACCCGCCGCCGCCGCCGCCGCTGTCGACATGCCGCTGCCTACCCACCGCCGCGGACCCGCCACTGCTGACGTGCCGCTGCCGACCTTCTTCTTCCCCGTGGAGTGGTGGTGGCGCGGCGGTGGGCGGTACGGCGGGGGCAGGAGTTGCGGCGGCGCGGTGCTGGGCGGAGTGGCGGGGGCGGGCGAGGCGCGGCGCGTGCATCGGAGGGAGAAAGCGATATGGACGGTGGGAGATGCGATATGAACGGTGGGAGATAATGTGTGTGGCAACATACGGTTGTGAAGTTGTTCATCCGCACAATTCTATATCAAACAACCATGGTGTAGTCTCAGGCAGACGGCAAGATGGAGTCAGAGACTCTCAGCCTCTAGTAGTTCGACCTATGTGGGCAGGGAAGGGTCATTTTTGAATGAGCATGAGTAAAGTGCTAGATATCCAGCAAATACATGTCACCCGATTGCGGACGGAAAGCCATGGCCACGAGACAACATGCGAGGAGGACAACAAGAGCAAACTAGGAACCAATATTTAAAATATCATCAAGATTGGAGGTTTTTGAAAAATATTTGGATCGGGATTAATCACGACCAAAATTAGGGTGTTTGTTTGAAAATATCTAGATCATGCTCTAATGGAAGGGATAATTTGGGCCCAATTAGATTCAAAAGTATATTTTTTTTGAACGAACAACACTCGACTAGTGCGTTTCTATTGATATAGCAGAAAAAAATACAAGACTACGGCCCTGGTAGGCCATAGGCAGGAAACCAAAAAGAAAAAGAAAATAAACAACAACTCAACTGATTGGATTGGTACATCAACACGGGTTACGCTCGCTGGCCGGTTGGATTGGGACATCAACACGGCCACACACTACTCACAACGACGGAGGGGACAAGCACAGCCGCAGCTTCCACCTACCACCGCCCACCTGCGGGTATCGAAACCTCTGAAGCGATCCAGCGCCGATAAAGGAGCCGGAGGGGCACACACCACCACACATAGAGGGCCACCGATGTGCAGGACCCACCGCCGCTGTGCTGCTGCACCCAAACCAACCGCCCGACGGCATGAAAACCACCGAGACCGAAGCAACTCAACGCACGGGGGCCTCGCCACTACCACCGTCACTCGCGTGCGCAGGGACCTCCAACCCACCACTCAGCACGCCTCGCTCTCATGTGCGGAGGCCTCAACCTCGCCACACGGCTCCACGCTCTGGACTCGTTTCAAGAATTATTGTCAAAGAAGCAAGAAGAGGTGCCCTGCCCCCGGGAACTGTCTCAAAACCTTTAGACCACCTCCGTGGTTTGAATCATCACGTTGCTTTCCCCCTCGCACAAGACACTGCCATCAGATCAGAAACCGAAGATGTCGTCCGCGCTGTCTTTCGACGTTGTACCGCACCAGGAGAGTTCAGCCATGCTGAACACCCCGCTGTGATCCGCTGCAGGCCAAGTCGTCACCGGTTGTCGTTGCCGCAAGCTCCATCCTTCAACGTTGTCCCGCACCGCACTGGAGGTTGCCAAGCAACACCAGGCACCGATGAACGCTGCAAGCAGCCGAACAACATCCGAATGAAGACCGTGGACCATCAACCGTAGAGCAGGTGTCTTGGCGTGAGGTAGACCGGGTTTTCACCCAAAGACTTGTCCAGGAGCTGGACCGGGTTTTCACCCAGAGACTCGTGCGGTAGGGTTCTAGCTCCTAAATGACGCCCTCAACAGGAAATACGACGCCCGATGACGTCGTCGCCATTCCTCCAGAGTGAATCTAGCAGGGGCTTTCGCCCAGAGTGTCGAGCCCCAACGCACACGTTCGCCGTAGCAAGCCGATACCACTGCTGCGGCCGTCCCAGCCGGAGGACGCCATTGTCGGAGCACCATACCAAGCCACCGCCGAGCTGTGTCACCATACCGCCGTCCTCACGCCGGTGCCGAATCGACGGCCGCCGCCACCGCGGCCTCTGCTGCACCACCGCGCGTGGCACCTCGCCGCCCCCCTCCTCGTGCCGTGCCATCGCTTGCAGCGTGCGGCCTCCGCGCACCTCCTCCTCACGCCGCCACGCCATCGCCATCGCACCATCTGCGCGGCCGCGCAACGCCATCACCACGCCGCAGCCCACCACGGGCTCCTCCTCTCCCACGCCGGCCGACCCCTCGCGCTGAAGCCGCCGCGGTCGTCATTCTGTTGCCCCACATCCGGCCATCACCACGCCGCCCACGCGCCCAGCAGCGGCTGCCGTGCCACCATGATGCTCCGGCGCCGCTCTCCGCGCGTTCGGGCCGTCGGTCGCCGCTTGCGCGCATCCGCCTCGTGTCCGGCCCGCCGTCGCCCGTCGCGCGCGCTCGGCGCTGGGCGCCGTCTCGAAGCCTTGCCGACCGCGCCGCAGCACTCCCGGTCCAGATCCGCACGTGGCCTAGCCGCCGGCCGCCATCTTGAGCTCCCGTCGCCGGCCCGACGCCCGCCGACGTCGACCGCCGTCTTCGCGCATCCTCGTTCCAGATCCGCGCGCGGCCGGCCAAGCAACTCCGCGCCGCCACCGTCCCGGGGGTCGGTCGGGCTTCCGGCGTCGCCCTTTTGTGGCGGCGAGGTGGGGTGGAGGGGAGGGACGCGGCGACGGCGGCTAGGGTTTGCCGCCGCCCGAGTCGCCCGGGACAGGGGAGCGACGCGGGGGCCTTGGTTGAAAAAATAGATTCAAATGTATTGAGTTGAATATCCTTTATTTTACCATGAAATCTTGTGTGTCTAGTACAAGTTGTGTATATGTATTTATAAAAATGGAATTGGCACAAATAAAAAATTATTCAAGTATTCAGCCCAAAACAAAGAATAGTCCACCTAATTTTCCTTCTCGTATCCAATTCTGAGATCAAACTATCCCCTCCCTGCCACATTTAGTTATACTAGCATCGGGTCCACATCGGGTCATTTGACGACGGGGGCGCATCGGGTCCACGGGTACAATGCCACATTTAACTCTCCTGCATGTGTCGCGCCTGCCTTCGTCCCAGCCATACACATTCAGGCAGATCCCAAATTCCACCCATAAAGTTCACTATAAAAAAGAAGATTTTCATCACATCAAAATATCGGCACATGTATGGAGTACTAAATGTAGATGAAATCAAAAACTAATTGCATAGTTTTGTTGTACTCTGCGAGACGAACATTTTGACCATAATTAATCAGTTTTTGGACAATTTTTTCCACATACAAACGAAATGCTACAGTAGCGCACGCACTCCAAAAGACCCAAATTTGACTCCCAAATTCGGGAACTAAACAAGGCCTCATGCGTCTACCGTACGTACAACAGTTTAGATAGTTAAATAGACAATGTCTATTTAGTTGTCTATTACTCCGTCCCTAAATATAGGTCGTTTACGTTTTTCAAGAAACATCTTTGACCGAATATATAAAAATATATATTAATATTTATGGTACATAATAAATATCATTAGATAGATATTTGAATCTAGTTTTTTAATAAATTTTTTTGGAGATTAAAATGTTGCACATATTTTCTACAAATCGAATCAAAGTCATGGCACGAAAACCAACGGCGACAGATATTTAGGGACGTAGGGAGTATGTCATAATTAACACACACTCTGGTTACTATTGTTTTATATGGGAGTATAAGCCAAATTAGTAGATGAAATAGTAGACAACAACACTTTCTTTCTTCATTAAATGATGGTCACATCAGGCCATTTTACTTATGTGACAATAAAAAGACAGCAGTTATCTGAGCTGTTAGTGATGACTCGTTTGTTGGGTCGTTTTTGCTTTTTTTCTTGCTTACTTGTGTTAAGAATTGTGGAGGTGGTCGTTGTATTTTGGTCTGAAACTTTGGACAGGTATATGTATCAATCGATACAATGCTAGAATATTAATAGATATTCCCTTTTAAAAAAAACTTTTATACATGTCCTGAGAAAAGAAAACGGAGAATAGTAGCCGTCAGGCGTCGAGGTGAGTTGCGCCACGTCGGGCGCACGACGCTGTGCCGGCGGCTGGCGAGCGTAGCTGCCTCTATCGGTTCCATCCATCGTCTCTCTGCTCTTCATGTTTGGCTTCTGCCCATTCTCCAGCTTGTCCATGACGGCTGCAGGGCTGCAGCATGGAAGCAACTCAGTTGTGATTTTATAAAATAATTTTGCTAAATTGGTATCCTATTTGAGTCTATTATTAATCATTGCAACTTTCGAGTGTCCATGAATTTGTGACAATGAGGTGGTGAGTTAATTTGAAACAGTACCCTTTCAGTTTCAATATCAATATGTCGAACGATTTCAAGTTAGCATAATTCTATCATTCTAGTATATTATAACTAGCAAGGTTGCCCGTGCAAACAGCGCGGGTAGCTAGCCAGTTTTTATGATAATATTTTAGATATTTCTCCCTTTTTATAAGTATTTTTAGTTCTTTAATATATTTTTTATTTTGATGTTTAATTTTAAGTTTTGTCATAAGAATTTTCTAGTTATTTATTGTCATTTTACTTTAGAAGTTACAGATGAATCAACAATTTTAAGTGTATATGATTTTGAGTATGGGTCCAATGGTTACATATTTTGTAGATTAAGTTTTTTAAGTCCAAACTTCGTAGATTGATGTCTAATTTTTTTCAGCATATATCTTATATTTAGATTTGCCAATAATGACCTATATGTATTCTATTTTTATTTTAGTTGTTTTTCATGTCTATTTTTTCTCCATTTACTTTTATGTGTCCAAGTGTGCCATAGTTTGGGTCTATTTTTTTTTATCTCTTGAGGTTACATGCGGAGGCACTTCAATTTAAGGTTATTTAGTTGAATATCTAATATTTTTCAAAAAAATATGTTTATATAGTATGTGCAAAGTGTGTATATTTAAAAAAATAAAGAATGACACAAAATAATGTACTATTTAAGGAACTCGGCCCAAACAAAAAAAAAGTAGCCCACATCTTCCTTCCTGCCTACCCCACTATTAGCCTAGTGGCAAAGTGGTTCATTCTAGCCTCTTAGGCCTTAATTCAATTTTCTAGCCCCTACATCTCAATCGATTCACTGAGTGACGTAATTTCTACACCTTCTCCCATCTATATCATAATGTCGTTCTCGTTCTAAAAACGCGAGAACAATTTAGTCCAACCATGTAAAATATTTCTTACCACGATTCATGTTTCTTAATCTATTAATCTAGAAACTTTGTGGCACTGCATCTTGTTTCTTTCTCCGTTGGAACCAAAAGCGAGCAAGAGTGGTGGTGGTGGCTTAGTGGAGGGCACACGTGTCAAGGCCTCAAGGGTTGAAGGCAGCGAGTACACAGTAAGGTGGCCCAAATCTTGTGCCCACCCCTGCTCTAGATGTCTTCTTCAATGGCATGATGATTATTGGTTTTGCGGCTTAAAGTTTCTTGCATGTGTTGTGGTTCGATATAGATCTTTACTGTGCTTAGAATGAATTTCTTCTATGACTTAGGATTTACGCTGCTTAAATGGATATTAGTTTTTCAAGAGTTTAATTTGTGCCTAGTTTATTATTTTTCATATGGTTTGAATTTTATTCTGTATATTTTAAGCCAAAACTTTATTATCCATATGCCCGGTCTCTGGATCTTTATGCATGTTCAGTTTACTACACTGTAGAACCATTAGGCTTACATTAGACGATGCTTTCATTTGCATCACCTAAGTATGCAATAATGCAATGACCTTTGACTTTACATTTTTGCTAGATGTCTTACGCTGGGGTGCAACTATACCTATCTACCGCTGCAGCTTTCTGCTAAACTGCATCGTACACCTGTCAGTGTGCTTCCTTGATGTCTAACTTGTTTGCCCTGATGGATTACCACCACACTTCAGTGAGTGATGATTTGTTTCCTACATACCCTACTTTCATGCCCTAATGTATGGGCATCGATTTGTTTATTTCACGGGGTGCTCTACAATTCAACACGGACTCTATTTATTTTAAAATTACATATAATTAGTAGTTGTATTTAGCCCAAAATATATCAATTACCGCAGACCATTATATCATTATTAAATGTGATGGTGTAATATTTTTTTTCTTATTTAGATTAACGTGGAAATTTCTACGCACTCTCGGCTAATGCGGTGCCTTTTTAACACTATTGTATTAATATATATATTTGGGACGGAGGGAGTAGTTCATATGAAAAATCAAATGAATAATTTATTCATATTTTAATTCTTAATTAGGAAATTATTATTTTATATTGACATGTACTCTTTTGGCTAATTTAGTCTGTTAGATCTTCATACAAATCCAATTGTTTCTATCTTTATTTTTTTCTATATACCGTAATAATATAGAATTTTTTTAGAATACGTAAACTCTAACCGACGACGGGTCGCGGCGAAGCGCTCGTGCGCGACCCACCGCCGCATGCAACCTTCGGCCGGTTAGGGTTCCATGTTTTCGGGGGAGGGAGGGCGCGGACCTAAAATGGGTGCCTGGCCTGGCGGCGGCGACAGTCGCCGGGTGGAGGGCCGGGTGGCGAGGGCGCCGGCAGCCGGGCGGTGGGGGAATTTTTTAGAATACGTAAAGTCTAAACAACGACGGGACGCACGGAAGCGCTCGCGCGCGACCCACTGCCGCATGCAGCCCCCGACTGGTTAGGGTTCTAGGTTCCCGGGGCGGTGGCCGGATTGGTGGCGGCGCCGGTCGCCGGGTGGAGGGTCAGGCGGCGAGGGCGCCGCCAGTCGGCCGGTGGGGGATCTCTGGTGGGAGGTGCCGGCGGTGGGGGTGGAGACAGAGGGAATACGTAAAGTCTAACTCAGCGGCGGCGACGGTGACGGTCGCCGAGTGGAGGACCGGGCGGTGGGGGATCTCTGGTGGGAGGTGCCGCCGGCGGGGGTGGAGACGGAGGTAAGGGAGACGACAATGATGGATTAGCGTGGTGGCGGCGGTAGGCGTGGGACGGAGGAGGCCGAATGGTTAGCTTGGCGGTTGTATTAATATAATAGATAGAAACACAGAGTTCTCGAGTTATTGATTTTTCTTCGTCTATTTATTAATCATATTCAGTTTTGACTCATTGGGTTGATGTGAACCGTTAGATCTTCATAAAATCCGACGGCATATATTTTTTCTCTTTTTTGATCAATAAAATAATATGGACCGTTAGATCTTCATAAAATCCAATGGCTTGTATTTTTTTCTTTTTATTTGGATTAATGAAATAATATGAACCGTTAGATCTTCATAAAATCTAACGGCGTATATTCTTCTCTTTTTTAGATTAACGTGGGAATTTCTTGGCCCTCTCGGCGAACGTGGTGGCTCCTTTTTAACACTATTGTATTAATATAATAGATCAATTATACGTGTCACAAACTAGGATATGCGTTGTCAAAAAGAAATTAAACCCTTTGAAATTTAAGTCCCATGCTTTAAATTCTGGCCCGCCCCATTTTCCGGATCTTGAACGCCTTCAGCTCCTCGAGGTATTCACCGGCTTTGGCAGAGGACGCCAGCAGCGAGAGGCTTTAAGAGGACGCGCACGCGCCTTAGCCAAGGTCGCCACCGCTCAGCCCCGGAGCCGAACAAGCATTTCGCAGCAGCCCTCGTCCTCTCCGAGAGTCGAGGCGGGCGTGCTGCTACTGCCCCTGCCCTCCTCTCCGGGAGTGGCGTGCTGCGAAGACGAAAAACGATTGACACGATCACGCGGCCGTGCAATCCCAATCCAGCGACTCTGCGCTGCCCACTACACGTATGATACACGTAAGGTTGTCTGTGCTGTATACCTCTACACTACCATCTAAAATAGAATATTTGAAACTCTAAATTTTTTCTCTCCTACTCATCGTGCTATATCTTCATTTTCTATACCAACCACCGCCACCACACGGATCCACCAGTAAATTCTTTTTTTTAATCTTTTCCTCTCTCCTCTCCCTCTCTCTTCTATCCCCCTGCGCCGTGCGGCCTCCCCTCGTCTTCTCCGCCTCCGCCGCCACCTTCCCCGTGCCGCTGCCCCCGCCCCCCGCGCCTCCCCCGCCCCTCCCCCTCCCCCTCCCCCGCGCGTCCCTCGCTGACGTCGCCCAGGGGCTCGAGTACGTCCACCACCACGCGAGTTCCGTCCACAGCCGCGTCTCCTCCTCCGTTGTGGTCGAGTCCGACCCGGGCCTCTGCACGTGGCTCACCCACTTCGGTGTGGCCGAATTCGCGGCCCCTGCCGACGCCCAGGAAGCCGGTGACTCCCCTTACTGGTCCCTGGCCCTCGCCGCGCTCCACATCGCGTGCGGCGAGCCCTGCTACCGCCGGACCCGGAGCTCTACGCCACCTTCGTCTCCTTCGCGCCGGCCTTCTCCTTTGTTGCCTCCATGGATGCGCTCGTGGAGGCGTTTCTGGAGGAGAAGGCGCGTGGCGGCGTGTTCGTGGATTGGGAGGAGGACGTGCACAAGCTCACCAGCCTGCTGCGCGCGCTGGTGGTGAAAGGGTGGGGCCACGCGACGTGGAGGGTGTACGAGGCGCCGAGGTCACGGATGGGGAGGCGGCTAGTCCCGGTGGGCGGGTCCGCGATGTGGGCTTTCGCGGCCGTCTCCAGGCGGGGACCCGCTCCACCTCCCCCGCCGCGGCAGCCACCGGCAGGTGGGGAGGAGATGCAGCGGGTGGAGAGGAGATGCGGCGGCAGGTGGGGAGGAGATGCGGCGGAAAGTGGGGAGGAATGGCGATGCCGTGGCAGGCGAGGAGGAGATGCGGCGGCGGGGAGGAACGGACGGAGGTGGGGCCCACGTTTACCGATCCCCCTCTCTCCCTTTTGATTTACAGTCAGTCGATTTACGGTTTACCGTGCGGGATCCCGGGCGCAGCTGCAGGCCACGAACTGGATCCCGCATGGCATGCACGCCCACGTGGCGCATACCGTGCGGGATCCTGGGCGCCGGTGCGAGCAGCCTACTGTAAGCTTTTAGCTCTCGGTTATTAGTCTGTTCCCTCTCCAAAGTCGGTTGTAGTTTTCAGCTTTTCTGTGTCTGAAACCCTGAACAAGTGAACAACACCTCGGAATAATAGAGGGCAGAATTTTTAGCACGTCGACGTGAACTCATGTACTCTCTCCATATATGATTTAGATAATATTTTAGACAAGATTTTAGCCAAACATTGAGAATATAAATCATGAATAACTTTTAATTCGTTGAGTTTGGAAATGTGAAAACCACGTGAATAGATTTGTCTTAAAAATATTTTTATAAAAATATATATATAGTATTTTTAATAAATATTTTTGTAAAAATAAGAAGTTAAAATTACGTTTTAAATACCTTGTTGTTGCCCTAAATGTCATCTAATAATAACACGGAGGCTCGTAGCTGCATGAGTACGAGACAACTAGACAAGCATGAAGCAACAAAATAAGTCTCATGTGCTGACTGTCCGAATACTAGTGAAACCTTATAGCTATAAAACATTCTCATGGGCTCTCCTTTTCTTTTCAGGCACAAGGACCTGGCACAAACAGAAGTTCCGTTCAACTACAGCCAAACAACATTACACCATGGTATCGAAGCTCTGAGTAGTAGCGGGCGACATGCCGTGTCTCTTCTTCCTTCCTTCCTCTCTCTTCAAAAATCTAAATCCACCGGAGTAAATCCAGCTTAATCTCCTCGATTTCTGCCAGATTCTGCTATCCACCTCCGATCCCTCCATTCCTTTCGTTCTTTTGTCCTGATTCTGTGCGTGAGTTCCACTCTGATTGATCTCTTCTGGAGATTATCCGCTCCGGCGACGACACCTGCCCTTCTGCTCCACCGCTCTTCTCGGCCACGCGCCGCCGCCCAGGTTTTCCTCGCCTGTGGCGGCCCTGTCTGGTGTTCCTTTGGCTTTTCACCATGCTTTATCAACTGCACCCGACCACCACTTTCACCTTTCTCACCCCCCTGCTACGCTTCCTACTGCCGCTCCCCGCCATGACTGACGACGACCCCAATGTTCTGGTCCCCTCGACCATGGAGCATGTGCCCCCTGATCCACCTCACCCTCCCGCTCCTCCTCATCCTCTTGGTTTGCCAATACCCACTCCACCAATCGTCTCCTCAACTCTCATCGCTGCTAATCCTCCTCCACCTCATCAAAGCACTGAGATTTCCCCATCACGTGATACCTATCCAGTCAACCATGACCTCATCAGATCGCTTGAAGCTCTCCAGGTTACGGCAGCACGTGCGGTTCCAAGCAGCAGTCGTGCCACTCCAGGCAGTAGCCGTGGCCCAGATCCTTTCAACCTCTTGTTGATGGTGGCAGATCCGATTGGTAGCACCGCTCCCATTTCAGAAGATGTGGCCAGATCTGACCTCACAAATCTTTGGAGAGGTAGAATTAGAAATATTGATGAGGTAACTACGAATCTTTTTCTTGCTGGGTTTGATTCTGAGGGAGACATGATGTCAATCATAAGAGGTCAGCCTTGGACTTTACGCAATCATAATCTGCTTGTTGAAATGTATGTGCCTGATAGAGATAGAGATGATTATGCTTTCCAATATTTGGATGCTCCTGTTAGACTGTATGGCATACCTAGACAACTCAGAACTGAAGATAGAGTCAGAGATATTATCCAACACATTGGTCATGCTTCAGACTGGCACGGATTGAACCCTAGGAGTTTTAATAATGATCCTTTCTACGTTCTGGTTAGAATTAACATCGATGTCACCAAGTCTGCAAAGCACAAAATATCCCATGCTGTTCCAAACATGGGTAATTTGATAATTTGGCTGCATTACGAAAAAGTCAAGAGAATATGTACTTATTGTGCTAGATACTTCCACAATGCTGAACAATGCCCAGAAAGACTCAGAAGGATCATGGTTGCTGGTAGGGGCCAGGATTTTGATCGTTATGGTAACTTGATGGCACAGTCAGGTCGAATCCCTATGCAACTAGTTGATAACCAAATCTCCTCATTTCAAGGTCTTTCTGCTCCACCTACTCAGGCACTCAACACACTCAGACAGGTGTTTGCTGGTGTGAGGATGGGCGTGAGTCAGGTTCAGAGCCCCAGAATTCTCAGAACTCCGGGTATCATCATCCCTGGTGGCAATCTCCCTCCAATCAGTGCTGCAGAACCTGCTCAACCTACTCGTGATGATCAGGATACCATGGTGCTGGATCAACAGCAGCCTAATAACACTCAGAGTTTTATCCCAACCATTGGCAATGTTACTCACACAGATACACAGGCTTCTCCACCAGCTACTCAGCATTTGCTTGGTACCCACCTTTCAAATACACTGGCTCTTATTACGACCTCTGAACATCTCATTCAACCAGTGCCTACTCAGCAGGCATCCACTCAACAATTGCGACTTAACATTCAGCAAATGCATGTTCAGGTTCAGGTTTCCTCTCAAGCTAAAACTGTTCCTGTCCCGCCTTCTGTTCCTCCACATCAATCACTGCCAATTACAGAAAGCCATTCTGGTGCTCAGTATCTCCAGCACCCACCATATGACAGGCGGTCCCTACTTCAACATCTGACAGAGGCCAAAGGTAAAGGGGTCATTGATGAAGGCACTTCATATACACCTTTGCCTTTCCCCAGCCCAGATACTGCTCATCCTCATGCTCTGGTCGCTCCTGTCAGTTCTACTCATGTTGCACTCAACTCCAATCTACTCCTCTCCCATCTTAGAGCGCAAACCATCCTTGCTGGATTGGGTCTCCATGCCACCCCTTCAATTCCTACTACTCCTGACTCTTTCATGGAGTTTCTCGGCCTCCAGCAAGCCCTCATCTCCCCCAGTCAACCGCCGTCGCACTCTCCCGTTCACCCGCCGCCCGGTTTCCCACTGCCTCTGCCCCTTCCTTCTTCCCCTCTCCCTTCCCATACTCACCACCATGTCCCTCCTGCCTCCCCCTGGGACGTCTCACGGCGTGTCTCCTCCGATCTCCCTCCACCAATCCCATCCCCCCGAGGCAGACTACCTCACTCCAACCTCAGTAGGCCTCCTCTGAGGCCCTCCCCTCCTCCTTCTCCGGCGCATTCTGTCACCGGAAATTGGGAGCCTCCCGCTGGCCCCCTCCAGATCAGAACCGACGATGTGGTGCCGCCGCCCTGGCAGCGCCGCAAAACTGAAGCTGGCGGACGGATCGATGTCCGCCCCCATCTCCCTCCTCCGGCGGTCGACCCGTTCCCTCATCGACGCCGTCGTGAGCGACTCGCAGCTGAAGAACGCGGGGAACCTCCTCAGCCGATCCTCTCAGAGCCACTTGGACGATCTGGAGGCGGCTTGGATGTCGGCTCTGCCATCTCCGGACATGGCTCCTGCGACAGATCAAGATCCCCTCACGTTCGACACCGAGCTCGTGCTCGGCCTAGTCGCTGGGACTCGGGGAGCCCCTCCGGTGCTGGAGATCTCGGCACCACTCCTGGGAGAATGCTTGCAGCTGGGCAACAAGATACAGGCGGAGGAATTCCTCAATTGTCCTCTCCGGACCTCCGGTGTTCTTCTCCTTGCCTCTGCCCTGGCGATCCTCTGGGAGAGGCGCTGGGCACCAGTGCGGCGCAGATGGCTTCGGTGCAGCCTCTACACTTTGCAGCGAGCGTCTACCTCCCACCTTCTGATCTCTCTGCTCAAGGGAATTCAGGTGCTGATAGCCATCAAGGCCAGCTTATTGCTGGCGTCTATGCTCCTCCCCGGCTTGGAAGGACTCTCCATCAGGCTCAGGCGCCGGCCGATATGGCGCCACCGGAGCCATGACGCACCTGGCTTGGAACTGCCGAGGCTCTGGCGGGAGCCTTCGCAGTTCAACAATGGTGCATCTCTCCCGCCTTCTCGCCTCAACTAGTGCCCAGGTATGTTTCATATCAGAAACTCGAAACTCAAGCATTTCTAGATCTTCCATTAAGAATCATTTTAATCTCAATGATGCTTTTGTTGTTCCCTCTCAAGGCCAATCAGGTGGCCTCTGGCTGATGTGGACTGATGAAGTTGAAGTCTCAATCTTTGATCATAGTCATCACTGCATCTTTGCTTTGTGTATAAATAAATCTAGTCATCAGAAATATGGTTTAGTATGTGTTTATGGTGACCCTCGTCATCGTTCCACTAATGTAATCTGGGATCATGTGCTCAACTTTGTCACCCTTCATGCTAATGTGCCTATGTTTTGTATGGGAGATCTTAATGAGCTTATGCATATTAATGAAAAAATAGGTCCCAACTGTGCTGATGTTACTCGTATTAGTTCTTTTTGTGCCTATGTTAAACAATGTGGTTTCATTGATCTTGGCTATAATGGTCCGGCCTACACTTGGACTAACAAAAGATTTACTTCTGTCCCTACTTATGAAAGACTTGATCGCTGTTTAGGAAATGCAGAATGGTGTATGGCGTTTCCCTCCACGACCATCTACCACCTTCCCATGATGTACAGTGACCACGCTCCTATTCTGGCGGTTCTAAAATCTCATCGTCCTCGGATTAATAAACCTTTTCGTTTTGAAAACTGGTGGCTAATGGAACAGGAATACCATGACATTGCTAAACAGAGTTGGCAGCGCTCTTCTAATCGTAATTTCTCACAAAAAACCAAGTTTCTTGCTGCAGATCTCAGGAAATGGAGGAAAAAGAAGCCAAAGAATAATGACCTTCTCACCCAAATTGAGAGTCAAATTCTTGATCAGCAATCCTTGCACCCTTCTCTCCAAAATCACACTTTAAAGCAGCATCTCCATGACAAGCACCACAATCTGATGGCCAAAGAAGAATCCTATCACATCCAACGGGTAAAGAAAACTTGGGCTCTTAAAGGTGACAGAAATACTTCCTTTTTCCACCATGCCATTCTCAAAAGGAACAGGAAAAATAAAATTTCCCACCTTCTCAACCCGGATGGCACCCACTCCACTACTCCTGATCAGCTAGCTGCCACCCTCACCAATTATTTTTCTCAAATCTTCTCCACCTGCAACCCCACAAACCTGTACTCTACTGTCCAAAGACATCCTAACACTTCACTAACATCCTACCTACAGATACACTCCAGGATAACAACAGTATTCAGGACGAGGAGCCAATCCACAACGATGACATGTTCAGGTATACTTATTCTGTTCCTGACCTTAATGAAATTCATGACATTATCAGGAATATGAGAAGCAATGCAGCACCAGGTCCGGATGGACTCAACGCAGCCTTTTACAAATATGCTTGGCATTGGGCAAAGGAAGATATCCATAATGTGGTAAAAGACTTCTATTCTCATGCTCAGCTGCCTATAGATATTAATCAAACTTTTATTGCTCTTATCCCTAAAAAGCTCAACCCTTCCATCCCTCAGGACTATAGACCTATTGGCTTATGTAATGTCATCTACAAAATAATAGCTAAATCTTTGGCTAACAGAATAAAAAATCTCCTACCCAATTATGTTAGCCAGGCTCAATCAGCTTTCATTGCTCATAGGCACATTTCGTCTAATATTATTATCACTCGAGATCATTCATTCCTTCAATCTTAAAAGCTGGAACACTAATGCTTTCATGCTTAAAATTGACTTAGCTAAAGCTTTTGATAGACTTGAATGGAGTTTTATCTCTCATGCCCTTCTCAAACTTGGTCTTAATGATGGTTTTATCAGCCTTATTCATGCTTGCATTTCTACTCCTACCTTAGCTGTTCTAGTCAATGATGAGCCTTCTAACTATCTTACCCCGCAAAGAGGTTTGAGACAAGGTTGTCCCCTCTCTCCTTACCTTTTTGTGATTGCTATCAACGAACTCTCTATTAGACTGCAGGATGCCCTCTCCAACAGCAGCCTCTCCGGAATCTCTATGGGTGAGGGCGGACCACCCATTCACTCGCTTTTATTTGCAGATGATCTCATACTTTGTGGTAAGGCCACCCTAGAAGAAGCTCAAACCATCAAGACAATACTCTATGACTTTTGTCAACAATCAGGTCAGACGCCCAACCATCAAAAATCTTCTATCTATTTCAGCAGGAACGTACCTAATCACATCAAAACCCAAATCAAAGGTATATTTCCTGTTCCTACTCTTCAACCCAATACCATGCACTTAGGCCATCCTTTGATCTTTAGCCACAGAGATAAGAACAAAGCTTACAATTTCATTTATAATAAATTTCTTGCTAAATTTGGTACTCTTAAGGCTAACAAACTTAATCATGCTGGCAGGTTACAATATATTAAATCGGTGTTAGCCTCAATTCCCATCTACTATATGTCTACCATTCTTTTTTCCAAAACCTTCATTCACAAAATTAACACTATTCTTAGAAGGTTTTGGTGGACAGGGCATCAAGAAGAACAGGAAACCTGGGATGACATCTGCAAATCTGTTGACCAAGGGGGCCTCGGAATCAGAGATATGGAATTGGTTAATAAAAGCCTTCTTATTCATTCTGCATGGAATATTGCAACCAATAACAACCCTTTTCTCACTGCTGTTCTTAAAGCTAAATATTTCCCTCATCATTCTTTTTGGACAGCCCCCGCTACCGGATCGCGATCTGTATATTGGTCTTCTATTTTGCAGGTTAAGCACCATCTTCATTCCAACACCACTCTGCAGATCCATGCTGGCAACTCCTCTGTTTTGTCCTCCCCTTGGACTGAAATTTGGCCTAGTATACATGATCATCTCCTTCCGGTCACTAACTCGCCCTTGCCGGCTACTGTGGCAGATCTTTGGCTGCAGGGAACTAAGGAATGGGATCATCACTTGCTTTCCACCACCTTCTCCACTTCGGCAGTGCAATCCATTCTATCCACACCAGTAGTTAACTCTGATCAAGATGACATCCTCAGGTGGACCCCTGCTTCCAGCGGGCTCTGCACTTCCAAAGCTGCCTATACCTATCTAGCTGGATGTCATCATTACAATCTCCCTCTGCAAGGATCCCGGAGCATTAATCAAGAGGCCAATACCATTCTACAAAAGGTATGGAAAGGTAAATCTATCCCTCCCTTCCTCAAAACCTTTGCCTGGCGCCTGACTAGACGAGCCCTTGCAACTGGGGAGAGGGTTGCAAGATACTCTTCTCACATAGATAAGCACTGTTCTTATTGTGGCGCTGTTGAAAATGATGTTCATCTTTTCTTCCTTTGTAATTTACCTCGGCAAGTTTGGGCCTCTTCCAGCCCACCCATCCCCACTCATTTGATTAGTTCAGAGGAAGATGGAGTTCAATTATCTCTCCCAGCTCTCATAACTGCCAATCCTTCTGAAGCCATGCTTTGTAAATTTTTATTCATTATGTGGTATATTTGGAAAGCTCGTAATGACAATCGCTTCCAAAGAAAATCTTGGACTTCCTTTCAGGTTCACAAGGCAGCAGCAGCCCACTCACAAACTCATCTCTCTACTTTGGATGAGAACAGACATCCTGGAGTCCCTCAAGATCTTCACCCCGACAACACACCCCAGCCGCCCATGGTTGACAGATTTCTAGTGCAAGTTCCATCTTCTTTGCAGGGTTTTAGGTGCTACTCTGATGCCCCCACCCTTCCGGATCTGCAGAAAAATTTCCCAAGAGATGCGGGCATTGGTATTTTCATTGTTAATTCTGACATTTACCCCCCTTTAAGTATGTTCATCAAGGCTGCAATGCAGAATTCCTCCTCGGTTCTAATGGCTGAATCAGCGGCTCTAGCTCTGGCAGCCTCCTTGTTACACCAGATGCAGATTAACAATGGTCATCTTTTCTCTGATAACCCCCTGGTTAACTTCATCAATGGCCTCGATCTCTCCGACCCCCCGGACTGGAGAATCAAGCCATACACTCAAATTGCTAGCTTGACTTTGACAGGTACAAGAAGCAAGATTCATCGAATCAGAAGAAATCAAAATCAACTGGCTGATTTACTGGCAAGGCAAGGTCTTGCTATTTTACACTCAAATCAGCTTTCCTTTTCAAGATCATGTACCAATCCAAGTCATGTTCTTGGGTGCCCACTTTTGAGTGCACTCCAACTTGTAACCATTAACTCTGTAATGGTTCTAACAGCCTTGTGCTGTTAATTTACGAATGATATGGTTCTTGTCAAAAAAAAAACATTACACAGAGCATAGACCATCTGAACACAGCTCTCATACTGACTGGATGCAGACAGGCACACCTAAATCACAGAAAAGAACTTCAACTACAAACTTCTTAAGTCCCTGAAACATAGCACAAACTGCAAACGAGTCCAGTCCTCTTCAGCAAATTCAGACTCGTTTGAATTCGCAACATGGAGACAGAAACAACAAAATTTAATATCAGCGGTGGTGGTGGTTAATTACAGGCGGAAGAGTGCAGCACACATCTACTTGCAACACACTGGCTGACTGGCACGTGCACACGAGCTCACCGGTTCACTCCCACAACGAGCTGCCATACACCTCGCCGCCGTAGCAGGGCTCAAACGAGAAGCCGCCCTCCCCCTCCTCCCAATCCATGGCCATGATCATGCCGTCCATGTACCAGTCCCCCATGCACCCGCCGGTGAACGGGCCCATGGCGTCGTGGTCCGCCGTCTCCGCCCACTCCAGGGTGTCGCCGCCGTCGCCAAGGAAGACGGCGTACGGCGCCGGGGACCTCGGCTGCGGGCTCCCGTACTCCTCGAAGTCGGGTAGGATGCCGTCGAGGCCGCAGCAATCCTCGCAGTCCTGGTGCGTGTGGATGGCGCAGTCCAGCCCTTGGCTGTCGTCGATCCAGCAGTCACCGTCGACGTCGTCGGCCGCGAAGCCGAGCTGCTGGCCGCCGGAGCCCTCGCCGGCGAGGGACGCGTCCAGGAGCTCGACGAGCAGGTCGCCGTCGATCTCCGGCACCTCCATGACGCCGTCTTCTTTCTGCCGCGGCTCGATGCTATTGCTATCCATGTACCTGTATATGGATCAAAACCGTAGCCGAGTTCTAGCTGCTCGACCTTTTTACAGGTGCAGGAGTGGGGGCGAGTAGGAGAACAATGCAATGATCATGGCAGGGTGCGGGATTGATGCAGCGGGGGCAGGTCGTGTTTTATAGCCTGAGGTGGGAGGGGGACGTGCCAGCTCAGGAGCAGGAGCTGTGGCTGTGGGTGAGCTGAGTCGCGGCCACGAGCATGAGGGCCGGGTGCCCGGCCGGCCGGCCGGTCTCGTACCAACGCGGCATGTGGACCGGACGCCACTTAAGAGCGGCATTGATGCCCGATCCGATCAGGGATTGCTTTTGCTGGGAGTAAGCGTGGATCATCAAGGGGCAAATGGCCAAATCGTTGAGACGTTCAAACCAAGTTTCTGTAGCTGGAGTTGATTAAGAGCAGCAATAATAATGGCCGTCAGCTTTGTGGTCTGTACGAGATTCTGCATCGTCCAGGTACAGACAGGGGGCTGTAACGTGACTAGCAGCTCCAATGGTCGGCCTGTTTGCCATGAATGCGGGATGCGGCGAGTGAGCTGGGTTCAGCCGCCCAGGACGTAGTTAGAGGGTTCAGTTTCAGTCCTTATCCATTGCACCACGACAATGCAGCTAAGCATATCCTAAATGAGAGGTCTGAAAATATGAAAAGCGTTTGGTTAACTCTATGGACGGGTAATAAGTGTGATCCATCATGTGTTTGTTGACGAATGGATCCGCATTAGATGCAATACATTCATTGAGTCTCCACAAGCAGAAAAAAAAAAGCTAATTTAGAACGCAATCACGAGGAAATGAGAAAGTATTTTCGCATTTGATTGCACACACTAGATCTAACCATGCAACCAACAAACATTCTTCTCCATAATGGAGTATTGAATATATCCATCGGTACAAAGATCAAACACACCTTATAATATGTTTATAGAATTGCTCGTGGGATGAAACAGGAGGCAAGCAAGAGCGGTGAAAATTGAAAAGTGCAAGATGAACCCAGCTGGGCCGTGTTTCTTTCCCTCTACAAATATATTTTTAAAGAGAATCTTATATGCATGGAGTATTAAATTAAGTCTATTTGTAAAACTTTTTTAGGGACGAGTATAATTTGCATGATGAATCTAATGAGCCTAATTAGTCCATGATTTACTACAGTAATGCTACAGTAACTATCCTCTAATCGTGCGGTCAAAGGCCTCATTAGATTTGTCTCGTGAATTAATCCGGGATTGTGAAGATGGTTTTGTAAACTGATTTTATTTAATACCCTTAATTATTGGTCAAACGGGGTGAAAAAAAATTTCCACAACAAAGAAACACGGCACTGGTAGGAGTAGATCTGAGCACAGCGACTGTCCTGCGTTTCCGCTGGCGCCAATCCTAGGTGTGTTTACTTACCTGAAGTTCATCACATCGACGTCACATCAAAACATTAAATATAGTAAATAACGCATGTAAAAACTAATCGTATAGTTTTGATGTACACGATGAGACAAATCTTTTGAGCCTAGTTAGATTATGGTAGGACAATGTTTACCACAAACAAACGAAAAATGCTACAATACGCTACATTATTCGATGTGACTTTTTCGCCAAACTTTTCGCGGATCTAAACACACCCCTAGTGTTCACTGTGCTGGCACGTACTCCTACGCTGCTAGGCCCCAGCTAAGCAGGTGCCACGCCAGCAGTCAAAGGATCCCCTTCCAGAAGAGCAATTAAACGAGAGGAGTAAAGGTTGCACATGTGAACGCTTGGCCCTTGTTCACGTCCCAGACAGCCAAACTTTAGAGTTTGGTAATAAATACATACCGTAACATTTCGTTTGTATTTATGAATAATTGTCCAAACATTGTTAATTAGTCTTAAAATGTTCGTGTCGCAAAATATAATAAAACTGTATAATTAGTTTTTGATTCCATCTATATTTAATACTCCATGCATGTATCGATACGTTGATGTGATAAAAAATTTTTTATAGTGAAATTTAGAGGTAAAATTTGGAAATTAAACAATGCCTTACCTTTACGTCCCAGCAGCACTGCAGAGTGCGGAGACGCAGCAGTGGGGTGGTCTGGTCTCGGTTTGGAGTTTGGATCATGGTGATGGACACCGGTGTACGTCAATGCCGGACTCGGCTCCAGCCAGCGATTGTTACCGGGAATCATATCGGCCGGCGATCTGTTGGCTCAGCGTGGAGAATTCTTCCGTTTTTTCCGGTGGTGCACATGGTCTGCGTGGCTGGGGGCACAGGCGTTTTGCCTTGGTGGGACTGGTTCTTCATTCGATTTCGCTCACCCGGGGCGGTGGTCCGGCAGAGACAGCATGGGGGATGGGGCGGGGCGGGGCCGGCGGGCACCAAACTGATAGATACGGTAAGACAAGTCCCGGTGCAAGTTTTAATGAGTTTCATGCACGTTAAATAGAGTGTCAAATTAGTATTTTAGATGATGTGGCAAAGAGTTAACGAGGAGAGAGATGAAATAGGTTTCATCTAGATGAAACTATGTATACACAGTTTCTAACAAGTCTGTGTCTTGCATGCATTGCCTATGAAACATTAAAATGAAACAATGCATTGTATGAACCATTTTATCTATAAATTAATTGTCTACTTGCTTATGTGGTATTTTTGAAAACACAAAAATGAAATCCCACTGAAATAGCCTAAAAGAACATGAAATCGGCCTGGTAAACAAAGTAAAGGTATAAAGAATTATAAAAGACAAAACGGTCATAAATCATAGGAGCATGAGGCTGCAAATATTGGAATTGTAGAATTGCACACTCTACGACTAATCGTAATCTTCCAATCTTCTAATCAACAAAGTCAAGTCATGGTCATGGAGTGCGGCGAACTGATCCTAAATCAGCTGGTAATATTTTTTTTATTTATTTGTCTATTCAGGTTCCAGTATTTGATTCGGCATGTATGTTCGTATTTTTAATTTTAGAATTTGACTTGCACTATTTCTAGTATCTATCGATAACAAGCGCCTATGGTGATCAGATTTTCTAAATTTATTTCAGAATTTAACCGGTCTAATCTTTCGGGCGTACTCATACGAGTAGAGTTTGTACTCACACGAATGAGCGTGGGTACGTGTGTAAGCATGATATTTCACAAAAGAAAAAAGTCATGGTGCTATGAGTTTTCTTCATACTACAGTGGCAATATCGATGGTGATGAGAAGACAACCTTGATAGATTTATCACAATTATATATATTTTGGTGGGGTATTTCTACAAATGCTAGACGCCTAGACGGCTTACCAGCGACCGGGCACTGAAGACGTTGGCCGTGTCAACATAACACGACGCAATTCACTAATTTGCCTCACGACAGGGCGAAAATGTTTAAATAAACTGCTGACTCAAAAGTACACCACCAGGCACTATAGTTGCCCCAACGTGATCCTTTGCTTGCTACCTACATTTTGAACACAAACTATTCCTGACTTAATCCAGGCCATTTTGGAAAGGACTTCGCGTTCTCCTTGAGTTTCTAAAAGTATCTCTAGCAGACCCTCTAATAAATTCTTTCTCAAATTAAAAGAGTCAAACAAAAAATTGCGCTTCAGTAGGGTTTCTATTTATCCATTTATTTCTACGAGACCTCTAAATTTATCCTCCATTCCTAAGTCTCTAAGAAGACATATATTCATAAGAGTTATTAATAGAATTAGAACAAGTTTTGATACCCTAAAAATAAAGGCAGCCCATTTACTATTTGGAGTATGATTTAAAGACTTTCTGGAGTTGCTCTAACGGACTCATATAATTGAGGGTGTAAATTGAGTTTAGATGAAGTCTCTTACTCTCTTGACGTTCTCTGTGGCCTCAAAGGATAATAAGTCGGAATAGCGATATTGGATAATCAGTCGGAATAGCAATATTGGTAAATGAAAAGAAAAAAAAATACACGCCGGGGTGTCTAGCCAACGCCCCACAGCAGCAGCGCCGCGGCGGCCATGTATGCAGGACAGCAGGTGACGTAGCTGCACTGCCAAAACTGCAATTGGCCGTCGCGACATGATGTGGTGGTGGGTGCCG
This sequence comes from Echinochloa phyllopogon, assembly GCA_033239725.1. NCBI lineage: Eukaryota > Viridiplantae > Streptophyta > Magnoliopsida > Poales > Poaceae > Echinochloa > Echinochloa phyllopogon. Next base: position 51,349,564 of record BTCW01000014.1, read on the forward strand.
CCACAACGGCGAATCACCGAGTCGGTCTAGGGTCACAGTTCCACAGGGTTTGCTCGATCAAGATCCAACATGGTATCAATCCATGACAGAACTGCAGCAACTTTGTCCTAGCTGTGCAACTATGGGCCGATTCAACAAGGGACAGATAACTGGACGCTAGAGATCCATTGGGGCGAGTAACAGGGCTGTGTTTATTACTTCCAACCTGTCATCACATCGACGTCACATCAAAATATTAAATATAGTAAATGACGTATGTATGGAGCATTAAATATAGATAAATAAAAAAACTAATTGTATAGTTTTAATATTTTGTAAAAAAACTAGACAAATATTTTGAGTCTAGTTAGGTCATAATAGGACAACAATTATAGTAAACAAACGAAAAGTGCTACAGTAAACTACAATGTTCGATGTGACTTTTTTCATCACCTTTTCACGGATCTAAACCCATCCTAGGACTACATAATTTATTGACATACACGCTAGCTCGGAAATGCCAAGGGGCCAGAGCACTCACAGCAGAACAGGCTCCCAACGTGGTAGACCCTTCCACAGACGGAGCAGGGCCCTAGAAAATAGTGCCATATCAAATCTCTCCCGTAGAGCGTTAAATGCAAGTAAATAAAAAAACTAATTGCATAGTTTTGATGTACACGATGAGACAAATCTTTTGAGCCTAATTAGATCTGATAGGACAATGTTTACCACAAACAAACGAAAAGTGCTACAGTGTTACGATGTGACTTTTCTATCAACTTTTCACTCCCTCTTTTCAGAAACTAAACACCCCCATAGCAAACAAGCAGCATGATGGGTGTGTTTAGTTCCAAAATTTCTCTCCAAATTTCACTATTCATCTATCACATCAAATCTCTCTCCCCATAGATGAAACACTAAACGTGTGTAAATAAAAAAACTAATTACATAGTTTTGATGTACACGACCAGACGAATCTCTTAAACGGTCATGGTAGGATAATATTTACCACAAACAAATAAAAAGTGCTACGGTACCCTACAGTGTTCGATGTAACTTTTTACCAGCTTTTCGCGGGAACTAAACACACCAGACACCAGATATATGAAACCATACTCAGTTTCATTTCTTAGCTAAAACGTAGACAAGCAGAAGTCAAGAGAAAACACGCAAGGTTTAACTCACTTGATTCAAAGTTTCATTTCTGAGCAAAAAAGTAGACAAGCAGAAACGGGTGCTTCAGAAATGCAAGCACAGCTTCAACGGTTGTAAAACTTCCACACGAGTTCAATTTTTTTTTGTGCTCCATCCCATGCCGAAAACAACTTGGATTCTCATGCGATGTTTTTTTTTACAAAACGTATTTGGATAAATGTCCTCGGTTAGATTTTACCGGACTTCTTCGGATTAGGTTCTTTAGTTAGGGTTTTACCAGGCCTCTTTGGGTAGCTCTACTCTTCAGCCTTCTCAAATTTCTGCAGTGGAAGAGATCTACCACGCCCCAATGTAAAGCCCCTTGTTCCATCTGGCATTCTCGGTCCAGGAATAGGCTTGTTTAATGACTCAGAACCAGAACTTCCTGATATGCAAATATTAAAATAAATTAAATCGTGTTGATCCCACACTGGCAGAGTTACACACATACAATTTGAATATGATGAGAATGGATATGAACTATGGAAATGTCAAGCAGTTTTGGGAGATGAAAGGAGATGTAGATGTAACACAACTGTTTTTAGGATAACCATGCTAAAATATTATACGGGCCTATATAATCCCAGGACACTACTCTAGACAAGGAAAAAAACTGTAGTTATAATTTTATAGACAAAGAAATCATCACAATATGTAAATTTCGCCGTTCTATAGGAAGAAGTTGCCAACTACCCTCCCCATGAATGAACATGAGAATTAACTGAAGTATTGCATATAAATGGCAGTCGCACAGATATGAGAATGCACTTCATGACATGTAAAAGGAACAAGTTTTTAAAAAAAAAACAAAAGAAACTCATTGTATCGCTACAAATAAAATAGCATCCACATATTCAATACAACATGTATAAGAGTATAAATACCTTGTTTGTTTATATTTTGCTGAATCTGACCTTGACCTTTGTACCGGCCTTTCCGCCCTCCTTTAGTATATGGCTTTTCGTGTTGGTTCTCAGTCTACATATATACAACCAACAGGCTATTAAGTAAAACTAGGGTAATGATGTCAGCATTTAGATGCAAATGCAGATAGTCATAACATCTCAACAAGGAATGCTCTACTTGTAGGAAATAAATGTAGATGGAATTTACAGTCCCAACTCCCAGCACATGTATAATTAAAGAACAAAGGCCCAAATTATCAGCAAGAAAGTGCAAACAGTAAGTGATGCGCTACACAAGCTAATCTACATTTCCAACCAGATGATTGGATAGAGCCAGCAGAAAAATGGACTTAGGTGTATGGAAAATTGCAAACCTCAATGGTGAAATCAGAGTTTAGGTTTTCCTTGTCCTTTGTGCTCTCCACTGAATCAGTGACACTGTTCTTTTCTGAGCATGTTTGCTGGTCTTCTTTTGAATGCTGATTCTGGCTGTTCTTTTTGGAAACTGTGTCCTGATTTTCTTTTGAAGATTTGCTATGTTTTCCTGATCCTTTAGACAGAAGCCTGACTTTCATCCCAGTTCTCCAGTTTCTCTCGTCACTTAAGGTAGCGACCTAATATTACCAGAACACATAAACCAATAAAAGTCGGTTATTCTAGACTTGCAGCTAAGGATACTTTACTAAATCTATCGGTAGATAAGATCAGCAACTCACAGCCTTCTCAGCAGCCTCCACTGTTTCATACTCAACAAGGGCATGGACCTGTGCAAATCTGCTTCGTTAGCGAATTGTTCAATGGAAAGGATACAGCAACATGATCTAACAGGGAAAAAAACTGAAATCTAGGGATCATATTTTTGTTATAAAAAATATCTTGCACTGAATGGCTGTTTGCACCCAGTGGTAATTGGGAAATATAGGTTAGCAAATGACCATGCTTAAAACCTATCAATGAGTAGGAAGCATAATTAACATAGTTTCCAATAAAAACATTAGCAACTCTGATGTTGAGATTATACCTTACTGCTTGAAATGAAGCCAGGCTTCTTAGCAGTTGAAGATTCTTTCACTGATTCTGGATCATTAATTGTTATGTTCACAACTCTGAGATGTAAAATAGAAAATTAGTGTAAGAAATTCGTAATATTATAAAATCAATCGATAACATTTAATAAAAAAGCAGAGACAGCTACAAATGTCCAGAAAACATACTTGCCAACTGTACCAAATTTTTCGTGTATACTCTCCATGGTGAAATCTGGAGGTAGATTTTCCACCAGAACTGTGCTTTTCTGCAAATACAATATGGATACAACTCCGATAATCTAATATAATACATTCCAACAAGGAGGGAATAGGTTATTCACCTTTGGATCTTTCAATTCATTCTGTGGCAACGGATGTAACCTCCTGACCCTTTTCCCATCTGAACTTACAACCTAAAAGAGAATAAGAAAACAATGTGTCTCAACTATTAAAACCATGACGGCAATTGTACATGCATTACCGACAAACACAAAAAATTCCTAACTGTCAGGACAGAATGAAAAGCAAAATATTTACCAGCTTTGGTGATGTTCTGAGTGCAGCAGCAATTACTGAGAGGTCCCGAGCGAGTTTCTTCATCCTTCTAAATGATGCAATAGTCTCAACCGGAACTATTATTAAAAAAACATTTTGCCATTAGAAGAGAGATCACATTTGCAATACATATTGCATATAGAACATCATGTGGCAGCATGCATCAATGTGTATTCATTCAATATAAAAATAGAGCACTAAAAATATATAAACAGTGATTAACTGATTAAATTCTCATGCTTCTGATTTAAGGGCAAACAGCTGCAAGAGCGCAATGGAAGAGCACCAATATCTAATAGATTTTTGTACAAAATAAAGATTTTCATGCACCAACCTCAAATGCACAAAGACAAGAATAAAAACCATAATGTATAGACAAAAGAAAAAAAAAGTGTCTAGACAAAACTTTGGTGCCATTCAGGGACAACTCTTTGGTGCCATTCTGCTCGGTGAAAGAAAAAACTCCATACAGATTAATATTACAAGGACAAATTCAGTTAGGTCCTCAGCATTGCAAGGACCCTCATTTTGAATGTTTGCTTTCGATATTAAGTGCCTCGTGCGAAATTTGGAACTCAGCTAAATAAAGTTAATACGCTATGCAAATATATGTGAATTGAACATAGTGCCCTGAAATTAGTATAGTCATCATAAATTTTGCATCCATAGGCAATCAATGAATAGCAGTTCGTCTAACAGTATATCTTGAAACACACAGCATAGTTTTTCATCAAATATGATGGGATAAGGGACAACTCAGATGAGTAAGGGAGAAATCATTTTCCGAGGGTATCAACCAGACTCAGCTACCATGGCAGGGAACCAGGCAACATTCGTCAATTATAGGATCAGATTTACATATCCTCATGGTCCCACAATCAAGACAACAATGTCTAGAAAACACGAAAAATCTCAAAGGGCTAGAAATAATTATCAAGCACAATACGATGCTGAAGATTGCACAATCCATAGTTTTCTTCAATGAAATGGAGTGAATCAGACACCAACAAATTTGGTATTCACAGAGACCCAGACAAGCTTCTCGGCACAACTTAAAGAAAGCTGCACCAGGAGTACCAATGCAAGGGTCTCCTCATAAGTACCTGTCACATTTCATCATTTTCATCTCCATTCGACATGTACGATCAGCAGGGCAAATTAAACCAGTGGCAAATTAAATCCAGAAAAAAAACAGAGGAACCAGAGTTGCACCGTGCTTAATAAAGAAAAACCTGATATCTTAATCCAAGCATCTTAGTGCAAAATGCTTGTGATGTAGTAAAAAATAAAACACATCCTCAACATTAAAAAGATCCTGCCACTCCATTGTAGCTACAATCTGTGTCACACCTTACACAGCTAGTTAACTAGAATATCTAAACAAGTCAGCATCGCATCATCGGTGTTTATGCTATGTGTAAACTAAGGCAAGGATACACAACTTACCAAAGCCATTCTTATTCTTCTTCACACATTTCAACATGAACTCGTCAGTTGGAAGATTCTCATCGCTGAAATAGTATTCCACCTGCAAGTTCGAAGCAATTAAATTTTCATTATGCACATTCATCAAATAACCCCTTTGCGGTTATTGAACTGAATGTTGGTTACTTTTGATTGTTAAGTTTGAATCCGCCATATTCGAACTGAAATGCAGAAACGTCGCAGAAGAGAATAGAAACTACAGAGGGAAGGTCGAATGAGAGGCGGACCTGCTTCACGATCCGGTCACGGAGCTCGTCGGTGAGTACAACGCCACTGGTGCCAGCCTCGGTGACCCGCGAAGAGGTGGCGTTGACGGTGTCGGACTCGGGCGCGACGGGTGGGGCGTCCTCCGCCTCGTCCGTCGGCAAAGGCGGAGGCTGCAGCTCGTCGGACACGGTAAGGGGATCCGGCACGACGGCGTCGAGAGGCGGAGCCTGGCCGTCGATACCGGGGGGTAGGACGTCCTCCACCTCGAGAGGCGGCGGCAGAGGGAGCTCGTCGGCGACCGCAAGGGGCTCGCGCGCGACGGCGTCGAGGGGTGGAGCCTGGCCGTCCATTCCGGAAGGGGAGATCAGGGGCCGAGGCGCAGCCTCACCCGGTCGCCACCGCCGCCACAGCCGGTCGTCGGTCGGCTGGCGGAGGCGTGCGGCCGCGGGCTCGAGGCGGTTCGGATGGCGATCTGGGCTAAATATAACCCCGCTGGGAGAGGCTCAAGGGTTTATCGGCGGCGGAACGGCCCACTGGGCTGTAGACTTGCGTCGGTATGCGTCGTGGGCTTCCTGGACCGTGTGTGTGACGACCAAACCACATGCACGCGCTTTCATGAAGTTTGGACTGTTTCGCGTGGATGGGCTCTGAGAATGTCTTAAAACTCGGCCAACCCCAGCAGCGTCCTCTCCGTGGACAGAGACAACGGAGAGAGAGGAGGCGCACTCGATAGCCGGAAGCAGAGCAGTGCAACGGCGTCCACACACTCCAAGACTCCAGAGCAGCACGCCACACGGAGCCCAGTTCCGTTCCCTCATCCAGAGATTGCCGGACGAATGACGTGGACAATCATTTGGCCCCGACCCACCGGCAAACGGTGAAACGGCGACCGTCTTCACCGACTTTCTCCTTTCACTTATCCGGGGCTACTTTGACTTGCCAGGCTAATGCACACATGGGCTGTGCATCGCCCCCTCCCCGCGCGGCTCGGGTGGCTAACCTTAGTCGTCGCCACCGCCTTCCTCCCTCCCCTCCGTCCACCTTGCCGTCGGAGAACATCACCGGAAGTCAGGTGGTCCCTGGGATGACGGTGACGGGTGGTTCTCCGACGACGGCGCGTGGATCTAGCGGCGGCGTCGTTCATGGCGCGTGGCCGGCGGCGGCGGCGGCGCCGTGGCGGGCGCGCGGGGGACAGTGGCCGGGCGTGCGGGCGGGGACGGTCGGACGTGCGGCGGCGCGGGGGGCGCTGGCGCGGCGCGCCCGTCGCTGCGGCTCTGGCCCATCTCCGGTTGGGTGCCTCCAGGGCGGCCGGATATGGGGTTTCGACCCCTAGGTTTGCGCCCCGGGCCCGCGCGGTGCTGACCATGGAGGCGGGAGACTGTGCCATATGGAACCTAGCGGCGAACTTCGGTGGCTGTGATGGTGGGCGGTGGATGGAAGCGGGTGGGATCGGTTCAGCTACTCTCGGCTCATCGGGCGGAGGTCCTCAAGCGTAAGCTTCGATCCGTGGGGTCGGATCGGGCAACGGCGTTTGCTCTTCCCTCTTGATGGCGCTGTCTGTAGGGTCTCGTTCGACGGCGGTTCGTGGACACTCTCCGTGGTGAAAACCAAACGTTGGCGCATTTGCCTTCCTGAAGGCGTTCTTTGGAGTTTTTTCTGTAGCCGTTGGTGGTGGAGTCGTAGGCTCCGCGGAAAGTCGAGTCCAGTCGATGTTGTAATGGTCACATGGCCATTTAGTTTGTTCGTCACGAGTAGTCTCTGGCTATCTCTGGCGCGTGGCCTAGAGAGTCTCGTTACGGGTTTGTTGGATGCTCCTCTTCTAGCGGTGTGTGCTTTATTGTAAAGTGATAATCTCAGTATTTCCTTATACTTTATCTACAAATCTGGCTTCGGCCTTTGGGGAATGCACACATGGGCTGGTTGCTGTCTCAAGCCAGTCTCAATGGGGTTTCATGAAGAGTTTTATGATATTAAATATTCTGATGTGACATAGAAAAGAGAATGAAGTGTTTCGTCAACATAAAACTCATTTGATACAGTTATCTAGTTTCTTATCCAGTAATCATACAATAAAACCGGGCACTGAGACTGAGCTCACGAAGCCACGGTAATTCCATTATCGATCGGCGAACCCTTACCCTGAGTAACAAACATTTGAGCCCACGTTGTATATACATCGGTAAGAGAATCCAGCAAAAGAATCTCCGCACGAGTCTTATTCTATTTTTTGAACAGCTAATTAGCTAGAAGCATTAAGGTCCATAAAAAAGGTTAATGTGCTACAATATTTTTTGGGTTAAAGATGTGGTATGCATTTTTTTATATACTAATCACTACAGCACAGCTGCCTTACAAGGCGTTTTCTTAGAGGCATAATTAACAAACGCCTCTTTTTTCCTCGTATGTAGGCGTTTTCAGCGAAACGCCTGCAAAACTACTCATTATGAGGCGTTTTTCGTAAAACGCCGCTTACATAGAGGCGTTTTTTTTCTAGAAATGACTAAATAAATGGAAGGCATCACAATGAAAACACCTCCAAAAATCGGTACATATGCAAATAGGTACCCGTGATGTTTGATAATATCCAGGTAGTCCTTCCACTTCCCGTTGATCCCCACTTCGCTCCCCCATCGCCCAGTGGCCAGAGAAAAAAAAAACGCCCCAATTCGGCCCTGCCCCTGCTTGTTTCTCCTCCATCCTCGCTGCGACACCGCCGAACACCTTCCCCCGGAAACGCTCCCTCCTCGTTGCAGAGATCCATCACAGACCATGTTCCCCAGTGCGCGGATCTTCTCCGCTTGATCGATGTGAGCGCAGAGACCCTCCGCCCAGCGGCGGCCAAGCTACCGGGTGCTGCGGTGCAAGGATGGGCTTCCGATCTGCTAGCACACCGCCGCCACGTGGAGCGGAGCTCGGCGGTGAGCGTGCACGAGTGCCCCGATGTGCAGCACGGCGCAGCAGCAGGCCTGGATGGCGAGGGGCTCCATCACGGTGAGGTAATCCCCTCCATGCGGTTCCTCCCCCATTTTCACAACGCCTCCTCTCCCACCTCGTCGCAAAATCCTCCCGAAACCCTAGGTACCCTGCATCCCCTCCGGATCAAACCCTAAATCCTCCACACCCACCTCTGTAGCCTTCACATGTGAGTCGATTTGGGGCTGCCTTGCGATTTGCGGTCGCTTCCTGTGTCGATTTCCATGCATGCTAGTTATCGGTGCATCTAATTTTTCTGCTTCACATTTTAACTAAGGGCTTCATGTGCTTGATATCTGTGGGTATCAATTATAAGTGTATTTCTTATAGATCCAAGCTATTGTAGATGAGTTCTGCCAGGTCACCTGATGTTATATTCAAACAATACCTATCTTATGAGAGTAAATCAATCTCTAATGCTTGTTCAGTTATTATTTGGAGTGCACAATATTCAGTTATTAATTGTATTCTGATGAAATTCGAGTTTAGTGTTCAGATTAACTATCTATCAGTTATTAATTTCTTTGTAATTGATAATTCTGAACAGGAAAGCTCAATCCCTCCCAGTGAGTTCACAATTTCACACAGTGGCCTCAGTTGTGATTGTATTTAGATTTTAGAGTGGCTGAGCCATTTTGTGATCGTGATTAGAATGATTTTTTTAACAGCTGTTAGGTTCTCCGTGCATCTGGTTGTTTTCCTTCAAAATTTAAACTGACTAGGGAAATTTTGTGTGCCTAACATTGAATTCATTGCGGATTCCTGATTCCTTTAGGTTGCCTGATGTTACATTAAAGCAATACCTATCTTGTGAGTGTTAGATACTCTCTGATGCTTGTTTAGATGACCTTACCTTTTACTTGATTGCGAGGAGACAAATATTTATAGGACTATGAAGTAGTCATCTCAATCAAATTTATTCCTTGGCCGTTATGTTTCATCAGAAAATACATCACATTATTTCTACCTTTGTGTTTACATGCCTATAAGGTCTGGCATGGTCAAGTACAACCTTGGCCTTTCTCCACTCTTATTGTTAATTTTCTTGGAAATTTTATCCCAATCCTCTGCAGCTATACTGAGGTTCTCTATATCTACAACAGTGGATGTTAAACTAGTCATTAGTGAAATATTAAAGTAACTTACTGATTTGGTTGTATCTGATGCTTCCATTGAAAATTGTTGCATGTTTTGTATTTTACATATAGCACTTATGAAGTGAAACATAACATTACTGTGTTATTTCAGAGTCCAAGCATTTCAGGTTTCCACTCAATGAGAACTTCTAGAAATCAGGTTCTGCTCAATCTGACTAGCCATACATTTTAATTCTTGTAATGCTGTTACAGTATTTGTCGTCACACAACATCACTGTGTTATCTATGTCTCCAAGCATTTCAGGTTTGCACCCAATGAGAACTTCTAGAAATCAAGTTTTTGCTCAATCTTCAACAAGCTAATGTTTCTAATTCCTGCAATGTTGTTTCATTTCTTATAGCTGTATTGATGTTACTGTCCAACTTTTGTGTGGAGATAGTTTATTCTTAATATCATGTTGAGAAATTATGGCTTCATTATTCTCAATGTTACTGCCCTATGTACTTCATTTTGATGTTTTCCTTTTTGAAGCTTTTTCATCACTTTAAACAGATAATTTCTCTTGCCTTCATTTACATGAACTGTCTTGTGCAGGTTGCTTTCCTGCTTATCTCCTTTTGCCCCCAAATGTTGTGTTGTTCTTCCCTTGGGGATTTTCCCTCGTTCTAACTTGTGTACCAGGCACTTGTAACTTTATTTAGAATATGTGAAGCAACACATCAGCTTGATGTAAAATCTCAGGTTCAATGTATCAGCCTTTGAGTTTATTGTAAAATTGTGAAGTCTTGGTTTTTTCCTGTCTGCAATAGGTGAACTTCATTTGTGTCATTGGTGGGTCAAATGTCATTTATATTATGTATTAACCTATCAAGGTGTTTTTGTTAAAATGCCTCAAAGTGGTCATTTAGGCATAATAAACTGCCTAAAAAGATTATTTGAGGCATTCTCTGAAGTGCCTACGAACTCAATAGAAGGCATTTTTAGAAGTGTCTCCAAGAGATTTCAGGCGTTAGAAAAAACGCCTCCTTAGGTATCTTTTGAAGGCGTTTCTTGTAAATGCCTTGGTTGACTTTTCCTTTTCGCCGATACTCACGTCCTGTTTGTTTGGCTTATCAGCTATAAACCAGAAGTACTTTTCTCTCAAAATAAATCAGTCATCAGTCAGAGAGGAACAAATACTTTTCTCTTGGAACAGATACTTTTCTCTTGGAACGAATCGGTCGATTAATGTTATGCATATTAAGGGACCAGACACGGTAGTCTTGCAATTGAAGAAACCTTTGTGTCGGAAAAGCCGGGTAAGCTCCTGTCCTTCCCAACTAAAATAAGAGAAAGTTTGGTCTCGTGGATCCGTTTTATTTGTTCACGTACACCACTGCTCACCCTCCTGTTACATGGCCCAATGCACCATCTGTTTTTTCATTCATTCTAGTGCGACCGTAGATCCCTTAAAGGAGAAACAGTGCAAATGCCACTGTAGTTTCCGACTGATCAACGCATCTGAGGCTATGGCCTTGATTAGATGTAAAATAGGGGCGGAGATTTAGAGGTTTGGGGACACTTCGTAATCATTACGTTACTGTATCATTTCGTTTTTACGTATGAAAAATTGTCCAAAAATTGATTAATTAGAATCAAAATGTTCGTCTCGCAGAGTACAACAAAACTGTGCAGTTAGTTTTTTTACTTCATCTACATTTAGTACTCTATGCATAGACCAATATTTTAATGTGATGAAAATATTTTTTTTATATAGTGAAATTTGGGTTGCTTTTTTGAACTAAACGAGGGTCGTGCGTTTTACAAGAGTCAGTGCTCCCTCTGTCCCATTTTAAGTGTAATTTTAGGATTTAAACATCAAATTAACACAGAGGGAAAATGACATTAATACCCCTACATGCATATAGGTAACAGGTAGCCTTAGAATAGCGGCAATCATTGCAGGTGCAGAAGGAACGAGAGTGTGCGGGAGAGCATTGGGACTGGTTTAGTTTCCAAATTTGAGAGCCAAACTTTGGTCTTTTGGGGTGCGTGCGTCACTGTAGCATTTCGTTTGTATGTGTGAAAAATTGTCTAAAAATTGATTAATTAGGCTCAAAATGTTTGTCTCGTAGAGTATAACAAAACTGTGTAATTAGTTTTTGATTTCATCTACATTCAGTACTCCATGTATATGCCGACATTTTGATGTGATGGAAATCTTCTTTTTACATAATGAATTTGGGTGGAATTTAGGATCTAAGACCTTGGTTATTTGGTTTAGAATTTTTATTTATCAAATGGGCTTCACGAATAATGAATGGCGCACGGGCAGAGGGCCACGTACTCCTATACTTGTGCAGAGGCTTAGGCTTTGGAACTGACGAGAGCCGAGCACCTAGGAGTACTCGCTATTGATCGTTTATTTTGGGAAAAAATTTGAATGGTAGAAATGCGTTTAAATCGGGACGGAGGGGCAAAGAGATCGTTGGTTACAACAGGTACGGACGCCAGCACCAACCGAACCAGGACGGGGAATCAATGGATCGGAGGTGGTAAACAGGCACCGATTTCTCGGGTGCCATAAAATAAAGGGCGTCCTAGGCCGGTAAAGGCTCGGCTGTACCCGCCCGTGCCCGGGGGTCTCGGAACGAAAAGATTTCGCCGAGCCAGCCTGTGTCTGGGCCTGTTTGGTTGCGTGGCCCAGTCTAGTCTGGCTAAGAATCTAACCCAGGGCTAGCATAAGCCTGTCTAGGGCAATGCAACCAGCCCGTATTTGATTGCATGTATTAGCTAAGACTGTCCAAAAAACATTGCGTTTGATTGCCTGGTCTGCATTGCTTGTGCTCACCTCTTCTTCTCAATGGTGAGTTTAACTCCATCGCATCTCACATCATCTTTATCCTCTACTTCTCTGGAACTTGGAAGCAGCTGCGGAGGGTCAACACATCCCAGTCCGCCATGGCCGTAGACAGAGCATTGGATGCCGGCGGCGGCGCTTGATCTCGGGCACCAAGGCGTCGATTCGAGCGGTGGCACATCGATTTCAGATGACGCGACGTCGATTCGGGCGGCGGGCCTTCGATTCCAGGTGGCACAGCGTCGATCCGAGCACCACAACATCGATGCGGGCGCGCGCGGAGTCGACCCAAGCACCACAACATCGATGCGGGCGGCGGGGCGTCGATCCGAGCACCACAGCAGCATGGCCGAATCAAGCATTGTTCCGGCTGAATCGAGGTCCAGCACGGCCAAATCAACGTCCACAAATGGCTGAATCGAGTCATGCTGAGGCGAATCGAGCTTCAATGCATACCCGCGTGCACGAGCGAGGAGGTGGGGAAGTGCGGTCTCGCCGGCCGTTGGGGGCGAGCTCTACCGCGTGGGCCACAGCCGCCGCGCAAGCCTCCGCCGCCTCATGAGCAGTGCCGCGGTGGTTCCCATGGCGCCCCGATGTCCGAGCCTAGTCGGAGCAGCAGAGGGTACCGGCATCGACCACCGTCGCCGCCGCGGTCACCGCATGCGGTAGGGGGAAGCAGAGAGGGGAAGGCAGACGCGGACATGTGAGCTGAGGAAGAGGTGAGGGGATGCATCGCGATGGGCTTGTGCAAGCCCGGCTTAGCTAGTACGCGGGGTGGGAGCGTTCTAGCGTGGCCTGGCTAGCGCCCCCTTTTTTACATTAGCTGGGCCTGGCTTAGCAGGCTGACCAGGCAATCAAACGCCAGAAAGCTGTATAACATAAGTCTGACCAGCTCTTAGCCACCCAACCAAACACACCCCGTGTGATGCGCCGGTACCCTCTCGCCCGTCGCCAACTCTTGATCGCGCCCGGGAAAACGATGACGATGCGGCGATCCGGGTCTCCTTTCCAGAGGGGATCATGTGACCATCGCTTGGATCCTGTGGTTGGACGGATCGGATAGGCATCACTGCCAGGATAGAGGCGGAGCATTGGAGCTGCCACCAAGCAACAACTCCCTGGCTTACCCCCTTGTCCATGGATCCATGCACGCCGAGCAGCGAGCACCGTCAGCGGTGGGAACTAGGAAGAACAGGAGCCTTTGCGGTGGGAACTAGTAGTAGTTTTCTCTTGCGGTCAACGGATTAGCAGTGTAACTTTTGTATTACCGGTGACAGCAGCACTCTGCTGGTGGTACTCCCTCCATTCTGAAAAAACTGACGTTTAGAACAGCGACACGGTCTCCAAAACACAACTTTGACCTCTTATTATTATAAAAATATTTATCAAAGAGTGATATATGTATGCTTTTATGAAAGTATTTTTCAAGACAAATCTATTTATATAGTTTTCACATTTACAAACTCAACAATTTAAAAGTTATTGATGATTTATATTCTCAATGTTTAATCCAAACATTATCTACACGTCAGTTTTTTCAGAACGAAGGGAGTACAAGTCAACGCTACACATGTGGGGGCGTCTGACACGCGTACTCCATGTCCTGGGATTCTGAAATTACTCCACGCCGCCGAGCGAATCCGTCAGGCCGTAGAGCATGCGGCCACACTCCGCTCCACTCCGCTACAGACTCCGACCAGACGAGTGACTGGCTACGCGCTTTCGTGCCGAGGTATCCCGAATTTCAATCTCAAAGTTTACTAAAAATTTTTTTTTCATTACATCAAAATGTCATAGCATGTATGGAGTACTAAATATAGATGAAATCAAAAACTAATTACACAGTTTTGTTGTACCCTACGAGACGAACATTTTGAGCCTAATTAATCAATTTTTGGACAATTTTTCACACATACAAACGAAATGCTACCGTGCGTCTCAGTGTCCTAACTCCCAAATTTGACATCTAAACAAGGCCCAAGTACGAAAAGTCGGACCGGAGATCGAACCGGTCACACTACTGGTTCACTGGTTCATCGGTCGAACCGGTGGTTCATTATTTATTAATATAATATTTATTTCACATGATTTATATAAATAATATGCAAGTTTTATTACCAGTAATATCACATATAACATAATTATATCATAATAGTCTATTGTTTAAAGTTGAAAACCAATATCTAAATATTAAATTGATCAATTGTTCACGAAAAAACTGGTTCACTGTTTTTATGGTCCAACCAGTAAACCGGTTCGGTTTTTTTACTAGGCTTTCATGGCTTGGGTAGGAGCAGAACGCAATGGCGCCGGAGTGTTCACCATGTGAACGGCAAGAAATCGTGCCGACGCAGCTCCATGACTACTCCGTCGACCGTCGGTCCGGACTCCTCTCTTCGGTACCTGGGCCTTGTTTAGATGCCAATTTGGCATCTTAAATTTAGGAGTCGAGAAACCGAGGCGCATTTCGTTTGTATGTGTGAAAAATTGTCCAAAAATTAATTAATTAGGCTCAAAATGTCCGTCTCGTATAGTACAACAAACTGTGCAATTAGTTTTTGATTTCATCTATATTTAGTACTTCATACATGCTATGATATTTTGATGTGATAAAAATCTTCTTTTTATATAATGAACTTTAGAGGTAGAATTTGAGATCTAAACGAGTGCCTGAACATGAAGTGTTCGCTTCAGCACTGGTGTGAGCGGGAAGCGAACGGGTGCTCCGCGACACGGCCTGCCCGAGTTCCCAAAAACGAGGACAGGGCCCTTAACTACTTAGGCCCCGTTTGTTTTCTCCCGCTAAACTTTAGCGCCGTCACATCAGATATGAATATATTAATTATGAGTATTAAATATATATTAATTTAGAAACACATTACGTAAATGGGGAGTAATTTACGAGATGAATCTATTAAGTCTAATTACACCATGATTAGACAATGTAATGCTACAGCAAACAGATGATAATTATGTATTAATTATAGCAAAATTAGAATTGTTAGGTTCGTCTCGCGAAATAGAGATAACTTATGTAATTAGTTTTATAATTAGTTTATGTTTAATACGTCTAATTATCATTTATTTAAAGTGATAAACTTTAGCATCCGGATCCAAACATCACGTTAGCCCGTCTGATGACTGATTCGCCTGTCATCGGTGGCTTAACCTCTGAGGTTATGATACTAAAGCGGCCGTACTAGATTGGGAGTATGATAGATTGGGAGTAGGATAGGCTATACTGATTGACACAGCGACACTCTCTTGTGCTTGACGAGGACTTGGCCAATGGCCATAATGAATTAGGGATAGCTCGCTACAGATTACAGAAAAGGCGGAATCTCCGGCATCACCACTTGTTTGCACTTATCAGGCATCGCTTTGGAGATGCTGATGGTTTCCGGCCGCTTTGTCTCCGGCCGCGGGCCGCCTGCCTAAAGCGAAAGCATAGCGCCATATACGGGCCTTAATGCCTTATTGGTTTGCCGCTGAGTTTCATTTCTATAAGCTCGTTGTGGCGCACAATCATGCTTGCACCGAGAATAATCGCGTCGTCCAGCAATCCAAAGACCCAACACCCAGCGAAAACCCCATTTCGCTTGTCCCTAAATGGCCATGCAAGAGTCACTATCTTTAGCGCGTGCCATGGCCGATAAAACGGGGTCTGCAGATCCTGGAATGCAAGAGCCTTTGAATGACAGTTACATCGATGAGAAAAAAAAAACAGTACTGTAGTTCACAGTAATAATTTTACCGGGGAAAAGACCTGACCTTGGCCACGGACTCGGTGAGAGAGCACGGTGCCCTTTTCCGTGCTCGACAAAGTGGTGCCGAAACGGCTGCAAAAAGCGAAAGGCAGGCGCATGGGTCTCTAGAGCCTCTGCGGCAGTATTGACCACTGTTGCCACAATTCTCACGCAGACAGGGGCCCCGTGAAAAATAGAATACTGGGGGGGAGAGTGGGCAGCAAAGTGCCAAAGGAAAAGGGAATCGCCATCAGCCTGCGTTTGTGTGACCCCATAAAGCACAGGGTGGTGGTGGGCGGGGGCAGAGCTGCCTCCAACCCAGACGAGACGAGTGCGCGGCTCGGCTCGGCTCGGCAGTGCCCAGCAGGCCAGCACAGCCCTCTTGTCTCCTTCCTTCCTCTCCCCTGCTCAGTCCCACGCTCCCTACCTCCCGGTTCCCACTCCCACTCCAGTCCACTCGCGCCCCCAGCCCAAGCTCTGCGGCTACTAGGGAGCAAGGAGGAGCTGAGCTGAGAGGGAACGCCGAGGAGGGGCCGAGGGAGCTTGGAGATGGGGCGAGATTCGCCGAGCAGGATGTGCGCATTGCTGGCGCTGCTTCTCCTGGCGGCGCCCGCCCGCCCGGCATGGGCTGCTCCGGTGGAGGATGGTACGCTGCTGCTTCTCTCTATCGTCCTTTCCCTTCTCTTCTCGCCGTTCCTCCATCGATTGTTTTGCTCCTACCGCGTGCCTCGCTGCCGCTAGCGCTCGTTTGGGGGCGGTTTGATGCTCATCTCTGTGCGCAATCTTCGGTTAGAACATGGGGACCTGACTTTCCTTTGCCCCTGCGTCAGATCTCGCCATCTGAGAAGATGGTATTTGTGCTCCTTTCTCTTGTCACGTCCCCTGTTAATCTTGGCAATGCCGAGTTTATGAGCGAGCATACAAGGTGCTAAGCGGAAAGTTTTAGGAGGGCGGCGAAAATGCTTGGTGTCATGTCTGTTGTAGGACAAGCATGTAACTTTGTGCATTTTGAGTATACGCATGCTTGCAAAGTAAAGTGAAGCCGCTCCCCCTTTGATCCTTTCTAGCATCTTTCAGCATGACTCCGTGCATCAAAGTAGAGATTTGCTCATAGAGTCATAGGTAGGCAGGATCAACATGATGGCTTCAGAATACAGTGTAGTCATTGCTTACATCCTCCTGGGTTCAGATGGAAAACGTGAAGCGCTTAGCTGTAACGATTTGCCCACGTCCTGCTGCTCGAGTCACCTCTGAGTAACTGCCAAAAAACGGGCCTGACCCTGTGTTTTGACCACACCGTTCTTTCTACGGTTATAGTGCATGAGCTGAGCTCGTTCTTGGAAGTGGCTTCAGTTTTTAAGGCATACCCATAGTTGGATACAACCCTTGCAGTTTTTCCTTGCAATGTTTGGTTCAGTACTTCAGTATGCGTTCTTTTCCAAGGAAACATGTTAGTATGGCATGGAATGTTTTGATGTGATGCATCATATGTCTGGAAATGACTAGTAGCCCCCAAATGAGCTGCTCTGTAGGTTGAGAAAGACGTTCGGTTGGATGACAGAGTGTGCAAAAGCACACTTGAGAAAGTCACCTCACAGTAGTGAGCCCATGTTTTTTTAATAAAACGGAGTTAGAACAAAGTCAAAAGGAAACCAGAAGAAACGGTGTAGTAAACGGAGGATCCTGACAGAACAGCGTAGCACAGAGCAAGCACCTTAATGAACCCTCTCGAGAGGGTCAAATGGGTTGTTTAAAGGATGGCCGCGCCGTGGAGGTCCATGCCTATCTATTTATTTCCGTACCATCGTCACCTCCCCAGATTCACGCCATGATCTATGGTGCTCGGGACATTTAGGTCTAGGGGTCTGGACCACTGCATGGGGTACCCATGGGAGGACGGTTGGTAGATGTTTCACTTTCACGGCCTCACCGCACAAAAAGATCAATGAGGCAGTCACATGGCTGTCCTTGTGAGAACAATGAAGCATAGTAAAATGGTCTAGTAGTAGTGCCCCGATGAACTGCATTGGATGTACAATAGAAAAACTTAGACATGTTTTCCTAGTGTTTGATCGCTAGCACTGTTGAATTCAGCTATTAAAATTGATTCTACAGTGGGGGGTTTTAACTGAGTTTCAACACTTACATAAGACCCTAATTTTTACACCCTTGTTTAATGACGGCCGAACCGACTCTGCAAATCAATCTTCTCAAACACTACTGTGATTGTTCATTCTTCATTTCACCTGAACTTATAATAAGCACAGAATTGTCCTACTAGTAAAAGTATCCTATATAAGATCTGTGCTGGTTTTCCTCACTGTGATACTGCTGTAGTAGTAGTAGTAGACTAGTAGTACTTGGCTGGTGTATTCAGTGTCATTGAATTTGTTACAGGTTCTAAATCGTTTAGCACCTACTGTATGACATATGCTATAAAAAGACGACACATAGTGTACTAGACTTCAGTGGGCCAAACTTAGGATCCATCCTATGAAACAAATGCTAGATTTAGACTTCTTTTTAGTTTTCTCCACCAGGATGTTATGCTGGTGGACTTCAGATATTAATTTGAGGAGTGTCTTGATTCTTGAGTTGCAGCAGCATTGTGTTTGTAGTGGAATTATTACCAAAATTTGATGCTATAGTGGGTTGGTGATTTTTGCACAACAGGCCTGCTCACCAATGGTGACTTCGAGACCGCACCAGCTGGTGGTTTTGTCAAGTCTGCATCTGTTGCTGAGGGCGCATCATCAATCCCTGGTTGGACGATCAATGGCACGGTTGAGCTTATTTCAGCTGGCCAGCACCAGGGTGGCATGATCCTTATTGTTCCACAGGGTATCCCCAAAGAGCCCTTGTCCCTGAATAACTTTATTGACAATAGTTGTGCATAGTTGTGTTTAACACCTGAATTTCCATGACAGGGGATCATGCTGTACGGCTAGGGAATGATGCTAGTGTTGGGCAGGTAGTGGAGGTTGAGAAGGGCTCAGAGTATGCTATCACATTCAGCGCCGCCCGGACATGTGCACAGCTGGAATCATTGAACGTTTCCGTGCTAGGTGGTGTATCACAGACTGTGGATTTGCAGACATTGTACAATATAGAAGGCTGGGATGCGTACGCCCTGGCTTTTCAGGCAGCAGATGAGCAGGCACATATCCAGTTCATGAACCCTGGCATGGAGGATGATCCAACTTGTGGGCCTATCCTCGATAATGTCGCCATCAAGAAGCTCTTCACTCCAGACAAGACAAAGGGTATGGGATTCTCAGCTTATTCAAAGCTTAGTGTTGACAATATGATCGGCTTCCATACTTCTTGCTACGTGTAATCGATTTCAGTAAATTTTGGACGGTTAGAGGTTTTTCAAGCTTATATCTGCTGTTGTTGGTCTCAACAGATAATGTGGTGCTCAATGGAGACTTTGAGGAAGGTCCATGGATGTTCCCAAACACAAGCTTTGGGGTGCTGCTCCCAACCAACCTCGATGAGCAAACATCCGCCATTCCTGGCTGGATGATCGAGTCCAACCGTGCAGTCCGCTTCATTGACTCTGATGAATACAAGGTTCCACAGGGGAAGCGTGCCATCGAGCTTCTGTCGGGCAAGGAGGGCATCATCTCCCAGATGGTAGAGACTACCCCTCAGAAGGAGTACAGCCTGACATTCACGCTTGGGACTGCGGGGGACTCATGCCAGCCACCGATGGCCATCATGGCGTTCGCGGGCGACCAAGCCCAGAACTTCCACTACTCGCCAATGGGCAATGCCACCAGCCAGGCTGCAAATGTGACGTTCACAGCGCGTGCCGAGAGGACACGTGTGGCATTCTACAGCGTCTACTACAACACGAGGAGTGACGATCACAGCTCACTGTGCGGGCCGGTGATCGACGATGTCCGCGTCTGGGGCT
This sequence comes from Echinochloa phyllopogon, assembly GCA_033239725.1. Classification (NCBI taxonomy): domain Eukaryota; kingdom Viridiplantae; phylum Streptophyta; class Magnoliopsida; order Poales; family Poaceae; genus Echinochloa; species Echinochloa phyllopogon. The sequence continues at coordinate 51,369,492 of BTCW01000014.1, forward strand.
TGAACGCGGCGACCGGGTTGAAGGCAAGTGTTGGGCTGGTTCTTGGCATTGTTGCTATGGTCGGCATGGTGCTGCTCTGAGATCTGAATTTCCCTGCTGGTGTGGTCTTGGTCCTGGGTATGGTCTAAGGATACCTCTTCTGTAAGTTTGAGGAGGCTGCTAGTTCTGGTAGTAAGCTTGAAGTTTCTACGCGTTGGAGTAATGTGAGCTTAGGCTGAAGCTACCAGAACCTATATGTGGTTGCTTGGTTTACTTCATTTGTGATTCAGGAAGTAGCATGCAATTATATGGGCTTGTGTGGTCTGTGTTCCAAGAGCTTGTACTGTGAGATATCAGAAATGTTCCAAGTTCATCTCTTCAATGTATTAGAAAATTTGAAGAGTCCATACTCTGGCTTCTTTCCTGGGTTATTTGGATCAGCTACTGTGAATTGAATCGAAGCGGTAACAAGAGGAAGAAAGCTACAGCTTTACGATTTTGACAACTGCGAGCTTATTTCGGATCAGGCAGGTGAAAATTCGGATTAACCCATCTAACCTTCCTGTAAACATCGGTACGAACATTTTCTCAGAATATCAGAGCATCTTGCTGTCAGTACAACTGTTTCACTGGAACTGATGTGCGAGTTTTGTCCCAAAAAAGTGCTGGCAAATTTCTTTTGGGAATGCCGTTTTATTTTTAGAAGGCAACTACTTGGAGAGGGCTCTCCCGATAACCATTAACCATCCTGCGAGAGCTCCACACACACCCATCCTTATCCGGCGCCCGTAAAAAAAAACCACGCTCCCTCCACCTAGATCTCCTTCCACCGCGCTCGACCTCTCCTCCGCCGCCGCTCTCCGCCTCGTCGGCATCGCCTCCGACGCCGTTGAGGACCGCCCTCGCCAACCCCTCCCCTTCTTCTTCATCTCTGGCGAGCGCCCCCGCCCTCCTCCTTCGTCTCGACGGCCTCCGCCGCCGGATCCGCCACGCTAACCCGGCTTCGCAGGGGCATCGCCCGCCTCCCACCCCTCCCCCCCTTCCCCTCCTCTCCATTTGGATCCATGACGCCCCCACCGTGCCACCGCAGCCATCCACCCCCTCGCCGCGTCGCCAGCGAGGACCGCCCGCCTCCCACCCCTTCCCCCTCCCCCTCCTCTCCATTTGGATCCATGACGCCCTCACCGGCCCAACCGCCCTCCTCCTCCACCACGGCGGGCGGCGCCACCGCCGCCTCGCCGTTCTGCCCAACGCCCCCCGCCGCCGTCAGTCGTCCAGCCTCCCCCAGCCATCCCTCTAGCTCCAGCGACCATGGATCCCCTCCCGACCCCAAACCCCAAACCCCAAACTCCAAACCCTAATCTCAACCCTAAACACTAACCTGAATTGGAGCTCATCGGAGTTGGATTCGTCGTCGAAGAAGAGGAGGTTGCCGGAGTCGGTGGCTTGATTTTGTTACTTCTTTGGTTGGATTGTTGTGTTCTCTGTTTTCTTTCTTTTTGGTTCAATTATATTCGGACAGTGGATTTGTTTCTAAATTAAGAGGGCTCTCCATCTAAACCTAAGCGGAGAGGGCTCTCCATCTAGATTTTGAATTATTTTTATCCGGTGCAGCCCGGTGCCGAGTTCTACGGCCTTGTTGGTGGATCAGACCAAATGAGTGAGATTTTTCGTGCGGACTGTGCAGGTCGAACCAAGAAGCGGCGGGCAGAGGCCCATATGACGAAATGCAGCAGAAAGAAAAGCAGATACGAACGATTTAGCCCAGTACGCAACCTTTTTTAGTTCGGCCGTAGGTCAAATAAGAAAAGCTGATACGAACGAGATCACGAGAGAATTTCTTATTTGACGTCGGATTAAACACCGGAGCCTTATTTGGCCCTTAAAAAAAGTCTTTCTTATTTAACATCAACTTTAACTTCCATGCCTCATTTGACACTCTGTTAGGTTTTTCATCTAAAATCTATTGAGTTTTATTTGGAAAGACGAATTTGCCCCTATTATCGTTGGGACCCACACCCCAGTGTTTTCAGTCAAGGAAACACATCATAGCAAGTGACTTACCGCAAGCAAAGGCATAGTGTTATCCCAAGAAAAGATGCGCACTGTTTATAAGTGAACAAGGTATCAAGGTACATGTGAAACTAGCTAATCTACGTGTCAAAGTGTCCTCTCTTACCACATGTGAGACAACATTATGGCCAAAGTGGCCGTAGGTCATCGGATGGTGCGAAGGAACAAGTTTGTGTTGGAACATTCATCAGTAAGGCTTAATGCCTGTAGTCAATAAGAAAAGTCAAAAGACAAAAAAGAATATTCATATAATAAATATTTAAAAAGGTTGAAAGTTAATTGATAAAGTCAATTTGACTATGTCTTGATTGGAGGTATTTCTATCCAGCTTTTGGTGTTTATCCCCCCTGAGCTATATATACATGTGAGAGGCAAGCACATTGACATACATATATAAGAGATATGTGTAAACTCATAAGGAAAAGAGGTGCTGCCCAATCCCAGCTAATATAGAATTCATGAAAAAGATCAACTCTACTCATTCCATCAACTACAAGTGATGTGGATGAGCATATTATTTAGCTAAGGTATGATTCTATACATTACTCATCTAATTGTGGTCCAATCTTGAGCCACCAAAGATCATGAACGTTCTATTTTATTTAACAGTTTGATGATACAAAATGCAGCAGTAGTGAGGTTGCAAGCGGATGTACTGTATGTTGGTACGTGGAGATCAGGATATACTCCCTCCGTGTTGGTAAAGGAAGCCGTTTATGATAAGGTTTGAGTTAAATTTTAGGAATATAAATCATGAATAATTTTTAAGTTGTTGAGTTTGAAATTATAAAAGTTATATGAATAGATTTATTTTGAAAAATAATTTTATAAAAGTATACATGTATCACTTTTCGATAAATATTTTTATAGTAATAAGAAATCAAAGTTATGTTTTGAAGACCGTATCGCTGTCCTAAACAGTTTTTTTACCAGTACGGAGGAAGGAAGTACACGCGGTAGCATCGAGGGGAGTCGGGAGGAGGGATCGAAGGGAGTCTTGGGGAGAAATGACCAGGGTAGGAGGTCGAATGCCCATTAATGTGAGTCCCACACTTTGACAGACTTTGGACGGAAAAAAAAATCTAACAGTGTCAATAAAAATTGATGCGGAATAAGGAAGACAAGTTTTTCAGAATCAAATAGAGCTTCCTTATCTATTTCGAGGTAAAATAAGAAATTCTCTCTTAATATATCCATCCTGTCAGCATTACACTACCGATGATCAGATGCAAACGCCACCACTTCCCCTGTATCCGGTTTGTGGGTGTGTTTAGTTATCCTAAATTTCAAACGGAAAAGTCACATCGACGTCACATCGAAATATTAAATCTAGCAAATGACGCGTATATGAAACACTAAACGTGGGTAAATAAAAAACTAATTCTATAGTTTTGATGTACACGACGAGACGAATCTTTTGAGCCTAGTTAAGTTATGGTAGGACAATGTTTACCACAAACAAACGAAAAGTGCTACAGTGCGCTGCAGTGTCTGATGTGACTTTTGTATCAACTTTTCGCGGGAACTTTTGTACCAAGGCCATGTTTGGTTCCAAACTCGCGGGTGCCAAATTTGGCATTCGTGCGACACTATAGCATTTCGTTTGTATTTGTGAATAATTGTCCAAACATTGATTAATTAGACTCAAAATGTTCGTCTCGCAAAGTACAATAAAACTGTGCAATTAGTTTTTAATTTTATCTACATTTAGTACTCCATGCATGTGCCGACATTTTGATGTAATGTGAATCTTTTTTTTATATAGTGGAATTTGTGGCCCAAATTTTGAAACTAAACAAGGCCCAAATAAGTCAAAGGGAAAGGCCAATCATTAAAACTCAATAGCACAAGCACCAAGTCAAATCACGCGCGCCCATTCAGCAAGGAATGAAGTTTTCCAGAGGTCAGCTCAGGATGCTCAAAACTAGCAAGAAAGCGATCGTACGTCCGTGGGTAGTGGAACCGCGAGCAACCACAGTCGCTTCTAGATTCGGAGACGCCATCACGCCGGCGACGGCCGTCGTAGCCCTGAGCGCACCGCGCGCGTCGTCGTCGCGGTCGCCGCGGACCTGACGCTGCTCTCGACGCTCACGAGGAACTCATCGTATTGGTGGTGCTACACGACGCGAACCCGACTAGCTAGGTGCTGACCACGCGCGGCTCGCGATTGGTCAAGCACTCCGGCTGACAGGCGATGCTAGCTAGAGGCTAGAGCCTAGTCTCTGAGAGGATCGGAGACGGCCGGCGCGCGTTAGTAATTGGTGCCGCGCGTGCACGCAACCAGGAGAGCCAGACGTTGCCTCCATCGGCTGGTGGCGGAGTGGCGGCAGAGGCTATCGTGTTCTCCCCTCCCTCCCGGATAGATCCAGAATTCCAGATCCCCCGGCCGGCCAGCGCTCTGAAAGCCGGCGAAACGAGCTCGGTGCTGTCATTTCCTCGGCGTCGCAGGTCGCAGCACCGAGCCCGGATGCGTGTCCCGGCGGCCATGCACATGCGCTGCCGCGAGGCCCTGCAAGCGGGCGATCGATCAAACGGCCACCAACCTAGGACCGGAGTGGCCGAGTGGGGAGAGATATGCTTGTGCCGTTGTGCAGCCACTACGCGCTCGTATTTGCCAGACTCACACTCACACAGGACTACTGCCATCTTTGCATCATTGCACGGCCGGGATGGGTTATTAGCAGTCAACTCGACCCTCGTTGCTTCTCCTGAACTGCGCCGGCCGGTCGAGCCCAGCTTGCCAGTGACCGTCAGTAATCCACTCGGTAAAAAATAATGGACCCTCATTTTCATCCTCTGGTGGTTATGATGCAGGTGCCTCTAGTTGGTGGACGTACGGATCGGAGACGACAGGCTCTGACTGATGATGTGATCGATCCCCACGGGCGAAAGCCAAAGCCGGACGCTGTTGTGATGGTGCACCGTAAAGGCGCACGATCCGAGCAGCTGCCCTAGAGAGAGGCTCCGAGCTGGGCTGCACGATGATCACACGATCCAGCTTTCAGCGTTAGGCCACGTAGCCCGCCCGGTGCGTGTAATGGACTCCAGGTCGGTCGCCGTGTCGCGTGCACGGTTCCGGGCACACACGAGCCTGCAAGTACACCCCGTTTATGCACACGATGATGGGACCGGACCGCGATCCTAATAATGGTAGCTTCTGTGAACTGTAGTAGGCTGGTGGTGGTTACGCTGTTTCTTCGTCCATCCACCTGACAGATCACACGGGCCTGCACCTGCTACTGGTGTTACCGTGCACCGATGATGGATGCATTGACACACAGGTGTTCCCGAGATGATTTGCCGTAGATGTTTTCTAGAATTCTGGTCCTGCAAGCGATAGCGTCACAAGGAATTCCAATCATGGCGGACCCGAAACGATGCAGTTTCTGTCTTTCAGACCCAGAACAGGGCGCTGCAAGTCTAACGATCGGGGAAGACAGAGACCGGCTTCTGCTTATAGATGCCGTCTCCCCCTTGGCATCGTCTGCACTGATTGCCCGAAGCCGCCCTTCTCGACGGCTGACACGCCATTGTTGATCCTGCGCTCGACGAGTCAGATCAAATATCCTCCTCTTGACGCTGAAGTTTCAGAGACCGGGAAACAAAATCCAGAACTGAGCGCCAAATATGAATTTCTGTGACCAGATTTCACGGTCGCGATCAGCAACATGGCGGGTCTTCCCGTGCCAAATGACGATCGAACCAACAGGGAATTGACTGCAAGGGAGAAAGTGCAAGATCTAGCCTCAATGGAATCACAAGATCTTTTTTCTAAAAAAAGAATCACAAGATTTTTTTTCTTCTTCCCTAACATCACTTAACTAATCCAAAAGGGAAAGCGCAGATCACTTAAGTTATTCACCTCAGAGTTTAGCTTCGTCAATGAAAAAGAGCCGATCGAGAAAACACGCAAAGGGCCCATGCATCTGTGCTATGCCGCGAATGGCTGGACACGAACCAAATATCACTTTTCAAAAGCTCATAGCAATCCTATAAACAATTCTCTGTTGGGGTTTCCATGGTTAAAGCATTGGTTAACCAACGCATAGCATATATTTAGGGTTTTGGCTTTCTTTTGTTCACTCTTCTTTTTTTTCCTTCTTCTTTAGATCACCAGCTGATCCCTTGCCTTTAAACTAGCCTACTGCTATTTTTTCTAAGTCCAACATAATGATATTCTCATCTCACTAGCGCCATTATATATGACTGGTAAGATCAATTATGTCCTGACACTTGAGGCTATAGTTATCCAAAACTTTTCAAACGTGACACTGATAACATCTTTTGAGCTCTTTTACGGTACCTTATACCACTAATTTAAAAGACTAGTATATAAATATCCGACGGTTGAGAATAATTGTATACTAGTCTAACGTTCATCGGTGGTATAGGTAGTATATAGTGAGTAGTATAATGGCATTATTGGAACAAATTTAAATGGTATCACTGTAATTTAGATATATTTTAATTTTTTTCATTCGATCGTATGTCTCGGGCCGACAATCGAGGCACGCCAGTCGGATGGGTCTCGGGTCGGTGATGCACGCCGCCGTTAAGAACGAGAAGAAGTATGCTTAGTTAATATATTTATGTCTAAATTATTATATTATTCATTCGCTATACCGTATACCACGGGTCAGTGGTATAAGGTACCGTAAAAGAGCTCTATCTTTTAGGGCATCAAACAAGCATAAACTCACTCTCAATCGATTTTGACATCCATTTTAGTGTCAACTGCATGATTGCGCCATAGATAATCTGAAGCATATGATCTCTGAACCAATACGTATAAGCTTGGTGCCATATCACATGAGCTTTTATTACTTGAGGAATTTTAAAATGCTTAAGATTAATTTCAGACATCCATTTCGAGAAATCGGACCGCTGAAACAAAAGGAGTACCCAGAGATACGTGGGACCAGGTACCAAAAAATAGTGAGATCTATTTTAGGACATCTCCAAGCATTGTAAGACAGCTCCTTATTTAAGTGCAGTCTGAATGTGCTACTGCAGGTGTAGTCCATGTCTTTTCTGGAAAGAACTTTTTATTGTCCAAGGGGAAGTTACCAGGAGGCATCACTGATTATGATACGAGAGGTATGAAAAACAAACGGAGTACCTTTTCAAGAAATTCACCACACCGAATTTTTTTTTTCCGGAGAATACATTCGCACCGCTTATCAACAAGGCATGGCATTGGAATCACCAGCCTTTACAAAAATACAGATAAGCTCAGGATTTTCCACTTGTAATCAGACCTATCATTGCATATCAACTTCATAAATGGCATGCAACTCTGAACTGAAAGTTTATGCCCCTTCTCACCCTGAAAATGTAGAAAAGTAACACCAGTTGCCTCTGCATTCGCCCACTACGGGCGATGGCCGCGCCACCCATTCCCCCCTGGGCTCAATCGGGGATCGACAGCTCCCTCTGCGAATCAGGAGGCACCCGACAATTCCAATTCACCATCACCATGTCTCTGCTACGAGACAAGACCGAAAGCAAGATACTGTATCGTTTTTACAATTGATGTCCCGCAAACCACATCGTCAGAGTCAGAGCCTCAGATTGTTTAGAGACGCACGGGGCCTCGTCCCTCTCTCCAGTATAAATACGCCATGCTGCCGCGGCGTGCCTCTGCACAACTCACCAGCGTCGTTGTCTCCTCCAGCGGAAATGGCACGTTCTTCTTCCTGCACGAGCTCCTGGGCACGATGCCTCCCGTGCTTCGACGGCGACAGGTTCAGAGGCCGCGGCCTCGCCGGAGATCTCCTGCCGTCGCTTGGCGCGACGACGCAGCAGCCTCCCAAGCTCAGGAAATACCTTGTGTCACCCTATGATCCACGTTACAAGTACGAGTTCTTGCGTTCATCCCTTTGCAGACTGTTTGATAATAACCTGTGCACGATCAAGACCGGGTTTTTATTCGTTATTGTCTGCAGGGTCTGGGAGATATTTCTGATCCTCCTAGTGGTGTACTCGGCGTGGATATGCCCGCTGGAGTTCGCGTTCATGAGGTACCTGCCCAGGGGCCCTTTCATCGTGGACGATGTCGTCAACGGGTTCTTCGCTGTCGACATCGTGCTCACATTCTTCGTCCCGTACGTCGACAGCAAGTCCTGCCTCCTCGTCGACGACCCCAAGAAAATAACAGTCAGGTTTTTACAACTTCAACTTTTACTCCCTCAGTTTCTGAACAATGGCATGCACTGTTTCTGAACTTGCTGTCCTCTTGAACTGTCTGCAGGTACTTGTCGACTTGGTTTGCCTTTGATCTCTGCTCGACGTTCCCGTTCCACTCCATCAGCCTCCTGTTCAACAAGCACGAGCACAGCCTTGGACTCAAGTTCCTCAATGCTCTCAGGCTTTGGCGGCTGCGTAGGGTCAGCTCCTTATTTGCAAGGTAAGCACTGCACCGTGTACACTGAACATATAGTACGTATCATGACACTGGTCAACGCAACCAGCTAATAACAGTGGCATGATATAGGCTTGAGAAGGACATCCGGTTCAACTACGCACTGATACGCTGCACAAAGCTCATCTCCGTACGTCAAAGCATTCTTCCTCAGTAGAGCCGTGTTCATCAGATCAACAAACATCGTGCATGATCATTGATCAGTCTCTGCTCCAAACCGGCATGCAGGTGACCCTGTTCGCGATCCACTGCGCCGGGTGCATCAACTACCTGATCGCCGACCGATACCCGGACCCGCGGCGGACGTGGATCGGCGCCGTCATGCCGGACTTCCGGGAGGCCGGGCTGTGGGTCCGGTACGTGACGTCCCTGTACTGGTCCATCACGACGATGACCACCACCGGGTATGGCGACCTGCACGCCGAGAACACCCGGGAGATGCTGTTCGGCGTCGCCTACATGCTCTTCAACCTCTGGCTCACCGCCTACCTCATCGGCAACATGACCAACCTCGTCGTCCACAGCACCAGCCGCACCAGGGACTTTGTATGCCCATGCCCTCCTCTAATGGCTCCCCATGATAATGATGAACACCGGTGCTAGTGTTTCCATCTGTCCATGACCTGTGTGTATCCTGCATGAAATGCAGAGGGATATGGTCCAGGCGGCTTCAGAATTTGCGGCGAGGAACCAGCTGCCGCCGCAGATAGAGGAGCAGATGCTGAACCACATATGCCTGAGGTTCAAGACGGAGGGGCTCAAGCAGCAGGAGACGATGGACATGCTGCCCAAGGCGATGCGATCCAGCATCTCTCTGTACCTCTTCTTCCCGGTCGTGCAAGGATCCTACCTGTTCAAGGGAGTTTCCTCGGGTTTCATCCAGCAACTGGTGAGAACAGTTCTTCATTAACACAACACGGACATGCAGAGGTGGAGGGACGCTCATAAAGTTGGCGGAACTGTAACATGTAGGTGACGGAGATGCAGGCTGAGTACTTCGCCCCAAAGGAGGATGTCATGCTGCAGAATGACAAACCGTCAGACTTGTATCTTCTTGTATCAGGAGCAGTGGTACGTCGGATACTGTCGTTCGGTTCGCCCATTCCTGTGGGCCAACTGCTGAAATCCTTTACTTTGGACTCTGACTAGAGGATGAACAAATGTGTGTTCATTTCATTCGCAGGACATTCTTGGATACCTAGATGGAATGGAGACGGTAATGTGGTAGCTTCAATTACTCGCTCACTTCAAACGAAGATAAACACACATATATGAAAATAAAAGGAATGATTTCTGAACTCTGACTTGATGTAACTGTTCATATAAACTCCAGGTCTATGGAAAAGCAGCTGAGGGAGAGCTATTAGGGGAGATTGGAGTCATGTCCAACAAGCCACATCCATTCACTTTCCGGGCTACAAAACTATCACAGATTCTCACGATTAGCAGGTCCAAGTTGATGGACATCATGCAAGAAAACAGAGAGGACGGTCAGATCATCAGAAGCAACTTTCAGCAAGTAAACGCTTGCGCATTGTCATGTTTAATGTTTAACAATTTATGAGCTAAAATAATCTTACGGCTTCGTGCTTGAATTCACAGAAACTCCGAATGGAGCAACGATTGTACATCGCAATGCAGCAAGACGATCCGGTCCCTGTATTTTGAACAGAGGCTGGATCCCTGAGACAGCCTCACTGGTCAAAGCACGCATTCATTGCTCGGCTAAAGTTACTGATATAGAGTATATATTAGGGTAAAAACAATAATAATTTAAAGTGTGTTATATGGAGGATGAACTTTGCATTTTTTTGCTGTATTTTAAGCACAAACTTTAAAGAGTGTAGCAGCGCCTTCGCGGCGTCAAAATAGCAGAACAGTACTAGTAGAAGACCAAAGGCAAGACGGCCGAAACTATTTCATCTTCCGCTCTTCGGCCCAAGAATATTGAACGGGCCCGATTGGTCTAGGAGTTGGGCCTGTTGGCAATAGGTTAGGCCTACATGCAAAACATACCCAATTAATCATGGACCTCTTTTGTTCTTGTTTAGCCTAATAAGCTGTCTGCTGGCTAGGCCCATGGGTTTTTTTTACTTACTTTAGAGCATTTTCAAAGGATTAGCTAAATCATTTTCTAAAGTTAAATTTAATTATTATTAAAGAAAAAACGTTTCCAACATCTTTTGGAGATGCTCTTCAGAATCATATACGACTCTAAAAAAAAAGTTCAGAATCAAAGTGATGGACTGATGGTGGTGGTGTTCCTCCGTTCGCCTGGACGAACAAAAAAGATTGCGAGCATATATCAAACACCCATCCTGCAGCGCATTGTCCTAGACGATCAAGGCATTCTTTAGTTCCAAAAAGCAACTCTCAAATTTACTATGCAAAAAAAAGATTCCCCATCACATCAAAATGTCATAACATGCATGGAGTACTAAATGTAGATGAAATCAAAAACTAATTGCACAGTATTGTTATACTCTGCGAGACGAACATTTTGATCCTAATTAATCAATTTTTTGATAATCTTTTACAAAAAAAACGAAATGCTACAGTGACGCATTTATGACGAAGTGACACCAAACCCTCAGATCCCCACCCCAAATATACATATAAACAAGGCCTTAGTGTGCTTTTACGTACTGTTATGGCTATATATTGACTTGTATTTGATCAATGAAGATAACAGAAACAGTTTTTCCATCTACGTTTTTGTCTCTCGTGTGCTCTATTTGGGATTGGGAAGGGAGACGGGTCATCTACATCTTCTCCACGCCTGATCTGCTGCCGGGAGGAAAGGGGAGCGGATTAGGGATCCGCAACATCATATTGTTTAACACGTTATCAGCATGCTCTGCCACTACTCGTTAACGTGGGTATGCTGTTTTTCTGATCCCCGCTGGATTCATCTCTTGGCAGACTGATTTTTATTTTCGAACTAGATCGGTTCCGCCTGGCCAGTTTTCACGCTGTAGATTGATCTTTACAGTTTCTTTAATGTTGAAACCTATGCAAATTACATGCAAATTACTGCACTCTACCCTGACGGCGGCCGACATCATGCGACCCCCGAGATTAGTTTGCTTTTCAATCTGTAGATTAGTTTGCAGCGTACATCTTATTTCTTTTACTTTCTGGCATGAGTAGAACTCCTGTAGATCAGTTCTAGTATGCGATTGTTGTTACCATGAATGTTCATGCATGCATCTTAGATGCGTTTGTTTACCGATGATAAATCTTTTTCTAGTCTTGATCAACAATGACAAGACGCCGCTGGCCAACTCACCGCGTACTGTGCGCGTACGCCGGCGGCTATTAATTCTCGCGCGGTGCCGGCCACCCCAACGTGCATGCCCCCGGGCCCTTGCGCAAACGCCGGCAATTTTTTTACCCGCTTGATCTTGCATTGCTGTGGAGCAATCTAGCATAATTTAAATAGATTTCTTTGATCAGCGGTATAGAACCTCCTATAGATTGGTTTTTATGACTAGTTTTATTCTCCAAATTGGATCAACTAGATCACGTTGCTTCCTTTTTTTTGCTAAGGGCCTCGTTATACGCTGGCCACCCCCAACATGCTATGCATGTACGCCGGCGTATATCGTATACTTTGAATATGCCTGTACACCCTGCGTAGTGGTGCCTGAAGTCGCACATCTGACCATGGCCCTGCCGGTCATAGCCGCGTCACTACAATACACCATACATATATACAGTTTTATTCCCATGCATTTTGTTTAGTCTAATTCATTATTATGTGTTGAATAGCTACAACATGCACGGCTTTTATTTTTAGTATATATATGATGCATGTTCATACGACCATATACACGGCTATAAATTATATTGCATGCTTATTTACCAGAAGTTAATTTGCATGCATTAATAGGTGATGGCTGCAATCAACAAGACGGAGTTCAAGGTTCTTGAGCTGAACGGCAAGAACTACCAGACCTGGGCACTCGACTGCGAGTTCCATCTAGAGGCCATGCAGCTGACTTCCACGATCACCAGGCATGCTGCCGGTGTCCCTGCTCCGCCACTCCATGAGAGGGCAAAAGCTTGCATCTTCCTGAGGCACCATATCCACGCCGACCTGAAGATGGAGTATCTGGAGGTGAGAGACCCTCTGGTGTTGTGGCAGAAGCTTCAGGAGCGCTTCGACAAGCAGAAGACAGTACTGCTCCCACAAGCCCGACGTGATTGGGCCCAACTCCGTTTCCTCGACTACAAGACAGTGGAGGCATATAATACGGCGATACATCGTATCGTGGCTCAGCTTTGCTTCTGTGGCCAAGTTGTCACTGAACTCGAGATGATTGAAAAGACGCTCGAGACTTTCCACCCCTCCAACATGGTGCTCCAGCAGCAGTACCGCAACAACAAGTACATGAAGTACTGTAACCTCATCAATGTATTGCTTGCTGCTGAGGCTCAGAATGAGCTCTTGATGAAGAACTACAACATGCGCCCTATTGGGTCACTGGCACAACCTGAAGCACATGTCAGTTTCCACAAGGGTAAGGGTCCTTTTAGAAACAAAGGCCAAAAGTACCATGGTAATCAGGGGCCAAAGGGGGGAAGTTTAAGAAGCATATGAATGGAGGCCGGAAGCCCAATGGCAATGGCAATGGAAATAGCAAGTCCCATAGGGGCTACAAAGGCAATGCAAATGGGACAAAGCACCCAAATGAGGGTTGTTTCTGTTGTGGATCAAAGAAACACTGGTCCCGTACTTGCACTGCCGAGCCACACTTGATTGAACTGTATCAAGAGTGGAAGAGCGCCAGAACTCGGAGGCACACTTCATCCAGGCGTCTATGGATGCCAAAACTGGATTACACCTCACGGAGCCATTAGAGCCTACAAAGAAGTCTGAGTTAGTAGAAATGGAGGTTGATCCTAATGCTAGCATCAGTGCCACCACTGGAGGGGAGGACACCCATATGGGTGACGATGATTTTGATCTCGATGATGAGGATCTCCTGGAGTAGAGCATGCAGTCTCAAACATTTGCTTTCCATAATATTTATTAGCCGGTGTGATTTATTTTCCTGCAGAACTATTTGGTCGTCATGTAATAATGCTCCTATTGAGCAACGGATTATTTTATTTGTTTAGGATGAACTCTCGGTATTTAAATATTGTTTGATGGTTAATATTATATTGATGCTTTAATTATATTGTTACGTACGAATGTGTGCGTGTGTTCATTTTGCTAGCTCTTGCATATGTTTTACGCTTATACTATTGATAGTTCTTGCATGTTATTCCGACCCTGTACATGCTTAGAACTTTGCCTCTGCTAGCTCTCTTGTATGTCATTACGTATGACATATTAATTTAAAGCTAACATTAATAGAGCAAGAGCTGGACTTCCACGATGGAGGTTGACGAAGAACATTGCCTAATTGATAGCGCCGCCACAAACTCGATACTTTGAGAGACGAAATATTTTCAGACATTGCAGAAAAAGACTAAAAATATTACTACGATTGCCGGTAGCAATGGCCACATTGTAGGCTCCGGTAGAGCCACAGTGGTACTCCCTAATAATACTAGCATCTTTATAGAAGAAGCATTTATGTATCCGGGAGCTGTACGTGCTCTGCTCACATTCAAAGATATTCGTCGTAGCGGCTACCACGTTACAACTGCTTGTGAAAATGGTGCTGAATACCTCTATATCACAACATCAGTCAATTGTGAGACAAAAGTGGTAGAAAAGGCGCCGGGCACCTCCTCTGGATTGTACTACACAAAAATTAATCCACCTCAAGAATATATTGCGATGTCCACTATATTTAAAAATCCTGAGTCATTTACGATATGGCATGAAAGGCTCGGACACCCTGGATTAAGGATGATGAGAAACATAATAAATAGCTCTGCTGGTCATGGAATTAAGAACACACAAATTCCTAGAGACTTTCTTTGCGTGTCTTGTGCTAAAGGAAAATTAATTACTAAGCCCGCTTACCTGAAGATAAAGACCGAGTCCCTGGGTTTCCTAGAGAGAATCCAAGGCGACATTTGTGGTCCTATTCACCCCATGTCAGGGCCATTTAGATACTTTATGGTTCTTATAGATGCTTCTACTAGATGGAGCCACGTATGCTTGTTGTCTACGCGGAACCATGCATTTGCAAAACTTATTGCCCAGATCATCCGATTGCGCGCTAGCTTCCCGGAGAACCGCATAAAAGCAATCAGGATGGATAACGCTCGAGAATTCACCTCAAAAGCATTCAATGATTATTGTCTTGCTCTGGGCATCAATGTAGAGCATTCAGTGCCCCATGTGCACACACAAAATGGGCTTGCTGAATCCTTAATTAAAAGAATAAAATTAATTGCCAGACCACTTCTACAAGCAAACTTCCCACCAGTTGTTGGGGACACGCAGTGCGTGCTGCATGCTGCTTCCTTAATCCAATATAGACCATCTGCATATCACTCTGCTTCCCCTCATCAATTAGCGCGTGGACAACAACCACTGATTTCCCATCTGCGAAAATTCGGTTGTGCTGTATATGTACCGATATCACCACCCCAGCGTACAGCTATGGGACCTCACCGGAAGTTGGGGATTTATTTAGGTTATGATTGTCCGTCCATAATAAAATATTTAGAGCCCAAGACTGGAGATCTATTTACGGCTCGGTACACTGATAGTATCTTCGATGAAGAGCATTTCCCGACATTAGGGGGAGGATTGTACCTTAATAATAAAGAATGCCGAGAAATAGAATGGAGTGTCAGCAGTATTCAATCGCTTGATCCACGCACTAAAGATGATAAACTTGAAGTTCAAAGAATAATACACCTGCAACAATTAGCAAATAATCTGCCAGACGCATTTACTGATATAAGAGGAGTATCGAAGTCGCATATTCCTGTGGCTAATGCACCGGAGAGAGTGGAAATACCCCTGGAGGGCATAAACTCTATCCAAGTTCCCCATCCTAGGAAAAGGGGGAGGGATCCGGATGATACAGTACAAGCCAAGCGGGGACGCCTGCAAAGGCAAGTTACTAAGAGATAATGCATTATGCTCCCGTTCAGTAGTCCCAGCAGTGACACACCCTGAAGGTGAAAGTCCTAGTGCAACTGTGCACACAAACATAAATAATAGCACAAGGACAATGGAACTAGGCTCAAGTAATTTCAAAAATCATGATGAGCCAGATGATACAGTTGGAGAAATTGCCACAAACTATGCTGAATCTGGAGAACTATATAACAGAAAGACTACAAATGTCGACATTAATTTCGTCTCTAAGATCGCAAATGCGATCGACGAGGATCCTGAACCAAAGTCCATGGCAGAGTGCCGGAAGCGCTCAGATTGGGTCAAATGGAAAGAAGCAATAGAGACGGAATTGCGCTCGCTTTCTAAGAGGCAAGTATTCGGGCCGGTTGCCCGCACGCCCCCCAAAGTATTCCCCGTAGGATATAAATGGGTATTTGTCCGAAAAAGGGATGAAAATAATGTGGTGGTGAGATATAAAGCGAGACTCGTAGCACAAGGGTTCACGCAGAGACCCGGCATCGATTATGATGAAACATATTCTCCGGTTATGAGTGGCATAACGTTCCGATATTTAATATCAATGGCAGCAGGTTTAAACTTGAAAATGCAGATGATGGACGTAGTAACCGCATACTTGTATGGGTCATTAGATTCGGATATATACATGAAAGTCCCGGATGGGCTGAAAGTTCCGGATTCTAAAATAAACCGCAACATGTACAGCGTTAAGTTGCAGAGGGCGTTGTATGGGCTTAAACAGTCTGGTCGGATTGTGGTACAACCGGCTTAGTGACTTTCTCCTGAAGAAGGGATACATTAATGATACTGATTCTCCCCGTGTATTTATTCGGCAATCCCAGAAGGGTTTTTGTATCATCTCAGTTTATGTTGATGATTTAAACATAATAGGTTGTGTAGAAGACATTGAGGAGGCGAGCACCTACCTCAAGACAGAATTTGAAATGAAAGATTTGGGTAAAACTAAATTTTGCTTGGGTCTGCAGATCGAGCATCTTCCTGAAGGAATTTTTGTACGCCAGTCGACCTACACGAAAAAGGTTCTGGAAAGATTTAACATGTCAAAGGCTCATCCTTTGAAGACCCCAATGGTCGTCAGATCCCTTGACAAGGACAAGGATCCATTTAGACCGAAAGGTGACGATGAAGAACCTTTAGGGCCTGAAGTTCCCTATTTGAGCGCCATTAGAGCATTGATGTATCTTGCGAATAGTACCAGGCCTGATATTGCGTTTGCAGTGAACTTACTAGCTCGTCATAGTGCAAACCCAACCAGAAGACATTGGGTAGGCATTAAGACAATACTTAGATACCTCAATGGTACTAAAGATCTTGGCCTATTTTTTCCGAAGAATCGGGATCTAAAATTAGTGGGTTATGCTGATCCACACAATGCAAGATCTCAAACTGGTTTTGTATTTCTCTATGGAGGTACTGCCATATCCTGGAGATCGTGCAAACAAACTTTGGTAGCGACGTCTACGAACCACTCAGAGATTATTGCGCTATATGAAGCCGCACGTGAATGTGCTTGGCTGCGACGGATGACTGACCATATACAGAAGTCATGTGGTCTTAGTACTATTGATTCTCCCACTATTATCTATGAGGACAATGCAGCATGTGTTGTACAAATGCAAACGAGCTATATTAAGAGTAATATGACTAAGCATATATCTCCTAAATTTTTCTATACTCACGAACTCCAGAAGCAGGGTGAGGTGAATATCTTGCAAGTCCAGTCGTGCGATAATCTAGTGGATTTGTTTACTAAGTCTTTACCAGCTACTACATTCAGAAAATATGTCTATGGTATTGGCATGAGGCGGCTTAGAGATTTACAGGATTCAGGGGGAGACCGCCCTTGAATATTTGCCCTCATGATTGGGTCCAGAAGATCCTAAGTTTTTATAATCCTGAAGATTGTAAAATGTCCTGAAGACAAATAGACAATTGTTGCACGCTTTTCCATAAGTGAGTTTTCAAGAAGTTTCTCATAAATGGTTTTTAACGAGGCAACAAGTGCAATACGTGTAGCGGCAACTATGTACTCTTTCTCCATATTTTTCCCACTGGGTTTTTAGGAGTTTTAACGAGGCATGTGTTGGTCGCGGTATTCGCCCAACGGGGAGTGTTAAGATATCCCTTTAATCAAGGGATAATTATGGACTTATACCGAAACTACCCTGAAGGTTTATGGCTATATATATGGACCTGTATTTGATCAATGAAGATAACAGAAACAGTTTTTCCATCTACATTTTTGTCTCTCGTATGCTCTATTTGGGATTGGGAAGGGAGACGGGTCATCTGCATCTTCTCCACGCCTGATCCGCTGCCGGGAGGAAAGGGGAGCGGATTAGGGATCCGCAACATCATATTGTTTAACAAAATCTTCCTCCCCGACGCGAAACCCAGCACTGCACTAGTTCGTCGCGCCAGCTCACTTCGCTTGCCAGACACTCCAACAACCGCGGCTCTACCCCTCCAGACTCCACCCGCCGCCATGATTGTGCAGGGCGCAGGAGGGAACACGTTTCAAAAACCAAAGAGTGGTCACGGCCTCACGGGTCCCTCGCGGTCCTGGACGGCACGCTCAAACCGAGCAGAAAACAGAAGAGAAGCACGCGCCGGCGCCGGGCGGACGCCCCGGATGGTCCCCGGCCGGGAGAAGCATCGCCTTTCACCTGGTCCGTGCCGTGCCGTAGTACTGTTGGTGGAGTGGAGTACGAGTACATTGGATTCCCTGCGGCGGCACGCGTGACCGACCGTTCCAGCGCAACGGCTAGCTGCTGACTGACTTGACCGCTGGCCCCTGGCCATCGGCCTCCCTTTGCCATTTAACTTTTTTAACGGCTACTACTACTCCACTCGATTACTCGAAGACCAGGCAGGCGGCTGGGGCGTGGTCCCCACCGCCCGCCCCGCCGGATTCGAACGTTTCCGAAGCTGCCGTGCCGCCCCGCCCGACCCAACGGCTACATTCCTCCCGCCCCCCGCTATAAATCCGCCGCTCCGCCTCTCGCTTCCCCACACAAGCACTCGCGAATCCCCTCCACCAGCGCAGCAGCAGCGAGCCCGACGAGAAGGGAAGAAGAAGCCGACTTCGGTTCTATTGCTTGCCCAGCGCCTAGCCGCCCGAGCTCGCTCCTTCTCGTCCGTCCGTCCGTCCGTCTGTCTCCATGGCCGCCTCGACCAAGACCGTCGCCGTCCTCATCGCCGTGGTGCTCCTCGCGCTGGTCGCGTCCGCCGCGGCCAGCAGGAAGCTGGAGGAGGACGCCGCCCTCCTGGGCAGCCTCGCCCCGGCGCCCGCGCCGGCCATGGGCGCCGCCGCGGGGATCGCGCCCGGGGCGTGGGCCGTCGCCGCCCTGGTCTCGCTCGTCGCCTTCCTAGCGCACTGAGTGCGCCGCTGGCCTTCGAGAAGAATCAATCCTGCGATCTGGATTGCTGGGCGATTGGGAATATCTCTGTTCGTTCTGTTTGTTGTAGGCGTTCTAGCGTTGCTGATCTCTCTTTTGCCTGTATAAGAGAGGAATTGTCTTTTTTAATAATATATCATCTATTTGTTATTCTTTTATAGTCTGTGTCCTTGTGTTGTTCTATTCGAGTAACATTTCTTATTTGCGAGAGGAAACATAACAAGCAACAGAATTCGGTAGTACGGTGTCTAAACTTAACTGATGGCGAAGAGAATTAAGAGCGAGTGTGTTAATTGTCGTTGAGTCTGAATGCAACTCGAATTTTAATTGTGCCAATTTTATTCCGAGAACAAAACGAACGTCTGTTTACTGGTTCAGATTCTAGGCGTGCACTGTAAACTCTAGTACTGACAGCAAACTCTATTACTGACTATCA
Source organism: Echinochloa phyllopogon (assembly GCA_033239725.1). NCBI lineage: Eukaryota > Viridiplantae > Streptophyta > Magnoliopsida > Poales > Poaceae > Echinochloa > Echinochloa phyllopogon. Next base: position 51,388,874 of record BTCW01000014.1, read on the forward strand.
CCGAATTTGGTTCACTAAAAAGAAAAGGCCTCCGTATCACATCTTCTCTCCCTTATTGAAGAGCTCTTTTATGGTACTTATACCATTCTTTGGTAGTATACGGTATAAAGAACGAGTAATATAGTAATTTGTATCCTTTTTCTCGTTCTTGACGGCGGCGCGCATCGTCGATTCAAGATCCATGCCACTGGAGCACCTTAACTGCCGGCGCGCATCGTCGAATCGAGATCCATGCCACTGGAGCACCTTAACTGCCGGCCCAAAACGCATGATTGAATAAAAAATGTCTAAATTAGCCATTTAGATTTTTTTTCAATAATACCCTTATACTATTATACTCACTATATACTATATATAACACTGACCAACATTACACTAGTATATAATTATTCTTAACCGTCGGATATTTATATACTACAGTAGTCCTTTAAATTAATGGTACAAGGTAGTTCTGTCGAACAACTTCAGTCTCCAATCCCGATGTCGCAAAATCCTGGCATCTTAACCTCGGAACCTCTCTTGCTTTTTGTTTCCCAAGCTGTGATGTTTCTAGAAGCACTGCCTTTCTAGAATCACTGCTGGTTTCTATTTTAGGTGAAGAAACAGCAAATCAGCAAAAGAACCAGCACCATCACCGTACATTTTGGGGCAATGTTTTGTATCCAATCCCAAAGGTAGCCCAACGGCCCGACTTCCTTGGGCCCCAAGCTAACTTGTAGCCCACGTAAGCCTAATTAGGTAGGCCCGTGATCTCATTGGACCGGCCCGTCATTACCTGCAACTCATCCGCGCGAGTGACAATGGTAAAAGCGCGGCCCAATTGGAGGCCGATCTCATAAGCTCCATTTTGAAGAACACGCACCTCCACCACCCGTGTATTTCCGTGGTGTCCTGCGTGCTCGCGCGGTTGATCGGCAACGCATCGCGCAAACATTTTTGGGTGCCGCCGCCCGCCGGCCACCTCTCCGGGACCATCATTCCCCCACGACCCCGGCGGTCCACGGGAGTACGGGGCACGCCGCGCGTTCGCGCTCCTCTTCCTCGCGTCCTCCGCGCCCCCACCCAACCATATCCAAGCCGTCCTGAGCAACACCACCGCCCCTTCCGTGATCCGCTCGTCCGCTGCAGCCTTTTCTATCGGATTGGACGCTGTGGCGCCCCCCTCGTCAACCTGACCATGAATTCGATTCGGGCGAAAATAAAGAAACGGCTAACAGTGCCGCAGCACGTGCTCTAATTCCAGGGCGATCGCCCTGCCAGAGGACGGTGACGGTGCCACTAGCGCGCGGGACGCGTAATGCGCTTCAGGAGACGGCCGGCTAGGGCTCGTCTTCACCTTCATCTCTTGCCGCGCCATTATCGCCACTTTGGCCACGCTGCCAGTTGTTTCTGAAGCATCCCATGTGTTCAGACGAACCTGAGCGTAGCTGCGATAAGGGTCATGTTTCTTTGTTTCGGTAAAAAAAAATTCAAAGAATCTTGCATGAAGTATTAAATAAAGTCTATTTACAAAATATTTTTAAAGATGAGTGTAACTTTACGCGACGAATCTAATGAGCCTAATTAACCCATGATTTACTACGGTAATGCTGCAGTAATCATCCTCTAATCATACGGTCAAAGGCTCATTAGATAGGTCTCGCGAATTAATCCGGGGTTTTGGATGTAGTTTTGTAAACTGATTTTATTTAATACCCTTAATTAGTGGTCAAACGTGTATAAAAAATTTTACGCCCAAAGAAACATGGCCAAGATTTTTTCCCCCATTTCATGTGTTTGCCACGATCATCCCATGACTTGACCAAGCGTTGTAGCAGGCGCACATTCTTTGGCTGCTCAAAAATCGCAGTGGCAATTATGTTCGTCTAACAAAAGTTTGTGAATTTTTGTCATACTGCCAACCTGCTTAGTGAGGAGTTTTGACATGTTACCAATATAAATATCTAATATTTGACTCCCAGTCTGTCGCTGCACTAACGGTTTCACGTATCGCCTCGCCTTCGCCCTCCAGCCAGATAGCAACAAGTGTCCTTTACAGCATTGGCCAGAAGGTTACTGCCAGTGAACCACTGTCTCACAGTGTTCCGATAACGCGTTGTTGGGGCACGCCGAGCACATTGCCCATTATTGATGCTAGTAGGAGCGGGTGGTGCAGCGCGGCAGCGCATGCAGGCCGATGATTTGACGGGATGGGAGGGGAGGATAGGATAGGATGTGCTCGAATACGTTAGTTCCATCGAGCTTATCTTTGACACCGCTCCTCCGCCTGGCCGCCAAGATCTTAAACGTGGGGGATATGCGCATGGCATGATCCTGCCATTCGATCGGGGGCCGGAAAAGAGAGAGCAGGGCATGATCTTAAACGTGGCTGTTGAATGATCCAGCAAGTTGACAGACACCCACTTCTGACGAGACATGGGTGTGCAATAATAATACTGTCTAGACCGATGGCAGTTGTGTTTACCCGTACGTCTGAACCATTGGTAAATCTAGGCTGAATCAGATCTCTAGCCACTGAGCTGAGAACAAGTAAAGTAGAGAGCTTCGGACAGGGACAGTGTCCTGATTCCTCAAGCTGAAAACATGCATCTTCGGAGTAGAAGAAGGATCGATGCCGTTAGACAGACGCTGCTGCTACCGCTATCTCCAAGAGACTCTGTATTGTATTGTGCTGGCTAAATATAGAGATTATAACCCCTTTGTAAAAATAGAAAGTCATCTAATTCAATGTGGTAATCTAATAGATTCTACAAAGATAACTAGTGAGGTAGGCTAGCTAAAAATACCTAGCGAATGAGGTAGAGAGCCACTAAATTTGGAGGGTCATTTACATAGTCTGTTGGAAACGTTTTTTCTCTAACAATAACTAAATTTAACTTTAGAAAATGATTTGACTAGTCTCTTAACATCATGCTCTTATTTGCCTAGGACATGACCGAATGCGTACGTGTCAGCTGTCACTTTTACACGAGATACCCCGTATATCTCGTACTGTATCGGGGTGCAATCAGGAGCGCTGTTACTGCGTCTCCTCTCCAAGCGGCATGGAGCGTGGATCCGATCCGAGGAGTTACCGCTCGCCGATCTCTCAAAAGCGACGGGTCGATCAGGTGGTAGATCACGCGTGTGATCTTTTGCTTTCCGGAGGGATTTGCCGAGGAATCGGCTGCCTCTTCGGACACCACACAAGTACGCACCACTCGCAAAAGGCAACACGCGGCCACGAAATGGCATGCGATTGGAGGACTAAAAATCGCTTTTACGTACAGTAATCAGACTAGTCTAAGCTGGTACAGGAGTGCTCGCCTGCTCGGGCAAGATATTCCATATCTGAACAGGAACAAAAGTTCCGTGTATATCTACCACTGAGAACTGAGTCACCCAGTGCGTCACCCCTAGCTCCCTACGCTTGGCTGCAGTACCCAAATTCTCACGGAACAGCTCTTCTTTTGTTTTTGTGCAGTGGATGTACTTATTCCAGCACTGTTCCAAGCCGTTCCTGTTCAGTGCTCGACACGGCAGTTCTGTAGACGGACAGTTCGTGATCCAGTCCTGCACTGGTGTAGTGGCGTTGGATATATAGATTCGGCAGTTCAGATTTCAGACAGCAAGTCCCCCACTGTTTCAAGTGGACGCCAAATAACGGGCTCTGAGATTTATTCCAGAGAATATTTGGGCGCGCATTTTTGTCGTGGGAGAAAATGAAATTATGCGTCCTGTGCTTGATTATTGGTCGTTGCATGATCATATCAGCATGTCTATCCTCCCGCCGCCTCCCCGGCTTAATAAACAAAAGGAAGAGCGGCGGTGCTTGTGGTGAAGATGCACACACATCGCTAGCTGTGAACCTTTAGCTTGTGGTGGATTATTCAGACGATATGGATAGATGGATAATTCCCGGAACAGTTACGGCACAGTGCGTCAAAGAGTTTCTGCTTCGGCTAACCCCTGCTAGATACTCCAGGTCTCCAGCTAGCTTACCTAACGCCGATATGTGATATGTGATTCTAGATGTCTTGGTAACCAATGATGACCATGCCCATTGCGATGCGAGCAAGAGGTGTCTCGTCCATGGCTAGCTCCATCGCATATCATCTCCACCCGGTGGACGGTGGTGCATGCGCGCGCGGAGATCCCAATTATATGATCCCTCCTCGTTAGTTTTGACAGCACCAGCCACGCGCTAGTGTCAGTACGTCGCCATCTCCTGGGCACGATCAGATTGACGGCTGCCAGCAGTGTCCAGCTCCAGCAGCCCCGTGCGCACGCGCGCGACCGTGTGGCAGCGGCAGCGTCTCCCGGCCGGCGAATGCGCGTACGCCGCCGCAACCGGCCCGCGCCGCGCCGCGTGCCTATCGAGCACACGGCGCGCCGAAACAGCGGGCGCCGTTTTCCGAGGCGACAGACGTCCTGTCAGGAAAGCGCCCCGGCAGGGCGCCGCGCTCCCTCTTTGCGGCGCGCGTATGGATTGGATGGATCCTGTGCGAGGGATCACGACAGTGCGCAGCACTGCAGCAAGCTCCGGTTCCGGTTCCGGTCCCGGTCCCGGCGCATCATCGCAACCCGGCCACCATCAGACAAACAGTCGCCCTGCTGTGCCTGTGCTCAACTTGTTCTAGATCCTGCACAGTTGCCCCGCGGAGTAGGCGAACGCATTTCATTAGTAAAACAAAAGGAGTAGGCGAACGCAGATTATTAGTAGTAACTTTGGACATGGTCAGCAGGTCTACTACTGTAGTTCAACGGTGACTTCAATATCTTCGATCTGACTTTCTACTCCGTGCTGGATCTCTTCCAGTGGATGTGACGTTTTCTTCAGAGACGCCGTGTTCTTCATCGAGGAATCGAGATACGCTGGTCTAATCATCTTTGAGAAGGGATTGGATCTGCTTTTCCCTCTGACGTAACTATCTTTCTGGTTGTCGATGCTACTACCGGCGACGTCGGATCTGCTCTTCCGGCCGCCGTTGGTGATAGCTAACGGCGGCGGTGGATCTTATGATCGCTTCAACCTTCAAAAGATATGGTCGATGTGCTTTTGACGCATCTTACTCCCTATAGTGGTTGAGCATACAACACCTGTTTTGCGGCCTTCACGTTTATGGAGTCTTCTGTTGGTTGGAACGGTGGTTCTCGAGTTCGGATCTGGTGTTGTTCCACGGCAATGAAGTTTCCCGAAGCAGTGGACGGTGACGGTTGCGAGGAAGATGAAGGGTAGATACCTAGTGACATGCTTCAATGTAATTTTATTTTATGTTGAGGTCTTAGTTGTAAAAGGGGTTATATTTTAATGAAATCCGATCCTTCTCAAAAAAAGTGACTAATTATGTGGGAATAGTGGAATTTTACAACCAAACCAGTCGCTTGTGCCCCAAGCACCGAGGGAGCAAACTTGTCTTCTTTGATCTCTTTTCTTTTTTGTTGCAAACTTAAGCTTTTCCACCGAGAATAATGCAATTTTTCTTTAGTCGCCTTCCACCAGCGCGCATTTCTTTTCGCTAATAAAGAAAAGGCACATCTATATAATGTAATTTCGCGCCCACTGCATTTGCGTCATTGTATAGTGTATTGTTGGGCAGGTGGTGAAGAATGAGAAATGTTAGATTAATACGGAGAAAAGTGGTGCATAGGACGGATATTGCAAACTAAGAGGACGGGATGAGCAAAGGTTTTCAACATGAGAACGATTTTTATGTAATCTTTTTTCGTCTTATGTCACATGTGTACTAGCTAGGGCCTAGTACGTACTCCGTAGACCAGTTATGGAGACCAAGCTCGATCATCTCAACTTGTAGTCAAAAACTAATCTGGATAATCAGGACCGTGCCACTTCTTTCTCGAGAACACGCAAAATAAAGATTGCGTGCATGTCCTCGCTTTCGATCGGAGGAGCCGCACAGCGTCACTTCCGGCCAATAGAGGTTGCCCACTGAGATCAATCATATATGGTGTGACGATTTGACGTCTCGTCAAACAAATTAACCCGTCAATCCATTGTTCCCTTCTTTTTCGGTTTTTTGGCAGGCTTTGTCAAGCTCCATATCGCGCTGCTGCTGCTGCTCTCGATGATTTGGACGCGCAGGCCTAGCGGCGCCGTGCGTGCATGGTTCATGCATCGGCTTTGCACCCCCGCCGGCCCGGGGCGAGGAGCTTTACTTGCTGGCCGTCCATTCCCATTTCGAGACGCAGAGCGAGTGCGAGTTGCTGGCCGGAGATATGACTTTCGAGATATTCTCACGTTGGCTATTTTGCCATGCACGACATGGACCGGCCATTTTCAGGGATCGTTTTGGAATTTGGATGCCAGCCGTCGTGAGCTGTTGGCGCCTCAATGCAATTTGCATTGGTGTGCGTGCTGTAGCATCGCTACTCGCTAGCGCTGCCCCGGCCTCGATCGGGAGGGTGATGTGTGTACGTGCTACCACTCTAGCCCGGGGGTCTAGGAGTAGAGAACAGAAGAACACCAGGCCGGGCCAGAAGCTACGCCGTGATGCGTCGAAGTGGACTAGTCGTAAAATTAAAGCAACGCGCGCGCCATGCAAATCGACCGATCTCCTTCCCCGTGTCTTGTGGATCATGCATGGCACGACAGCGTGCGAGCGTGAGTGCATGCTGCACTGCACTCGGATCCCCACTGCTAGTGCATCTGTCGCCGTAGTGCGCCGCCTTCAGCGAAACATCCAGGGGGCGTGCACCGTGCACAGCGCGGCTGTTTTTATTTTGCTTTCGCGTCCCTTGGACCGAGAAAAGGCGCCGGCCGCCGGCCGGCCGGCCGGCGCGCGGGTTTGACCAGCGAACCAACATCCCCTCCCTGTCGTCGAGTAGACAAGTAGGCGTACTAGTGCTGTAGCACGTAGAGTGTACTACGCCAGGTACACAGTGCGTGCTGGATTATTCCTTTTGTGCATCTCGCTTTACAGTCTCGAACGGAATAAACAAACAGCAGAGAGCGCCCCGCGGCGCCGGCATACACACCACGATTTCCTCTGCAAGCAACTAGATATAATCCGCCTTTTCCTTGGATCCCGAAGCCACGATGCTTGCTTCATGCACGTTGCCGCAACTTGCAGCCAGCTCCGCACTGTTCTTCGTGTTCCGGGTCACCCGTGAGCTCCCCCAAAAATCGTAATCTCCCCGAGGATAAACATCATGCTTCAGCACAAACTCCGTCACACTTACCAGTAGCAGATCGAGTCACGGATTTTATCAACAAGTTCACGAGAGGGCGCGGTCCTAAATTAGCTCGATGGACCAGCTAGGCGAAGCACATGCCATCGCCAGGGCTCCAACGTCTCCACGTTAGAAGAAGCATATTTTTGGAGAGTACAAGTACAGTAGCAGTACATGGTTGTACTAGTATATATATTACTATACATGGAGGTGTAGCCGGTCCGGCTCTCTGCCTCTCTCCTCAAATGGTCAGATCTCGTATTCCTTCCTTGGGAACGCGGTCAATGTGACCGGCCGGTCAGCCTCTGCGCCATTGGAATCTCAGAGGAAGGCAGTTTCGGGATCAGAATGTCTGTCACCTGTGCATGTCATGTGTGCGCCGCACCAGGCGTGCATTTCCGGCAGGTGCCCAATACAATAATCGAGGACAACACACCGCCGCGGTAGCAAATGCGAACTTGTTTATGATGCGTGCCCTGTGTATAGTACACGGATATGTTTATTCGGAAAGGTGTCTGAAACCACGCGAAAGCTTTGACCAGGACGCACTTGTTCTTTTTTTAATTACGCGGTCGGTCGAAGCCTGCGCGCGGCCGTTGCCCCAACTGGCGAGCCACCATTGCGCGGCCCGAGAATCGGGTGCTATGCGTCGCTGGCACAATGTCAGCCGGCCGGGCGCCGCGCGGCGCCGCTGCTCGTCTGCGGTTTCTATGTGCCGATCCGGTCGGATCAGCGGAACATGCGAGACGGCGTGCCATTCGAGCGAGATCACGAGCATGCACCTGCACGGGCGCGGGCACGGGCACGGTTGGAGTTGGATCGAGCCGCCGATTATTGGTTCCACCCACTGCCGCCGCCGCCTCAGCATTTCAGCAAGGCAGCAGCATTGGTTCCCAATTCCCAATGCTATCCAAAGCTAGCCTAGGATAGCTCAACGCCTCGAGCAGTCGAGCTGAAACTACAAGAGATGCGCTGCGTGCTGGACAATTGTAAACGAATAGTACTCCTTTTGTTTTACCTGCTCTGATCTTATCACAATATCACTTGGCCACGGGTTTTACCCATCGGCTTCAATTACCTTGGCATAATCTATCCGCAGTAACCAGTGCTTATCCGCTAACTAGAGCGTCGTCAAACTGTGGATGCCTGGGCAGGAGAACATGGACGGTATGGAGTGGTGGAGTGGACTAATGAGGCACGTAGTGTGTGGACTATGGACTGTGGGGACCCCCGACCCGGGCCCGGAGCGCCACCACACATAACCGCCTTTTTCCGACGACACAGCCGCCTAATCCCCGGGGCAGGCTGCCCTCGGCGCCGATCTCCGATCTCACGGCGACAGCGGGAATAATTCAGCGAGACACGGGAACGGGTTGTGAGGACGGAAAAGCCTGGCAGCGTCACGGCCGGTGCCGCTCGGACCCCAGGGCATGCCAGTTATTGATGCGCCGAGTCACCGACCTGCCGAGAACGGATAACCGGATCGAGGGCAGGTTCATCCCATCCCAGCTCGTGCGCCGCCCCTAACCCAAACATCACCCTCGACGTTACACGCGCTCCGATCTGATCCGGTCCGGTCTGCCCCGATCAGCGATCGATCAGTACGTCAGTGACCGCAGGGGCGCGCGGTCCCGGCCCCGGCCGTGGTTAACGGGAGGGAGGGAGGGCCGGCCTCCGTGGGATACTGTCATTGGCCGGCGTGCGATCGCCCCGTATGCGTTTCTCGTTGAGCCATGCATGCGGCGGCCACCCCGCCGGCCACCGGTGGATCGCGTCCGGACACGTCGCGGCCCGGCCCCCGACCGCCCTGGCTCCATGGGCACCGTGCACCCAAAGGGATGCCGACCCGATCCACCCCCCGATGCATCCTTTTCCTCCCCCTGTCAGCTGGGCCCCGCCCGGGCCATCTCGGCACGCCCAGGTGCCGCCCCCAGCGCCCGGCCCTCCCTTCGCTCCGAGCGGACGCGTCGTCCCACCCCCAACACCCCCCCTGCTGATCTATATATACGCCCCCATCCGCCCTCCCACTTGTCCCCCACATGCACTTGCTCCAGCAGCCGCAGTACACTACACGCGCGCACACCTCCTCGAACTCGAGTCGACTCGATCGATCTCCCCTGTTCTCAGCGTGCCTGCCCTGTTTCGAGCTCTGCTGCTCCGACTAGCCCGCGTGCCGTACGGACCAGGCCAGACAGCCATGGTGGTGCTCGCCAACCCGCCTGTCGTCGACCAGATCCCGCTCCTGCGGTCCCCGGGGCCCAGGGACAGCTTCGCCGCCGTGCCGGTCGTCGACCTGTCCGGCCCCGGCGCGGCGCGGGCGATCGTCGACGCCTGCGAGCGCTACGGCTTCTTCAAGGTCGTCAACCACGGCGTCGCCGCCGCCACCATGGACAGGGTCGAGTCCGAGGCCGTCAGGTTCTTCGCGCAGGCGCAGGCCGACAAGGACCGCGCGGGGCCGGCCTACCCGTTCGGGTACGGCAGCAAGCGCATCGGCCTCAATGGCGACATGGGGTGGCTCGAGTACCTCCTCCTCGCCGTCGACAACGCGTCGCTCTCCGACGCTTGCACCGTCCCCTCCGCCGCCGCGTTCCGGTGAGTTCCGAGGAACATCTATCGATCATGTTCCAGTGAGACGAGACCTGGGGTGCATGCACCGAGTTCTTGAGCCTTTCAGGCGAGGCGACATCGATTGACTAACCGCGTGGTCGTGTTCTGAACGCAGGGCGGCGCTAAACGAGTACATCGCGGCGGTGCGGAAGGTGGCGGCGCGCGTGCTGGAGGCGATGGCGGAGGGCCTGGGCATTGCGCCGGCGGACTCGCTGAGCGCGATGGTGTCGGAGCCGGGGAGCGACCAGGTGTTCCGCGTGAACCACTACCCGCCCTGCCCGGCGCTCCAGGGCCTGGGCTGCAGCGCCACCGGCTTCGGCGAGCACACCGACCCGCAGCTCATCTCCGTGCTCCGCTCCAACGGCACGTCCGGCCTGCAGATCGCGCTCCGGGACGGCGCGCAGTGGGTGTCCGTGCCCTCCGACCGCGACGCCTTCTTCGTCAACGTCGGCGACTCCTTGCAGGTGTGCGCTTGCTTGCTTTGACACGTGACACCAATTCTTTTTTTTCTCTTTTGTTTGTGTTTGTGGACCTCTCCATTTTTCGCGTTCGCTTTCTACACCAGTCCAGGCCCATAGAGTTAGATTCTGCGGTGATGTGGGATACTATTAAAATTTAGTGCACGCTTTGTGAACAAGTCAAACTGAAATGGCCACAGGCTGAATGCCGGCCGGTCAAATCTGTATTCAGTTAATTTCAAAAAAAAATCTGTATTCAGAGCGTGTTCAGCTCACATCATCGCCATTAAAAATAAGCGAACCGTTAGCTCATCGCATCGCCAGTACTAGTAGACAGTAGATACAACGGTTGGCATGGATGTACACCTTGATGGTTTGATGATCTGTCTGACAGATTGCATGCTGGTCTGTGTGCAGGTGCTGACCAACGGGAGGTTCAAGAGCGTGAAGCACCGGGTGGTGACCAACAGCCTCAAGTCTAGGGTTTCCTTCATCTACTTCGCCGGGCCGGCGCTGGCGCAGCGGATCGCGCCGCTGCCGCAGCTGCTGGCGGAGGGCGAGGAGAGCCTCTACAAGGAGTTCACGTGGGGCGAGTACAAGAAGGCCGCGTACAAGACGAGGCTCGGCGACAACAGGCTGGCCCAGTTTGAGAAGTAGCAGCAGCTAGCGACGGCCGCGCAGGGGCGGCGGGCCGGTCAAGCACCAGCTTTACAAGGCAGTCAGCTACTCCAGGTACCGGCAGCAGCATATGCCACGCACCATGGAGCGAGAGGACGAGGGAAGTTACTTGCAAGTTTGAAATGATGGCGAGGTAGAAGACGACGACCATAAAGATGCAGATGTGTACAGCTGGGGGATCGGCCGGTAGTAGTAGCTAGGAGTAGATTTTTGTGGTGGGTGCAGCAGGGTTTCCGCAAGGTGCTAACGACCTGTTTGGTGAGGTGGGGCTACTTGCCTGTTTCGGCATATGCTGGATGGCCAGGACGGGCGATGAGCAGCCGCCGGTAGCTAGTTAACCGAAATAGTATGGAGCTAATAAGGGACGATCCTTTATCCCTAGCTAGCTCTCACATTAGCTTGCTTGTGCCTCTCGTATGTATTTTTTTCCCTTTTGTTTTTTGACAAGTAATGTGTGTATTGTGGTGTGAATGGAAGTTCAGCTGTGTGCCTATGTGGACCTCCTGCTCGACCTGCAAGTGTTTCCACCCGCTGTCATTCCCTGATCGATCCCTCTCCCTATCGATCGATCGCTTTCGGTCAGTGGACTTGCTTGCGCGCTTTTTGGCCGTTTGAATGCGCCCGATGGTAATATCTCTGCTGGAATTTAATGGGCTCTTTTAAGGGCCGGCCGGCTCCCTTCTCTTTTATTGCAGCACTTTGATTGATTTCGTTGCCGCGCACTAACTGCGCGCGAATGTGCGCGTATATACCGATCGACCAGGCAGCGATCCTGCAATCTTCCGTGTACTGTAGACTTGCTCTTTTACTCCGTACGGAGTACGTCAACTTGGCAGATCAGTATTATGACACCAATTAGACAAACACAACCTACAGTAATTACGGAGTAACGAGTAGTAGACGAGATGGAACACGCGTCATTTTGCGCACATATCGAGATTTGTGTGTGTGTGTGTGTGTGTATCGCATGCAGGGCGGGCTGCAGGGAGAGGGTTAGAGGGACCGCCTGCGCCTGGAGTCTGGACCCGGACAGCGACGCGCTGCCACTGCCCGGCCGCTGGCCGCTAGTGCCACGCGCTGCGGCCCTGGCAAGCCAATCGGGAACTGCGGCAACAGCGGGCACGCGCATCTGGCGGCTCTGGTGCCATCCCATTTCGCTGCCGCTGCCCCGCGTGCCCGTGGTCAAAGGGCTCAAGCGAGACCGACTGCACCCAGCTTTCAATTCACCAACGTGCGAGCCGCCGCGCTGCGCGTCGTTACACTGCTGCGCATCCTGCGCTGGTGGCATGCGATGCGGCGCGATCCTGCATTCCTGCCAGCGTGCCACACCCACACTAGTGGTTTTATGTGCGCGTGCAGCGCCGCAGCAGGCCGGCAGCAGCCGTAAAACACGTCCGACCCAGAGGATCCACCGTCGATGGAGAGATAAGGTGGTAGTACTAGGTGCTGTGCTGGGGCGACGTTCTCTGCGCTGCTGCGTGCTCCGCGCCCAGGCTAGCTAGATCCGCCGGCCGGGGGCGGGGACCCTGCGCCTTGCGGAGTTTCTGGATTCGGAGGGGGCCACGGGGACTGATTGCCGCTGGCCCTGCCACGAGCTCGCTAGTCCCAACTCATCATGTCTATGAGTAGTATCCATGCTGCCATATTAGCAAGACATCACCTCAGACACTATATTCTTCAACCCATGATTTCTTAGGATGTATCATTAATAAATTCATCATCTTTTCTCTCTACCAATCATATTTGTTCTTTTTTCTATCACGAAGACACTATCCTCTCCCAATACAAACTTTGGTACTGTCCTATGCATAGGTTCTCGTGTCGACACTGGGTCTTACATGAGACCCAGTTTCTTTCTCTTTCCATTCTCTCTCTTATTTAATACAGTGTCACACAAGCAAAAAGTCCTATGTGGCAGCCTAATTAATGCTATGGAAACTATCCTACATGGAGGGTTGGGACTGCCCTGATAGACTGTGTTTAGATCCATAGAAAGGGATAAAAAGGACCACATCGGAGACTGTAGCGCACTGTAACGATTTTCATTGTTTATGATAACTGTTGTCCTACCATGACCTAACTATGCTCAAAAGATTCGTCTGTCGTATACATCAAAACTATACTGTTAATTTTTTTATTTACCTATATATTTAATGGGATATCGATGTGATGAAAAATTTGGAAAGTCAGGATGAACTAAACACACATGCAGGAGCACGCCCGGACCGGATGTCTAGGGTAGTAGGGGGCCTGTGTGACATGCTGGTCTTATTGTATGCGCGATTAACGAGCGTCCGTTGGTCATCCCCTTTCCAGCAAAGAGACGAGCAGCAGCAAATTTCTGGATGACAAGTTTTACTCTCGACCGCGCCATCGATCTCTACCGTTCTTCGAGCTTCGTAGATTCTCGATCGTCCGCGCGCGTTCATAGGTGCAGCTCGACCCGTGGAGACGCCAACGACCAAGCTTTGGGTTCGGAGGGGACTCCGATCCGGGCATCGTGACTTTGGCCGTGCAAGTGATGTGGAAAATAGATCACGTGGTTGAGTCAATGCCGTGCATGATGCTCGCATACGACGATGTGCGTGCGCTGGCATCCAGATCCAGATAACCCACCTGAATCAGCATCCGTCAATGATGCATGCATTATTATACACGTACCACCGTGTGTGCTCTAGTACGTACTACTGTTCCTACTAGGCCCCGGTGATGCAACAACCACGCGGCTGCCGGAGGCCCGATTGGCCCTACTCGGCGCCGTCGCGCGCGCACGTCTGTAACGGCGGAGGAGAATCAGCAGAGGAAAATGTTTGCTCGTGCCAGCCAGCCACACACGCGCACGTACGTTGCTCCTGCTCTGCTGCTCCTCCCGACTCCTGTGCCCGTGTCAGTCCGGTTCCCGGATGGGCCCGGGCCACCGCATGAACAGGTTGGCCACTTGGGCCCTGCATGTTTCGTGCGATTCAGGACCAGTCTGTGGGCCTCCAGCGTTGTACCAGAACTGGGGAAATCCAGCAAAGATCGGGCCAGGCCTCTTGGATGAGGGGCCGGCCAGGCGCCCCCAGGCTTTCTTTGTTCCTTCCCCCCTGGCCGCAACGAAGCTGGACTGCTGGAACGGCAAGGGGACGGTTTCCTTTGTCATCCCCAAACCACCCATCTCAGCAGTCACCACCTCACCTCCGTCTTAGATTAAGTTCATGCCCCCTAATCAGGTTCATGCATCAAGATCACAACCACAACACACGTCTTGTCAGCGCAGTCGGACGATTGCCTTGTCAGCTGGGGTCTGGCTTGCCTCAAGTAGGGTCTGGCTTGCATCAAGTAGGGCGCGGTTAGGGGGGACTTCTGTTCAATTATTAACCTCAAAATCGTCTTGGGGAAAATGATGCAAGTGCATGCATTCTCTGAACCCTGAAGCAGAGAAGCCTGCTTTCTCTGCATCAGTGGGACTGTGGGAGCAATGCTGCAGGCCTGCAGGCTGCAGCCCATATATCGATCAAGATCCGAGCAGAGAATATCTGATTAACTATTTTCGAGCGCTCTAGCCCAGGAAACGAAGCAACGTGCAGAATAAATAATGGGCTTCCGCGCCACAAGGAGACCGGCTACTACGATGTGACAAGAAATCAACATGCTAGTATCTATCTTCCAAGGTCATGTGCTAAATTGTAGCAGAAATGGAAGGAGAACTAGCGAAATAGCAGAATGCAGAACCTCAGATTTTTGTACAACCAGCGGAAGCTCATCCATACTCCCGTAAATGGAGCTAGCATGCTATGCCCTCGACCTGACATATAAAAAATATCTAAGAACCTAGGTCACGGATCTGCAACTGGAATTTTTGCACAGCCATTCTCTGTTGCTGCATGAAATGAAGGTTCAGAAGCTTAACATCTGGTAGGTGTTTTTAGAAAACGATGTCCTGTCCAAAGCTTTCAGCATTCACAATATATTTCACCAGCATGCTTACATGTACGAGGAGAGGGCATAAATGAAAAATGAGAAAGGATAAGGCATGTTAGCTAAAATTGATAACTGAAACAAAGAATTATTTCCAGTGTCCTCAAGCCTAGTTATTTGAACCAGACCGGACCGGCGGTTCATCCAGAAAAACCGTGAACCAGAGACTACAGCGGTCCGGTTCCCTTAAAAGACCGTCTATACAATCGAACCAGAAAAAACCAGATGAACCGGACGGTTTTTTCGGAACCGGTGAATCGGCCGGTTCCATACGAACCGGACTGTTTTTGAGTTTTCTCAATTTTACCCCTCTTTGATTCAGCACAACGTTATCCACTCGAGGGCATTAACGAAAATGCTAGATTTTTTACTTCATTTAGGAGGATGTGAAGCCGAAGATGATTGGGATCCATTTTACTAATTATTGAGTTGTGAACTTATTCATGTTTGGTACTATGGTTTGCATTCTGTGTCTGTCATGTTCCTGTTTGGTACTCATGTGTCATGTTGAACCTATGAAGTGTTGTACTGTTATTCGCATTCCACATGTTGAATTTAGAATGCAACCATATTGGTTATTGTTTAATTTACGATTTTCTATATACAACTATATATATTGTTAATTTTCATGTATGTATAGCTCCGGTTGAAAGTATTTGTCGCCGGTCCAATTCAACCGGTCCAAAACTAGTGAACCAGCGGTTCAACCGGTTCCTAACGGTTGGACCATTGAACCATTGAACTGAGGCCCTCAGCGGTTCGATGACCGGTTCGGTTCAAATGTACCTGCCAAAAAGTACTCAAGATGTAGCTTTAAAATTGCCTCAGAGGAAGTTTCTTCAACAGAGCAGAGTTCTAATTCCAGAAAAAAAAATACCATTGACTGTCAGCCTGCAACCAGGGCCCTTCAAGCTCCAGCTTGTTTGCAAGCTAAGCAGTCCTACGTGAGAAGGTCTTCTTCTTAATGCAATGCCCGGGTTGTCTTACCCCCGCAGGTCAAGTTTTTTTAAAAGGATGAGTTAACACAACATCGGCAAAAAGCATCGTTAAGATGACTAAAAAATTGTAATCACAGTATTCATTATTACTGTAAACAATGCTTAATACTACTATTATCTCACAAATCTCCCTCCATGGTGGATAAGGCCCTATAGGATACTGAAAGTCTGAAACAATACTAAAATAAAGTAGAGATAAGAAAATTGCAGGACAAAATAACTAAAAAGGCTGGACATTAAATATTTTGTCTTTCCATGTAAGCTAACTCGCCACCTGATCAAAAGGTATGAAAGGACAATCGTGCCCTCTCATCCATCTGAATGCTTCAATGTAGACATACCTGGAAAGAAGAAATAACAATGCAATCTGGCACATTGTATACCATGTACAGAATTACTATGAAGAGGGAATAAGTTGAGATAACGATCGTACCGTGAGACTCTCAGCATGCTAACAAATCCAGAGAAGGTGTTTAGACAGAACAATTAACCATTACGAAATCTGGTGAAGTGAAGCTAGTATGGATGAGATGTGTATTAAGTGTTCAGCAGGTTGTTTACTATCCATGTAGTACAAACTCAGAGAGCCTGTTCGCTCGGCTTATCAGCGCCAACCAGCAGTATTTTTCTCTCTGCACAGACTAGCACCAGCCACCAGCCACTAGTCAGGCAACAATATTTTTCTCTCTGCACAAACCAGCACCAGCCACCAGCCACTAGTCAGGCAGCAGTATTTTTCTCTCAGCACAGACCTGTTTGGTTCGGGACTAAAAAATTTTTAGTCCCGTCACATCGAACCTAAATATGCTAATTAGAAGTATTATATATAGATTAATTAAAAAACACATTACATAAGTCGAGGCTAATTTACGATACGGATCTATTGAGTCTAATTAGACCATGATTAGACAATGTAATGCTACAGTAATCGTGTGATAATTATGCACTAATTATAGGTTAATTAGGCTTGTTAGGTTCGTCTCGTGGAGTAGATATGACTTATGCAATTAGTTTTATAATTAATTTATATTTAATGTTTCTAATTATCATATATTGGAGGAACTAAACTTTAGTCCCAAGAATCCAAACACCTTAAGAGCCAACGTGGCCAGACCCATCGAACATGGCCCATATGTGACAGCCCGCTATGGCGTGCAAAGACGTCGATAGGTTACGGTAGAGTTTGGATAGAAATGGAGAATTGGGGGTGAGGATTTGGTGGTTTGGGGTCACTTCGTAATCATTGTGTTACTATAGCATTTCGTTTGCATGTGTGAAAAATTATTCAAAAATTGATTAATTAGACTCAAAATGTTCGTCTCACAGAGTACAACAAAACTGTGCAATTAGTTTTTTATTTCATCTACATTTAGTACTTCATGCATGTTATGATATTTTGATGTGATGAAAATCTTCTTTTTGCATAGTGAACTTTGAGGTTGCTTTTGGAACTAAACAAGGCTATGTAGAGGTGGGCCGGAGCCACGTGCAGGTTAACTGGACACGACTGGATGCGCTAGCTGGCGGTGCCGGCTGGGCTCGTTGCCTCTCAGATATTCCATTTGGGGAAATTTCATAGGATTGGAGGTACCGAGCGCTGTGCGACAAGTGTGTATTCTTTTCAGCACGACGGGGCTTGACGGCCCACCGCCAGCGAGGAGGCTGAGGAGTCCGTGGTGCAGCTCAGCGTGCTCCACTCCGTGGAGCAGCCAGGTAAGAACAACTAGTCAACCAGAACGAACAGTGGAAATCGTGGGTGTGGGTCTGGCCGGAGCCAGACCTTGCGCATGGCGTCGACGGACGGGCGACGGTGGCTAATCGACCGACGACCGCCAGGCCACGATGCGTGCATTCCTCACACCGATCAAACGGCTCGACGGCCTCGTAAGGCTCCCACGCAGCTACGCTCGCGGCGACCTGCACGATGAAAAGTTTGAATAATCCCCATGCTGCACGCGTGTGCCGGCGCATGGTGGACGCGATGGCATCACGGCGATCTGAATCCGATCGGAGGATACCCTCCGATCTCGTCGGCATCTCGACAAAAGCTCAGTGGGTCCCACCCGCCGATCCCGGTTTTCCTGTACTAGTTGCCGTCCCCCCATCCCTCCCGAGTCTCCGGGAAGCACCGGGCCAGAGCACACCACAGACACACTCCTCGGCTCCGCTCCGCTCGCTCTCTCTCGCTCTGCCCCCCGGAGGCAGCCAGCCAGCCAAGCACGCCGCCCGCGGAGCAATGGCGAGTGATTTCCTGCTTCCCGGCCGCCGTCTCTCGCTTCCCCTCCTCCGCGTGGTCGGTTTGACTCGCTTCGTTTTTCACAGGATTTCAAGGGGTTCTGGGAGTCCAGATTCGGGGGCAAGAAGGAGCCGGAGCAGAACGGGCACGCCAACGGCGAAGCCAACGGGAGCGTCCGGAAACGGACCGCCGATCTGGCGGTCTACGAGCAATTCGAGCAGCAGGTGCGCGCTGCCTGTGCCTCCCCCGGCCTGCTGTTTGCCGTGATCCTCTTTGGTGTCAATTGCCATCCCGATGCATGCGGGTGTTGTTCGCTGGTTCTGGTTCGCTGACCCCCGATACGATCTTGTTTCAGGCCAATCAGACCCAGGTCCGAGCCGCCGCGATCCGCGATGGGAATGCTGATGTGATGTGAGCACTCTGGATTACCTTCACGCTTTCGGTGCTGCCATCTTTAAGCATGGCGTCTGTGATGTTGCATGTGATCCGGGGTTGCTAAAACAGATCTTGAGTCGTAGGTTCGGGCGATAGCTCAGAATGGGGTTTGACTTAGTGAGTGCACTGATTTTTCTCGGGATGTTTTTGATGGAGAACGGGCAGAGCGATCTGTGATTCTGTTGACACCTGATATAGATGGCGAGTGGGGTCCCGAGTCCCGACTGAATCCAGTTTTAGCTGGTCCGATGAATGCATGAATGCACAATGCAGTCTCTTTCATGCCGCATGTTAGTAGGATCATGCTGCATGTTAGTTTTTTATGGAGAACGGGCAGAGCGATCTGTGATTCTGTTGACACCTGATATAGATGGCGAGTGGGGTCCCAAGTCCCGACTGAATCCAGTTTTAGCTGGTCCGATGAATGCATGAATGCACAATGCAGTCTCTTTCATGCCGCATGTTAGTAGGATCATGCTGCATGTTAGTTTTTTATGGAGAACGGGCAGAGCGATCTGTGATTCTGTTGACACCTGATATAGATGGCGAGTGGGGTCCCAAGTCCCGACTGAATCCAGTTTTAGCTGGTCCGATGAATGCATGAATGCACAATGCAGTCTCTTTCATGCCGCATGTTAGTAGGATCACGGTCCCTTGCCCAGTTGCCTTACTGCTTGGCAATTCCATACAGATACACCATACCGTAGGAATTACTCCGTACCTTGTAGCATGCACTTATTCAGTAGCAAATAGTGGATTTTCAAGAACTTCTCTAATTTACCTGGGAATTTCGTTCCATGGAACATTTTTTAAGGGGGTAATTGAATTTCCATCAGGAGTCTGCCAAAATACATTAGCCAAGGACCAATTTGTTCCTATTCAACAATACACGATTATTTCTCTGAGAGGATATAATTACGATGATTCTCAAAGATGCCTAGTAAGCAGACCTAACTAATATGGAAGGACCAAGTTCCTACTCTGTGAAGTTCCGTTCAATGGATCATGTAGGATTTCAATATTTGTTGCATCTGAAATGATTTTTTGCCATGGATACCTTTGAGTTGTTTTGGAACACTTTTATCTTCTTTAGTATCACATCTTTAGAGGTGACTTTTGCAGCCAGAAGCCCCTTCTACCTCCATTCGAGTCAGCTGAAATGCGTAATCTCGCAGAGACGCTCTTGAGGTAACCTGAACTTCACAGTGGCTTCAAGAACCAAAGAAGGCAATTATCTAGCCGCCGAGACATTTTACCCTGTCTTTGAACCTTTTTCAGGGATATTATTCGTGGGAGTCCAGATGTGAAATGGGAGAGCATCAAAGGACTAGAGAATGCAAAACGTCTTCTAAAAGAGGCAGTCGTCATGCCTATAAAGTACCCAAAGTAAGTTTGCTACTTCCTGCAGAAAGAGAAATGTTTCTAAGGATCACGTTGAACATACTCTTCTTGCCTTCTTTTTCTCCTTAAACCATCATATTCTAATTTCAAAATACGAATCAAATTTTGTGAATAATATTTAGAACAAGTTTATGCTAATCATATGTGTACTGTTTGTTCTGTTTCAGATACTTCACCGGTCTCCTTTCTCCATGGAAAGGCATCTTACTTTTTGGCCCCCCAGGGACAGGAAAGGTTTGCAGATGCATACCTGTTTAATACATTAGTCCACTGATCCTGTAAATTTACGCGATTAATAATTTCAAATGCTGAGATTATGCCTTTTACCCTTTCTTTTTCTGCTCTAGTGATAGTTTTATTATTCATATTTTCACCTTTTTTTAGCATTTGGCTATATTACTGTAATCTTGCTACAAAGAAAGATCTCTTATTTTTAATAAATTCCTGTTTTTTAGACAATGCTGGCAAAAGCAGTCGCTACGGAGTGCAAAACAACCTTCTTCAACATCTCAGCATCATCAATCGTCAGCAAATGGCGTGGTATGCTTTTTCGACACCACCCTGGACCCCATGTCCCAGTTCTACCCTTTCCCCTTGTTTCTTTACGTTCTATTTTGTTCTTTTGACCACCTTAATTCAACCTGCAGCTGTAAGTTGAAATCGCGGAACGTATTTGACTGTGGTGCAATTATATAATGTTAACACGCTTTGTTTTGTGTGGGAGATTCTAATGTGTTTTCTTATGCAAATGCAGGAGATTCAGAGAAGCTTGTCAAAGTTCTATTTGAGCTTGCTAGGCATCATGCACCATCCACAATATTTCTTGATGAAATAGATGCCATTATCAGCCAGCGTGGCGAAGCTCGCAGTGAGCATGAAGCTAGTCGACGCTTGAAGACTGAACTACTTATTCAGGTTTATGTTTGTTTGGACATGTCAAGTATAAATTAGCTAGCCTACATTTGTAATACCTAATTTCTTGTTTGATGTCTTCCTGGCTAGAAATCGCGCCATCAAACAGCGTTCCAAATTTGAATGTAACATTTGTGTTTGTGTCAATGTTTGCAGATGGATGGTTTGACAAAGACAAACGACTTAGTATTTGTACTTGCAGCTACAAATCTACCATGGGAATTGGATGCAGCTATGCTCCGCCGGCTTGAGAAGCGGGTATGTCTAGTAGCACATTTACGTTTTCAGACAAAGTTGTTGACAAATGGATTAATGGTCCTTCTGTTTGTTTATCTTTGGCCTTCAGATTCTTGTACCACTTCCTGAAGCTGAAGCAAGGCAAGCAATGTTTGAGGAACTTCTGCCGGCAACTACCTCAAAGCTTGAAGTTCCGTATGACATTCTAGTTGAAAAGACTGAAGGTTACTCTGGTTCAGATATTCGTCTTGTCTGCAAAGAAGCTGCCATGCAACCCTTGAGACGTCTCATGACGGTTCTTGAAGCCAGCAATGAGTTGGTGCCAGAGGAAGGTTAGTTTTGGTTCTTTTGTCAATTTTACTGAAGTTCCTTTCATTTTCCTGGCAATTTGTATCACATTAGTTTGAAACCAAAATATAAATTTTTGAGTTCCGTCTGTTATTATGTACAGCCCAAATAAACACGTCTCATATTTTGTGGTTTTTCTGGGTATGTAGAACTGCCTGAAGTTGGCCCTCTGAAACCTGAAGATATTGAACTTGCTTTGAGGAACACAAGGCCATCAGCTCATCTCCATGCACATCGTTATGGAAAGTTTAACCAGGACTATGGGAGCCAAGTTCTTTGTTCAGAGCAAGCATGAATGCATGAATTATTATCAGGTAAGATTTGCAGAGACTCGCCAAACCCAAATTTGTGCTCAAGGAATCAAGGAACTGCAATCTTTTTTCATCGATGAAAGTGCAAGGATTATAACGTTTTCTTTTACTATCTCCTTCAGGTTGATGTTCCATTCAACAATGGAACCGGAATGGAGCTATGAGAGGTTCCTCAGCAGGCTGACAGATTTGTTCAAATAGTTTGGGGTTCCTGTTGTGTTGAAATGGCCTTGCTTGCATCCATTATTAAAGGCTCTCCAGCAGATTGCAATTTTCCTTTAGCTGCCCTACCTTGCGTTGGTTGAAGCGTGAAGAATGCACTGGTTGAAGTGTGAAGAAGTGCTCGCAGCGCGCAGATGTTGCTGCTGGTCTCCTTTCCCTTGGCTGTGATTGTCACGGGGCCCTGATCCTACAGCAAAATCGATTTGTTGTTTAGTTGCATGTCAAAAATAAGTGTTTGGTACCCTGCAGAATAATACACCGGGTTTCCTTTTCTTTCGTGTTGTCGATGCAAATATCCAGCTCGTTAACCCAGCTTTAAGATATCTTTGCATCGTATTTGAACATGGTCAGCCACGAGGGGCCGCAAAGGGAGGGTGGCGAACGCTGTTCGGTGCATTCTGCGGTGTGTTACTGGTGGCTGCTGAGCAGTCACGATTACAGATTTACAGCCACCTGCCGGAGCCGGGAGACATCTGTACTCAGCACTAGCCTGGCCATTCGCTAGCGCACGACGGCACGAGTGCTCGCTCGGCCTGAACAAGCAACACCAGCCGAAACGAGGGACCGAGGCGCACGGCGGAGTGAACTATGGAGCATATTTTCAGCGGCGTCATTATCCATTCACAAATGGCATTCCTGATCCCAAGCTGTCAGTGCAAACCTGTGCCTCATAATGTTACCCTTGTTACCACTGTTCCGCAGCAAACAGGAAGGCTATGCTTATACACAATCATGAAACTTAACAGAGATTATCACAACTTTCTCTCCGTTACAAGAGAAACTTAAATATGCATGGCATGTCCACCTTCAGAAACAAGACAATCCAGCACTAGCACCTACTACAACACTGTAAACGCTTTTTCAACCGTCAAAAACACAGCAAGGGCTAGCGCAGCAGCCAGAAGTACATCAACCTATTGTACCAGCTCAACGTAATCCACTCAATGAATCAGTCGTTTTCCCAGACCTGGCATCAGACCAAGCTTTGGCTATTGTGCGCTTCATGTCCTCGTCGCCTTCCTCATACATGTTCTGCACACAAGAATGCATATATTAACTATTAAGTCATATAATTACCCCTCATACATGTTCTGCGCACAAGAATGCATATATTAACTATTAAGTCATATAATTACCACAAAACCTTATTGATCACGCAAGTGGAAAAGAACATTTTACCTTCATCAAATCCATAATTCCAGACATTGGATCCTTCTCCTTGTCCATGCTTGGCTTGAACTGTCAACAAAAAACATAGTTCAGTCTGACTAGTAGTAACAAGATCAGTGTCTAGTAACCAGCCGATCAGTAATCAGACAGGTGCTACGGCAAACTAATCTATGTTTTAGGTTTGCACAGATTGTTGCCAAGTAATTCAAATATTGAAACAAAAACGGTGAGCAAAAGCACCAGTTCCTTTTTTTTTACTAGTATCAGTTACAGGAGAAAAACTAGTTTGACATTATGGAACACAAGAACTATTTTTACATTATGGAACACAAGAACCATTTTGACATTATTGAAGAACAGGACACTAGTGTAGGAGAATAGGACCTCCCCGGGGCGTGCTGCGAGGCTGTCGAGGGGGCGCGCTGGATGCGCGCCGTGGAGGACAGCCGGCGGCACAAGAAGATCAGGGGCGCAGCGAGCAGTGGAAGATTAGGGTTTTAGGCCTAGGATCTGAATCTAAACTCGTGATACCATGTAGGAGAATAGGATTGGTTAATGTGGATCACATTGCATTGAGGCCCTCGGCCGGTATATATAGAGTATAGAGACTTGAGGGGCAAGACACCTCCCGGATACATATGGCAGTCTACGATACGTATATCTACAACTACCAAATATCAGCTAGGCTACAAAGGTTCAACATACTATCAATACATAAAAAAATGCAGTTGATCTCAAACGGTTGCAAATTGAGACATGCCTAGAAGACTTCCCAAAAAAATATGATACTTTGCACAGCTAGAGCTAGGGCTTATGTTAAATATAAACATCTTTTAAATTTATCGAGTTTGAAATTGGAAATTTGCACGATTGTACTCCCTCCCCATCCCAAATTGTAGTTAGTAGGTCATTTTGGCTTTTCTAGGTACATAACATAACTTTTGCTATGTACCTAGATATATGTGATGTCATACATAGCAAAAACAATGCATCTAGAAAAGCCAAAACGACCTATAATTTGGGACGGAGGGAGTAGAACATAACCTTTAGAGCCGTAAAAAGTTTTCACTTGTTTAAAAAAAGAGCTAAGTATTTTTTTTCCAAAATATGTGCCATTTTCATCAGAGATGCGCCCCCACAAATAACCACAACAGACAGAAGACTGAAATAAATGAAGGTCACACAGTAATTCAACAATGACAGCAAATGGAATTTGATTAGTCCTGGCAATCAAGAATACACAAAACTCTCTCACACAAAAAGTATATTAGTCTGCAATGATAAATCAGTGCAGTGAGCTCTTCATAAGTTATCCAGAGATAACCTTGAGAAATCAGTCAGCATTTTTTTTTTCTAAGTGCCTCAATGGATACAAGATATCCCATTGAGGAATCAGGAGTGCAAGAAAACGCTACAAACTATATTGGCTGGATTGTCCATCCATGTGATTCCCATTAGACATTTACTAATGTCTAACTATGAAGTTTCAGTGTCCTATCGACAATCCTACAGACCATTTTGCAATTTCTGGGTAATCCAATATCATACAGATTAGAACTATTTGAACCTTAAATACCACAAAGAAAATCAGATTAGCTCAGCACAGTAAGTACCTTGTCTTCCTTGAAGTGCAGGTCTAACCAATTGCCTTTAGAAGCTTTGCAAAGGGTAACAACAACCTTTGTAGGCTTCACCACAACCTTGCATTTCTCAGGAACAATTTCCTTGTTCAGCTTTGGTATGGTACATCGATAATTCTTGCCTTTAACATCATGAAACTTTATATCCACTGACATTGGCTTAAAATTAGTCTCCACCTTCTCTTGCTCGACACCCTCCAGGAAAACATAAATCTGATAATGGGTACAATCAAGAGCAAAAAATGTACATTGGTTTAGCAAACCAAATACTGGGCCAACATTGTTTATGCACGAATTGTACTTCATTAATTGAGCTGTAGAAATCAGTCAATTATTTGAACATACTTACTACTTAGCACCATATTACTTTAGCATAACCATTATGATGCTAGTAACATATTACAATTTACAAGGTAGTAGCTTCATGACAACTGTGATGAAGCTGATGTCAACAGTAATTTTTACACTCGTTGCACATCATTCTATAGAGTCAAGACTGCGGGAAATGATGAGCATGGTTAATAAGTTTCTTTTTTATTGCAATAGTTTCTGCTACAGATAAGATGAATAATAGACCATATTGAAACCTAATAAACCGTGACAGGCAATTTATTGTAGTTACATTGCTCCACTATAGCTTTCACCTAATAAACAGTTCGTCTTGTTGATCCAAAATGGAAGCGTTGCCCCCCAAGCATAATGGCAATTAGAAAAATTTCAGAACTTAATATCCCTAATTAACCGATGCACTGGGAGACTAGATTAATCGATTAAAAAAAGAGAGAAGGCAATGCCGGATTATAAGATCAGGATTTCTTCTCATAAACAACGTACCCTGATCTTCTCGTTGTCCTGATCCCAGCTGAACGATCCCAGCGTGACGTAGCTCAAACCAGGACGTGCAGGAGCGGGAGTCACCGCCTGTGGCTCCGGCGCCGGCGCAGTTGCCTTCGCCAACTGCAATCGGCGAATCGCGCCACAATCAGACACCGTAAATTGAGAATCGAAATAATCGAATCGGAATCCACCGAGGCGCCTATTGGGATCGGCGGAGAGACCGAGAAAATGGGGAGAAGATAATAATGGAAAAAAAAAGGGGGGGGGGGGGGACCCAACCTTGGCTTCAACATTGCGGATCTCGTTGGCGAGGAGGGACTGGACGCGGGGGCGCTTGGCGAGGCACTCAAGCTGCCTCAGCTCGTCCAGCTCCAGCTGCAGCTCCTCCGCCGACATCTCCGGAGCGCTCTCGGTTCTTCCTGGCGTTCTCGCAGCCTCTCGTCTTCTCGGTGCGGTGTCGCCTGTGGGCAGGTTGCTTGTTTCTGCCGGCTTTATGAAGGGTTTGTGCGGGTTTTGGAAGCAGGGAGAAGGTTCTAGAGGGGTGGGGAGACCAAAGCGACGAATGGGCCGAAGCCAGGAACAAGGTTGAGTTTCGGACTTCGCGGAGGTAAAAGTACTGGCTCAAAATTTCAGTAACGGGCCGCCTAGGCTTTTGCTGACGGAGTGAGAGAGAGAATTGTCGTAGTATCAGTTTACGGCCCACAAAATAACGGGGCACAAGCTCCCGTCAAACTTCTTCAGCGTTTTCAAGATGAGTGTCAGTGGCACTGATTGTTCTGGGGTCAAATAGAATCCTGCTACTGGAACGTGTTGAGAGCACAAAATTCCGAGCTGGCAGCTGCACGCCATATTTCCGACTCGCTGCAACGCTTCGCTGTACATACAATTTCGCTCTGACGCTCACTCAGATGCTACTTGCACTAGCCGCATTGTGACCACCGATCGAGCCGGGCATCTGTTGCCCCGGCCCGGGCAGCAGCCAGCCCGGAGCGGTTTGGGCAATCATTTCTCGGACAGATCAGGGAGATGCCTTGAGAGTTCAGATCTCGGTTCTAGATCCAAATTTTGGTGTCAAATTTTTGGCTCAAAGTTTATACTTTATAATAAATGCGTCACTGTAGCATTTCATTTATATTTATGAAAAATTGTCCAAACATCGATTAATTAGGCTTAAAATGTTCGTCTCGCAAAGTACAACAAAACTGTGTAATTATTTTTTTATTTCATCTACATTTAATACTCCATGTATGTGCCAACATTTTAATGTGATGGGAATCTTCTTTTTGCATAGTGGAATTTGGGAGCCAGATTTGGGATCTATTGAAGTATACAGCTACGGCCATGTTTAGTTCCCAAATTTCACCCCCCAAGTTTTACTATACAAAAAAAAGATTTTCATCACATCAAAATAACAGCACATGCTTGAAGTACTAAATGTAGATGAAATCAAAAACTAATTACACAGTTTTATTGTACTTTGTGAGACGAATATTGTGAGCCTAATTAATCAATGTTTGGACAAAAATTTACAAATACAAATGAAATGCTATGGTGCCACATTTATGATAAAGTTCCAATTTTATACCCTAAAGTTGGGCCCAGTAAGATGCCACAGTCCTGTGACCGTACAAACACGTACGGGGATGAGGAGGAGGTTGACGAGTGCTTTTATGGCTTGCTAGCTCATCGTGGTACGCACGGAGATGAGAGATCGGTGGCGCTTTGGTGAACAAACATACTGACAGCTAGCTCATTGATCTCAGCTCGGGCACACCACATGCTGGCATGCATGCACGGGATGGAGGCACATCTTCGTCGGAGGGACGACAGAGACACATGCGGGGCGCCAACCAATCCGGCGACCAGGGCTGGGCGGGCACAAAAGCTACCGGCGTCCATCGGTAGTGATAAAGCGAGCAGGATAGGATAACGCTACCGCCAAAACGATTCGAGTCCAGCGCGTCGATCCTGAGCAAACGCACCCATGGACCATGGATGCCATGGCTCCACGAGCAGCCGAGCAGGCCGGGGTGGCGATGGCGAGCCCGGAACGGAAGGCCATGCATGCATGCACCGAGACAACCCTGCGGCGGAGCAGGCTATCCTCATCAATGGCAACAGCGCGGGGCCGGTCGCGTCCAGTCCAGAGTCCCCAGGGCCCCGACGCGCCGAGCTCATGCATGGGACGAGAAGATGATAGGAGAGTTGCTGAAGGACCACGCACACGCTACGGCCATGCGCGACGACGCCGACGAGCGACGAGGGCCGGAGGGCACGTTCGCGGCGCGGGCCACGGGGCCGCCTGCAGCAGGAACAGTGCGCCAACAGCAAGCGACATGCCGCTCTGCCCCGCGCCACCGCACGTCCGGGCGTCCGGCGTGCATGCTCGCTCTGCCTGCCCCCGCTTTGCATTGCGCTGCAGGTCTGCAGCTGCACTCGGCTTTTGCTTTTCCCCCCAGTCCCCTCGCCCTCGGTCCTCCTGTCAGCGATGCCACAGTGCGGGCGTGGGGGATGCAAGCAGCGAGCTTCCACTGGTCCGCGCCTGTCGCCTGGCCGAGGCCACAGCACTGCGAAAAGGCGTAGGCGTGGCAGGGGGAGGGACGGAAAAAGCCAGGGCAATGCATGCACACACGCTGTTGCTGCGCGTACGGTGCTCCCTGTTTACGAGCGCTGGGAGCCGGGCGCGCGATCTTTACTTGGATTTGGTCCATGATTAGCTAATACAGTTACAGTGAAGTAGTGAACCCTAATCAAAGCCTTTTTTCCTCGCTGCACAATGTCACAATCCTCTTTTCGGAGCCACCTACTGGATCATTGGTGCCCCCACGTGTCTTTTTCCAGATCCCGTGTGTGGTGAGGTGAGGCCCAAACAAAACGCCTCCATTGCTTTTCTGCAGCCACGCTTGTGAAAATGCACCGGTGAAAAGGAGGCGCCTTTTGCTTTGTAACTCCACGTTTCTCACCGGCCTGGTCTTTTTGCAGCCATCAGATGGTCCAGCCGGGCGACATTGGCTCGAGTGTTTAGGGGAGTGGGTGGTGGGCTAAAGTTTAGTCCCTTAAAAAAATAATAAATAGAAATATTAAATATAAATTAATTGTATAAGTCATGACTATTTCACGAGATGACTAACATTACATTATCTAATTATAAACTAATTATTTTTATAAATTAGTATTTAATTATGTAATAAATTTTTAATTAATTTATATTTAATAGTTTTAATTAGTATCGTTATATTTGACGTGAGGAGATTAAATTTTAGGCCTTGTTTAGATGTTGAAATTGAGAGGTTGAATTTGGGAGTTTGATGTCACTTCGTAATCATTGCGTCACTGTAGCATTTCGTTTGTATTTGTAAAAAATTGTCTAAAAATTGATTAATTAGGCTCAAAATGTTCGTCTCGCGGAGCACAACAAAACTGTGCAATTAGTTTTTGATTTCATCTACATTTAGTACTCCATGCATGTTATGATATGTTGATGTGACGGAGAATCTTCTTTTTTATAGTAAATTTGGGAGTTGATTTTGGTATCTAAAAGATCCAAACAACCCCTCGGACTCTGCTTCAGATATCACTGGAGTCTAGCCTAGAATGCTACTCGAATCTTAGGCTGCATCCCCGAGAAATCCTCTCGTCAGAAGCAACAGGCAGGCAGCCCGGTGCTGACCTCGGTTTGATTCCATTATATGAAAATTTGCAGACAATATTACACAAAGGTTTTATTGGCGTTCAGAAAAGTGCGTGCTACCAATATCACGCTATGAATTGGAAGTGCTGCGTCCCTTCTAATGATAAACTTGTCTCGATAAGTAATTGGTTGTTCTATGATTCAGTGCTTGGATTGCGATTTCAGGTCGGCTGTGGTACAGAAGCAGAAATATCGCGTTGAAAAAAGAAAAGGTATCTACCCAATACGTATAACGGCATGAATTGGGCCCAGTCCATGAAGGCCATCCGGCCCACGCCGAAACGGGCCCACTGATGCCCAACGTGTTCGACTTCGATGTCCGCGACCGCCGCAATCAGCGACGTTAGTTGGCAGCCGTCGGCACGAGCTGCATGCATTCATCAAATATCCCCAATCTGAACAATCTTCTACCTCCTCGTCGGTGCTTCCATGGCGACAGGGGCTGCCACAGCACCCTGCTTGGCGGGAGTGGCTGCAGGGACAAATGAGCGGGCTGCTGCTGCATTGGTACCCTATGGATATCACCCAGATACTCTTGCATTGATGCTCGAATCTCTTTGGCCGCACCCCCAGCAATCCTCTCATTAGATGCAATCATGTGCCCGTAGAACCGAGCCCAGTATTATGATGAAACCAATTTTCTTTCCATCTAAATTTTCTAAAGGCTACTGAAGATCTTACGTGTAGCAATGATATCCCGGAATTGGCACATGAGGTAATTGAAGAGCCGCAATCATTCCTCAATTTCAACATGAAAATCTTAAAAAAATATCACCCAAAGCATAACTATCGTCAACAGCACAGCAATGCAGGAAAACACCAAACCATCTTGGTTGCTCCTTACAGTGAAGTAGAGCGAGCAGGCAGCAGCAGTGATGCGGCATCGGGCATTACAGACATAGTTCGATCTCACGATCAAGCATCATCTCATCATCATACAAACATAAGCAGAATCCGAACCAAAACGCGGTAAAATGATGGTGCTAAGCTAGTGCAAGGAAGGCATGGACTCATGGAGTTCAAGCTGGCGGGCTGAGCGAGCTCACCGTTGCGAATTCGTGGCACCGATCCCACATTTCCCCTGCAGGCCTTCACTTGGTTCCCTTCTTCTTCCACAGATCGCCGAGCATCCGGATGCCCGCGCCCTTCCGCTTGCCGCCGAACCCCTCGTCGTCGCCGTCGTCAGGCATCGTGGCGGGGGAGCCCCACCCGTTGCCGTTCCCGGCCAGGCCGGTGAGGTGGTTGTCCCCGCCGAGCACCGCGGCCGCCGCCTCGGCGGCCTTGCGCCATTGCTCGGTCTGCACGCGCAGACGCCGCATCTCGCCGTCCAGCGCCTCCCGCGCGGCCTCCGACGCCTTCAGCTGCTCGCCCAACCGGGCCTCCCGCGCCGCGGCCTCCTTCAGGTCGCGCTCGGCCTGGGATGCCTTCGCCGCCGCGTCCTCCTCGGCCTTCTTCGCCGCCTCCGCGGCCTCCCCGGCCAGCTTCTTCAGCTCGGCGTTCTCCGCCGCGAGGGCGGCAATCTCCGCGTCCTTCTCCGCCAGCTTGACCTTCAGCTCCGTCACCTGCGGGCTCTCCTCCGCGCCTTCGGTTTCCACGGCTGCGTTTTTGGTCTCCTCCTCGATCATCTTCTTTGTCTCCTCCTCCTCATTCTCCACAACCACCTGCTCCTTCTCCGCCAGCGCCACCTTCTCGCCGCAGCTCATCTCCTCGCCGCAGCTCATCTCCTCGCAGTCATCTGCCGCCGCCGCGCTCAGGTTCTCTCTGTCACCCGACTCGGCCCGGACGACCTCGAACACGTCGGTCGCCGGCGAGTTTATGCTGCTCTCCTCCTCCTCGGCCGCCGGCGGAGGCGCCTTCAGCTCCTCTGTCTTCTTCGCGCTCTCGACCCTCGCCGCCGAGGGGGTAGTGGTGGTGGGGAGAGGGGAGGCCGCAGCGGAGGCGGGGCTGCCCTTGGTGCCGACGCGCTTCTTGGCCTCCTCGAGCGCGACCTGCGCGTCCTTCTTGGCGGCCTCGGCGGACGCGAGCTGCTCCCGCAGCTTCTTGAGCTCGTCCTGCACCTTCCCCAGCTTCGTCTCCAACTCCGCCACCCGCGTCCCGGCCGCGCGCTTCTTCTGCGCAAGCGAAGCCCCATCCATCCCCGACAACGGCGAGGGCAGCTACACAGTGGTGAGCCACAACACCCAAACAAACGAACGCCACGGAAATGGGGAAAAGAGAGGAGGGAACTTGCCTCGGGCAGAGGGCTGCGCGGCGAGTGGCGGTCGCCGACCTTGGGGCTGGCCCGGTCGACGACGGGGCGATGGTGCGCGCCATTCGCCTCGGAGCAGGCCGTCGTCTTGAGGTGCAGCGGCGCGCGCGGCGACGCCCGCTGCGGCGGCTCGGAGCCCCTGGAAACAAAACCAAGCCCGTCAGAAAACCCGCGACACACCGCCGCTGCGGCGGCTTCGGACTGTGTGGCTCGGCGCGCACCTGGATCTCGGCATGGTCCTCCGCGAGCTCGTGGCGGCGGTCGTCGTGCTTGAACCTCCCCTCGTCCTCCTCCTCCCTCCTCCTCCTCCTCCCTCCCGGCGTGCGCAGCGCAGCGCAAGGCACTCGGGCGGCGCCGGCGCGTCGTCCTATAGGATCAGAGCGGGGCCGAGAAAGACGTTGCGGTCATGGAAAGACGGAAGCGAGAGCTGCGCGGCGTTTGCCTTTCTCGAGGAAACGGACGGGGAATTTGTTTGCGTATCAATAAATGGGGGCGAAGCGAGGCGAGGCGAGCGGCGCCGGCTCCCACGCCACGAGCCGACGCGACCCCGACCCACCCGGTGCGCCGATTCAAATTCGAAAATCATTGGAGGAGCAAGCCACCCAGCGGGCGAGCGGTGGCGGTGCCAACACAACACCCCCCAAGCCTGCCCAACGTTACTCTTGCTCGGAGCGGGCGTTGGTTGGTAGGTGTACGCCGCCCGCGCGGGCGTAAATGCGGGCGCGTGGCAGGTGCGGTGCGCCCGCCCGCGCCCGGGGTTCGGGACTTGGGACGGAACGGCACCGGCAAGGCCGAGTTCGGGCGGTGGCGCTGTGCTCCCACTGCCATGCCGTCGCGGGGGGCAGGGCAGGGCGATGCAGTACCGAGTTGGTGAGGCAGCCACATGGGGGGAGAGATGTCAAGTGGCTGGCAACCCTGCCTGTCCCCTCTCCCCTGACCCGGAGGCCGATCAGTGATCACTGATCAAGGGCGATAGCGAGCGGCACAGTAGCGAGCGGGCGATGGAGTAGTGGTACGTACGTGACAGGCATGCTGTGCGCCGCTGTTCGGCTGCTCGGGGCGCGGCCAGACAGGAGAGGCACAGGACCTGTACTCCGGGCCATACTGGATGCTCTGCCATGGTGGAGTACAAAGCACCCGTTGTGCGGGGTAGTACAACCTGAATTTGTTGTGTGACGAGATCCTCAACCGCCTACCACTAGCGAGAATGATGGGGCTGGATATGCTCCGCTTTTGAAGCAATCAGGCGGCAAGGGTTGATTCACACACCCTGTCGGTTTGACTGGTGCTCGTTTATTCTAAGAGAAAAGTACTATTGATTAGTGGTTGGTGACTAATTTATTTTAAAAAAAAGTACTGCTGGCTGGTGACTGATAAGTCAAACGAACAGAGCAGAAAACTACTATTCAGACAAAAAGGCTACACTGCCCATCAATGCTGAAAACGCCCTGAAGAAAGCTTTGTCCATACTCCACCCTTGTTCGTTTTGGCCCTTGCAAGATTTACTACTTCCCCGTCCTAATATATAACCATTCCTATGGTTTAAATTTTGTACCAAAATATAAACATTTTTAGGGTTAGGACAAAACTAAGGCATTATATTTGTGAATAATTGTCCAAACATTGATTAATTAGGCTCAAAATGTTCGTCTCGCAAAGTACAACAGAACTGTATAATTAGTTTTTGATTTCATCTATATTTAATACTCCATGCATGTGCCGATATTTTGATGTGATGGAAATCTTCTTTTTCCATAGTGGAATTTCGGGGTGAAATTTGGGAACTAAACAAGGCCTAAATGGATTGGTAGGTGGGTGGAGAGTTGATGGGTAGTATAAAATGGGGGATATAGAAGTTTTTTAGCAGTTTTGCTATTTTTTACATTTGAATGTTTTAAATGCTTAAATTGTAGGACGAATGGAGGACTCCTCACAGGCTCGAGCAAACCTTGGTTGTGTTTCTTTAGGGTGGAAAATTTTGTCCACTCCCGTTTGATCAATAATTAAGGGTATTAAATAAAATCAGTTTACAAAACTACCTTCACAATCCCGGATTAATTCACGACATAAAATCTAATAAGACCACTGACCGCACGATTAGAGGATGATTACTGTAGCATTACTATAGTAAATTATGGACTAATTAGGCTCATTAGATTCATCACGTAAAGTTACACTCATCCATAAAAAGGTTTTGCAAATAGACTTCATTTAATACTCCATACATGCAAGATTCCCTTTGAAAAAATATTTCCGCTTTCCAACGAAACACGGCCAAGATGCACAAGGGTTAGGGAACGTGAATACTCCCTCCGCTCCACTATATAAGCATTTCTAGGGTTCAAATTTTGTACCAAAATGTAAGCATTTATAGAGATAAGATGAAATTAAATGGGTTGATGGAGTGAATTGAGAGTTTGTGGATAGTGTAAAATGAGGGTATAGAGGTATTTAAGCAGTTCTTCTATTTTTTGAGTTTGAATGATTGGAATGCTAATATCGTGGGACGGAGGGAGTACTGAGTTGCCGGAGGAGTCCGGCCGGCGAGAAGCAATGGGGACAAACGAGGGAAAGAAGCATTCCTAGGTCTTGTTTAGATCCTAAATTCCACCCCAAAGTTCATTGTGTAAAAATAAGATTATCATCACATCAAAATGTCGGCACATGCATGGAGTACTAAATGTAGATGAAATCAAAAACTAATTGCACAATTTTGTTGTACTCTATGAGATGAACATTTTGAGCCTAATTAATCAATTTTTGGATAATTTTTCACACATGCAAACGAAATGTTACAATGACGCATTTATTGCTATAGTGCCGCACTGAGCAAATTTTGCACCTTCCGAATCGGGAACTAAACAAGGGGCTAGGGAGAGAGAGCAACGGTGGCGCCGCGCAATAAGAATGGGTGGGAAATCAATTTTAGGCAGACGGCGGGTGAAGCCGCTTCCCATAATTCGTGATCCAGGTGGTCGGCACGCGATCGGGTCCCATCTCCAGTTACTCCGTACTGTGTTTACGTAGCCTATTCTAATCTTGGTTTATATATTCGCAATAAGGCTTTGTTTAGTTCTAAATTTGGGAGACCAAATTTGGGAGAAATGTGTCGCTTCATAATCATTGCGTCACTGTAGCATTTCGTTTGTATGTGCGAAAAATTATCCAAAAATTGATTAATTAGGCTCAAAATGTTCGTCTCGCAGAGTAGAACAAAACCGTGCAATTAGTTTTTTATTTCATCTATATTTAGTACTCCATACATGTTATGATATTTTGATGTGACGGTGAATTTTTTTTTACATAGTAAATTTAGGAGTTGCTTTTGGGATATAAACAAGGCCTAAGGATACTTTGGCTCTTTAGCAGGCTGATCGATGCCTGAGTGGGACGGGCGCTGGATTTGCAAGTGTGCACTAGCTTGTCACCACTTTCACCAGTGACTAGCGGTAGATGTCAGGGTCAGATCTAGCGTCCAAACCCTTCAAGGAATAATGCTACTCCATCTGTATCAGAGTATCAGTATTTCAAGCATTTAAACTCAAGAAACAACAGAACTATCAAAAAACCTCTATACCTCTCATTTTACACTACCCATCAACTCTCCGCCCACTCTACCAACGCATTTAATTTTATTATATCTCTAAAAATGCTTATATTTTGACACAAAATTTGAACCCTAGAAATGCTTATATACTGGGACGGAGGGAGTACTTCTCAACTGTGGTGTGAACTGTAAAATGCTGTAAACGTGAGCGGTTAGTTACACCACCCGGCCGTGTTTCTTCGTTTTTCGAGAAATTTTTTTCAAAGAGAATTTTATATGTATAGAGTATTAAATAAAGTCTATTTGCAAAATCTTTTAAGGATGAATGTAACTTTGCGCGACGAATTTAACGAGTCTAATTAGTCCATGATTTACTACAGTAATGCTACAATAATCATTCTCTAATCATGTGAATGCCTCATTACATCTGTCTCGTGAATTAACCCGAGGTTGTGAAGATAGTTTTATAAACTGACTTTATTTAATACCCTTAATTATTGGTCAAACGGAGTGAAAATTTTTTTTGCACCCCAAAGATCTATGGTGTCACCGGTCCATCTACCTGCTTTTTTTTGAAAAAAAGTACTCCCTGTACTGTTTTACAATGCGTGTTTTAATCAAGGACACTGTATAAACGGGTAAACTATGTACGTGGTGGTTAGAATGGAGTGGGTATCTTCTGTACAGAGTATAGGAGTAGTACTGTAGTACAGGCGGAAAGCCCCTGAGCTTGCCTAAATTTTTCAAGCGGAAGTCGACGCTGCGAGGTAATCGATCACGGTCTTTGCTTGAAGATATGTTCTAGAGGATGAACATAACGTCGTGGGGGGTGATGTCAGTGCGAACCTACATTTCGCCGCCCGTAGATATCACCTGCTCACCTAAACGCGCATATGGATCCAAGAGGAAGCACCGCAACCGATAGCGACCCAGGCACCCACTCCAACTGAGAACATGAGCACAGCACGCGCAAGGAGATCGCTGAGGAAACTGGTATGCAACATGCAGCTCAGCACCACGCATGAAAGACCACGACATGAGCAGCGTAGTACAAGAGCATACATACCGGACTGATTACAAGAGCCAAGATGCAGGATGGCAGTACTACAGCAACAGCATTGCTCTCTCTCTCTCTATTGTACAGTAGGACAGAAGGAGCGGGAGCCTCTTGGCTATCGAGAGTCGAGACTAGCCGTGGCCTGGTGTGCGAGACGGTCGGATAGCGGTAGGCGAGGACAAAGGAGAAGGTGGGAGAAGGGTGCGGTGCGGTGCAGATAAAGGTGGAGAGACTTTTTTTTTTCCGGTGGAAATTGCAGTGCACGTCTACCCAGCAAACAGGACAGGGCAAGCAAGCGAGCACGGGGCCGGGCGCGAGACGAGACACGCGAGGCCCATGAAAGGATGCGTCCGTCCGTGCTTGGGTCCTCGTGCTCGCGTGCGGTTCCTTTGTGGGCACTGCAGCGGTTTTCAGGCTTTTTTCCCTTGCCACCGGCACCGTCTCGAGGAAAGCTATAAAACAAGCTCGTTCAGTTCGTCCCGTCACCATGGGAAACCAACCCGGAAACACATGCTGTGCTTGGTGCTCTACTACGCCACAGCCCACGGCCACTATCACGAAGGCGGTGTGTGAGAAGGATGCGTGTACTTGCAGTTTCCTGTAATTTTATTTTGCGGAACTCTGCACCCTTGCAAGCCAACGAGACGTTAGAATTGACTTGTTGAATTTGGGAGTAAGATGTCACTTCGTAATCATTGTGCTACCGTAGCATTTCGTTTGTATTTATGAAAAATTATCTAAAAATTGATTAATTAGGCTCAAAATGTTCGTCTCGCAGAGTACAACAAAATTGTGCAATTAGTTTTTGATTTTATCTACATTTAGTACTACATGCATGTTATGACATTTTGATGTGATGAGGAATCTTCTTTTTGCATAGTGTATTTGGGAGTTACTTTTTAGAACTAAACAAGGCCTAATATATCTTCAGCTTCCTTAAGAGTTGAGACTTGAGAGGTACTCCGTAGTAGGCAAAACCACCAAAAAACAGGCCTTGTTTAGATGCAAAATTTGCACCCCAATTTTGACGCATTGTACTGCGTGCGACACTGTAACATTTTGCTTGTATGTGTGAAAAATTGTCCAAAAATTGATTAATTAGGCTCAAAATGTTCGTCTCGTAGAGTACAACAAAACTGTGTAATTAGTTTTTGATTGCATTTACGTTTAGTATTCATGCATGCTATGGCATTTTGATGTGATGAAAATCTTTTTTTTGCATAGTGAACTTTGGGGGTAGAAATTGAGATCTACTTGCACCATTCAGCCAGATTTCATAGCATGCTTGTTTGGCAAAAAAAAAAGGATTTTAGTGATCCGTGGAACGTTTACACCTCGAAACGTTTTGGGCTGTGTTTAGTTCCTAAACTTTCTCTATCCAAACTTTACTATTCACATATCACATCAAATCTCTTTCATCATGGAGCACCAAACGTGGGTAAATAAAAAAACTAGCTGTATGGTTTTGATGTACACGACGAGAAGAATCTTTTGAGCCTAGTTAGGTCATAGTAGGACAATGTTTACCACAAACAAACGAAAAGTGCTACAGTGAGTTACAGTGTCCGATGTGACTTTTTCACTCCCTTTTCACCCTCTTTTTAAAGAACTAAACACACCCTTGGTGCCTTGTTTAGATCCCAAATTTAGGAGTATGGTGTCACTTCATAATCATTGTGTCACTGTAGCATTTCGTTTGTATTTATGAAAAATTGTCCAAACATGATTAATTAGGCTAAAAATGTTCGTCTCGTAAAGTACAACAAAACTGTGTAATTAGTTTTTTGATTTTATCTACATTTAATATTTCATGCATGTTATGACATTTTGATGTGATGGAAATCTTTTTTTTGTATAGTGGAATTTGGGGGTGGAATTTAGAATCTAAACAAGCCACAAGGCTCAACACGCTCGTGAAGAATGCGAACGGTTACATTCCACGATCCGTTTCAGAATGTCTACAATGTCCTTTTGCATGCACTCCGAGGGACACCTGCGATAAACTCAGCAACCTTTGGGGAAAAAATAGCATGGCTGCGATAGACCCCAGGAAAAGAGAGAATGATCACTGGATGCTGTTTATTTAGTACTTATTTAGTTTCTAAATTTCACCTCAAATTTCAATGTGTAAAAAGAAGATTCTCATCACATCAAAATGTCGACAATTACATGAAGTACTAAATGTAGATGAAATCAAAAACTTATTGCACAGTTTTATGTTTTATTGTACTTTACGAGACGAACATTTTAAGCCTAATTAATCAATGTTTGAACAATTATTCACAAATACAAATAAAATGTTACAGTGTCGCATTTATGGTAAAGTTCCAACTTTAATATGCTAAGGTTGAGAACTAAATAAGGTCTCAGTGTCATACGTGGCAAGTTGTCAACGTCAAATGCCACTCTTGTTCTGAAATCTTTTTTCACGTGGTTCAAAAGTCAAGACAACTTTCTGTAGCTCCCAAGTTTCTTTCAGAGGGCAGTGAAGCAACAGCCTCCAGTAAGCTGGACACGTAAATCTTTGACCGATCTGAGCACATCGATTCTGAAACCTCTTTCCGTCAACCTAACCATGAATTCGGATCCTGACGGCGAAAGGAAACGGCATATTAGCCGTAGTTTACATCCCAAATTCCACCATCAAATTCCACTATGTAAAAAGAAAATTCCCATCGCATAAATGTAGATGAAATCAAAAATTAATTGTTTAATATTTTGAACTTAATTAATTAATGTTTGAATAATTATTTACAGAATCAAACGAAACGATACAGTACCGTATTTATGGTAAAATGTCAAGTTTGCCGCTCCTGAATTCGCATCTAAACAACGCCCGAGCTCTAATCCTGCTTCTCGCTAGTCTGGTGCTACAAATCCTGCAACCTCCTACAGGATAACAGGAGGCACTAATCATCGGGGCAAGATCACAGAGCCTGTCCACTTCCAACAAAATGATTAAAAAAACGCCATCGTCAGTGCAGTGCAGTGGCCACTCTGCAGCTGTTTTCTTTTTTCGAACTAAAAGCATAGTAAGATTGATTGGCCTCGGAACACGAGCTAGCAGTGGCGGGGAACAGTTCTACAAAGCCGCGCTTGTTTTTACTCGCTGAAATTGGGAGCTAAATTTTGGTCTGTTTGGAGTGCGTACGCTACTGTAGCATTTCGTTTGTATGTGTGAAAAATTGTCCAAACATTGATTAATTAGGCTCAAAATATTCGTCTCGGAGAGTATAACAAAACCGTGCAATTAGTTTTTGATTTTATCTACATTTAGTACTCAATGCATGCTATGACATTTTGATATAATGAAAATTTTCTTTTTGTATAGTGAACTTCGGACGTGAAATTTAGGATCTAAGGGCTTAATCCCATACCCCCGCTAAAGCGAAATGCTGCTAAACACAGCCGCGCTTGTTAGTCCCATACCCCCGCTAAAGCGAAATGCTGCTAAACACATCCGCGCAGAGGACAAGGGAAACGGATTTGGCCCACGCCACCCTGTGCCCGTGCCTCCAAAAATCCTGCCGCCGGCCGCGGGGCGCGGGCAGCGGAGCGAAGCATCCCCGTCCCCGCATTGCGGTTTCGTTCGCTCGGCATCCGC
This sequence comes from Echinochloa phyllopogon, assembly GCA_033239725.1. NCBI lineage: Eukaryota > Viridiplantae > Streptophyta > Magnoliopsida > Poales > Poaceae > Echinochloa > Echinochloa phyllopogon. The sequence goes on from BTCW01000014.1 coordinate 51,428,641, forward strand.
GCGGTCACGCACCGCACGCATGATTTATCGTGCGCGGCGATAGTTTTACTGCACCGCCTCTCGTGCGCCGTACGGCTCCACTAGTTACTGTTGGTGGCAAGCTCGGTGCACGCGGCGTACTTTCCTTTTTTCCGGAAAGGCTGGCTGCCTGGTTGGTGCTCGGGGGAGACGGCGCGGTTCGCCTACGGCCTACCCCCCTCCCTCTCTGACGGCCGTCGTGGTCCAGGGCTTCCCGGTCAGGTGTGCCGAGCAATGGCGGCCTGGTCCTTGCTTTGCCTCATTTGCCTCGGTGGTTGGTTGTAGCAGCACAGAATGTGGCGTGAATGGGTGCGGCGGCACACGGAGGGAGACGAGAGAATCTTTGTCCGGTGACGCCGTCAGGGGAGCCAACCAACGGTTGAGGAGTTGAGTTCAGCGAGAAGCCGTTTGCGATCATGGGCTGCCTTCAACCACCCGGGGGAATGGTGGGATGGAAGTGGCTGAAGGCCGACAATAGCGAGGCCCTGTTTTCATGGGCCAAATTCCCGGCCCAGTTACAGCATCACAGCTGTTGATCAGTTATTGATAAGGGTGAGCGTGCTCGTTGCGAGCGTCCGCGTCGTACGGTATAATTCTAAAAAAAAAGTTAGTCGAAGACAACAACGGTGTCTTTCCATGCCGAACAACACTACAACAGGACATACGCATGATCAGGGATTTCGCTACATCGATCTACCAGCAACGGACAATCAATACACTAATAAAAAGGCACACTGTTGCAAAACCATGTCAAGGCTGCTTCCTAGTTGCTAGTTGCTAAGGGTCTGGGTCCCAGTCTCTCAGATGACTGTTCATAACACCAAATGGAAGTTCTGATCTATACATATTCAAGGTCTCCAGAAGCTGCATCGTCCAATACATTCCTCTCGAGGCCTGAGCTTGCTGCTTCTTCCAATTCATTATCAAGGTGTATACTTTCTGCCTCTTCCAGTTCATCTGCACCAGGGTCTCCTTTCGTTGCCTCTTCAGTTTTATCATCAGGGTAAACCCTCATCCTAATGCGCTTGCCTTTGATGTATCGATATTCCCATTTTGGTGGTGGGTATTTCTTTTTTAACTTTTCATATTTGTCCATCATCTCTAACTTCTGAAATACATCACCTAGCATTCTGACAATTGAACCCTCAGGTCTAACACCTAGTTCCTCCATATCAGCAAAAACCTGGAGAATTTACAACAAAGATATCATACAGTTAGAAAAGAAATCTGAGACGATTATCTCATATTCATGTTTCTTCTGAGTAAAGCTTTTCTACCACGGGAAAAGTGGTGAGCTTATGTTATGCGAATCAAAATGTTCCATCTGTGCTAAGAAGGCAGCTTTTTACCCTGAATGAACACATTTAAGTTCTTGGAACCAGAAACAATAATTCACAAAAGTTTGTGTGCTAAGGGACCAAAGTCACCAAAATCATCTGTCCCAGACCTACATCTGCATGACATTGCTTCAGAATTGATTCACTTTACTCTTCCATGAAGAAATCTTACATGTAGAAGCTATTGCTATGGCCTAAATTCCCGTGAGAAACTCAACAAGCACATTAACCCCTTTTTGGAGGCCTAAGCTTCTGGCAGCTTTAAGTTGTTTTAGGGTATCTAGTGGCTTTAACTTTAAGTAAGATAGGGTCCAAGCTACCAAGTCAGATTGGCATAGGAAAAAAGGATCGCATTAAAACTCCACAAAATAAAACACATCTTGTAGTTTTGCCTCGAATTCTTTTTGGAAACAACTTGTCAGGTCATTTTAAAATTCATTGCAATAAAACAGACATACCGATTTTTTGGCCGGTCAATTATAAGGGTTGAAGTTATGCAGTAATGACATCATTCCACAGTGGACTTTTGGAGGTGGGCAGGAGCCATGAATGATATTTCTAACATTTTATGGATGACCATGTATATCACACCACACTGAAGCAGGAGGAAATTATCAACCCAAACCTCAACACTGCTAGGTGGGCAAGGAAAGTAACATCAATGAAATAAACTAAAAAACTTAGCATAATGGTATCCTTGATGTATCACTTCAAAAAGACAGTTTCCACTTATCTGAAGTAAATGCACATTTATGAGATTGAATGCTAAAATAAGAAAAAACACAATTTCCTACCTCAAACATTTTATCATATGCTCCCACACTGTAATACAAAGAAATCATTCTCATGAAAAATGTGCGAGGCAAACCCTCCATATATCGTGAGAATATCATTCCAAATAATTCTTCCGCTTCCTCAATCCGTCCATCCTCAATCAAAGCATTCAACAAGGTGTAATAGCTTCCCATTGTCTTCCCTTGACCTTTGTTGAACATCCATTTAATAACCTAAACCATGAATAATGTGGTCATTGTTTTGATTCAGAATAAGGGTTTGCTACTATAAAAGAGAAACTAATCCTAGCTGTAGTCATGATACAGGAAAAGAGGGTTTACTATTAAAAGGGAACAGCTAATTCTATTCTCTAGAATCGGGAGCAGCTAACTCTTGACTTGCCCAAGGATGATATTACTAGTAACATTCTCGAAGTGGATTTTGTGTATATTTACAACACGGCATGAAATCACTATAAATCCATAACAATTAACAACAATATGTAGGAAAAATAATTTGGACCAGATAGTTCAAATAAAAACTAGGAACTTCCATTTAACACCTGGATTATTCGCTTCCATTCCTTTTCATCCTCAAGTGCCTTCAGTGCCTTCTTTACTACTATCAGGGGAAACTCCAGTTCCCATGCAATAAATGAGTCAAGTGCGCCATAAACTTCCTCCTTTACGTTAGACAGACCTTTAATCTGCACAAGATGATAAAATACTGATAGTTTCAGATGCTCAATTCGACGTTGTCTCCATACAAAAAAATGTGTATTTGCAAAAGGCATCCAAACAACCTATATTTTGCACCTTATTTAACATACATGTGATGTGAATGAAATTTGGTAGAAAGCCATTAATGAAACCAGGCAGACTTGACAAATGAATTTTGTACAAGTACAGAAACTGAAATTTTGCTGCAAAAGCTGAACCAAAAGGTATTTCCTTGTATGTGGGGTTGCGGGAATGGCCTAAAGTTAATCCAAGTATCCAACAACTAAACAAGATGATGCACAGGAGTATAAACAGAGAAATGAAGAACCTCACACATTCGACAAGTTTCTGTGACTTGGAAATAGTCCCAATTTTCTTACGAGTTTTCCACACACGGGGATATCTCGGTCTTGGACCCCTGGCACCGCAAACCTGTTGCATAATTGTAATAAATAGGAATCCAGTACTAAAACAACCAAATACACGCCACAGAGCATAGTAAGCTTACCACTACAGAACTGAACTTTAGAGGATGTCCAATAGTAGCTCCTCCCCGTCCTAGGGCAAATGCAGGCGACCAATAATTCCTCAAGCAAAACATTGTATAATCTGTATCAGCGAAAATTAAGAATTTTTCCCTTGAGCAGATAAGCTACAGCGTGGTTCATGAACAAGATAAGAAAAATAAATTAAGCCGAACAAGATGAAACAGTTTTTAACTAGCTAATAACTGAAACAGGATAACAGGAAATCGAGTTGTCCCTCATCCTCTCGCCGTAGGCCGTACCTTACTAAAGGAGCAGAAGAGCAGGCGTGCTGTGCCCCGTAGTTCGAGCCTCCGAGGAGGAGAAGACGGAATGGAATGGGCAGCCGCCACCGCGTCCAGCGGAGTGTCGACAGCCGCTACGGTCGCTTCTCCTCGCCGGAGTCGGGAGGGGAGAGACCGCCCAGCTGCAGCTTGCAATCCCCAGGATTTATCTCCCAGATTTTTTTCTCTTGGGGGAAAGTCACCCAGCTACTGATATTAGTTTCGGGCTTGGGCCCTGTTTCCCGTGGGCCGTAGGCTATTCTAGTAATGGGCCTCATTTAGTTGCCATTCATCTTCTTCCTCTTGCCAAAGAAGCTTTCTCCCAAAACTAGTAAAACGACGAAGCAAACTTTCCTCTACGGCTGCCCATGGCCGCCGCCGACCGGACCTAGGCTAGGGGTTGCTTCCTCCCAGTCTGCCGTGGTGCTTGTTTGCTAGCCCCACCCTTGTTGGCTTATGAGGGGTTAAATAAAGGGGAAGGAGGCGGGGGGATAGTTGGAAGCGAGGGCTGAGGGCAGAGTTCAGCGGTTATTCTCCCCCCCCCCCTCGGAGTAGAGTATAGGGGATGCCGGTGGCGAGGCCGGAACCGCAGGAGCCCCGGGTGATCGCCCATGTCGACATGGATTGCTTCTACGTCCAAGGTCGTGACATTCCTTGCCTCTCCCTCTCCCACTCCGCCCATGACCAACCGTGGCCATTTGCTTTACCGCAGTGGAGCAGCGGAGGAACCAGGCACTCAGGGGCCAGCCAACCGCCGTGGTGCAGTACAACGACTGGAAGGGCGGCGGTTTGATCGCCGTCAGCTACGAGGCTCGCGGGTTTGGAGTGAAGAGGTGAGTCATGAGTGCCGACGGTCCAATTTCCTTGGAAATTGGTTAGGTCGTGACATCCAGATTCGTGGTGATTATTCAGGTCCATGCGTGGAGATGAGGCCATGAGGGTTTGTCCTGGTATTAATCTGGTTCAGGTCCCTGTGGCGCGTGACAAGGCTGACCTTAATCTTTACCGTAGTGCTGGCTCTGAGGTAGGTTCGCCAGTGTAGACAAGTTTACTTCTAGTTAACAGCGACGAACTTACATGGCACATATGGAATTATATAAATCTATATTTTGCATGTGAACTTACAGGTTGTTGCAATCCTTGCTAGCAAAGGGAAGTGCGAGCGGGCATCCATTGACGAAGTTTATCTTGACCTTACTGATGCAGCTAAGGAAATGCTCTTACAAGCTCCCCCAGATTCACCAGAAGACATTTTTATGGAGGCAGCAAAGTCAAATATTTTGGGCCTTGCTTCTGTAAGAATATTTTTGCAATTAGTTTTGTTGCTGCTCTGCAATTTCATATGAACATAATTATGGGCAATGATATGTTCAGGATGCCAGTGAGAAGGAAAAGAATGTGAGGTCATGGCTTTGTCGATCAGATGCTGATTACCAGGATAAGTTACTGGCATGTGGAGCTATAATTGTTGCACAGTTACGAGTCAGAGTTCTGGAGGAAACCCAATTCACATGCTCTGCTGGCATCGCTCACAATAAGGTTTATAATGAGTCATAATAGTGAGTAGATGCTTTTCTTTCTGTTGACTAAAATGATCAATAGTCCATGATTATTATTGTGTTTAAGTTTGCTATGCTCAGGAAATCAGCATCAGCTCAGTTTCCTGTATTTCTTTTTCTGCATTCTTTAGTTCCTTGCTCTTCCTGTCGCAGTCTTCCAAATCATAGTTCTCATACTGTGCAGATGTTAGCTAAACTTGTCAGTGGAATGCACAAGCCTGCTCAGCAAACAGTTGTCCCTTCTTCATCAGTTCAAGATTTTCTATCATCACTACCAGTGAAGAAGATGTAATGATCTAATACGCCACCTCTGTCCTTGCCGGGTTATTGTTATTTTTTCCTGGGAAAAGTTTTGAGACTTTGTATTGCTATTTAGGTCACATAACATTGTGCTTTAATTGAAACTATGCATGTTCTGGTACTGAATTGTGAGAATAACCCTATTGTTCAATGTTCAGGAAACAGCTTGGTGGTAAGCTTGGAAGTTCCTTGCAGGATGATCTTGGGGTCGAGACAATTGGTGATCTTCTGAGTTTTACAGAGGAGAAGTTGCAAGAGCAGTATGGAATAAATACAGGGTAATTATATTCATGCTTTTATTGATGTGTTATTATTTGATTTGTCTTGACTAATATAGATATAAGCTTATAGTTAAGATATGATATCACATTTTAGGGAGTTAAGAGTTGTTATTCCATTTAGCTTTTGGTGGATGAAAATTTTAACATGATAGTATGTTCATTGTATCAAACATGGCAAAACCATGATTCCGTGTATCCATTTTTTTGGTATCATATCTGATACTTGCTAACTCATCTTCTTAATGCAGAACATGGTTATGGAAGATTGCTAGGGGCATTAGTGGAGAAGAAGTTGAGGATCGTCTTCTACCAAAGAGTCACGGCTGTGGAAAGACATTTCCTGGCCCAAAAGCACTAAAGAACAGCGTTTCTGTAAGAATTCTTACTCTCATACTCTGTCATTTTCATTCTCAAGCAAAATCTTTAGTTACTTTTAGCTGCTTGAGAAACAGAGTATCCAAGAGGTCCATTGAAGACCTCATGAATTTTCATATCTGCAACAAGCACAAACATCTAAGAACGTACATGTTTTGGTTTGTAAAAACCATGTATGCATAGTGTTTAAATTGGCACCTGATGCAGAGCAGAGCCATGCTTAAATGCTTAATTAGGGTGAAACAGCTGACATTGTGGGTCTGGAATTCCATGCCAGTGATTGGTGGCTACTTAAGAAACTTGGCAGTTCCATATGCAAACTTATGCCTCGTGTGGTCCACGTCAGACACATAGAGCCTACACCAGACTGATTGTAAACAGGCATTGCACTTGATTACTTGCTACTGTCATTTCTGTGTAAGAATTTAGGAAAATATCTGTTAAGACTCAAATTCTGTTAATTAAATTAGTGTCATATGTTGTAGGTCAAAGGCTGGCTGGATCAACTTTGTGAAGAATTAAGTGAACGAATTCAGTCTGATCTGAACCAGAACAAGAGAATTGCTCAAACGCTAACTCTTCATGCCAGAGCGTCTAAGGTATTTTGGTGCAATATCTTTATTTTTCAGGGTTTTGTAATTTGGTTAATTTATTATATCTAGAGTAATTTCTAGTAAAATGATCAGCATGTTCAGTTTCATATTATGCACCGTAGCTTCCTCATTTTCTACTTCCGCTGCAGGAAAATGATCGTGATTCATCGAAGAAATTCCCTTCCAAATCATGTCCATTGCGCTATGGGACTGGGAAAATTCAAGAGGATGCAATGAAGCTATTTGAATCGGGCCTTCACGATTTTTTAGAGTCTCAGAACACTGGATGGAGCATAACATCTCTTTCTGTCACTGCAAGCAAAATATTTGATATACCAAGTGTATGCTATAACTTTATTAGTAATTTGATGATTGGTACATTGTCATTTGAAATTGTCCAGTCACCTTAGAGAAAAAAAAGGGAAGCCTGCCAACAACAGTATATTATTTTGATCTCCTGATAAGATGTACTAGCAATGTCAATAAAATCTTGTTCCTTCAAACAAAAGATACATTGAGATTGCACTAGCTTATGCCAACAAACATGCTTTGGTTTTACAAAAAGTTAGGCTAGCTTCTAACATTCTGAAGTACAAAAGATATAATAGTCACTTTGAGCAAATGAAAAACTAAATTATTATTAGATATGTTGCTACCATATCTGCAGCCTTAGTTTTTGTCATTTCTAAATTTTGGCATCTTAAGCTCATATTAGCAAATGCTATCCCAGGTCTGTGCAACTTGTCCTTATTCATATGTAGTCAGGCCCCACATAAAATCACAAATGCATTTTGTTAACATCTTATTCCTTTCATTAGTTTATTTCATTTATCAGGGAACAAGCTCAATCTTGAGATACATCAAAGGTCCTAGTTCTGCTGCATCTCCAGCCATACCTGATTCTTCTGCTGCATCTCCGGCTATAAATCATTCTTCATCTGTAGCTGAGGATCCATCTCTTGGTGATGTTCCTTAGTTCTAGTGTGTATTGTTTGCAATTTTCGTTTGCTCTTACTTTACTTTACTGATATGCCAATATGCTTCTGTAGATAACAATGTATGTATGAAGCCAATTCATGAAGAACAATATGAGCCATCTACCTCTGAGAAAGAAGACGGTGTGAGATATTCAGCGATTTCAGCCAAACAATTCCAAGAAAAAACAATCTCAAAGAAGTTGCCTGAAGTTAAGGTCGGTTGTTCTTTTTTCCTCTATGGATACCATCAAACCGTCTTGAGTCCTCTTGTGTAATATTGTTCAGCAGCTGGTCAATCAACACTTTGTTTTTCTTTTAGTCTTTTGCTTGTTTGGTTGCTTAATATTCAATTTTGAATATGACAAAACATCCTAGAAGTTAGTTCTTTGTGTTGCTATTTGCATCGGTAATGATTAAAAATGGCCTTTTCACATCCCATGCTACCTTTGGTTTCCTTAGTTTCTGATTTTAACATTTCCTAATCTCATTGACTTCATTAATTTTTGGATCTTTCACTTATTTTGTATTGATAGAGATTGCAAACTAATTCTTAGCTTCACTGTCTGTAACTTACCTGTGTTTTTTTTTAATATTTGGGTAGGGAACTTCCTCAATATTGAAGTTTCTTTCACGGGGACAATCCGGCCTGCACGAGAAAAGAAAATCGGCTGGTATAATTTGCAGTCATCAAGGTTCCGTGGACTACTTTTCTAAAGATGCAGTGATGCAATACCGATTTAATAACTGCTGAAACGTTTCTTTGTTTGCTGAATACTCTGATGATTTTAGGTCCAGGGAATTCTTCAGAAGCAAACAAAGCTGAAGAACACAACGTGTTCACGCAAGGTGCGGATAGTAGCCACATCAACAATGGTGCTGAAGCCTCCGGCGGTAACGCATGGATGGTCAACGTTGAAGATATCGATCCAGCAGTAGTGGAGGAGCTGCCGCCGGAGATCCAGAGAGAAATACAGGGGTGGATCCGACCATCCAAGCAGCCGAGCACGAAGAGGCGGGGTTCTACCATTTCTTCGTACTTCGCACCGGCGAGGTCTTAGATATGTTGATATTAGTTCGTGATCAGTTATTCTTCATTCTTCTCCAAACATTGGCCTCCCTGTATTGTAAAATGTGCGGTATATGAGCAGTAAGTTTGTACGAGTGAATGATGGAAATCCCGACATGCTCAGATAGCCCCTAGAGGCGGAAAGTCCATTATGTTCACCTCTGTGAATATATGTGCGCAAGATCGAAATCTGAATATTAGTGCACGAGGAAAATGGTAATGTACAGCTGTGCTTTCATTGAAGACAACCGACCTGGCTGATGACCGGTGCGGATTTGTGTTAAGAGAAAAATACTGTTATCTGGCCGATGATAGATGGCTGGTGCTGATTCGTTGTGAGAGAAAAATACTGTTGGCTGGTGCTGATAAGCTAGACGAACAGGCCGGTTAGTCTATAAGCTGTTTCATCAGAGAAGAATCATTTGTAACCTTCTTCCACTTTTATATGCTTATACAATGTTTTCTATCACTCCGCCCCTTAATGAAGGTGCGGATGCAATAATAATTATTTTATAAACAAATGAAGCCAAAAACAATTACAACATATGGTAACATCCATCCAGCTATAAATGACAACAATCTTTATTCCTTTTCCTATTCCTCCGATAGCATGCATACCATGTTTGCTTGCTAACAATAACAATGTGAAACCTGACGTAGTGGTGTGAGAGCTCAGGAAAAAGGAATGAAACTAGCGTTGAGCGTATTCAGAGAAAGTTGGGAGGTCCAATGCATCCCTTGCAATGCTCCTGTCTTCGTCAGTTACACTTAAAGCTTGCAATATATCATCCTGCAATAAAGGTTATTTTGAGTTCTATAATCATATTGTGCACAAAGTATGCTTGTTGATAAATTAGGAACTTCAGCATTGCAACAGAATATCAAACATAATATCGCTGAGAATAAGTCATACTGGGTCATGAGAAGCCAAAGTAACGGCAGACACTCCAGAAATTAGACATTTTGGCCATGATCAGGACAACCATTTGGTTAATTAACTTTCTTATTGGAAATACTATCATTTGTCACTGTCCTCTATTTCCATGAATTTAAAATAAACTAATGCGTTCTCTCATTCTACACTGTAATCTATAAGACATACTGTTTGGCTTCATCTACACTGAGTTTTCTAGTTGTGAACCGATATGAAAAAACCAGTGGAGTCAGATTCTTTACTGTGCTTTGGAGCTTCCGGAGGTAACCAATTATAAGCAGCTTCACAGGCTCTCTTTCAATCCTGTCAGAGGAATCAAGAAAATCTAGTAGCTGCAAAAAGAAAACAACAAATTAAATGAGCGTACAAGAAGAGTGCAGAAACCATGCCCTTTGTTAATCTGTTAGTATATATTACTAGATCACCAATGTTCACAGATCTTGGGCACCTTAGAACTATAGGGGATCCTTTAGACAACTTCCCTCATACATGAAAACAAGAGTAAAGTGTACGGCCGGTCCTTAAACTATCACGGGTGTATCATCCCGATCCCTAAACTCTCAAATTGACCGTTTAGGTCCTCAAACTTGTTTGGCTGTGTCATTTTGGTCCCTAAACTTGCAAATCATCTGTTCAAGTTCTCAAACTTGTTCGGTTGTATCACATTGGTCCTCAAACTTGATTTTGAGTCTCATCTGAGCCAACACAGATATCAATAATTCATACTTTTTTCATACCAACTCGAATAAAGACAAATTTTATATCAAAATTATAGACCTCAATGTGATATACAACTTTGTAGTTGACAAGTTTTTTATTTGAAGTCGTTTAATGTCCCAAAATTTAATTTTAAATTTTAAATTTCAAATGATATAAATATACAACAATATTTTGGCACCTAAACAGTTTACATTCAAAAACTTTTCAACTACAAAGTTGTAGATCGCGTTGAGGGCTACAATTTTGATATAAAGTTTGTCTTCATTCGAGTTCGTATGAAAAAAGTATGAATTATTTTTTGATATAAAGTTTTTAGATCACCTTGTGTTGGCCCAGATGAGATTCAAAACCAAGTTTGAGGACCGATGTGATACAACCGAACAAGTTTGAGAACTTGAACAGATGATTTGCAAGTTTAGGGACCAAAATGACACAGCTGAACAAGTTTGAGGACCTAAACGGTCAATTTGAGAGTTTAGGGACCGGGATGACACACCCGCAATAGTTTAGGGACCGGCCATACACTTTACTCTGAAAACAAACACATAAGAGCAAGAAGTACCAACCATCACTCTTTCAACTGTGTGCTGTGAAAAGTCCCACCCAATAACTATGACCACCTTTGAGAATCCAAGCAAATTGAACTTGGCCCAACCCAAATAAATTCCTGATATTTGGTCGGGAATATCGTCGTAGGTACATCCATCTGTTTGCAAACAATCAAAGTAAGTACTACCTCCGGTTTATTTCATTGACGTTCCGACAAAAATTCTAGTTCAAAAATGAACTGATTCGGCTGTCTGAATGTCACATATTCAGAAACAGAGGTAGTAAAATGTTTGTATTTACAGTGTTAAAGAACATTAGTATATAATCATAGTAGTTGGAGAGAGCTCAACCTGAAATTACCCTATGAAGATTGTTTAAAATTCTATCGCCTATTTTAGCAGTTGAAAGTAAGGGATCAATGGGCAAAACACCTTGAATGCCTACAATAAATGTCACCCATCAGATTTGAAATAGTGGTAGTAAACCAATGAAAACAAAATCAGTGGTCAATGAAGAGAGTTACGGTCTTCAAATGGAGGAAGACCCCATAGCTCAGGATCAAAGTCCAAAAGTGAATAGAGGATGACATCGGCTATATAATAGTGATTCCTTTGACTTTGAAGGGATGGTACTGCAACCGCCTTTGCCCCAGAAGCCTTGGCACCCTTGACTCCAACGCTAAGAAATACCACCAAGGAAGCAGAAAGAGTAACTCAATAGCACAGAACAACATTCTTTTCATTGATTGACATTGAAAGCCTACAATTTACCACTCTGGCATCATGAAAATTCAGCATAGCTGATAGGGTTATATGAGGGAATAAATACAGAATATCTTATTGATTATTTTGTGAAGAGAAGTGCATCCTATATATATCAGTAAGGGAGTGTATAAAAGAGCTAGGTTTTAAAAAGCCATGGCAATTAAATACATCTGCGTAAGAAAGATAAGTTGTAAGGGAAAGTTGTTAGAAAAAAAAAAGAAAGAGGCAAATTTGCTGGCAAGAATCCTGGATTCATCGAGGATATAACAAAAACAAATGAGAAAAGTGTGACTAGACTTGCTGAAGGATGTATTCCATAGAAAAGTGTACATGATTAAAAAATGTTACATACGTAAATGTAGGATCACACATATGCTACATTATTTCACATAGAAAACAGAATGCTGCTGAAAAACAAAAGGAAGTTATCGTATCAATGGTTTGCGTATGAACATTTAACCTTTTTTGCAAAGAAATTTTAACCATTGATGCCTTAAATTTTATTATTTATGAGGCTGAAGTGCTGAACCCAACTGAAGATATGCGGGATCTGAATTTTAACATACTCATCATGGCATACGTCCAATTATATCATTTGGTTGCCCATCAGATTTCAATAACATTCAGAAGTGTTCTGATAAGTTATTTTGTTTCAAGAATGTGTTTTGATAAGTTATGGATCGTGCACAACCACACAATGAAGGTAACTTTTATTTCTTTACAAGGCACAAGATAACAACTCGCTGAGAAGAAGTCTTTGCCTATACTTACACAGAGTCTTCGATGACCAAGCATGAGGATGGATTTACACCAAGTCTCTTTGCAGCTTCCAGAAATCTAGCACAATGCAGGATTCGTGATCGGTAATAAACAGCGTTGCATACAACATGCTAAAGAATAAAACATAGTTGCATGGATACACCATAACGATTGCGCACTTGAGATAGTGAGTTAAAATAGCAATTAGCAACAGATGATTGGTCAAAATGCTAAAGATACTAACATGTCAGGGGAAGGTTTTCCATTAGGGACTTGATCTCCACCAAGAATAACAGAAAAACACTCTCCCCAATCTGGAAAACGATAAAGGATTATTTTGATACATGGATCAAGCAACTAATTCAATACACAACAAAACATACCAACCAAAGATTATAAGCATGCCTATTTCTTACTACTTCAACATTCCTTTTTTTTCACTTGTCTGGACCACGTTACATCAGATTAGCAATATTTAGTTACTTACATGATCCATGTCCAAAATTGAGCATGGACACTCGGTCAATGAGTAAAGCAGTAGCACATGACATATTTAACCAAAATAAATCCTTAGAATCACATTGGAAGATTTTCATTCCTTTCAGTACATAGGTATACTTAGTTGTGATCACCCTTGTACCTTCGGTATGTACTTTTGGAAGGTACATAGGTATACTGAAGCAAATAGTCACCTATGTACCTTCCATACTTAAATAGCATATCTAGTTGTGCCACTGATAAAGTACATACTGAAGCAAATAGTCACCCTTGTACCTTCCATTTTCGTAAGCTTGTGATCAATATTTCTCCTGATGGAGTTTGAAGCAAGTGCGAGTGGCACTCCGTTCTTGTGAAGATGCTTGACAAGCCTCTTCACTCCTGGAAGTGGTTTCGCCGTTTGCCACCTGGGGAGAAGGTAACACAAGTGACTGTAAAATGTAAATGCTGAAGCCATGTTATTACAGGCATGTTAACACGGAGAAGAAACCTCTTCACGTAGAGTGGATGCATCGCCTTGGAGTACTCATCGACGGTCAGCGGCAGCCCGTAATCCTTGATGATCCCGGTGGTGGATTCCATGTACATCTGTCCCAGCCTCTTCTCTTCCTTCTCTGCATCGGGGACCTTCCCATATGCCGCGAGGAATTCGTCCAACACGTCCCTTGTCACCCTCTCTGCGCCCCGCCCAGACAATCAACACCTCACTCCAAGAACAGCACAACGTGCAAATGTGCATCTAGTCTATCTGATTTATCCGTATTCCGTACAGAAGGGGGAGCGCTAATGGAAGGAACGGAGCGCGGGATGGAGAGGGGTTGAGTGGATCAGCGAAGCGTGCGTACCTGTGTCCAGGAGGGTGCCGTCGAGATCAAATATCACCGCGGAGACCTGGTGCGCCGCTGCCATGGCCGACGCGAGCGAGGGAGGCGAGGCGGGGCGTCGATGAGCGGGATGGGGAGGAAGTGGGGAGGCGGCGCGGGGGATTTAAGTGCGGGTGGAGGCGGCGGCCACTGGTGTGGTCTGGCCGAGGGGAGACCCCGTTTGCCAAGCGGATTCTATTTGTCGTCATTACGCAATCATTCAAAAGCCACTTTTACAACGACGCCTACGTATTTGCCACCGCTCCAACAAAAAGACAACATATTTGGCACTTTCGCTGGCGTGGCACGAGCCAGCGTGGATTAAACATGGAAAATGACCATAATACCCTTGCCTCTTTTACCGTTAACCATCCACCTCTCTTTCTTCTGTCACTTACGCATGGGACCCATACGTAAGGGCCATCTTCAACCTCTCGTTCACCCTCTCGAGCCACCCACCCACCCGCCATCTCCCCCTCTACCCACATCCAGCTGTTGTTCGATCTCCCTCTCCTTCTCCCTCTGCTACTAGTATATCAATACTGGCCGGACCCTTTCCCCTCTCCCCCTCATCTCGCCGGCCACTGCTCCCGACCAGCAGCTAGCTAGCTCGCTCGCGCTCCCCCATCCAGCAGATCGAGCCATGGCGCGGCGGGAGCAGGCGCGGCTCTCGACGGAGATCGTGAACCGCGGCGTGGAACCGTCGGGCCCGGACGCCGGCTCGCCGACCTTCTCGGTGCGCGTGCGCCGCCGCCTGCCGGACTTTCTGCAGTCAGTGAACCTCAAGTACGTGCGCCTCGGGTACCACTGCCTCATCAACCACGACGTGTACCTGGCCACCATCCCGGTCATCGTGCCGGTGTGCGGCGCCGAGCTGGGAAGCCTCAGGACCTCGCCACCATCCTCGCCTTCCTCGTCGTGCTCGCCTTCACCATATGCCTGCGTCGTCGTTGCCATCTTTAGCTCGAGAGGGTGAACGAGAGGTTGACGATGGCCCTTACGTATGGGTCCCACGCGTCAGTGGCAGAAGAAAGAGAAGTGGATGACTAACGGTAAAAGAGGCAAGGGCATTATGATCATTTTTTATGTTTAATCCACGCTGGCTCGTGCCACATCAGCGAAAGTGGTAAATATGTTGCCTTGTCGTCGGAGCGGTGGCAAATATGTATGTGTCATTCTAAAAGTGGCTTTTGAAGGAGTGTCTTCCGTAAGGATGTCAAATAGTTAATTATCTCGAGCCGGAACCGGGTGCTTTTGTTCCGTGCGCGCCTGTTGGCGTCGCCGAGAACCCCGTGCCCGTGCGCTCAGGTCACCGCCGCCCGCCGGCGGGTGGTTACGATGTACAACCCGGGTTCAGTGATCAGCATCGGCGCTCGGGTGGTCAGTGATCTGAATTCTGAACCCTTTGAATTTCAAAACATTAGCTCTATCTGACAAGCACGACAATGACTGATCGAGACCAATAACAGAACCTGGGTCTGGATGCTTCTCCAAAGTTGAGATTAGCTATACAATACAACATTGTTTTTTTTTCCTTTTTGCAAGGCTTGGTAGGGTCACCGTGCGGTCACTAGACATGCGGAATAAACCTTTTTTTTAGGGAACGGAATAAACTATTAGAGCCGGGAATATACGTGATTGTAACGAATCTGTATCACTTAATAAGCTGCTGAGCATAGTTGCATGGTATTATGCGCGCAGGATAAAGGGACTCCATTCGCAGTGAGCCAACTGGTCAAGGATAGCAGCCGTCTGAATGTAGAGGTTGCTGTTTCTTTGTTTTCTGAAAACAAAGGAGAGTTACCGATTATATTGAAAACAAGAAAAAACCTCAGGTTGAACGATACAAAAAATGGAGAAACGATAACTTCCTAGAATCAATGATCCGTGCGTCGCATATGGGAAGCCTAAAACAGAATTGAGTCACTGCAGTCTAGAAAGTAAAAACAGAGTAGCACCCTCTTCGATTGGCTTATCAGCAGCCGCCAGCCAGCGGTATTTTTCTCTCCGCACAAACCTACCAGCCAGACAACAGTATTTTTCTCTCAGCATAAACGAAAAAAAGTGACAGAAACCTTAAACTGAAATGTGTAAGACTGGCATATGGCAGTTCCTACGTTCTCCTAGAATCCGAGGGGATGGTTGGCGTCGCCACTCGCCAGGCTCAAAGCCTCAGAAGGCGCTCGGTTCAGAAGTGCACTTTTCTTTTCCTGGTTATTATGCAATTGAAGCAAGATCATGACGCCAGAAATGCATTCAAGTCTATGGAGCGGGAAATTACGAGAATGGCACGGCCACAGTTAACACGACAGTAAAAATAGCTGAAGAACCGGGAGACAGTAGTGCAGCGAACGAGTTGACGGGAAAGATTCAGAACATGGGTCCAGTGATTTGAAAACATCAACTCATCAGCGATTTGAGTATCAGTTTGCACACACTTTCCAGATTATACTCTGCATCATGTTCACTTCCCTCTCATGAAAATCGTAAACCTGTTAAGAGGCATGGATGGTGATCCTTTGGCTGTTACTGACGGGAAAACTCAATCAAAGAAGACGGAAAGAAAGATACTTTCTACTTGTTTCCCTCCATCGGGAGCAAGAACCATGAGTACACGAGAAACAGGTCAGAGATGGATCCTACCCTATCACATGTACATAAACCATTCCCAAAATGTATGTAAAAAGAAGGCACATTCAACTGTTAATAAAATGGTATTTTGATTCTACGTAACTCTCAGCTTCCCAGATGAAGGATCCAAAAGCCACTGCCTCCAAGACAAGATGATTCAGCTCGATAAATGTGATTGTTATCATCTTACCATCCTTTGCATTAACAGAACCATCGTCCAATACTTTGATGTCTGGTCGCCCAAACAAAGACTGAGTTTGCTTCTCAATCAGTGAGACAGCTTCCTTTGATCTGATAGTTGCATATCTTTGCAATGTATCAGCATCCAGTTGTGAAACATAAGACCTCAGCTTGTTTGGATTTGAATCTTCATCGTCCAAACTAATCTCCTCCCCATCAGGCGTAATCTGTACTAAAGACTCCATATCCCAGAATGGATTAGGTTTCAGGTTTTCAAATACTATCTGCTGCTTAGGGTTTGGTGGGAGAGTCTTCATAGTTTTCTCAAGCTGGAATCGCTCATCTACCCTCTTCAGGAAGTAACCATACATGATGGATGCTGCATAAAGCTTTCCAAGATTTAAGTTGCTAATTTCAACAACAGTGTCCATTGGTGCTGCTATTTTCTCTCCCATGATAAGGTTAAGATGGTTTTTTATCATCTCAAAAGCGTCTGGGGAGTGTATGCCTTGCAGTTTATCCTCTTGGTTAGGCAGTGAAGATATGTCGCGTATAGGGCCACCCCCTGGTGATAATGCAGGTGTCATAGATATGTCATTGTCCATAAATTTGTAGATAACCCAACAGTAGATGATCTCTTCTAAAGCATTTTGCCTTTCCTTCTCTTTGATTTCTGCGATTCTCCTGTAGTTCAATTAGCTTATCATCAGTTAAAGCATGTTAATGTTGATGGATGGGATGAAAATATTTACACAATTCATCGGAAGGGTCTAACATATTTGTCTTTCTATACTATCTATAACTGCATCATACTTTCTTTTCTATCTATCTGGCTGAGTATATATATATATATATATATATATATATATATATATATATATATATATTGCAGCTTCTTGCAAAAAAATCAGAAAACACTTTATTTTGTAACAATAAAAGTGTATCATGGGTAGTTGCTTAATCGGGTTTACGCCTTAGCATGAAACATGATGCGCAGAACAGCAGATGTGATAATTGAGTGCTTGACTGTTCCAACATATTCAGGGGGCTTACTTGTACAGAAGGTCCTGAGGAACTTTTGAAGCTTCTTCCTTTTGGGCATCTTTCTCTGATTGCAGATTTTCAAGTTGCTGATCAACTGTTGCAGGCAGCAGGTGAGGGTGTGATTGTAGTATTTGGACTAGAAGTTGACCGCTTGGAGATTCAAATCTAAGTGGAGCAAGCCGTGTGTAGCCATCACCAGGTTCCGTTTTTGCTTTAATCTTGAAGGTCCTTGTACGGTAATTATTAATCTGGAATCCAGCTTTGTAACGCATGCTGCAAGGAAACCCCTGCAGAACAAAAAGCCATCATCATCCACTTGGCCCAGAATAATTTAGCTTGGGACATGAAGTAGGATATATATTGCTCCAATGTTAATACATAATACATAAACAATGAACTGGAACAGTAAAGTAGGACCTTAGTGAACATCACAGTTGAGCAAAACAGTTCAAGCATAGATCTCAGCAGCAATGCATCATAATTTAGTGCATAAGAGCACCAAAATATCGATGATGTAAGTACCATACAGAAACAGAAGTTTCTACGAATTTATGATAAAGGGTTGGGTGCTATGCGAAACATCATGGACAGATAAAATCAGCACAGGTCATAACATAAATATCAGAACACTATGGTGGCCCAGGCCATTTTACCTATCTTTACCCTTTGAGCTACTTTCGGTGACAGTTTTCATGTTCAAATTTCAATGCTGAGAGGTCATACAATTTAGATAGATTACTTCGAACTGCATTCCAAGTTTGAATAAAGTGTAAATATCTTGTGCCCAAATGAACAAAGTACCAGTTAACACCCTAGATACTGTAGCGTATAGCCCTCGCAAAAAAAACATGCTAGCAAAAATTCTACAAGAGTCAAAGGGACAATAGCACACGGAACCTCATGCAAGTATGCAACACATGCCCAGATTGGGACTACACAGCATAGCAGCAAAGCCAAGAGCACTGAGTTTAAGTACAACCAACCAAGTTTCCACAGGTTATGCTCCAGGCCTTATTTTGCAACCTGATCTACACAGCGCCCAATTCGAGCAGCCCCGGCCAAAATTCTAGCACAAACAGAAATAGCATATTGCAAGGAATCACACATACATGAGCGCAATTGCAAGCACAAGTCAGCAGCAGCACATCTGCCGAGGAACATGCCAGCACCGGGCCACCAGAGCGAGCCAAACACGCTTGCAATCGCTAACGGAAAGCATCACTACGCCCGCCTCCCCACCACCCCACCTGACCCGCGGGACTAGCACCTCGTATAGTCGTATAGAGTAAGAAAATGGCCGGAGCGTTGCATATGAGGCGAGGGAGCACCTTGCAGAAGAGACTGCCGAATTCCACGGCGGCGCGCGGCCTGACGCCGCATGACGTGGAGGCGGTGGAGGGGGACGGCGAGGCGAGGAGGAGCGCCGCTTCGGCCCACGCCGGCATCGCGGGGCGGAGGCGGGGAGGGCAGCGAGGCTACGGGTTGGGGCGCAGAGCAGGTGAGATTCCGTCGGCTGTTTGGGGTTCCTGAGATTTTCTCCGGTGCGGGACTAGTGAACTGGCAAGACCCTGATCTTTTTTATCGGGGGCGCGTGCTCCGCCTTTGCTTCTTGTTGAGTTGTTGTACACAGGGCCAGGCCAAGCCGCCCGACGAGGACACGAGGTAGGGATGCAATGTGTGTGTTGTCTGTAGCCAGACATGCTTGTATCTATCGGTTGGCCTGCTACTGCAAGGTATCGTGTTCGTTCGCTTGACCTGCTTGCTACGGCAAGTGTATCGTGTTCATTCGGACATTCGGTTGGCCTGCTACCGCAAGAAGATTATATCTGCTCATGGGCGATGTTCCATTGCCAGTAGGAAGGCACAACACACATTTGAGCAACGGAATCAGTTGAGCCAAGGACGAATCACGATTTCTTTATGCAAACCAAAATACCGTGCTAGGAAACTCAGACAGTAAGCATTCTCCGTATAAAGAAACAGAAACAACTTGTACTTAGGATTCTCGGATCCCTCCTACCACGTTCAGATGATTGTGTGTTGGTATAGTATATACAGCCACAAAACGCCGTGCATTGACATCACTCTGAAAGCTACAGCACAAGACCTCATTACATCATTTCCCTTTGCTCCGGGAGGTCACAGGCCACCAAAACCGCCCAAAAATAAGGTAATAACAGTATTAATAGCTGAAAGGAGCGGTGGAACAAAATTCATGCACACATCCTGCAACACCCAAGGCATCCTAATTCTCAAAAGACGAGTAAACTCCATGGGGGGCAATAAGCTTGTGCGGATTCGGAACATCAGCACCGTGGCGCCCTGATATGTTCAGACCTCAGTCAAATGTTGGCGACAAACACTCTTCAACCATGCCCAGTAGGTTTGGATTCTCCAATGCAGCCGCAACACGTTCTTTGTCGTTCAGTTGCTTATTCACTGCAAGAAAGAACAGATTTATACAGTGAGATATTGAGCCAGGCAGAACAATGTTGTGACTGTACTGCAGAAGCTTTAGAGCATATACCAGCAGCTTCAGTTGCATGTGATCCAGGGGCTACCCTTATGTCCACCTGCAAAAATTAGATTCAGAAAACCGTCTAAATTTTCCCATCAAATTACAAATGATAGATGCCAATACACACAAAAGGAGAAGCAGTTTTCCAACCATGGTGACCAAAAAAAGAAACTAAGCTTCCTGATCCGTACAGCAGACATACATCAGCTGGTAAATAGTCTAATTGCCTACAGAGTGTATAGCAGGTACGCATATGAGGTACTCGTTTCATAACCATTGATCATTGACTATGTGCATGAGGTACTTGTTTTTATAACCATTTGATGACTGACCAAATTGATGTGACTATTTTAGCTTCAATCTCTACTGCTAATGATTCCGGAATATAACTAATAAATGCAAGAGAGGATGATGCCATCATCAATTCTCCAGTGACTGTTTCTAGAAACAATTGCAGGGATTCTGAAACTGTAGCTGGTAATTTACTAAAACCTTCTGCTATTCATTTTGGTTCCTTTGATGGTGAGGTAAAGAAGGGAGGTAAAACAAATGTTGCTGATCCCATGCTGTGTAAGACCACAAAGGAAATTAATGGGCTCAAGAAAGAAGTTCAATTCGCCTAGCTCCTCGCGGTGGACCGGTTGAGCGTTGAACTCCGGAGGTCGTTGAAACTTCTGTCCCGGCCCGGGTTCGAAGCACGGCACATTCTTAGAACAAAGCCCGGGTGGAGTCTCCTCCCGTGGCCGAGTTTTTTTTTTCTTAAAGAAGTTCAATTCTCGAAGCTAAAATAGTCAGTTCACAAATTTAAAGTTGAACAAAGGTATAAGTGCACTCAGAATGGTAGACATTTCATGGACATATACGGATGTACCATATTTGAAAACACAACAAGCGACAATACGAATACTTTTGCGCAAAATACCACATCTATCACAGATTATGAGAACTTGCTAAAGTAGATTTAACGTCAGCATATCAAATCCCGGTTGCCCTCGCAAAAAAAATCATAAGTTTTTGCTTCAAGCCCTACACTAATAGCATACCTTGTAATGAGGAGGGAGACTCCGTATGAGTTTTACACGTATGCAAAGGCCAATAACAGTTGCCATACTGCAGTGCTCCACTGTTGGGGTGAAAGTAACCCTGACGCAAATCAAATACAAGTCCCCAAGTGAGTTTCATTAGCAACCGTTAACTGTAACATCCAAATCAACAAACATAAATATGAAAGCTTACCTGACATTATTACTTTCATCGTTGAGTTCAATTGAGTCTTCAGTTACCACATTCAGCTGTTCCAATGAGTATGGGTGCTCTGGATCCTTTATATCTCTAATGTGATGTAAGAGCGTTAAGGACTACAACCAAACAGCTAGGATAGAGAAATTCAGATACATGGCATAACAGAAAAACAAGCTTCACTGCATTAATATTAGGGAAGTAATAAAGAAGGATATCAAATATTTCCAGCTGGTCTATACGCTCTGCTGCATTTTCATCTGTGGTCTCTGGTGCCTGGCGTACACGCCTCTCTTTTTTCTCATGGATTACAGGGTTAGCATTTATCAACCCCGTAACCATTTCTATGAAGCACAAGGCACTAGCTTTGGATAAGAAAGACAAATTCCTGCAAGTCAAAAAACATGAAAATGTGTTAAGAGCATTATAGCTCTTTAAATTGCACAAACTAGATAAATCTCACAAAACTCCCTGTTGATAACTCAGTTTTCTAAATAGGAAACAGAGCCAGTTACACTGAAAAAAATATTTGCAGATAATATTTATTTTGCAGATTGCACTTTGAACCCACCCATTTGTGGTAATAATGCAAAATAATGGTTTATTTGCTGATTGCTGGTGCAAACTAGTCCCTTCGAAGATAGTTACAATCAAATATCCACCTTGCTGGACACTAGGAAATCATGTTCAGTAGATGAAACTTAAACAAAGACAAAATCCTAGCAAATTTGATCTAGGAATCACCCTAGCCATATCATTTGCGTCCCAACAAAGGCACACCTCTAAACACCAGGCTTCCAGGTCAACCCTATAGACAGGGGCGGACCCAGCATAGGACATGGGTGTACACATGCACACCCGATATTTTTGCAAACAAAATCGAAGTTAGTAGATCCGAAACAAATACGCCACACGGAAGGGTTTGGCGTGCTCCGTTTTGCACAGCAGGAAGGGAAGAGAAGGGGCGGCATACCTTGTGCTGGCTCGTCGACGGGAAAGGGCCGGTCGAAGAAGGGCGCCGCCGGCAAAGGGCTGGGCGAAGAAGGCCGCCGGCAAAGGGCGGAGGCGTGGAGGTGGCCGGCGACGGGCGACGCAGAGGCGTGGGCGCGTGGCGGCGCCGCGAGGTTTGCTGCGGCCTGCCGTCGGTCTCCAGCCTGCGCTATTTTTTTAGATTGGAAAAAGTCATTTACCTCCCTGGATACAAGGTACAAGACCGAGTTCGCGAAACCACCCTAGACATGAAAATTGGGTGAAATACCTCCATCAACTTTCAAAACCGTTCGTTTTGCCTCATTCCTGTGGTTTTAAGCGGTTTTCAAGGTGGTTTTGCCTTTTTAATTGAAAATAAATCTCGTAAATATTTATTAAACCACAAAAAATATTCCTAAGCTTCTAAAAATTATGAGAAAAATCTTAGAGATGGATTGAGATGCAAAAAGTCTAAATAAAATATTTAAAACTAGTGAAAATGACTACAAAATTTTCTTAATTTTAAATGTAATTCTAGAAAAATGGAAATATATCCAAAAACTTAAACACACATAAAATTTTCTAAATGTATCTTGAATACATTTCTCAATAAAAACATGAAATGAAGCCAGTATAAATACATTCATCGTAAATGCATTCAACCATCATAAATGTAACATATATTAATGTTGAATGCATTTACGATAAGTGTATTCATGTCGGCTTCATCTTATGTTTTTATTGTGGAAAGTATTTAAGACGCAATTAGATATAGATTTAAATATTTTAATATATATATATATATATATTAATTTTTTGTATATATTTTCTATTTTACTGGAGCTAAATCTAAATTTTAGAAAATTTTATTGATATTTTCACTAGTTTAAATATTTTATTTAGATTTATTGTGTCCCATTCCATCTCTAGAATTTTTCTCAGAATTTTTAGAAGCTTAGGAATTTTTTCGTGGTTTAATAAATATTTACGAGATTTATTTTTAATTGAAAAAGGAAAAACCACCTTAAAAACCGCTTAAAAGCACGGCAAGGAGGCAAAGCGAACGGTTTTGAAAGTTGAGGGAGGTAGTTCACCCGGTTTTCATGTCTAGGGTGGTTTCGCGAACTCGGTCTTGTATCCAGGGAGGTAAATAGGACATTTTCCTTTTAGATTTGCGGCGTGCGCTTTAGATTTGCGGCCTGCGCTCCTGGCTCCCCCGATAGTACGTGATGGTGTATAACCCATGGGCTGAAGTGCATCTGCACACAAATTAGTTTGAGACAGCCCAATCACCCTCCAGGCCACCTGCTCCAAAGTTCCAACTCAAATCGAACCATCTGTTGGGCCAGCCCACTAAAATCCATGCAAAACAAATCCAACATGGACACCCGTAACCATTAAAACCAATAACACCTGTTGGAGTCCGGGTTCCCGCTCCGCGGCGGCGCTGCGCCGCCGCCGAACACGCTCGTCAGCTGCCGCACGAACATGCTCTTCCCGCACCCGGAGTCGGCCGCTAGCCCGATCACCACCGTCCTCGTCTTGTCCGCCGCCGCCGAGCACGACACGTGGACGGGGCAGGCCCGGGTCCGAAGAAAGAGAAGGATGGCCGTGCCCGCCAGCGAGTGGTGCGAGCTGGCGGCGCCCGTGTTCGCGGCGAAGGCCGCCATGGATCAGACGACGCCAGGGCGTGATTGGTTTCTTGAGCACCTCAACCTGACTCGCATCGAACCGTCCTGGATGAACTGAGCCTGGATATATACATGCAACATGTCTGTGTTTAGTTCATCGAGCGAAGCTAGATAGGATGAGAGCAGCTGCGTTCGGATGCCTGAACGACATAGCTAACAAGCCTTTTTTTTTTTACTGAGCGCTGCTTTTTTTTTAAGCACATACTGAGCGCTGCTTCCTTGGTTCTGATTGGTTGCTGTATCAGGTCAACCAGGCCAGGCTCCGTGTAGACAGGCCATGCTCATGCAACACCATTTTAATTGGTTGTTTGTATAATTATAGCCAGATTCAGTAATGTAGTTGATTGGTTGTCTGAATGCAGCAGCGAGCCAACGAGCTAACAGATCAAAATTGGCTTTTCTCATGTGCACGTTGAACTCAGCGAGCCAGACCCGCGGGAAACGCTCGCTCATTGCGTCTGTTCGGCTAGCTGGTGGTAGGTGGCCGGTGCTGATTTGTGCTGCGAGAAAAATACTGTTGGCTGGTGCTAGTTTGTACAGAGAGAAAAATATCGTTGGCTGGCTGCTGATAAGTCAAGCGAACAGAGCGCTGGTGAGCTAGGCTCCGGCTATATTTTGCATCTACGAAGTCTGAGCTGAAACAAGCGCAACCAAACAACACTAAACTACATCCTTGCGCCCGGGGGGGGGGTGCATGCCGGCAACCAATCAGCTTCCTTGGAGCCAGGCTCGGTGAGAGCAAGTACAATAATGTTCTTATAGCCAAGCTAATTAATGTTTTTGCTGATGTGGAAGAGAAAAAGGAGGATAGGAGAAGAGAGCTTGGCTCTTATGCAAGCAACAAGCTTAGCACGGGCTATTATGTAGAGGTGGGGCCAGATGAAAGAGGATGTGAGAGTGAATAGAAAAGAGAAGATAACAAATGACAAAAAGTTAGTAATGTGTAGACAAGTAATAGACCACTATTGTATGACTTGGCTCTTATGTCTTGTCTAATAGCCAAACACTTGTCTCTATTATTAACCTTACTCTGACCAGGCTGAGTGCTGCCAATCACTACGTTGCTGCGTTACGAGGAGGCAGGCCAAGCCATGTACAAGGAATCAATCGCGCTCCAAAGAGATCGACTACCGACCTTCTCTTGCCACGCGCTCTGCGACAACTCTGACATATTTAATTTCTACCCCAAGACACTAGCAGTGATGTCTATAGTCTCCACATCTATACTATAAAGAGAATTAGATTTGAAAATGCTTCTTACCAAAATTAGACCCGCTCCTCACCTCACAAAGGACCCATCTGTCATGAAAAAAGGACTACGAAAGGGGAGGGGGAGACCCATTTTGTCGCCCTTCGGAAGAGAACTCCCCCCAAAATCCAGAACTTTTTTCACCTAAATCGGGTCCACCTAAATCTACCCACACGCCCTTTATGTTGCCATATTTAATATGTATAATCTTAGCAAGTTTTCAAATATATGGTAGTTGATGATTATGTTTGGATTTAAGTCCAATCTGTTACCATAATTAATATGTATAATTTGAGTATGTTTTTAAACAGACGATAGATTTCTATATTTAATATATATAATCTGAGCAAGTTTTCAGATAGACAGTAGTTGATGATTACGTTTGGATTTAAGTCCAATGTGTTGCCATAGTTAATATATACAATCTGAGCAAGTTTTCAAACATATGATAGGTTTCCTTAGTTGATGATTGTGTCCGGATTGAAATCTAATAATTACCATACTAGACTATCCAAATTTAATATATATACAATCTGAGGAGGTTTTCAAACATATGATAGGTTTCCTTAGTTGATGATTGTGTCCAAATTGAAGTCATAATTACCATACTAGACTAGCAAGGACTTATATAAATCACGCCAACCAGCCGTCACTTCTCATTATCCCCCATCGACATGTGGTTGTTCCACAAATCCTCCAGCACAGAGATCCGGTGCTCCGCCATCACCCGCGGTCGTCGGCTCAACACATATGTGCACCTGCACGCCGGAGCGTCTCCAGCGTCGGAGGTCGTACTACAGGGCGTCGTGCATGGTGGGTAGAGGCAAGAACGCCAGCGCCATCGACAGCGATACGAAAACGTCGGACGAGGAGGACGACGAGGTCAGAACCAGCAGCTTCTCCATGTCCGACGTGATGAAGAGCCCTGCGGCGGCGGCGTTGAGCCAGCGCGAGAGGTACTATCTGGTGGCGTGCAAGCAGATGGTGGGGCCGTTTGCGATGGTATGAGTGAGTTGAAGTTAGTGCCGCACGTCGGTCATGTCAGGTTCTCCTCATCCTTTATATTGTCATATTTAATATATATATATATAGTCTAAACAAGTTTTCAAATAGATTGTAGTTAATGATTATGTTTGAATTTAAGTCCAATAACTTATATTTTCTATCTGTTTTTGCAGTGTACAATATAGTAAGTTCTGCTTGCGATGCCGCGCCTTTTATGTTGTCATATTTAATATATATAATGAGCAAGTTTTCAAATATATGGTAGTTGATTATTACGTTTAGATTTAAATCCAATAATTTTACATTTCCTTTCTATTTTTGCGGTGTACAATATGGTAAGTTCTCCTTGCAATGTCGCTCCCTTTAGGTTGCCATATTCAATATGTATAATCTGAGCAATTTTTTAAATAAATAATAGTTGATGATTATATTTGGATTTAAGTCCAATAATTTTACATTTTCTTTCCATTTTTGCAGTGTAAAATATGGTAAGTTCTGCTTGCGATGTCGCGTCTTTTATATTACCATATATAATATGTATAATATGAGTAAGTTTTTAAATATATGTTAGTTGATGATTACGTTTGGATTTAGTCCAATAATTTTACATTTTTTCATTTTTGCAGTGTACAATATGGTAAGTTCAGCTTGCAATGTCGCGCCCTTTATGTTGCCATATTTAATATGTATTATCTAAGCAAGTTTTCAAATAGACGGTAATTGATGATTACGTCCGGATTTAAGTCCAATAATTTTACATTTCCTTTCTATTATTGCGGTGTACAATATGGTAAGTTCTGATTGCGATGCCGCACCCTTTACGTTACCATATTTAATATGTATAATCTGAGCAATTTTTCAAATAGATGGTAGTTGATGATTATGTTTGGATTTAACTCTAATAATTTTACATTTCCTTTCCATTTTTGCAGTGTAAAATATGGTAAATTCTGCTTGCAATGATGTATCCTTAATATTGCCGTATTTAGTATATATAGCCTAAGCAAGTTTTTAAATAGATGGTAGTTAATGATTATATTTAGATTTAAGTCCAATAATTTTATATTTTCTTTCCATTTTTGCAGTGTAAAATATGGTAAGTTCTGCTTGCGATGTCGCGCGTTTTATATTACCATATATAATATATATAATATGAGCAAGTTTTTAAATATATGTTAGTTGATGATTACGTTTGGATTTAGTCCAATAATTTTACATTTTTTTCATTTTTGCAGTGTACAATATGGTAAGTTCAGCTTGCAATGTCGCGCCCTTTATGTTGCCATATTTAATATGCATTATCTAAGCAAGTTTTCAAATAGACGGTAATTGATGATTACGTCCGGATTTAAGTCCAATAATTTTACATTTCCTTTCTATTATTGCAGTGTACAATATGGTAAGTTCTGCTTGCGATGCTGCACCCTTTACGTTGCCATATTTAATATGTATAATCTGAGCAATTTTTCAAATAGATGGTAGTTGATGATTATGTTTGGATTTAATTCTAATAATTTTACATTTCCTTTCCATTTTTGCAGTGTAAAATATGGTAAATTCTGCTTGCAATGATGTATCCTTAATATTGCCGTATTTAGTATATATAACCTAAGCAAGTTTTCAAATAGATGGTAGTTAATGATTACGTTTGGATTTAAGTCCAATAATTTTACATTTCCTTTCCATTTTTGCAGTGTACAATATAATAAGTTCTGTAGATATGACTATTTTCACATGCTTCCAAATAGTTATTTGGATCTTCATCACACAATGGTACCTCCTCCTCCGGAAGTCTATGAGTTAGAGTAGATGTGCCAATTACACGTTTAGTCTCTATTTTATATTGTCGTTTGGAACATTTCGGTCTCGAATATTTACTTATTTACCTTTGCAATATTTACTTATATTTATATATTATAGTATACACTTGAGTTCGATATTTTGTCCATTATTCTCTCTTTTCGGTTTCTCTAATTTGACGTAGTGCTGAAACAGTTGATTACTGAGCCACTGAAAGGTGAGCTCCAAGCGAATGTTTGTGAATTTGTGATTCCAATTTATGAATTCGCAAATAGAGAAGAAGCGTTAAGCATAAAATTTATAGAACTTGTACCGTGTGTCTTGTAAATTGAACATTTTCTTTAAATTACAATCAATTTTCTATTGAATTCAAGATTTTTTCCATGTCCTTTTTAAAACACGTGACTGTGGCACGTGCATACCAACTAGTTATCAAAAAAACTAATACAAGACACTACCTTTCCAATGAAAACACTATTATTCCGTACTCAAATTTAATGTCACTCATCTTT
Source organism: Echinochloa phyllopogon (assembly GCA_033239725.1). Taxonomy (NCBI): domain Eukaryota; kingdom Viridiplantae; phylum Streptophyta; class Magnoliopsida; order Poales; family Poaceae; genus Echinochloa; species Echinochloa phyllopogon. The sequence continues at coordinate 51,457,373 of BTCW01000014.1, forward strand.
CACTATGCTTTAGATAATGCGTAGAAACCATGTCTCATGTAAGGCTTGATTTACTTCTCTTTCTTCGTTAACTCACTTGACACATAATCTTTTATCCTATACGGCACATCATTTAATATTATTGACACCATCCTAGTCATGGGTTGGAAATGGCCTCATGAAATCATTTCAAAGTAAAGCATTAAGCATGCATGCCTAAATAAAATATAAATGTGCTGGGGCATGGCATCATGCCTTAATCATATTTGACGATTGCATGCCCTTTACTATCCGGCTTTATAGTTAATAATTAAACAATAAACTTGTGTGATATTTGAAGGATAAAAATTGGACTTTTCCCAAACGGAAAATAAACCTTTTCAGGTAGAGTGGGTGCATCGCCTTGGAGTACTCGCCCAGCTCGTATTCTCCGATGATCCCGCTGGTGGATACCATGTACGTGTGTCCCAGAATCCTCTCTTCCTTCTCTGCATCGGGGAACTTCCCATATCCATCAAGGAATTCCTCCATCACGTCCCTTGTCGCCTTCTCTGCGCCCAGAGAATCAACACTTCACGCCGAAAACAGCACGGCGACACACGACTCGTACGTGCGGATGTGCACCATCTTTTCCATACAAAGCGGCGCTAGTGGAAGGAAAAGGAAGTGAACCGACAGCGGGATGCCGAGTGGAACTGCGTGTCCGCGTGCGTACCTGTGTCCAGGATATAGATGCTCATTCGGGCCGCCCGGCCCGGGCCGCCCCGGTAATCACCGTGTCGTGTCTGGTCCAGCCCTATGGTACTCCGTGCCGTGCTGGGATAGCCTGCGGGCTGCGGCGACAGCCCAAGCCCGGGCCCGTGGGCCGATTTCGTGCCGGGCTAGCACGATAAAGCCTGGCCCTATGAGCGGGCTTGGGCAGCCGTAGCCGTGCTCCCCCTCCACGCTGCCCAGTCGGACTCCCACCACTACCGCGTCGCCCAGCCGGACCCCCTCCCCGCCTCCCAGCCAAGCCCCCGCCGTCACCGCTCCGCTGGCCGGGGAGGCCATGCCCCCCACCGCGCGGCTCCTGGCCCTCATGCTCTTCGCCGCCGCCGCGAGGGGGGTCAGCGGGGCGACGCGGTGGCCAACAACGATGGGAGGTGGTCGGGTCCCACCGCCCCATCGTCAGTCGGTGCCCGCGCTGCCGCTGCGCCTTCGACCGGGGGGCCCGGAGCCCGCATGGCGAGTGAGAGTAGGAGAGTGAGGCGGCGAGGTAGGGGAGGCTGGAGGGAGGGGATAGGGCGCCGGCAGAGGGGAGGTGTGGGGGCGGCGCAGAGGGGAGGGAGGCGGGGGAGCCGCTGGGGGAGGGGCGAGGGGAGGGGTGGCTAGGGTTTGGGAGGGCCTTTTATATGGCAATTTGGTGGGATGGGTCGGCATTCTTCTTCTCCCGGGCCACAACCGGGCCGGGCCGCCCGTCGTGCTGGGGTGGCAGCCCACAACCGGGCCGGGCCAGCACGGGCACGCCGGTAGATGGGCCGGGTCGGATTTGGGCCGTACCAAAATCACGTACTTTCAGACGGGCTACCGGGCTGCGGGCTTTTTGGACATTTATAGTCCAGGAGGCTGCCGTCGATCGAGATCAAAGATCACCGCCGAGAACCCCGTGCGCGCTCAGGTAACCGCACTTCACTGACCAAGCCGCCGGGTGGTTTCAAACTTGGATTTACCGGTAAAATTTAGCACAAGCGACCCAGCGAGTATTGTATCACCGGCATTCGGAGTAGCGTACTTCTAACATACGTACATCACGGATTGCCACAAGGAAAGAAAATAAAAAAGAGACGATGAACAATACAATATGGCAGAGATTAAGCACCGAGCGCGGTGTCTGACTCTGACATGGGATCCCGTACGTGAATCACATGACGGAGCACCCCTGCGCGTTCTCGTCACTGAAGTAGTCGGTGGCCCTGGTGCCGGCCACGGCCGAGTTGGCGCAGTGATGGTAGTAGGCGCCGTAGAGGCGCGAGTCATCGTAGCCATGCTTGTAGTAGTTGTACGAGGACCCCGGCCGCGCCGCGTGGGCGCCGTGCGCCAGGCCCGCGCCGGGCTGGTACATGAGCTGCTGCTGCGCCAGGACGTGCGCGGCCCCGGCGCCCGCGGCGAAGGGCTGCGGCCACAGCACGGCGCGGCGCCCCGTCCGGCGCACCGCCTTGAGCACCTTCTTCTGCTCCACGTCCCCGTTCACCGTCACCTTCTGCTGCGCCATGTCGATCTCCACGTCGTGGACGCCCTCCAGCCGCTGCACCGCCTTCCGGATCTTCTTCTCGCACCCAGGGCAGTCCATGTGCACGCACATCTCCACGAGCTGTGTATGTAGTACAGGTGATGGATCAACAGATGAATCAGCAAGACGCCAAGACAAAAAGGGATAGATAAGCGACGATGCTGAAAGACTGAATGAAGAATGAAAAATGCATGCGTATGAGGCCGGAAAACCCGTGTACCGTCATCTCTGTATTTCGGGCCGGATCGACCGATGACCCGGGCAGTTCTTCAATAATCTAGCTTTCTTGTGATCAGTCTGTTGACAATGTTGATCAAGTTCAGCTGGTGATGAGGTTTGTTAGCTGTGCTGTGTCAACAAGCTGTGTATTCCCCATGGCCATATATATTCATGATGCGCGCGTCAGCGCATGTGGGTGTGCCGTGCAATGGTTACCACCCCAGGGAAGGATATGCCATTGCCGTTGGCCCGCGAGGTCGGCAGGCGAAGAAGAAGCTTATAGTTGACTAACAAACGTTAGCACAAATCCTGCACCGACTGCTTGTTTCGCGCTCCACATCCGACTCCGGCGCTTAAAAAACGACGCTGATGCCGACATGGAAATTATTGCAGGGCCGAGAGCACGTACGCAAGGGCTGCGCTCTGGCTTCCCGATTTCCATGCTGGCGCGTTTCGTGAGAGCAAAGTACGGCGGAAATGGAGGATAGTGCAGGAGGGGAACGGCTCAGCAAGTGCGCGACGCCTCACCAACAAGTAACGGCAACCGTCAAGCAAGCACGAGGGCAGCAAGCATGCAGGTGAAGATTGCAAGGTACGTCTCGGATCTGGCAGAGGCCAGCCTGTTGGTTGGCGCCGGCCGCCATGAACCATGTCCCCCGCTTTTCGGTGCCAATTCCCAACCATGAACACAACAGGGCGGCGCTCCGTGTGCGCGGTGGCGAGGAGTTGACTTCGGCGGCCTGCGAAAATAACGGTAAGCTGACTTTCGGATTGAAACAGCGGTGTATTGTATTGATTGATTGGAGGTCATGGCACCTGAAGGTTTATGCAGTGAACTCGATCGAGTAGGATGAGTGCACCATCCACACTCTGGGAAAAATCTTCAGAAACTCGCCGTCGCACATAAGCGAGGGCAGTGGCGGAGGCATGAATATTTTCTAGGTGTGGCGGGTTTGTAAATACTAAATATGTATAATACAACTATCAATTATGCATAGTTTTTTTACCCAAAAAAAAACTATGTAAGGCCGACAGACACCAAACTGCCAAATCAGTTACGTAGACTTGCGTGTTGGCTCATTGGTTATTGTCTAAATAGATGTATACCATACATTTATATACATATATTTATTTTTTTAGGTACGGCGGCAGCCAAACCTAGCCAGATAGCTGGCTCCGCCACTGAGCGAGGGCCGACGGGGTAGTGCTGTGGCGCGCGTGCATGCAAGCAATTGCCGGCGGGGCTGTAACAGAGAGGGGGCCACGATGGACGCGTGCGGCGGAAGCGGCGGCGGCGGCAAGGTCTCGCGGCGGAGACGGCGTTCTGCCGTGCCCCGGGGGGGACGGTGTTTACCGTCCACCCCTGGGTCCCTACCAGACGTCCGATCGAATTTCTGCGGCCAAGATCGGCGCATCGCAGGCACGTCTCTTCCTCTTCAGCGTCAGACCTGACTCTGACGGTTCCCCGTCCATGAACGCCGATCACCCCGCCGCTCGTTCTGGTCGCCGGAGCGCCGCCGCCCGCCGGTCCCGCTCCTTTATCTGGGCTCCTCGCTGGCCGCTGCTGCACGGGGCATGCCTACCGCACACGCGCGCAAGGTAGCAAGCACACGGCCACGCGCCGCGCAGGTGCTGGCTGGTGCTGGCCGGCCGGTGGACAGAGTGGCAGAGCGCATGGAGCCCGAGGAGACTTCTTGGTGGGGCGCGAGCACGACGTCCAGGTGGCGCCGCGCAATGTGTTTGTCGAAATGCCGTGGGCATCGAGAGCCTTCCGTAACGCTGCCGGCGCGCCGGCGCTTGCCAGGAAATCCATATCTGGGCTTGCTCGCGTAAGATCGCAAGCTGGGCCGCGCGTCTAGAGCACAATGTCATGCTAAAGCCCATCGATCTTTTTAGCCGGCCCAGTAGATGATTCATCGGTTCACAACGAAGTGCCGGTTTTCTAATTTTGTTCTAGTTCTGCTCATCAATTTTCTTCCCCGTTTCTGGTGAGTTGTTCATCAGTTGAAGACAAGGTATCTGCACGGTGCACACTGTTGTCACAGCTTGTTCTTTATCCTCTTCCGACGGAATGGTATACCGTTACAACCTTTAGATGCCTGACACATCTTGTCTGATCAAATGGATCACGCCTTTGACAAGTCCACAGCTGGTCTGGCTGGCTTTGTATTCACTCAAACCGTCAAACGAGTTAATTTTGGGTACTGCTAGAAAGAACGGATGAAAGGAGCTTGTGGCGTGCTAAATATATTCATCAGCTGGTGTTCATCAGTTAAGGTATCTGCTACATGTATACCAGTTTTCTGCCACATTTTGGTGACTTGTTCATCAGTTAAAAGATCGATCGGTACCTTGACATTTGCATTTTTTTAAATGGAAAGAGAAGAAGACACACTTGCATAGCCAAGCATCACATATTGTTACAACTGGTCCCTTTTCCCCTTCCGATTAATGGTGTTACCGGTACCGCCTTTAGATGCCTGACGCCTCATGTCGGACCAAATGGATCATGCTTCCTTATATTCAACTGTCCTCATGTTGCACCAGTAACTGGCCTCCTTATATTCACTCAAACGAGTTAAGCCAACTGATTTGGTAGTATAGTGCTAGAAAGAAGGGATGGAAGGAACATGTCGCGTGCTGATGTAGCACAACCGCGCATTTTCCGTGGCAGTTCTAGACAGTTTTGACTTTTGACTGCCGAAACGGATAATATCATGCATTCAGACTACTTTGGCCCTAAGCTTCGTCTGCACAGTTGGCCCGACAATACTCAAGGCGTGAAAGGCGTCGGCTCCCACGTCAGAATTGTGTGCCTTTACGCAATTTCAAGTTGATCGCCAAAACGCCATCATTAAAGGGCAACCCTTCCGTGTACCACATAAAGATCAATCAAAGTACTCTAAAGTGCACTTTCTTGTCATCTTTTAGCTTTAGTTTCTTTTTATTTTTCCTCTGAGAAAAAGCCCCACTGCCGGTCGAAAAGGGGAAAGAACGATTAGTGTCAATCACAACTGAGGACTTGTCCTAGCTGCCAAAGCAGCATTTCCTTACTTTTGATCGGAACATATTCAAGACCTGATAATAGCCAGATATTTCAAGGATAGCGTATTCGTATATTTGATTTTATAATCAAGACTTGATAAGCGATGGCTAATCCCAACCGCGGAGAGCCTGAAACCATTGATGAATCATGATTAATTGCTTGATTTCTCTTATCTAGGTTGGTCGAGTCTTTTCTTTTTGCAAAGGAAAAAAAACGTTTCTTGGGCTAGACCAGACCAGCAATCAATGTATGTCCCTTTCGTAACGCCCACAAACTCCACTCCTAGCTAGGCCAGCAGGTGTTAATCATCCCAGCACAATCGTTTTCTCGAGGGCTACATGTATCTGCTTCCGTTCTTGGGCTCTTCCGCTTGATTGCAGCGGAAAAAGCAACCCCAGGGCCCCGGCCCCTGCATTTAATTTAACATAAACGGCCGATCAAATGGCTCGTAGTACCGGGTCCTTGTCCGGAGTTACTAGTAACAAACCAACAGATGAGAGCAGGGACGCCCAGTCCGTCCGTCCACATCACGGGCATTAAGCAGTAGTGGTAGCGGGCTAGCGGCAGCACACTAGTAATGGTAACGCATCACCTAGCATGTCTATCCATCCATCCCATTCACAGGCAGCCATGTTCCATGGCCGTCGATGAGACGACGGCCGGGAGACGAGGGCGAGACCACCACGCATGTAGCCCGGCCCGCAAGTCGTTTTCCCGATCCGGCCGCCGGGCGCGTAGTTTCCCCGGTGCTTTTTGCGCCGTTGCCGAGGAAAGGGCGAGGAGGAAATCGTGGCGTTGCTATACTAGGCTTCCGATCGAAGCAACATGGACGACCGAGTGACCGTGAGGAAATCCGGGTGGTGGCGGTGGTGCCTGGTGAAGTTTACCGGCCGCTTCGGCAGCCTTTTCGGGTCAGGCTCGACCTCGTCCTCGTCGGGGCCTTTTCACAGCGGGGAAAAACAAGAGGAACGGAAGCGCACGTCATGGCCAAACTGATTGATAGCTGGGAATGGGATGCACTTTTGGGGGTGAGGCTTGTTTAGCCCTCGTTTAGTTTCTAAAATTTACCCCCAAATTCACTATGCAAAAAAGGAGATTTTCATCACATCAAGATATCGACACATATATGGAGTACTAAATATAGATGAAATTAAAAACTAATTGCATAGTTTTATTGTACTCTGCGAGACGAACATTTTAAGTATAATTAATCAATTTTTAGACAACTTTTTACAAATACACGAAATGCTACAGTGCGTATTTATTGCTACAGTGCTACTGTGCAGAATCGGCACCACCCGATTCTGCATCTAAACAAGACCTTAGTTCTCCAATTTGGGATGTGAAAAGTTGGCAAAATACATTGTAGCGTCACTGTAGATTTTCGTTTGTATTTGATAAAAATTGTCCAAACATTGACTAATTATACTCAAAACGTTCGTCTCGTAAGGTACTACTAAACTGTATAATTAGTTTTTAATTTCATTTACATTTAGTACTCTATATTTGTACCGACATTTTAATGTGATAAAAAATCTTCTTTTTACCTAATGAATCTAGATCCATCTGGAACTAAACAAGGCCCTGGCTGGAATTTGCTAGCCGGTGACAGGCACCCACAGTGGGCGCGTTTGGATCGGCGCTTTGCTTAGTTACTCCACCGCAAGATTTCATACCCGGCCTGACATAGGACTGAGGACCAGTTTGTTTTCCTCTTATTAAAGTTTAGCCCCGTCTAAACATATTAATTAGGAGAATTAAATATAGATTAATTAAAAAATTTATTACATAAATAATGATTAATTTGTGAGATGAATCTATTAAGCCTAATTATATTATGATTTGATAATGTGATGCTACAGTATACATACGGTAATTATGCATTAATTATAACTTAATTAGGTTTGCGAAATAGACATGACTTATATAATTAGTTTTATAATTAATTTATATTTAATACGTCTAATTATTATTTATTTAAAGCTCTAAACTTTAACACTTGGATCCAAACATCACCTGAAACGATTCATTAAAGTCATGTTTGATTAAGGGACTAAACTTTAGTCCTATAATTTTAGTCTTAATTAGTCTCTAAAGACTTAAATAGATGGACTAAAAGATGAGGCTCAATGGTTTAGTCTGTTAGTCCCTTGAAGGTAGGTAGCTAAATGCCGGTGCGAGGCACCTAAGTTGTTTAGTGACCGAGTAATCGCCTTGTACCCCCCTCGGTCACCACTGTTCTTTGTAACAGCCTCTAGATCGTTGCGGGGATGGTTGGCGCAAACAAAACGTCGTTTTTGTAATTTTAAACTCCTTTCTACCTTAATACAAAGATACACAATGCCTACGTATTCGATAAAAAATAGCTAAATAGAACTAAAGTCATTCTCTATTTTTAGTTTAGTATTATTTAAATGTTTTTAATGTATTTTAGTCTCTCTATCTATATCTAAATATAATAGGGACTAAACTTTGCTCAGGACGCATACGTTTAGATATTAGGGACTAAACTTTGCTCAGGACGCATACGTGAAATCGAAAGGAAGTTTCAAACTTTGAGTTGCCAAAGTTTAGAAAGTGTCGTGATGCGATACTGTAGCATTTCGTTTGTATTTATGAATAATTGTCTAAACATTGATTAATTAGGTTTAAAATGTTCGTCTCGTAATGTACAACAAACTATACAATTAGTTTTTGATTTTATCTATATTTAGTATTCCATGTATATGTCAATATTTTAATGTGATGAATTTTTTTTTGCATAGTATAATTTTTTTGAGCATTAAGCATAGTATAATTTGAAGATGAAATTTAGAAACTAAAGGCCAGGTTAGGCACGCCCACGTCAGCGGCCCTGGCCCCGCTGTGGTGTGGGCGAGCTGTCAGCATTCAGCAGGCGCAACTCCCAACCACACGCGCGAGAGACGGGAGGGAGAGAGAGCAGTAAACCCGCGGCAAAGCCAGCGTGCTCGCGGCCGCTACCGCATAAAAGTAACTTTGCGAGCAATTAAAGCCCCCAAAGCGGCAGCGGCTACTGCCTACTGCTGCCGGCTGCCTTCCTAGCCTGGCGCGTACTCCTTCGGTAGGGTCTGGTTGTTTTATTTCCAACTTTAACCTGGAAAACATTTTATTATTAATGTATCATTATATTTGTATTTATAAATAATTATTCAAACATTAATTTATTAGATTTTAAATGTTTGTATAGTGGAATACAACAAAACTATGTAATTAATTTTTAATTTTATCTATATTTATTACTTCATGTATGTATGCGACGTTATTTCGATGTGATAAAATTTTTACTTTTTATATAGTAAAATTTAGAAATAAAGTTAGAAAACTTGCGTAGGCGTAGCCCGCTTCTTCCGTTCCTTCCCTCCCCCTTGACTCCTCCTGACAAGTTGACGGTTGGAATATTTATCTCCCGGCGCTTTTATGGCCGGTAAAGGCCGCGCGATCTTTCGCCGGGCGGGGGCATTGATGGCCGGTAAAAGGAAAAGCCACTCGCCAGGTGCCCTGTCCCCATGCCCCCCCGTTGTGATGAAACTTCCCAAAAGGGTGGTGAAAAGCGCTGGGCCACCCACCCACGGAAATGTGACCGTGCCCATGTACATGTCGCACTCGCACGCAGCAGGACGAGCGCCTTTTGCCTTGGTCCTGTTCGATCGTGTCCCGAGCGGTCAACAGCAACCACCGGCTGCCGCAGTCGCAACTCCATTCATTCTCCAACGTATATCGGCCGGTATGGTATGGGCCTTATTCACTCGCCTTCTCTTGTCCGTGCTGAAAAAGAACATCAATGTCGTGCGTGAGCTCCATCTGCAGAGCAGCACCGTTCGTTCCAGAGTTTCACCGTCGTTGCCTTTTCCTAGGAATGAATGTGAGGGTAAATCAGCGAACAGCTAGTTCACGCCCATCCTTTTGGTCGGACGAGACACGGCTGAGGTGAGCACCGACTCCAAGGGATCACGATTCACGACAGGAGTGCATGGGATCGCTGATCGCATCGCATTCATCAGCACAGCAGGAGGGGCCAAGCAGGGAGATAAGCCTGTGGCAGGTCACGCACACGCACGCACACGGACAGATTTTCCACCGAATTTGCAACTTGCCACTGCTGTTACATTACACACATCTGCAAGAGCAAGACTGCGAGCTAGCTACCCAAGCTTAGGAAACAACAAGAAATCAGGAGGAAGAGAAACAAAAGGCCATTTTCCATGTCCTCCATCATCATCCATCCATACCCCTTTGGTGATTGTGTAAGCCTCACGCACGTACAACAAGGAGCCAAGCCTCCCCCACCTCACCAGCAAGTTACGCAAGTCAAACCAGCCTAGCTCCCTATCCGAAGCCCAGCTAGAGGCCCGATCGGGTGACGACGGATCGTCACGTCAGAACCGGCGGTCGGGGCAGATGGGCCACCGGTCGGCGTACACCGGCGACGGGGAGGTCGGGGAGGCAGGGTGCTGCTGGCCGCCGGCGCCGGGGAAGCCGAGGACGAAGCCCGCGCCGGCGGCAGCCGCGGCTGCGGCGGCGGCGGCTGCGGCCACGGCCACGCGGTGCTGGTGGTGCAGGTGGGCGGGCACGGGGACGGCGCCGGCGGCGACGACGGGGCCGAGGGGCCGGTTCTTGCGGCGCCCGGCGCCGACGGGCACGTTGCGGAGCGCGCCGCCGGCGGTCCAGTAGCGGTGGCAGTCCTTGCAGAAGTGGCGCGGCTGGTTGACGTTGTAGTTGTTGAAGTAGCAGAACTTGGTGTTCCGGCTCCGGCAGCGCGGGCACGGCAGCGGCGGCGCTGACGACGCGGCCGCCGCGGCGCGCGCCTCCGCCGTGTCCTGCTGGTACGGCTGCCGCGGGCGCGGGTGCCCTGCTTTGCTCTCCCCGCTCTCGGCCGCCCCGCCGCCGCCCGAGTGCTGCTGCTGCTGCTTCTCGGCGAAGCTGTCGTGGTCCGACGCCGCCTCCCGCTTGACCATCGGCTGGTCCCGCTCGTCCGGGTCGTCCCTCTCCCGCGCGACGAACGCCGCCGCCGACTCCTGCACCGCCACCGGCGGCGCGCTCTCGGCGCACTGCGTGATGACCTTGCCGAAGAGCTTGAACCCGCCGGCCGCGGGGGCCATCTCGACGTGGGACAGCATCCGAACTGCCTGCCTCGTAGCTACAGCTATAGAGGGAACTGGCGCTGGAGCGCAGAGAGAGGACGAGAGCGAAAGGGTTGCTTGCTTGCCTGCCGAGCGGTGGTGAGAAGGGGGGCTAGGGGGCGGGGATGAAGGGGGTCGTTGCTACTTAAATGCTCATAGGCCCGTCTCGCACGACGGGAGCCGGCCGCAGGTGCACGGACGGGTACACACACATACACGGACGAGATGAGTCGGCCGAGCGGGCTGCGGGGAAAAGGGTTGCGCCGCGCCGCGGGTGGCGCGGTGTTGGTTTTCCTTTGTCCTGGGCGAGCTTTATTATAGCGGGGATGGGGGGGTTCGACCTGAACTCGTGTGTGGATCGAGTGCTCAGTTCGCGGATGATTTATGTCCTGGGCGAGCTTTGGGCGAGGGTGGTCGATCGATCGGGGTCGGGGGTGGGTGTGCATGTGGAGCTTGTGGTTCGAGGAGAATCTCCCGGGTTTTATAAAAGCACTGTTGCGCGCGTGTGGGGCTGCGACGGCGAGGGAGGGAGTGGACCGGGAGTAATCTGATGCGGAAAAGCGAAGGGATGGGGGCGCTCCGCCCGAGCGCGGGTGGCGTGCCCCTCCCTTGATTCTCTACGCGCCTGGGTACCGCGGGCCGCTGTTCTGTCGGGTGATCTCGCCTCAAGGAGGCGTGGTGTACTGGTGTAGTGCTTCGAATTTGTATACTAGCCTCTGATAGTGAGGCGCTTCATCAACATTAGAGTCGGTTTGCCGGTGTACTTCGTCTCTCTCAACAAATAATACAATTTTGTCTCTTCGGTGACATCCGATAAAAACAAATAATACAATTTTGACGGTATATATAGATATAGTCAGAATTGTATTCTTTGTTCACATAAAAGAAGTAATTGTGTAATATAATGGTCGTGAGAAATCATTAGGCTTCATGATATAAATTAATTTACTAATAAATTATCACTACATCTTAATATGGACAGGGAAACAAAGCTCAACGACCACCTCATTCCAACATTATCGACTAGCACTAAAGGTGCTAACGGTTGGAACTCGAGGACAAAACAAATCGCATCGAACCAATTATAATTATGCTCAACAATCAAAACCCCACCAAACCAATCTACCTAAGTCAAAATCGATCCAAACCAATCAGTTCGTCCAGCGCAATTGGTGCAGATAAAGCAGCGGACGCTGGAGGATCATGGTGCGCCGCTGATCAACAAGTTCGAGGCATCGAGGTCCTCGTGCAACTTAGCCATCCCGCTCATCATGCTCCACCTCGTCAAGCTTGTCGGTCACACCCACAACAGCCTAGAACATGGAACATGGCACATTCCGAGAACTTTGTGCATGAATAAGGAATGTGAACTTCTCTAAAACTCATAGAACGTTGATCTGCGGCGTCATGAATATGGACATTGATCGCATTCTGAAAACTCGTTGAACATAGATTCATGACATCTAGAACATGGACATGGTTCATGTTACATGCCGCATATGAACTTAAAACAAGAGCCAATTCAAATTTATGAAGTCAAACATGGAAGAGCTACACTTTGTACAGACTAACCAGTAGCATTTAACATGGACGAGCTACACTTTGTACCGTTGATCTATGAAGTCAAACATGTTCGCAGAAACAGAAGTTTGAGTCGAGTAGCATGAGTGGATAAGATCGAGGACCAACAAGATGCCATGGGTCAATGGGCTCACAAGAATATAGGATGACTGGTTAATGTGTTACTAATAACAGGAGGAAAGGCATTGCTAAAAAAGAGGACAGTGGAGTGGCATCCTTAAGCAAAATATATGAATAAATAATTTAGAGAGAGAGGGAGGCAATAAAGATAACCAGCCATGATTAGTTGTTTTCTCCATAATTATCAAAGATCTTAAAATTAGCGCATAAACTAGTAGAAATTTTTTTTGCTATCCTTTTTCCCGCCTTGCTCTCCCGGCCCTATTGTTCCGATGTAGAGAAGAACATATAATTAGCTTTTCGGAGGTAAAAAATTACTCGTTGCTTGGGTATGGATATGCAGCATAAGGCCAATCCCACCAAAACAGTAGATGTAGTTTCCACTATTTCTATATCATTAAAAAAATTAGCACCAAACGCTACTCTTTCGATACAAACATTGCTATTTTAATACTATTATTTTCATATTGTATTTTAGATGTTGTGTAAAAACCATAGCTAGTGCAATATATTGCTTTCTTCCATTTCTTTATTTATTCTCTTGCCCATTACATTGTTTCTTATACGATAGTTTATTTAATTTTGTAGATACTGTTCTAGTCACCGGATCTGTCACTGCAGTATTGACTATTGAGTGCGCTAGCTGCAACAAATTTCTCCAGCACCGGCACCTAAACCCCTCCCAAAGCATCAAAGAGACACGTACGTTTAACCAACCCCTATGGGGCTTCATGGGTGGGCGCTCCTGCGAGTGCATGTTGTTTCCTTGCTTTTAACAAAGACTCCTTCCATTGGATGGCTCTGCCCGTTGCAGTGATGATCATATGCAAAAGGCTGCCAGCCCCCGGCCCGGCGTAAGAAATCCGCGGAGACAGTGCATGAAAAGCGAATCTGGAAAGTACTTTAGAGAAAGCCTCGTTCTGGAAAAAAGGAACTTCAGTGAAAGTCCCAACTAATGGCAACTTAAAAAGGTTGTGCCATATCACAGATTCTCTACAACAGCCACAGCCAGCACACATGAGCGGTCCGGTGAAACGCAGCCACTACTTTCTACAACACTCCTGCAGCTTTTGATCACTGAAGTGAAGTGAAGTGAAGACGCTTTTCTTGCCAACATTCATTTCAATCATTCATCTGCAAGTGCATAGTGTCGCATCCATCCATACAATTAAAACTTTTTTTTTGACCCCAGACGGCCAGACACGTACCGCTAGATTGAAGATTGGATACTGTTTTGATTGCATGACTGTATGAGTACGATACATTGTGCAGTTGTGCTGGGGTACCATCTGCAGCCTGCAGGGGAGCACATCGCAATTGCGTACGGTCAGCCACAGGATGGGATAGAGATGCAGGCCATACGGAAGATAAAATTTCACCGGATTTTCATCGTAATATGATACTACTACTTGCACTGTCAGTGTCATGCTAGGGATGGATGGCTTGCACCGGAAATCCGAGCTGACGTGCTGCTCACTTTTTGGCGTCGACTTAAAAAACTAGTCTGCTGGCTAGAATAAAGCAAAAGAGTGAGCACGGCAGTGCCCTTTCCCTGTCCCTTTTCTTTCTCTTTTCTCTAGGGTTCGTCGATCCCACTTCCACCGCATCCATGCATGTGCCATTATTTTACCCAAAAGTCCATGGATGCCCATCCGGCTTTTGATCTTCTTTAAGCTTTTCGAACAATCTCAATGTGGGTGCATGCTTAGTACGTTTGATGCCTCTCTTTTTTTTTTATACTTTCGTCTTAGCACAGTGCATATATGTGCATATTGGCTCGAGTGCACCTATCTGAAGTATCCAAAACCCTAATTGGACAACATATCGCCAACAAGTGTACTGAAAATCCTATTTATTGTCCACAAATGTGTTTGTCCCAACCCTTATACGTGGGCTGATAAAAAAGTTTATTCGCAAATATCAAATAACATACCCATTCCCAGCGCAAAAGAAAACTTTATGTTGGCTTAATTATGTATTCCTTTGAATTAAAAATAAAAGTTTTAAATCTTCCGCTATAACTATCTGAGACATGGTGCCACTTTTTTACCTATATATAATTTAGCAGTTATAGCAGACTTATTTAACCCTCTATTAACTGGTTTTAGAGTTCAGCCGCTAAATTCCTCGGCCTCCTATTTAGAACAATGATTAAAATGTAAGGTCTACCGTATTCTGTTTTCGCCAGAACGTTGGCTTCAAGTGTCAACGCGAACGTGACTTGTTTACTAAGAAACAGACCTACTAAGAAAACGCAAAGGCACCTTCCACACTTTCCAATCAACTGATGGTTGCTTTTGAGACTTAAAACAATCCAAAACAAGAATCTATCCCTTTCTTTATCGTGGAAAGAGATAAGCTTTTGGCGTGCATTTTGCAACTTTGGCCCTATACAAATGGCGGTAGCTTTTGGTGGGGACAAAAGGAGGTGTTGCTTAGGTTGGAAAAGCCAAACCTTGTTGGTTTTTCTTGTTATAATCCAAAAGCGACGCTTTAGGATTTTTGCAGCGTGATTATAAAACAGAGATCAAGGTGGACCAACAACTTACAACTATAACCCCAGCGCTTTGCCTTTCATTTCCTTTATACATTTTTCCAACCTTGGACATATTCCAGCAGACGTGGTCATGTGGACCAAATCCTCGCCTACGTCTAAGAACAAGCATGATGAGTAAATTCTAATCTTGCCACAAAATCACCAAGACATGATGTAATCCAATGGTAATTCCTTCGATCATCAGTCGCCACATCACATTTTTTGAGCAACGTAGGTCTCTTGAGTTCCAATAAACACGTCAACACTTCACCCTGTCCAGCAGCTAACCGTGATGAGTAGTATTAGTAGTTCAAGCGTGTCCTGAACAGCGAATTAGGCGAAACATAAAGCTGTTTGAAACGTCAAACGTGTTGGACCATACAGAAACAAGCGTCTAGTGATGGATCCAAGCTCTCCCATGTACCCTTGGAGTCTACTGCTTACAGCGCTGAACGTTGTTATTCGCAGGCCTACCTGCAACAATCTCCATAGCTCCCCCAGTGACATTGATGGTTAGGGGGCAGTCGAGTACGCGCACGGCGGCCAATCATACTGGCGAGTCAACAGTGCTCCGTGCGCAAGGAGCCGGGCTCAGTCCAACCCGGCCCGCGCTGGTGAATGGCTCGCGAGTCCATTGGATCCGTCGATGCGTGCCGGGCAAGAGAACGTGGGCGCGTCACCGGCAATTAATGGAGATCTCCGCCGCGGGTACGGCCTGCGTGTGTGGCCGGCGTCGCGCGCGTCGGAGAGCGCCAAGCGGGGCGGGGCGGGGCGGAGAGCAGAGCCTGCTTGCTGGCCCGGTCCCCCTGCCCTGCCCTGCCGCCGCGCTCTGGGTCTGGGCTCTGCCCCGTCCGGCTGGCTCTTTTTGCCGTGCGCGCCAGTGTCAGGGCCTCGCAGGGCTAGCGACGGAATGAATGAGTGAATCAATGAGTAGTGGCGCGCGGCGGACGCGAGCGAGTGAATGAATGAAGATTGCAGAGGCAGGAGGGGGGCACGTAGTCAACATCTGGGGGTGCTACTGCTGCCTCCCGCCCGCAGCCGCGGACGCGGTACAACGCAGCGCGGCGCAGCTGCTTCGATCCGCGCCCGCGCCCGGCCGGCCCGTCTGCGTCAGTGTCACGGGCCACGATACGATGGATGGCACCGATACTACGATCCGGCCGGGCGCTCTGCCCCATTGGGTCGGCCGCGCCAGAGCCCCAGCGTGCAGCCCGACGTGTGCCGCGCTCGCGCCGCGAGGGGCGTCGTCGTAAGCGGCTGCTGCATCGGCTGGCGGTTTGGGACCGTGGTAGCAGCGCCGGTGCCGTGGGGGTGAGACGGACAGGGCCAGTCGGCCATCAATCAGTTGGAGTTGGGCATGCCGTTTTCGTGTGCTGGTTGGCATGAATGGCCAGTGTGCGTGTGATCTTGGTGACCCGGAGCTCCCGTCCGGGCCGAACGGGACGCGTCGCGCTCGTCGGCCGTCGTCGTCGTTCAGTTGGTTTGCCGCGCGGCACCCACCTCGCCAATGATTTGGTCATGCTGGGGGGTACTGTACAAGTGCGACCGAACAGCAGGGAGTTATGATAGTGTGGCAAGTACGGGCAGGGGGTGCTCCGGGGACCCCCGAGACATGGAGACGTGCGACAAGGGCCCAAGGGGACAGCGCGCATAAATTCGCGAGCAACAACGGAAACGCACGCTAGGCAATGATAGAAGAGTAAATTCCTTATCTGACACCAAAACGAATGACCGTTCTCTTTTTGACCCTGAAAAAAATTTCCGTTCTCTATTTGACACTGACTTTTAACTTCATTCCTTATTTGATATTTTCGTTACCTTTAAAAGTTAAATCGGACAAAACGTACTCCAAATCACCTCCAAAATTCATCAATTTTTTTCTACCAATATAACAAATAGGCATGAACATATGTCATTTAAATCAATACATGCACTTTTATAGTTTTAAAGTTAAAATTCACCAAACTAGATATTTTTTAAAACTTATCTGAATTTTATCTCACTAAAATTCTTTCAAAAAATTAAGAAAAAATAACTAATATTTATCAAATGTGATACAATAGCATATAAAATTATTTTCCATCACAAGTTAAATAGATAATTATGAGTTCCATCTAAAATTACTAAAATACCATGTTCTTCCCAATTCAATATGTAACTTATAATGGAAAATAATTTTATAAACTACCACATTACATATGGTTAATAATAGTTATTTTTTCATAATTTTTTGAAAGTATTTTGGTGCCATATAATTCATATTTGTTTTAGGGATAGTCTAGTTTAGTAAATTTTAATTTGAAAACCATAAAGGCACATGTGTCCTTTTAAATAAAATATGTTCATATCGATATGTTATATCATTATAAAAAGTTTCATGAATTTTGATGATTATTTTGAGGTTGTTTTGCTTAATTTAACTGAAAGTTGTGATGAAAATGTCAAATAAGGAATGAAGTTAAAAGTCAGTGTCAAATAGAGAACGAAAATTTTTTCAGGGCAAAAAAGAGAACAGTCATTCGTTTTGATGTCAAATAAGAAATTTACTCACGATAGAAAGGTTTTCTTTTCGAGTCCGCCCGCCCGGACACCGTCCGTCCGTCTACCCGGCACTGCCATGCGTTAGGCGTAGAATACGGCTACTTGTTCTCCGATAAGTGTTCGATCCGTTGCATAACTGCCTTGATGTGATAAGCTGACAGCTCCAAATGAGATTAGCCACATCATCATCATTCATCAGTGAAAAGTTAGCAACAGGAGATCTCCGCCTGCGTGCGTGCCACATCGATGTTCCAGTAGGCAGTGGCAGCCCCCCACCCTATGGATGCTCCATCATACTGACAGGTTGCGTCGCGAGCAAGGTCGTCAAAATAGTAGATTCTAACTTGAATCGGTGGTATTTATGTACAATCAGAATCAAAAGATCTTTAACATGTTTGTAGAAATGACCGTCCTGTTCGTCTGGCTGATGCTGATACGTTCTGAGAGAAAAGTATCGCTGACTGGTGGCTGGTTGATTTGTGAGAAAAATACCGCTGGTTGGTGGCTGATAAGCCACGGTAGGTTCTTTCGAGTAAAATCGTAGATTCAAGATGATGAATCAAGAGCGTAAAGATCGGAGCACATAACGGGGACTGGGGACGCTGTTGCCTCGTTGCGTTGCATCTCTGACCGGAATGGGAATGGCGACACCGCTTCCCAGTGCTCACAGGCGTCTATCTGCCCCCTGGCCTCTCTTTGGCGCGGTTCGTGCTCACGCCACGGGCCGCTCTGCCGGGGCTCTGCCAGTCTGCAATGGCCGCAGGCCGCTGAGGTCCGTTTGTCCGGGACATAGTTTTCGACAACATTTGCCTAAAGATACCACGATCTAAGCAAATAGCACTAGAATTCAGTAACCGGCACCAAACGCCTCAACCTGCAGGTGTTTCACCGCAGCATGGCCTGCTCACGACTTCAAATAAAGGATTAGGTGAAAGTTTTATGGATAAGCATAAGGAGTACTACACATGTAATCTCATAATCGGCTCAGGCTACCAAAGGCAGTGCACCAAGATGTCCATGATCCCCTTACTATAGACACGCCAGCGCAAATCAGAGGTACTGAGTTCTCCCACTTCAGCCGGTGTTCTGCATACCGGCGGCGATGCCCTTCATGGTCAGGATGAGGGTGTCCTCCAGCCCAGGGGCGTACTCGCTTGTGGTGTTGAGCTTCACCAGCTCTGCGGCGGGCTTCCCCGAGTCCATGACGTCCTTGGACAGGTGAGGCCGCGGCTTCACCTGGAAGCCGGGGTCCCTGATGCGCTTCAGCGTGTAAGCCTGGCAAACGTTCAGCGCGGTGATGTAGGAATCACGGATGCGCAGCCTCTGCTTCAGGTAAGGGTCGCCCTCCAGAAGGTCTTTATGCCCAGCGACCTGATATTCAGCAAATCATATTGCAGTTAGTCAGACAAGATGCAGCGAACATCCTATGCCAAGAATAGTTCGATTTGTTTATCTACAGTTTTAGAGTTGTATCTCAGCAAACATCCTCTGAAAGTAGTTACGCATGGCATGGCTATAGATTATGAATGAATTAACTAAATGATTTACTCGTCTGTACTCTGTATGCACAATGACCAAGGCCTGGTAGAAGCATCAAATAATCTACATGCAATTCTAGCACTCCAAGGAATGCAAGAAGATCTTAGATAATCACCTGTAGAAGACATCTCTTTGTTTCTTCGTAGTTGGCTCTAAGTCGCTCACCGAATGACCACAAATCCTCAGAAACTAGAAGCTTGTCATACAAAGCAGCTATACCAGGATCACCTTTGGCAAACACCATCTCAACCAAGTCTATTGTGACCCTGAAAAAGGGCCACTGGTTGTACATCTCTTGAAGGGCTTCAAGATTCTTTATGTCCTTATCCAAGACATGCTTGAATGCGGCACCAAAACCAAGCCACACAGGTAGGTGGAACCGAGTCTGCGTCCAAGCAAAGATCCAAGGAATTGCACGCAGCGATTCAATGCCTCCACTTGGCTTTCTCTTTGATGGTCTACTTCCAATGTTCATCCTTCCATATTCCATCTCTGGTGTTGCCTATTTGAAAGAAAACCACAGTGCCAGATTAGATATGTACACAAACAGATTAGACATGGCCAAAAATAATGCATTTTAAGTACCACAAGGAGTAATGACATCATAGTAGAAATATTACTGAAATACTATCGTATCTTAATGGACTAGCTAGAAAAATTCCCGATTCGCAAAAACATGAGTGAAATGTCAGGGACTGAATGAAAGCTACAAATAGAAATTCAGAGAGTATTGCATATAATAACAATATAATATAAGGATAGGTGAAGGTATCTAAAAAGGAAAAAAAACAAGCAAGGAAAATTGAAGTTTGAAGACTCACAAGGCGGAAATATTCAACAAAGCGTGGTTCTTCAAATACAATTGATCGGTATTCTTTCGTGGCAACAATAGCCATTTCATCCATTAAAGCACGCCATTCTGGTTTTGGTGAAATTGGAGGATGCATGCCATGTTCAAGACTAGCAGCTGTAAAACGTTGCAAGGTTCTAAAGCACAAATGCTCCTCTCCAAAAGATTGCTCGATGACTTCACCTTGAACAGTTACCCGAAGTGATCCATGAATAGTTTCTGGAGGTTGCGACAGTATAGCAAGATGGGTAGGTCCCCCACCTCTTCCTACAGTCCCACCTCGCCCATGAAACATAGTCAACTTAACCCCATGCAACTTAGCAACTTTGATGAGCTCCTATTGAGCTTTGTACAATTGCCAAGCAGCAGAGAAACGGCCAGCATCCTTCCCAGAATCTGAATACCCGATCATCACTTCCTGCTTGCCACTGATCCTGTTTCTGTACCACTCAACAGAGAACAGCCGGGCTAGTGCTGTTGGTGCCGCCTCAAGATCTGCTAGTTTTTCGAACAATGGCACAACTCTCAGTGGCTTTTTCACATGACATTCACGCTGCAAGAGCTCAACTGCAAGAACATCTGAGGGAGCTGTCGCCATAGATATTACATATGCACCAAAGCTGTCTGAAGGAAGTTCAGCTAACACATGGAAAGTCTCTAGAACATCAGCAATCTCATCTGACTTGGGAAGGTCAGGACCAAATAATGGCCTCTTTCCATTAAGTTCTGAGAGAAGCCATTCTTGGCGTTTCTCCTCTGGCCATTCACGATATGATCCAATTCCAAGGTATTCAGTTATAGCATCCATAACATCAGTATGACGGTCAGATTCTTGCCTGATATCAAGTCTAACAAGGGATAGTCCAAATGTAGACACTTGCCGTAAGAAGTCAAGAAGGCTTCCATCTGCAACAGAGCTATCACCACAGGCACAGAGAGATCTGTAACAGAGCTCAAGCGGCTCCAAGAACTGCAAAAGAAGAAAGCTTCAATCCATAAAGATACATAATATATTCCAAAACAGTTATACGGTCAATTATCTTGGAAAAAAGTTTCAACCTGTCACCGTACACCATAGAATCCAATCTTAATACATACTAAAAGCGTACGGTACTCAGAACTTTTTTTTTCTAGCCAGGAAAATCAAATGAACACTGCTGTTTGACTTTAGATACCTGTTCAACATCAGTGAAGGTTGCTTCCTCAGGAATTTCAGAAAACCCACTAGCTAATAAATGGCGTGCTCGCTCACGTGTGTTGTAGAGTTTATCTCTGACGTCACTCAAAATCACACGATAAGGTTCACTGGGGGGAACCTGTTTCCAGAACTCTGCATCCAAGAAAAGCAATGCCAGCATGTATTAACTTGACCGAGCTTTGTCTAGACTGCAGAAATATAAAGGAATTGAACACACTAAAAATAGTACATAAAAAGGCTAGGAAGCATGCAGTAAATTCATTCAATTGCTGCCTACGATTCAATTCTAAATATCACAGGCTGCATGAAAGTGGCAAGAATGTGTTAGAAAAATACTTCCAATGTGATATGATTTTAACTGAGACTAAACATAGTAGAAAGTCAGAAATCGACATCATATATCAATGTAAAGAGAAACATGATTCACAATTCAGATATCAAGACCATGACTCCCACGTTGGAAAGAAATGCATGTACACAAATAATATTAATCTGTTTCTTAATATATAGCTTCTGGTTGCATGTTTCGAATCCTTAAAATGTTTCTGGTTTTTATGACCCAAACTTTTCATAGCATAGATTTATCATGTCTTCTTATTATGGTTATAATTGTCATCTTTTGTAAAAATACAGCAATTGATCCATGTGAAAGCATAGGTTGGCAACTAGTTTGATTAAATATTTGGCAGCAGATAATATACATTGCATAAGGTAAAACGTAAGAAATGATCAACAAAACAATCATGCCATCTGCACCTATGTAGTGTTTTGTTGTATCTTTCTTGGAGGAGCGTTGTAACTGATCAACCTTGACACGTAACTCGTCACTGCAGCGCCACATAGATAACTGCATGTGATAAAAAAGTTATTGTGAGACTAATATAACTGCAATATTCAAATAAAAAATGTGACCTATTTTTACCTCAAACATCAGGTCCTCTATTTGGGCATTGTACAAATTAGCAGCCATCATTCTAGCCAACAGGCATACATCCCTTGTAACCTCTGGTGTGACTCTTGGATTCCCTGCAGTGGATATCAGTTTAGAATTGTATTAGCACTTCTTTTTGCGAACAACATTTTCATGATTCAACACATTACTGAAAAGTATGCAGTAGATACAGAAAGAGAGAGAGCATGCTATAGATGCCACGTACCATCACGATCACCCCCCATCCAAGAAGAAAATTGAATAAGAGGGGCATTATAGGGCACCCGCTCATTTATGCCAATGTTCTTAAGGGCAGTATCAACCCTACGTAAGAACTTGGGTACACCCTTCCATATAGTCTCATGAAAATAACTCATTCCAGCACGCATTTCATCCTGTGGAGTAGGAGGCGCCCGCCTGATTTCATCAGTTCTAAAGGCAGCTTGAATCTGTACGTAGGAAATGATATATGAGATTAGAATTATTTGAAAATATATGTAGTGAACATGACAAAGTTATTATAATTCTAACATATCAAAGTATCTAAGATGAGGAAATTACCTCCCTTTGAAGTGCTTCATCAAGTTCCTGTTTCTCATCTGGAGTGATGTCCTTTGCATAAAGTTGACTTAAACAGTTTCTTATCCTGCAGATTGAAAGGTATAGAATTTAAAGTATTGAAAAGGCACGTATGACTCAACATGCCTCAAGAATATCAGATATTTTTTCAATTGCTGCTGTTTTCAAAAGGGTAATCTACCACAGAACCATGCGCTGAAACATTTACACATTAAAAAAAGGTAAGGAAATGTGAAAAAAGAGTAAAATATTGGTTCTCAGAAAGCTATATGTACAATTCAATGTGAACAAACTGCGTTCCTCTGGTGCATTCTGCATTGTACACAAATAACAACATAACCCACAGTTCTTCATAACAAAATTTCAATTCCATTGAATAAATCTCATCCTGTTATCTCTAAAAATTCAGCATGCTTTAAAACTAACCTTCCATGCTTTTGGAGTAGTGATCTCCTGACTGACTGAGTCGGATGTGCAGTCAGGACAAGGTCGACGGTTTGATTCTTGAGAGCATCAAATACCTCCATAGGGGACTTCTTAAGCTGATGCACAAGCCTCTTTAATGTCTCCTCAATGTCTGATTCAGTTGTTGCTGAGTTTTCATCAACAAAGTCACCCTTCTTCAGTTTTATCCGCATGCGGTATGCAATCTGGACCTCCTCAGCCAAGTTTGCCAGGATAAGCATGTGTGAGAATGACTTGGTTATGATGATGGAGTCTCCAGGATCCAAGCTGGTCAACACATTCCCAATCTCATCCAGCATTTTGGGGGTCAAGCTTACTTTCATACTCAGCAGCTAACTCATAACATTCTTGCACCTATTTACAAAAAAGAAGAGCTTTACAGCATTGAAAATTATAAATGATCACTGAAGGTAGAGTGAATTGAACAAATTCGCGTCGTTTAATAAATATTTAGGTAAAGGAGAAGCATATAAATCAAGCCATATATCAAACATTAAACCATACTATAAGATGGCAAACAGATATCCAAAAGTAGTCAAGGAGGAGCGGCATACTGTATATGGTGCAATATAATCAAGTAAAATAGCGTATTGATACACCAATACACCATGCATAAAAAATGTAGATTTTGATCCTATTATCATACTTACGTACTGAAAGGAAATAAATCCGACACACAAACTACCTTGTATCAGCAAATAGTTCAAAAGGATTATCAGAAGGTTCTGGTTATAGAGGCCACAGGGTAGATTAGCCTCCTGCCACCCCGATGAACATGGCACAAGGACCAGGGTCCCAACCCTGGCCAGTCCGCCCCAGTACCCCACACTCTACCAGAAGGTCATAATTATAGAGCAAGTGATCCGCACATCATTCCAGCCCACTAATTTTGGACATCATGGTAATGTACCATCTCAAAAGCTATAAAGCAGAAAGCGACGACTTGTCCAGGAGTGATCATCAGCTCGAGAACACAGTACTACTATGTTTTGTTAATTGCAGCACTAACTTCCACTGCTAGAGTGAAAGACCAATTGATGTGTGCTGATCATCACCATTGAAACCCATAAGGCCCTATTGCTCTATCTCACTATCTGATTCCACTGCTTTCTCAATCCGTGCATGCACAGTATATTAAGATTTCCGAGCACAATCTTGTTATCTACCACCTAAATCAGCGGCCAGTGCCGAAAAGAAGGGAACAAATAGCACCACGGGCAAGAATCAATCGGAGCATCTATGTACCGTCTCCCTGATGTCCTCGCCGTGCAGGTCCTGGAGGATGTCGAGGAACCGGTCGAGGAGTAGGGCGTCGTACTCGACCAGCTTGTCGTCGTCGGAGAGCTTCTGAGGCGCCAGCAGCCGCAGCTGCGCGTCGATGGACGTCGCCTTGTCCACCGCATTGCGCGCCATCTCCGTCTCCCAAGACCCTCCCTTTCCCCTCTCGCGCCCCCTGCAACAGAAACCACACAGATCAAAACCCCACAAGTAACTAGGAAGAGAACGCCCCCCATAAATCCATCGAATCCCACTCGTATTGACAAGTTCCCGCGGCGAGGAAACGATCCACCGAGCCCTAACCACGAGGATTCCAAGAAAGCACAGGGCTTTCTCGAATGCAAAAAAAAAAGTGCCATCAAAACCCACAGAAATCACCCGTTGTACGAACTAGGGACTGTACCACTGCAAGAAGGACGAATGCCAAAACAAGATCTGGGAAATAGACTACAATCCTACTGGATCGAACTATCGAAGTGGGGAGGAGAGGAAAGCACCTCTCCTGGAACAGGCTTTACTCCTTTTTCAGGGGTGGGGGGAGATCAACACGACAAAAAAACGTTCCTTGATGCTGTAGCGGGTTTCCTGGGACGGAGAGAGAGACAACCTTCTCTCTGGTGAGATTGCCTATTTATAGGACGGGACGGGACTGTCGCTTGCACAGGCTGGATTCGTGGTATATTCCTTCCAACTTTGCCAGTGGTGGTGGCAGCCCAAGTCGAGCGTTCGTTCCACGGTGAGGGCTGGAGGCACGCCGGCGAGAAAAGAGTTTTATTTCCTAGAATTTTGTTTATTTATTCACGCCTCCTAATGCGCAATTGACTAAAGTTTGTGTTTTGTATAGAGATTTAGGACATGTTTGTTAGAGCTCTTATTCTTGGCTAAATTCAAAAGCAGCCTGTCCAAATTCAGAAAAATATCTGCAAAATAAATTCAGAGAAAAATGATGCATTCTGATTCGTGGAGTGATTGTTTGAAATGAGCAAACAGTAAGTTGGAAAATAATAGCTTCTTCTTATTCATTTCTATAATTTTTGTCATAGAGAATTACTTCCACATATCATTTCTAGAAGAAAATCAACTCCTGTAGAGAATCATAATTAATTGGAGCACCACTAAACATAATATTATTTAATTCCTACTAGGATTACAGAAAGTCGGTGGGCACGATAAGGAGGAGGCGGCGTCCATCTAGTAACAAATAAACATTTCTACCTAGAACCAATTCTGGCTCGAATCCAAGAAATTTTTCTATCTACGAAATCCCTCATGATTTTGTAGAGATTCTTCCCTTCCTCTCGAGAATCAGTCTACCATTTGGGACGGATTCTTCTGTTTCTGAAGAGAAATAGTTCAGAAAATTCCTACCAAATAGAACCTTAGTGAACCATGCAGGACTGTGGTAGGTTTCTGAAACAACGTGATAGATTTCGAACCATGACAGTGGTCTGGCGGGTTGATACAGTTTCCGGAGGGCCGGGGCACCTCTTCTTGCCACCTTGACGGCAATTCTTGAAACGAGTCCAGAGCGTGGAGCCGTGTGGCAGGTTTGGAGGTCGTCGCGCACGAGAAAGAGGCGTGCTGAGTGGCGGGTTGGAGGTCCCCGCGCACGCAAAAGAGGCGTCCAACGGCGGAAGTGGCGAGGCCCCCGCGCGTTGGGTTGCTTCAAACTCGATGTTTTTCATGCCATCGGGCGGTCGGCTTGGGTGCAGCAGCACTGCGGCGGCAGGTCCTGCACGGCGGTGGCCCTCTTGGTGTGGTGGTGTCTGCCCCTTCTGCTCCTCTATCGACGTTGGATCACTTCAGAGGTTTCGATACCCGTAGGAGTGCGGTTGTGGGTGGAAGCTACGGTTGTGCTTTGTCGCCTTTGTCGTCGTTGTGAGTAGTGTTTGGTTGTGTTGATATCTCAATCCAATCGGCCAGTGAGTATAGTTGAGCGGTAACCCGTGTTGATGTCCCAATCCAACCGGACAAGTTTGTTGTTTTCAATTTCTTTTCTGTTTCATGCTTATGGCCTTCTGGGTCGTAGTCTTTATTTTTTCTGCTATATCAATAGAAACGCACTCGTCGAGTGTAGTTCGTAAAAAAAACCATGCACGACTGTAGGGAGAATAAAATAGACCTGCAGTTGGATGGATATTAAGTGGCTTATTAGAACAGTCGACTAAATTGAATCAGATTGTTTAGCCTATTGTTGTGTATCGTCTCTGCACGCGCGACACGCGCGTGTATTAGAAAATATAATAAATAAGAATTAATTTGAGGGTGAGCTTAAGTCAATTTTTAACAAATTAACCGGTAACTTGGTAAAAAGTAAACTGAGATCAAAATAATTTAAGCTTATCTTTTTTGTGTAATATCTTCGAATCCATCGACTTCAAACATCGACAAAAATACCACATTGGTTAGAAACCGATGCTAACATCCTTGGTGATGCCTCTAAAGATAGAAAAAATAATAAGATAGACATAGCATGGTGTAAAACGTAAACATTAAAATTGCTAATACATATAATATAATCTACTTTCACAGTTTCATTGACCAAGAAAATCACACCGCACTAATTTTCTAATGATTCCACACATCTACAAAATTAACTATTATAGTAATATGCAAGGCCATTAAATTTATTCCTTTCTTATAAAAATATTATTGGGGTATGAACCATTAAATTATAGATTGCTTGTTGTTGCATGACTTCAGCGGTAGCAATCATTATAAATATATATGCTGATAAATAATTACATCTGACTACTTACCTTGAGGATTGTCGACGTGAACCCACATATTCCAACAAAACTACAGCCGGGTGCAAAATTCCTTCTCAAGATTCCATCTGAATATTCAGAAAGAAAACACGTCCAAGGTCAGGATGTGATCTTATACAGTATAGTTATAGCATATTTAAATATATTTATTCTAATTTTAAAAATTTTCTAAATGTAGGCATTTTGTATTTTTAATTAAAAACAAGCTCAATACGTTTATTTAAACCAGCATAATTTGTATTTAAAAATTGAACGGTTTTGATAGTTGGATGGCCAAAGATACCCCGATTTTGGAGTTTGATGACCAAAACCAAACTAAGATAAGAGTTGGATGGTCAAAAATGGACTTTTTCTTTTTTATTAATGGATGGCAAGCATTATATCCAAGGTTTCATGGGAAATGGGGGAGGAGGAGGAGGAGAAGGTAAAAAAAACTACTACATTGTATTGACAACCGAAACAACTGGTGATTGGAATGTACAACCGAAACGGTAGCCGAGGCTATTATGAATATTCTTAAACAAAATGAAACAGCTTGACTGTTGGAATCTAGAAAAGAACGAGTGTCTTTCTTTCTTTCTTTTGGCTTAGTCTGTTTACAAGGATCTCGTATTTCGGCTCTTTTCTCCCCTAAAATTCTTTTAATAGCATTGCCTAGAAAAGCTAGTGATTGGACAGAGAAGCCATCATTATTCATGGGGTTGCACTGAAAGGTTGCGAGACAGAGGCGTGGTGCCTGGTGCGAGAAGTGATGCAGCTGCAAGGAGCAGGACGTTGGACGCAATGAGCAACGGTAGACGAGATAGAACGGATCCGCATGGGTGGCCGGGCACTACTATGTCCCCGATCTGTCTCCCCCGAACTCGACCTACCGGTTGCGCGGGGCGCCGGAGAAGCCAGCCATCTTCGTGCCGGTGTCTCCGGCCGCCGTTGACAGCGGCCACTTGTCCCTCGATTTCCTCTACGTCGCGCCCACACTGGAGGAGGGAGATCGTCCACGGCGGCGCATACATCGATCGCACGGCAGGCCGCGTCACAGCCACGACAGGGAGATCGTCGACAGCCGCGACAGCCTCCTCCTGAACAACGGGTCGTGGCTGTTCGGCCTGATGGACTGGGGCCAGCGGTCATCGGACTTCATCGAGAGTTGTCCACGGAGACGAGCTGGTGCGATGCGACGACGGCGGCCTCAAGTCAAGAAGGATCGATGGATTAATATATTGGAATTGCCAGGTACGGATTGGTTTATATACATGCGCCGCCGTATCCGCGTGCGTATCCGTGTAACGTAACGGGTGGGTACACGAGGTGGGTAAAGAAATTTCATGGTGAGAAAAGTAACGTAAAAAAGGTAAAAACTCTCTGGAAACATCGTTTTTTAAAAACTTTCCACGTTGTTTCCACTTTTGGACCTGACATGTGGGTCCTCTGTGAGGGGTGGGTATGATTTTTTTGGGTGAGAAGTGTTTTCAATTCTATTGGATCCTTATAGTATAGATTTACGAGAAACGTAGAGACTTCCTAGGTAGCTTTAGTGTTCAATTTCACAGTTTTGTCTAATAGTATATGGATTTATTTGTCATAAGTATTAAATGCTAACGTATTAAAAATTGAAAATGCACAAATATTTTAGAGCATCCACTATAAATTTGGAATATTTAAGCTTGGAAGGTGGATACTCTCACCACTAACTGAGACTTGTTAGGCTCAGCATGCAGATGGGCCAAAGAAAGCATCAAAACACTAAACAATTAAGTATAAAAAATTACTAAACAAATATACCCTTAGATGGTCGGTCCCTCCAACTTAAGGGAGGAAAACGATAATGTGGGAGGTGCCGATCGAGATGGCAGCGATTTTTACAAAACCTAGCTTCAAAACTTAAATCTAGTTTGTCAATGTTAAAACTCTTTGTAACCACCTGAAGAATTTTCCAAAATGAATTGAGAATTCAAAGATAGACTTTAACTAGCTGAATCGATATATCCACGAAGACAAGTTGGAAATTTCAGTTAAATGTATTCCAAATTAGTTAGAAGACATCACTAGATTGAATTGAATGAAAATTTGTGACGGGAGAGAAGAAGAAAACGGAGACCAACTTCGAGTTCACCAGTTCTTCACACGTATCATAATTACGGCACATGAATCATTATGTGTACATAATGGCATAATGCAACTATTGATACTACATTTCCACTTTAGAATAATCCACATACACACTTGTATTTCCTCCCACAGTACCACCATGCTAGCCTTGAGTGGACGTACAAATGGAAACTATATACAGCACGTCGCAAATTTGTAAATGTAATAAGGTCGTGCTCAATTAATAGAAAGCGATTGTTAGATGCTCACACTAACACATCACGATCGATTGTGTATCATGCGATAAGATATCATGGGTAATTCATGATTTGCAAGAGATGCTCATACATCCTGATAACAAGGCATCAGAGCCCAGATAGCAACAGCGCCTAGCCCGGAGAGGATATCCAAGGGTAGAACCGTTGCGTGTTTTGATGATTGCTGATTCGTACAACTATTGCTCCACGGGAGAATCGACGGGGTTCCTCCACTTCTGGTATTGGTGGACCTCAAGCACGGGCGAAACAGAATTCAAAGCAACGCATCGGTTATTCGAGCCATATTATGTGCCCCGCCTGCTTTACTTTTATGATGATGGCCAGGATGGATTATTGTAGATGCCATCTGCCCTTTCATCTAGCTTGACCTTCACTTCCTTCCACAAGGTGCATGCATGTTTAGTCATCCCCTAATCCCTATGGCAGTGTAGAAAGAAATGCAAATAGTACTGTAATGCCGATCATTGAAGAATACACTTCCACATGCACAAGTGATGCAACACATGGGTCCATGAAAAGGGGAAACACAACACCTTTTTTTTGTTTTGCTCAACAGAACGTTTTTTTTTGCTACGGATCATAATTTACAACAAATATGCAGCGAAGAGCCGGATGCCAGAGAAGAAGCGGGGAAATAATAGTTTGCCCTGATCCCTCTTATATTATATGCATCCTCGAATATTTGATTTGAGGCCAGGACCACAAAGCACAAGGTGGTAACCAAGGATACAACTTTCCAGGTCCCTTTTAACAATATAAGAGTGGAGAAATATCTGATAAGGGGATAGAATTAGCACGGAGTATATGGATAACTGCAGAAGGCAGCGTCAGTGGAGAGCGAATAAAGTACCTAAACCCCATTCATTCTCTCCTTTCTACCATTCTGTACAATGGTTTGAACAATGACTCCGCTATATCAAGGTGCATTTTGGGCACTGCTGCTATACATACACGAATCTAGAGCTACAAAATGAGCAGAAGGCTTAAATACACAACATATCGTGGTTTTCATAAGCACATTAACTCTCAGCTTTGCATCAATTGCCTGTCATGGAAGATCTCCCCGAGCTGCTTGTACAAGTATTTTTGCTCCTCATAGGTTAGGTTTCTTATAATCTGAATGACAAAACGTAAGATGCTGGTTAGAATCACACAAAATAATTGCTGTAAAGAAGAGAGAATCACTCGAGATAATAATGGAATAAAATATTAAGGTATAATGATCCTGACCTGATCCAAGATTATCTCAACAGAGAAGTTCTGGGGAGCAATGAATGATTGGTGGTATATGTACGCAAACACTGCCATAACCATCTGGGGAAAAGCACAAAGAAATTTATGTTAAGCTGTAACATACTCAGCTTGGGGTAAGCGAACGTTCATAAAGGACAAATTCGTTCTCCAATATTCCTGCCCCTTTATTTGATTTATTTTATGAACCAAACCATTGTGTTTATCAACACTAGAACAAGACAATTACCAGTAACATACGCATTTCGAACTGAAGCTTTTGCATAGCCATTCTTGTGGCTCCAATTGCACTTACCCGAGATTTTTTTTTCAACAAAGCATTTATTCATATACCAAAGGCATCTATTATACTTAAAAAAGGTAAATCACACAAACATGTTTAGGCTTTTCGAAACAAAAAACCATTCCCGCACCATTTCTACTTTCTCAAAAGAATATTCATGGGTCAATCCCTAAAAACACATTAATATCAACCTAGACAAAATGAAAAGGTTAAAATCTCGCTAAATGGAGGAACGGTATAGATATGAAGTCGCTACCCCTCCCATCATTAGGTTAAAGATTTGGTTCAAATTATTGTTCATAGCTGCTGGTTTGGACTAGTAACAGCCCAAAGGCCTCTTACATTATAACAAAAGAATAAGGATGTTACGAGCTTGCATAAATATATGATAGCAACATTTCCCCATAGCCAGCATGTTTCTTGAGATACTTACTTGACAATCCATTCTGTCAGTAATTCCACCATGCCCAGGTATGCTGTCACCAAAATCCTGCATTTTGTTTTTGAAAAATTATCTATCAAATGAAGTAAAAACAATATTAGTCCTAAAGTCAGTAAAATAATGAAGCAGTATATACCTTTATTTTAAAAGCCCTCTTGAAGCCACTCGCGAAAAAACCTCCAAATGGTGCTATTATTGATGCAAACAGACCTAGGGCTAAAGCATGCCACTGCACAGGCATAATGGCAAGTTCTTTCCATGGGAACTGTTAAGAGACATGCAATCAAATAAAGTTCAGTAATCAAAGATCCAGAAACATAACCCAAAACCAATGATAAAGCAGTAGATTAAAGATCAGTATTCTAATGTAGGTAATACTTAATAAAAACACAAGATAATATTGGAATAGGAAAAAGAATCAAGCAAACTTTAATCTGCTCTTTGGATTGAGCACATACAAAAAAAACGACCAGCCAAAAGGGGAAAAAAAAGACCAGCCCAGAAGGAACTAGGTGGCGTTGCATATAAGAAATAGGAACCCAAGATCAGGTTGTAGATGACATGAACCTGAGTGGTGGGTATTAGAACTATCATGTTATACACAGCAACATTAACAGATATCGATCAATCATGGGTATGTTTTCACTACATAAATATGGCATGTCATCTAATGTAGCAGCCATATACATGGGAGATGATATCTGTTATATATATTAAAGTCACCATCCTACTATTCAGAGGCGGAGCTCCCCATACAGCAGGGTGGGGCAGCTGCCCCAGCTACCCGGCGGTGCAGAGACACCCCTCCTTTCCTTCCCTCCTTAGTTCCCAGTGCAATCTTGTGACTTCGACTGAGTTCTGGGTGTCGGCGTACGGCGTCAAGCTGCCGTTCGAGAAAGACGAAGAAGACCCTTAGTAGCCATCCAGGCAGCGCTGCTGACTTATCTAATGGCCTTAGTGTCCTCAGTTGGCCTGGTCCAATGGATGGCCCCCCAATAGGGCAACAGGCACAAAGGCCCAAACGTGAAGTTGCTCCGGTTTCTCCTTTGTGCGTGTGCGGCGGCTCGCTCCTCCGTGTCGCCGTGTTCGACCGCTGCGTCTGTGACAGTCCGATGCACCCTAGCCACTGCCAAGCGCTGGGATTTCACACTGCTGCCCAGCCGTAACTGGGAGGAGGGCAATTTTAACTGCGTAAGAAGGCTAACATCTACTCCAGCGTTATATTCTGCCCCACCTAAAATTTTGGGCGAGCTCCGCCAATGCTACTATTCTTTCACTGAATGTAAATGTACTAATATTCCATGGTATTTCAAAAAGGATCGAAGACAAATTTATAATTCCATCCGAGTCTTTTCTTTTTCCTGTTCAAGTTTAATATACACAATCAGCTGTTTCCGCACCAAAGAGCTAGCTTTAATACTATTCCTAAATTCCTTCAACTCAACAAAGAACAGAGCCAAGTGCTTTTTAGGTGACATAGGGCAACAACCTCTTGACTTGGAAGAAAAACGTCGTTCCTTCTGGAATGAGTTGTTGATTAGGGATTACTATCAATAGCCACGGATGAAGCTTAAGTTAAGAGCCCTAAGGTTCAAGAGATCAATGCAGTAATTTTTAGAAAACCTTATGGTTGGGAATATTTGCAAAGGCACCATCTTAGAGTACAAGAAAAAATATTAAAATGAATAAATTGAGTAAAACACAGTTTACTCACCCAGTGCGGCACCCATTCTCCCAATGAGTAATTCTCTGGCTTAAACATTGGACCAGGATCACAATAAAGCCACCCAGTTGACAGATCCTGAAATTATTTGCATGAAAAAATTAGTAACACTGTAGCAACTTGGCCATACAACAATCATACTCTGAAGAAAATTTCTGTAACCTTTCTTGGGCATGTCAACCATTGGGAGTGGCCCATTACGTTTGCTAACTGCCAGAGAAAAAAAGAAAGTGAACAGCAAATCATTTAGAAGTAAAAACAAATAGCTATATTGTTCAGACAGAAATTATTAGTGGATTGATATTTGAATCAGACACTTTAAGGATTTCTACATAGGTGTATTTCCCGGAGAATAAAAACATGAGTGACCATCATAAATCTTCAAGTTGCAACATCTTTTTGACTTGTAAGATTAACAACGAAAGAAAAAGAATAGACCCCCCCCCCCCCCACCACCACCACCCATCCACCACTCTTCTTTTAGATGCAATCACCACGACTACCTTAACTGGTTCGAACAAGTTGGTTTGTCTCCTAGGTCATCTTTGTAGCAAAGGTAGCTCTAGATTAATAGCAATGTTGCCAGCTTCATTGTCAGATGGCTATAGTTCGCTTGTCACTGACTTTCAATACCTCTGCCATTAGCAATTTTGTAAATGTGGAGACACACAACATTGAGTAATGGAGAAAGTGCTGAGGGTTTTTTTTCTCTAGGTAATGGTCAGAAAAAAAAAATACCAAACTCTTCAGTACATATATGGGTAGTATTATTGAGGCGCAAGGATCAATGAGAAGGTCGATCAGAGTTTTGCTGGTTACTAATCCTCCGTTCCAAATTATAGTTCACTTTAGCTTGTCCCAAGTCAAACTTCTTTAGCTTTACCAAGTTCATAGAAAAAGATAGTTACCAAGTTCATAGAAAAAGATAATTACCAAGTTCATAGAAAAAGATAATAGCATATACAATACCAAATAAATGCATTATCAAGATATATTTCATGGTGCATCCAATGAAACTAAGTTGATGTTGCAGATGTTGAATTTTTTTTTCTATAAACTTGGCCAAAGCTACAATAGTGTTTGACTTATGACAAATCTAGGCTATAATTTGGAATGGAGGGGATAACGGTTAGCAAGTCATTAACAAGAGAAAAGGTGGGTGCTACCGTAATTAGTGATCTGTAACACATTCACTGACTTACTGACCACACACCAA
This sequence comes from Echinochloa phyllopogon, assembly GCA_033239725.1. Classification (NCBI taxonomy): domain Eukaryota; kingdom Viridiplantae; phylum Streptophyta; class Magnoliopsida; order Poales; family Poaceae; genus Echinochloa; species Echinochloa phyllopogon. The sequence goes on from BTCW01000014.1 coordinate 51,491,694, forward strand.
TACAGAAAAACAGAAGTGGACAATACTACAACACATCAGTAGGACTAGGGAAACATTTAATGTTCAAAGATAGACTTAAAGGCTCAAATTAGAATCCGACACAAGAAAGACTATACTTCAAGACAAGGTGCCATTATACGTGTATAAAAAGTTAAAAACACAGCTGGTAGACTAGTTGCCAATTTCATCAAAAATCAAATGTTGCTATAAAAAAGTATCCTGATGGGGAATTTAACAAAGTCTCACCAGAAATGCAGAGATGATAGTTGTCACTGATGCACCAATAAAACCTTCCCAAGTTTTCTTTGGGGACAACTTGATTAATGGTGTTCTCCCAAGAAAGAACCCGAATAAATAGGCAAAGATATCATTGATCACAATGAGTGAAGCAGGCAGAAGAAACCTGAGCAAACATAGCATTGTAGATGCACGGGATTTCATCAATTGTAACACTATAGCAATTACTTGCGTAAATTAAACAATTGGAACACATCTCTTCCACAATGTATCTTAATAGTATGAATCACTGACATAAAATAGTTCGAATTCAACTGAAAAGAGAAAAAAACAAAAGAGAACAATGTACCTTCCCATGAAAAGTAAAGTTCAAAAAGAAGCATCAACAGACAGAAGCCAGACAGGCATTATACCAATATTAGTATTCATAAGATATTCTCTAAGACCTAATTACAAGCCTTCACTATTACTGAAGCTCATACATCCATACAGATCAATATACCCAAACCATGGTATCAATGTTACTAAAGTACCAAATGTGGACTGTAAATACTGTAAGGAGGCACATAGTGTCAGAAAATGTAAGTGCAGAAATTTTCTTTTAAGTTGAGAGGTTCAAAGTTACTATACTTTTTATAGCTACAAAAAATAAGGCAGAATGAAGTTAAAAAAATCTAATTAATCTGCATGTTTAGAACAGGTAAAAGATAAAATCTCATGAATCCTTTTCCAGAAGACAAGGAATCTTCCAGATGTTGATAGCAATACCAAATAAATACATGTCTAGTACCTGAAGACTGAATCACTGAATAAAAATGGAAAAAGCATCCATGTAGTATCCCAAAAGGTTGAAACTCTGAACAGGGTATCAATAAAGAAACAAATCACTTACCAGAAAATCCCTTCAAATATATTTGCCACAGTGAAAGAGGACTGTGCAAAAACTGTTAAAAGTATCATGTGCGTCCAGGCATACTGTTTGAATTGATACTTGTATGTCTTTTTCTTCAGAGTCAAAATAAACCATACAAAACCTGGATCAAGGGAGCCATAAATATAACTGTTTTGCCGTATATGAACTAGAAATTTGAGATAAGCACATTATCTGTTATTAAAGCATGATTGTCAGCACGTGCAATCAAGTGAATGACGTCGCTTAGGTAACTAGTATGTACATAACAGTAATCACTTACGCAAATGGGCACTGGACATTTGCAGACTCCAATGCCCAGTGTCCATCTAGAATAACTAAAAGGAGTGAAACGTCCACTTATAAAATCTAATGAATATAACGTTTCCATCCGGTGATGTTCATATGAAGAATAACACCAAGACCAAAGGTGAACTTTCCCATTTAAATCAAGTTGGTAGCTACTAACTAAACGATGACTAGCAGAAGAATTTGAAACATTCTAGATTCACAATGAAGTTCTTGTAATGTATTTAATAGAGGAAATTATTACATGTTGCAAGAGATATTGAGCCTACCTGCAATATAAAGAAAATAGCAAATAAACATCTGATACTTTATTAGGCCACTGACGACCTTATACAGCAAGTGATCTGAAGTTACTGTATTCACGAGCTGCCGACTAAGAAAGCGCCCATAAGTGTACAGCATCGCCGTGAAAAAGAAGTGCCTACAATGGGAAATAACCTTGTACATGAACAGGTGCAGGGGGAACAAAAAGTACTGTTGAAGAGCACGGAAGCTGTAAGATTGACAATTCCCTGTTTAAACTTTGCAGAATCAAAATGACCCAAAGCTTACCAATTCAGCAGCCTGAACCCTGGCAGTTGTTTCTCTTCACTGGATCTTCTGAGTAGGTTGAAAAGCTCTCTTGCCATGTATATTTGAATCACAACAACCATGGCCCAGATATATAGATGACCCATGTAAACAGTCAAGGCAAAGCCTCCGATCATCCATACTGTTGAATATGTACGGATAAGCATTGATTTATACTTGTTCTGATCATTGACAAGCAACGGCTGTCCATTAGCCTTATTCCTATCTGTGGTACCCTGAAGTAAACGGTAATGATTAGTTACAAAAAATAGCACACAAAACAAGGCCGCTGCTCTAGCTTTACACCATGCTACAATGTAAGTATCAACTGAAATTATAGAGAAAACACAAAACGGAAGCAATTACTAACCTCACTTGGCTGTCTCCGACGTCTAACACGCCCTGTGTGAGAAGCAGAAACATCGCTAGAGCTGGTGTCCCTTTGCATAACTGTTACTCCAAAGTCAAACCTATATAGAAACGGAAAGCAAAACAGTCAGTCAGACCAGATTAGATTATAAGATGAATACAAATAGTGTACTAATTAATACACATAAGTATACATCAATAGACGTTAGACATGAACCTTGCTAGTTGGTCTATAAAATTCGATAGTTAACTGGCTGAACAACAGGCAAGCAAAATTCACTCTAACAATATACTGCTATCCAAAGGGGGTGCTCAAACGTTGGGGCGTGGGGACTGGCGTTCAGCTGAACCCCGAAAAGTTTTGGAAAAACAAACACAAGCCAGTACTCCCACAAAAGGCAATCTGGACGGATTGTAGGACCCATCCCTGGAATGAATGTTTTGGATTTCGGGGCTCACAGCAAAGGAAACAACAAAACCAGCAATCCACCCAACCAACACTCCAAGCAAGCTAGGGTTCTCACCAGCGAGATGCCGTCGGTTGGACGCGGAGGCGCGGTGCAACGCCGGCGGACGCCGTCAGCTGACCGGCGGCCCCGCCGCGGCAAGGGTACAGTTAGAGGAATGAAGGGGGGGCTCTACTGTCTAGGGCTGCCGAGGCGGGCGAGTATTTTTTTCGCCCCTCCCCAAACCCAAAACATACTATTCCTATCACTTCGTGTGGTGGCAGGGTACAAGCCTTGTCAAGTCTATGGCATAGTCTATGGCGTGCCTCGTCCACGCACCTGTACAACGCCAGTGATCCGCGCAGCAGACAAGCACATCGCTCTCACGATTAATAATTGCTGCTCGCAACCGCTCATCCCAGAGCCGTCCCAACTCGTCTCAATTAACAACCGAGCCAGCTAACAAAATTCGACGGGTGGACAGCTAACAATCGCAGGGCGGTGATGACATCACCCGGCCGCCGGCGGCCGGCCGGCGAGAAAACACCACCGTCAACTAATCCCCTCGCAGTTCGTGCCGACAATTTCTAAGTGCTCAACCGAAGCTGGAGCTCCGGCGGCGGAGTATAGCCTCGCTGGGAAACGGGAGGTACCTCGAGGTCGCGGAGTAGGAGACGGCGGTCTCCGGCGCGGTCCGGAGTCCGCTGGAGCACCACCTCCCCCGGCGGCGGGGGCGGCGCGCGGGGAGCGGGATTTTGGGGAGAGAGAGCTGCGCCCTTCGAGAAGGGGGGAGAAGGAGAGCTCGCGAGAGAAGAGCTGTGGCGCTCGGGCTCCCCACCACACCTGGTGCTTGTCGCCGCCCGCTGGGGAATTCCTTGCTTTAATTCCGGTTGGCGTGCCTATGCCTGGTTTAAGGCAGTCCCAACGCTGTCACGTTAGCAAGACATCACCTTAGACACTACATTCTCCAACCCATAATTTCTTAGAATGGATCATTATAAATTCATCATATTTTCTCTCTACCAATCATACTGGTTCTTTTTCTATCATGAAGACAGTATCATCTCCCAATGCAAACTTTGGTAGTGTCCTATGCATAGATTCTCGTGTCGACACTGGGTCTTGCATGAGACACAATTTCTTCCTCTTTCCACTATCTTTTATTTAATACAGTGTCACACAAGCAAAAAACCCTATGTGACAAACTAATTAATGCTATAAAAACCATCCTGGACCGCCCCTAAACCGCTCGCTCTCGGCTCGAAGAAACCAAAGCTTGGGGAGTTGGGGAATGGCGTGGAACCAAACGGGTGGCTGGCAGGAGATCGAAGTACACGCACCGAGTCAGTACTCAGTACAGCTCAAATTAAATCGCCAGTAGGGGCCATGGGAAGTGGCCCAAGGGCTCCTTTTGAAATGCGCACGGGGTGTTTGGTTCACATGACTAAAATTTTAGTCCCGTCACATCGATGAAAGAATGTTAATTAAAAGTATTAAATATATAGTAAGCCTAATTAGTTCATGATTAGATAATATAATGCTACAGTAATAATTTAATAATTTATGTACTAATTATAGGTTAATTAGGCTTGTTAGGTTCGTCTCGCGGAGTAGATATAACTTATGCAGTTAGTTTTATAATTAGTTTATATTTAATGCTACTAATTGTTTCGAGTTGATTTGTACGTACTCCTTCCATTAAAAAAAATATAATTCTTGTTTCTAAAAAGTAAACCAATTTTAAACTCATCAAATTTATATAAAATATTGTTAGCGTAAAAAATAAATATCATTAGATCTGTTATGAAATATATTTTAAAATTTTAATCAAACTTAAAATTGCTTATTTAAAATAAACACGAGAATTATAATTTTTTTATAGAGAGAGTAGTATGCTGCAATCTTGGCACGGTTAGCACATCAGTAGTATGTAGCAGTCGCAATCATCGCAAATTTGTGTGGACTGGCAACAGAATTTGCCTAGGCCCTGCCCGGTACCGACTAAAGTTTTAGTCCCACCACATCGAATGAAAGAATGCTAATTAGAAGTATTAAATATAGATTAATTAAAAAATACATTATATGAGTGAGGACTAATTTACGATACGAATCTATTAAGTCTAATTAGTCCATAATTAGATAAAATAATACTACAGTAATAATTTGATAATTATGTATTAATTATATGTTAATTAGACTTGTTAGGTTCGTCTCGTGGAGTAGATACGATTTATTCAATTAATTTTATAATTAATTTATGTTTAATGCTTCTAATTGTCATCTATTTGAGGGACTAGTCCCTCAGATCCAAACACGACTATTTTTCGTTACTGCTATGTTTGAATTGAAGAACCGATAGTGAGATACCGAGCCATCCTGTCCCGTCGATGCATGACCCTCCTGTTTAGATTTCAAATTTGTGAGGCAAATTTAGGAGTATATAGTGTCACTTCGTAATAATTGCGTCATTGTAGCATTTCGTTTGTATGTGTGAAAAATTGTCCAAAAATTGATTAATTAGGCTCAAAATGTTCGTCTCGTTGAATACAACAAAACTGTGTAATTAGTTTTTGATTTCATCTACATTTAATATTTCATACATGTTATGACATTTTGATGTGATAGAAATCTTCTTTTTACGTAATGAACTTTGAGGGTGGAATTTGGGATCCGCCTGGGTTTAGAAGCAGCGATCACGTGGGCACACCTGCGGTGGGCGCCGATAGGTTCCAAGGAGACTGGCGAGTGTACAGCACGTTGATTAACGTGACCGTTGACCGTTTGACGCGCTGCATGTCTGCGCAGCTAAACTCTCGCTTACTGCTACTACTCTGCTTGGTCAGCGTGGGGCGGCGCGGCTTGGCCCGGTCGCGAACCTGCGGCGTGACCGTGCCAAAACTAAAGCGAGGCATTTGACCCAGACCATGCGTAATGTTCCGTGCCGAGGCCGATCAAAATGCGAAATTCAGAAACGTGAAGCTATCGACACATCATACAACACCGCGGGTTGGTTTGTACACCTATTGGGTACACCAGTGCCTTGTGCCCTTGCAGCTTTACGCCTTTTTTTTTGAATAACTACGCCCCGTTTGTAAAGGAGGCCGAGGCGCCGAGCTACGGCTAACACATGGGGGACACGCTCCCACAGCTCAAAAGCAGCGGGAATGCATGATCGGGCTGCTTAAGCGATCGGGCTGCTTAAGCGAAGTGCCTAAGAGCGACTCCAGTGGGCTGATTAAAAATGAGACTATATTTTATTTTGAGGGCCAGTTTTAAAAATTTTGAGGACCAAATAAGAGGTGTGCTCCAGCCCAATTGACTAAATAGGCCTCTATCTGTTTGACCAGTGGGCCACATCTCTCCCGTATCTCCCGACGCGCTCCCGTCTCTCCCGACGCGCTCGCTCGCCGCCGACCCGACGCCCCCACGCCGCCAGCCCTCCTCCCCAACGCGGGCGTCGCGACGTCACCGCCGTGCAGCTCGCCGCGAACGCCACCGACGGCAAGAGCCCGCTGTCCTTCCCCGTGTTCGGGGCCAGCGCGCCCGGCGCACTCGTGGCACCGCTCCCCTCGGCCGCCGCCGGCGTCGCGGGTCTCTCGAGGCTGCCCCTGTCCCTGCCGTCCCAGGTCGCGTCCGTGCTCAAGGTGCCGAAGCAGTTTGTCCTGTGCCTCCCCACCAGCGGCGCCAGGAGCTTGCTGCTTGCTGTTCGTACGAATTTGCTGCTTGCTGTTCGTCCTGCTTGCTGTTTACGAACACAGGTTCGTCCTGTGCCTCCTCTTCGTTTCTCCATTTCAAGCTTACAGGCAGCATTTGCTTCTAGTCTCTAGCTAGTACTCCCCCCAAGAACTAGTTTTTTTTCCGGTTCCGGTGCAGCAGCTAGCAGATTTTACCATTAGCAGCAGCTAATTAACCAGATTGCCTTTAGCTAGCTAGGACACGACCTCTTTCCTTTGAGAATGTACATATAGGACGGTTGATCGATTCATGATTATGAGAAATTATATGAAATTGTACTCACTGCAATTCATGAATATAGGAAATTGTATGAAACTTGCATTGACAAATTTTTTTGTTGTGCCAGATGTCGCGGTCTCAGAGGCTTCAGCGGTTGAGGGATGAAGAGGAGGAGGATTCCGATGACGACGACATGTTCTTTGTTGGTCCTGTTCTTGCCGGATTGAAGACGAAAAAGAACAAGAAGAAATTCTGTGGATCTTTGCCGGGCCGCCAAAGCGTGCCAAGAGATGTCCTAGGAGGTCATGAGCACATTTACTGGGACTACTTCGCTGACAACTCTGTTTACAATGCCAAGCACTTCAGAAGGAGATATCGAATGTCCAAGGCACTTTTCTTGCGGATAGTAGGTGCGGTGGAGGCTCACGACGAGTACTTCCGTCAGAAGCCTGATGCACTTGGTCGTCTGGGTGCTTCTGCTATTCAGAAGGTTGTCGCTGCCTTTCGTATGCTTGCACATGGTGTTTCGGCTGATTTCCTAGATGATTCTGTGAGAATGGGTGAGAGCACCATTATTGAGTCTTTCAAGAACTTTGTCAAAGGGGTTGTTGACATCTTCAGTGAAGAGTACCTGAGGGCCCCCAATGCCCAGGACACTGCGAGGTTGCTAGCCATTAACACCGCAAGAGGATTCCCAGGTATGTTGGGTTCAATAGATTGCATGCATTGGAAGTGGGACAAGTGTCCAACAGCTTGGAAAGGGGCTTACACAGGGCACAAGAGTGGTCCAACTTTGATCTTGGAAGCTGTTGCATCTCAAGATCTGTGGATTTGGCATGCATTCTTTGGACTTCCTGGTTCCCTCAATGATATCAATGTCTTGCGACGATCTCCATTATTCGATACACTTACTTCTAGGACAGCACCAAAAGTGGAATATATGGTCAACGGAAACAAATACAACATGGGGTATTATCTTGCAGACAGCATATACCCCGCATGGGCAACATTTGTCAAAGCTTTCCGAAGTCCACAAGGTAACAAGAAGCTTCACTTCAAAGCGGTACAAGAATCTACGAGGAAAGACGTAGAAAGAGCGTTCGGAGTACTCCAGTCTCGCTTCGCTATGGTTCGAGGTCCTGCTAGATGGTGGAGCAAAGAACAACTCTGGTATATCATGATGTGTTTTGTTATCTTACACAATATGATAATAGAGGACGAGCGAGACAAGTAGGATGTGGATTACAACTACTACCAGGATGAGAGCGGCATCCCGGAGTTGTCACCAGAGGACTATCAAACTCGTGATCCAGATCTGATAGATGACTTCCTAAAGATACATAAAGAAATTGAGGATAAGTCTTCACACGAGCAATTGCGAAATGATCTTTGTGAGCACCTTTGGGCGATTCATAGCTCTAGATAGTATGGATATGGATATTCAAATAATATGTAACTTTGTGTAATTTATTCAATGTAAGGATATGGATATTCAAAATAATATGGTTGTGTTTTCTGGTGTGCTGTTTATGAAAAATATGGGATTATCCCTTCAATCGATGTTTCTGTATGTAAGTTTTTCAGGTGTTGCAGCTAATGTTCTGACATTTTTTTCTGGCATCTTATACCTGCTCATTTCTGGTTAGTTTCAGGAGCAGCTTTATTTCCTCTATGTTGAGAAGTAGGTGATCTTTTTTCTCCTAACCTAGCAATGAGTTTAATACCACATCAAATAGCTTATCTCTCTATGCAGTTAATCAACTTTTTTCTTGAGGGAGCACCTTCTTTTTTCTACAGGTCACTCTTTCTGCGTGTCATTTCTGGAACAGCACCACGCATGCACATCACTCCCAGGCATGAAATCCCAACCTGACCACCTTCTTACTAAACTGAAGCTCCATTAGTTTCAGTATTGATTTACTAATCTAGAAATAATCACTCCCAGTTCTTTAGTAGAATATTCCACCAGACCATCTGAATGTATCCTGTAACCTGAATGTCTGAACTTTGGATTTTTTGCTCGTCAGGATACCGGAACCTGAATTCTGAATGTCTGAACTTTGGATCGACAACCACACAATTTCTGAATGTCTGAAAAATGGCACTTGCAGATTTTTGAAAATGAAAAATAAAGTGAACTAAAAAGGAGCACAGAACAGAACAGAACGTTCTGCTGAACCTGCACATAATAGTGTGAAACTGTTTTCAGAAAAATTCTAGTATTATAGGTGCAGTTGGACAGATCAAGAAAGAGACTGTTATAAATTTTCCTAACCCTGACAAAAAATTCTGACATTATAGGTGTTCCTACACGCTGCCATGTTCACTTGTACAACTTGTAGCAGCTCCTCCCGATGACTTGACTGAGGCCACCTTTGCCCTTGCGATTTCTTCTCTCATGGCCAACACATAGGCTTTTTGGCTTTCATCCATAATGGAGACATCGCAAAACATGATCTTCTGCTCATGTTCCAATTGTAGACGACGTTCCTCAATTGACAGCTTCCGCTCCTCGAGCTCCTTGTCTAACTTCCATCTTTCTTCCCTCTTCTTCTGTTCCTCGGTCTTCATTTGCACAAAGCTGCCCAACACCTCAACATACTCATCTTCTCCTTGTTTTTTCTTTAGTTTCTGCTTTGCTTGTTTTCGACCCGGTGGTCGCTCGGCAGCGACATGGAAGAATTAGGTGCTGGTTCATCTTCTTGTGATGTTGTTGCAGACTTACTTCGCCTTTTCCCTTGGGCTTGCTTCATTTGATCATGTACCAACAAAAATTTCTCAGAGTGTCCGTCCAACAATGAATGAAGAGACAACCTTTCGCTCCACCATAAGCTTTCTGCGCTAACTGGATCTGCAACAAAGAAGCAAATGATAAGCGCATGATAAGTACAATGGTAAGACACAAACTTAGAAACGTACATGTTCTGTGAAGGGAACACCACTTGGACGTAGACGTTCTATTTCCTCAAAACATGCTTGAAACTTTAAGCACTCCTTTTGGATGATTCCCCATCTTTTTTCAAGAGAAGTAGCATTCCTCTCGGAGTCAAAAGTCTTGTTGTCATGGTAGTGTTCTGCTATCCGGTTCCAGTAAGTTGTGCGTGGTTGCTCATTCCCAGTTCTAGCATCGTAGGTTATATGCATCCAAGACCAGCACAACTGGATGTCCTCATCACGATTGTAATTTCCTCCCCGCCCTTTGCCACTTTCTTGTGTAAGCACCTCCACATGAGTTTCAGATTCCTGTGTCAACATGTCCATAAAGGAACTAGACATTGCATCCTACAAAAAGTAAAAATGTTAAATTAAAATATTCATTAGTTGGATAACTATTTTACTGGGACTCAGCAACTAGTACTCTGAAATGCCATCTCTGTCAGTAAGAAAGATGAGAAAATTTCAGGCAATTCTTGATGTTCAGGCAATTTTCAGGAAATGATGTTCAAGGTGATGCAATTCTGTTAAAGAGTACTGGTCAGGAAAGGACAACATCTAATTCCTGCTGCTCCTAGCATCTAATTCGTTTGAGGATTTGATAAAACTCTGAAAATCTACAGCACCTAAGCAGACAACATTACTTCATCATGTACCAAAACCACATTGGTGAAAACTGAAAACATGCCCCTGAATCTGAAGATTGAGAATGAGGTTGTGCTACTTATATTTGAAGGTGATGCTATCAGCTATTATACTAGAAAACCAAACCAAAGTGTATGGTTTGTTTCACCTGAGATGAAAAAAAAGATGACTACAGAAAGGTAATGCTGATAACTAAATTATTGGCAAGGCATTTTACAATATCTTGATTGGCACAGATAACTAAAAATGGCTACACAGATAATCATACTTGGCACAGATAACTAATAATCCAATGCAAGGTTCTTATTCATTTTAGAAGATCTCAAAACAGGAACTTTCGAGGGTAGACAATCAGATATAGCTGATTCTTAGAATAGAGTATCATTTAAATTATTGGCAAGACATAAACAAGTAAAGAAGTAGAGTATGTGAAAAATGAATTTGAAGAACAATCTTTACATTAAGGTTGAGCTCATGGTCGGGCGTCCAATCGAAGTGCGGCGTCCTGGTCGGGCTCAAGACTTCATCGGCGGCCTGCTCGTTCAGTGTTGGCATTGAGGTTGAGCTTCGAGTGTCCCAAGCGACGACATTGCCAAATGGAGGCTCGTTGAAGGTTGACACTCGACCGGGTGCACTGGTGGCAGCGGCAGAATGGTCCAAAGGCGACATGTCGGCGTTGTAGTGCAACGGTGCCGACAAACCGACGTTGTAGAGCGACGGCGACATGGAGTAGGGTGGAGAGGCTACTGGTGGACGCGGGGCGTTGCTACCGCCGGGCGCGAGCTCTGCGCCAGGGACCTGTCGAGGACGTACGCCGCGGGGAGGAATCGGTGCCACGAAGGACGGCCGCCGCTTCTTGGGGGTAGGGGTAGGACAACGCTTGAGTGTAGCTTCACCGGAGGCCATGCGCGGCGCCGGCGCCGGCCTTGGATCTTTTCGCCAAGCCTGCTGGAAGGCAGCCGCCCCGCTATCGCGCACACCGCCGGAGACATCGCGTCGCACCTGAAGCTCGCCCTGTCAGAGACATCGCGTCGCGCCTATTGGAAGGCCACCTCGCCGGAGAAGTCACGCGGCGCCTGCTGGAAGGAAGCCGTCCCGCCATCGCGCCTCCATTGGCTCGCCCAGCCGGCGTGGAAGGCCGAATCCGACGGGCCTTCCTCTAGCGGCCCGGATCTACCGGTGGGGGGAGGTACTCCGGCGTCGACGGGCGGCGCGACCAGCTCCGGCGGAGGGATCGGCGGGGCCATCGGTGGGCGGCGGCGGCGGGGGAAAGCGCGTCGGCGATGTCGTGGGCGCCAGAGCGTCAGGCGTCGGGGGATCAAAAAGAAAAAAGAAATAAAAAAGTGGGCCCAAGGGGAGGATTAGGGACTCCAAATGTGTGGGGTTTGTACCAAAATTTGGTGGGCTACCAATTTTAATCGTCTGGATAGGCGCCCCGTTGGAGGGTAAATTTTAGCCCAGAGTGACTAGAAGGCCGGATAGGGCCTATTTTGTCACTCGGCTGGAGTTGCTCTAACAACTTATGCTCTGGGTCGGTTCTCTGTGCTTTCGGTGTGGAGTGGAGCGCGAATATGCCAACGGCCATGAGGATGGGAGAGGGAGACCGACGGGACGTGGGAATCGATTCCGTCCCCCGTGGTCTCGTCTTCGCGAGATCGAGAGCACACACGAGACGAGCGCCTGCTTCTTCTTCCTCTGCTATATATGCCGACGACGACGAATTGATGATGATGCGAGCGCAAATACTGCATGGGCTCGATGGGCCATGAGAAGACACCGGAAGAGACAAGCGTCACAGTCCACACACCACGGCGGATGGGTCGTGCTGCCCCAAACGAGCCGCGAGCCGCCTGTGTCAGTCAACCAACAATTGGGCCTGACTTGGCATGTTCCATCCAGGGAGATCCACCAGACTGTTTTACTCCGCTCATGGGCTGGAAGCTCCATACTTGGGCCCAATCATAACGTTTTGCACGAATTATATGGTGTGCGCCAATTCTGCCCTCATCAAAATAGCAGGGTTGTCAATATCTGCATTTATTCGTTTCGCTTTCCCGATTTATATACCTTCCATTTGGCGTCGCGTTCGCCTCTCTTATCTCGATGATCGAGTCCTTTCTACGTCATGTGTAGGACGATGACAAAGATATTTTTGAAGCACTGTGATCTTCCTCTGACAGAATTAAGCAAGCCCATTGCCTCGCATAGTTCACGACGAACAACTGCCGAGCGACGAGGGCACCGTGCCACGCGGTAAGCAGTTCGCTGAAAAGAACACAACCAGCAATGCACAGTAAACTAACCGCATCTCTTGGACTGCCAATTATAACCTGGGTGTTGAAGTTTCAAACAAAACGATAAGCATATCTGCGCACTGCGCTGGCTGCAAATATAATGCATGCGAGAGTGCTACAACACAAACCTACAGCTGTTTGTCAGGAGTGCGCGTGGACGGTGACTGATGCTGTTACCTGAAAAAGAGGAAGGAGCTGAGATAAAGAAGTGGTGGTGGTGTGACGCAGATTACGTACGCTGATTAGCGGCACTGTCATGTCAAATCCATCGCTAGCTACGAGCTGGTGGCAGCAGGTAACCGTAGCCGCAGGCTCCTCCGCGCGATCACACCCCCTGAGATCGGTTGGGTTTGGGAGCCCAACTTTTACCCTGGAAGCAGTTGAGCCCCTCCAGCTTTTCGCCAAAAGGCCACCGTTCCGTTCGGGCACATGAGCTCCAACTCGGCTGCGGCCGCGGGGCGGAGAAGAGAATTGAGTTGACGCCAAAAGGTGACCCGTCGAGGGAGACGAGGCCTAGCTAGCTACTCCGATCCGCACTAGCTTGTTGCGATGGAGCTTGTGCGCCGTGGAGGATCGCCATGATGGTGCCTGTGGTCCACGGCTCTCGTTTGCGCGCACACATATAAAGATGGGTCTCTGGCCCACTCCGAGGCGAGATCAAACACAGCTTTTGGGGAGAGGTCCTGGCACGCACGGCCCACCCACACACCATCTTCTTCAATTCCTCCGCTCTTACCCCCCTCACCGCGCGCGAGAATCACTTGTGCTCACACACGAACACACACATGCGTGCACACGAGCTACGAGCTTTTTTGAGTTGGCAATGGCGGATGGCCTATAAACAAAAGCCACCCTAGCTGCCAAGATCTCTTGGGACTTGAAAGTAGGGGCGGCGAGGCCAGCTAGTTAGGTCGACACCTTCACGTTCCGGTACATGTCGTTGCAGGCACGAGCGAGCCATATGGCAGGCTAGGGTATGGTAATGGCTGTGCGTACAACTAAAGCAGGGCGCCTACGGCGGCCTACTACACAAGAGTTCGGTTAGCACATATCTATCTGAAAAAGAGCTCCGGGGACACATGCACACATGCGAGCGCCCAATCAATTCTTTTTAATCGGCTTGGCAGTTGCTTAAAGGTCCCTTTTTATTAGTCTGCATATCAAGTGTCCACACCACCACTCCATGCACCCACTTGCCATTTACAAAACTGGACAGCACAGCTTCACAAGGGGTTTAGTAGCTATGGAGCTACTGGCCACCATCATGGAATTCCCTACTTCGATCCTAATTAGTAACTCACCAACTCGTTCATTTTTAACTTCTCGAAGATTTGATTCATGCACATGAACGTACGATAAGAACCCCTTGCGAGTCGCCAGTTTTTCGAGGACGAGGTTCATCGTCGCAAGTGAAAAGAGAGTGAAAGAAAAAGAAAAGAAAGAAAAATAGCTAAATCAGCTGATGAAAATTAGACACTTTCACTTTCTTTCTACAGCAGATTGATTAAAGACGCCCGTAGCTTTGGTGTGATTGGCCAGCAGGTGACTTAGTGACGGCCAAAAGCTTATTGGGCAATCATTCGGCGAATTCCGGAGCAATGATCATGCAGAGATTTTTGGCATTCCGGTTATGGAGGCGGCGAGCCCAGCGCGGCGCGCGCCGGTCGACGGCGTCGTGCCTACGGCCGGGGCTTCTTTTTCAGAAGGCGCGAAGCCACTGATTATGCGCCCCATTAGGGCAGCAAAGCGAGCTTCCAAATCCAATAGTAAATCGATCAAGTAGATTGCTAGCACTCTCCTGGGGGAAATTGAAGGATTATACTATATATAAAACTAGCCGAGTGCGTGTGGGGATCGTTGGGGAGATCGATAATCATGCAGCGGTCGATCGACACGCCCCAGCTAGCAAAAGCAATCTCCATTTGGGCCTTCGTGACTTGTATATTCTAGCATGTGTATGCATACGGAGTACTCTAATAGTACTATATATTATACTGCCACTATACCATGGCTTGTAGCTAGTGAGTAGAGATAGATGGTTTTAAAAGGAAAAACTTAAAAGCATGTAATCTATACTAATATACTATCATGCCTGTAACTAATCCATAACAACGTCTAAGAAAAGGCTAATCCATGAGCAACTAATAACAAGCTAATAAAGGAGGAGATTAATCTGGTGCTTTGTTGGTTACTGATGCCAGTGGTAGTGTGATACAGAGATATCCATTCCACTGTCCACGTGTACTGCGCCAATTCGTGGGAGGAACGAACCAAATGTCTAGAATTCAGATAAGGGTGGTGCGTTGCGTTTGAGTGGTCTTGAGACGTCTGATTGAGAGAAAGACGGGGACGAAACGCATTGTACGTGCCCATCTTTACGTCAAATCCATACTCCATTGCTCCTCTCCAAGGAGGAACCTTTACTTTGCCACTTTTCTAGCTCGCTCCCAAGTGAATACTGAAAAGAGCATCAGCAATAGCTAACCTATACATCCATCTATATAGATGATAGATATCTAAGCTAGCCAACAACAAACGAGCATAAACCCCTACGGGGATGAAATCATTACAGCCAGCCAAAGCGAGGCTCCTAACGCATCAGTGCGATTTGGGGCCAAGCCAAACAAGAGGATTTGGAATTTGGATGCATATATGCATACTCTATGCAGCATCGATCATATCAGTACGTTTCGTTAAAGCGTCACAACCGGGCAAGGTTTATCCTCAATCTCCGGCCTAACAGCGTTCTTTAATTCTCAGCTGGTTGCTGCTGGGATGCGACGACGGTTGTTGGGTGATGTGCGTCAATGGCGCCACAGCACTGCACGGCTCCGGGCTCCAGATAAAGCTGGAGCTCCGTCCATACATGCTCATGCTCTGGAGACTCTGCTGGTAGTGGAGGAGGGCGGATGCATGGGGCCTTGCCGGCAATGATTGGTCTACTCATTGAGTGCTAGCGGCTCTCAGAACTTTCGTATGCTCATCATGGATGGTGGCTAGGACAACATGCACGCACAGCGGCACAGGCGCAGCAGCAGCAGCTCTCTCTCCTGCCTGCCGTCTTGCAGCAGAAAAGGGAGATGGAAATATGGAATGTAGGCCGCTGCACGGAATTCTAAATTTTCCTAGAGGAATTTACAAGTGGTAGCGCACCAATATCAGGTGGTAGCAGAGTAGCACAGCTACTGCTCCACTTTCTAGAAGAAGTGAATAGACGTGAATAGAATTTGGAGCTCCTACTGTGGTGGGTAACTGAGCATGGAAGAGCAATTGGGCAGAAAGAGGGGGGGGGGATCCATCTATTGATGCGATTTACACACCTTTTTGCTAGAGATTTTACTCACACAACCATCAATGAATCAATAGTGCAAATTACTAGTGGTGGTACTGTACACTTCATCACCTAACCATGTACTGTAAAGAGAAGGAGCATAGCAAAAATTGTATCTTTTTCTTCACAAAGACATCATTCACCTTGTAAAGGAGGTGAGCAGGGAGATGAGGACGATGATGGGTGGTGCTCTAAAGGGGACGAGCCGGGGAAAAGAGGGCAAAAAAAATAAAGCCCAAAGGGCAGGCAAAGCAGGGGGAGGAATTAACAAAAGAGAGAGAGGCAAGAAACTACCACTTCTACTCCGGTAGCAATGAAAACCAAAAGAAATGGAGAGAAAAAAGGTTGAAGAAAAAAAGAAACAAAACACCTTGCTTGATTACAAGTCATCCTCGGTGATGCTCTCCAGGTGCGGCCGCCAAACGGCGACGCGCCCCCGCCGCCGGTCCCTCGCCGTGGAGGCCTTCTCCTTCATGATCTCCGACAGGTACCTCTCGTTGGCCAGCAGCCGCTCCTTGTCGCTCTCCGCGCCGGCGCCGCCGCTCGCCGCCGTCCCGGCCGCGGCGCTGCAGGCGGGCGCTCCCTCCCGCGCGGTGCCGTGGTCCTTCCTCCTCCGCCGCCTCCTCGCCGCAGCCGCCGCGGCCGCGGAGGCATGGGCGGCGGGCGCTTGCCGCGGCGCCGCGCTCTTCTCGGGAGCCGGAGCCGGCGGCGCCTTCTCGGTGGCCGGTGCGGCCATGACCGGCATGAGGAAGTAGATCTTGCCCTTCTGCAGCTCGGCATTGGGCGGCAGGATGACGGGCTTCTTCACGACGATGCCGCCGCCGCCGCCGTCGGCCGGGCACGTGGACGGCGGCTTCCGGAGGACGTGCTTGGGGTACGCCTTCATGATCTCCCCGGCCAGCACGGGCCCGCCGCTGATCTCCTCCACCCGGCCGTTGGAGTGCACGATCCGCACCACGTCCAGCGCCCCGCACGGCAGGATGCACGCGATGCAGCACTTGATGGTCTCCATCGATCCCGAGTTCCCGACGATGACGGACCTCACCGCCGACGACCCCTCCCTATCCTTCTTGCGTCACCTTCCACTTCCACCACGCGCTCCCACAGCCAGCCGCCGGCGCTAGCTCCTCATGTGGCTATGGCTAGGAGGTCGATCGAGCTGGGCGATGCGCGGCGCGCGCACGAGCGAGATAGCGAGCGAGCGAGCTCCCGAGGCTCAGCTGGCCTGGGTCCTTTTGGTGAGGGGTATGTCCGAGCTGTTAGCTTTTATATAGCGGCACCTTGCTAGGATACTAGCCGAGACGAGTGCCGAACTAGCTGGAGAAGGGGATGCCACACACGATGCGCGCAGACACGAGGTATTTGTACCAGCCACGGGCTGAGCCTGAGCGAGAGGGAACTGGTTCTTGTTCTCTCTCGTGAGATCGATCAGTTCACGGCACAGCCGCCGCCGCAGCCGCCGCAGCTGCTGCCGATCAATGCAGTCGCAGCACTACTTCTTCTTACTAGTCCACTCTACAGTCTACAGGGGGCACAGCTGCGGCTCCCCCCTCTATCTTTTCCTACTATTTCTTTCCACTGTCTGCTCGCCACTCTCTTGTTGGTGGCCTCATTCATTCAAACGTGGAGTGTGGACGGGGAGACGTACATAAACAAGTGGTGGCCTGCTGTGTTCAAGGACCGGCTAGTAGGAAGCAACTGTGAATTCAATCCGGCTCCTGTTCACTCTGTTTTGCCTTTCATGCACCTTATCCTTCGGCCCTCTGATGGTAGTGGAGGTGTGGATCCCCCTGCCCTAAATCATTGCCACTCCTCAACCTTGTACTTGGGTCATCGAGGCCAAGCGAGGTGTAGGGGACTGGCTCTCGTGGTCATGGGCGCATCATGTGCGTGCGCCCCGGCCGGTGGATCGCGGGATCCCCTGTAAAACCTTGCCCTGGAGCACACCTTGGGGTGCTGTGGACCTGCACGCAGCCGATCGAGAGCCCGCCGGCGAGTAACCGGGAGCGGCAGTAACACAAGGGGGTGTCCGCGGCGGCATATGCCGTGTTGGTCCGGGGCGTGGGGCGGTGGAGGGCGCGCATCGGCGGCCTGTGCCGTCGCTGTTGGCGATCAATGAAGGCCAGTCGGTCGTGTCCCTTGCTCCGGCGACCTGCGTGTGGTGTCACGCCGTCATGGGCAGGTGCGCGGCTGATTAGGGGGACAATTAGCATCGCGGGGGGAATGATTGTGCTCTGAACCGAGATTACACCCTCGCGTGCATGTCTCGGGATGGCTCGGATCATTGTACAGATGCAGGGGGCCGGGCGGATCATGTGTGCTCCGAGCCCTCAGCAGGACCGGGCAGGGCATTGATCGTTACTCAATGCTAAACTCTAAAGTGGGCCCCATCCAAGACTCGTCAGAAAAGCGCCCCGTGATTCTCGAGACAAAATGAACCTGTATACCACTAGTATACTCCTATATATATAATATCGCTCCATCGTATCCCGTTACCGGTATGAGAGATCGTAGAGTATGTACATCGCTTCGTCAAAGAAAGAAAGAAAGAAAAAGGTACAAGAAGGACAGGCATAAAAAGGCCATCGCTAACGTCCAGTGCGCCCATCCACGTACGAACAATATACTGTACTAGTGGTGGCAATCATATGATACTCCGATACCGTCCAATACGCCCGTATAGGAGGCGGAAAAGGGCATGGGGCTAGGCCATACGAGATGGCTATGCGCGCGCACGTCGGAAGGCCGCGCGCAGCACACGCTACGCCACCGGCGTCCATATACGGAGTATGTTTTAGTGTGTAACCCCGCGTGCTGGCCCCGGGAACAGCACAGGCGCACAGCGCCGGTCGCCGTCGTCGTCGACCTCCAACTGCTGCTGCCTGCTGGTGGCGCCGCTCGTGGGCGTGAGGACAAGGCTCCGGGATAAGTCCGGCTGAGCAGCAGGCAGGCGCAGGCCGGAGCCCAGCGCGGCGGGAATGGGACGGGGAAACCGCGGCCTGGGACAATAAACTACACGAGGGCTTCACGTGCCGCGGGTACGCGCGCTCCAGTGCCTGGACCGGACCGACCCAAACTCTCCGGAAGGCCCACACGGCAGACAGATTCCCGACTTCGATAATTTGCACACGAGATGAGATGACCGTACCCCTGTGACCGCCTTTGGCTGGGTCGTTGCACGGCGAGGCTGTTCAGAGCTTGGGCGCGGAGTTTGACACCTGTTCTACGCGGATTAGGAAATGTGTCAGGCTGTTAATTACTAACCTCGTTCCTCGTCCGGCCATGCCGTGCGCTAGGTCATCAGAGGATGTCGAGTCCAAGAGATTCTGCGCGGCAGTAATTTACAGGGGATCCGGCGCTCCTGTGTCACGGCACGTGGCGTGTAAACAGGGCAAACCTGTGCGCGAGTACCGGTACTAGCAGTATACACTACTGTAGGGTTCCGGGTACGTGTCCACCACCGGGAAGAGGGGACGGTGTACGTGCAGGACCCCGAACGGGAGAGTTTTGGCGTGGTCGGCAGGCAAGACAAACCCCCCGCGTCGGGCGAGGCGCGTGGATCCCCTCCCTATTGGTGTTGGGGCTCGCCAACGTGCGGCTGCCCCGTTGCTCGCCGGCGCCTCCCCCCTCCATTTGGAATCGGAGACCGGCAAATACGCGAGAATCCTAGCGAGGCTCAGCGGCCGCCGCGTGAGTGATCGGATCGGGTCACACGCTGCTGCGAGCGCCCCCCGCATGTGCTTCACGACAGCGACGCGCGCGAGGATCATCATCGCCGTAGTGGTGTCAAAGTGCACAGTGCGGAGCAAAGACTCCTGTCCGTTGCCCTCGCGATTCGCGAAACGTCCGCTCCGCCCCGGCGAGGTGCAATTTGTGCCCGGTCCTCGCGGGCTCCGTTGCTGTAGGACTGCAGCTGCAGCTGGGGGCCGGGGCTACAATAATTCTTGGAGAGTATTGTTCTCCCTTGCTTTGGCTAGCCTTTAGGCGCAGGGTGTACTAGCTGGTGTGTGCTCTTTTGTGAGATGACACATCGGGGACGGATAATTCGGCGGCAGACGGCGGGGAAAGAGGGCGGAATCACGTTCCGTGCAGGTTAAAAGGGGTACGGTCCGTGTCAGAAACCACGAAGCGCTGGCCATCATGCGCTGCCGATTGGAGAAAGTAGTTAAAGAGAGACGTGCGTGGATTATTGAGGCGCTACGTTATCCGTCGTCGCCCATGATCCATATATGTATCGTGGATGTGCATGCATATATATGCGTGCGTCGAGTCGCCACACCGAACATGCTGATGTGTAGCAAGGGCTAGAAAGAGCTAGGAAAGTGAACCTACTCGACACGACAAGGCCCGAGCTCGGCATCACTGTTGGGGTACTGTCGCGACAATGCCGCTCAGCGGTAGATGCACTGTTGTGTTGTGTGCTAGCGAATCCAAAACCCTAGCTCCGATGGTGAGATGAAACTTCTACGGGAGACGCGTGAATTGAGACGATGTAGCACTGAAACCCTCAAAGAAAATTGACACACGAGTCTCGTCTCTAACTGACAGCGCTCTTTTTTTTTCCGGCACCGCCAAGATCAACGAAGATCTCATGATCTTGACGAGACAGATGAAACGGCGGCGAACTCAGCTAAAAACGCGCCCACACGACACGACACGTAGGTGCCGGCAGATCGGTATAAACCGCACGTTGTAAATGTCCGAGCGCGTCACTGCGTCAGAGCTGAATCGACGGGGTCCGGCCCTAGCCGCGATAACCCGTGTCTTTTCTGCGTGTGTGATTCGCCTTTCCGCCTGGGAAGATCTGCCGTGGCGAATCGCGACTCCGCCCCGACGCTAGCTTCCACGCCTCCCCATCTGATCGTACAGGGTTGTCATCTAAAACCCTTTTTTGTTTCGTCCTGATCCGATCCAGACAAATTTTCGCAGAAATATAATGCTGAATGCAAAGCGAGTACTCTTGATTATGTCCTATAGTATGACCGGTCAGACATATCGACTGATTGGTGCGCATGCACGCTGGTGATCTGGAGGACTCATGAAGAGTGATTTCTGCGTGATCGAGCTTCAATCCTTCGTCGTCGTCGTTGTCCTAGTGCGACAACAATAATGGCTCGGATGGGATGATTGCATATATATGCATCTGTTTTTTTTCTTGGTTTTGTTTAGTCTTTTCTCGTACAAGTTGTCGACTGTTTTGTTGCCCCTGGCCCATCCCCTTCTTTTGTTCTATCGAAAGTGGTAGCGAACAGTGCGCTATGCTATATTATTAGGGCAGCCTCAGCCTTAGGGGGTGTTTGGTCGCTGGCCACAAGCAACCACGCCACAGAGTCTGGCAGCCACAACAATATAAGGCCTTGTTTAGATGGAGAATAGGGGGTGGGGATTTGAGGGTTTGGGGTTAATTCATAATCATTGTGCCACTGTAGCATTTCGTTTGTATGTGTGAGAAATTATCCAAAAATTGATTAATTAGGCTCAAAATGTTCGTCTCGTAGAGTACAACAAAACTGTACAATTAGTTTTTAATTTCATTTACATTTAGTACTCCATGCATGTTATGACATTTTGATGTGATGAGAATCTTCTTTTTGCATAATTAACTTTGGGGTTTCTTTTTGAAACTAAACCAGGGCTAAGATGCGGTTTGGTTGGTTACTGTGTTTTAGCGCCATATCTATCTATCAGTTTTTACATTGTCTTTTTCTGTCATGAACTGCCGAAGGGTTAGACGTCGATTTCTTCCGCCACAGACGGTGGCGTGGCTATCTACGGCCGGCAACCAAATAGCCTCTTAAGGCCCCGATGCACCTGTCGTGCGTCCAATGTGTTGTCCATGTCGATCAATCGAGCTCCTTTTGCCCAGTTGTGGATCACCACTGAATCATCCATCCATGTCAGCTAGTACCAATTATATATACTCCTTATATGTGTGCAATCTATATATATATTATCCCTGATGCACTTCTTTTACCTGAGACGTTGTTAGTCTCACCCAACGCAAACTGTCAAGTATCAGTGCGATAATTACATGCATTGATCCAATCATCCTATTCAATCCTTTGTAGCACAACAAGTCGGACCACCTGCAGACGTGGCCGATCGATCGACATATCTTGGCGCGCGTGCGTCAATGCGTGGGTGCAGGTACGCGTCAAGAAAGCTATACGTACTGTGCTGGGGTCTTGAGGCACAATGGCGTCTGTCTCTGCCCTAGGTTAGGAAGGGGACCGACAGGGAGCTAGGGGAGGGGGGTGTGGCTTAATCTATCAGCCATTCAGCCGGTTAGGTGCCTGTGGTCACAGGGCCGGCCGGGGACGAGATGAGAGGGAGACCCAACGTCCAAAGAACAGATTGGTTGCACTCATTCATCCGATAGATCGATCGATGTGTGCCTTCAGCTCGCGTTGCATTGGCTGCGATAAGCTGTCTCGGATCGGCTGGCATGATGATGGCAAGCCAGTCGGTTCGTCGATGTGCTACCGGCCGGCGACCCAGGGGGGCGTCAGTTTCAAACTTGGTGCCTAGGCACCTATAAATTTTTAAAAATTTACTGTTAAAAATAATTTTTTATTATATTTATATGTTAAATCTTCATCTCTATAAAAAAAGACATCTTTTTTATTTGTTCCAGCTTCGCCCCTGCGGCGACCTATGCATGTAACGGGGCGCCAGAGCTGCAGGATTGTCACTTTGGGGCCCGTTCAAATATCTGAAGCTTTGAGTGCGTGGTGGAACGTCTCTCTTGGCCGCGATCCTGAACTTTTTTTTTATTTTTACAAAGACTGAAAACATTATCAGCCTCTTCTTGGAATTTGATGGCAGCCTAAGCTCCAAATCTCGTTGCATTCGTTGTACAGTGGGCGATCACTCACATCTAATGCTGAATCGTTGGTACTTTCATATGTCAGTGTCGTTGCACACGGAACTGAACATAATGTTGGATTAATTGGGCCATGGCCCATTTAAGTCTCAATTAATCAAAGAATTAAAGGTCCACTAATAAATGCTAGGGATGTTAAATCCCGGATGGAGAGTCAACGGAAATACTAACCAACTTAAATCGTTGACCAGCTGTGGATCACTTGTGAAGCTGGTAAAAGGAGAAGGACGTGCCACACGCGCGCTTGCTCGCCTCGCCGTGAGCCGAGCCCGAGCTGCTCTGCGTGTGCTGTGTGATGATGAACCTTTTGCCATTTGATGGCTGAGTTGCATTTCCAACGCAAGCTTTACGCGCATTCTGCTTGCGTGATCGGTTGTCTCCGAACCTCCCTGCTCGGGATAGGCGGACGATAAGATTTTTGGGGAGCGTACCCGTACGCGTCTACTCGCTACTTCCTGGTGTCCGTTTCCGACTCGCCACTGCATCAAATCAAATCAACTACTTCAAGCAGGCCAGTCGAGGATGTCTATTCCTCCAGCTGGTAACGGCGCACCCGGTGCCTCCGGTACCGGTCCCGCCTCGGGGTACATTCTGAACCTCATCCTATTTCGGTTTCTCATGTTGTTCATGTTATTTAGGAGATTTAACTTGAACACTCGTATATATTTTGTTATCACTGGGTCATTCACTGCTGTTATGAATTTATTGTTAATTTCTGAAATTAAAATATACCAAATGTTGCCTAAATTTCTGACGCATAACAGGTCGCTGCAAGTAGTGCAGTACCATTAACCAGCTAGGCCAAGATAACGGCGTTGGCAACACACCGACGATAGCCGGGCCTGAACACCTGATCAACAGCGTCAGTCACGTCCGCGGCATGGCAACCCGGCGAGCTGCTCGGCCGGTCAGGTGGCTGTCAGCGCAGAACGCTCGCCCGCCGCGGCTACAGCGAACTGAAAGAGTCGCCCGTCCCGGAATTCCTGCAGCAAGGAATCCGCTTCGAGCGCGCGCCGGCAAGGCATCACTGCCTCAGGGTTCAGGCACGCACATCCAAGAGGCCGCCAATGATTCCACGCTCGAATGCGTATGCTCGATCTGATCCCGGTTGCGCCGTCGCTGTCACCGAAAAGCCGGAGACCCCATCCCATGCCACGACCGGTGGTGGCGTGACCTCCCAACCCAGGCCATCTCGCCAAGTATCGCCGGCGGCATGATTCACGGCCACACGCATACTGCGTACACGGCCCCATCATCTCCCTCCTCATAACGCGCCAATTATGGGTTCCATTCCGTCGTCCCCATCCCCAGGCCCGGCGGCTGCCGTCGCCTGCAGCAGCACACGACGCCTGGCCTGGCCAGACGGCCGGTCAGAATCCACATGCCTTCACATGATCCGATCTTATCCGGCCTGAGCCCGAGCCATGGGCGTAGCTACCTAGCTAGCCAGCCGAAGAATTTGCAGCCACCTTTCTAGCGTTCGAGAAAGGGAGCATCACCTTGGCTTCGTCATGTGCAGACGCAAAGATATACGCGGCGAGTGCGCGCGCGTGGGGGACCCGGGCTCGCCGGAGCCCGGAGGCCCACGACGCGATCGATGGATCATATCAGCCCGGCCCGGCAAAAGTCAAATGGATGGACAAACGCCGGCGGGGCTCTCTTTCTTTACAGCCGGGTTAGTAGTGCTCCGTGTCACGGTCAATTGCCATTAGGCAGTCCCAACCCAATGACTGGGATGATGTCCATAGAATTAAATGTGGTGCCAACTAGGATAAAAGATGATATGGCAAGTGATTAAATGAAGAAAGAGAAGGAAACTGGGTCTTGCATGAGACATGGTTTCTACACGACATCCAAGATAAGATGTGAGATGAGTAGCATTAAATTAAAATGTGAAATGGTGGTGCTTACATTGAGAGTGTAGTGTCTACGTGTAGTTTCTTGATGATGTGGAGGCTATGGACATCACTGCTAGTGTCTTGGGTTGGGACTGGCTGGCTGAGAGCCTGAGAGAGTGAGAGCTGCTTTAATTTACAGCAACTCGAGGTCCACTTCGGCACTCACCCGCGAGCTATTGACGGAGCTATGCTAGGCTGCTAGCCATTGCTATATGGGGGCATGCCAATGTGACCTACGAGGAGTTAGTATATCGCTGGAAGCATCTCCATTTTTACGGTGAGCTGAGTGGTTGAACGAACTCGAGAGGCTTTTTTTTAAGGGAAAAGTTCATTTTACAACCTCCAACTATCATAAAAGTCTGATTTTCAATCTTGAACTACAAAACTGGATAACAAAGGTCATTCAACTGTTAAAACCGTGTAAATTTAGCCCTTAGGGTGGTTTCGAAGGTGGTTTTATATTTTGTAAATTTTTTTTAAAAAAATCCAATTAGATTAAAAATCAAAACTAATTCATCTTAAATCAGAAAAATATAAAACCAGTATTCAAAAATTTCTAAAAATGTAACCTATCTATTATTGCTCTATTTGAATTTTAGTTATTCAAAAATAAGGTCATTCAACTGTTAAAACCGTGTAAATTTAGCCCTTAGGGTGGTTTCGAAGGTGGTTTTATATTTTGTAAAATTTTTTAAAAAAATCCAATTAGATTAAAAATCAAAACTAATTCATCTTAAATCAGAAAAATATAAAACCAGTATTCAAAAATTTCTAAAAATGTAACCTATCTATTATTGCTCTATTTGAATCTTAGTTATTCAAAAATAATAGGTATAACTATAAGCAACCAAATACTATGAACATGAAAAAATGGATTCGATTAACTGACAATATAGTGACAATAGATAGGTTACATTTTAAGACTTTTGATATCAATTTTGTATTTTTTTGACTTAAAATGAATTATTTATGAATTTTTTAGTTTACGTTGCAATATTTTTAATTTTAACAAAATGGAAAATCACTTTCAAAACCACCCAAATGGCTAAATTTGCACTGTTTTGACAGTTGGATGGCCTTTGTTATCCGATTTTATAGTTTAAGGTTAAAAATCAGACTTTTGTGATAGTTAGAGGGTGTAAAATGGACCTTTCTTTTTTTTTTTACTCTCGCGCAAGCAACTTCCCAGCTCGCTGCTTTTCGCCGAGAGTGATGGCACGGAATGGACCTGGACTACTCAGTAGGTGATGATGGATTCCTGCTTTCCTTTCACTCATCGACTCTCTATCACTCTATGCCTGTCACATAGTAGTAGCAGCAGCAGCAGCAGCTTTTTATCTTTCCGGTATCCAGATTTAGATAGGGCGGTCGGCTTTCTCCTTCCTTTGGTTCATCCATCTCGGCCTAGAAAAAAGGCTGCCGCAATTCCCACTCGAGATCGAAGGGAGATCGTGGTGGGGTGCTCGCGCGTGTGGCCCTGGGCGGGCGTGGGCGTGGCTACCCGCGCTCGCGCGTACGAGATAGGAATAGACAGACCTCTACCTGCGCGCACGCGTCAGAAAGCGAGGCGGTGGGTGCAACTGGGAATTGGCAGCGCGAGTTCCGGCTTTCCAGTTTCCATGGCGTCGGCTCGGCCCTACCCCGTGAGACGACACCCGTACGTCCCTGTGCATGCCGCACGTAGCAGCCCTTTGTTTTCTCACCGGGACGATATGGTCAGAAACTGGCACTCCATTTCTGTAGATCGTCCTGCGTGATCCCAAGCGGCTGCTGCCTCTGTAGTTTGGAACTTTGTACTATATCTATACATAATGGATAATGAATAAGAGCTTCATTTTTTTTTCTCGAATACGCATGGGAGACGTGCGTGTCGGGGTCGGGTTAAAAGCGGTAAAAACAGAGGCAGCGAGTGTCCGATCCACTCGTATCGAATAATTCCCCTGACGGGAGGAACATATCCGCGGCTTTGTAAAACCTGACTGTGCACTGCATGCCTTCACGTCATGAGCTTCCCTCCTGAACATCTGTTTCTTCCTCCGATGGAGAAATGAATGCCATCTCTCTCTTTTCCACACCTGTCAGCGTGCACTCTATCTCCGGTTTCCTGTTGTTTAGGGCCTGGTTCCTAGGGACTAAAACCAAGAGACTAAAATTAGTCTCTTAGGGACTAAAATTGCTGTTTGGATCCCTGGACTAAAAGGGACTAAAGTTACTTTAATGGCTTGCGCAAAGACTACTTTGCCCATGGACTTAAACGGGAACAAGTGGGCCGGTGGTGGGGGAGGGGCATCCAGTGGAAAAGTAGTGTTTTTAGTCCCTATAAGTTCCTCTTGTGGAGCTAAAGTGTTTTAGTCCTTTTAGAGCTTTTAGTCCCAAGGGTTTGGATCTTTAGTCCGTTTTGGGACTAATTTTAGTCCTTTTTGGTTTTAGTCCGTGGAACCAAACACCCCCTCAGGTCAGGTATCCACACATCGTGTCGACCTAATGATAAAGCTATAAAGGCAATGCTGTACATCGTATCCACTCGGGCCTTTTGGGATAGATCTGGCGGGGGCCTCTGTTTCGATCAGCTTTCATCACCAAACAGTGAAGCCCTCTTTCGTTGTGTGGGAGTTGTTAGGCCACGGGTTTCTGGATTTGCCTGGTGCGCATGGATCCACGAATGGAAGCAGATCACCAGAATCATACAGCACTAAAAGTCTTAAACATGGCATCTGAGACGTGCAACTTTGCAAGGAAGGTTGCACAGACGCTATGTGATGTCTGCACCTGGTTATGCGAGATGCCAATGTCGGAATGACTGGATATCATTCGCGTGATCAACTGGGACAGAGCAGGGGAAAGGTCGGAGTTTCAGTTGGGCTGAAGGTCTAGGGCCTATAATCATTTGTTGGGCCATGATGTTTCAACTTGGACGGCCCGTTTCGACGACCCATGTCCCAAACAATGTAGTTGTTCGGCCTATTTTAAGACCCACGCACGGCTACGGGCCATCATCAACTTTTTATCCATGGGCCGTTTGTTTCCTAACATCTTCTTGCCGTATGGGCTTGAGTCAACTGAAAAGGTCCAGCTTGGATTACAATCAGCATATGGGGATTACAATCAGCACGGGGCTTATATTCGCTGAATCGCTGGCACATGCTCCGTCAGGCCGTCACCGTCGGCAAGGTCATGAGTTAGATAGACTTCAGATACCACTAGAATTTAAAGACTTAAAAGAGATATTCCAAATCAAGGAATTCCGTAACTTGATTCGTGAGAAGGAAGACTCCAACAGAACCTTTAATAATGCAGCTCACTCACAGCCTGGAGCCCAGTCCTACTACATGGGTCTCCTCTTTGCTTCGACGTTACGTGATGTGGTATCATGAACCCCTTGGGCCCGGGTCGTGCTAAACTTCGAGAACCCCCGTGCTGGAGAACAAGAGAGAGAGATCGAGAATAAGGCGTTCCCGAATTTGAAGCCAAACGTTGGTCTTTTGGGGTGCGTGCGCCATTGTAGCATTTCGTTTGTATGTGTAAAAAATTGTCGAAAAATTGATTAATTAGTCTCAAAATGTTCTTATCGTAGAGTACAACAAAACTGTGCAATTAGTTTTTTATTTTATTTATATTTGGTACACCATGTATGTTATGACATTTTAATGTGATGTGAATCTTCTTTTTGTATAGTGAAATTTGGGGGTTGAATTTGAGATCTAAACAAGCCTAGGCTGTTATCCTAGTCCGACAAAGGAGCATACCTTCAGACCTTGAACATGGCGCCATGGCGGCATCATTAGAGCACACGCACCTCGTTACTCGATCCATCAGAGTCCAGAAAGGTAACGAGTTGAAGACAAAGGACTTGTTTAGACGTCGAAATTAGGTGGTCGAATTTGGAAGTTGGACGTGACTTCGTAATCATTGCGTCACAGTAGCATTTTATTTGTATTTGTGTAAAATTGTCCAAAAATTAATTAATTAAGCTCAAAATGTTCGTCTCACGGAGCACAACAAAACTGTGTAATTAGTTTTTAATTTCATCTACATTTAATACTCCATGCATATTATGATATTTTGATGTGACGAAAAATCTTCTTTTTGCATAATAAATTTGTGAGTTCCTTTCGGGATGGCCAAAGAGAAAGTACAGTCCAGGCAGCCACTGACTGTGGATTGAGATAGTTTGCAGGAAACATTTGCAAGAAAAAAGACCGTAACGCATGATGTACTCTCAGCCTTTTTGCCGGCCGGCTCCGGACCCGTTCAGTGAAGCACCCAGGCAGCATCTGTGCTCTTTTTAACAGTGTAGTTAAGTCCCTTAATCCGTTGCCGTGCGGTTGTACCGGTACAGCATGAGCACCACGGAACAGAGTAAACACTTGGTGTCAGTACATCAGTCTAGTGGGTAGGCATACTAAGAGACTCTGTTATTTGCTACTGATTTACAGCATGTATAAAAACTGATTCTGCCATACATAGATGTACATCTGATTTTGTTTTTAAAACTGACTGTGACATTAGTACGGAGCAGCCCAACAGTTGGTGGGATGAGGTGGCAGGTTTTGATTTTTTAGGAACTTATTATTAGGGACGTCACCCGTAGCCGGCTACTCCCTCCTCAGGTGAAAAGTCAAATGCACTCGAGAGAGGCTGGGCTTCGAGGTTTACATTACATTTTGGATATTCTTTTTATAAGTATATAATCTATATTAGCTCTCCGATGATTGATGAAAGAGAAATTGGTAAATGGACTTGCACCACACACGTACGTACCAACTGCCAAAGTGATGTCCTCAACAACCCAACACCACCCGGTCCGGTACCACTCGTACATCCCGTACGGGCTCCAGTAGATGGATCAGCAGTTACACATACGGCCGTACGCGTAGAGGTAATGATCCAAACTTTGAGGGTGTTTAGATCCATCGAAAACTTAAACTTTTCATCACATCGACGTCACATCAAAACATTAAATATAGTAAATAATACATGCATGGAACACTAAACGTAGGTAAATAAAAAAACTAATTACATAGTTTTGATGTACACGATGAGACGAATCTTTTGAGCCTAGTTAGTTCATGATAGGACAACGATTACCACAGACAAACGAAAAGTACTACAGTATGCTACAGTGTCCGATGCGACTTTTTCACCTAACTTTTTACGGATCTACTAACTTTTCACGCATCTAAACACACCCCCCTTCATGTATAAAGAAAAAGCAAAGCAACAACCAGTTGAGACTACGGATCGTCGTCGGGAGCCGCTCGAAGCCTGCGGGTCGGGACGCAGGCGCTCACGAGCGCACATGGCCGGCCGACAGGAGCAAACGGAGCGCTTGGAACTCTGCAAGTTCATTCGCTTTCGTTCACACGACACACGGTCCTGCGTCGATCCTGGGCTTTGTTTAGATGGAGAATAGGGGTGGAGAATTGGGGTTTGGGTTCACTTCGTAATCATTGCGTCACTTTGTATGTGTGAAAAATTATCTAAATTTTGATTAATTAGGCTTAAAATGTTCGTCTCGCAGAGTATAACAAAACTGTGCAGTTAGTTTTTTATTTCATCTACCTTTAATACTTCATGCATGGACTGATATTTTGATGTGATGAGAATTTTTTTTGCATAGTGAACTTTGGGGTCGTTGGCCTTGATCGAATTCATTCGCACGCCGCCGCGACCATTCATTCCGTCCCTTTGCCCCGTGCAGGATGCGCCCGCGCCCGGCAGGCCTTGTGCTCTCGTGCCTCCGGACCCCTTGGATGCCGCGTCGCGGGCCTCCGACCATGAACACTGAACAGGGCGACAAGATCTGCAGAGTACGCGATGCAAGGATTGATTGCCGTGTTCCTGTACTGCGCTACAGCGAGCTACGGTTGCTTTGCTTCGGTTGGTGTCCACTGTCCAGACTCCAGACACGTTCAGGTACTGTTCCATCCGGTGCACTTAACCATCTTCTTCAGTGCGAGGAACAGCGTTTACCGTCTTCATTCAGTGCAGAGTTCATTTTGTACGGCTGGTGGGTTTCAGTACCGTCACGCTTCAGTCCTTTGCTGAAGGACGGCTGCAGACGACCCACGTGGACATGTGGCGCTACTCCCTCCGTCCCACAATATAAGCATTTCTCGATTTCTGTGCATCACGTTTGACCGTTCGTCTTATTTAAAAAATTTATAAAAATATAAAAACAATTATGATATACTTAAAATATATACGATGATATGTCATAACAAAATAAATAATATTTTTATAATTTTTTTGAATAAGACGAACAGTCAAACGTGAACAGAAAAAGTCAACGAATGCTTATATTATGGGACGGAGGGAGTATATATTTGCAACTACAGCCACCGTGGCTTAAAGATTTATAGTACCGGAGTATTGTAATAGACCTTATCTAGACCATAGGACTCTGTACCGGGTATCATTTCGAGATACATGCGGTATGTTTAGTGACAGCATTATGTCAAATCAATGTATGCACGGTTAATCAATACGTATATGGTACATTTTAGGACTCGAGGTGTTACAGTTGCTTCGCTTCGACGGCGTTATTATATTGAAATGGAACTCGGTATAGAATCTTGTACACCCATATAACAAGAGAGGAGCGTCTGAACCGGCCGTTGAAATTCAAAATCATTTGAAATCTCTCTCCATCTCTCTCCTCTCTCTCATCACCGCCGCCGTGTAACACCGACGACGAGTTACCCCGCCGCGGCGCCGCCACCGGCCCGCGCGTCGGTGAGCGGGTCCCGGGCGTTGGAGTACTTGAGGCTCCCAGCGCCGACCACGCGCTCTTGCGAGCCGCCGCCGACGGCGTCGCCGCCTTGGCTGCGGTGTCGGTGCTAGGGGAGCCTCTGCGTGCTACTATAAGGGCCACGGCAATGATGACCGCGGCCACGAGCGTCTTGGTGCAAGGCACGCGCCCGCGCTGGCGCCGCCGCCGGGGCGTGAGCTGCGGCCCACCGCACGGCAAAGACAACAATGCCAACGGCATCAGTTGCGACGACAACGAGGACGACGACGCCGACATCGATGGCAACGGCGGCATCGACGGCAGCGACAACACCGGCGGGCTTCATCACCTCTCGGCGCCGCGGCGGCGTCCTCCGCGTCTCTGCCACGTTCGTGGTGGTGGCGCAGTAGCCCACACCAGCGTCCCATGCCGCGGCGGCGCTGAGCGGCCTCCTCACCACGCGGCCCTCCCGCGACACCGCCTCGCTTGGCTTCGTCGGCGAGGTGACGCGCGTCGACCCCGCCGTGCTCCACCCAATCATCGCGTCCGGCCACATCCCGGTCATCGCCACTGTGGCCGCGGACGGAGGCCGGGCAGGCCTACAACATCAACACGAACACGACGGCGGTGGGAGCCGAGAAGCTGCTGCTGCTCACCGACGTGTCCGGGATTCTCGCGGACCGCGACGACCCCGGGAGCCTGGTGAAGGAGGTGGACGTCGCCGGGGTGCGGCGGATGGTGGCCGAGGGCAAGGTGGGCAGCGGGATGATTCCCAAGGTGGAGTGTTGTGTCTGCACCATCGCGCACAAGTGGTGCGCACCGCCAGCATCATCGACGGCCGCATCCCGCACTCGCTGCCGCTCGAGATTCTGACGGACGAGAGCACCGGCACCATGATCACCGGTTGACTAGTTTTTTGCTTGCGAGAGGTGAGTGGTGGCATTGGTCGGAATTATTCTGCAAACGCACCAAGTGTTTGTGAATTGAAGAGAGTTTATTCCTTTGGCATGTAGGACGATGTTTATTCATGAACTGAATCAAACCAAATTCAGTTTGTAACTTTATTTATACAAGGTGTTTTGTGGATGAACATTTATGCGTTTTGCCGGGGATAAGTAGGACGGCATTTGCAATGTAAAAGATACATCCGTTTTAATTGTTTGAATGTTCTACCTTTTCTTGATTTTTCTTTAATACTAGATGATCATATGCGTTACTAGTAAACCCGGTTGCTTTTTTTAAGACTACATTCATGTACTACCTTTTTTGTGTGTAATTCAATGGTAGTTGTGAGGAGTGAGCCGTGACTCCGTGGGCGTACTTAGATCTGTGGTTAAAGTTAATTAGCTAACATGGGATCCGAATCTAAATGTAAAAATGGTGTGGTAAAAAACAAATTACTGATGGAGTGCCTAACGATGTGTTGATTGAGAATAATTAAAAATAAAGTTTATTTATGAAGTGACTAAAAAAATCAAAATGAGACGCAAATGATAAAGCTAACCGGTACATAGACAACATAAAACGTATATAATCATCCCACAAAAATTGCATGTGCTCCTTCTATACTAAACCCCCCGAGTTGGTACATGTACCCATTCAGAGTAGGTACTCATACGGTGACTATACGAGAGAAAATATGGTGACTACACGAGAAAAATTACGTGTACTTATTGTATTCTAAATTTGAGTTGGTATCAATATACCGGTTCCCATTTCGAGTAGATACTGATCTTATTTTTAGCCCAAACCCAAGTTGGTAGATATACATATGCCAGGAATGCCAACATGTACCACCATTTCGTAAATGTGTACCCACTCTTTAACCAGATACAGATAAAAATGGCTAAAATTATGTACCTTAAATAGATAACAATGAAATAAAATAATAGCCGAGTCTTGCTGTCCACATATCCCGAACGACGGTCAATATTTTAACAGTGTTTTCAACAGCGAGCAGATAACCTTTATGTTAGGTTGTTTCTTCCTCACCACACATTCAAATAGCAAAAATTATATAAAAAGCGTGACCTGCCACTCACTACCACTCGGCCAGCGCCGCGCCCCACGTTATCGAACAGAGAGGTGCCCAGCTTTCTGTCATGTCCTGCCAACTTTACATCACCTCAATACAGTAAGATTCCACTCACACTGTTCGATACGAGAGAAAATAAAACACGTACGCTGGAAATACATGTGCATGAGACAAACGAATGGACATCTCCATGCCGAACTGAGCGACGGGATTAAGTCTCCCGCGATAGACGGGTCACACGGTGATTTTTTTGGCTTAAAGCCTCTGAACCGCTACTGGTGCTACGTTACATAGATCGGAATCAGGCGCAGTTGAGTTGGCTACCAAGCAAAGCATGAATGCATGGTCAACGCCTACCCAAGGCATCACGCCATCACCTCAGCTGTCATCTCTGCTCAGGGCTGGAATTGTTGACCATGCAAGCGACGCATCGACGTCTCATCTCACGATCTCTCAAATAGTACGTAGCCTACTACCACCAGTTTAACGTAGGGCAGATCCCAAATTCTACTCCAAAGTTCACTATGTAAAAAAAGATTTTCATCACATCAAAATGTCATAGCATGCATGGAGTACTAAATGTAGATGAAATCAAAAACTAATTACACCGTTTTGTTGTACTCTACGAGACGAACATTTTAAGACTAATTAATTAATTTTTGGATAATTTTTCACACATACAAACGAAATGCTACAGTGACGCAATGATTACGAAGCGACACCATACTCTCAAATTTGATCCCTAAATTTGGGATCTAAACAAGACAGCAAGTTAACCTCTCCTTGCAGGCGGCAGAATCACATTTTTTCCATCACGAGGATAACAGATTCGTGTGTGTGTCTGAATTTGATCACAACATCTCCTGATCCCCTGACGAAGTCCCAGCTGTGGCAATGGTCGCCGCAGGAGTTCTTGGTGCCCCATCCCCCGTCGCTCGCCGCCGACGGCGAGGGCGGCGAGCGACCTGGGCCTTGTTTAGATCCCAAATTTGGGGGGCCAGCCAAATTTAGGGTAGGATGTCACTTCGTAATCATTGCGTCACTATAGCATTTTATTTGTACGTGTGAAAAATTATCTAAAAATTGATTAATTAGGTTTAAAATGTTCGTCTCGCAAAGTATAACAAAACTGTGCAATTAGTTTTTAATTTCATCTACATTTAGTACTCCACGTATGTTATGACATTTTGATGTGATGGAAATATTTCTTTTTGCATAGTGAATTTTAAGGGTAGAATTTGGTATTGTAGCCCGATTCGACGTGATCTGCATGTGACAAGGGACAAACGAAACGACGAGCCGACGACGACATGGCATCCGCTGCGCTGTAAACGAACATCGACGACGACGCTCGACGCACCTATCCTACCCAGGTCGTTATTAGGCCTTCTCCAACGAAAGAGTCAGCTGGTAGCTCGTAGCTACAGTAGATTCTGACGGAACAGTAGTGCCAAAGTAGGAATCGTGGACTAGCATGTGAGGGGGAGGGCATCGGATATCGTGCGAGCTTATCTCTCCGCGGCGCGCTAGCGCTTTGTTTTCGGCACTGTTCAGGGACTAAAAAAATCTATGAGCTAGCTCGGAGATCACCGTTGGAGAAGGCCTTAGATGCTGCAGACCTGCAGTTCCCGCAGTAATGGCGTTGGAGT
Source organism: Echinochloa phyllopogon (assembly GCA_033239725.1). Taxonomy (NCBI): domain Eukaryota; kingdom Viridiplantae; phylum Streptophyta; class Magnoliopsida; order Poales; family Poaceae; genus Echinochloa; species Echinochloa phyllopogon. The sequence goes on from BTCW01000014.1 coordinate 51,526,888, forward strand.
GAGACCACGACGGGAGCCAATCCCCAATGGCGGCTGATCATCCTACATGACCTGACCGCAGAGAGGAATGGATCCTTCTTCCTTCGCCGTCCAGTTGGCAGTGGGCGCGCACGCGGCACGTCCTTGAGGCGTTGTTTAGATTCCAAATTTCACCCCTAAAGTTCACTATGTAAAAAGAAGATTCTCATCACATCAAAATATCATAGCATGCATGGAATACTAAATATAGATGAAATCAAAAACTAATTATACAGTTTTGTTGTACTCTGCGAGACGAACATTTTAAGCCTAATTAATCAATTTTTGGATAATTTTTTACACATACAAATAAAATGCTACAGTGCGCCTCGGTTTCCCAACTCCCAAATTTGGAGTGCCAAATTTGGCATTAAACAAGCCTGACTCTTTGTCGCACTCCCCCGGCAGCACCGTACAGTGGAGCAGAGTTCACTCACTTGTTTTTGTTCGCCTGCAAAAGCAGCTCATCTCAGCTGCCTCGCTGTTCTTTATAGATGAATGAGAATCGTGCATTAGGAATCCAAAGGAGAGCAGTTGCTAAGTATCACAGAAAAAAGGAGAGTAGTTGTTCAATGCAAATTGGGTGGAAAAATAGTGCTCACTGCTACACAGGACCGTGGAAATGATATCTTTAGTATCCTAGGCGACTGAATCCCCCCAGTCCACCAGACCGAATTTTGGTTGACGGAGACGGCAACCCCTGCCTAACTCGGCCCCTTGCCGGCGTGGGATTGTGTGAACGCTGACGCGATCCTTCGATCACTTCCCCGTCCGTCCGAAGCACGGCGGCACTAGTAGTAGCAAGTCAGACGAGGGAGCCACCGCCGGGCCGTGCATCGGTGCGTGTGCCGTGTGGCCATAGAATACTCCGGCGGGGGCACCACCTTTTCAAGCCGGATCGCCCCCGGAAAGTCCACACTTTTTCCCCGCACTCCCGAGTCGCGCTTGACGCGAGCACCCACGCCACACGGACACGGGCGGCCACGCCCTGCATCCCCCGGTCCGGCCACGCGCCCGCACGAGTCGCCATCCCCGCGCCGCACGCGCAGCAATAACCCTGCGGGCGGCGGGCACCCGCACCGCACCGCACCGGGCGCCGCCCCACCGTGTCACTCCGCACTAGTGAAGTGGAGCTGGGCAGGCGGCTCCGCTGGCTGGGCTGGGCCTCGCGGGGCACTCCTATTATTTCCACCGGCCGCGGCACGGCAAAGGCGGCGCGCGGCGGGCGCAATTCAGTCAGATCCCTTCTCGCTCTCGCTCGCTTCCAACGCTCGCGAGCTCCCCCGCGCCCGAAGCGAGGCGCGAGCCCTTTCCGTGGCCCCCGAGCGAGGCGAGACCCCATGCGGGCGGATCGCGCGATGGGGGAGGGACGGATCGACCTGGGCGCGCCGCTCCGATCGGCGCGCCGGGGCGACGCGCCGCCGCGGTACAAGCCCGACCTCAAGTCCGGGCCCGTGCCCTTCGTCTGGGAGCAGCGCCCGGGGCAGCCCAAGAGCGTCCGCACCCGCCGCGCGGCGCCGCCAACGCCGCCGCGGGAGGCCTCTTCGGGGCGGGCGCGGCCGGAGGAGGTGGGCGGCAGCCCCTACCACGACGCCCTGGCGGACCTCGACCTCCAGGCGCTTCACGGCGTCGCGGACCACGGCTCCCGGACGACCGTCGCCGCGTCGCGCAAGGTGGCGGCGGTGGAGGAGGTGGCCGTCGAGCCGAGCAAGGAGGCGAGGAAGCAGGAGGCGGTCTCGGTGGCTGCGGTGCTGCGGAGGCAGGATAGCGACGGCGAGGAGGAAGAGGAGAGGTTCTCCGACGCGCTCGACACGCTCTCCCGCACGGAGTCCTTCGCCATGAACTGCAGCGTCAGCGGCCTCAGCGGCGCGCCGGACCCCGGATCGGGCGCCGAGCCAAGCGCGCCGGGCTTCATGATGGACCGCTTCCTGCCGGCTGCGCAGGCCGTGGCCGTGGGCTCCCCGCAGTACACTTTCCGGAAGGCAGGTGCCGCCGGTGGCACGGGCAACTCTGCTGCGGCGAAGGCAAGCGCGGGCAATGGTGACGATCGGATGAGGAGAGCGCCTGTCCAGCTCCCGTACCAGCACCTGCCTCCGAATTACTTGTCCTGCGCCTATCCGAGACGCGAGGAGCATCAAGAAGAGGATGAAGAAGATGACGATGACGATGACTTTGATGTGCATAGCACCAGGGGGTTTTCAGCCAAGGGCTGTGGTTTGCTCCCTGGCCTCTGTGTGAAAACCTCCTTATTGCTCTTGAATCCAATGCCTGCAATGAAGCGCGGCAAGGCGCAAGGGCGCGGGAGAGGCTGGCAGTTTCCATCCAAAGGCAGGGGCCAAATGGCACAAAGTCCGCTTGCCCGGAGCTCGCAGAATAAGCATCTAGGATGCGACTCCAACGGGGTACTAGTGCCAGATGACATTGCATGCTTGTTGAATTCAGCTTTACTGTTACGTCTCTTGTTCTTTTTGCTAGGAGTCATTTGTTCTAAGTTCTAACCATCTGAATTTTATTGTCTGGCAGCAATCCTGGGAGGACGTGTATAAACATAAGTTGGAGCAGAAGTATCTTGGTCAAGGAGAGGATGGTAGGAGCAAGTTGACAAGTGAGTCGAATCAGCTGACGTTTTGGAGCGATTCACAGACAGGGGATGGATCTTCACCATACCACCACTCCATAGCTGGTGGTATGTCTCTGTATCTTAACAATGCTGTGATATCACCATCAACTAAAGCAAATGGCTCATCCAGAATAGGAGATAGGGATGATAAGGCAAGTAGGAGCAATGGCTCTGGTTCGCTTGGGAGAGACCATGATCGTACCTCATTGGTTGGATCAGATCATAGTAGTTTTAAGGGATCAAGTTCCATGAGCTCAGGACCAGATGGAGCAGTGCGTGAAGATTCAATGGATCACCATGGAGATACTGATTCAGAGACATGCCACTTAGGTGTACTTGTGGATACAAAGGCAGCTCTGAATGGAAACATGAATGGGCAACAGATAGTCAGAAAGAACTCTATTGGGAAAGATCAAGTCAATGATCCATTGACAGAAAAGATCTCTGAAGTTAGAGAACCCACATTCACACTGGATGATGGAAAAGATTTGTTGCATGGTGCTAGTCAGGAAGTTCCACCACATCTAGAAGGTAATAATGTTGCTAAAAAGGAAACATTACCGTTACAATCTCTGCTCCCTTTACCAGTGCCAAAATCGCCTTCAGAATCATGGCTATCTCGCACTTTGCCATCCGTGACGAATAAGCCACCTCTGCCATCTTTCCTTGGAATTCAAGTGCATTCGAAGAAACAAGCTCCCTGGGCCGCAACACATCCAAAGGAGAATGATCATAAACCTTCCAGACCACGTCAAATAAGATTTGCAGATGTAAGACTTTATTTTCCTCTGTTCTGCGTATATCTCATATGTTATTTTCTTATGTACCCATGCGTCAAGGAGACATTATTCATATGCTTGTGTGCATTTCTTGTTTAGGTGGTAGAAAAGCCAATTTCATTGGATTCAGAGATATGATGTCTTCCCTCAAGATCATTATTTATCCATTCACGACGTTGATGCCTTGAAGGCCGTCAGGGTCATAAACTTCACCAGCATTCAACAGCTCCCAAGATGTGCCTACTCTTTTTGCTGATGAGATCACTTGAAGCAGCTGCTGGTTACCATGTTGTTGGCAATTGGAATTCACATGCCATGTTTGGTGTACTGTGTACTGTATATTTATCATGGTAAGTAGGTGGTGGTTTCGGTTTGATGTAAATCTTATCATCTATTTATACAGGATGGCTTCTGCTTGCTTCTTTACTGTCCATAGTGAAATCATGTAATAGTACTCAAACAAATGAAAAGGCTGAGTTGGTTGCAAAATGTAACTGCATGAGATGTACTATAGAATAAAATGTCACAACAAAGCCAGGCTCTCATTACTAGTACATTTTCCATGCGAACTGTATCTCTTGTGTTCCCAACAGTTTTGCCATTCTTTTATTGTATACGTCAGATATAGATGTCTTTTACGAACTCTAGATATAATCATAGAACTGCATCTAGTGCCTTATCTGATGTGGTACGAAATGTGTCTGGCCGTAAGCTAATCATCATATTTCATATCTAGTATTTGGCTATTTGCACCTACTAGTTGCTACATCATTGTCACTGGTTGGCGTTGAGATGGAAGGTACTACGTAATATAGCAGCAGCGGCGGCGGCTTCCAACGGTGAAAGCTTTAGAGGTTCTCCAGAAGGTGTTGTCATGCGATGGGCAAAACAACCTTGATGTGTGGAGGCACGACCTCAACGCATGAACCCCAGAACGAGTGCGTACATGCTTATGTGAAAGAAAGAGGTAACATGATGTCAGACACCGGTGTCACTAATTTATCCGGGTACCGCATCTCTATTCACCAAAGTGGCGAAGTGCTAACTGCATCAGTCGTATTCAGTCTTGACTTCGGGCACTGAGATGACTATTTGGATGAGGGTCAATTGCTGAATGGATTACAGTGATGTTCAACTAGAGCGCTGATGTGCCTTTTTATTGGTCAATTCTAAGATATTTCCTTATGCCCTGCAAATATCATATGAATTGAGTGGACAAGTGCTAGAGTGCTATTTGTTCCTGATTCCTGTCCCTGAACTCTTTCTGTAGGTGGTCCATTTTGCGTTCACAACTCATGCACTCACGATCTGATGGTCATTGCTTGCGATTGTGAGCGAATGCGTTTGATGGTTCCCCCACCCCCGAGTTTCAGCTCTGCCTTATCAAATGCAATTTCTGATATCAGTGCGCGCGTCCATTTAAAATTTGTGTGTTTTGCGTTCTGCATGAAAAGCTTCACAATCTTTTTTTTACCAAAAGTTCGGTAAGCTGTATGATTTCCATTACCGCATGAGATGAGGTACGAAGCATTAGTGACTTGCGAGGTTCTATGCTATTTTCCCATTTCTCCTTGTCATATTGGAACAAATCAAACACCAATGATCGCCTTAACATCACATCATATATCACAGACTCAACAGTCAACACACAAATAAACATTGTTAACGGGGTAAAGGGCAATGAAATGACTAGGGGGTGCATATCGGGATGTTCAATTACATTGCTGTCAATGGACGAAGATGAGAAATAAAAGGGGGAAAAGGACAGACTCACGTGACGGATTTTCCCCCTTACTGTATGGACGCGATCCCAAAAACTACAAATGATGCCTGAGACAAAATGGTACCGCCACACCACTTAGTGAAAAAGTTTGTTCTAGTGATCTCCTTAGTACAGCATGACAATTACCATGCTAGACTAAGCTCAAAAGTATGTACTCCAAGGTCTTGATCTGATACGAGCTCCATATGTCAGAGATATTCCAGCAGCAGGACACATAATAAAACTGGCGGTCAAACCACCAACATCCATTCTTGTTCTGTAAAGTTGCTGTTAAATTATCACAGATCACTTTGACGTGTACAAAGTAAACCATGTGCTGCACAGTGATCATTGATGTTTGCTATACTAGAACTCACATACAATAGATACTACAAGCATGCATCCTCTTTCAGCTGATCTGTAGTTCGCTGGATGCCATGCTCCAAACTTCCAACCAAATTATCTTCTTATTACAGGGCCTTTATATAGACCTCTCGCAACAACAAAGCCCTCAGGGGGCTGATGGTCCTCCAACTCCTCCAACCAGATTACTTGCGAGCTATCTATCTCAGTGGGCAAAACAACTGGTAGGCAGAAATGTTAATGAAAGTTAGAAGCCTTGGCATGAGCATTAAACACAACAGGTTGAGAATTCAAGTTTCCAAGAGTTCCATGTACCAGGTGGTTGATTCACTAGAGACTTTCGGAAGTAAGAACAGTGCCGCCCATCCTCAGCAGAGTACGGTGGAGTAAGGACGTCGAAGAGAGCACAAGGTGTGATGGCTCTGAAGGTGTGGATGTTACCACCCCTATTAGGGTAAAGAATGGTCGTCTCTGGTGCAGTCATTTCACAATCTCTGACAAGCTTCGCTGGTCTTGCTGCAAATTCCAATTAGGTTTTGCATTAAGGAACAAGTAGGTACAAAATTATTGAAAAGAAAAATGGCATGATTAGTCAAATGATCTATAAAATAGGATCTCTGTGATAACCATATCAATAATTTATCCAGTATTAATTAAGCAAACAGCAGAAAATACAGCTTTTCTATGCAATTGAAAGAAAAAAACATGTCTAGAGTTAGCAATTTCTAAGCATCCTATAAGGTTCCCACGTGGGAATTGTTTAGCTTCAAACTAAGAGCAAAAACCAGCTTCTACTAATCAGCATAAACGATGGAAAAACTCAAAATTGCCAATACAAGATTCACACAATAGCGCTGAGGACCGATGGACAAACTCAAAATTGCCAGTACAAGATTCACATAATAGTGCGGAGGGGTTAAAAGGAAAAGAAGGCAGTAGAGTACACATGAACAGTTACCGACCTAGTTTACCATTAATGACATAGGATTCTTTTTTACCAACAATTCAAATGGAATAAAGGCTGAGATTGAAATACAGGATAATTAAGCTGAATAAGTTGAAGCAAAATGCAAAGTAATACTTACGCCTTATAAACATGAAAGTCCAGAAGTAAGGAGAACCTCGTGTTGGCTAAACATTCTACAGTGCAACATATCAGAGTAAAGCCTACTAAAGTACTAAGATGATAGGTGACCAGCGAAGAGGGTCTGCTGGAACTGAGTCCTGGCTCAAATTGGGTGCCTATTCTTATATTTTATAAGGCCATCAATTTCTTCTAGTTTGGTGCCGCCCATGGTGCTGTTCTAGGTATTTATAAATTTATGTATTACAGTTTTAAGTTCTTAACATTGTTCCACTTGACATTTGTTTGTGACACATCCTTGGATTGGTGTACCATCCAATTAGCAAAAGGAATCTATGAACACAGGATATGTGAAAAGAAGCAAAAGGGATTGTGAGTTTTAGGGACAAACTAATAACCTTCAAACTGCAATGTATGCCTTTTCATTCTTTTCTCAAAACCATTAACTTTGCACATCCGTTAAGTATACTATCTTTGAGAAAAAAGAATAATAGACAATGGCACAGGGAAAAAAGGAACTAATTCAAATTTCAGAACTAACCTTGTAATTGATCAATTGGATGATCAGGTAAGTCAATCCAATCATAAGATTCAGCATGCAGTCTTCCATAAAGAAGCTTGCTAAGTACAGTCATTCCAGGATGATTATGAAGTGGAATAACTGAAGAAGGTGGCATACAAAATATACCCATCTGCAATATCATGTGTACATTTAGTAAATACTGAATGCAGTGAGCACCACATGGGACAATTTATCTATCCTCCCAAAAGCCGCACATAGTTAACATTCAAAACTTAAAAAATGAAATAGTGAATAGATAAGAGATCTTACAGAGAAACTTTCGGATTCATGGATGTGCAGATATTTTATGGGAGCGGCGAATTGGTTAGCTCCATTTCGTCCGCGTCTCCCATTTGACGGACGTGTAGAACTATTCCAATTGCGTGCAATTTGTGCTTCATTATCTAGGCCAACATCTAAAGGTCTTATCTCATCTGCGAAAGGAACATGAACGATACTTTATGCTGATGCTTTTATCTCATAGAACCAATCAGAACTCTATGCTGGAACTGAAATAAAGTCTATAGCAGCAATTTCAGACACAATTTTATAAAGTCCAGTAGCAGCAATTTCAGACACGATTTTAGAACCCTACAGTTGCTAGTGCTATGTATCAAGTAATAGGAATAAATATACAGATTTATTTACAGTGGGAAAGAAATATTAACCCAGCTGAAGGGCACCAGCACCACAATTCTGCAAGATGTAGATCAACAAGAATTTTCCCCTTTATGTCTGTTTGGAGTTGAAGTTCAGTTGTGTCATCAGTTATTTTCAGTGGATTCGAGCATCACGAAGATGCTCGCCAAAAAAACAAACTAATTCAATCAAGTGATCCTTGCCAGCAACTGAAAGCTATTAATCTAGAACAGGAAAAGTGGAAAACAGTAACGTGTACAAAGTAACATATAAAAGATGAGACCATCCAGAAACTAGACAGCTACCACCAAAAAAGGGCATCACAGCCACAAGCGAGTCAACTCTATATTTAACAAGACGTCATTTCAAAATAAACATTAGAGTAAATATAAATGATTTAGTATCTGATCTCGAGTTCAATATCAGAAATATGATACTTGGCAATGGTAAAAGTCACCTATTATTCCAGAAGACTCAGAAATTTGACTCACCTAATAGTGCTCGAACTCTCTCGAGTGCCTCTTCAGATATGGGCCCGTGTGGAGAAAATGATACTTTACACGCATTGGAGAGATTCTTTATTTTTGGCATCTTGCACTTCGATGTATCTTGAAAATATACCAAATGTCAAACTCCTTAAAGCTCTATTGTGATCCACAAATGAAAGATTCAAATACAGCTCAATTGATCCACAGATGTATTGTTCGAGCACGTGTTGCTTATCCTTGCACCTACCGAAGCAACAAGAGTACAGTTCATGATATTATACAGTAACAGTCTCTTCAAAACAAACACGTTGAGGAAAAAAGGAACTTATGATACATTTAATAGATTGATTGATATATAAATCATATATAGTGTAACATGGAGATAGTGTGACAAATGCAATCTTTTATTGAATCGGACTAGTGCTGAGTGCACTGTTAATAAAAGGCAACCACAAATAAAGATAAGATGAATTACTAAATTATGCTGTGATTTCATTCTTAGTAGCAGCTGCTGTAAATTCAGTCTACAAACAAGTAGACACCATTCTTCCCCTTTAGAGTATACAGTGAAAAACTAGCACCATTAAGCACATTTACCCTGGAAGATGGCTAGCCATACAAAATGTTAATCTAAGCCGTGCAGTTAACAAAACATAACATTACATAGATTTTAGACACATATTTCTTCAGGCTATCTTAATACACAAAATTACTAATTTCGCAAACAACAATACATGGGGAAAAACAAAAGGTCTCATGTAGAAAAAGAAATGGAATATAACACTCCGTGAGCATATGGATCAACAACTGCTTCCGCACAGTTGATTGCCCTGTAAGTTCAAGGTACAATCACTCATTTGAAATGGCCCACCCAAATTCATCTAAAAGCTCACAGGACTCCAATCGCTAGCATCACAAACCATTGTCATTAATCACGTCACACATATGTCCGATCAAAATCATTATAAAAACTAATGTGGCATGGTTGGCATTTAGCCAAAGGCCATGCCAGCTGGATTGCATTGGACCAGAGTAACACATAAAACGAGACAGATTCATCCACGCACCCAGAAATAGCTATGTGTATAGATAAATTTCCAGTGGTTGTACACATTCCCCAACCGAAAATCACTCAATTATACCACGACAACTCAGTGCATAAATTATAATAATTCAAATCAGGCTAACCTTAGTGCCGTGTTTTCATAATTGGGAAGAGAACGATCAGTTTATCCATACAGATGGTTCAACCTTCTTTGCAATACTCTAATGCAAAAAAACCTAATCCCTTATCGAATAATCTCCAATACTCTAATGCAAAAACCAAATCCCTTATCGAATAATCTCCATATCTAAGCACACATCAAGGTGAGGGAGGACACAGGGGAGGCCCATACCTAGCAGCCGGGTGACTCGGGTTTTCTCTTATTGCAGGCCGCCGTCCTCTTTTCTTCACCGGCAGGGGTCACTGACCCGCCGTTCCTTCTACTAGGGCAGCGTCAGCGCACGCACGCTACCTTCTGGAGGTCGGCACTTTGACAGTCGACTGGGTCGCCGCTGGAGTATGGGCTGGGCAGGTCGGAAGACACGCGGATCCCCTCCACACACCCAGAAGGCCCAGAACCTCACCTCGGCAGCACGAGACGAGGCGAGGCCCGAATCTCGCGGGCAGGATCCGAGCAGCCGCGTCGGCGGATTGGGCGTCGGGGGATCGGCGAGCGCCTCCGCACGCCGCTAGGGTTCGTGGCCGCCGCGTCCGATCCGACGCCGCGAGGCATCAGCAGCGCCGCCTCGCCATGGGAGGGCGGCGTCGGGGAGGTACGGCAGGTTTTACTGGTTTGGGGGGCGCCGAGGCGGAGGGAGGGAGGGAGGAGACGCGACGCGAGTTAAGGATGCGCCGGCCCGAAACGTAAGCAATTTCTGCTGCCTCCTGCGTCATCTATTTTTTATGCGCCGAGAGTGTACTAGGTGGTGGTGCCATGGGCCCCGCCGCCCAGCGGCGCGGCCGCGGAGGCCAAGTGCCATGTACCCATCGACATGCGACGCCCACGCCGGTGACAGACAAGCGGGGCCCGGTCTGGGGATCGTGCAGGTCCTCCGTAGGCGCGGTGCAGGTGGGCCTTGAGGTGAGAGGTGGAAGAACGTCGGCGAGGTGGTGCACCGTGGACTTGGTCCAGGAGAGGGAGCCGCCGCCGCTCGCGGCCCGGCGGCCCTCCGGTACGCTGAAGGGGTACGGTGGGTGGCGCACGTGGGGGGTAGGGCGGGTGCGGCACGTGAGCCCACAGTAGTCGCGAGGGGCAGCCCATTTCCTGGCACAGTAAAATCTTGCGCGGTGGTACTCACGTCACCACCCCGGTCCGTGACATGTGGGACCGTATCCGCGCGGGGGCAGCATGTCACATTGTCACGGGTAGCATGGGTACAAGGCAAACCCTGAGGTATGCACTTGTTTTTAGTATAATCTGAACGCGTTCCTCGTGCAACCGTGGCACTGCCAATGGCCAATGCTCAATGGCAACCACATCGATCCAGCCGGCCGGTTCCACGAGGCCGCGCCCGCCGCCCGTCGTCGGACGCCGCCTGGCCGGTCCTTCCCACAGGGCACCGAGCCGGCGACCCCCACCCCGCCGCTTGTGTTAAAAAGGACGGCGTCTAGGCCGGACCAGCGGTTTCAGTGGAGCACACGGTACGATGCCGAGCTAGAACCAGAATAATAAGGCTTTTTTGAATTTGAAAGCAAACTTTAGACTTTTGGGGTACGTGCATCACCGTAGCATTTCGTTTGTATGTGTAAAAAATTGTCCAAAAATTGATTAATTAGGCTCAAAATATTCGTCTCGTAGAATACAACAAAACTGTGTAATTAGTTTTTAATTTCATCTGCATTTAGTACTCCAGGTATGCTATGACATTTTGATGTGATGAGAAACTTTTTTTACACAGTGAACTTTGACGGTAAAATTCGGGATATCAAGCTAGCAGCGGCCGCGCGCGGGCGCACAGGTGTCGCGCGGCGGAAACGGACGGCGAGGAGCGCTGCGTCGTGTCGTCCTCGCCTTGGGCGGCGGCGGCCTCTGGTTGGGCCGCCGGCGGTCGGGGGTCAGGAGAGATACGAGATTCGAGAGGGGGGGAAAAGGAGCGGACGTGCTTTGTTCATTGAACCACGCGGTCGTGGGCCGCGCGGGACGGCGGCGGAAATGTGCGCTCGGCCCCAGCGACCGGCAACACCCGCGTGCCTATGGCTCCGCGGCACGTCAACTCGGTTCGTCGAATCGGGATAGTGCACTGCTGCGGCCTGCCTACGGTCAACAGTAGACACCGCGAGCGCAACAGCGAGCGGGATTTGGATTCCGGGGGGCAGTGCGTTCTGCACTTCTGCTGCAAAGATTTTGTCTTCCATGCAAGTATTTTAGTCACGGTTTGCCGTGAGTCTCAGATTTCACCGCTAAAATTTTCATCACATTAAAATATCGATATATACATAGAATACTAAATATAGATGAGATCAAAAACTAATTACACGATTTTATTTTACTTTACGAGACAAACATTTTGAGTCTAATTAATCAATATTTAGATAATTATTCATCATAAATACAAACGAAATGTTACAATGACGTTATAGTGGTAAAGTCTCAACTTTAACCTACTAGGAACTAAACAATATCATATTTGAGATCGACAGAATAGGGCCCAACTTTCGTTAAAGGCTCGCGTTCTTTATCTTTTTATAAAACCAATTAAGTCCTGCTTTGAGCCGAAAACTTTTAGTATAAATGCTTTGACATTTTTATCTTTGTTACTACACGCTTTCTCTCGTCAAGCCGGGCAAGGGATCAAGATGGTAGTTGTCTGTTCTCCCCGTAGGATGCGTGATACTTGGGATTTCAAAGTTTTTCCTTAGTGGGTCGAAGCAACGTTTTTCTCAATTAAATACTAGGCTGAGTAACAGGAGCCTTCGGATAATTTTTCTATGAATGCAACGCGTGAACTGATCATAAGTTATTTGGTAATGGTTTGACTCAATATAATGTTGTATTTTTTAGATTTATTTTTGACTTAACTGGCGTTATTTTTTCAATAGTAAGTGAGGTGTCCGTCAACGCGAATGTAGAGATTTTATCAATTTCGACATCTGCGTTATAGAGATATGGCTTACATACATGTGTTTATAAAAACAAATATGGATATGTTCTGAGCGTCTACATTTATATTTGTCTTTTAAAAAAAAATAGATGCAATGCAAGAAGGTAAGAGTATCTTCAAGAGATTAGCTAAAAGACTAGTTAAATTTACTGATTTAGCTACTTTTAAACATAGATTTGGCTAACAAATAATAGAGTAATCCAACAGATTCTGTAAAGATGGCTAGGTAGGCTAGCTAAAAATAATAGCGAATGGGATGGGATGGAGAGTTGAAATAGAGAGCCACTAAATTTGAATGGTCATTTACAGAATCTGTTTAAAACTTTTTTTAGCTAAATTTAACTTTAAAAATGATTTGGTTACTCAAGATGCTCTAAAGCAAAGCAAGTCATTTCACTTATAGTTATTAATAGGGAAAGAAGCAAATCACTGGATTCTGGCCCATACCGCCCTTGACTAGGAAAGAAGACCGCTGCCCTTGACTAGGAAAGACGCAACTCCATCCGCAGCCATCCAGCGCGGCGTCCACGCCGGCGGCTATGGAGTCCGACCCCGATCGAGACGCTCCCCTCCCCTCCCCCGCCCCAAGCCCTAGCGGCCACCACCATCAACCCCTCCGGCCAGCCAAGTCCACGGCATTCAAGCGCGAGGAGCGCCGCAAGCGCAAGGACCGCAAGCGGCAGGAGCGCATCGCCGACGAGCTTGCGCGGTGGGAACCTCTCGGCGCCCCACCGCCCCGTCCTTCCGCCGCCCCCTCCAGCCCGCAGCCCGACATACCGAGGCCGTGCGACCCGCCGCCACCTCCGGACGCGGCGGGAGCCGACTTCTGGAGCTGGGGCCCGCCCGCCGTACCCCCGCCCCAGCCCACGGTCGAAGCTGCGGCCGCGGCGGTCCCGTTGCACCCGCAGGCCGCCGCCGTGAAGTCCTGCCGCGCGTTCTTCGAAGCGCAGATCGAAGACGAGGAGGACGACGAGGACGAAGGCAATGCGGCCCGTTTCTTCGCCGAGCTGCTGGGCGGCGACGCGGCGCTGAGGGGATTCTACGAGGCGGAACGGGAGAAGGGGCGGTTCCTGTGCCTGGTGTGCGAGGGGAGCGGCGCCAGGGTGGGCAAGAGGTTCGCGGGCTGCGCCGCGCTCGTGCAACACGCCGGGTCCGTCGCCCGGACCAAGAGGAGGCTGGCACACCGCGCGTTCGCCGACGCCGTTGGTGGGCTGCTCGGATGGGGCGCAGGCCGGACCGCTCCTCCTCCGGTAAGCATTATTCTCTCGCTGTCCCGGCCCCGTGTATACATGCTCTTGTCTGCCTGATTGCTGAATGGTTCGGTGTCAACTTTTTGAAATGCAGACAAGCTCTGACGGCGATGGCGCTTCTGATCAACAAAGCGTGGAAATGGAGGTGTCCTGAATCCTGATCATATAGAGTAGCTAAATACCCGTGGTAATGGGAAACAGTGTATCATGCTTGGAGCATCTTGACCTCAGTAATCATCGCATTGTTGAACGTCTCAAACTCATGGATTGCTGGTTTGCTACTGATATTGAGTGTCAGGACTCAGGAGCTAGGTGCGTTTTAGATTGCTTGTCTGCGTTTCGAAAACTCGTTGAATTCATGTACATATTTTCGCAAGGTTTGAGTAGGATAAGCAAAACCATAATAAGTCTGGTTCTTTTCCCCTCTAGCGCCTATGTGTTACCCTATTTAATGCTATGAAAACCATGTTGGGACTGCCCTCAAGGAACATGTTTGTTACAGCAGACTCATGGGACACCCATCAAGGGTATTTCACCTTTATCCAGAATCAGCAGCTACACATAAAATTCAGAAGGACGACATAATACATCGACACCTATTCACATGCCAACTTTGAGCCAAAACTGGTGAGGCAGATTGCAAATGCCTGGAACGCGGACAGAGGCTGCCGATAGTCCATCGTAAAAACGTCATCCTCAACTTTTCCAAACTGAAGTATAATAGTCTCGTCATCCTGAACACCCCATGGCTGCCCGGTGCCTGCAGGAGCAATAAGCTGGAAATTCTTCACAGAGGCAACCATAACCCGGCCATGAAAGTTCAAACACCAGCACTGTAAATGCTCATGCCATCGTGGAAGTTTATTGTACAGAACCAAGGAACTAGGGGTGCTGGGTCGATTAGCTTCTTCTAGATCTATGGCAGTACCCTCATCGGCAGGGCACTGGATACTGCAGTGTATTCTTCTTGGTCCTCTTGATTTGAGAAGATTGTATTCATAGGACACTTCTCCAGTGTCAACAATTCCATTGGAAACGAGTGGGTTTATTTGTTTGCTTGCAAGCCAGCGTCTGCATCTGCTGCTTGGCACCTTAGCACCTTCATATTGTGGCTGCTGATCATAAATAGTGAAATTTGTTCTTGTGAAGTCAGACCTACAAACGCAGGTTACTTGATCAATACAGCATCTGGGTATTTGCCTATTTCCACTCATGGATGATGAAGGTAATTTTTAATGTGGTCAGAATAAGAGGTCAAAACAATGTTATATTTGAGTCATGTGCATTAAAAGGAGCATCTTGCATCATGTCCTGCTCAAAGTATAGATAGCAGAAAAGTTGTGACTGCAGGCAATTAACAGAACCTACCAATGCAGATGCATGGCATGAGACTATTTTTAACATATATATATTTGTAACTGCAGGCAATTAACATGTATACAAGTATACATCTTGTTTGATGAAAAGGTAACTACTAATTAGGTGATATAACCATGAGAGTATATTAATAGATATAAATATGTAAAGTTGGAAGCCATTTCTTGAAATGTTTCAACAATGTTGTTATAGCTAACGTCTAAGATTCTGCATCAACAGATGTAGATTGAAATGACCTTTTAACTTAAGGTTGCCTTTTTCACATAAAGGACAAAAAACCGTGCTTGTAAAATGCAATCGAGAAGAATCAGAATTAGAGGTTATTGAATTATTAGATTTCGGCCTCACTTTAGCTTTCCGGCATGGCTTCCATGAGAGAAATCTTTGTGAATAGAGATAATGTATTCCATGCGGAACCCAGACCTGTTCCTATGAGCCGCCAATAGAAACTTCCCTTGACCTGTTAATGCTGCTAAACCAAATGTCTATCAGAACACAGTATTACAAAGCTACATGTGTCTGTTTCT
Organism: Echinochloa phyllopogon; assembly: GCA_033239725.1. Taxonomy (NCBI): domain Eukaryota; kingdom Viridiplantae; phylum Streptophyta; class Magnoliopsida; order Poales; family Poaceae; genus Echinochloa; species Echinochloa phyllopogon. Next base: position 51,542,503 of record BTCW01000014.1, read on the forward strand.
TAAGAAAGAATTGTATAGCTACTATGATGTATGTAGCAATTTAGTTGCCAGTAGATTGAATTCATTGGTGAAACATTGCATAGTGTCCAAATGTTTTTGAACAGCTAATCACCTGGCACTCATTGGCTAATTACATTTTTATCACAAGAGCAAAATGAGGACGAACAGAACCATTTAAAGTTCAGAACACACGAATGACAGGCATCACAGGTAGAAAGGACCACGAGCTAGGTGCATTGTGATATGTGATAATTCTCCAGATCCAAAGTCAAAATGAAAAGCTACCTCATAATGAGTACTGTCCCAATGTGACAGCACACCAACATACCTTGTGTTAAGCTGAGATAGAGGTGAAAAATTGACTTTTTCTTGTTCCTCTTGATGAAACACTGTATTGGTGCATCCCTAGGTCCAGGCTGTGCAAAAAGGATGCATCCACCAAGTAACATAGAACATAAGAATCATAATACAGATGCATTCTCCTCATCAAAGTAGCAAACCAACACTAGTTACCTAAACTGATATTAACAACCAACATCATTCTTCTACCCTAGTTAACTAATGTACTGCAAGTAACACTTCAAAAAAAAGAGTAAAGGTTAAACAACAGGCCGCAGTATTTTATCTATATACAAGAATGATAAAAACAACAGGCCGTCTTACATTTGGTCACAAGCTACTCTAAAAAAAAGTAAAGGACCGCGTGAACTTTAATCATGTGGAGATGCGTCGAAGTAATTGAAAGGGAATGGAATCGAATCGATTAGAAGATTCTTTGGCGTTAGAGCACTACCAATGCCTCACTTTTTTTTTGCTTTTAAAGGAACAGATGCGGCACCAGAACCGCATCCTCCACCAGCCTTTTGGATTCTTTAAAAAGCGAAACAAGCGTTGGCTGACGTTGAAGCTAGAACCAAAGCAATGACGTATTGACGCTGGCATACTGCCAGTGTTCGGTGAGGCCCTCACCTGCTTGAGCGAGGAGAGGAAGGTGATCCCACCGCACTGGAGCGGTGACCGCACCAGGGCGACGGCCGCCTCGCGCCACCGGCGGCACACACAGGCGCAGACCACCACGTCGCGCCGCCCGGGCCACCTCTCGGCGCCGGCGTCCACGCGCCGCAGGATGTCGGCGAGCAGCTCGGGGACCAGCGCCGACCAGCGCCCCTCCTCCCCCTCCCCCGCGCCCTCGTGCTCGGCGGGGACCTCCGGTGAGACCCTCGCGTTGCCGCCAGAGAGCGTCCGCGCGGGATCCGAGGAGGATGCGGCGGCGGCGGGGTTGCCCGCGGAGGCCCGGCGCCACAGGGGCATCGCGAGCCGGCGGCGGGAGAATGAGATGGGAAAGAATGGAGGCGGAGAAGGGGAGCACACTAGAAAAGAAGTGGGGAATACGGGAATCCATGGTTTGGGATGGGTAGCGGAAACAAAATACGGAGTACGAATGGAGCGAAATCTGGAATTCTGTTGCGCCGCGTCAATACTTTCGCTTTGGGCCTTGTTTAGATGCCAATTTGTCACTCTAAATTGGGAGTTTTGAGAATCGCGCGTCTATGTAGCATTTCGTTTATACGTGTGAAAAATTGTCCAAAAAATAATTAATTAGGCTCAAAATGTTTGTCTCGCAGAGTACAATAAAATTGTGTAATTAGTTTTTGATTTCATCTACATTTAGTACTTCATGCATGTTATGACATTTTGATGTGATGGAAATCTTCTTTTTGCATAGTAGAATTTGGGGTTGAATTTGGGATCTAAACACGGCCTTGAGTAACGGTTGGGTAAGATGCGCAGGTCACATCAATCCAACCGCTCGAATCGAAAATACTTGTGGACGGCTACCTCTAGCATTTTCGGAAAATACTCGCGGATGTCTACGTGTAACATTTTCTGTGGCTGTCCTTCAAAAAAAAACATTTTCTGTGGCTGTGTCCCAAGTCTCACCCAGACCTTTCGTCCTTTGCACACAGTACGGTCGCTAAGCTAATCGGTTTCCAACTTCCCATCGCTCCAGGATTCCAAAATCTAAAAGAGTTTTACTGTTTATCTCTCGACAGATTTTTAAAAATGAATTTGAAATTTTTGATGTTGCACGTGTTATACTCAAATGTTGCAAACATTATTACGTGATGTTTCAAAATATTTTATGACTTTAGAAAAAAAATATGCTAGTTTTTTTATGTTGCACGTGCTATCTTAACAAGTTTCATAAATAGACCGTCCCAATCCAAAATCCAAATCCAATTCACATCGCTCCAGGCCTCCAGTTCCTAGCCAAGGGAAGAACGAGGTGGCAAGGTAAAAGAAGCAAGCGGAAGGGCGACGTGTCTGGCCGGGATAGCCATGGCGACAGTAACGGAGGTGGATGCACAAGTTCTTCTGCACTGCCCCGTGGCTTTTCATGTGCTTTTGCCTCGAGGCTGCCTGAGCAACTCCAGCAGAATCAATAGGCCAGAACACAAATTTAGAGGATCAGATAAAAAAAGTTACGGTCAAATAAAAAAGTTACTTCGACAGACCTTTTATTTGCCCTCTTATTTTAGGGAGGCCTCTAAATTCATCCTTCCGCCCTTCATTCCTAAGGGTTTGTAGGGAGCTCTCTACTTTTAGAGGCTATTGTTGGAGTTTAAATAAGTTTTGAGGCTAAAAAATAGAGAAAGTCATAATTTAATATTTGGAAGATCTGATTAATGGCACAACAAAAGGATAAACTTTTTTGCTGGGCTTGCCAGGCAGGCTTAGATTCCTGAGCAGATTTTTGGACCGGCCTTTATATAGGAGCGAGCTGGGCCGTCCAGGCCGGGTTTGCCACCCTAACAAAAAAGATTGCGCCAACCTCCGGAGTCCGTCAAGAGTCCCGCGGTGCTAGTGTAGTTCGGCCTGAAGCCCTGAACGAGAAGTTTGCTGAGTTCAGTCAGAAACAGAGCTCCACGACGCTCAGTCGCTCTCGCTCAGGGGGGGCAGGCCACTGGCATAGAACAAAAGAAGAGGCAATCCAATCACACTGCGCACAAGACGCATTCCAATTTCCAAATATGGTCGGAGCAGAGCATGCGAGCAGCCGCCGCGCCGCGCCTACGGTTGGCCACTAGCTCTGCGCTGACAGCTCTTCTCCAGATCCGGCCTCGCGCTCAGCCAGATCAGAATCAGAGGACCTTGTGGCCCTGGAGTCGCGGTGGCGCTCAGCCCTTGGTGAGCGGCAGGAGGCGCCGGCGCCGGCGTGGCCTGGCGCTCGCGGTCCGGTCCACGCGCGCGCGCGCCGGGGGGCAATCGAAAGGCCCAGAATGGCGTCGGCGTTGGGACCTTGGAAGAACGTGGAAGGCGGCCGTCTCGGGCTTTTGGCACGATGACCGGCCTCGGTGTCGGCGTGTCGTGTCGCCGCCGGAGAACAGAAGGCGCTGGACCGGATTTTAAAAGGCGAGTGGTGCCTACCGTCACGAGAGAGAGAGTTTCCGCCCAATTTACAGGTAACAAGGCCTTTCTGCCTTTGGAGTTGACATGCTGGAAAATACTGAGATCCCGTCACGTACTTGAGACCGGTCATGTTCGTTTGTCTGATGGCCGGTGCTGATTTGTTCTGGAAGAAAAGTACCGGTGACTGATTTATTCTGATAGAAAAGTAACGCTGGCTGGTGGCTGATAAGCCAAACGAACAGGACGAATGCTTCAAGCGATCCTTTTAAGAGCTGGAACATCCGTGTTTTGGTTCTAGTGATTTTATTCTAGAAATATCAACTACAAAGTACAAACTAAGTTAAAACATTGAGTACTTACATGCAAAGCATACATCATAGGCAATGTATCGATCAAACTATGAAAAGAAGAAACTGATCCAGGCACATGTAACAAACCAAAGCGGGCAGCAGAGAAGTCCCATATGAAGAAGGAAGAGAGAGATGGAGAAGCATGCATAGCAACAAGTGTTCTGATTGCTAGCCAACATGAGACTCCTTTCATCATAGATGTTGATGATTCTGTAACATAACGGCACATTGCTTCGAGGCACTTCTATGGTCTTTGTAGGGGCTTCCAACTATCCAATTTTAAAGCACAGAGACAAAACGGTTACTGAGAAATGCGTAAGTATCGTATTATTTATGATTTTTTTTATTTTTGCTACGGTTGTTCAAGGACGTTTTCTTTATTGGAAGCTGTTCAAATACATTGACAGATATTATGTAGTTTAGGGTTGATATATATAGCCAAAGCCATATCTGATTGGAAAAAAATGTTTTTTTCATACAACCAGAGTCTTAGGTCCTGTACATTTATAAAAAAATGTACAATAGATGAGTACTGAGTTGTACAAAGGAATTAATGAATTACTTTCACAGAAGAGACACTGGAGTACAACCAGAGTCTTAGGTCCTATACATTTATAAAAAAATCTACAATAGATGAATTCTGAGTTGTACAAAGGAATTAATGAATTACTTTCACGGAAGAGACATTAAGATTCAAGAGTTCAAGTGCAGCACAAATCGATCGGGCTAGAAAGTATAGTACCCCTTCCTTTTGTTTGTGTATGACCCACTAGGGCACTACAACCTAACGGTGTCACCATGTTCATCCCAGACACAACATCTGATGCTTAATGGCACATGCATAGCTTCGAAATACTTGTCTGATCACCGCTTCAAAAAAAAAAAAAAAACTGAGTGCTTCTCTTATCTTCCTAGGGACTTCCCTAGTATCCAAATTTAATACACAGAAACAAACTATTACTGATAAATTTAGTGTGTATGCTATGAATACACCCATAAATAACCATAGCATGCACACTAAGAAATATTTCTATGTATAACTCGTTGTATGAAAAAAATCACAGCATACACACTACATCAATGTAATAGTTTCTGCGATAAACTAAGAGATGTATTTTTTTAATTGCTTCTCTGTTCGAGCACATTGACCGTGATTATGTAGTTTGGGGCTGATATACATGGCGGACTAAGAGATGAACAACACTCATCGATAGTTTTTAACATATATAGCCATAATTATATCTTATTAGAAAATAATTTTTTCCAATGCAACCAGGGTATTGTAAAAAATTTACAATATGAATAATTTGAGCCATTTAATCTTTTGATTGTCATCAATGGGTTTTACGAAGGAATTTCCTTCATAGAATGGACAAAGAAATACTCCCTCTGTTCAGAAATGATAGTCATATTATGGATGGAGAAAATTTATTCGAAATGAATTTTGACCATCGATTTCTCTAAGAATATAACACGAATAGTAAAAGACTAATATAATCTCAAAACCACTTTAGAAAAAAATACATTGATGGAAATTTTGTATATATAATTTAACCAATTGTTAGTCGAAGTTTGTAAAGTTTGACTTTTTGCTGATTGAAATATGCCTATCATTTCTGAACGGAGGGAATACCTATTAAGATTCAAGAGTGTCATGCTGTCTCCATGTTGATCCATTTTAAGTTAAATTTTTAAACCTTGATCATCCATATATAAAATTGTATATTGATTGAGAACAACTAGACTCATCATGATAAAAAAAATCTAGTTATACATAACTCTTTTCATTTAATATTGTAATTTTTTCTAAATACTACTAGTCAATGTTTATAAGTTTAACTTCATTTCGAGAAAAGGCGATAACTAAGTAGACTCGCAGTCTTCAAGACAAAAATATAGACTTAAGTAGATGTATTTGTAATCGGAGCAAGTGGAACTCATTTCTTTTTGTTTGCGTAAGACATATACTAGGATTAGAAAATGTCTTTTAAATAATATTGGAAAATTAAACATATAGAGTTAGACTTTTTAAATACCGATACGCTGTACGTACATATGGAAAAGGAGGAGGCAAAGTATCATGGGTTAGGCATTCCAGTAGCAGACCTGTTTCCAAATGGAAAAATATCTTATCATTCAACTCCATGGATGTGGAAAGCCACAGTCATTATCCGAGTACTGCCTGATACAGCATGTGCACTGTTCTGCCACAAACGACTACTGTCTACTCTGCATACGCAAATCAATAGAAAAACCATGTCAAGTGAGTGAGAACAACGGAACGGAAACGGAGACCGGAGACCTTGGGAGGAGAAGTCGCCGATGGGAAGAGCCAAACCGGGAGCCACGCGCGCCACTGTCCGAGCCAGGTGGGACGCACACAACACAAGAACGGCCGTACCTGCACTGCAATGGAAGCTCTCTCCGCCATGCACCGCCGCCACCCCCGCCTCCCCGCCCCGCGCTCCGGCCACCGGTTTTCCTCGCCGCGCGGCCACGGAAACGGAGAAACGCAGGGCCGATCGGGTCGGGAACTCGGGGAGCGCCATGACCAATCTCGCGCGTCATGTCCCCTGTCCTTTTGCTTATCAAAAGCTTCGTCGCCGTCATCAGATACAGATAGAGATCAACATCAGATAGGCTCCAAACCCCCACTTGCATGCGCCACATCACCAGCGTTAACACTCCTCCTTGACGCTAGCGAAGCCACAGCTCCTGCTCGTGCCCCCCCTGTTTACAAATTGTACCGGAGAAACAAAACAAGCAAAATCTGACGAACCGGATCAAAAGATGAAGCCACGGGACCAGCTGAAAACCGAAACAAGGGAAAGGCCAAAACAGGAAGGAGTACATATAGTGGGAACGAACCGTGGCCCAGGTGCTTGCTTACTCGCTCGTCAGTCAGTCAGTCCACTCACCCACCCCGACCGAGGGGAAATGGACATGGAGCGCTGCGTCTCGTGCTACCGGCAGTGGATCGTCGGCCAGGAGGCCGACCTGGCTGAGCTGGAGGCCGCGTCGGCCAATGCCGCCGCGGGCAGAGCCACCGACGCCGAGCTCCGGGCGGTGGTGGAGCGGTGCATGCGCGGGTACCAGGACTACCTCGCCGGCCGGCGCGCGCTGTCGCCGGACGACGGCACCGCCTTCCTGGCCCCGCCCTGGTGCACCGCCTTCGAGAAGTCCGTGCTCTGGCTCGGCGGGTGCCGCCCCACCCTCACCATCCGCCTGCTCTACAACCTCTCCGGGGAGGGCCTGGAGGAGCAGTTCGAGGCGTTCATGAGCGGCCGCAGCCCCGTCCCGTCGGGGAGCATGGGGATCACGGCCGCGCAGCTGGCGCTCATCAACAGCCTCCACGGCCGGACGGTGCACCAGGAGGACGCGCTCTCGGAGCGGCAGGCCACCCTGCAGGAGGACATCGCCGACCGCCCGCTCCTGCCCATCGTGCGGCGCCGCGCCGCGGAGGCCGCGCAGCTGCGCGCCGCCGCCGGCTGCGACGGCGAGGTCGGTGTGGCCGCCGGGACGGGGGGTGCGGATGCCGAGGTGGAGGCGGCTTTGAACCGCTACATGGCCGGGCTGGCGCAGCTGGTGGCGGAGGCCGACGAGCTGCGGATGGCGACGGCGCGCGCGCTGGCGACGGAGATCCTGACGCCACGGCAGGCGGTGGAGATGCTTGCGGCGGGCAAGCAGCTGCACCTCTCCCTCCGCGAGTGCAGCCGCCGTGCGGAAGGAGCTGGCGCCCAGCAGCAGCTTAACGCGCTGCGCCGCGTGACGGCCAACAGCACCTCCGCCGCCAGTCGCCGGAATCCATGACAGGCTCGCCACCATTCCTAGCTCACCCTTGCTTCTTGCACCCATCTCGTGTGTACATACTGTGAACCACCTCTAGTACCGCCTGTCTTTCTATAGACCGATCAGTCTATCACCATAGCGCATTTCCTCCATTCATCTGTACAAGTTCGTGCATGCATGTGTTGTGTTACCTATAAACCGCCGTATCTATAGCATCCTAATATCTGTGTGCTTGCATGTGCGCTCTCTCTCTCTCTCTCTCTCTCTCTCTCTCTCTCTTCAGTTCTCTGCTTCTCTCCGCTGCTCCCTTCTTCGTTTTGCCTTTACCGTTCTCCGTGCCTTACGTGAACCACGCTCTTATATACAGCTTTCTCCTTGGAACACCGTACCCATTGGGAAGAAGCCGTGGGCGCCTCGTCTTCTCCTTGTTTTTTATCTTTGTTAATGGCTACCTGGTCTACCACCCATCGATGGCGGTGTAGCTGTGGCCGGCTTTGCTACATAGGCGAGTGGGCGGCGCTGCCCTTTCGGGCGCCGGTGCGGCGCTCGATCACCTTTCCATTTCCCGTTCTCTATTCCGTGTACCGACCGACGACGTCGTGAGGCCGACGCCGCGCGCGGCGGGACGTGATCGAGCACTGAGCAGCCGGCTCGCATGAGGGGAGGGCGTCGGGATCGCGTCGCCTTCTGCTGCCCGTCGCTTTCCTCGCTAGTGCGCCGCGAAGGAGGGGCAGGCTGGAGCAGGCCGGCCCGCATGGACCGTCGCCGGTGCGCCATGCCGTTTGGGCGCGCACGGCGTGGCCGGCCGGCGCATGGGAGGGAGCCGAGTGCGCCGGGGGCAGCCGGCAGCTTTCTGCTCCGCGTGCTTGCATGCGCGGCGCGTGGATCGTGGCCGATGACTCACTTCTGCAGTTCTGTTTGTGCAGTGCAGTTGTGCTCTGGCTAATTATTTAGTGGCAGTAGTGAGAGTCAGGTAGGCGACGAGCCGACGAAATGGTCGTTGAGCGGTGCCAGACTACCAGTAGGACTGAGTCGAGTCGATTACTAGGTATACTGGCCAGTTAGCTGAACCAGACTAAAAGGCTGTTTGGATACAAATACTGATGATAGGTGGAAATGCTACTTTAGCACTAGTTTATTGAAATCGGAGTGTTAAGAGATAATGCTAGAATTTAGCAAAAACTAGAAGAGTGAAAAAGCATAAACTAAGAAAGAAACGTTAATAGATGCTGAAGTTTAGCACTACCGTGCCAGCTAATTCAAACAGACCCTAATACAATATAGATGAATCTTCCATCTACAATTACGCAATACATCCAAACTCGACGTTCCTCTTTTCAGCCTGTAGTTCTATCCAGTGCTCCAATATTCAATTTCTATGGATTAGTGCTTCAAACTTAAACGTGGCATTGTGTTAGGAAACTCTTGTGGTCCTCAACTTCTGGGAATAGGTTTTAGGTGTAGAAAGTGAAATTCCGATGGTGGCCATGTGAGGATTGGGGATCGGGATGTCAATAACCTACTAGTTGGGCAGTGCTTAAAAAATGAAACTATCCCACTTAAACGTAATTAAAGGAGTGAATGAGTGTAGATCCCAAGCTATAAGCTAGGTACAACAATAACACCAGAGAAAGAGCTAGAGATGCCTAGACGATCGATATTCTCTTTATTTCTTGTTAATTGTTATATGCATACTATTCAAAGAGTATCGGGCTACCAGTGCATCACCCTCGTTTGTTTTTTTGAAAAAAAAAGCATCGACTAGTTTTAAACAATTGTTTGGTTGATGTCTTGTTATTTTTAGAAAAATACCCATTGATTTTCTTGAAAAAATCTGAGTGAATTTGTCTCAAAAAGTTTTTCCCCAACTTTTCACGAAATGTTTTAGAGTTCTTTTCCCTTGCCTGCTCTGAGAAGGCTTTCTTTTTTGTTGTTTTGCCAAACTTGTTTTCAAAGCTTTCTTAGGCAACTTTTGAAGAAAAAGGGTGTGTTTGGATCGTTGCCGCGGTTTGCCGCGCCACGCCACAGCTCTCGCGCCTAAGCTCCGGCAACCGTTTGGTCTGCTGCCGCATTTGCGGCGCGGCGTCGTGCTCCTATAGTTGTTTAGTTCATTTTTCATGCCGTAGGCTGCCTAACGTGCGGCGAGCAAATCAAGCGCCGCACTTTCGGCGCGGCCGCAGCTGTGGCTTGCGCGCACGTAGGCGTGTACCAAACGCGCCCAAAATTTTGCCTTCTTTTGTATTTAAAAAATGGAACTTGTGGTGAAATTCATTAGGGTGAATCTTTTGAAAAGCTTTCTCGCAAAAAAAGAGCTTTTTTGCAGGTTTAGGTCAAAAGTTTCTGCAATCTGAACTTTGTTTCATTATTTTTTTAAAAAAGATTGTTTCAAAGGAGTGCATGCCGGGAGAGGTTCTCACTTCTCCAGTCATCATTCATCAGGGTTCACGTGTTTTTGGTTGCCAGAAATGGGAAGTTGGACCGAGCGTGGGATCATCTGTTGGATCGGTATACTTGGGGGCCTGCTAGCGTGCGATGATTAGCAGGCCCACGGATCCTGTTGTGGCCTGAGAATTTGGGTGCGTGGCCGACAGTCCAGGTGTTTTCAGAAACAACATGTGGGCCGGCCTGATAAATTACAATAGCAACACCGGGTGCCGCCGATCGTCGGACCACAATACCCAAGGGCAAATCAGGAACGCTACGGCCTACGTGGTGGTCCGCCTCGCCGGCGGCGCGAGGGCCGGCGGCGGCGAATCACCGCCCTGCCACGACCACACAATGTCGCCCAGCGACGGCTTCAGGTCCTGCCTGTAGAATTCCCGGAACTCGTGCGAGTCGCCGCCGGTGCTCCTCATCTCCACCACGTGCACCGACGGCGCCGGCCACCTCGAAGATCTCCGCCTCGATGGCGAGCGCGCCTCCCCGGCCGTCCTGGTGGCTGCCCTCCATCTCGACCCTTCCCTTATCCTTCACCTTGACGCTGAGCTGCCGCGCCTCCGCGATCTCCTCCAGCTTGGACACGATCGCCGCCGTGCTCTCCCTCGAGGCGAACCGCGCCTCCCCTGACCCGTGCTCCTCGTCGAACATCTTGGACAGGTCCAGACCGCTCGACCGCGAGATGATGTCGAAGGCGTTCATGCTCGACGGCCGCACGGCGATGGCCGGCGACGACGCGGTCACCTTGGAGCGCTTCGTCTTCCGGACATCCTCCTCCGCCTCCTCTTCGTCGCGGTGGTGGTGGCACTTGCAGGCTTGCTTGCCGGGCAGCGCCGAGGTGTCGCCCGTGACGAGAGGTTTGTCGGCGAGAGGGCAGGGCCCTTTCTGGAACCAGGGGTGAGCCTTGAGCTTGGACATGGTGATCCTGGTCCTGGGGTTGGGGTCGAGCAGCCTGGCGAGGAGCTTTCGCGCGTCGATGGAGAACCACGGCGGGCACCTGTAGTTGCTCTGCGTGATCTTCCGGTACAGCAACACCATGTTGGTGTCGTTGAACGGGAGGTAACCGGCCAGGAGCACGAACAGGATCACGCCGCAGGACCAGATGTCCGCCTTCGCGCCGTCGTAGCCACACTTGAGGAGCACCTGATGATCGATTAAACGCGAAAATAAAACACGTCACACTTCCCCGTCAGCCTAGAACGTACGTATAAGAGACACGTGCGCAGTATTATTTTGTAATCAGCAGATGTTCATGACAACCTCGGGGGCGACGTACGCCGGCGTGCCGCAGGCGGTGTGCAGGAGGCCGTCGCCGCGGAGGCGTGCGCCGGCGTCCTGCAGCGCGCTGAGCCCGAAGTCGGAGACCTTGAGGTCGCCGCGGGCGTCGAGGAGGAGGTTCTCGGGCTTGAGGTCGCGGTGGTACACGCCGCGGCCGTGGCAGAACTCGACGGCCGTGACCAGCTGCCGGAAGTAGCGGCGCGCCACGGGCTCCGGGAGCCGCGTGGTCTCGGCGAGGCGCGCGAAGAGCTCCCCGCCGGCGGCGTACTCCATGACGAAGTAGATCCTGGACCGCGTGGCCATCACCTCGTGGAGGCGCACGACGTTGCGGTGGTGCACGCGCCGCATCACGTCCACCTCGGTCTTCACCTTCTCCGACATGCCGGAACGGCGCACGGAGTCCTTATTGAACACCTTGATGGCCACGACCTCGCCGGTGGCCACGTTCTGGGCCTTGTACACCTTGGCGAAGTTACCGCGGCCGAGGAGGCGGCCGAGCCTGTAGCGGCCCATGATCAGCTGGGGGTCTCGATTCTTCTCCATTGCCATGGGAAGGGAGGGAAGTTCTCCAGGTGATCATGGGTGAAGGTCCGGTGGTCATGGGCGAAGGTCCGGCCGGGCGAACGGCCGGACCGAGACTGTAATGTTCTGCGCGGCGGTTGAGATGGTGGGTGACCATTGCCGGGAGAGGTTGGGGCTTGATATGTTCAGTGAGAATCTGAGGTTAGGAGGTGCTAGGCGATTACTGTCCAGTGGTGTTGAGGGGAGGAAATGAGGTGCCCCTTTTCGCTAACTTTAGGAGGTAAACTCTGTCGGATGCAATGGTTGGGAGCAAATGTCTCGACCAGAGATCTCATCTACGTACTCCGTATCAACGAGAAGAGCACACGCAGCCATTCTCAGACTGTTTCTAAATTTAGAGGTTTGCTTGTTACTTAGTGAAAGGATTGTAGACTAGATTAATAACTTGACATATTGGTGTTACTCTTGTTTTGTAGACAAGTCATTCCCACATTGGTCGATTGGAGAATTATAATGTTTGAGGCTAATCTTTCAATTGCCAAGAACATGTCTGACAGATTTGACTAATCGGGATAACAGTATTTATTGTGCGGACCGCCAAACCATATTGACCTCGTCATGTGATTGCATCAAATCATTCGATCATGATACATGTATACTTTAAGAATGCCATTTCTGAATAATTTTAAAATATGTATTGCTAGTATGCAACGCTTTTACATAATTTGGCTCTATTGATTTATTAGCTTCGATAGAACTTCTACTCACTTGAACCCATTTTTTTTGTAAAATATGATCACTTTTAAAGCACGAAAAAATAAACAAAAAATAACAAAATCAAATGAAAAAACGACTCAGGCATGTTGGCACTTGGTTTTTAGATCTAAAAAGACACCTCAATTTTTAATAGAAAGATATATGTAGTGATTTGATTAATTGTTACTAGCTTGAATTTTAAAGGTTTATTTGTTCCAGCCCATTTGACATTAATGTTGCACACATGTGCAAATGTACCTCTAAAAGAGAAGTGCAAAAGCGCATTTGAAATGATCCTGTACATACAATGGCCTTCTTTTGCTTTTGCAAAACACACGAAACATGTAGGAACTTGTATACATACACACACATTCCTATGTACTATAATTCGTGTTAGAATTAGCAAATATGAAATGCCTCATGAATCTAACCAATAAGATTTTTATTTCTATAGCACCATAGAACTAAGACGTAGTTGAGCTAATCACAGTGTAATCCAAATGGCTTGAAAAAACTGATCAAACGTTTTAGAAGTATTTTTCACTCTCTCGATCAGGACCCGGAAGTTTCTTGGGAAATTTTGCTTTTGCCGCTGTCAGTAATTCTCTATGGAGGCAATTTTTGTTTCTAGGTGAAGACTGAGATGCAGCTTCACGGGCGTTCGATGTCTCACATCCTTTGGGAAATAAAATCATGAAGTGTCTCAATGGCGTGGCGATCCTGAATTGGCCCATGACGGCCCACTTGTACGGAGGCCCCACTTGTTTTTTTTGACACGGAGGCCCCACTTGTTTTTTTTACACGGATGCCCCACTTGTTACTCATCTTTCAACGGAGAAAATAAAGATCTGGTTCTGGTGGCATACTCGCTTGGTCAAAGTTGTGCACAATTATAGAAGTAAACATATTCTGTGCTGAAGCGGCTGATGTTTACCGCCGTGGACGTCTGGACGAGGTCACGAGGACCAACATCAGATGCCAATTATCGTAGCATGCACAATTCGTTTCAGTGAGCGCCTCTCTAGTCAACAACTGACGCATTGAATATTGCCTTCACTCGCAGATGTTTCGAGAATATCGGTGTCTCTAGAGAGCAGCTCTATTATCTTTTCTTATAGTATGTTCCAAGGAACTAGCTAGAGATATGTTGTTTGAAAACATTTCTTCGCCGCAAATATACTAGTCAGGTGTATGTCGTTTTCATGAACCAGTACCCAGGCTAAGCATTCACAAAGATATCAATTAACAAGCGATAACAAGTTTAGCGGCAACCAAAACAAACACAGCCGTGCCCATCGCCGTTCCTTTCTGGCTTTCTCCATCGCCCGCCGGTCCCCCAGCTGGGCAGCTGTGCTCATCAGCGAATCTAGAAAAAAGAACACAGCCACGGATACGACGGCGACGCGAACCCATTAACAATGCGATCTTTATCTCTGCTAGCGCGCAACAGCACAACAGGCAGGGGGGCCGAGCCGGTGACGCCCGCCGCCAACTCCGAGCCCCGCGCAGCCGCACACGGCGCTTTCGTGCCCGGGCCCGGCCGCCCACGCGCGCCGTGGCTGGTAGGCCACCAACAGCCGGCTCGGCTCACGTGCCCCGTGCCCGGCCGCGGCCGCACCTCCTGGCATTGTCCCTTTCCTTTGGCGACCCCTGCAGGGTCCGAAACATCAGCCTTTGTCCAAATCCGGCTTTCTCCATGAAATTATGCGGCATCAAAAATGGAAGATCCGGAATCGGATCGACCGGCACATGTGCCAGTCCAGAATGCCCCGATTCTATCAATCAGGAGAGACACAGCAGATGGTCCAGAAGAGCACGATGCTTAACCAAAATTATTCGATTGCGCCTAAAACCAATAGCGGGTGTACAGCACCTGCGATAGTACATTCAACCACCACCTATTCTCAGCATCTCAGAGTCTATCAGGTGCCAACCAACCAGCCGGAGTATGTACAGCTACAAGCTCCCTCCCTCCATCGCGGACATTTCCGGTCCCTCGCGGAGATACATAATTATTCAGTCATCAGATGACGAGCTCATCATCGGTGGCAGCGTCAAAACTGGTCAAGTTTTTTTCCCTTTGCAACTACAGGATCTCTTCAGGTCAGCTGCGCTCAACTGTCTCCAGCCTCATGCCATTCAAATGTCGCTTCCGGCTGCTATGATTAGCTCCAGGCGACGTACTGATGTTACCTTGAAAGCCTGCACTAAGTGAAGGGAATGGTCAGATGGGTTCAGCGGTTCATCCTGCTACCCCTACTACTATCACAAGTTTCAGTAAATGTAATAAACATCAGTTCCATTATGACTGGTGAGACCTAAACCAAATTGTTTATGACCTAGGTGAACAATCTGTACGTCCCAATACATCACACCTACAGGTGAACAAAAAAGGCATTTCCATGTGCCAAGAAGTATATAGTCCTATTGGATGAGAGTATACTACAAAATCTACTTTATCCTGTGAAGGAACAATAGGCAGACTGATGTTAGAAGATATCATGATATCTTCAGGTTTACGAAAAGGCAAACAATAAAAAGAAGGTACCCAAAAATGACATTTTTATGTGTGTCTGGCAGGATTACAAGCAACCTTATCGTTCACTCAGCTAAGCTGGCCCATAAAGCAGCAACTCCTGATTGTAGGACACTCGGCGATATGAGTAAGAACTGGCTGAGTGTTAATGTGATCCATGTTTTCAACTATAATTATGACTAATGTGTTTGTCAAATTTAAATGCTGAACATGAATCCAATAAGGTAGATGCTATCATTAACTGATGATGAATATGGATGAATAATTCAACAATCAGAGATGGAACATTATGATTATGTTACCACAGAGGAAGCTAAACATAAAGACACCAGCAAATGACCCCGACAAGTCAATTCCTGGCATACAATAAATGGTGAACATAGCTTATTGTCATCATAAGACAAGTAAACATGAATAACTCGAATAGCCGAAGAAATCACAACATTATTGTAATTTTATGATTGAGGGGAAAGGCGGCACATCACGTAAACCTAATTGTTTATCTACATAGGAATGCCATGTACTATCCCTGAATCCCCATTCAGGATTAAGTATGCTGAAATGCTTAGTTTCGATATAAAGCGCATAATCACATCACAGTCTTTTAAATGTGAAGATTCTACAGAGAAAAGCCCCTGAACTATCAAATAGCTACAGAAAATATTGAGCCAATCACAACAGGAGAAAAACTAATCAAGTGGGATGACAATTGATTTAGAGATTACTTGTTTTCTTGACATGTGTTTATAGAGCATGGATTTAGTGAAGCCAACATGTCCCCTAGAACTAGAATAACTAGAACAATACTTGATAAATTTTACTTTTCTTTTGACCACGCTGACGCATTTTCAGTAATCCTTCGACAGCCAATTTCAGACCTCATTTGTATGCTTAACATGTGTTTATATTTTTTTTTAAAAAGATCCAGCATGTAATTACCGAAACTAGTATTGTCCTGACTGGGAAGAAAATATGTGGATCAGGAAATTCATTAATGCTCACATGGAATTAGCAATGCAACCATATCATGGCAGAGTTAGGATGAATAAATGTATGATTTAAAGCACACAAATAAATATTATTAGGCATCTCATCAGTTAACACCGCATTTTATTCTTCAAGTAATCATGTTAAAATAAGCACGAGGGAGGCAAACCTTTCAACCTACTCGGCATCAGTAGGCATGCTAGGCATACTGGGAGCTCGAACCATATGGTGGACCAGGTGCTGCATCCCTGGCTTCAATTCCATGTTGCAAAAGTCCTCATACTCTTCATTATCACCCGCCTTCTTTTTTACCTCCACCATTACAAGGGGCGGTGTGAGTTCGAATATCTCTGCGCCAATTGTTAGTGGCCCCTTAACTCCCTCCCTAGTACCCTCCAGGCACACCCGCCAGTCCTTCCTCCGCAACTTGAAACTCTTTAATTTTGCAATCTCCTCCAATTTTGTTACGATATCCGACATGGGTTCAGCCGAGACAAACCTCACCTCGTCCCCTTTCTCCTCAAATAACCCTGATAAGTTAAATCCCCTAGAGAACGATATGATATCAAATGCATTAAGGCTTGCTGGGCGTGGGAGTGACCCACGGCGCCTCTGGCTCTCATCAGGTAACACCGAAGCAGGGCAGGATGTGATCGACGAATCCGATTCCGACCCCGAATCATCACCATCAACCTTTGGTGGAGGTAGAGGTGGTGGTGGAGGTGGTAATGGAGGAGGAACAGGATCAGCAGGTCCCATATCCAACAGGCCATCCTCATCATCTATCACGTTGTGCAGCTTGTCATCCTCAATATAGAACTTAACTGGCTTGAATCCTTTCTTGAACCAGCGGGACTCCATGATCTCGGACAAAGTGATCCGAGTGTTTGGGTTGGTGTCGAGAATGCGCATCAGCAGGCTGGCAAGGTCCTTGGAGAACCACCTGGCGCAGCGGAAATCGCCCTTGTAAATCTTCTTGTACATGGCCATGAGGTTCTTGTCATGGAAAGGAAGATATCCGGCCATGAGCACAAAGAGGATGACGCCGCAGGACCACACGTCCGCTTTGGCCCCGTCATACCCGCGGCGGGCAAGCACTTCGGGCGCCACATAGGCCGGCGTGCCGCAGAAGGTGTGGAGCAGGCCGTCGGGGCGGAACTGGTCGTCGACGGCGGAGAGTCCAAAGTCCGATACCTTGAGGTTGCCGTCCTCGTCGACGAGGAGGTTCTCGGGCTTGAGGTCCCGGTGGAAGACGCCGCGGGCGTGGCAGAACGCGACGGCGGAGACGAGCTGCTGGAAGTAGCGGCGGGCGGTGTCCTCCCTGAGGCGGCCCTTGGAGACGCGGGAGAAGAGCTCGCCGCCGCGGACGAGCTCCATGACGAAGTAGATCTTCGTCTTGGTGGCCATGACCTCGAACAGGTGCACGATGTTCGGGTGGCGCACGCGGCGGAGCACGGCGATCTCGCGCTTGATGTGCGAGACGAGCCCGCTCTTGACGGCCTTCTCCTTGTCGAGCACCTTGATGGCGACGCTGTCCCCCGTCCCGGTGTGCCGGGCGTGGTACACCTTGGCGAAGGTGCCGTGCCCCAGCAGGCGCCCCAGCTCGTACTTCCCCATCAGCAGGCCCCCGGCGGCGCCCCCCGCTGCTCCCCCTCCTCGCTTGGCCGCCGCGGCGGCGGACGGGGCCGGGCGCCCCGCCTGCGGCGACGCGTCCTGTTTCGGCGGCGGCGGCGGCGGCGTGACGGCCGCCATCGGGCTGTGGGGAAAGCAGGCGCAGCGGCGATTAGTGGTGGGTGCGGCCGGCAGCTGAGGCAGCCAGCTGAACGCCCGCTGCGAAAACAAAATTCCGGGCTCGGCTCCCCTTCTCTCTCTCTCTCTCTCTCTCTCTCTCTACAGGCCAGTGCCTGTCGCGTTCGCGTTCTTATGGTCCTGGAACCTGGCTGGGGAGGGGAGATTTTTCGCCGGCCCGTTTGTAATTTTGCTGGAGGGAGGGGAGTGGTGCTTTCTCACTTTACGGCTTTATTACGCCCTCGCCGTTTCCGTGTTTTGCTGGGTCCATGTCGGCCGTCCGATGGCGGTTCTTGGTGTACAGCTTTCTTCTGATTTGCCCTAGTTTAAGGATCGTGACCCCTGCGCCTTGTGCTCTATTGGCTAGTGTATGTGCCTAAAAAACACTAATAACCGGGAAAGTTGAATAGTTGTTAATAGGAAAGTTGTGAAGCACTAGAATTGCAAGCAACTTATCGTTGCTTTTGTGAGAGTGCTCAAGGTTCCTGTGAGTGAAAGTTTTGGAAAAGTTGGCTACTTGTCTTCAGTTTCGTAATCTGTTGTCTACAGAACAGTTCACTAATGTTTTAGGATGCTTGATGGTTGAAAGTTTCTTTTAAGAAAAATAAATATATGGATCTCTATAAATAGATGTAACGGTTTTAATTAAAAAATCAAACAACGGTTGTCGGGAACTTTCTTAACGACATCGAAGGCTTCCGGTCTACCTATCTCCGTGCTACGTTAATCCGTTACTTTCCATTCATAGGAATTCAACTGTTTGATCCACGGGTTGTAACGTAATGTTTACATTGTTCCACCTCTTTTCTCAGCATTCTACCTGATAATTGACATATGAGTTTGTCTCACCTAACATAGTTTTGTCTCATTTTCATACATTATGGTAAGTTATTTGATTTGGTGACACATGATGTAGCGCCTTGTTCTCAGCGAGAGGCTAGGTCACCAATGACAATACCCAAGGTGGGAGTTTTCCTTGAGACCTAAAGTGGACATGGACCACTAATTTTCACCGTCTAAATATTAACATAAACAACAAATTCAACTGCTGGTCTCTTGTTGCTTTACTTAATTTCATTTGTCTTGAGTTGCTAATAGAGGTAGGCCTTTTAAGTTCAAGCTTTGCAATTTTATAAAAAAACGTGTTTCAAAAACTTCAATAAGTCTTTGAGTCAAAACTCAATTAGTAGATTATATGCAGTGTTAATTATTTGATTATAGTCATAGAGCCTCGTGCTGAGAAGCCTTGTGTATTCATTCAAAGTTTTTTTTGGCTATCGAATATTTGTAGTTACTTCCGAATTGTAAACTTTTGCACAATTCTTACTCGACATGAGGTGGTTAGTTGATTGTTTGTGTAGCCAAAGAGCATAAACATTACTGTACATATGTCAAAGTGAAAGCAATCACACAAATGGGTTGGTAATATCTTTCCTATTTGCCCATATGTTTCTTAAGCTCCACCTTTCTTCCACCAATTAATAATATAAACGGTATTTGAGCGCAGAAGCTTTTTGTCGTAATCAAATCCACTATTTGAATAAAAATCGCAAATGCAATATTTGAATATTTACTGTTTTTCCCCTCTATAAGCGCGCAAAGTTTACAGATGCAACAATATCGTGCATCCCTTCGTGTCTATGTGAACACACTCCGATCCATTTCCCATTCACATTTCCGAGTAGCCGCGCGGCTAGCCGGTGCCCGTTGTTTCGAGAACCCTTTCACGCGATTACTCCAGCTCTCAACGGCGTGCTACGCTACTAATCACAGGTCTCAACAGCCTGGCAACAGTATCACAGATGGCGCTCCAGCCCCGATCTTAGCGTGACGCACGCGTCCGGTGTAACCGTGTGTTGGCAAGCCGAGAGCGCGCTGCTAATCCAGCCTGGTTTCTTTATTTCCCGCCCGTTTTCTTTTCTTTTCTGAAGCAACCGAAAAAACGATTTTTTTTGGTAGGCAAGGCTCCTCTCAATGGAAAATAAGAAAGAGACAAGGAGGTGCAAGGGCTGTGTATCGTGGCGACGCCGCGGCGTACGTGGAGCACGGGCGGTTGTGGAGCTGGCGAGCGACCGGGACAGGTGTAGCGCTCCGAGGCTGCCGTCTCGTCTCGACGCCGCGGGGGAAGGCGGATTGCATGGGCAGCTGGTCACCGGGCACAGCCAGGCCGGTGTGGCCGTATCGCCGCCTCCGGCCATGCCGTAGACCACTAGATTATTGCGTAGTGCGCGCGTGAACAAACGGGGCGTCGCGTCGCGTACTCGCGCCGCGCCGCGCGGGAACCTGGGGGAGGGGAGCTGGGGCGGCGCGCGGCCGCGGGAGCCGGGAGAGTCGCGTGGCGAAGCCGTGAACCGACCGACCCAGCTCGTGGGGGTTCGCGTGGCGTGGCCCGGCCGGGGCTTGTGAGAGAAAAAGCACCGAGCCCCTGGCAACGGAAATGGAAACGCACCTGGAAACTGCCTGCGGTGCGGGGCTTACGGTTACCACAGCTCACGGCAGGCGCGAAACATTCTGTACGGGTAGTACGACGTCACCAGTTGAGTGAGA
Source organism: Echinochloa phyllopogon (assembly GCA_033239725.1). NCBI lineage: Eukaryota > Viridiplantae > Streptophyta > Magnoliopsida > Poales > Poaceae > Echinochloa > Echinochloa phyllopogon. Next base: position 51,562,903 of record BTCW01000014.1, read on the forward strand.
ATCAGCTCCGTTATGGGCGTGACTCCGACCTACTACACCGAGGTTCTGAATGGAACGGTTCGGACGGCCACCGGAGCGTCTAAAAATATCTTTTCCTTTTGGCCACCATCTGAAAAGATCTTGGGACGAACGGTCACTAGTCACTACCGGCTTATTACTGACGTGATACGTTTCGCGGCGAGCCTGCACGAGAACAGCGAGATGTTTCCCGCCCGCCCACGCAACGGGTCAAACACACGCCGAGCATGGCCACCACGCCGCCGCCAAGGGCCTATGACTCAACAGAGGCTTGCGGTTTCGCATAGATACGCGGCGAAAGGGACGGGGCACCGGGGCCGGGGCTACGGAAAACGAAAGGGAAGGGGAAGGCATCTCTCCGGCGCGGGCAGGCGTCGCGGTCGGTCCTTGGCTTCCGCGACGGGGCGAGCGCCGTATCGGGAAACCTCCGCCTAAATGGAAAAGAGGAAACTGGGAGCGCCGAACAAACTGTTCTGTAGCGGCCGCGGAGGGAACCTTGCGGAGCCGCGGTTTGCCAGGTCAGAAGTGTCCGTATGTATGAATGATCTGGAGCATCTTCATCCGTCTGAATGGAAGTTTGGAGGTTGTAGCAGGCCTTATGGAAACCCCACATGACTGATTGCGAAGATTCTGCATAGTGTGGTAGGGCAAAAGCAAGTGGAAGCCCATCTCTCGCTACTTCTCTAGCCTGTGCCTGATTCCGTCGTGGTGCAGTCGCTCCCTCCAGGCAAACAAAACCGAACCATCCCGTGCTGACGATTGATGGGCAGGTTACCTATTAGGAAACGTTATCATCTCGTTTATTCCGTCCTAGTTCACGGCCACAACTATACTACACGAGAAATAACTACACAGACCATCCACACAAGTCTTAGTTGCCAAGGGCTTGGTCTGATTTCACGACATGTCAGGGAAACAAAAACGTATGAAACTCTTGAAAAATTTAGAAGCCTCGATTCCTCGTACTACGTATCTTTGCTTTCTCTAGAAAAAGGTCCATAATCAATGGGTTGGCCGTTTGCACGTTATGCTTCGTCCTCGTGTTAATGGTGTTCTTTCTCCACCGTGGTCAGGTGTTGTCGTCAATTTCTACCAGTACCATAGTCATGCACCCTATGGCCCTTGTGATCCTTGGCTTATAGTTATATGAAATGTACAGCGACATTACCGTGAAATTATAGCGCGTTAGTTGAGGATTGTCGGCTGATGGTGGAGAATCATGCATCAAATTAGTTAGTGGAGTGGCAATGGTCCAATGGCGCTGTCGATACTAGATAGGGTGGAGGGGTGCAGAAAATGGATACCCATCACGGAGAAAGGCGAAGCGAATGTAAATGAAAGTATGTATGATGAGGTATTGAGGTGGTCATCGAAAACAATGACAATGAGGCGGTGGGAGGCAAAGGTGAAGGCACGAGACGAGACCATGGTGTGTTTGGTTGGGCTGTGGCTGTGAAAAAAGCTGTTGTGAGCTGTGGCTGTGAAAAAAGCTGTTGTGAGCTGTGGCTGTGGAAAAAGCTGTTGTGGGCTATGAGCCGTAGGAAAGCTGAAAGCCGTTTGGTAAAACAGTTGTGGCCTTTTGAAATCTTACTAGCAGACTCTACTTATCATGTATATATACATATATATAGTTATATATACATAAAATAAATATATACATAGTTGTTCACAATTATATATATAATATATTTTATATTTATCTATCTATTTATTTATATCATATATTAATAATATAATATATATGTATATGTATATATATACATACGAATAATATATATATCTTATACATATAACATATATATAAGATACATATAAATAAATAAACACATAATATATAAAAGATATATCTTATGCATATATACATATATATATAATATATGTATATAAATAAATAAATATTATATAATATATATTATATTCGTATGTAGGTAATTTATTCAAACTTGTGAAAGCCAAAGCCAAAAAAACACCTCTATATGTGCTTTCAGAAATGAACTAGCAAAAAGTTGCTTTTGGCTTTGGTTTTTGTTGGTAGCCAACCCCTTTGGTTGGGCTACTGCCTTTTTTGAAAGTCAAAGTCAGAAAAAACCCAACCAAGCACACTCTAAGGCTAGACACAGAGGTAGGAGCTAGGCAAGAAAACGATGCCTATCTATGTGCCATGACCCATGTCAACGTGGACCGTGCGACGTCTGATCTCCACGTTAGGCATCAAACACGTATGAGGTTATGGTAGCAATCAGCGCCGTCGATTGCACGATGCAATCGGCTCGACCGCACTGGGCCCATACAATTAGGGCCCCTAATCAGCAATTAGTAATATACTTAGCTACTAACAAACAAAAGAAAATAAAGCCCAATTAACTTTTTTTCTACCAGTTAACCTTCTTTAATTCATGCCAAATGATGCAAGTACCTCAATCCTCCATGAACCAACGAGATCGTTGTTTGGCGCAAGTATTCTTTCATCCATTCCGCTTTGTCTTCTCAAGTCAGTGAGTGTCCATAAAAATTCAATCATAATCTTATGATTTATGTTATATTCGTTGGCTGTTATTTCTCTAATTCCATACCCTGCACTCTTATTTATTTCTATCCCACCGACCAGGATAGCAATGATCCACGTATAATATAGGGTATTCTTGGCTGATTGAAATGGGATGTTTGAGGTTTAATTCAACTAATTCTACATCATCGGATTAAGCTTCAATCACAAGCAAATTTACCTCATTTACTACCAAAAACTTTATTTTTATTTCTACATCCCTCACTAATATTTCTACATCTACAGTTACATAATAGAGAGATTTACATAATAAATCCCATTTGAATTTTTTAAAAACGGCCCTTTTTTGTTTCGCACCGGGCCTCAAAATCTTAGGTACGGGCCAGTAGCAATATCGAAGTGACCTCCGACACTGGTTGTAGTACAATTGGTTACATTTATACGTAATCATTTATGCATAAGAATGAGGGTAACGATGCAGTAACAGCAAAGGTGCACATGCACTAGACAAGTAAGAATGCAGCTACCTCTGAACAGGGAAAAAAAGGCAAAAAAAAACTCACGCTCACTGGCTAGTGACCAGCTCGAGCTCTACCAAACATGCCCTAAATAAAACACTCTTTTTTTTCTGAAGCATGAGTCTGAACGTTGGGCCCCGTGTTGTCATCGTCTACAAGCCGACTCGAACACAGCCCAACCCGGCAACTCACATTCGCAAGGCTCGCCAAAAGCACTTTCGCCGCTGTCTCGAAATCCTCCGCCTCCTTCCTCGCCGTCGCGGCCTCGCCTCGAATCCGCCCCAAATCCGACCCTTCCTCCCTCAATCTCCATCCCCAGCATGGCGTCCGACACCGAGGGCATCGCCGCCCTCTTCTCCATGTACAACGACGACGAGGAAGAGGACGATGACTCCGACGAGCCCAACCCCCCTTCCCCGGCGCCGCCCGCCGCGGCGGCGGCGCCCTCCGTCACTACCTCGTCTCCGCTGTCCTCTCAAGCTGGGGGCGAGGACCTCAACCCCTCACTGCCGCCTCCATCGCCTCCCCTCCCCGAGGAGCCGGCCGGCCGCAAAACCCTAGCGAGCCCGCACCCTTCCCCGGCGCAGGGGCAGCTTCCGCCGCTGCCCTCGCGGCGATCTTCGTCGCCCTTTGCCGTCTCATCCCCCTCCCCGCTGCGGGGCCCGTCCTCCGCACCGCCGCCCGACCTGCCGCGCCCACCGCGGCGTGGGGCGCTTGCAATCGTGGACTATGCGCACGACGAGATGGCCATGTCGCCCGAGCAGGAGGTAGAGACCTGGTGAAGTATGTGCTCAGTACTACTGCTCGTATTCTATAGTTTTCTGAATTGATCTTGTTAGGGTGGATTGGTTGCAGGACGGGGAGATCATGAATGGCACACACGGATTTGGCTCAGATGCTGAGTTTGCTGAGGGTAAGTTTCTAGTTGGACATCCTCTTCTTTTTTCCTGCATTGTGTAATTGCTGTGATTGTGACCATACACTGCTAAACTTTATTACAGTACAAATCAAATAGGGAATAATTTTGGTCCTAATTCGCACAAAATTTCTTATGTATAGCTAAGGATTATATCTGGTAGTTTCTTATGTTCTTTTTTTGCTTATGGTTATGGATATAGAATCAATTTGTTACACTTTGTTCTGCTTGATCTTGATGGGTTTAAATGTTAAAAAGATGTGACCAATCATAATGTGGGAAGGGGTTGCAATTTCGTGTAATTGCAATGAAAGAAAATAGTGATAATCAACTCTATCTAGTGGGGGCGTTGGCTAGTTGTGGCATTGCGATGAAAGAAATAAAAGCTTTTTGTGGGTTGCAATCTCTTTTGTGTAATTGCAATGGAAGAAAAAAATGATAATCAACTCGATTTAGTGGTTGTTGGCTAGTTGTGGCATTCTTTTGAAAGAAACAAAAGCTTTTGTGACAATTAACTAGATTTCTTGTCCTGTTTTGATTAAACCGTACTGCAAGTTTTTAGGTAATGACTCACCTTGATCTGTTGTCTAAATAGATAAATTTCGTTAGAAGATTTGTTGTATCTCCCATACAAAGTGTGAGATCAGGAAATTTTGACATCTTTCATTTCCACCAATGGTGTAAAGAGAAAGAGTGTTCCGTCAAAAGTCAAAACACAAACCAATAGCATATTTTCTTTAACCTTGGCCACAGTGTTGTCTAAGTCATTTTTGGAAAGCTGCAAACTTTTTCTAACTCTTGAAGCTGCATTGTAGGTCTCAGGAAGCTGTGGAATTGAAGTCATTTTACAGGCACACACATGCCATATGCTTTCAAAAATTTGCATGTACGACTATCAGTTTGTACAGCAATTTGATTGTTGTGAAGCAAAAAAAATAAGTGCATTCCCATTATTTGATATGTTGTATTGGGATGCCATGCCACCGACCACATAACTGGTGTTCTTGATATTTTTGTTTGACTTAACTATGTTGGATGCTTGATGTATGTAGTTCTGACCTCTGTAGCAAAAAAAGTGTATAGGCTTTGCTTTCTATTTACATGTCTGGAGCATTTTAGTTATTGCAAGCAATGTCAAAATACATCAAATTATCTAATATATAATTTTCCTTTCTCTTCTAGGGCATCTTGAAGAACGAACTCTCTCAGGCACAGTTCATATTATGACCTCAAATACTCAGGCGGAAATGTCTCAGCCTCCCGATGCATCCGAACAGAACCAAGTAGGGACAGACATGGCAGTGGATGTAAATACAGCAGAAACTGAAGATGCCCAGGTGGAGGAAACTGCTGATGTTTCGATTAATGGTGAAAATGATGATCCATTGAGTCGTTTCCTTCCTCCACCCGTGACTAAAAAATGCTCTGCAGCATTACAGGTTATCCTTTGGTCAAATAATTACGACAACTTTTTTTCATCATGAGCAACTTAATCACGTTCTCATAGTGAATATCTGCTCCTGTTGGAATTTATTCCTTATTACTTGTTCGATGTCCTTCATAATCTACTTTTAGAGCTGTTGAAACTATCATGCTGACATGTAATAAGAAGGCAAAGCTGAACATCTCTATCATACATTTCTATACCTGTATCTGCTATCAGAAAGTCATAAAGAAAAGGCTATCTCCTATGTGCTTTACTTCAGTTCACCTATTAAACGCTTAAGGTCCTGCTATTCTTTTCTGTTCTGTCATCTGCTTCTCTTTTCAAGTTTTATAAACTGTTTTTACGGTATTGTTGCTTTTCATGTAAGATGTGCATTAGAAATGCTTCTCTACGCACCTTCACACTTACTCTTGTGTTGGTATGTACTGCAAATATTTACTTACTCATTTTGTACTATGTACCTTTTTTTCTACAGCAAAAAATCAACAGGTTCCTTGCTTACAAAAGTGCTGGCAAGAGCTTTAATGCTGAAGTGCGCAACAGGAAGGACTACAGAAATCCTGACTTCTTGCAGCATGCTGTGCGGTATCAAGAAATTGATCAAATAGGGACCTGTTTCAGTAAGGATGTTTTTGATCCTAATGGGTATGACAAAGGCGACTACTATGATGATATAGGTATGTGTGTTTATTCAATATACTATTCTCTTGGGCAATGTATTGCTGTTTTAAATAATCATGTGGCAACAAAGGTTACTGGCTAAATACTGACACTACGTCATTTAGGAACATTAAGTTTAGAGTAAAATACATGAGCGGTCCTTAAACTTGTCTCGTGGTGTCATCTAGGTCCCCGAACTCTCAAAATGCATATTTGAGTCCCTAAATTTGCTAAACCGTGTCATCTAGGTCCAAAGTTCCAAAAATACCCCTATGTATGATGACATGGCTACCAATCGAGCATGATCTTTCATACCATTTCTCTCACCAAATCGGTTGGTTCCATCACAATAATTAGAGAACTTTATTTGATTGTACCATAGCGTAGTTATAGATCAAGAGATGGACAAACATCAGCAACATAGGGGTATTTTTGGATTTTGGACCTAAATGACACATTTTAGCAAGTTTAGGGATGCTAATGTGCATTTTGAGAGTTTGAGGACCTAAATGACACCCCGGGACAAGTTTGAGGACCGTTGGTGTATTTTACTCTCAAGATTATTAAATTGTTCAAGGGTGCATGTTTTGTCAACTTTTGAATAAAACACACTATAAGAGCCCAACTAGCAATTCAAGCTTGTATTATACGTAACTCCAAATTAAATGGATGTGCAGAGTATGGAATCATCTGGTGTGTGGCCATTTGATATTGAGATGAGATTTATGTAGCTCAAAACTATATAATCTATTGGATTTCGTGCTTATTCGGTCGCAGATTCTTTTTTGAAATTAATGCTATCACTAATACTGTATGTACAGTTCTGCATGCTTTGGTGATATATAATGCTATTCCAATCTTGATCTCATGTGTACTATTTGATTGCAGAAGTTGACATGAAGCGTGAACTTGAGAGGAAGGAGCAGGAGAGGAAAAAAAGCCCAAAAGTTGAGTTTATTGCTGGAGGAGTACAGCCTCTAATTAGTGCATCAATGCCGAAGATTCCAGGTATAGTAAACATGAAGCAGTTGCATGTTCTGTTTTGGCAGATTAGCATAACCTGTCTCACAAATATTTATTTGATAATATTCACATTTGTTGGATACTCAGCTTTAGCCGGTCTCGCTACACTTCCGGTGCCTGCAGAAGGTATAAAAAAAGAGACTAGGCCAAACAAGAAGTCAAAATGGGATAAGGTGTTTAATCCACCACTCAAGGCATTTATCCTTGTTTGGACTATTGATCTTCAGTGCTGACTTCTGTTTTGATGTTATTTGTTAGGTTGATGGGGATGTTAAGAACCCTGCAGTTCCTAGTGGACATGACAATTTGTCTGCAACGGTTTCTGCCGTACTTTTGACTTCTGCTAATATTGGTGCTGGATATGCTGCTTTTGCGTAAGTTCTGTTGTTACAATACAACAATACATGATTAGGTTGTTTTTTGTAATTCCATCTAGTTGTCCTCCCCCTTGATGTGGTCCCCTTTAATTGACTCGGAAATTTTTGTTGCAATTAACTGACACTTAATTTTTCCTGACATCCATTTTTGTCACCTAGTGTTCTTGCCACGATTCCATTAAGTGTCAGCTTGCAATTTAGTGACAATGTTTGAAGCCAAAAATACCACAGCTAAGTGAAGTATATATGATTGCTATCTACTGCCATAGAAGCCATATTTGGTAAGCTGAATATGCCCATAACTGACAGAATTAGACCAAAAATAGCAAAAGGTGGTAAAAACAAGCAAGCTAGTGATAAAGGGGTGACAAAAACAAACCTGATAAAAATGGATGCTAGAATCAAATTGACGGTCTTTGTGGCGAAAGCGTTTTTTTTTTCCCTGTAATGGTGCTTTATAGTGGCTAAAATAGTGAAGGGATTTTGATATAACTAGTGATGAGAAACATACCTGATTGTATGTCCACGGATAGCGATGTGAAAGATTCTTTTACAAGAACTGCATATTGTTCTATTACAATTTTTTGTTCCATTATAACATCTCATTTTTGTTTTCCAGGCAACAAAAGAGAAAAGAGGCTGAAGAAAAGAGAAGTGATTATAAGTCAGACAGAAGATCTTAGTGCTGCCTTTTCCTTTAGTTTTTCATTCGAGACGTCAGTGTACCATTGGGAGTTTTTCGGTGACAGTTTTGTAATGTTGATATAAGGAAAAAAATCTAAGTTGATCCGAGTGATTCTAGAGGCCCTCCGAGAAACTTGTATACACGCACCAGAAACTTGAACATTTTAGGCCAAGAAAAAGAAAGAAAGTTGGGAGCAGTCTGCCCCCATATGACCCCATTTGGGTAGTCAGTAGTTATGATTTCGCTTCCACTTCATTGCTCTCCGCCGCTGCAATGTTCGGATTTTTGCAATTGGCCGTGTGTGGGACGAAAAATTTTTCCATCCCGTTTGATCGATAATTAAGGTATTAAATAAAGTCGGTTTATAAAATTATTTTCACAACACCAGATTAATTCACGAGATAAATTTAATAAGGTCTTCAACTGCATAATAAGAGCATAGTTATGTTCGTTAGATTTGTCGCGTAAGGTTATATCCATTCGGTGTAAAGTTATATCCAACCCTAAAAAGTTTTCGTAAATAAACCTCATTTAATACTTTATGTATGTAAATTTTTTTTTTGAAAATATATTTGCAAGATATTTTTTGGAAATATATTTTTAAAGGGAAAGAAACGCAACCGTTATCTACTCCATCTGTGAGCCAAAGATTTTACTCAAACTGCTGTACCTGGTCGCAGTCTGCGCCCTCTGATAGCCTAATTATGTGCCATGCCTCAAAAGTGTCAATCGCTCTGCGCCGGTGCCACGTTACGATTTCAGGGCTGCACGACCTTCTCTCGTTAAGGCTATGCGCACTAGGTACTGAAGGAAACGGCACAGCAGATAGGGGATACGGGGAGGAAAAAATGGTCTGCAGCGGGTACGAAAAAGGGAACAGAAAAGTTTTGTTCGTCCCCGAGAACGCCAAATACAACGCAATAGCGAAGAGACGGGATGCGCAGATGTGGCGCGGGACCCACGGCCTCGGCGCGCCGTCCCAACCGCTCGGCTGGCGCCGGGCAGAAGAGAGAAGTCCGGAGAGGGATGGCTGCCGCCGGAGGAGCTCGCGCAAAGGCCGCCGGACGAGCTCGCCTCGCTCGTGGCCACCGCCGGAGGAGCTCGCCTCGCCCGCAGCGCCGCCGTCCTGCTCGGCCGCCGCCCCGCTCGGTCTCCGCGACGGAGGAGAGGGAGAAGGGGAGATGAGCCCTCGCCGCCGCCGCATGGAGCCATGGCCGCCCGCCCGCCCGCCGCTACTGGAGCCATGGCCGCTTGCCCACCGCTACTGGAGCCATGGCCGCCCCGCCCGCCGCACGGAGCCATGGCCGGCGCGCGCCCCCGCGGCCGCTCGCCACTGTCGCGCGCCCATCGCCGCGAGGAGGAGAGGCCGCCGGTGGGAGCTCGAGGAGGGCGGCCTCGACGCCACTCGTCCGCGCCGCGCTGCGCCGCCGGCCGGGGAGGGGCGGCGGAGGGAGGGAGGTGGAGGGGAAGAGGAAGCGGCCGCGCTCCCCATCATGGCCGCCAGCCGTCGCGGCGGCCGCCCGTGCGCCGCGCAAGCAGACCGCCGTCGCGCGCTATGCACGGCGCCGCCGCGGCGAGCCACGCTGGCCGCCTGCGGATCCGCGCGAGTGGGAGAGGGGGCGGCGGCGGCAGGGGTGAGAAGGCGGCGGGAAAGAGGAGACAACGGGGATGAAGAGGCGGGGGCGGGGATGGGGCGGCGGCGCGGGTGGGGGAGGAGAGGCGGCGGCGGGGATGGGGCGACGACGCGAGTGGGGACGGGAGAGGCGGTGCCGGGGAGGAGGCTTCGCGGGTGGAGACGGCGGGGAGGGGGCGAGTGCACGAGGGAGGCGGAAGGGAGGGGGTAGGTGCGGGGAGAGAGAGAGAGGGGGAGGGAGGGAGAGTTAAAAAATTTATATAACACGTGGGTTTCACGGTTGGTAGACTATAAAGTAGGATGAGTGGGAAGAAACCAAAACTGTATCGTACTAAATCTTGATGACCAGGATAAAATATTTCTTTTAGGGGATGAGTTTGGAGTATGACAAGTAGGGATAGACTAAGCATTTGTTTTGATGCAAATTTAGGAAGCCAAACTTTGGAGTTTGCAATCATTACGTCACTTAGCATTTCGTTTGTATTTGTGAATAATTGTCCAAATATTGATTAATTAGGCTCAAAATATTCGTCTCGTAAAGTACAAATAAACTGTGTAATTAGTTTTTGATTTCATATATATATATATATTCAGCACTTTATGCATGTACCGACAATTTGACGTGACGGAAATTTTTTTTACACAGTGGAACGGTGAAATTTGGGAGGCCTAACATCGCTCGACCGCTCGTGTCAATCATCATCTCGTGATGTTTCAGGGCTGCTGTCGCGCAGTCTGCAGTTTCTGCATGCAGTAATAACCGAGGCCTCCCGATTAGTTCCCAACTGTTATTACTGCGGCATATCATTTAGTTTGTAGTTGTGAATAATTATTAAAATATTAATTAATTATATCTAAAATATTTGTCTCGCAAAATATACTAAAATCGTGTGCAATTTGTTTTTATTTTATCTATCTTTATCATGTATGTGTCGATATTGATATTTTGATGTGATAATTTTTTTTATAGTAAAATTTAGAATAAAGTTGAGAACTAACACGCCGAGTACGGCAACACGCGCTGTGGAACAGCGCGGTGGATGTACAGTACAGTTCTGCATGCTGCTACCGACGGTAGCCGCACAGCACTCACTTGAACAGTGCAGTGGATGTACGTACTAAACCTAAACTCGCCGCGTCTACGGCGTAGAGGTCAGCAGGTCACGCTACTGCCGCACCGTGCGCCCCCAACAGTAAACCAGCGACACCACCCTTCTCAGATTCCACAGCATGTCGGTCTCCGGCCACCTCGACGCTCGCAAACGGCCACCGTCAACAACGATCGGCGCGGAGGCTGCTGAGCTACTGGGACGGAAGAGCAGAACCCGATGTTTTCACCCACCGGCAACGCGACCACCGTCCCTGGCGCCGCAGCTCATTACTACCGACGGGCCCGACGGGCGCCCATGAATTGGCCACAGTGCAGCACACCACCTCGCCGTAGATCTGGGCGGCAGGCGGCGGCTTTCTTTCCCGTTGGCCGCCTCTCGACGCCGACGCAGCATGGCAGCAGGGGCCAGGCCGGGCTGCAGTTACCACCGCGTGGATCGGCGAGGGCCCCGCAAAGTTACTGTACCTTTGTCTGGCGAGCAGTAAAAAAAGATGGGAGAGTCTCGCTGAAGACCATGGCACGGCCGGCAGGTGTTTTACGGCCAGCCGCAGAGCCAGAGCGCGTTGGTCTCCGTGCGGTCAGGGGCAGGGCGTCCGTCTCTCCGCCAGGCATCCTTCAGATCTCTGTCCCGCCCGCGCGCGGCCCCCACCCCCGGGAAGGCGTCGTCTTGCTTCCTTGGCGGCCAGAGTCCGAGAGAGAGAGGCAAAGCCGTTAAAAAAAAAATTTCATCCCATCAAAATGTCATAGCATGTATGGAGTACTAAATGTAGATAAAATTAAAAACTAATTACACAGTTTTGTTGTACTCTACGAGACGAACATTTTGAACATAATTAATTAAATTTTGAACAATTTTTTACACATACAAACAAAATGCTACAGTGACTCAATAATTACGAAGTGACATCACGCTTCTAAGGACAATGAAAGCTTGTTTAGTGTACGTCGAAGACACATGTAGCATTTTATTTATATTTATAAATAATTATATAAATATTAGTTAATTATATTTAAAATATTCATCTTTATAATAAAATTATGTAATTAGTTTTTTATTTTATCTATATTTAATATTTTGTTAATATTTTAATATAATAAGAATTTTTTTTTACAGTAGAATTCGGGTGGAGTTTGGTAACGGCCAAACATCGGTCCGACTACCCGCACGGCGAGGCCGCGAGCGGCGCCCAACGGTAACTTTGCCTCGCCTTTGGACTCGACTGCGAGTCTGGTGGCTGGGGCACAGCAAGCGCAGATGACAGGTGGGGACACGCGCTGCGCTGACGTGCACCACTTGATTTGAGGAGGGGAAGCAAAAGAACAGCTATCCTCTGGTCTTGGACCAGGGCCGTCAGGTGACGCTGTGGATATCTAATTGGAGCAATTGTCCCATCGGTTGGCCGAAATCAGGCAAATGTACGGACAACGCCTTCCATATAATATACTCCCTCCGTCCCATGATTCTACGAGAGATTAATGACATGGTAAATGACCATGCTATCCTCCGTAACCGTCTCAATCCTACTAAATTTGGCATAGAAGATGTTAGTGCATGCGGATAATTATTTATTTTAAGAAATAAACAGTTGTTTATAGCTAGAATTGCATTTTTTTATGGGATTTTTTTGAATCTTAAAATTGCACTCTTCACGGGACGGAGGGTGTTTTTTAACCTCTATACTCCAGTGTGAAGGAAGAGATTTTGTTGTTGATTGCGGTTATTCAAGGTGAAGATGAAAGCGTAGATACGAGGCTATCCGGGTGCGCTATCCCGCGCTGCAGCACGCGATGGCATGTGCGAGCGCTGCATCGGGTGCCCTACCTGTGCGATACGCCCCGCGCCCGAAGCGCGTACGTCAGGAATGGACGGGTAGCGCGCCTGCGCTATCGGCCATCGTGGGGTGGGACCCGTCGCGGTTCAACTGCTACGCGTGCTCCGCCCCCGCTGCTCGCATGCTGGCCCCGCTGTCGCCGCCCGCCGCGCATCCCGCCGCCCCGCTCGGTCGCCGTGACGGAGGAGGACGAATGAGGAGACGAGGGGAGGAGCAGCCGACCGGAGAGGAGGTGGAGGGGAGGCGTGGGGAGGCCGTGATGGAGGAGGACGAGGGGAGCCGGCAGCGCTGCAGATGAAGGGCCCCGTCGTTGTCGCTGCCGCCGCCCCGCGATGGCCGCCCGCCCGCGATGGCTCCCCGCGCTTGCCCGGCGGCGAGGACGACGGCGAGGAGGAGGAGGAGGCCGCGCGCGCTTGTGGAGCCGGGGGCGACGGGAGGAGGCGGCGGGGGGAGATGGGGCAGGTGAGGGACGGCAGGGGGTGGGGGGGAGGCGGCGAGGGGCTGCGGTGGCGGGCAGCGAGGGGGAGCGGGGGGAGGGCGGGGGCGACGAGGGGGAGAGGAAGAGGAGGCGGGGGGAGAGACCGAGAGAGAGGGGAAGGGGAGAGAGAAAGGGAAGAAGGAGAGAGGAGAGTGAAAAAAAAGTGAGTCCCACACAGTAGTAGTTGATATGAAGTATGTGTATAAGGGATGACGAGTGAAGTAAAACTGAAACTGTACTGCAGAATATTGATGACCAGGCCGAATATTTTCTTTTAGGAGATGAAAATGGAGTAGGACAGGAGCAACGTCTGATTCTTGGGTACTTAATACTATGGTAGGATTTTTTTTTACCTCTATACTCCTGTGTCGAGTACGAGATTTTGTTGTTGATTGTGGTTATTCAAAGGAAAGAATGGGTGAAGGTGAAAGCCCAGGTACGTGAGCAATCTTTACTGGTGTGTCTTGAAGAAATTACTTGCACTCTAGTGCCAGTAACTTAATATGGTAGATACTCCACTAAAATTCTGGGATAAATAAGATCCGGACCAATAAATTAGCTTTACCCAGAAGATTCCCAAATGTAAAAAAAAGGCAAGGAAAACCCAACAGCAGCAGTCAAACTGTAGAGTACGTGGAAAACAGTAGTCTAGCGGTCGGCCTAGCCGAGCACGGGGTGAAAAACAGGGTAACCACCGCACAGGACAGAGGAGGGGCATTTCGGTCACAGCGAAAAAGCCAACGGCCAGTTCCCCGAGAGGAGGGAAGAACACTTCAAAGCCGAGAGAGAAAGCATTAAACCCCTCCACAGCAAAAACCCAGCCCAGCGATAAAAGGCAGCAAAGCCAGCAAAGAAAAAGCGAGGCAGCAGCACGAGATAAGCAGAGCCCCCCCGGCCGGCGACCAGTACTCGCCTCTGCTAGACGCCGCTTGCCAGTGTGCGGAATCGCTCCCGGCCGCCGCCGCTAGCGCCGCTCCCCGTCCCCTCCTCATCCTCCCAACATTTTCTCCAGCTAACAGATTTCGTCCTGGTGCTCGCCAGCAAGGGGCGGCGGTTGCCGGTGGAGACGTTTCGTCTCTATCTCCCTGCTTGGCTGCTTCTGCAAGGCGGAAGAAAGACAGCGAATCGATCACCGGATCGGCGTGCGGGGGCCGGCTGATTTAAAGCGAAGAGACGGTGGTGTTCTTAGACAGAGCTCTCTTCCTGTCCTGTTTCCTGCGGTTTGTTTTTGTGGGGGGAGGCAAAGCTCGTTGGGGGGAAATGGCGGAGCTGAAGCCGGAGGAGATCAGCCATCCGCCCATGGAGCAGCTCCAGGGGTTCGAGTACTGCATAGACTCCAACCCTCCGTGGGGTGTGTCTTAGTGAAGCATCGAAAGACCTTACGTTCCGGCTGGGATTCCTCTCTCTGAATCTTGTTGCTTTGTGCTGTTCAGGCGAGGCGATCATACTGGGCTTCCAGCACTACATACTGGCGCTTGGCACGGCGGTGATGATCCCGGCGGTGTTGGTTCCCATGATGGGTGGCGACGATGTAAGTTCCTGCCTTGCTCTTCTTGGCCACACCATTTCGTGTCGGTTCTTGGCAGCATCAGTTTGGAGATGTGATGTTTCGGGGCCTTCCGCTTGGGATTTGTTTTGTTGTTTGCAGGGGGACAGGGTGCGGGTGGTTCAGACGCTGCTGTTCGTGACGGGGATAAACACGTTGCTGCAGTCCCTCTTCGGGACGCGGCTGCCGACGGTGATCGGTGGCTCCTACGCGTTCGTGATCCCGATAATTGCCATCATCCAGGACTCGTCGCTCGCGGCGATACCCGATGGCCACCAGGTGAACAATTGCTTGTGGCTGTTCTGCTGTTTCTGATGAGGTGATTGGTCTAATCTGCTGTTTGTTTATCTGTGATTGAGCAGAGATTCCTCGCGACCATGAGGGCAATACAGGGGACACTGATAGTGTCCTCCAGCATTCAAATCATTCTGGGCTACAGCCAACTCTGGGGCATTTTCTCCAGGTTCTTCTTTTCCCACTTCAAAGTTCAAAGCATTCTAGTGCTCTTGCCTTAGAACAGATTGGTGCACAAATGCATATGCCTTTACTGATTGGTGTGGTAAATGCATATCCTCTTTCAGATACTTCAGTCCAGTGGGCATGGCGCCAGTTATTGCGCTGCTTGGATTTGGCCTTTTCGAACGAGGATTCCCTGTGGTACCACTTGCTTTGTCCCGATCTTCATTTCATATTTCAATCTGTCCTCATGGCCATGCTAGACGTGTTCATGTTGATAAGGAACCATTCGTTCATCCAATTGATGTCTGATATTGCTTCAGGTTGGGAGATGCGTTGAGATCGGCTTGCCAATGTCGATTCTCTTTGTTATACTCTCTCAGGTTTGACGAACACTTCCAATTAGTTCAGTCTTCTATCCACTAAATTCAGCTTGGGAGGTTAAGCTTATCTAATTTGTGCCTTTTATTTCTTTCTCAGTATCTGAAGAATATACAAATAAAAGATATTCCAATACTGGAAAGGTTCTCCCTGTTCATTTGTATCGCATTGGTCTGGGCATATGCTCAAATCCTCACTTCAGGCGGTGCCTATAAGAACAGCACTGAGGTCACTCAGATCAACTGCCGCACTGACCGAGCCAATCTGATCTCTTCTGCCCCATGGTTAGTCTCCTTGCCATGTTATCTTACTGGTGTGTTGTGCAAATGTGAATATACTCTATGTTCAATCTAGTATGATGCCCCATGGTTAGTCCCCTTGCCATGTTATCTTACTGGTGTGTTGTGCAAATGTGAATATACTCTTATGTTCAATCCAGTACTATACTGGCTGTGTTTAGTTCCCAAACTTTCTCTATCCAAACTTCACTATTTACCTATCACATCAAATCACACCAAATCTCTCTCCTCATGCATGGAACACTAAACGTGGGTAAATAAAAAAATTAGTTGCATGGTTTTGATGTACACGATGAGACGAATCTTTTGAGCCTAGTTAGGTCATAATAGGACAATGTTTACCACAAACAAACAAAAAATGCTACGGTGCGACGGTGTCCGATGTGACTTTTTCACCCTCTTTTCGAGGAACTAAACACACGCACTGTGTGTTGGAATAGTCAATTTTTGTAAATCCTCTGCCCAATTGTTAGTCCCCTCACCATCTGATCTTACTGGTGTGTTGTGGAAATGTGAAGATGCTCTACGTTCACTGATAGTCAAATTTTGTAAATATATGAACCATGGTCTAGCATACATTTTCAGTGACATGACAATGACACCTTAGATTTGATTGAGGATACTTATGAATTATGATTATTTTCTTCATGGAAAAGGCACTCATGATTATCCTTGCTACTCATGATTGTCATTGCTACTATTGAATACATTTGTAAAAAATAACAATGGTCTAAGGTTTGGACTTTGGAGTCCTGATTTTTTCAATGGAGGTGAGTGACAAATTTGGTCCCACCAATATCTTATGGACATTTGTCCCAACTCAAGATAGATCTTCGGCTGCATCCCTTTTACGAGACAAGAGAATTATTAGTGTTTTTTTTGTCCAGTCCATTGATACATTGACTTGGCCCAGGATTAAGATTCCTTACCCACTACAATGGGGGGCACCAACCTTCAACGCTGGCCAATCATTTGGCATGGTGTCTGCTGTTTTGGTCTCACTGATAGAGGTGAGATCCTAGCTACACAGTACAGCCTTGGATCCTTTCTTCGGATCTCAGTAACGACAAATTGACCTTAACAATGAGTCTCTTGGACAGTCCACAGCATCTTACAAGGCTGCTGCTCGTCTTGCAAGTGCGACTCCACCTCCATCTCATATCCTGAGCAGAGGCATTGGGTGGCAGGTAAATACTTTCTTGCACCCATGATTGTTCTTCTTTTCATGTTCTGTCAGCTGCACAAAACTGAAGAGATGCTCTGTGGAAACAAACACCAGGGAATCGGCATCCTCCTTGATGGACTATTTGGAACGGGGACTGGCTCCACTGTCTCAGTGTGAGTGTCTATGCCAAAATTTTCATCGCCGTGTCTCTGCAGATATTTTTCTCAAGACTTGATATTTACCTGGAGTATCATGGCAGGGAGAACGTTGGGTTGCTTGGATCCACAAGGATCGGGAGCCGACGAGTTATACAGATCTCAGCCGGTTTCATGATATTTTTCTCCATGCTGGGTGAGCTACTGTTCATCATGTAGCAATTCAACTGTTTGCAGATCATGTCGCTGGGGTCGAGAGCACTGTTCCTGACTGTTCACTCATCTGTCGCAGGGAAATTCGGAGCGCTGTTTGCGTCCATCCCGTTCACCATCTTCGCAGCCGTGTACTGCGTCTTGTTTGGTCTCGTTGGTTAGTCATCCTGAATTCCTGATTCCTGAACATGAGTAATGTGCCACAGTCTGCGCTTTGGTTTATGCCCTAGACTGACGCTTTTCTTTACCTTTATCTGACTTTCAGCTGCGGTGGGGCTGTCCTTCTTGCAGTTCACTAACATGAACTCCATGCGCAACCTCTTTATCGTCGGCGTCTCCATCTTCCTTGGCCTATCCGTGCCGGAGTACTTTTTCCGGTACACCATGGCTGCTCAGCGTGGCCCAGCGCACACCAAAGCTGGATGGGTTCGTCCCTCTTTTACCCCTTGTCATGGCTCGAGGTCAAACAGTACGTAAAAGCGCAGTAAGGCCTTGTTTAGATGCATATTTGGGGTGGGGATCTGAGGGTTTTGTGTCACTTCGTCATAAATGCGTCACTGTAGCGTTTCATTTGTATTCGTAAAAAATTATCCAAAAATTGATTAATTAGGATCAAAATGTTCGTCTCGCCGAGTACAACAAAACTATGCAATTAGTTTTTGATTTCATCTACATTTAGTACTCCATGCATGTTATGACATTTTGACGTGATTAGAATCTTCTTTTTCATAGTGAACTTTGGGTAGAATTTGGGATCTAAACAAGGCTTAAATACTAGCAAATAGTAAACATGTCGCGCTACCAGTTCTTTTCTGCGATCAGAATTCAGAACCAAGGTTTAGGACGGTGAGGAATGTCACTGACTTTTGTGTTGGCTGGTGGAATGATGCAGTTCAACGACTACATCAACACCATCTTCTCGTCGCCGGCGACGGTGGGGATGATGGTGGCCGTGTTCCTGGACAACACGCTGGAGACCAAGGACGCGGACAAGGACCGGGGCCTGCCGTGGTGGGTGCGGTTCCGGGCGTTCAAGGGGGACAGCAGGAACGAGGAGTTCTACAGCCTGCCGTTCAACCTCAACCGCTTCTTCCCTCCGGCCTAGACCGGGCGATCTTGATTCTTAGCATAATCATCCAGATATTAAAAAAAAGAACTCAGATTGCTGAGCCGAGCCATTGTTTGATTCATTCATCTGTAGCTGTTCATGCTTGTTGTAGATCTAGTATATCGTTTGCCCAACCCAGTAAAAAAGCCTGCCGTTTTGCGTCGATGCGTGCGCATCGTCGTCTACCTCCAGTCCAAGGGAGATGGCGCACGGGAACGGGAGGGAATCCTATGGGACGGAAGTGATGTGTGAAGGAAAGGGCAGAAGCAAACCGTGGTGGATGGATGCGCACGCCCCACTACGGTGGGGGACTCCGCGGCGCTGCGGGATGCGCAGGGGCCGGGCGCGGGGCGTGCGCGTGACCAGGACAAAACGCGCCGCGCCATGAGTAGCTCACGCCTCGCTGGCTCTTTGGTCGCAGGTGCGCCGAAGCCGCCGGAGCACGGGCACGAGCGGCGCGCGGCGGTAGGGGACGACGATGGGGTTTGCTTGGTTCGCTGCAAAACCGACGTCGGCCCGCCCCTGGTGCGCGAGGTAGAATGGGCCGCTTGACAGTGGCGGGCTAGAGGGGCTAATTTCTTTAGTGGACCAAAGGCCGATTCTGGGCTTTATAAGGCTGATTCATCTTGTAAAAAAAAAGGCTGATTCCCACGTGTCAGCGACCCCACGGGCCGGCAGAGGACTGCTTCGAGGAAAGTTCTAGAGTTGGAGAGACAGTGGGGAACGAAATGCCAAAATGCGAAGGAACATGTACGTGTTGGACATGGTCTATCCAGGCCGTCCGTTTTTGCCACGTGGACCATCGGGATGATTCCCTCTTTCTCTCTCCCACGCGTATATCCCGGTATTCGCTTATTTTCGGAACGCTGCCCATGTATTCCCGGCTGCATGGTCCCGGCTGCCCCTGCTCACCTTATCCTTTACCCCTCTCCCCTCCGTCGCGGCTCCCGCCGCCCGCCGACGCCGCCCTCTCTCCTCCAGTCCCCCCTCCCCGTCGGCACCTCCATGCCGCCACCTTGCTGAGTAGTTGCGCCGCTGCCGCCCTGCTGAGCTCCGAGCGGCAACGACGCCTTACTGCGTAGATCCGCCGCCGCCGTCCTTCCGCTGGTCTCCCCCAACGCCGCATCTGCGGAGCTCCGCCCTCCGACGACGACGACGACGGCGGCCACCACCGGCTCCAGCGCGGTCCTCCTCCCCGGCGCCGGCGCCGACATCGATCTCCTCCGCAGCTTCCCGAAGTCCCCACGCAGGCGCAGCTCTTTCTCTCTGCTATTTTTTCTCAGTTCCATTTTGCTGACTATCTACACTATAATGAAACTAACAAATCAATTTAGGTTCACTGCAGATGTTGTATACATTATACATCAGAGACCATTAAGGTTGAACTTAATTAATTTGGAGAATAGATGTATTTGATCACAGTTGTTCTCTCCAGACAGTTGGAGAACTGAAACAGTCAATCTGATCCAGGCAACCACATTGTTTTCTTAGAGGATCCAGAACTTTGGATCTAAAATTCCTTTTGCAGAATGAAAGAATCTTAATTTACTAGAATAGATTTAGAGCTAGAAAATGTTCATATGTCCTCCAATCCAATCGAACAGGAGCGCATTGGTAGCACACAACAATAAGGATTCATCAGCATGGAAGCATTCACTTCTGATATTGATGAAGGCACTTCTCTGAAATTGCATTGATGAAGACATTCACTTCTCTACCATTTTGTTGTGTATCTCATCTCTACCATTTTGTTAGTTTGGTGAAGGCATTTTTCTGAAATATAACACTCATGTTTGGCTTTCAGTAACTACATGCACAATCCAAGACACGATCTAAGACATGGAGCCGTTGCCATCAGCTGTTTGAAAATTTAGAAATGCATGCTGAGCTAATACTACTTCTCATTTGGCAGCCATTCATTATATGGACAATTCAAGTCAGATGCTTCTGTTATGTTCCTTCCATATCTAATAAACTCCTAATTAAACATGCCTCGTCACATCATGGTCACCCTTTATATTTGATACACATTACAGTATGTTCAGTGCCATCTTTATCACATTTGTTCCACCAGCTTATGAGTTCTATCCCCCGGTATACACTGTAACCAGATCATGAATTTATTCTTTATGTCAATACACTTAGAACCATTTCCTAGTTAGTAAACAAATATTTCTTCATGGCCAATTATTTGACCAAATTTGAGCCAGTCCTAACATTTTATCAATATGGCCTGTGCGGAGCTCCGCCCTGTGCATCCCCTCCTCCTACGACTAGAAGAGATGCATAGAGCTCTAGATCCAGATCTGGCTGCTGCCGAGACGCCAGCGGCGGCGCTAACTGGTGTAGCCCCGGTTTTTGGTCAGGCACTCCAGTGAGTTCTTTTGTAATTTTTTTAATGTTCGTTCATTCGTCGGAAGTTGATTAGAAACCAAACTAAACCGACCATCCGTTTGTTCTTTTGGTTATAGCACTGAAGTGGTGCCTGACAGCAGCCATAGTCACATGGAACATGAACCTACCAGTATGCATGGGCAGCAGATGGCTATGCCCCCTGGATTATCTCGATTTGCTTGGCAAAATCCAATGGAGCAGCCCCAAGGTAACTATGGTCCTTTGACAATTGATATCTGCATTCCGGTATATGTGTATTTAAAATTCTATGATCACCATGCAAAAAATCTAGTAACCAAATGTAGTACCCACTCTCTGTTTCCTACTCTCATATCTACAGCAGTTAGTGAGCAATCCAGTAAGAAAATGCTTGTGCTTGTGTTTGAGCTTGTTTAACATGTACAACCATTTCTAAAAGATTCTTGTTTCTGTACAAACGTATGATGCCACTTGGGATCTATTAAAAATATAATGTCACACTGCTGTATAAATGGTAACAATTTGTCCTTTATGGTAGTGCAAGTATTTAATTATCTCACACTGGAGTATGTTAGCGAGTTTGCTTTATAGCGTAGGGCATATTTATAGTTATTGTCTGCATCACAGGAACAGGGGTATTTGGGTATTACCAGGGTTTGCTCCAGTCAATTACATGTGGCTCAAATGATATGACACTCAGTTACAAATGTTCCTGGCGGTGGCCAGAAGCGGTGTCATGAGGTTGAAGAACAAGGCCATGACAACACAGCCCAAAGGGAAAAGAATGAAGAAATCTCAAGAGATTGCAGTCTTCGTTATGATGCAAGCATTGATGACATCGGCTCGCCTAGCCGGTTAGGTGTGGATGAGTCTGGCTATTATAGTTCAGCATCGTCGGTTTATGACATTTACTCAGATGATAAATACTATGGAAATGATAATGGTACATGTGGAGTACTTGGTGAAGAATATAAGTAAGCTGTATGATTCAGCATGTTTGTTTATACTTTTGTCTGAGCAGTTTGCTGTCACATAAAAATATGGTTCTGGACCTCCGTTGCAGTGTGGATGACTTAGCAGCTACCAATGCATGTGACAATACTGTGGAAGAAGGAATCGAATATAAGTAAGTAGGCTGTATGATTCAGTATGTTTGGTTATACTTTTATCTGAACAGTTTGCTGTCACCTAAAAATATGGTTCTGGACCTCCGTTGCAGTGTGGATGACTTAGCAGCTGCCAATGCATGTGACAATACTGTGGAAGAAGTAATCTGCGCATTTAATGAAGAAGAAATGGTCAGCCCCACTAACACTGCAACATGTACCGGTGCTGATGCAGTGGATGATTGTCCTTGTTTGAATGGCAATCCATTCATGCATGTTATGACTGACGTCGGAGATGGAACACAAACTTGGAAGAAAAGGTATTCACTGGTGTTTCATTGTTTTTTCAATAATAATCTTAACCCATATCTTGCACAACATAGAGAGAAATATATCTTAACACATATCTTGCACAACATCTGGATAAAGTACTAGATAGTGAGGCATAAGCATTTTAATAGATCCCAAGTGGCATCATACTTTTGTACAGAAACAAGAATCTTTTAGAAATGGTTGTACATGTTAAACAAACTCAAACACAAGCACAAGCATTTTCTTACTGGATCACTCACTAATTGTTGTAGATATGAGAGTAGCAAACGGACAGTGGGTACTACATTTGGTTACTAGATTTTTTGCATGGTGATCATAGAGTTTTAAATACACATAATACTGGAATGCAGATATCTATAGATAAAATAGTGTAAACAAGAATATTTTTGTATGAGTCCATTAGTTTAAAACTGAATATTGTTTTAGCGCTAAGGATGTCAAGTATTATATACTAAAACTGGATAGGTAGTGAAATCAGAACAAAGGTGCACAACATACAAAGTAACGGTGCTGCTGTGGTAATAGACTTAATTACCACGGAGGTACTTAAATTATTCTTAAGACATCTCTTGCACAGCCTAGTGAGTAATAGACTTGGATGAGCTGATGTGGGTTCTGTTGATGTTATATATCTTGAGCGATGGATTAGTGAGTTATTTACTTACATGTCTGATTTTCTCGTGAGCAGAAATAGAGCTCCAAAAGGTGTGAAGCGTCCAGAATCTAGGGTGCCCAAAGGCATTGGACCTGTTGAGATAGCATTGCGTAATGCACCAAACCACAAGACAAAATATATATTTCAGCCTTTGCTAGGGATCACATTTGATTCAGAAGGGGAAGCGTATGAATTCTATTACATGTACTCATGGGAAGTTGGGTTCGGTATTAAATATGATTCTGTTAGTTCCAACAATAATCTTAAGAACCCGACTGGCCGTGACTTGAGGTGCTTATGTGCGGTGAGTATGACTGGTTTGTTTTCATGCACCTCTGTTATGATACAATTAGAACTATATTAAGAGGTTACAATTTGCTTGGTTTCAGGGCGATCCAAAACGATCTGAATATAATTCCAAGAAGACTGGTTGCAAAGCCATGTTGCGGCTTTTGCGTTCAGAAGATGATGGGTGGTACATCAGTGCTCATATAGCAGAACACAACCACCCCCTTACTGTATCATGTGGTGAGAAGAAAGAGTGGTTCTCCCATAAAAGGCTTGACCCCCACGCGATGGACATGATCAGGTATCTAAGGGAAAATAATGTATCCCTAACAAAGGTCCATTGTATAATGGGTAGCATGTATGGGTCCATGGAGAATGTTCCTTTCACAAAAAGGGCGCTCCAATCTATATGCCACCGTATTGCCAAGGACCAGATGGATGATGATGTGCAAAAGACTTTGTGCGCTTTCCGTGAATTAAGGAAAAAGGTTCCAGGGTTCCAGTTTTCTGTTCTGCCTGATGAACTGAATAGAATCAAGGCTCTTTTGTGGATCAATGGAAAAAGTCGGGATCAATACAAGTTCTTTGGTGATGTGCTGACCTTTGACACGACATATTGCACAAATATATACAAGATGCCGTTTGGTCTATTCGTTGGTGTAAACAATCACTTCCAGACAACTGTTTTTGGGGGGGTCTTTATGAAAGATGAGACACAGCTTAGCTTTGAGTGGGTATTTGAGGAATTTGCAAGTTTAATGGGAGGGAACCCTCCAAAAACTATATTCACAGGTCTGCCCAACAGCTGTAAACAACCTTTTTTTCATGTGTGTGCTATTTGTTTTGCTTTTTCTAATTGGAGTGTATTTTGGCTTTGATGCAGATCAGTGCGCTGCGATGGCATCTGCTTTGTCTAAAGTTTGGAAAGAAACAAGGAATCTTCCGTGCAAGTGGCATGTATTCAAGGATGCGCCGGCAAAACTTGGTCCAATATATAGGAGAGGTTCTGAGTTTAGAAAACTTTTCCAGACCATTGATGAGTTCGAAAGGGCATGGCACTACATGTTGGAACGTTTCAAGCTAAGGGATAATGAATATTTGAAGGCTTTGTATGATAAGAAGGAAAAATGGGCAAAAGCCTATTTCAGTGATTGTTTTTGTGCAAAGATGTCAAGCACGCAAAGGAGTGAAAGTGCAAACCATATGCTCAAGAGGTTTGTGCCTAGGAACTGCTCAATGAATAGGTTTATTACCCAATTTAACAAGCTTCTATTGGACCGGAACAGAGCTGAGGATAGGGCGGAATTTGACACAAAAATTATAAGCATGCAAACTCATATTGTACACTATTCTCTCACTTGTCGGATGAGTGGCATGTTTGTCTGAAATTTGTCACTAAAATTTTCAGGTAAACTGTGTGAGGAAACGTGCCTGGCCTATAGAGGAGCATGCTGCAAAAGTTTACACATCTGCTGTTCATAGTTTGTTCAGGAAGGAGGTCGATAAATCAACGAACTACTTTGCTATAGAGAAGGTCGAGAAGAAGGAGTTTGATGTTGTTCATGTGAAACCCCAGTTCAAACTTCCTTGGGGCAGAGAGAAGCTGACTGTCGTTGTGAATAATGGGGGTGAAAGTTATGGTTGTGAATGTGGCCTGTACAGACATTTCGGTGTCCTGTGTAGCCACGTCCTGAGGGTACTAGTTTTCCTAGCATGGTTCTTGCATTTTTTCAATACTATCTCCATAGGGCTAACAATAATTTGTTTTCAGGTTATGGTTCAGCTTGGTGCCTATGAGATTCCAAAGGCACATATCATGAAACGATGGACACGTTCAGCTTGGGAAATTCTCCCTGAACAGTACAAGACATATGAGAAGGGACACCCTTTGCATGGAATCAATGACATATCGTAACAGGTATCTCTACCTGGATGCGATTGCTGTTGTGGCTGATGGGAACAAAGATTTGGGAGCCTTCGACATTGTAGCAACTTCACTGAAGGAGATCAAGAGAAAGCTGGAGCACTATTTCAGAAGTAAAGAGAATGGTGGTGATGGGCCAGGACGGTGGTTGGGGCAAAAGAATCCAAATACTATACAACTGAGAGTGATGTTGGGGCCGACAGTGCATCGGAAGCCGAACCAACCCTCTACAATAGTTACGGTGCTGCTGGATCAAGTGCTACGATGAGTGACTCTGAGTTGTTGAGTATGAAGGCTCCATTGGCCAATAGGCCTCCAGGAAGACCAAGGCAGAATCGTTTGAAAGGTGCTCTAGACTACTTTGGGAAGAAGCATAGAAAGAATGCTGGGGATAATGCAGGATGCAGCCAAAACAAGAAGAGAAGGATCCGTTGTAGCGAGTGCAAGCTCATTGGCCATAGTGCAATTGTGTGCAAGAAGAAGATAGTCGATCTGACGGCGGGGATTCCAGATTTCTAGCTGTTGTTTTCATTATCTGTAGCTTTTGGGAACGTTTGTGTAACTGGGTAGAAAACCTAAAACTGTGGGTCTGATGACATGTGGGCCTGTGGGGATTTCCAGTTCACAATAAGTAGCAATGAATTCTAATTGTTGTATCAATATTCCACTGTTTTACATATTTACCATAAATTAAAGTTCATTGGGCAACTACTACATTAGTTTATCAATATTCAATGCTAGTTTTTCTATTGACCACAAAAGGAGGGTATTTTTTTATTGTTGTTCACTGTCCTTTGCTTCACTTTAAATTCACAGTATTGGTAGCAATATATTATTTACAATTCCACAAACCACAAATTCCACAAACCACAAGTTTACGCAAACCACAAATTCATGATGTCTGTCCTTTGCTTCACTTTAACATAATCCTTTCACAAGTTTATGCAATATACTATCTATGGAACAAGAAAAGGAGACGAGCACTGCTAAACTCATCAGGACGCATGACCGCAGACTAGTCAGCCTAGGTAATTATGGTTTAAGCTTTGTTATTTCACCTTTTCAGAATGGCTAACCTGTAGAAGATCATGAATATAATGTGTGGTGTTTTTGTTTATATGAACCTGCTACTAGGATAGAAATAGATTTATACCCAATTATATTGTTATGTATGTCCATTGTTAGTGGCAAAATTATTTATTAAATCATTGGCCGCACAAATGTGCAGAGGCTGGGGCTTGAACCCGGGACCTTCCGGTTACAGACGGTAGGCTCTACCGCTGCACCAAGCCCGCCCTTCCCCAGACCCCGCACGGTGCGGGAAGCCCACGGCACTGGGTACGCCATTGGCCTTGTAGCTACCATTCTATTGTGAAGTTTCTTTGTGTCCGAGTATACACTACTACTATTCTACCAGAGCAGTACTAATAGTACTACTACCTGTAGAAACTCATATGTGAAACTATAACTTGCTACAAAGTTATAGGAAATTGTCTTGGAGAAATTGAAATGATGATTTCAGGATACGAAGAAGTCTGAGTGCATGCTGGTGAGTATTGACACTGCGGCACTAAAGACATGATATGTTAACGCTGGTGAATGTTGCAGTTGGCATCACTTTTTTTTTATGAGCCGCCAATGATGCCGTTGTCTTGGACGGCTAAGTATCTGTGATGGATCGTGCTTGGTCCATTAGATTCATGGATTGTACCTGTGCAAGTGGAATGCCAATTTGACTGGAAGCAAGTTTTGGTCACGGCTTTTGGAAGTCTTGTCAATGTTTGATGATGTAAAGGCAATGTAGTAAATATTTGTATGTGAATGTTTCTTTTTCAGAAATCTGTATGTGAATGTCTAGTACCAAGAAATTTATTAAAGAAAGGTTATTGATTTCAAAGAGATATTATGTGGATGTAGAATACTTATGTGATATGACATTTTGTGAAGTAATATAATTTGAACAATTGCAAATGTATATGAAATATTGTTGCGCAGTTAGATTGCTCAGTCAGAGTGCATGTAATACTCTAAAGTTAGGGTTCCTTATGTTATCTCTAAATAGTATGGCAAAAGTTTGCTAAAAAAAAGAATATGGCAAAAGTGAGAGACGATTTCACTATCTCTGTAAGTAGTAGTATAAATATTCTAGTAGTAATCAGCATTGTATTCGTTAGTTGGGCACATATTCTACCTGATAGCCCCAACCTTCTGTAGTCCTCCAGAAACCAATGGTACTTAGATTCGTGGAAAGGCACTAACACTGGCATTGTGTTTGCTAGTTGGGGACATATCCCACCTGCTAGTTGTGTTGTAGTTGGGCACAAATTTATTAAACACTAATTGTATTTTGTAGAACATTATGGAACAAATCCTGCACAGCAGATGGAAAATAACCAGCGGGGGAATATACAGATAAACATAATCCATCACACCTCACCTAAACTAGATCGTTTGAACAAGATAGAGTGCAAGTCCAATAAATATCTTTTTACAGCATCATGTGTATGAATCTGATTTCTTCCGTAAATGCAAGAAGCAATCTGAGCATTGTCACATAATTACAGCAACTCTGTACGTCTTGAAAATCATACAAGCTCGACAATCTGTTGGAGAATTTGTTGCAGCTTCAATGTGATCCTGATGGGAGGCTAGTGCTTGCTTCATAACACAATCTGTGCAGGAATTTGTCTCAATGTCACCATAAACAAATGCCCCGGGTGGAGACTTGCTCTTGCCTCTTCAAGGTTCCTACTTGCTTTATCATATTATCGGTGGAATCCGACAATTTGCAGGACACATGACTAATAGCAGTGCCAGGGAGGAGGTGCCACTTGATTTGATGTAATCAGATACCCATTATATGGATTAAGTACTTTTAACAGAAGTTGGAACCTTTTAGGGCTTTGTTATGTCAGGATATCAGTTGCTAGTTCAGACACATATTTCTCCCGGTCAAGAGGTGCCACTTGATTTGATGTAAATGGGTATCTGAAAGCAAAAAAGAATATGACGATAGTCAGTGCTGACAGGAGGTAGAGATTGGTATAAGTATAAACAGAGTTGTGGAAAATGAGTAAAGGAACTGAATAACAAATAAACACAAGAGCTTATTGTTGCACTTTGCAAGTCTCAAAAAACAGTGTTGCCTGTCTCATATTACGGTTTGACTGTGATTTGCACAATTAGGATTGTAAATTTTGGTCTTAAAGGTCTAATGGTGGGAAAAAGCATCTCAGACAAGTAACTGAGAAATCAAGTTTAAACGCAGATGTGTCAGACCACACCGTCCAAACGCAGATGAAGAGTCCAGATAGACCGTGGCCAAACATACAAGCCAAGAACAACGAAATGGCTGGCTGTACGCTTTAAAATCGCAAGGAGCAAGAAAACAAAGAATGGAGTGCATAGGGCTGTGTGCTCCCGTGGATCAGGACCGAGCCCCCCCATCATCCTGAAACACATGCCGCGAGTAGGGACCAATACCATAGCAATCAGTACTCTCCCCACGAACTAAAAAAAAACATTACTCCCAACTTGTCCAGCTGCTCTGTTAAGCTACTCTTTCAAGTTTGAACTTAACCCCGGGTTCGTCCGAAACCAATCGGCACCCCCAAAATCCACGCGCCCAGTTCAACCAGGCGCAAGACTGTATGGCATGGACGTGACGTTGGCCATACCCCACACGGCAAACTAGCCAAGCACCCATGGTTTCCAGGCGCTCCAGCTAGTAACAATCAAAGCAGCAGCCGCCTAAACCTGTGCCTCTCCACCAATGAGATCACGCCCCTGTCCGGCGTTCGCCGGGAACGAACGAGCCCGAGCCCCCGACCCGGTCGTTACCCGTAGTCGCCAGCACGTCAGCTTGACGCGGATGCATGTGGATGGCGTCCGTGTCTCCCTCCTCGTCCGGCTATATAAGGATGGGGGAGGGATGGAGCAGGAGGAATAAGCGCACGTCTCTTTGAGTGCTTTTCTTCTGCATTCTTCCTCCTCATTCGGATCACGCAGCGGTGCGTGCTAGCGGCAGCAGAGCAGGGGAGTCGCTCGGACACCATGCTGGAAGGGAAGGCGATGGTGGAGGACACGGACATGCCGGCGAAGATGCAGGCGCAGGCGATGGCGGCGGCGTCCAGGGCCCTCGACCGCTTCGACGTCGTCGACTACCGGAGCATCGCGGCTCACATCAAGAAGGTAACATCCTGCTTCTCCCTCCCTCGTCTCTCTGTCTCCTGGGAGACGGCCGTGCTTTCCCCGGAGGCCGGCCGGGAAGAAGGAGACGTGCTCAATAGCTGGATTGGATCGGGTGCAGGAGTTTGACGCGATCCACGGGCCCGGATGGCAGTGCGTGGTGGGCTCCAACTTCGGCTGCTACTTCACGCACAGCAAGGGGAGCTTCATCTACTTCAGGCTCGAGTCGCTCCGGTTCCTCGTCTTCAAAGGCGCGGCAGCGTAGCAGCGGGCCGGCCTGCTAATAACAGCTACTGGTAATACAGGCCAGGCCGCCGGGGTGATCAGGTGCAGCACGCTATTTATTTTTTTTCCCTCCGGTTTTGTGGAGGCGAGTAGGCGGCCGCCTCGGTGTGGATGTGTGAATTGAAAATGGCTCACAGTATACGATGGTGCATGATGTAAAACAACGGGCAAGATCGCAAACAGTGGAATTCATCGATGCCCAGTTGCATTTGTCAACGAAATCCAGACGGATGAATTTGGTGACGCGTGAATGCAAATTTGAAAATACCGAGGGCGGCTAGGTGGTGCCGCGGCCTCTGGCGTGTGCGTGCATTTGAAGTTGGCTCACCGTATACGATGGTTGACGTCTTCGACGAAAACATTGGGCAGGATTGCGGACAGTGGATTTCAATCGCTGGTCAAATTGCTTTTGTCTAACAAATCAAGACGGATGAATTTGGTGGCGAGTGAACGGAAATTTTCGTCCATTTTTAGCATCAAAGCAGGTGCGGTAGCAGTAGGAACAAAGCTGCAGTCCGGTAGGAAACGGCAAACAAAAAAAAGTGCAGAAAAACTCCGACCAAAAGCTCAAAAAAAAAAAATCCGTCCTGAACCAGCAGCAGTAGCAGTCCGGTAGGAAACGGCAAAAAAAATGCAGAAAAACAATCCGACCTGCCGGATTCGAACCAGCGACCTAAGGATTTATCTGAAACTCTACAGTCCTCCGCTCTACCAACTGAGCTAAGGTCGGATACGTTATTAAGGTTACAAACATTCCTATATATACATTGTCACATGCGTGCTACCCCTAGAACGAAACATTATCAACCCGGTCGTTTGATACACTATCTGCATTGCATTAGCATCAATGATCATTCAGCATTTGCCGCAAGGATGGAGGCGGTAGATCCACAGGTTGCAGATACACTTGTAGGAAAGAACGACAGACGATGACGTGAATATATATATATATTGATAGCATACTGTAACTGAGACTATTCAACGGAGCCGTACACTCTTTCTAGACCGTGGCTTCTGCTGCAGCAACTGTAAGCGAGGGACATGTTAAGCGAGGCCTTCCCGAATTTGGAGTCAAACTTTGGTCTTTTAGGGTGCGTGCGCCACTGTAGCATTTCGTTTGTATGTGTGAAAAATTATCCAAAAATTGATTAATTAGGCTCAAAATGTTCGTCTCGTAGAGTACAACAAAACCGTGTAATTAATTTTTGATTTTATCTACATTTAGTACTCCATACATGCTATGATATTTTGATGTGATGTGAATCTTCTTTTTGGATAGCGAACTTTGATGGTGAAATTTCGGATTGGGCTGAAGAGATCGCGCATTCCATAAAGGCAAGGTTGACCGGATTGTCTCTCTCTGCTCTGCTCCTAGGCACAACAGATGCTTCATCCAGTGACAGAAATGGATCACACGTGATTGCGTTCAGATGATGATACGGTTTCCATCCATTTGCATGCATTGTTGTACCAGCAGAGACCGGACGGCGCATCGATCCGGCGAGAGGAGCGACTCTGAGCGAGAAGGGCTTCGTCTTCTTCGTCTAGCTCCATCCAACCCACTCCCGGCCGTCCAATAGGAGAAGCACTAGCATGGAGGGAGGGAGGCTAAGAATGGCAGGCGCTTTCTAATAATAAAGCGAGTGCCACTCTCTAATTATACTCCTCTCGTCCCCTTCGCCACCGGCCCGGGGCCTCCCCTTTTCGGACAGGACGGATGACGATCCATCGAGACCCATCCATGGATTGCCGAGACCCACAGGAATCATCCATTATTCGGAGCTAATCATACCAGCGCACAATCTTTGCTAGCTCATCCTTTCCGGCGACACACGCGCTCCGCTCGAGGCCCCGAAAGCTGCACCACCCTTTACAGGTACGCCGGCATCATGGTGATCTCTCTCTCCTCTCCCTTTCTTTTCTACAATCTAGACCCCGCCGTCAGCCGCATCCTTTTGTTGCTGCCGTTGCCACGGCGATGCGGGCGGGTATATGATGGGGTGCCGGCTGTGACGTGAACCCGGCAGATCGGTCGCGCATGGCCGCGAGCGCCGGGGCGCAGCTGGAGCGGCGGAGCTCGGTGCGGCGGTCGCAGAGCATGGTGCAGGAGGATGGCCGGGGCAAGCCGGCCGACGAGGAGCTCATGTTCCGGAGCCAGGGGTCCAACACGGAGCCGCCGGCCGGCGGGTGCCTCAAGATCGGCGCCGTGCTCGACAAGGACAGCGCCGCGCCCAAGTCGCGCCTCGCCGAGCTCAGCAGCGGGCCTTCCGGTAAGTCGAGTGAGATCGCTTGGGATCGGCGCTGCCGAGCCCGATCGCGTCGCGCGCGTTGCCGATTCTGACGAGACGTCAGGTGGTTGGCGGCGTTGCGTGCAGAGATGGACCTGATGAAGGAGAAGTTCGCCAAGCTGCTGCTCGGGGAGGACATGTCCGGGTCCGGGAAAGGGGTGCCCTCCGCGCTCGCCCTCTCCAACGCCGTCACCAATCTCGCAGGTGCGGCCTTGGCTATGAACTTGCCAATGCAAAGTAGTATTGCGATCTCCTGTCAGAATCGGGAAACTCATTGCAAAGACCACCATCTTGTTCGATTTTACCAGCCTCCGTGTTCGGCGAGCAGCGGAAGCTGGAGCCCATGGCCCCGGACAGAAAGGCGCGGTGGAAGAAAGAGGTCGGCTGGCTCCTCTCCGTCGCCGACCACATCGTCGAGTTCGTCGCCAAGAAGCAAGTCCTGGACAACGGCGTCGAGATGGAGGTTCAGCCACCGCCTGCATCGCCATTGCCATTCCCATCTCCCCCTGATCGAGCTCCTTCCACTCCCGGTTCTAATTTAACACTGTGTTCTGCTCGCCGCAGGTGATGGGGACGCAGCAGAGACGGGATCTCCAGGCGAACATCCCGGCGCTGCGCAAGCTCGACACGATGCTTCTCGTAAGCACCGCCGCAGCTCATGCTTGCGATCGCTGTCTCAGTGTGGAACACGCGGTGCTGAACGCTCTGATGAAACAGGAATACCTGGAAAACTTCAAGGAGCGCACCGAGTTCTGGTACGTGAAGCGCGACTCGTGCTCGGAGAGCGAGAACGAGGACTCGCAGAGGTCGGACGAGAAGTGGTGGATCCCGATCGTGAAGGTGCCCCCGGCCGGGCTGTCCAAGCCCTCCAGAGGCTGGCTCCTGCACCAGAAGGAGCTCGTGAACCAGGTGCTCAAGGCGGCCATGGCCATCAACGCCAACTGCCTCATGGAGATGAACATCCCGGACACGTACATCGACACGCTCCCCAAGGTCGTCGACGAACACGATGATGATGCGCGTATAATAAAGCAGCTTCTGGATCTTGGCTGAGACCTTTTTGGTTGGTTGGCATTGGCAGAACGGGAGAGCCAGCCTCGGCGACGCGCTGTACCGGATCATCACGGACGTGGAGTTCGACCCGGACGACTTCCTGTCGACGGTGGACCTGACGTCGGAGCACAAGATCCTGGACCTCAAGGATCGGATCGAGGCGTCGGTCATCATCTGGAACCGGAAGGTGCACAACAAGGACGGCAAGTCCTCGTGGGGCTCCGCCGTCAGCCAGGAGAAGCGGGAGCAGTTCGAGGAGCGCGCGCAGACGCTGCTGCTCATCATCAAGCACAGGTTCCCCGGCATCCCCCAGTCCGCCCTCGACATCGCCAAGATCCAAGAGAACAGGGTGAGCATCATCCGATGTATTCTCTTGAAAATTTGTATCCTCTTGCTTGCAGGTCTTGTGTATAGGGCTCTACTAACTAACACACACGCACACACGCATCGCCATGGCCACAACTAGGACGTTGGGTTCGCGCTGCTGGAGAGCTACTCCAGGGTGCTGGAGAGCCTGGCGTTCAACGTCATGTCGCGGATAGAGGACGTCATCCAGGCGGACAACCTGGCCAGGGAGAAGGCCAAGAGGAACGCGCCGCCCCCGCCGGAGGAGGCCGCCGCCGCCGCCGGACGCCGCGATCCCCAGGAGGCGGGCGAGGAGAGCGGGGCGACCCTGCTGGACTTCATGGGCTGGACCGGGGACCAGGAGGAGAGGAACGAGAACGACGACTGCTCGCCGCCGCCGCCGCCAGAGATGCCGGAGCAGGACGACGGAAGGCTCATGAAGCTGCCCAACATCATGACCAACCTCAAGCAGACGTACATGGAGAAGCTGGACTTCCTCAGCGGGAACAGAAGCCCCTCGGCCTCAGGTCGCCATTAGAGACGGCACAGCACGGCACGGCACGAGATTTTGCATGTATCGTGTGTGTGTGGTGGTAGTGTACATATATATTTTGGATCCAACTGGGCTCTCGCTTGAGTAGCCCCGTCGTGTTGACTACCTGATTTTGCAGACATGCGGACTCCCTCTCTCATGTATGATTCTAAGGGATTGATCACTGTATCAGAGCAATCAATAAATTGAGGTTTAGAGCTATCCAAATTTCAAGCTCACAGATATAAGGTGGAGAATAATCAGGTCCCAAAAAACACAGAGTCGAAATACAGAAGCGTGGAAACTGCTTTGTCCATTTTCAAATTTCAAGCTGAGCCCTAGCGACACCTTGCAAAGGAACAAGTACTCCTAAATACCACAACTACAAAACACTGCAAGCACGAAGTAAAATTCTAGTACCATTCTATTATCCTTAGTAATCCCCCGAGCAAGCAGCAAGGCGCACCGACTAGAGAAACTCTGTGCAGAGGAAGAATACAGCAGGCAAAGAGCAGCTTTCACAAAACTATTATAGGTCGTTTTAGTATAAATAATACTAGGCACTAATGGAGCAAAAACATTGCATGAGCGTCTTTTATTTGGAGTTCCGAAAGCACCATAATCTTTGAATCCGTCAGCACAAAACTGCCCCATTAACAGAGTCAAACATGTCTATTACAAGGCAAAGGTCAGCCAGTAAATACCACTAGCTGAATCCTCAGGAGACTGCTGTTGGTGATTTGGATTTTATTCATGGAGGAAAACGAGATGATTGCATTCACTTCAGTTGAGTAACTGCAGCGTGAATGGCATCTGCAAGATGTGGCACAGTCCTCATGCTCAAACCAGCCATACTGATCCTCCTGCAAGAATATATGTGTGGTTAATATGGCAGTGTCCATTCGGACCTCCCTAATTGGGTGGTTAGAAAACTAATCCTAGTCACTAGATCAATGTCCAAGAGCGCAGATAAAGATTGCTGAATTATTATGTTCTTGAAAGTACTCTAAATATTAACACGGAATTGTCGAGTTACTTCTAAATATTAAACTAGGATAACAGGAACTCCAATCTTATAAACTATTAGCAGTATTAAGTAGTAATTACACTAAAAACTGCAAGAGTACATACATCTATAAAGTTCTGTAAAAAAATCTGAATTAGACATTTACCCGTCCGATGTCATGTAAATGTGGTATTCTTGCCTCATGAAGGCCACTTGCTCGCTATTGAGCCCAGTGAAAGTAAACATCCCAATTTGCTTAATTATGTGGCTCCAATCTCCAGGCGTTCCTGCACGTTGTCAACAAGACTCAGCACCTTTGTGATATACTGATGGGGCCGAAAACCTTTTTAATTTGAAGAAAAGACAACAGAAAGAAACAAGACACTGAATAATCACAAGTTCTGGACTAATGCAGAGGGAATATAATATCCAACATTTCAATTCATAATCTATGATACCATTCTCAGCACAGATTAACAGTGGAACCAAATACTTCACATAGATTGATTCAACATTTTAAGGTCAGATTCAATTACTTGAATCAACAGAGAAGGTGAGAAAGAGGAAGCTCTGTTATTTTGTACAATAGTTGCTGACAACCCAAGAGGATCTTTGTGGCAGCAATAACTATGCAGTTGCCAAATATGCGATAGCATCAATCCAGGATGGAACCAAGTTGCATAGTTTCAATACAAGATCATGAACGAAATGTTAATGGAAAGGAAACAGTTTAGGGTAATACAAGTTACTTCCCATAGAACATGTAACCATATTGCAGGCAAAGAGGAGACAGTAGTAGTCAGAAGACTGGTACCTCTGGATTTCAGCGCATCAAATAGCTGTTGCCTCATGGTAATTATCCTATCAGCCATGGCCTTCAATTCCACAGTCCATTCGTTGAACATCTCACTAAAATGTAAATAAATGCAATTAATGAACAGGAACTAAGTGCTTCATATTATTCTTCAAAAATCACACATTGCAATAGCAAGAATGTTACCTGTCCTTGAGTATGGTCGCCACTATAGAGGCACCATGAAGAGGAGGGTTTGAATACATAGGCCTAATCACAAGTTTGAGTTGACTTTCAACCCTAACAGCTACATCAGCACTTCCACATACCTGAAACATGAATTGCAATGAATATGACCATCTGAGGCATAAAAGATTGTTCATATGGGCACAATGTATAAAAGACTATCCTCTTTCAACAATTAAGGAATAAAAAGAAGTCAAACAGTAAAAACTTCGCTACTGTCAGATAATTTTGGAACGGGTGGAAAGAAACAGTTGTCCTCTGTAATACTGAGGATTACAAACATTCCGCATCGATGTAATACTCTAAAGATTTAAAGGCTAAACTTGTAGTCATCAGTGTTTACAGGTGACTGACAATCTAAACGGTTGACAAAAATATATACTTATTCTTATCTCCCACAATAGAACAAATAAGAACCATACGAACTGGCATGTCTCAAGTGACAAGCAAGAGATAGAGGCAAGAACATATGTGATAAAAATTTTCCATGAACCAATAAATCCTATGGCATTGCTCAGATTTACTTGACCGGGATTATATTAGCCATCTAAAAAATGAGGCAAAGATAGCACTGGGCTACAAGTTGTATAGTAATCTTTGAACAATGGAACACCAGAGGAAGATCCAAACAACTGGAGTTCATGACCTAGAACTAACAGCTAGAGTGAAGATCTCTTACAATGCTCAAAGCGCCAACACGCTCTCCATACAATCCCATGTTCTTAGCGTAGCTCTGAGCCATGAGCAATTCACCACCATCAGCAACAAACATGCGCACTGACTGTGCATCTTTGTCAAGACTTCCACTTGCAAAGCCCTGCCAAGTGAACAAATCAACAAATTATGTGAATGATGAGTGACATCAGACAAAGAGATGTATTTTTGCAATGTCAAATCAATTTCAGATTGGGTGCATCTACATACTTGATAAGCACTGTCAAAGAATGGAAGCAATGATTTTGATCTCATCAGCTGCCTAATCTGTTCCCACTGATCGATGGTGGGATCTACTCCAGTTGGGTTGTGGGCACAAGCATGCAGCAGTACAATTGATCCTAACGGAGCAGCACTGAGGTCTTCTAAGAGCCCTGTAAAAAAACAGATCCTGGATCAATGACAGCCATAACACAATCTGCACATATGAAATATACAATACAGTGTGATTGTGACAATGCCTGGAGCATGTAGCATATTCGCATTATTAAAGCATAGTAGCAGGCTGCAGGATCATAATGGCATGAAAATTAAAGTTATACCTTTGAAGTCAAGACCACGGGTTGCAGGATCATAGTAGCGATAACTCCTAACGGTCAATCCAGATAGGGTGAAGACTTTTGGGTGGTTTCCCCAGGTTGGTTGTGGGATGTAGATAGTGCGCTAAAAGATATTTATATGATTCAGCAATCATGCACTAGAATCAAGTGAAGCAGCAGAATTGAAAGGAGATGGGGGAGTTTCTTTACTTCATGATAGTGCCTTGCAAGAAATTCACCTCCCACTCTTAAAGAACCAGTTCCTGATAGGCACTGCACTGTGGCAACCCTATTCTCCTGGATTGCAGGACTGTTCCATTTGGACAAAAAACATAATCAACTTTCTGAAGTAATAAAAACAGAGAAGGAAACACAACAAGTAGCCAAATAACTTAGGTATAATATGTTTTTAAACTTCAACACTAAGAATTCATGGTTGACACATAAATAATTAAATACCACCAATGGGAGCAGTTGACCCATAAATATCACCACCAGCGTGAGGAAATGAGTGGACAAGTCTCATAAAAATACCTGTCAGCACCAAAGATAAGCTTAGCGCTCAGCTTGTTGAATTCAGCCAAACCAGTGATTGGTAGGTACTCCTTCACACGTGACCTAAACATAGGGGAAAAAAACCATGTTTAAGACACAGCTCCAAGATATCATAAACATAAATTTCCTCGCTGACAGTTAAGAAAATCATGTTTAAGATACAGCTCCAAGATATCATAAATTTCCACACCGACAGTTTTTCACATGCAGAAGTGTTTACACACGACGGGACACATTGCAGTGGTTGCAAAACGACAAAGCAAAAAAAAAACTGAGGACAATTTTCCAGGTATCTTAGAACATCTGCAGAGATGGGCCAAGTAACAAAAAATACTACGGAGTAGAGGGAAAGCGATACACGCAATTGCAAGGTTGTCAATTCCTGAGAAAGGTCGAAAGAATAATCTTACACGACAGTACCACAGAGGGGACCAGTGGAAAAAGCAGAAAAATTGGCAGCTCGTAGAAACAAAACAAAACAAAACGTATCGTAGAACAGAAAGGTCACCCACAATTACATAGCTAAACATAAGTCAATTATTTATTTTTCCATTTTTGCAATTTTCTCATTATTTTTGTGGTTAATGAAAGTATCAGTGAAACTAAGATGCGTATTATCCAGATGTTAGATCCAGCAAGTAATTAAATCCATTTTTGTTTTAACTTGGGAGGAGGTAGGAACTTCAAGCCTGAAATTTAAATAATCCCAGAGGCACGATCACGAAATCACACGGATCATCTGGATTTCACATCAGACTTACGGGTTATTGATCAACATCTGCTCGGCGCGCCTGACCACATTGAGCACGAGGGGCTTCCCTTCCTACACGGATCAGGAGACGAACAGGGGCGTGAAATGCATCGCCAATTAAAAAAAAACAGAAGGGGGGCAAGGATCACACGAAATCCCCAAACTCCTCTCACCTCGGTCCGGTAGGCGCCGACGCCGAGGTTGACCTTCGCGGGGCTGGGATCCTTGTTGTACGCGACCGTCACCTGCGCCAGGCACCAAACAAGCACCGATCAGCCCGAGCAAACCCACGAGGCCGCGCGATCTCCGACCGACACCGACAGCGGAGCAGGGCGCGAGATCGCCGGGGAGAGGAAGGAGGAAGGCGAGGCGTGGGGGACTTACCCCGAGGATGGGATCCTCCGGGGCCTGCGCGAGGGCGGCGAAGGCGGATCCCTGCGACGCCATGGTGGGGAACGATTCGAGGGTGGCGGAGTTCTCTGCTGCTGCTGCCGCTGCTCTTCGTGGGGAGGAAGGCAGCAGGTGCCGCACCAGCGTACTTAACCTGCGGTCGGCGCTGGGCTCCTGCGGCTGCGGCTGCGCCGCGCGCACGCTAGCGGGGGGCATCCGGTGCGCGGCGCGTGCGCGTGCCTGGCGCGGCGCTGGGCGGGGCGTGGGAACCGAGAGCAAATCCTGCAAGGGGGACGTGGGGAACGGCGGGCGCGACGCGACCCGGGTGCGGCCGCCGGGTCGCGTATAAAACAGCGGGCGCGGCCGGGGAGTGACGTGGACGGCTGGTTTCGGGGGCGGCCGCGCTCGTGGCCGCGCCGTGTGCGTGCGCGTCAGTCCTTGTTCGGTGCCGTCTGCCGTGGAGGCGTGGGTAGGCGTGGCAGACGGACATTTTTTTGTAGTATTCTTTGGGAAAGTGTAACGTGCCGGCAAAGGTGAGCTCCATGATATGCGGCTCGTCATTGCGGTGTGTGCCGGCACACATATCTTTTGAGAACCTCAGCCTGATCCGGGCGCAAGTGGTACGCACGATTGGAGGAGATCGACGTCGACGGGGCACGCCCACGGCGATGGGCGGCCGTACCTGTAGAGAAACAGGCAATGGTACATCATGTCATCATCCTCAGTTATTGACTTGTCACGGTATTCAACTCGATCCAAGTATGTATCACATCATTTAGCTTTATACACTTTTTGCAAGTTAGATTAAGATTTCTGTAGAGATTACACAGTTAGACCTTATGCAGATTAACAAGATTTGCAGCGTGCCCCGTTGTATTCACGCGCCGCACTTCTGGTAAATCAGCAATCCTCGCACCGGAGCGTTTTCTTGATGTTGCCCAGTGCGCGCGCCGCGAGGCCCGCCACGGCCTCCGCGGCCTCCGGCGCAAGCGCGTCGTCCGTCGGCGACGCGCCGGCCAGCGCCTGGAACGCCACGGTGACAAGCGACCCGGCCGCCTCTGCCGCCGCCCTGTCCTCCTCCTCCTTCCTCGACGTGATCACCGCGGGCCTAGACTCCAGCCCGTCGGGCACCACCGCGAAGCCGCACGGCAGCAGGGCCACCCGGCTCGAGTCGTGCCCGTCGATCACCGGCCTCAGGGCCGCCGCGTCGACCGCCGCGTACGCGACGGTCGACTCGCAGGCGTTGGTGCTGCTGTCCTGGAAGATCCACTCGCCGCCCTGCTCTCCCGCGGATGATTTCGCGT
Organism: Echinochloa phyllopogon; assembly: GCA_033239725.1. Taxonomy (NCBI): domain Eukaryota; kingdom Viridiplantae; phylum Streptophyta; class Magnoliopsida; order Poales; family Poaceae; genus Echinochloa; species Echinochloa phyllopogon. The sequence continues at coordinate 51,603,098 of BTCW01000014.1, forward strand.
CCTGACACCCGAATGGAACAGCAGCAGTGAGACAGGCATGTCATGATTGGTTGGCAGTTGGCACGGCTCCGTCGGAGGCGGCGAGCTGAAGCTTACGTATGCCGTGACGCGGTTGCCGCGGTCCTTCCCCTTGGTCACGCTCACGCAGCTCTGAACAACGGGTCGTCCGGGCGGCAGCATCGGGTCCCACTCGTGCCGCCGCGACTCGTCCCTGAGGAAGTCGAAGAGCGCCGCCGGGCTCACCGGCAGCCACGCCGACAGCACGGCGCACGCGATCAGCCCCCGCGGCTCGCCAGGATGGGAGCCGGCGTTCCTCCGGGACGCCACCCGGACGTCGTACCCGCCGCCGTGGTCCGATGACTTGCTCCATGCCAGGTCCCGTGACCCGCCAATGACGCGGCACAGGCTCGAGGTCATCCGGTGCGCGAGCTTCAGGACGCTCCTCCTGCCTGCCACCGTGGCGACACCTGCACGAACGATCCGTGATTTCAAGTTCGCCGTGGGCCGTCGGCCATGCTGCATGATTTTCAGCAACGGGGGTCTTACCGTTCGTGTCCCTCGTCGGAATGTTGGTCGCCACCGAGAAGACCATCCGTTCGGACTGCAGCTTGAGCGCCGCCAACCAGCGCCTCGCGCCGAACGCCAGGCCGCTCGCGGCCGCTGGCCGGTAGATCGCCGGAACCGCGGCATTGCGGCATGTGTTGTGCTCCACCCAGGTCACCTGCTTCGCGCACACGAGCAGATGGAATCCTTAGAACTTCCACGGTTCGGTTAGGTTGGAACTAAAGCCCATTGATTATGTCCGAGCTCCCAACCATGTCGTGTTCGTGGAATCGCGTTACCTTGCAACGTCCGTTGCTCTGCTCTTCGATGACGCAGCCAGAGGGCTTCTTCAAGCACTTGCAAGCCCTCGAAGACGTCTGTGCTTCCGGTTCAGTGTTGTCGACGGAGACATCGACGACGGCCCATTTGTCTGCAGTAAGCTTCTTGCAGTGGCGAAGGAAGTGGAACTCCCTCGTGGGCACTAGTGGCGTCAGCGTCTGGATCTCTGCAAACATCTGCATCCAGCAATCTGTCAGAATTCAGAGTGACCATTCCTCTATCAGGAGCAGATAAGAACGTCTTGGATTACCAACTGCACGACGCCGTCCTGGCCATCACCCTCGCCGGCATGGATCACGCCCAGCGTCGTCGCCTTGGAGACCATGGAAGGGAACAGCTCCATCCATTGGTTCTGCACAAGAATCCAGAGATGAAAATTCTGTCATTCATTGTACTGCGTACAAGTCACAAACTGAAGTGAGCACACGCCTAACATGTTGTTAGAAGATCGACGACATACCACATCCATGAAGGCTTTCACTAGATGCATCGTGTCATGGTACACGACCCCGGTTTCCCTCGACGCCTCAACCGACCGCCCGGCTCGTCGGCCACCAGGCTCCTCGTCGTGACGGAACAAGCGGACGTACTCGTCGTAGTTGAGGACGTCGCGGCCGGTCTCGATGCTGCGCACCCAGAGCGGCTCCCCGGAGGAGCCCATCGCCGTCAGCTCGTCCATCGCGCGGCCGGCAAACTCCAAGACCTTCGCCTTGTCGTGGCCCAAGACGCCACCGCCGTCGACGTAGCCGTCAGCCGAGCTCCCGCTCTTGATCTGTGCGGCCTGCGCGGAGCACGACGGCGAGGCAAGGGAGGCGACCGCGTCGGCGGCGGCGTGCCCCGGCGTCCCGCGAAGCCTCTCTAGCTGAACAAGCACGGCGTTCCACATCCGCGGTGTCAGCGTTTGTTTGCATTGCAACCACAAGCACAGAGAAAGGGCTAAAGAGTTCGCTACGCTAAATGGCGGCAAACCTCTGCTTTAAGCTTGGCGTTCTCCAGCCGCAGCAGCTGCTCGTCGGTGTTCGCGGCGGCGACGCTGCAGCTCGGGCAGCGAGGTGAGTTCTTGGCGAGCTCTCGCATGGCGCGGTTCTCCTCCTGCAGCTTCTCCAGCTCCGACTTGAGCAGCGAGTTCTCGTGCCGCTCCTGGGTCGCCTGAACAGATCAAGCAGCAAGTTACGAGGTGCCGTTCGTGATCTCTGGGATAAGTCTGCTTGCAGAACGCGTGCAACCAGAGGTGCAGAATGTATGTGGTAATGCACTAATGCGGTTACCTTGATCTGAGTTCGCCGGTTCTGGAACCAGAACTTGACTTGGCGTGCAGAGAGGCCGAGCTGCTGGCCGAGCTGCTGCCTCTGCTTCTCGTCTGGATGTGGTGACTCTTTGAATACCCTGTCCGTTCGATCATTCCAAAGAACACTTCAGCTTAGCACTAATCTGCAGGACTTTCGCTTTGTTTGAGTGGCACGGAACAGAATATGCTACCAAGAGCGAACGTGTCTAGTAGTATAGTATCCTAATCCTAAGTACTGCTGGGTTCGCCAGTCTTGGGGTCACCTGGGCTTTTGGACCTCTCTAGCCCATGCCCTTGTCGGTCCGGCCCAACAAGCACCTACGCGCACAGAAAATTCTCATGTTTTGCCTGCAACTGACGCACGCGCGCGCACACCAGCGGTGGTAATTTCAACACGAGCGATGTAGATCGTGACCATCAACAACGTTGAACTCTGTTCTAGGTTATCGACGAGGGGAGAACGAAAGAAAACTCACGCTTCCATGACCTTGATCTGCTCACCGGTGTGCCTGTGGTAGCTCTTCCTCCTCTTGTTATCACCCCCGTCCTCACGGCCTGCCGCTGCTTCCTCCCCGCCGGATTGGCTTCCCGGCCCCGTGTTCTCGCTGCTCATATCCGCCGCCTCGCCCGGCCGTAGTCTGATCGCGCCGCCATCGCCCTCGTCGCCTGGGACTCCGTCTCCACCAGCCGCCGCCGGTTCATCCCGGCCAAACGCGCCCGCCTGCACGGCGAGAAAAACGGCGAACATGTCACGAGAATCGAAGCTACAAGATCCTGCGTGCTTTCGTCAGTACGAGATGCACGGTCGGTGCGTGCTGCCGTGATCTGTATACGAGAGAAGAGAAGACGGAGAGAGAAAGAGCCGATCGGCGGCGACGGACAAGCGAGAGGGAGAGCGCCGGAGCCGGGAAGAAATCCTGGGTGCGCGGCGGCGGTCGGCTGGAACCCATATGCCCGGCCCTGGAGCGGCGGCGGCGCTAGCTTGAGATCGACCGCCGGCGTTGACGATGCCAGAAAGCCTGCGGCTGGAGGGCAGGAACTGAATAACTAGAGGGCAGAAAGCCCTTGTTTTGTGGGCTTGAATGAAGGATGGCATGAGGGGGAAGGGAACAAAGAGGAATTACATGAGAGGTCTGCAGGATGCTTTACGACCTAAAAGCTCTCTAAAGCTAGGTCCCATAAGATTTATGGTGTCTGCGTGCCGGGAGAGGACGCAGGCCTGACCAGCAGCTGACAGGCGGTTAGGGATTGAATGGTAGTTATGCGCACGGGGCGTGCAGAGTGCAGCAGCCGACGACGGCGCTGAGATGACGATGCAAAAGCTCATTGGCTCTTGGCCGCCTTGTGGTGCCTGGAGCAAACAATGTATACTGCTCGGCGTCGTCGTCGTGGCATCGTGGTTCAGAGCATTGCCCACCAAACTTGAAGAATCTTAACTGCTCTCTGCTGTGGTAACGACAGCCGCCAAGATAGCTTACATGACGTATCTAGTTGACAAATGGCTACCAACAGTGAGTCCATTGAACAGATGCTTCCAGAACTGCTCTTGTTAAAGGACTGCATGGTCGGTAAGAACAGTACTAAACTAGTGCTACACAATCCGGAAAAAGAGAGGAAGTACTGCTACACTATCCCGTTGGCGCTTTTGAGGCATATCGACTTATATTGCGTGCCGTCTAGTTTTCTTGAGAAACGACAAAATGTTACCCCCATGATTGGCCTTCTTCTTGTGATCACCAAGAATAATGGGAACATCCTGAAAAAAAATTCAAAAAAAATCATCATCGTCTGATCAAGATAGACTGTCACAAAAATCTTTACACAACTTCAGAAGCATTTGAGTAATTTGGTGATGTTTATTCAATGTAATGTACATAAGACATATTAGTCAGAAATATTTTCTACTTATCGAACAGATACAGCTTTCAGTACATAGAAGTGAAATATACCTCTGCTCTAAAAGAAAATGATCTTCTTAGGGTCCTTGGGCTGTCATCAAAACTTGCAGATGACACGGTGTGTTCTTTCCCTAACAATAATTTTGATAGGACAGCAGAGCTCCATTAATAGGCAGATCAAACATCTATTGTGATTCATGAAATAAATAATTGAGATTATACTATTTTGTTTTAACCTTATTATAATATTTTCAAAAGGTAATAAAGCTATGATTATAAAAATATTTAAAGAAATGTAAAGACATGATAATAACTTGTAATATTTTTTCCCACAAAGACAGTACTGTCTGTCTGTTTACGTGTTTATGGTCAGGAACTCACGGTCTCGGAAGAGAATGACTATTTTTCAGATACCATTGTCAGACTCTTGCTTAATCAGTTCTTTAAAAGAACGAAGATAACAGTAAGGGCTCACTTAGAGCAACAGCACTATAACCTAGTTAACACCAATTGTATTAAGAACCATGTTTTTTTCATATAAACATATATGACCATGTTTTTAGTATTACCGATGGATGGTTGAACATCATATGGCTTGAGAGTAGCTCCATAAAGTGATGAGCCAGTAATTTCCGGAAGTTTTGGACCATTTTTACTGTAAAAAATATTGCAAATACCTTTATAAGATGTAGACCATACATAGAAAAATATATAACAAAATGATGAAAATTAACAAGTAACAAGAACAAACCTAGAGGTAGCACCATCTCCGTCTTTGGTCCTGTGAATAGCTGTTGAAAAGCATACCGGTAATCTTTCAATTATAACACAAGCGAAGCCATCCACAAAGCAGTTAATTTTGATAGGAATTGAGCGAAATATTACTGAACAAAAGAATAGTGTTTAAAAACACTTGTGCAATCCTTATCGATGCTGAGGGACAGCAATACATGCTAGGTTACCTCAAAGACGGTTATTTTTCTATAATTTCTGAAGGATCACTATAAATTTAACTCATGCATGAAAATAATCTAGTCGATGCCCATGTGACTGGCAATATTCAGATAGGAACTGTAATTGATCGTATGACTACATAAATTAGGTGATAAATCGAGCTGTATTTGACGATTATAGAACCCATTGATCCTGGAGATATGATGAATTCGAGCTGCATTTGATGATAAATTCTATGTGCAATTTGTGTAAATTCTTTGTGCATTTGACGAGAGATTTTAAATTCTCTGGTGTTAAAAGCAACCTTATGTAGTCATATGATCAATTTATTGTCATAGAATCATCTTTTGACATAATTCTGTGCTAAATGTAGCTCGGTTTTCCTTCTCGAGACAGAGCAAATCTCATAATGATTCACTAGTAAGAACTGAGATATAAATAGTTTGCAAGAAAAATGAAGAAACTTACAATTTGAGATGTAACGACGATGATATTGAATGGCATCTGGGCCCCCTCGTACATTCAAAAGCCTCAGGGAAATTGCATACTGTTCGCATGTCAAAAGCCTCTGGTGCCATGCAGATAACATAGAGAAATTCAGTGAACCATTAATGTGATCTCGTTGTTATCCACTGTAGTCAAATTACACTTTATTGAAAAACGAAATTAGTCACTAGGCAAACTATACTTTGGAGATTACTTGATGCAGCATATCAGAGAAGAAATGAAGGGGTCTCTGTCATCACTGAAGAAATGAACCGCTCGTTGCTGGAAATTAGAGTCTGCTAATTCAGCATTCTGCTTAGCAAGCAGTGAAAATGCCAACCTGTCTCAAGAAGTTCATCTTCCGTTCTGCCTGTGTGACGTCAGTCTTCTCCTGCAGCTTGTGCTCGAGCTTGGAAGAAACAGTCCCCAAATGATCAATCACAGCTACAACCGCATCGCAGATGTAACTCCTCGTACCCTCCAGAATCCTTCACATGCATGAAAGTAAAACACGCACTTCTTAATTCCATGGAAAAACAGGGGGAAAAAAAGGTGTTGCCTGCAACTGCGTTCGTTAGCCAGAGAACAACAGAGCGAGACGCAGGTTAGGCGAGAAGGGGATAATCTCAGCGCTCCACTTACAGCTTCTTCTTGTCGGTGCTGAGGAACGCCTTCTCGCAGCAGTCCGCGGCCTCGTGCAGCTGCGACCGCAGATCCTTGAGCTCCTGCACGGCCAAGGCACGCCAAACCCGTCAGTCTACCGCAAGCACGCGGCGCGGCCGCGCACAGAACTGACAAACCGCCGCTCGACGTACCCTGAGCGCGCCGTCGAAGCTCTCGGCGCCGGGCGCGCCGATCCGCGACGACGACCTGCCGAACGGCACCGCCGCGCCGCTCGTCGATGCCGCCGCCCCCGCCGGCTGCGGTCCCAACTCGCCGGCCTCCGCGTTCATCTCCCTCCCCGCGCACACTCCGGGCGCGGCGCCACGAAACGCCTGAGACCGGGGCGAGAGCTCTGTCGCGGTAGGGCTGCAGGTGGCAATGTGCCGCCGCTCCGGGCCTCCGGCTCTACAGTGCGTGCTGGCATGCGCGGGCGAGCGTTCGGGGACAAATAGCGCGGGAGCAAGGGGACAAGGCGGCCAGGCGGTCGCGTGATCGCCCCTTGGCGCGGGGCGGCGGCTCCGCGCAGGGACGGGAACGTGGTAAAACGAACGAACGGGGGTGACGAGGGGAAGGGAGGCACGCGCGAACACGAGCCCGAGCACGACGGGCTCTCCCGTCCCGTGGGGGCGCGCGCCGCTCCGAGGGGCGAGAAGAGGCTGGGACGCCTGGACGGCGCGGCGCCGTGCCGTGCGCAGGGCTCGTCACGGGCGCGCAGGTACTGGCTGGCCGCTGGTGCTTGCGAGGTTGGCTGCAGGTTGGATTCTAGCGTTTTGTTTGGTTTTCGAGAGGTACGTGTTCTGCTCACCCTGATTAAGGAATCTGGTGTTTGTTTAGTGGTTCGGTCGATCCCCGTCACCGACCGGAGGCCGTAATGCTAAATTGCTAACGCCTTTTTGTCGCTACTGTTCACACATTCCATCTGGCGGAGTAGCGGGTCGAAATATCTGCAGAAAGCAGGGGGCAATCTGCAAACCAGACATGTGATGTTGCGTTAGTGGACTAGAGAGCTCCGGTTCCCATCCGTTGCAGCGGACGGGTGTCCAAGCAGTACGTCGGTTCTTCCAGAGAGAGAGAGAGAGAGCTCGCACCTCCCATCTGCAGCACATCTCGTTCTGAGAGAATTTCTCAGGGGTGGACGCGGCCATGATGGCATCTGCCCCCGCCGTTGCCCGGCCAGCAGCAACTCTCGCACCACGCGGCAGGACGAGCGTCTCCGGCCATCTCCCACGGCTGCCGTCTCCCAGGCTTTCAGGTAGAGATCTTTCAAGCCGTGCAACATGCTCTGCTATTCGGTTTCTCTGTACCGGCTTCATGTGACCCGCAATGGGTGGTACAGGTAGGATCAGGAGCCGCAGCAGCGTCGTTGCGAAGGTTGACAGTTCGGAATCATCCGGGAGCGTCGTGAGATACGTCAAGAGTTCTGTGAGTTTCTTGTCCTTGATTCGTGACTTTGCTGTTTTAGCCGTACCAACCTTAGAACTTGGGCTTCAAAATTGCAAGGCGCAAGATACTATTTGCTGCGGTACCTTATCTCTTATCTGGTTTGTGGAGTACTTGAATGTGTTACGGAGCTTGCCTCATGGTCTTCAGTGTACTGTGAACTTGATGCTTCTTGTTCTTGGCTAAGCACATTCGTCCTTTCGAGATTGGATATAAGTATACTACTAATCTGCAACGAAGCTGGGGGACACCATACTGACAGTACAGAGAAAACAAAGCCACGCTTGCAGTTTCCAACAATACAACTCATTTCCGATGCCCGATGCATCAGTGATCAGTCCAGCTACTTTGTTGTTATACTTTTTTTTTTCAGTGACTTGGTGTTGTGATTTTGTTTACTGACATTAGTGCTTCCAAGAGGCATTTCATATGAATCAAGGAACCTAACTAAACCTGTCTTTGATTTGATTTATTTAAAAAAAAACGAAACAGTTCAGCACTGCTGAAGACATCTTTGCTCTAGCTGGAATAGGTTTTGCAACCGTAGCTGCATTATGGGCTTCAGTAAATCTCATTGAGGTGACTTCGCTGACATCTCTGCAACTTTCAATCCAAACAAACCAAAGAAATTATTTTGCCACAAGGCAGATGTGATTAATCTGGTTCATGTTTAATTCAATTCAGATCATCGATAAGCTTCCAGTTCTTCCTCTTTTCTTTGAATTAATCGGGATATTAGTTGCCTGGGTAAGTTCTAGTACAGACCCTTGAGGGTCTAGGCTACAAAATTTCCCCATCTTTTGAAATTATTTTTGGTACATATTAGTATTTTTTTTAGCCCTCATATCGACTCTTTTTGACATTTCAGCTGTTCATCTACAATAATCTCCTCTTCAAGTCAAAGAGGTATTACTGGCTTCCCAGGGGGTTTCCATTGTGTTTGAGGAATTAAGGCGACAAATTTGCACATCGTTGTCAGCTACTCTTGTACGTTTTGATTGATTAGCTCATACTACCTGCAGGCAAGCGTTCCTGGAGAACATCAAAAGCACAGTATCTCGAATCTTGGGGCAGTAACTTTTGGGGGCAACAGTGGACAAAAAGCACTCCGTTATGGGCTCTCTATGCATGGCGAGATGTCGTGTTTAACTGTATGCATATAATGTGAGCAACGAGTGTTACCATTTCTCACTTTAGAGGCAAAATACCAATTTTCTGTACAGGTAGTGTAACTAAAACCATTTTCCAAGTAGCGAAACTCAGACATGGATCCATTGCTGTACGAGCCAAATAAAAGAACACAACGTCAGAACCAATTCCATTCTTCAATCCAGTGTTCGACCGGTCGATTTCATACCCAAGGATGAACAGGAAATTCACACCCGAAACTTGCAGAACAATACAACAAGTAGCAAAAGATTCAGCAATACCAACAATGAACATTCATGGAAGCCGGCACAATTGTTACATCACAAGAACTATGTCCTCCACCTCGAAGTATCGAAGTCGCCAGTTAGGAACTAACTGCAACTTGTTGCACCATGAAAAGTGACGCTGTAGGCACCATGGTACTACAGAGTTATGGGAGTTGTAAAATAACACCAGTAGCTCAAGAGATAATGGGCGCATCTTTGCAGTATTAACTCTCTTTTTTTTCTTTTGAAATAAGGTTAGATGGCCTTCTGCCATTCTACACCACCTCCTGACCAGCAATCGACAACAAAGCCCATACAAGATTCCAGTTCAGCTTTGTAGTGCTCAAAAGGAACTTTCCCCCAGAATTGTTTGGTGGTAATAAAAATGTTATTATACAGTTAACTCATGCCAATCGTTAGTATGTCAATTGATGAAATTTCAACGGGGAAATAGGAGGTAAAGACACGGAAAGGTCAAATGCTTTTATGACTAAACTATCCAAATGCAAGCATTACACTTATTCTGACCATGAGAATAAATCATAATCCTCTAATCTTCTAAATTATCGATCAAGACTGATACATGTATCTGATCAACCTGTTAAAGAGGGCACAGACATGATACTCTTGATCATTGCTGCACCCCAAATACAAACCTGGGACACCTACGTGTTCTCAGGCTTCAGTTTTTATCCAAATGCCCAGTAACAGGTTTTCCAGGGACAGGATGACTGCTGGAACCCTGTGGAAATGTTTTTACAACAGCAGGTACATCTACTTTTGGATATGGTACCCGAGAAACACCATTTACCTGTCCGGGATGGCCAGCTGTTTCAGCTTTGATCGCCATGGAGTACCTTTCCTCTGCAGGGGAGAAAAATCAGGATTAAAATCGTCCTAGTATTACAGTGCAAATAGAAAAAGATATATACATCTGACATAATATACATTCTATCCTTCCAAGTCTCAGACCACACAGAAGAAAATGCTTGTGAAGCAGAATGTATAAATGAGATGGCAGATCACGAAGTTCAATTCTTAAACCAGACCACACAAGACCATGTAAACCCATTCAGTCAGATACTTGGATCCAGATTAATCAATACTGACAGATATCACTTTGACTTAAAGTGACATGGTGAAGGATTTTCTGTTAGTAATGAGCACAGTGAAAAGGAAATTTTGGTGTACCTTTCATTCTTCCACATGTCACAAGCTTACGGAGGCAATCACGGAATTCTGTCAGCACAACTCTTTCTTGTTCTGCATACAATTCAGATTGGTTCTGGTTGACAGCTGCTGTCTGTTGAGAAACAGCAGTTTGGGAACTCGTAAACATTGTATCTTGTTCGTCACACATCAATGCTAGTGTTCCAGGAGACATAGGCCTATTGGACTTCTGATCATCAGCACAGTTAGGTCTGGATTCTTCTAGTACAGCTTTGCCTGTATGAGTTCCTCTGCTTGAATGGTCATCAGTTGATGCTTTGTGATCTGGATCTTGATTATTTCCTTCTCTATCATGGTTTGTCGATCCTAGGGAACCTGCCTTGTCATCTTCCTTCTGTCCTCCCCTTTCATCTTCTTTCTCTGCAACCCTCTCTTGTGTCTTCCTGCCTGTTGTATATTAAAAAGGTTACAATGAGAAGCATAGAACCATCAAAATAATGCCCCTTTTGTGGACTATGTAAATCACTCTTTATGTTGTTCTTGGTTGCGTTATCTCCTTATCTTAAGATAAAGGGGTGCATGTTTGCATGTTCCCAGGGGGATAAATAGTAATTCATATAATGTGGCCATACCTATATTGATAAACATAAAAAATAGCACATTGAAGGACAAATGTGTAAATATGCAGCAAAAGCATTCACAGATTATCTGAGAAACATGAAGTGTCATAGCTATCCCTACTTGGCAGCTAGTGTGCAGTTTCAACAGGAAAAATGGTAATCTTGACCATAATATGTAAGGTGCTGCACCTGCACATCAAAGGCAAGCCTTAATAACTCAATAAGTATCTTACACTCTATATCTTATCCTATGGTTGTTTTCAAAAGAAACTTCGATAAAGCACTTCATCAGAATCCAAATTACCAAGAAATGACGTAAACATGACAAAATGTTTAGATGGAATCCAACTTCCTAACCAATGTAACCATGGAAAGTTAATATTGGAACAAAGAGGTGCTGATCCAAGTGGGTTGCCTCGGTGAATATCACGGAGATACAAGTAGGATCACCTGTATATTTGACCATACAAAGTGGTAAAATTGCAAAAAGGTAAAACCAGCCTAATGACAAGAGCAATACCAGCATATGACTTTGCAGCCTCTCCTGATACCACCACCAAAAGCTTACATAGCTCCTTTATGTCCTCTGCTTGGACAATGTCTGCTAAAAGGGGCCTAAAGTGGGATGGCATAAACCAGTCAATGGATAACAGATATGATAGACATTCTATGAAAATACTGTGTAGCTGACAGTTAGTTACCTGTAGGTAACTTTAAAGGGCCCCAGAGTGGGAGGATGTACAGACTGGCTTATCGGAATTGAACCATCGGGTACTGCATTCTTCTGATAAATAGAGCGATAAAGGAATGAAGCATATAAAACTATTTTTATCGGAGTCTCATAATAACTGCTGCTATGGGTAGCTTTATCTTATCCCATTGCTAAATGTCAATTTTAATTTGTAATTCTGTTCTAGAATAATTTGGAGTTCTCGCCAAAGTAACAAAAAACCTGTAGTTTCATGAGTTGCGTTTATCTATCAGGAGAAGAATAGAGGGAACTAACACTGCCACACTGCTTTTTCATGTAAAAAAGAAACATGTCGCACAAATATATGTTGATGATTAGTATTAACAAAAATTATTCATCAACTCAGTTCATGGTATGCATGACACATTATAAAATTCACACTCCTAATGGCAGGACAAAGCACTTCAGCTTGCTTCTGAAGTCAATAACTAAAGAACACAAAGCTATGCCCAGATAAAGAAATTAGGCAAAAACAGTGCATGCTGAAGTCTTAGGCATGGCCATTACCTGAGGTAGGTGACCATTCCTTTGCACTACATGTTCCTTATTTGAATGGTCAAGTGAAGGATCAATATGTTTCCGCTTCCTTGATGTGGAAGGAGAAGGGAATCCTGTAGCTCCAATAGCACCATTCACTGCCGCATTTGTTGCTTGCTGCATGTTAATGGAACTTTTATGATCGCCTTGGAAAAGAGCTCTTCTTTCTTCACTCCGTTCAAAATTCTTGCAATCCATACACTTGCAATTTTCAGAGCATAGTATATTAGCTTGGAAGCACTCGCAGTACTTCTTGAGGCATCCTGACTTCTTGCAGTGGCACCCTTTATTATGCTTCCCTACTAAAGGGAGATCACAAGACACCTCCTGGCAATTTCATGGACTAGAATCAATGGTGCATATCATGGCAGTGCAATTAACACGGCCTAAATGAAAAAATGCAACATTGAAAAGAACTCTGTATTTGTATCTGATGAGTATATGAAGAGGATTAGGGTCTAAGGATAGTGGAATGATGTATTTGATTATGAAAATCTCTATAGTTCTCACTTATTATTGTTAAATACGAATAACAAGAAAAATATACATGTTGGTTTCCTATTGAAAACATTATTCCTTTTCAACTAAAACTATCATCTTTCTTTCAGCAACATAAGAAGATTCTGTGTAGACATAGTCAGCTTAGTGAAAGTTTGACTACATTATTCTAGAACAGCATATTTTCCTGGCTAGAGGTGGCACTTCATATTATAAGTGGAAGGAAACAAAACATGCACTTCTTTACTGGGTCAGAGGTGGCAAACATTTTGCATGGAAGGCTGGATATTGAACTTTTCACCAGCTTTGCCTTTTTCCTACTTTGTTAGGATATATTTTTGACAGGAAACCTATCAATAATGTAACACTTTAATAAAGAGCGAGCTCGATTTCAACAATGGCAAGTTTCTATCTCGAACTGTCAAATATGGAATATTTGTATGCTGGTGACTTTAAGGATTTAAATTCATAGTTGAGACAATTTGTATTTTCAAAATGCCAAGCACATAAATCTAACTACATTGACGCGCATTTCCTAAGAGGTACCATGTTCCCGAGTAACTTGCAGGAAGAATGAATTGCAGGCGTAAGTCCTCTAAAATGAAAAATTCTCAGCTGTCAAGTTTTCTCAGGAAACTGATGGTATAAATTTATGAAGATTTTAATGTTCTATTTTTTCCTAGGATGGTGTTTTGATTCTCATCTTAATTAGAATAAACTGTGATCTCTAAAATGAGCATTAACACTGCTATAGGTAATTGAAATTCATGGGAATAACAGGTAGCAATTATGGTCCATTAGGAAGTAACTACGTGAACAATATTTGGACCACAGAACATACATTATTCCTACTCGCATGTGGGCTGCTCCCAATCTTAGGCCTGAATGCATCTGGATTACGCTCCAATGTAGCATCAATGGCTTCACGTCTGGCAACTTCATTCTCAGGATTATTGAAACAGTTTGTGCAGTTGCATCCGTCACAGTGAGAACCAGAAGCAAAGCATTCACAGTACCTGTAAGAAACCATAAAAATATTTCAAATGGATAGCATTAGTACATACAAGATGCACAGCACAGCTGAAAAAAGTATCAAAACAGAAGTACATTCTTCATATTTCAAAAAGAGCTGACTTTTGAAGTGAAGGTTAAGACACGCTGATACAGATTTGTCTGTCTGCAGAGAATCAGAAATTATGCTTTTGGAGGTGCTATGAAGGGTTGATGGGGTGCTGGAAAATTTTCCAAATTATTTGTATTGTAGTTAATTACTCATCTAACCTACTGCATGTGCATCTCTCCATAACAAATCACCAAATGACACAAACATTTGTCTTTGATATGCTACATAGCTTATAACTCTAGTCTAAGCGCCATTTGAGAGAACTTCAGCTCCTTTTGAAATCATGAAGAAGCTTCAGTAACAAGGCCATTGCTCAAGCATATTCTGCATCAATAATGACATAAGTATTTGACAATCCGAACAATGTTCTTTCAGCTCCTTGCCTCTTTTACAACATGTCAAGCAAGCTATATCGATAAAAGGAGAACACTATCCACGTGAGAACACCCTTTGCAATATTGCATTCTCCTCAAGCTAAGGATAGAATAAGACTTACAACTTCAAACATCTGGAGTTCCTGCAGTTGCAGCACTTCTTCTTTGTGGGAGTGCTATCTTTCCCTTCAAAGAGTCTTGGCCGTGGTTTTGGTGACTCGGGCTTCCTACAGTACAAAAATATTTTATTCGAGGAACACGATGCCCTTCATAATTAGAACATTGCAGGAGCATGGTGCAAATTTCAAAGGAAAAAAAATAGAAATATCGGATCCTCAACCTTGAGAATGTGCCAAAAAATTGCCAAAAATGATAACACAAATGTGTCTTCATCTCCAAGGAATGACAAGTCAAAATTTGGAAACTGGCTCGTGGTTACGCTAGGCAAATCAGAAACCCTCCTCCCAAGTTCAGTATATGAAACTGACATCGAGAGAAATGAGCCCCGCACCAAACAGGGAGGCAGAAATTTCGAAACTACAACACTACATATAAATCTCAGAACGGGAACACTCACAAGGGAACGGCAACCGGGGGCCGCGGCACTGGCTGCGGCGGCACCGGGCGAAGCTGCGGTACGGGGACCGCCACCGGCACCGCATGCCGCGGTAGCGGCACATGCCCGACCACCTGATGCGGGCGCATCACCGGCAGCACCCGCGGGTGCAGCTGGTGCGGCACCCCCATCGGCACCGCAGCCCTCGCGTGCTGCGGGGGGTGCTGTAACGCCACCGGCAACGCCCTCGGCTGCAGCGCCCTGGAAACGGCGGCGGCCGCCGCCGCCATCGCGGGGTTCCCCGCCAACGCCGCCGAGTTGAAGTCGAGCTGCCTCACCAGCTTCTTAATCGGCGGCTGCGTGGACGCAGCGGGCACGGGAGGCCGCTGCGGCGGCCCCCCGCCGCCCTGCTCTTTCCCCGCCATCGACTCAACCCGGAAGCTACTGGATCAAAACGCCCCCGCCCACTAGTAACGCCAACGCAAACCCAATTCACGGCGGCCGCGAGGACCCGCGGCGAGATCGCGGCCGCCGGCTCCAGATCGAAGGGGGTGGAGGCCCCACGGCCGAGTGCGGGGTGGCGGCGCTCGCCGCGAGCTTCGGCGCGTGTTAGTGGCGGAGGGGAATGGCGGATTTTGAGAGAGCGGAGTGGATTTTCCCTCTCGCTGCTGCTCTCGACTGCCCCCTTCTCTCTCTCTCTTCCCCCCACCTTTCTTTCTCTCCCACTCTTCGCTTTCGAAATCAAATTCATATTCTACGGCCGGATCCGCGAGGCGACGCGCCATCGGACGGCGGACGCGTGTCCGGGGCGCATCCTGCGGCTCGAATTCATAGATGTGGGGTTGTTGGGCCTCTCGCCGTTCGATTCGACGGGTTCGGGATCGTTCAGCTCGGCGCAGGGTGGACGCGCAGGCGTCGTATGCCACTGACGCGTGGGCCACAGGAGGCGAGGACTTGGTGGGGCTGTGCAGTCAGTGTGAGGGGCGGCGCCGCGGATAGGCTGCGGGTTTTTATTGCGGGGTGTGTGATCCGTCCTGTCACTTGTGGAGTTCTTCTTTTTTGGAAAACCTCCGGGACCTTACGTGACCCAGCCAGTCTCATGACCTCTGGGGCCAAGTAAATGTGGCCCACCTGTCAGTATATTTACTCTTGCATTCGCGGGAAGGTGCACTTCGTAGCGAGCTCAGTCTCGCGCGAGGGTTTTTAAAAGGCGTGACTAGTCTCCGGTTTCAGTGGAGACCAAGAAAGCCACTGTTAGCCCGTGTGGAGATGAGCGCCATTTGGTTTCGTGGGCTTTGTCTTTAGACTATCCGCAGCGCAGGCCGGCATGCATCGCGGTAAAGGATGTAGCGTAAAATTTGCAGTAAAAATCGCTGCAGCGCACACCGGTAAGCCTCTCGTTACTGCGCCGTAAACATCAATTCACGGCAAAGCTGGCGTAACTCTCGCCTTACGGCACAACCCGTCGTGGTGGGCCCGCATGATGGAGAGGATGGCGCGAGGAGGCCGACAGGGGAGGTTGCTCGCAGGCGGCGGCCTCGTCGGAGGAGCTCTTCGCCGCGCTGCTAGAGGAGAGATTGAGAGAGAGAGAGAGGCGTCGCGGAGGAGCTTGTCGACACGTCCACGCCGGAGGGCCGCCGGGAAGAGCCGCCGCGGCCGTCCGCCCCGCCGACCAGCCCGCCGTTGACCTGCGTGCCGCCCGCCGTCGCTCGCGGCCGCTCGCCGCCTAGCGCGCCGCCCGCCCCTGCCGCTGCGTGCCGCCTGGCGTCGCTCGCGGCTGCGCGCCGCCTGCCCCCGCGCTGGCCACCGGCGCTGGCCGCCCGCCTCGCTAGCCGCCAGAGATGGATCAGGCGAGAGAGAGAGGAGAGATGGATCGAGAGAGGGGGCGGGTGGGAGAAGTAGATAAGGTTTTTTTGTTTTTGCCCCCTTTCACTTTTTAATAATTACATTTTAGTCCCTATAACTTTTATTTCCTCACATTCTAATCCCTAAAACCTTAATTTTCTTACATTTTAATCCCTAGGGAGATAACAAATCAATTTTAATTGAAGATAGTAGTTGAAAGTGGGTGAATAAAATATGTAGTTGTTGTATATAGAGTAAATATATAGAGTAACATGAGTGCAGGAGAAGTTGATGTAGAGTAAAGAACCTTAGTGATGTGGCTAGAATATTCTTTTAAGAGTAAAAATATAGAGTAATAGGAGTGCAGATAGCCTAAGGCTTGCGGTGATTTCTTTCGAAGGAGTAAATCACGTCCATCGTACAACAAATTATAATATCATATCATTTTAGTCCAACAAATTACAAACCATACAAACACATACATCAAATTATCATGTATGATCATATATAGTCCAAATACGCTCGGTAGCTTCATATATGATCATATACAGTCTAAATACGCTCGGTAGCTTCACTTATGAATATGTTGACAACATGACGTGTGCCACCGCTCACGTTTTTACAAATAAAAAACCATATATTTGATGTTTTTTTAAACAGATATTTATTTCCTAACTTTATTTAAGCCTTCTGCTCTTTTCATTTTGACATGTTAACCACCGATACTTGGTCCATTTATTCATAGCTTGTATATTTGTTCACAATGAAGTGAATTGTTCTATGCTTATTATCCGATCAAGTTAGTTTATAGTTGAAGTGAATTTTCTTGTGCGTGTTATTATTCAGGTTATATACATGAGGATTATTCAATATGCTAATTATCCAATCCAATTTGTTGCTCCACATGTACTAGCGATCAACTTCACTATCTATAGCCACCAAACAGGTCACAAACTAAGCGTTTGTGTGCATGTCCTCTACCACACAAAAGTTAAACTAAAAGGTATTGCACACACCGATACCAAAGAAATAAGAGTCGCACACATAGTTAAGACTTAAATAAGACTGGAGTTACGTGCATAAACCTATCCTCATCAACGGAGTATTTTTGGCCAAACGGGCCGAGCACGATGGGCCGGCACTGGCCCGGCCCTATTTAGCACGATCTAAGTACGGCTCGGCCCGATAGTCTTAGTGCCAGTGCTGTGCTAGTGCCTAGCCCAGTGCCGTGTCTGGACCTCAATCTCGGCCCGCAGCACTAGCACGGACACGCCATAGTTAATGGACCGACCCGCGAGGGCACGACAGCGACACAGGGGAGGCACGCCAGCGGCCGTCCGATCCCCTCCCCCGCTCCATCTGACCGTTGGATGCGGCCGTTGGAGGAGGGGATATATAAGCCGCCGCGCCGGCCGCTTCCCCACCCAACCCTAACCCTAATTCATATACCCCTCCTCCCGGTCGCCCTACCTCATCCCTCTCACCCCCGACGGCCGCCTCCCTCTCCCGCCTCCCGGACCCACCCGCCGCCTCCCCGCCTCCCGGCCCCGCCCCGCGTGCCTCCCCTCCCCGCGTCGCCCCGCCGCCTCGCCTCCCGTCCCCGCCGTCGGGCGCCGCCGAGGGCCACAACCGGGAGCCGGCCGCTCCCAGGGGCCGCGCACGGCCGCCGCCGCCGGGGTGCATCCTGGATCCGCCGCTGGCCAGGCATCCCGGATCTGCCGCTGGCCGGGTGCTCGGAGCTACCGGCCGTCGCCGCCACCGGAGCTGCAACATCATCGCCGGGGCTTAGGGGTCTCCACCGGGAAACATTTTTCATGGATTTGGATGTGTGTGTGTGTTTATGTGACGGATTCATGAAGTTTGGTGATTTTTGTGAAGAAGTATTTGATTTTGTATATTTGTTTCTTGATTCAATTGGTTTCCAGTGCCGGCACGGGCACTATAGTGTCGTTTGGCACGGCACGACACTAACCACTGGCCATAGTGTCGTGTCTAGGCCTGAAGTTCGGCACGGCGGCACTAGGTGGCACGGCACGGCTAATCAGATTTAGTGTCATGCCACTTAGTGCCATGCCAAATAGTGCTAGTGCGTGTACTGCCGACACGGCCCGTTTGGCCAACTACATCACCTAGTACTAGTAGAGTGCACGTGCGACAGGTACGTGTACGAAATTAGGTCACAAAAGGTTCGACAACTTTATACAATTATTAGGATACACAAGTTTTGTCCACTTGACATTAAAATACGACATATAAGTTTGGACAATAAACATATGTTGTTGCTAATATATAAATAACATGGGATGACTTTAGAAAATAAAAATACTCATAAAAAACAGAGATGGTTGCGGCCCGGCTGGTGGTGGCCAGACAACACCGGTAAGAGGATGTCAGGTGTATCTGCCTAGTTTGACGTAATGAGTATAATATATTAATTCATATATTAATAAATTTAACAAAACCATAAACATTGAAATATCTTTATTAATCACTCAAAATCAAGACTCCCTTACATGTTTTATTCATATACATAATATAAAAGGAAAGTACTATTCTTATTATACTACCATAGACCATGCATCAATCCATGTCAATATCCGTTTGCAGCCAACATTTATGAATGTACAGGCCAATGAGAAAATTAAACAAGGACCTACGAGGGATGCGGCGGCGTGCGTATCTTACTTGAGGCATGAGTACGTCGTCCTCTAGCGCGGCGACGCGGAGCAAGAACATCCACCGTCGGCGTCGGTGGGGGAAGAGAAGACAACAGTCCGTCGAGACTCAAGATAGAGGGATGGAACGGAGACAGGAGTCGAAACAAAACCCTAGAGTTTTCGGGACAAACATCGTGTGTACTGCTACCGCTGGAGTTTTCGTTGTGGCCATGCTGCCGGGTGGTCGTCGTTGGCTTCCTAGCAGAGACCTCCGTGCATATGCATGCGTATATGCATCTACACCAACGATGCAGCTTCATGCAATGACCCAGATCGCCTAAACAGAATAAATAATCTCACCATGCGTTTGAGCTGCCATGTGAACGACGGCGAAGTTGGCGAGGTCGCCGGTGGTGTCCGCGTTGCTGCTGTCGAGATCGTCGAGGCTTGATGGGGTTGCCGGCGGCTGCCGGCTCACCGACGGAGATGGAGAGCTTGCGCTCGACTATCTGGTTACCCGCGCGTTATCTTTATTAATTATGGAGATTATTTTAAACTATTTGATTGGTGGGTACACAGAGTGGGTAAAGAAATTTTATGGTGAGAAAAGTAATACAAAAACGGTAGAAAACTCTCTAGAAACATCGTTTTTAAAAAACTTTTCACGTCTTTTCCACCGTTATACCTGACGTGTGGGTAGGATTTTTTTTGGGTGAGAAGTGTTTCCAATTCTACTGAATCCTTATAATATAGATATAGATAGATAGATAGATAATGGCAAAATACATTATCAAACGGTGTACACAGTTGACCTTATACGCACATTTACTATTTGCTGGATCAAAGTGATATAACAATGTAAGTTATTATATGATGGTTGTAATTTACTTAATCAAAAGGGAAGGGCAAGATTCCGGTTCTCTCTCAAACAAAGGGGGGCGTGCTGCAAATTCTAATTGTACGATGATATTTTTCATATGACGTGTTTCGCGTACTCGAGCTAACTGTGTTATTAGAAGAGAAAAAAAATGCAGCATTGATGTTTGACTCTCACGAAGGGTCAAATATATATATGCAAGTACTCTGCATGTCAATAATCACTCGTCGGGAGTCGGGACATTGTCAGTTGTGACTATGATGAAACTCGTCTCTAGAAAACGTGAGCACAAAATTGAGAGTTTGAAAGCTAACGAGAGCTATCCATGCTTAAAACCCTATCGGAACAGCTTGCAAATCTTAATCTATACTATATATAAATCCAAAGCTTCCGAGAATAGACCCACGAATCATTGAAATATTACCCCTCCTACTATAACCTCACTTGTCAGTCTTTTCACTTCGTTCATCGAACCATCGTAATTTTATAAAAACCCTCTGATATTTATAAAAATCAAGCCACCGTCCTTTAATACGTTGTAATTTTACGAAAACCCTCTAATAATCGTCGAGTTCGTAACCAGTACGGTAGGCGTTTTTATTAAACATGCATGTCGTACATGCATTCTACACGTTGGGCCAAAAAGAAATTGCGTTACAGTTACTAATCAAGCTAAGCAGAGCATTCAGCCGCGACCGACACCAAGGTGAACAGTAGGACCGCAAAGCCGCCGTGCGAGGCCTCGAACTTGTTCTGCGTCAGCTCCACCCTCCACCAGAATAAGACAGAACAGCGAGCACATCAGACCCTTCTCCAACGGCGAAGCTCGCAGCTCCCGGTGCAGCAGGAACCGAAGCGCAGATGAGCCGGCGCCGGAGCACCACGACCACGGCAGCCTGCACACAAGACAAAATAACGACCCCATTCAGAAACAGTATGTGCTCAAGACCATCAAATATTCAAATGGATATTCCATGACACTGAAAGATGAATACACCTATCAAAATGGCATGCAATAACTGCTCAACCCCTTCTCCTTTTGCGGCGAGTGGAATGTTTTAATGATTACAGTGTTGACTTGATCAAAAGACTTGCATTATACAGTAGAACGGTAGTTCCAAAAAGATGACCTTATGTTGTCTAAAAAGATTTACTATTTGTAGCATAGTACTATACATTTAGATGATTGGTAGCATATTGATTGTTGAGATGATTGGTGCTCCATTCTCATGACTCAACCAATTGACGCTAGGAACTAGGTAGGCGGTATGAGTAGTATACCTGCATAGTCTTTGAAGAGGGGATAGCAATGCAGAGTGATGAGCCAAAGCAATCAAAAAGATATAAACATGGTACTACCTACTAGCATTCAGTCTAGAGGTTGAGAAAAAGCCCCTAGAGAATGTTTGGATAAATATCTATCCTATTGGGTGTCACCAATGTTTAGATAAGCCGGTTGTGAAGGAAGGTTATGTATGCAAGGGCAATTTACGAAACAAGGATTGAAACGTGGTTGCTTATCCAGTAATTGACAGCAGAAAGAGCGATGTGGCCTTTGCATGAGAAGCCCCTGCATGTATTCGGTTAATACAGGAGAAAGGACTAACCTCAAGCACGGCATACTGATCTTCAGAAAGTAGCAGGCTAAATTGATTGGCAACAGTTCAGGGTCAACCAGCTTCTTTGGTTTGCATGGATAATCATACCAAATTCAGATTTCTCAGTTAGACCGATTATACTATCTGTTTGGAGCACAATTGAGAACTGAGGACAGAATCAACTTTGCCACAAGCCCAAGCCTCATGAGAAATGGTAGAAGCTTCCCAAGAAAATCAGAGCTCATTCTGCAACCTAATAGCTTGATGCTTCAGTTAAAGCTGCAACATTGCACATGGAATAATGTATGCTCGCTCGGTGAGATGAGAAATATTAAACCTATCAGAGATTGAAGAGTGTGAGAACTAATATATGACTACCTGCAGATTTTATCTTACATCAGGAGGTCTTGTCACCAATATTCCTGACAAGAACATTTTCCATTTTTAAAATGGTGAAATCGGTGCTTATCTCTGATAATTATCTCTCGATTCTCCACAGCCGATATATATTTGATAGCTAGATGGCAATCCCCACATATCCGCAAGTTTTTCATTATCCTGATTGGAGCAGTGCTCTCAGCGCTCATCATTAGTCCAAAGGCTACAGCCAATTTTTCACCATGATATCTTAGTGCAAACTCCCTTTCCTCTTCTTCCAACTCATGCAGCACCGAGTCAGTTTCAGGCACATAACCAGCATCTGTAATCCTATGGATTAGCTCCTCCAGATATTGGTAAATATCATGAGTTTGCGGATGAGACTTCTCTCCCATGCGAAATAAATGGGCAATGCCCCCAATCTCAATCAAGCTGTATCCTATTTGCTTCTTCAATCTTCTCTTGATCATGGTATTCCTTACCATCTCAACATGGTTCATTTTACCAGATAAAGCATATATATTAGAAAGCAGCACACGATGAGATGGATTCTCAGGCTCAAGAGCAATCAATCGCTCAGCCACCTCCACTCCAAGGTTGAAATTCTTGTGCATCTTACATGCGCCAAGCATGGCTGTCCAAACTTCAGGTCCAGGCTCTCCTGGTATAGAGTTGCGTATAAATTGCATGGCATCATCAAGAAGTCCTGCCCTTCCATACATATCAACCATAGAGCAATAGTGCTCAGCACGAGGGGCCAATCCATAGACACTCTTCATTGTAGAAAAAGCATCACGACCCTCGTTAACCAACCCAGCATGTGCACAAGCAGATAGGAGTGCAACAAAAGTGACATCGTTTGGTGGTGGCCCTTCACGCCTCATCAAATGGAATAGTTTGATCGCCTCATGGCCATGTCCGTGCATGCCATATCCTGCGATCATGGAAGTCCATGTAACCACATTCCTTTCCCGGAGCATGTCAAACCACCCGCGAGCCTTGTTCACAAGCCCACACCTGGCATACATGTTCACAAGGGCGGTACCCAGAAATACACTCATATCCATCCTTTCAGAAACAATATGCCTCTCCACTTCACGTCCCAAGTCCAGAGCACCAGCCTGTGCACAAGCAGAGAGCGTGGCCACAAATGTCGCAGAATCAGGCGCTTCCCCAGCCACCTGCATCTCCTTATACACCTCAATCGCCCGCTCAGCAATCCCGTTCTGCTCATATCCAGAAATCATTGCGTTCCAAGCGACCACGCTTCTCTCACGAATTGCATCGAACAGCTTGCGTGCAACGGCCAGTTGGCCGCACTTGGAGTACAGCACGACAAGCGCCGTCTGCACGAATCGGTCGGAGCCAAACCCGAGGAGGATGGCGTGAGCGTGGACGGCCATGCCGACGCGGAGCGCAGACAGATCACCGCAGGCCTTGGCAACGGCGGTGAAGGCGAAGCTGGAGAAGGGGAGGGCAGCGGTGAGGAGGCTGCGGTAGAACGCGAGAGCAGCGGCACGCGTGAGGGTGCAGAAGAGGAAGGAATCCGGTGCGGGGTGGGAGGCGGCGAGGAGGTGGGCGTAGGAGGCGGCGCCGGCCGCGACGGCGAGGGTGGCTAGCTTGGTGGTGAGTGGCAGAGAGAGCCCGTGGCCGGCGACGATGAGGCGCGCATGGGCTTGTTTTAGGGGGCGGAGGCGCGGGCCGGCAAGGAGGAGGGCATTGTACTCCGGCGAGGAGTGGTGGACGTCCATACCGGAGTCTGGGAACTGGAGGGCTCGAATTGGAGAGGCAACGGAGGGAGAGGGAAACAGGGCAAAGCCGACTCCCAAATTCATTATGCAAAAAAAATTCCCCCTCACATTAAAATGTCATAACATGTATGGAGTACTAAATGTAGATGAAATTAAAAACTAATTGCACAGTTTTGTTCTACTCTGCGAGACGAATATTTTGAGCCTAATTAATCAATTTTTGGATAATTTTTCGCACATACAAACAAAATGCTACAAAAATACTACAGTGACGCAATGATTACGAAGCGACACATTCCTCCCAAATTTAGAACTAAACAAGGCCAGGCCCAACGCTCCACGTCACGCGAAATGGGAGCCTTACAGTTTGTTAGAGTACTTGAGCAAGTATGTTAATGTCGTGTAATGGTGATCTATGTTAATGTGGTCTAATAGGTGATACGATGACATGTAATCTTGAGATAACTTATCAGATAACTCATAATAGATTATTATTTTGGTTGTTTCACAATAATATTATATCCCTTAATTATGGATAAAATAAATAAATATCATTAGTTGTATGACAATAACAATTTGTATAATGGTAGAAGAGTTACCACGTATTACTAAAGTTTAGCTCATTTTGCGAAACAAAGACCTCCTCTTCTCACCTCATTCTCTTCTCACCTCATTCTCTCTTCACCTCAACAGAAAAATCCAACGCGATAATGTATAAGACAGCTTATAAGACTGCTTAGGTCAGTCCCAACCCAAGACACTAGCATTGATGTCCATAGCCTCCACATCATCAAGAAACTACACGTAGACACTACACTCCCAATACAAACACCATCATTTCACATTTCAATTTAATGCTACTCATCTCACATCTTGTCTTAGATGTCGTGTAGAAACCATGTCTCATGCAAGACCCAATTTCCTTCTCTTTCTTCATTTAATCACTTGCCACGTCATCTTTTATCCTAGGTGGCATCTCATTTAATTCTATAGACATCATCTTAGTCATTGGGTTGGGACTGCCCTTACAGTAAACCTTTGGCCCTCCAAAACATGACGGTAATATCTAAAACCTTTATCGATACACGATACACGTAGATGTTGTATGAATTTGCATATTTAGCTTGCAGTGTGCAAGCATCGCTCTCGTCATTCATGGTCCCACAAATAAAGTAAAGAATTAGTATCTACCCTTAGGGTCAAGAAGCATACAAAAATTTGCAAAAATATACTGTACATATACGTGGTAGCTTCCTATATACCGGGTGCATTGGCACCATGGGCTGGGCTATTATATGGGATTCAAACGGATCTTTGGCTAATTTTTAACAGCTAACTGTTAATTATGTGTGATTCAAACAGCTAATTGTTAATTCGGTGGAATATTGAGCCTAATCCCTGCAAAAGTTTCAAAAAAAAAGTCAATAGAAAACAACGTTCTAACACCGTGAGCTACCCCGATCGCGTAGCCCATAGTGCAGGGCCGGGCTTGAATGCATGATGACTGGCATCCCGATCCCCACGGTGTCGCAGGAGGGACAAGTGGACCCGGCCACGCCAACGCTGCTGACGGTAGGAGCCCGGAGGAGGAATCGAACTACTAGTCTACTGCTTCTACTAGGGCATTAGATCTCAAATTCCACCCTAAAGTTTACTGTGGCCTTGTTTAGTTTTCGAAATTGGGAGCCAAATTTTGGCCTTTTAAAGTGCGTGCGCCGCTGTAACATTTCGTTTGTATGTGTAAAAAATTATCCAAAAATTGATTAATTAGGCTCAAAATGTTCATCTCGTAGAGTACAACCAAACTGTATAATTAGTTTTTGATTTTATCTACATTTAGTACTCAATGCATGCTTTGATATTTTGATGTGATGGGAATCTTCTTTTTCATAGGCCTTGTTTAGATCCCAAAAGCAACTCCCAAATTTACTATGCAAAGATTCTCCATCACATCAAAATATCATAACATGCATGGAGTACTAAATGTAGATGAAATTAAAAACTAATTACACAATTTTGTTGTGATCTGTGAGACGAACATTTTGAGCCTAATTAATCAATTTTTGGACAATTTTTCACAAATGCAAACGAAATGCTACAATAACACAATGATTACGAAGTGACATCAAACTCCCAAATTCGACCTCACAAATTCAACATCTAAACAAGAGCATAGTGAATTTTTTGGGTGGAATTTAGGATCTAAACAATAAACAAGGCCTATGCAGAAAGAAGATTCCCGTCGTATCAAAATGTCGACGTATGCATGGAGTACTAAATGTAGATGAAATCAAAAACTAATTGCACAGTTTTGTTGTACTCTGTGAGACGAACATTTTGAGCCTAATTAATCAATTTTTGGACAATTTTTTACACGTACAAATAAAATGATACAGTGACGCAGTCATCGCCAAAGTTTGGTTGCCAAACTTGGGAAAACAAGGGGCAGGTAAAGGAACCGCCACCGCCAACAAACCTTGGGGTTTGGGACACCTCGTACGAGCCTGAGACAACAGCGACTGGGGCGCGAGAGCCACGACACCGCGAGGCGCCGCGCACCTACTGTACCAACCAGGAGGGACTGCCCGTAAATGCGGACGCAGGCGTGGGGGCGCGGGGCGGTGGCGCGCTTGATGACGCCATTCAATCGCCGCGCGGCCCACGCCTCCTTCCCCCACCTTCTCCGCCCCTGCTCCTCCTCTTCTTATTCCGCCGTCCTCTCTCGCCTCCGACGCCACTTCGCCTCTTCTTCCTCCTCCCCAGGTCGGCTCCACTTACTCCTCTCCATCTTTTTGTTTGCTTTGGTTTCGGTTCTGCACCAGGTGTTCGCTGTTTCGCCACAACGGCGTCATCCAATTGAGCTGGCAAGTTTCGGCGATTGCTCAATTTGTGTGATCCTAGTTGGCAGAACGGAAGGTGTTCGCCGTTTTGCCTCAGCCTCAGCGGATGCCCTTCGTAGTAGTACTAGGTAGGTGTAGGAGTGGCTGCGGATTATGGGATCAACGAGGTCGATGAGCCAAATTTTGATGGATAAACGGTTCAATCGGTCAGGATATGGTCCGAATTGTGGACCAGCGGAGCACTAGCGAGGGTACAGAGGAGCAATTGTCCTGTGTTCCTAGCGGGTTTGAGACTGCCCATTTCTGTGTCTCTGGGTGTCACGCGGTCATGGTGCTCGGGCAGGATTCTCCTTGATATGCATCTGCTGTTGGTTTGTGAAGTAGTTATAGTTGAATTGCTGTGCTGCTTCCACTCACCACAACTCTTGCATGGCTGAGAATGTGCTTCATGGGTCTAGTTTGATGGTCATCTGATTGATTTCATGGAGGAATGCCTGCTGACTGTTTTCTCACTGCACGGCACTCGCATGCTATGGTTTGAAGTATCTGGTTAAATTACTGCACAATCTGTTTTATTAATGTTCTCTAACGTTTCCATTTCTTTGTTTGGTCTTTAGCATACAGCGCCAGACAGAACACACATACATTCATGGAGGTGGCTCAAGAAGTCCTTAACCATGGCTCAGCAAATGGTGTCCGTGCAGCTATAAGAGCTGACAAAAAGAGTTACAGCCTTCTCCAGCTCATTGCAGCTTCCCTGGATGTCCACAACATTCTGTGCAGAAAAAATGTACCACAGCTCCTTTTATGCTCTCCATATTCATCCAAGATTGCTCACGTGGTTATTAGAATGTTGAATCCTGACTTCGTCCCAGGTTCTCATATGATTGGTCTCTTAGCTTTGGTTTTCCTTTGTCTGGGACTCTCTGGATGCAACATGACATAACTTCCACTCTTCAACGTTAAAACTAAAGTCCTTTAACAAAATGCATTAATGCAAATGACATGTACATTCGGACCTTATGATGTTGCTGAAGCATCCCTGATGGATGCAATAGGAAACTGGGAGGGTACTTTTGGTGTATGTGGTCCACAGAGTTGCTGTCCAAACTGGTTCGAAGATATTGATTAGAGGATGTGTATCAGATATTTGCATTCAAGCAGTTAGTTTGTCCTGTCGTTGTCCTTGCACATTTGCTACAAGGCCTCATAGATGTCTTAATTGCAAAAAGAAAAATCAGTAAGCCTATCTCCTGTTCCGTTTACGAAGACCATTGTTCATATCCTCTTCATGCTAGTTAGCTTCTGTGAATACGCTGACCTAGTGCCTACTGGATCCTCCCCTTTATTGTGTACTTAAACTTCCCCAGATATTTCATTTTGGCTTAGTATTTCAATGTATAATTTAACTGCAAGGAACTTTGTTTAACATATCTGCAGGAGTTTGCTTTTGTAGCCAATTTCGTTACGACCAAATGATTAATTCATAAGTCTTACCTTACAGAGATCCGTTAAACATAAATTGTACTGTTCTGTTAATACGGTTTAATGCCTGCTGATAATACACAAGCAAAACCTTACTTCTTCTGTTCTTTTAGATGACACGAAATGGAATACAAGATTCTTCTCTCGAAGGAATAAACGGAACAGGATTTCTTCATGGAGCTCGTGTTGGCATTGTGGCTAAACCATCTGCTGAATTTGTTGCCGGGGTATTTGGAACTTGGCTTTCTGGTGGAGTTGCAGTTCCCCTTGCACTTAGCTATCCAGAAGCTGAGCTTCTTCACGTGATGAATGACTCGGTTTGTTCCAAGCTTACAGCAACATTTCATTTTGGAACATATCAAGATGGAAATGAAATGCCTCTATTTTCTGCTGCCATGTTATGACTCTTTTTCATTTTTGTGTTATAAGAAGAATTTTATAAGAAAGAAAACTGCAAAAGCAACATGTAGATGTAGATAGTGGTGTTTATTAACTCTTAAGCTGGTCACATGTAACAATTCGCAATTGGACATGTTATGGCCAGTGGGCCGGCTGGAGGCCTAGGGCCCAGCCCGTGAACAGTACCCGCGGTACTGTAGCACGGGTACTGTAGCGTCATCCTTAGCGCGGATAATAGTACCGGATTGGGAGTCAGTGTTAGGGGTCAAGTCAACCTCTCTATATAATGAGAGGAGTTGTATCAATCAAGACAAGCAGAAGTAAAACCCTAAATTCTCAGAGCCTCCTCGGAGGGCGAGATTGGTTCTGCCTCTGCTGTCTGTGTTTATCAATCCAGTAAACTAACCATATCATCTTTGGTATCAGACTAGCGATCTTGTGTTAGCCTGTGCCTTCCACCATTGATTTCTTCCTTTGCCCATCTCTTGTTGATCATGGGAGAATACATCACCAAAGTCGACCTTCAAGTTTTTGTTGGGAGAGTCACCACTGCGATCGATTCCATCATCGCATCCATGTCGACATCATCTGCCCCGACGGCAACAGCAACGGCCGCGACAACCGTGATTGCGCCAGCGGCAGCCGTTGCCGCGCCACCAGCAGCGCCGCCTGCGACTTCGTCCCTCACCATCGCGGAGATCCTCGCCAGGCTCGACTCCATCACCGCAACTCCACCAGCAGCCGTTGCGATACACCTGCCGGCCAAGTCTGCAACAACCGCACTTCCAGCCGGGACATCACCTGCTTCGGCCGCGGCGACAGCACCACCTCCATTTGCAGCACCCATGACGAAGCAGCTGCCGTTGGGCAGCGACCTCGCTTCGCGCTCGCTGCTGCAAGATGCGCATCGCAGCCGCGGATCGGAATCGGAGTGCGAGCACGACGGCGGTGAGGAAGACTGCATCAGCGCCCTCCCCGTCCCGTTCCTCGGTCTGCTGGGGAAGATGACCCGCCCCGAGCTCACCCGGATCGAGATCCGCATCCGGGCCAAGAGGTACGATGGTGGGATCTCCACCGCGCAGGTCTCCTCGCTCCTCCACGCCGCCGCGGAGCGCAAGCCGGCCGAGCTCATCTTCGACGTCGGCTGCGGGAACGACGACCCCCTCCTCTTCGAGCTGCCCTGCTTCCCGCTGGCCACCGCCATGAACCTCCAGATCTGGGGGCCTAGCTTCTCCCTGTCGCCGCCGGCGGCCGGCGCCTTCGTCAAGATCAACTCCCTCTTCTCATCGCCGCCAGGTGTAGCCTATACGGCACCAGCGTCTTGGAAGATCGAGCTGGCCACACCAGCATCTACTGTCATCATGCGAAGCTACAAAGACCTTCAGTTTAATCGATGTGAGCAGTTCTTTCGAGCCCAAGGGCCGGAGGAAATTTTATCTCTTCGAGCTTTAGGCTGGGGTCCTCCTGCATCCCTTGATGGTGGATAGGGTCAAAATTTATTTTTAGTTATAAATAAAAAAATATTGCCGAGATGTAAAAGGCTTATTTCAGAGTCGTTTTAAGTTACGTTTGCATTGAGTCAGGTGTCTACAGTTCTGCACTTTATCATCCCAGCTCGAGGACGAGCTGTCTTCGAGGGGTGGTGAAGTGTTATGGCCAGTGGGCCGGCTGGAGGCCTAGGGCCCAGCCCGTGAACAGTACCCACGGTACTGTAGCGCGCGTACTGTAGTGTCATCCTTAGCGCGGATAATAGTACCGGATTGGGAGTCAGTGTTAGGGGTCAAGTCAACCTCTCTATATAATGAGAGGAGTTGTATCAATCAAGACAAGCAGAAGTAAAACCCTAAATTCTCAGAGCCGATAGGTTTCTGGTTGCAAGGAGGAGGCAAAGCAAGAGATGGGTGCTTAGAAACAAGGGCTGCTGGACAAAGTATTCACAGGTAAGCTCATAGGCAAGTGTAACACCTGCTTGACCTTGAACAATAGCAAAAGTTCCCACCTAAGTTCGGTATCCCGGCCAAGTGCAGAGTAGAGAGAATCGGGTGCTTCCAGTGATTAGTTATCAGAAAGCCCTGTTTTCCCGAGCCTCCTAATAAAGAAAGGTTCGAATCGGCAGTCTGCTTCTGCCTAAGTATTTGTTTTCATTTCTTTCTTCGGAGGGCGAGATTGGTTCTGCCTCTGCTGTCTGTGTTTATCAATCCAGTAAACTAACCATATCAGACATCTTCTAGCTTACACATGCACAAATTTTGTACAAATCAATGCATTTTGTGGCTGAAGTGGATTTCTGCACCTAATTGGATTTGTACAATTGTTCACTTAAAAAAGATTCACAAAGAAAATAATGAACAAAGATGCAGAAGATGT
The DNA here is from genome assembly GCA_033239725.1 of Echinochloa phyllopogon. Taxonomy (NCBI): domain Eukaryota; kingdom Viridiplantae; phylum Streptophyta; class Magnoliopsida; order Poales; family Poaceae; genus Echinochloa; species Echinochloa phyllopogon. The sequence continues at coordinate 51,633,950 of BTCW01000014.1, forward strand.
GTACTGCAGAAATTTGTGCTAATATATGATGGTAAGTATTCTGGCCAAAAAAGAAAAAGAAATGAACTTAATTACAGAAGATGTGCAGTATTTTTGTCCTTTTGCATTGTGCACATGATCATAACTTTTACATTCGTTTGCAAGTGCTACACATGTTCTAACACGAACTACAAATCAACTAATCAAGTTGTTCTTTGGTTTCTAATTGATGTGACTTATAGGATATTTCAATGGTTTTAAGCACCAAGGAGCATCACGAAATTATGGAGCACATTTCTACCAAGTGTTCTGCTTATTGTTCTCTCCTTCCGTCTATCACCGGTATACCTTCAGAAATAAATCCCCAACAACCTTCAAGCAATGAGGTGACTTCATCAGTCTCTACTTTAATAACTGAGATAAACAGTTCAAAGAAAATCAAAGGTGAATTGCTCGTCTCAACTGGAACTTAGTGGCTGATGTTTCTTGCTGTTTATGTTTACTCACTATTCATGGATAATTCCAAATATCTTGCTGATAGCTCCTATTAACCTAATTTTTCTGGAGTTTGATTGTACAGGAGATGATCCTGCTCTTATCCTGTACACAAGTGGCACAACTGGTAAACCAAAAGGAGTCGTTCATACCCACAAGGGCATCCTTTCTCAGGTGCATTTTTTGTTTTTTTACTTTGCTGATGCTATTTCTGTTTTTTTTTGCCACATTTCTATGGTTTTGTTATTAAAGTTGGGCTGTTGATTGATGTAATAGTTTTTGTGGTTTGTGTGTCTTTTTTTAGTTGCTGCATGACCAATTTAGCTGGCTTGATGAATTGATGATATGATGTACATAACATTTATCCTAACTGATTTGACAGGTCCAAATTCTATCAGAAGCTTGGGGATATCGAAGTGAAGATCAATTTCTGCACTGTCTCCCGCTGCATCATATCCACAGTGGATGCTATTGCTATTTAAATATTTAGCACTATATCATATACTAATATTTCAAGTTGCAACTTTTTTTCAATCACATGCCTTTATTCTGATTGAAGTATTGTATTCACTATTCAGCAACACCGATTTTTTTATATAAGAAGCAACACCGATTAGTAGCTGTCTAGGACTCTAGGTATAGTAATGCGGTGGCATTAGTCCTGCATGAAGAGTTGGGATAGGTTAGAACAGCACATGAACCCATGGTTCCCAGCAGAGCACTTCTCTATTAATTCTTCTACTTGAAGCAGAGAAAGTGTAAGCTGGGAGTTATGTATGCATGGACCAGCTCAACGTGGGTCCTGGGCATAGTGGTTTTGAGGGCAATGGTAGTACATGATATCTTCTCTCTTTCTCCAATAGGAAAATGTTTGGTCTTTACTCTTCTTTTACATAATTTTACTTGTTATGCTTCTTCAGGTTTGAAATACCAAATACACGTATCACTCCAATCACTTATAAAACGAGATTGAACTTATGTACCAGGATGGTAGTTAGAAGTAGAATTAGGTCTGTTGTAATTTTAAATTTGAACAGTGATAGTGCCCATTGTTATGTATGTTTGGGTTCCATTTCTTTTGGCATTATTGTTGAAGTCCTTAACTTCACTGTACATGTCCATGGCCTTTTCAATGCTCTATTCGCACCCCTCTATTCTGGATCAGTGGTAATTGCCCTCCCTAACTTTTATTGATCTCTAAATGATGCTATTTAATCAAAATTTAGTTTAGGTGAACTGGTCGTCAATAGCGATTGTAGTTCTTTTCTGTGCATATAAAAGATCCATTTATATTTATTAGGAGATGTAAACGATGAAGCTTGTTTCAGCAGCACATCTGCAAATTTCCTTTCGTGGTAACATATATTCTTTGTGATTACAGGTTGAGTTTATTCCAAAGTTCAGCGTAAGTGGGATATGGCAAAGATGGCGGGAATCATATCCCATTGATGCCAGTAAAAATGATGAGGCCATTACAGTATTCACTGGAGTATGATTCTCTGCCATACAATAGCAGTTTATCTCTAGATTCATGCGAACCTATGATATGTCGATGTGTCTTCATATTGTTTGATAAGGTATTTTGATATCTCTGCCTGGCAGGTTCCAACCATGTACACACGTCTGCTGCAAGGGTATGATAATATGGATCCTGATCAACAATCTGCCTGTTCTTATGCTGCAAAGCAGCTGAGGTTAATGGTAAGTTCTTCATGTTCATTGAAAACCATGTCTTCAGTTCAGCTATATGCCTGTATCTTCCTTACTTTGTTCTTAAAGCCTCACAGCTACCTACTATGTACAAAATTGCTTGAAAACACATGTATGATATGATATATTGCACCGATCGGCATGGGCCCTTGTATCCTGATATTGAATCTGCAAGGTCGAACGTCTCTGTGGCTATGCTTGTTCAATTAACTACAGAAATACCTAATTAAGGACATTGAGCCTTGATATATATACTATGCTGTGTCAATTGAATGACCAAGGAGGTATTCAGTAGTTTAATCATCTTACCATTTCGAGGACTCAAATACTGGAAGAACCTTCAAGTTTTTGCATGCATGTGTGAGCCCAGATATGCTTGTGTTTCCTCTTTACGCTCTTCATGTTTTCTTCCTGCGCATCTATTATAGCTGAGGGTAATAGATGCTTATTAGTGGGTTTTCTTGTAGACCTTTTTGGGCATTATCACTGGGCCGATGAAATTAACTATAGAAGGTTTTATTCTTAATACTCATTGAATCACTGCAGATGTGTGGGTCATCAGCTCTTCCTTCCCCAGTTATGAAGCGGTGGGAGGAAGTGACAGGTCACCGTCTTTTGGAACGTTATGGCATGACTGAGGTAATTTTTTTTAAAAAAAAACAAACATAAACTCTTCCTCATCTAGCCAATACACTTAATGGCACCTAACAGACTTATTGGTTACAGTTTGTCATGGCACTGTCTAATCCTTTGCATGGTAACCGAAAAGAAGGTACTGTTGGTAAACCCCTTCCACGTGTTGAGGTACGACGAACAATTCCTGGGAGTTAGAAACATCATTAATGCAGTATTTATTCTGTGTATTCGGTATTGCTACATAGCATGTAAGGCATATTTCTGAACTCTGAACTCAGGCCAAGATCATTATGGAGGATGGGACTGAAACCACAACTGGAGTTGGTGAGCTCTGCATTAGATGTCCATCCCTTTTCAAGGAGTACTGGAAACGACCAGAGGTATGTTTATGCTGTTTTAGTTGATGATCATGGTGTACATTTTTGGAGTGAAATTCAATATCACTTTGGGAGTTCCAGCTTCTTAGTAACTATGGTTATAAACTGTATGTCTTGTTATTTAAATGCAATGCTGTGTATTTTTCTAAATGCTGTTTATTTTTATGATTGCTGCCATTGACATTTCTGCTAAGCTGTACTACATGAATAACAAATGTACTATAATATTTTAACCATAATAGAACTGGTGGAGGACACATGCAAGTTAATATACATTATTCATCATTGAAAATGGTCAATTTTTGTTTGCAGGTTACAGCAGAATCCTTCATTGATGGTGGGTTCTTCAAAACAGGCGATACAGTAACTGTAGATGAGGAAGGGTACTTCATAATTTTAGGGCGTAAGTAACACTTACGCGGCACGCGCACTCTTACCCTTCTAGTTGCTAGTTTCATCACCTCATGGTGTTACTGCCTGGGGTAAGTTTTGGTTGCTTCCAGCCTCATTTGTACTACCTTGTGCAGGCACAAATGCTGACATTATGAAAGTTGGTGGTTATAAGTTGTCAGCACTAGAAATTGAGGCAGTACTGCTAGAGGTAACTCCGATATGCTGGAAACTACACTTTTGAAGTGTAGCCACTAGGTGATATTAACAAAGTCAATGCACCTTAAGAATCTGCTGACGTTGTCCTCAAATTTAGGCTAACAGTTAGATTGCATTAGGTATTTAGGTTGAAAGGTATATGGAAGGCTTTGCATAACTGTCAGATAACTCCCTTTCTTACTCATGTTACCTAATCTGGTCTACTTTTGACTTCAGCATGATGCTGTATTGGAATGCGCTGTCCTTGGCTTGCCTGATGAAGCCTATGGGGAGGTTATATGTGCAATAATTGTGCCTAAGGAGGACGCAAAGAAAATAGTAGAGCAGGACTCGAAGCCAGCACTAACTTTGGAAGCATTGGCAAGTTGGTCGAAAGATAAGCTTGCTCCATACAAGGTTTGCTATTGCATCATTTCCCCCTTTTCCTAGTTGCCTTTTACAGTTTCTCTTTTCATAGAATTTTGCTTTTGCCTGAGTGCCTTTCCCAAATGCTATCTGTTGCAGTGTTGCCTGACGTTGTAAATTTTTAATTTGTTAACAGAAATGTCAGTAGCATATGTTATATTAGCAAAAATAATGTTCATAAACCATTTATAACATTTATGATCTTGTTTAGACCTACATGTACATAGATGGTGCCTTCCTTTCAGCCCTGAGTTCCAGTACTGTACGGTATCTTGTGACATCAGAACTGATTCTCTTTTCTGTGGATGCCAGATTCCAACAAGATTGTACTTGTGGGATTCTCTTCCTCGGAATGCCATGGGAAAGGTGGGGGTATTATCTCCTTTGAATAATACTCTTGTATTGTGCTTGCAACTGACTTAACCGGTGCTTATTTCAGGTCAACAAGAAGGAGCTGAAGAAACTGCTAGAAGCGTAGCCAGAGAGTTTATAGTCATCTTTATTTCTCCATTTCCTACTTATTTAAGTTTTGTAGGGCAGACTCATCATAGGCATTAGCAAATAAGTTAATATCATTTTCCAAAACTTCCCAACATTCATATGCTATTGTATTTTTGGTTCAGTATATAGCCAAATATAATCTGTCGGGGAAAAAGCACCGACTACAGGAAATTCGCAACGGCCTGAGCTGCACTGCACATTTTCTTTCTTCTTTGTCGGAAAATTTTCTAGTAACGGTGCACCGTGCTGTTGTGAGCTGTGACTCGTAGAAAGATTAAAAACTGCTGATGAGCCTAACGATCTTAAACATAACTAAGATGATCATATCTACAACCAGACATTTTTAGCAGCATGCAAATCCAAGACAATGAAGTTAGCTAGTATTACCAGATGGTCTATGCCACATATCGCACATTCAGGTTCCAGAAATTCATCGCTCAACCCTACAAGCTAGGCGTCCGAGCCCAAGACTACTACAACTCAGGGTGCTGCTCCCCGTCATCGTCGTCCTCTTCCCACTCCACGTTCTTCCCCTCTTCGCCATACACCCAGCAGCACCAGGCGAAGTACACGAAGTTCACCACACCGTAGCCCGTGAGCAGCCAGTAGTAGTAGTCGTAGTGGCCGGCGTTCAGGTCGTCGACGAGCCAGCTCGTCTTCCCGCCGCGCCCGCTCGCCACCTGCACCACCTTCACGATGAGGGCGCCGGCCAGGTTGCCGACGCCGAAGGCCATGTACAGCAGCGACATGCTGAAGCTGGCCATGCTCTTGGGCAGCTCGGTGTAGAAGAACTCGATCTCCCCGATCACGCCGAACGCCTCGGCGAGCCCCACCAGCGCGAACTGCGGCACCAGCCAGAACGCCGACACGGTGCCGGCCCCGTGCAGCAGTGCCTGCCGCCGCCGGGCGCCCTCCACCAGCGCGGAGACGGCCGCCGACGCGGTGGCGAGGAGCAGGCCCCCGCCGATGCGCTGCTTCATGGTGAGCCCGCGCGGGTTGCCCGTGCACCGCCGCAGCGCCGGCGCCACCCACCGGTCGCAGCTGGCCGACCACAGCGACATGGTCACCATGTTGAACACGGCCAGGGAGCCGCTCGGCACCTGGAACCCGCCCCTCCCGACGCGCCGGTCCATGGTGTCGGCCTGCTTCACCGCGAAGCTCTGGTTCATGGCCAGCGCCAGGAAGATGGTGGACGACCAGATCGGCAGCACGCGGATCGCCGACTTGAGCTGTTCCACCTGGTCCACCGTGCACAGCCTCTTCCCGCTGCTGCTGCTGCTGCTGCTGCTGCTGCTGCTGCTGGCCGAGTCCGAGTCGTCCTTGTTGCCGGCGACCATGCACGCCTTGTTCAAGAACCTGAACGCCGGCGCAACGTGAGCGTCAGACCACGCACGACGCGTCGATCCTTCAACAATATAATGCTGCCGCGGCGTGTTGGGTCTCGATCACGTGACGTACCTCAGCCGGTCCGTGGGGACGGTGAGCTTGCAGTCCTTGAGGTGATGGTACACGCCGTCGCCGGTGTTGGCCGGCAGCCGCGCGTGGTGGTTCCTGACCGCGGCGCCGACGGCGGCGCCTATCCCGGAGAGCATCTGCCGCTTGCCCTTCTCCTTGATGTAGAGGCCCGACCCGAGGTAGAAGCTCACCGTGGAGAGCAGCATGAGGCCCATGGGGACGGCGAACCCGACGCTCCACCCCACGTTGTCCTGGATGTAGACGATGGCCGTGACGGCGATGGTGAAGGCCACGCCGATCGACGCGTAGTAGGCGTTGAAGTAGGCCTGCAGGATCCTGGCCCGCCGCTCCTTGGGGTGCCTCGAGAACTGGTCCGCGCCGAACGCCATGGAGCACGGCCGGACGCCGCCGGCGCCGAGGGACAGGAACGCGAAGCCGGCCAGCAGCCACGCGAGGTGCCTCGCCCCCGGCGCCGGGCAGTGCTCTCCGTTGTCGCACGGAGGCGGCCGCGCTCCGGGGATCGTGGCGCTCAGCCACAGGAACACCATCCCCTGTACGTGAAACAAGTGCAGAAACGGAAGCGATCGCTCATGGCGTTAACAAACTCCCTTCTGCTGAGAGAAAACACATGTAGTATGAGCGATCTGTGCGCACTTACAAGCAGGGAGGCAACGGAGCCCAGCGCGACGGCCATGAACCGGCCGAGGTACATGTCGGCGACGATGGCGCCGGGGATGGGCGCGAAGTTCGTTGTCGCGTTCCACGCGAACAGCAGCGTTTGGGAGGTGACGGTGCTCAGGTGGTACTTGTAGGTCAGGTACGTGATCATGTTGGTGTTGAGCCCGAATCCAGCAACTTTCTCCAGCATCTCATTTGCTAAGTATATACAAAAACACGAAAGAAATCTACCGTCAAAATCCAAGGTAAGGCCAACACGAAATTTAGGAAGATGAACTTCAAAGACCAATGCAAGATTGACTGCAACTGGCAACTAAAGGCTAGCAGAAAACAAAAACAAAATAAGAGCAAATCGAACGAAGAACACTAGTACTCTCATCATCAGTTTTCTGAAATTCACTAGCGAAAACCCATAGCCGTCGTTTTCAGAAGATGAACTCACAGAAGATGAACGGGAGAGCTCTGAACCCGCCCTTCTTGCCCTTGAAGCACTCTTCTGCTGCTGGTTCAGACTCAGCAGCAAGAGAGCGCTCCATGATGCAGCGCAGCCGAGAGCCCAAGATCGAACCCAAATGCTACTGAAAGATTTGGGTGGAGGATCGACACCGGATCTTTGCACCGGGGCACCGGAATCAGGCATTAAATAGATTCATCGGTAGACGGTAGGTAGGTCACAAGGCCGACAGCTAGTAGCTCCCGTCTAGGTGAATAGGAAGAAACCCTCGCATGCAAGTTTTTCTTTTCGTCTGGAGCGCATCAGCATGTGCACAGTGCACGCGCATCGCCATCGTTTCCGTTTGCTTGCCCATCCAACAAGATGAGAGCAGCTCCTCTAAACTTTTTCCCTTTTCGATGCAAAGATGGACAGGTTCTGCCAAAATTCAACAAAGGAGGCTGCCATTTTGTGGATGGTAATGGTGACCTCAACGATGAACTTTTTGCTGGTTTTGCGAAAGGAAGTTATACTTCATTTCGCGTCATTTTTGCATGCACCTGCTACAATACAGCACAACAGCAGTACCGCGCCTATGAGACAGGTGTGTACCCCCACTGCTCTTTTAATCTTTTTGCAAGTGCAGCCGTGTACGAGCTGCATTCGATCCCTTCATTCACCGGATGAATGATGCAGAGGAAGATGAACGAGCTGTCCATGTACTTGCATCACCATTCGGCCAAGTTCAATTTTGCCTACTTTTTGTAGAAATGGCATGATTGGCATGCTATGCGGTGTTATCACGCGTTGGCGTTGAGCACAAAATTGGGCCGGGCCACCATCTGTTCCCGGCCCATCCAAACTGTGCCATGTTAAATGGAAGTGAAAACAAAAGTGGGTGAACCTTTAAACAACTGAGATTCCAAACATGCAAAAAATTTAGTAAATCTGTACTCCTAAAGGATAAATCAGCTAAATGCTTCCTACACAAAAGTTAAAAAAAACTTTACTTCAACCCTGAAAATTTGGCACGAGTCTAGAAGATACTGAACCAAAAACAGTGCATGCACACTTTACACCAAGACCAACCACATACCGAGGATGAACGGCAACGCTCTGATCCCGCCTTGCCTTCTCTTCACTCCGATCCCAACTCCATCTCCCCCGCGCAAATCACCGTCCTGGGCCTCCAATTCCATCTTCGACCCCTGCAAATTAGGAAAAAAGTTTCAGCAGAAGGTGGCCTGACACTGTCACACGCCGACACTCAGAACACGTACGAGTGTCACACTCCGAGTATGCGTTGTCTCGCCTGTCACACGGTGATGTGGATTGCACTCGGTTCCGTGCCCTCTTTCTCCTCGTTCACAGTTTGGCCCGGCTACGTTTGCGTCGCGGCGACGCCGGGCGCCTGCCGGGGGGAGGCTGCGTTGGCCCTGAGATCAGCGCTGAAACGGGTGGCCGTTTCGTAGCGGCAGGAAGGCAGGCACTTTCGCCGGGAAATCGCGCAAAGGAAAGGGTCCCGGAGCACGCACGGATCAGGATTCAGGGGAGCTGTGTTCTTCGAGGAAATATCGCTAGCGAGTGGCGTCACACAATGGAGTGGGAATGGGAACAGAGCAGATACCTTTGCTTTGTTGATCCCACGGTCACCGGTCAGGTGCTATACTGATATGTGTTTCTTGCAAGTTTTCTAGGAGCTCACAAGATGGGAGGAGGAGAAGTGAGGGACCCTGCAGCTGCATATGGGTCATGGGTGGGTAGATAAGAATAAAGATGCATCTCCTGGATCCTCTCTGTAATGCTCCAATCTGCCTATTAATATTTGTTTTAGTATTTTGGATGCTAGTACAATGTGGAAAATCATCAGAAATGATGACGAGTCACCATGCAGAGGAGGTTCAGTAAGACTTTAATGTTACAGTAGGTGGTAAGTGACAGTTGGACGACTGTGGGACTGGTAACGGCGATACAACCACCATTGACCGTATAGGTCACGAAGTCAATGGTTTTTCTTGGGCAGCTTTACCAGCAAGCAACTCCATTATTTTTTTTCTTTTGAGAGGAAAATCTATTATATTATTGCACCGTGCCACTAATACCCTTTTAAAACAGCTGGTGGCATTTTGCCGCCCGGCCTGTATGGACTATGGACAGAGTGTAAAAGAAACAGAGGCCAAACAGAAGAAGAAGAAGAAGAAGAAGAAGAAGAAGAAGAAGAAGGAGAAGAAGAAAGAAAGGCTCATGGTGCCACTGTGGCAATGCAAGCTAATTTGTGGCAGTCAACAGAGGGCCCGTCAACAGGAGCCAAGGGATGAGTATCCTCGCAGTTGGAGTCCCTGCAATAATGAAATCATGAATTCTGTGTGTGCATGGATTATCTTTTTTTATATTTCTGCGAGATGTTAGAGCATTAATTGAAAAGATTTTGCCATGAGGACAAATTAAGTGGTAGGTGCTATTCAGAAGAAATGCAGTTCAGGATTCCAAACAGCATCCCTATAGATACAGTTCGATTTATGGGTGCATTCTTAAAAATATGTGTGCCTTCCAACTTGCACGGTCATCAAACTACTAAATCTAGAAGTATATATTCGTGAATGTTAAGACCAAACCATATCAATGAAAATATGACGTTCAGGACCATGTCAACATACAAAACTGACTCTTCTCCTATTAATACAATGATACATTGTTCTCCTGCGTATTCGAGAAAAAAAATACAAAACTAACAAGTTGGAATATACGATGTATGATGATATCAAAAATTTATACATCATTTCTATTTAAAAAGATGCATATCACAAGACGGGCTAGATGCAATTACTATCAAGTAGAATTCATATATTTTGTGTACAATGGCAATCGGTGAAGTTGCTTTATTTATTATGTCATTCATGACCATATGATCCTTTAAATATAGTTTTAGACATCTAAGGTTGGTAAGCGGCCCCTGTTTTATTCCACTTAAACCCCATCTGTAAGAGCTGTTTTTTTTTAAAGCATATGTAAGAGCTGTTGGCTTGCTCAAAATATATCAGGTGGGGACACTCCCCCCCCCCCCCCCCCCCCCCCGGTTGACCGTAAAAAAAGGTTGGTAAGCGGCTCATTTGAACCTGACAATTGAATTTACTCCACCGAAAATAATTTAAACTGCTGGAAAGAAGTACTTACGCAATATATAAGCTTGAACTGGAATCACCTCGGCCTTGTTTAGTTTCCAACTTTGACATGTTAAAGTTGGCATTTTGTCATTAATACGACACTGTAGCGTTTCGTTTGTATTTGCGAATAATTATCCAAACATTGATTAATTAGGCTCAAAATGTTCGTTTCGTAAAGTACAACAAAACTGTGCAATTAGTTTTTATTTTCATCTACATTTAGTACTCTATACATGTGTCGACATTTTGATGTGATGGGAATCTTCTTTTTTGTATATTGTAATTTGGGGGTAAAGTTGGGAACTAAATTTGAGACCATAACCCCTTCATCAGATGAGTTTGCCCCCTGACTCTTGGGATCATTCACACATTTAGCTGTTGTCAGTAACATTGCCAGCTACCCGAAAAAGGAAACATCGAGGTGAGGTGAGAATAGGGAGACCGTGATGTGGGGAAGGGAAAAATGGGTAGCGCAGGCGGGTAGCGAGCCTGATATGCCGAACTTGGAAGGAACAGTGCACGTAAAATGCATGCGCTATTGCAGTCTCAAAACAGCCTTACCATGTCAAATTTTTCTTTTTTGCAAATGGAGATTAATCGAAACATCAGCATATAGGTCCACATATATACCAGATACCACGATTTACACCAGAAGAAAGATGATCACCGCTTCCTCGGATCAACGGTCAACACTATACTGTTCCTAGTACTCAAAGCCCACCACCACCATGGCCTACCGCCTAAATGATCACCGCCTTTTGCTGCTCCTTGCCGCCGCCGTCCACCGCGTCGTCGTCGGCCGCCACCACCCGGTTCTGCCCCTCCTCGCCGTAGGCCCAGGCGCACACCACGAAGTACACCACGTTGGCCGCGCCCAGCACCGCCAGGACCAGGTAGTAGTAGTCGTAGTGGCCCCTGTTCAGGTTGCTCGCCAGCCAGCCGCCGTGCCCGCCGCTCCGCGTCGCCGCGCCGATGACCCCGACGACGGCGCTGCCGAGCACGGCGCCGAACCCGAGCCCGAGCGCCAGCAGCGACACCCCGATGCTGGACATGGTCTTGGGGAACTCGGAGTAGTAGAACTCGATCTGCCCGATCAGGTTCAGCCCCTCGGCGAGCCCCGTCAGGCAGTGCTGCGGCACCAGCCGCATGGCCGACATGTGCACGGTGGCGCCGGCCGAGTCGCGGAGCCCCTCGGCGATCGCGGCGGCGCGGCGAGCGGTCTCGGCGCGCGCGGCCACGGCCATGGCCACGGCGAAGAGCGCCAGGCCGGCGCCCATCCGCTGGCGCAGGCTGAGCCCGCGCGCGTGGCCAGTGAGCCGGGACAGGGGCCGCACCAGCGCGCGGTCGTACACGGCCACCCAGACGGTGAGCGTCAGGATGCTGAAGACGCCGAAGGTGGCCGCCGGGATCTCCAGGCTGCCCACCTTACGCTCCATGGTCTTCGCCTGCAGCGTCGGGAACATCTGCTGGCCGACGATCACTCCGGGAAGGATCCCCGTCGACCATATCGGCAGCACGCGGATGACGGCCTTGGTGTCCTCCACCTGCTGCACCGTGCACAGCCTCCACGGGTCGCACGCCGCCCCGTCGGCCCCCAGCTCCTTGGCCGGGTTCCGAAGCACGCAGGCCCGGTTCAAGTACCTGCACCATGAACACAACCAATACGGGAGTAGTTCACAATTAGCATCGCCAAAGATTCAGATTTTTGTCTGCAACATCTAGTACCGTACCTTAACTTGTTCGTGGGAGTCCTGGGCTTGGAGCCGGCTCGGTTGTGGAAGGTGGAGGCGTCGGCAGTCTCCGGCGGCAAGGGCTCGTGGCGGTTCTTGTAGCTGGCGACGAGCACCTGCACGAGGCCGAGGATGGCGCTCCTGTCGGCCGCCGCCTTGAGGTAGAAGGGGGCGCCGAGGAGGAAGAGCGTGAGCGCGGTGACCATGAGCACGACGGGCACGGTGAAGCCGACGACCCAGCCCCTGGCCTGCTGGATGTAGACGATGACGGTGGCGGCGAACACGATGGAGAGGCCCAGCACCGTGTAGTACCAGTTGAAGAAGGTCTGCAGCGTCCTCACGTTCCTGGCGCTGTTGTCCCGCTTGTCGAGCTGGTCGGCCCCGAACGCCAGCGTGCACGGCCGGATGCCGCCGGACCCGACGGACATGAGCGCGAACGACGTGAACAGCAGCGGCAGCTGCCACGGCAGCACCACGCAGTCCGACAGCCGCGCCGCGCACTCCGGCGTCTTCTTGTACACCGGCAGGATCGCCGTCAGGCACAGCAGGCACATCCCCTGATCAAAGCCAACGATTAGCAATTGAGTCAATCCCCCAGCAGGCATCATCATGTAGGTAGCTAGCAGAGCACAGAAGATTTGAGCTGATCGGCGGCTTACAAAGAGGCTGACGAAGGAGCCGAGGGCGATGACCCGGAAGCGGCCGAGGCAGGCGTCGGAGAGCACGGCGCCGAAGATGGGGAGGAAGTTGGAGAAGGCGTTCCAGTTGTAGAGCACGACGGTGGCGAAGGCGGGGGACATGAGGTACCGCTCGGTGAGGTACAGGATCATGTTGGCCGTCAGCCCGAACGTGGCAACCTTCTCGAAGATCTCGTTCGCTGCCGCAAACAAAGCAAAAAATTCCTCCACGCCGTGTCAGTAAAAGCACAACAATTAGGCATGCATATGGCTGCTCGATCGATGCTCTTACAGATGATGAACGGGATGGTTCTGAGGCCTCCCATCCTCCTCGCCTTCGGGTTGGGGAGGGCTTCCTCCATGGCTGAGACCTCCATGCTCTCGCAGTCGCAGTCTCAGCCCAGGACGGAGGGAGCGAGGCTATCTACGACTGCAACACACTGTGCACAAGCAACAAGAGACGGGTCATCGACCAATATTTATACGCGAACCGCGTGTGCCTGCATCGGCCGTCCCTGGTGATCTCATCAGTCTCTGCATGATTGCATGAATTGGAGTAGCGCCTGTGCCTGACAACCTCGATCTTCTAATTTAATTTCTGACCGAAGTGCATGAGTTGGATTTGCTAGGACGGATGTGATGGGTGGACATTGGCAAATAAACACGGGAAAGGCTGGCGCCAAGGTAACTGCACTGAGGCTTGCATGCAGTGTGTTAGTGTGTGGGATGGTTATTGCTTGCCTGGATTCCGGCGGAGTTTGCACTGGGCTCGGGCTCGCCCTGGGCGTGGCTTTCGGCGCCCGTGCCGAATCGGATAACCTGATGACGATTGGGGCAGGATTTTGGAGGTCGAAGAAAGATCACTAGACTTTTATTTGGAGATGTAAAAACAAAGACCTTTTACACAAGTACACATGGTGTACGTAGATGGGTGAGTCTTTTTAGTGTGTGTGTGTGTGTGTGTTTTTTTTGTCCGTGTGTATGCCGCAGGTCGCTCGTCGGGTAGTCGGATCGGATACGCGTGTATTTATGCCTCCAAAGTCCAAACACCACAAATAGGATTAATAAGTCTTTCACAATTACATTTACCAATTTACAACGAGTTTTTTTATACTTGATTTACAACGAGTTGTTTTTGCACGTAATCAACAGACAAGTTAGCATAAAGACATGGTACTTTCCTGTTTAGCTGTTTTCTCGAGCCCTTGGCTACCTTTTCTAGAGCTAGGAGAGGTGGGGACGGCAACTCAAGCAAAAGTTGTTACTCTTTGTGTAGATAAGTCTCAGTTTAGAGCAAGTTTTGGCCCTAGTACGTTACGAATGCTGCCAAATAAAGCTTCTATCGTCAGTGCACTGCAGGCTACGTGACCACGGGCCTAACTACAGCGGCACACCCTGCAAGGACATGCTGTACAAATGGTGTGATTAGCTAGGAGCATTTTGCCGTATCGATCGATCTCCTGTACTTAAAATACACTAGGATGCTGTTAGGCATTTGCCCTTTCGCTGAGCATATATGTAGCCTTTTCTCAGCTGGAGGGCCTGGTGTAATCTATACGTAGAGCCTAGCAAAGCCAGCAACAATGGATGGACAACACCATTTCCTATATTTAGCAGAGAGCCAAGCTGATTGATGTGCACCGACCTATCACAGCTTTGCCGTTTCCTCCCATATTCGCCACGAGAATTATATAGAGCCACGGTGGTCGTAGGAGGAACTAGAGTAGCTAGCGAGGGCGTATACATCCAGGGTGTACGTTTGGGTTTGGCGCCCATCGAATCTCGCGCACTACAGCGCTCCTCAAAGTGCTCAGCGTTCGTCAGAGTACCTGACATTTTTTGCACATCGCGGACTCATCCCACTTGGATCCTACGGAGTATCATTGTACGGGCATCCTGTCTGGAGGAGAATGCCCCTGCCGCACATGCGCGAAACTAGACGCTGCATGCATTGGGTGCATCGATGTCGCGTCGACCGTTTCCATTGGACGCATCGATCGGGAGGCGTACGTCCGAAAATGTGCCACTAGGCGGCTCGCGCGCGTTGCGTCCGTCCGAGACGGCGAGACCCCGGGCCCCTTTTATTTCTTCAGCTCCTTTTAGTTTCGAATCGCTAGCTAGCGCTGCACGTTGCTGTAGAGGAAAGATATATAGATTTGAGAGGCATCTCGCTTTATTTGGCTCCTGGGGGTGGATTCCACCGAGGCGCCGATCGAGAGGCGTAACCCCCAAAAGCGAAGGGACGCGCGCCATCGAAAGCGGATTTGTCCCCAGCTACAGTCAGGGCCGTTCACTGTCGGCTCACAAAGATAAAACACCCTCGATCGAGCGGCAACTGTGGCGGAAAAGAGTCTACCCGCCGCTGGCAGCGACCCGCGTCGATCTCCAGTCCGCTGACGAGTCGTCGTGCGATATGATTGCCCTATATATATATGATCGATCGATCGATCGATGCGCAAGGTCCAAACGTGCAGTACGTGACGGAAATTAAACGGGCAGGTCGCGCGGAAAGGCTTGCAGCAGATGCACCGTACGTGTGGCAGGCTGATACGACCGCGTGGTGGCGCGAGAGGCCCGGGGAAGGGCCGCGCCGCGTCCGTCCAAACGTGCCGGTCGCCGTCGCCGTCGGGCAGCAGCGCACGGAACGGCCTGCTCATCGATGCCGCGCGCCTCGATCGATCGATCTCCAGGCGCTGCTCGTATGATTGCTTTGCTGCTGCAGGCGACGGCAGCGACGACGACCCCTTAGGCTCGATCGCGTCACCCACACCATAATCACCACGCCCGCCGCGCCGGATATTAATTCATCCTGATCAGTCAGTCAACAGCTAGCCCCCGATCGATGTGATGCCGTCCTAGCTCCTCTCCGTCTTGATCGCAACCAAAGTTTGTTGGCCGATCGACGCGGCATCCACCGCCACCTGCACATGGAAAGGCGGCAGCCGCGCGCGAGCTGGCTCCGGCGCCAAAGGCATGAGCGGTGACCAGGCGGGTGCCGGTAGCTTACCGAGAGGATGCCTTGGGCGGCGTCACTTCGCCGAACCGAACGAAACCCCTGGACCTACGACGTACGCATGCTAGTGGGGTCGTTCGACACGCACGCGTCTCATGCATATATCCCGACTTGCATACAGGGGGTGATGGGCATGGGGTGGAGCAATCGCGCGCCGCAGTATGATTGCCGGGCGTGGCGTCCCATCTCGACCGGCCGCGTCGGCCACGAGATCCCCAGAGCGCAGCTGAGCCTTGCCAAGCCGGCAAGCCGAGCTCGATCTTTATGTATTGTGTCTAGAAACGCATGACCACTCGTACAGGCGACCCTCCGAGCTTATCTCAACCACACATTCTTCCTCGGAAACATGCACATATAGACCCATGTTACATAATCAAATGTTACATACATATGTGGTCACACGTACCGAGAAAGATGCTTTGTATGTAACTACTCACAGCCACTCGTTAAGCCCCGCGGTCGCTTGTACGAGCGTTTTTTCAATCTGGTATCGTGTCCAAGCAATCCGCGTGTACCTCTCAAGCTCGATCGAACAGAAATTGGCGTTTGAGTGAGTCTAGGGTTCAGCCCAAAACCAAACCTGAGGCCCAACTTAGAGCCCAGCCCAGCCCAAAACCATCCTGGATCGGTGGACATTCGTACGAGACTACCCACGGTGTGGTAGAAATCGATGTCTGAAATAAGAGAGAGAAGATTAGAGTATCGAGGCATACCGCTGCAGGATCGATGCTGAAAAACGAAAACAAGGTTTGCGGGTGATGTTGATGCCTCGGTGCTCGATGAATAGAAAATTAATTTCACACCAGCCAAAGTAAACAAAGGACAAATGATGTGAGTCTGGCTGCTTGGGGTTCACCTGAACATCGGCATTGGTTAACACTGTGCGTGTTGAAGCCTGCTCAGCATCAATGTCAAGTGTCAGAGCATTTATATATATTCTCGGCATCGCACACGCTTGGGACAGTCTTATGAGGTGGCGACGGGTATCCCAAATCTCCCAAAAAGAAAGGCGGGGACAAAAACTGAAGCAAATCTCTACTCTTGTGCACACGAAGTCTGAATGGTGAGCAAGTTTCGGACCAAACCATAGACCATAGTGGCACAAGCACGAGGCAAGAACGCGCGCGAAAGTGGAGGCCCTGAGCATTACTAATCGTGTATCGAAAAAGAAAATGTAAAATCACAGGCCCTTTAAGCTTGGAATTATGCCTGATGTGATGCGGGCCAAAGGCATGTCGTAACCATGTAACCGGAGTAGATCGAGCCTAGCAACCATGGATCATGGATGGACAACACAATTATTTCTTCATTTTCTTTCCTCAAAAGGACTAGACGTCCACCTGATAAATTGGTACAGACGCCACAGATGCGTATGGATCATGCTCCATCCGATTGATATATACCAGCACCCATGCCTATTACACAGTTTTGCTATTTTCTCATATATTCCCCAGGCACAATAATAGCTGCGGTAGGAGGGGAACTTGTAGCCAGGAGTAGGGTATCTATCTAGGGTGTACATTTGGCACCACTAAATTTCACTTTCTAAGCTACATCCAGGCCTAAATGTGCTACGATATTTCTACATGGCTAGCTAGTTTCGTTTTAACGTGTATTGTAGTATATCATTGTACGCCCGGTCAATCAAAGAACCGCCCGGCCCCACACCGATAGGATGCCACGTGGCTAACACACATTCTCAGCCCCGGTCCCTTAATCCCTTTGGTCTATTTCTTTTCGCTGGCCGGACCCACCCGGCCACGTCGATCGCTATATATACACAGCAAAGGCAAGATATATAGTATATATTTGAGCAGCACTCAGGCACACACAACGTTCGACGTACATGAGAGCATCTCGCTTTGGCACCCCGCGGTGGATTCCACCGAGGCGTGTAACCCAAAGCGACGAGAACCACGTCAAATCGTCGCCCGGGGCCGCCGTCTTGCGATCCTATCGATCAGCTGCATAATGCAAGGACGACACAAAGCTGAAAAAGGCACGTGGTGGTCGAAACTGCATCCGCAAGGAAAGATTCTCTAGCTCCACGGAACCGGCCCCGCGCCCGAAGTTGATTGCGTCCGCTCGCGTCGTACGAGTTTATGATTGGCGTATACTACGGGCCGCGGGCAGGGTTTAGTGGATGGAAACGACGTTGCGGTGGCGACGGAAACGAGCAGGTCGGGCGGCTGCCGCGCGGAAAGATTGCAACGGATGCACCGCGAAAGGGAAGCACGTACGCCGCGTCTGATCTCGTCACATACGACCGCGTCGTCGCGCGATCGAGCAAGAGACTCCAAACTCGAAATAGACGCGCGTGTCGCCGTCTCGTCGTCGGGCAGCGCGGCACGGAACCGCCGCGCGCATGCATGATTGCAGCGCAGAGCGTGATGAAACAGCGCAGCCCGCTACTAGCTGCAACGCAATGCTGCTGCTTCGCCATCGAACTTTTTTCTTTCTTTCTTTTGAATAATTCATCGCCGTCGAACTTTTTCCCCTTTTGAATAATTCATCGCCATCGAACAGCATGACGGCGACAAGTGCTGACTCGGTGGCGGCAGGCTTAGGGGATCAGATATGAGACAGACAGCACCGCCCATCCCCCTGGAGCTCGCGCGCGGCGGCAGCGTCACCCACACCGCCCCTGATCGGTGCCGCAGCGTACGGCGGAACAACGCCAAGCGCGCGCCGGCGTCGTATGTAGTACGATCAGGCCGTTTCCTCCGGCACTGTTACGCGCAACCAGCTGCTGGCTGCCGCCCGAATGCTCGTCGTCTTCACAGCTGAAGTTGTTTGCGGGCCAGGGCCTCGCCGACGACGTCAACCTCGCCCTCGCCCTCGCTCCCGCATGAAAGCGGTGGAATAACCGTCCAGGACGCTGGGCACCTCGATCGTAAAGCGTCGGCACTGACCTCCAACTCCAAGGTCAATCATGGGAGTTCAACCAGTCAAGTTATAGTTCGTGTGGGATGAAGTGCTGGGCGGCTGTTCCACACGGCCACACCGAATCCAATGCACAGGATTCGCGACCATCTCATTGCTTTGCTGCTCGGTGCTGGGGGTATTTTGCGTTTCTGTTTCGTGGTTTGGAAGATCGATCCGTCAGACGTGCTGTTGGATGCTTGGTGTTGGTGATGGCACAAGGCGGACCTCTTCTTG
Source organism: Echinochloa phyllopogon (assembly GCA_033239725.1). Taxonomy (NCBI): domain Eukaryota; kingdom Viridiplantae; phylum Streptophyta; class Magnoliopsida; order Poales; family Poaceae; genus Echinochloa; species Echinochloa phyllopogon. The sequence goes on from BTCW01000014.1 coordinate 51,652,971, forward strand.
TTCGTCGTTCTGCCACTTCTGTGTATATGTAGGTGGGCTAGGCGTTCGTTCTTCGTTCCTAAATGGGCCGAAAATTTTATTAAGCGATGAGTGGGCTTTCAGCAGAAGGCATACATTACATAAAAGAATGACAATGTATCAAGAAAACATTACTAACTTGATTGTTATGCCCTTACATTTACACCATCGCATAATAGATAATGGTTTGGAACCATTCCTGATCTCATCAGCAATGCTTTCACTGCTTTTTGGGTGATAAGCCAACAACAATTTGTATACCAGTTAATCCAAGTCCCTTTTGCCCCCACTTGACTAACTACAACGGCGCCTAATTATTTGCACAAAATTCAGTTTCATTACGAACCAAACTGCAATCAGGGCTTGGAGTTGATGCTTAACCTTTTTTAGCATCATATACATCGAAGATCCTGGTGCCACCTGTCTCTGCAGCTTACTGGTTACGAGGTAACATCTGGTAATCAGGCCATCCACAGTACCAATTAAGACAGACAACTGCTGCCATCCAAATTATTTTTCGCCGAGTTGAAATTGGATCCCCAAATTGTACTGTTTCTATGTACTTTTTTTTCAGTCCCAGTTTCATTCCCCTAGATGTTAGAATCTTGCTTCTATCATTGAAATAAGCAATATATTTGGTTCATCAATTGAGCCAAGGACAAACTTGAACAGCAAACAGCTTATACATCCACTCTTGAGATGGTTAGCTTCAAAGTTGTCAGAACACAAGACAGGGTTTGCAGATCTGCTGTCTTAGAATAATTAACATCTCTTAATCAACAGCACCTTAGACAAGTTCATCCTTCCAACTAGCTGAATTGTCATCAGGACATCTTTGTTGTTTCCAGTTCCGTGTTCTCTGAAGACCCTTCTGGCAGTCTATTTTCTGTACTAAATGTTGCTGGATGCATCTCTGTACATATATCAAAAATTGATGCATCTTCTGGTTTGTTGGTGTTTGTCTCATCTTCATAATTTAAGGAAGAGGGACGATATTCAATTTCCTCCAGTGAGGAGCCCAGATGTTGTAGATTATTTCCACTCATGGGATCAGTCCCTTCATCCTTAACAACATTTAGTTCCATGTCGTCGTCGTCGTCAGAAGCTGACACGCCATCAAGGCACTCTGCCTGTACTGTTTCAACATCTGGTTCCCGAGGAGATCCTTGAGATTCAACTCCTCCACTAGACCCTAGAAGAGTGTCCCTCCTTACAACATTGAACAAAATACCATTCTCAATCTTTTCAGGCTGCAACAAGTCACCTTCAGAAACTATGATACTTGTTGAGGGGCCAAATGTCATTCTAGGAGTAGAAGTATCATGAATATCTAAACCTGAATTGTCCAAGGTCCTATCAGTTGCTTCTATTCTGACAGGCTGAGCTACTGAGCTACTAGCATTTGGTGTCACAAGATCAGGTTCATCTTCCCTCGACGGAGTTGTTCTGAATTCTGTGTCAATCTCAAGATTCTGAACAAAGCTGATGAACTTGTTGGCTGAGGCTGTCCTCATAAGAGGGCCACCACTTCTCGTCCAAGAGTGTAAATCTATACTCTCTGATTCACTGTCACTACTTTCATGTGCAATTCGCTGGAGATACTGGTTTCTGTTGGATAATGCAGGAACTCCTCCAGATCCTTGATGATTTGTACGGGAAGGAGATGTAAGAATTTCTTCTTCAAGAGAACCAGTTGAATTTTCTCTTGCTATGAGATTCCAGGATGGAATCCTCCTAGATGGGCAGAGCCTGATTGTTGGACCATGTCCTTGTGAGGCAGATGCTCTTTCCGCACTCCTCTTGAGCCTACGCAAATGGTTCAGGAGGGCAACACATTCATCCAATGCAAGCTCAATAGCACAATTCGCCCTGATGGCTGATAGCTTTTCCCATGTGCATCTCCTACCTTGGTTTGCAGCTTTCTGAAGCTCAGCATAAGATGGGTTCTGTATCATCTTGGAATACTGATGATAGAGTGAAAGAAATCATGTGCAAGTTAACAGAATATTGTATCAATAATTGATATTTTCATGAATAATGTAAAAAAAATTACATAAAAGGAGAGAGGGAATAGAAACATTGCAGACCTGTGCAAGAGTGGCTGGCATAACGATTGTGACATCACCTTCCCAATCTTGAGCAAATAATTTGGCTAATCCTCCTAGTGGAAATCCAAGTTCCAGGACTTGATTACACCTATGCTTAACTTCCATCTCAGCAAGTTCAGCAAGCTTTTTAATACAAGAAACAATAAACACGTATATTAGTATATCATAACATGCAGCTAACGCTTTAGTAGAATGAACTGTTTGGCCTGGCAACCCATCAAATATTTGCAGCAAATAGTTCTAGCTACCCCTTGCTGAGTCTAGTGGTATGTTATGCTATTGACCCATTAACATACTACCATTCCTGATATATTGGAAGGAATGTCATACAAGAACTAAAGGGAAAAGAAGAAACATGTTTACATTCTAAGACGAATCGAAAGCATGTCAAATAAAAAAAATATCTGTGTGTTGTAAGGGCTCTTCCCCTTTTTAACCTTCTTAATATAATGATACATAGCTCTCCTGCGTGTTCAATAAAAAAGTAAAAAATATCTCTGCATTGTAAGGGAACATAGCCAGTAATTATAATAGAAAAAGAGTGTACCGTGGAGTAACTATTGGCATACCTTAGCAGCAAAGCTGCCTCCATAAGCCCTGATGATTTCTTTTAGTCTCAACAATGGAGCTATGTGAGGATTGGCTTGGCTTACTATGAAATGATTCACATTGAATAGTTCCTTCAACTGCTTGATAGGCAAGTCACTTTCTAAGCTCCCATCTCTCCAGCGTCGGGTTGGAGCAACAGTTTGTTCCTCCACGCCCAATAAGAATGGAGCATGGAAAGGAATTGTTTGACCAAATCTATCTTTTGCCATCAATTCTTGGGCCTCAAAAAGTCCAGGAAAAGCACATGAAGCAGTTACCGCACTCCAGATAAGTACATGAGGTGATGTTAAATAGTTCAGGCATCGAGGCGGCTCATGCTTCCTTGGAGAACACACAGTAACAACAAGAATCCGGCCAGTCATGTCATAAGCTTCTTGAAATGTCAAATTACTGGTAAGATTTCTCAAAAGCAACTGCAAGTGCCTAATGTCATGAACAGCTCCATGTGTCAGAATTCTTTTAACCACAGGAAAGATCCCACCCATCTGGTCAAAAAATTTCAGGGAATGCCACTCCTCAAAAAAGCTCTCCAGCTCAGGCCATGACCTCGTGGCTACTATAGAACACATTATCGAGCCAACACTTGATCCTGAAATCATCCTAGGCAGTAGTTTATATTCTACCAAGGTTTTCACCACACCCACGTGAAAGGATCCAAATGAAGCACCTCCGCTTAGCAGCAACGCTGTTCTACCAAAGGCATGTCTTGTCTCATGCATAAATGCGAGCTTCTCTTCGAGCGGCAACTCATCTGAATCCGAATCACAGACCATTTTCAGTTGAGTAGATACCTCCTCTATGTACTCCTTTATGAGTCTAGGCACCTAACCAGCAAGAACATTACAATTAGAGCAGATTAATGACCAACATAGTGCCACAGTTGTGTTTCAATTTCGAACAGCTGAACAAACTACAAAGTACAAACACAAAATCGTGACCCAGATGCCCAAAAGATGCTATATGTTTACATTGTAATCCTCATGGTCACTTGTGCATTGATAACTATAGGCAGAATCATTTGCGCACCTTAATTTTGTTATACTTGATTACTTATTGTAATTAAAAGGAACAGGATAGATAACTATCTCCATTGACATGGTTAGGAGCAGAATCTGACTAGTCAATTCTAGTCCCCACAAATGGGAACTGTACATCCCCAAATTAGAGTCACAGGTGTGGTCCGATATGCCAAAATAAGCAGTCCAATATTCTAGCTACACAAAATTAGCTAAATCAATGTGCCCCTTCCTCTGGTTTGTTGAGATAAACTGCTATAACCCTGATAAACTGACCCGAATTGTCTCAGAGCAATCATCAGATGGCGTGGAATTTTGGTTTGATCCACGTGATGGCAGAGCATTACGTACCTGCAGCCTCCCCTTGTGCAGTTCGGGATTGCACATGTTGCCGAGGTTCCTGAGCAGGTCTGCGCGCATGCAGAAGACGATGTCCCTGAGCGACCCGTCCTGGCGCCGGTGCCTGAGCTCGCCGAGCTTGTTGCGGACGAGCTCCTCGTCGTAGAGGTCGGCGTCGGTGGCGCGGCGCGGCGCGGCCTCGCGCTCCAGCATCCGCGCCGCGTGCGCCCACTCCTCGTAGGTGAGCGCGGCGCGCATCATGTTCCGCCAGAACTTGCGGCGGTAGGCGGACTGCACCCGCGCCCTGAGCCCCGCCCTGCCGCGCCGGCCCCGCAGGAGGAGCGCGACGGCGCAGACGGCGAGCAGGATCCCGCGCGTGTTGTCCCGCGGGTGCAGCCAGGCGGCCGCGACGGGCAGCGCGGCACGCAGCGCCGCGGCCAGGCGGTGCCGAAGGCGCGCCGCGGAGCCGCACAGAAGAACGCGCAGCGCGACGGCGCGGCCCAGCGCCGTGGACGGGCCGATGGCGAACGCCCCCACCGGCGCCTCGCTGGCGAGGTCGTCCATGCCCGGCAATGATGGCACGGGCGCGCGCAGAGAGTCTCACCCGTTCACGGTGGCCGCGCGCCTTGGGTGGTCGGATCGGTCCGGATCAGAGCTAGAGACGGTAGGGCGAGGAAGGCGAGCCGTCGCTTGGATACAGCTATCTAGGCGCGGGGGGCATGGGCGCATGGCGTGTTGGAGTTTGGCAACTCGGGAGGAGGTGGCGAGGAGGCGGCACGGCAGCGACCAGCGAGATGGGGGAGATCACAAGAGGACGGCGAGGAGTCGTGCTCATGGGCGCGTCACGCGTGGGGACAAGGGGGAGGCCGGCGTCCGAGTCAGGAAAGCGGGCGAGGAGATAAGGGCAAGTGGGTAGACGCTGCGCGCGGCCTCGATCGGCGTTGCGTCACCTCCGGGTCGAGGCCGGCGTAGGCTGCTGGTTTCGCTGCCGCTGCTGCCCCCTCTCGCCGGTCGGGGGAGACGGCGGGGAGAAGAATGGGGAAACGGCCGCATGACGCGCGCCGATCTGGGAATCACGTGCCCTGGGCGGTGCCGCGGGGGAGTTGACTCTGGGGAAGGCACCGCATCTTGCCTACGGTTCGATCAAAACCTGATGCGAGGTCAGGTAAGTAGCGCAAGACGTGCTCTGTAAGCCTGATCAAACGAATGGGCATCGAAATATTTCGGGTAGTGCGGAACGGAACCATAGCAATAGGCCAATAGCGAAGGAAAAACGGGGTTACATACTAACGGTGCATGGGTAAGTTTGTCGCACAAACTTGATGAAGCTTGACCGTGCACGGGAACGCAAAAGCATGAGCACCGATTTGGCATGAGCACCACTCGAACGTCGTGAGATATCCCAATGGCGCCGATTTGGCTGTGTGCAAGTCAGACGGCATGCAAGGGCAATTCTAGATGTTTATATTGCTTCTTGGTTTCGTGAGAACACACTTCAAACTCAAAGTTGATCAACTTGTATCTCACAAATTTTCCTAAACATCTTTATTAACAGCGCTAGTAAAGTACGTAGTGATGATCAGGGGGCTCGACCACCGCGTTCAGCCCGTGAAGAATCTTCTCCAAGACTGCCATGGAAGAAAACCACCTAGGAAAGAAACAGAGCAACAAGATCTTAGTCGTATTTTCCACAGGCCAACGGGCTAAATGCCTTCAGAATTTGCTACCCCAGAGCTAAAAAGCGACATGGAAAGCATGGTACGTACCACACCCTTGGCACCGAACATAATAGTCCTTCTTCATTACCAGGCCAGAACCTCCGCAGACTTCACATTTCTTTTGTGCGAACTGAATGATCAGGAAAAGAAAAACAATCGCCAAACGAAGGATGGTAATTAAATTGATCGATACATAACCAGCGATGGACTGACAGAAATTCAGTCAGTGGTAACGAATTCAAGATGAAACAGGCCAAGCACTTACGATCCTTTTGCTGAACTCGACCCCTGCAACCACGAACGGCGTCACTCCAGCTGCAAAACAGACAGGTTCCGTCAGAAACTACGAGCTGGGGGAGCTCGATAAATTAACTCGACAGACAGAGGAATTGAGGCAGCATGTGTGTGGACTCGCCTATTGCGCCGATGACGATCTGCCAGGTGATCTGCGGGGGCGGGAGCGGGGCATCGGCGGCCGCGGCGACAGCGGCCGCGGCGGAAGCCCCGTCGACGGCGCGAACGCTGGTGGCGACCCCTCGGCCGGCGTTAGTCCGCCGGTTGATGCCGCCTGCCGAGGAGAGGAGGCCGCTGCACCTGCAACCGGCGCTCGTCGCCAGGCCCGGCAGAGACGCAGGGTAAGCACGCGCCTGCATCGCTACGAGCTCTGCTGCTGTGCCGCGCGGTCGGCCGGGAGCGCGACGTTCTGGTACGCCACAACTTTGTGTGGAGGGTCGTGCGGATTCCTGCCCGAGAGATTCTGCGATGGACGAGGGACCCGGGCTACGCCACGCGACGCTCTCACGTCCACGATAAATACAAGGAACTCGTTACCATCTGCAGAGAAAAAAAAAGTCTATTTTTTTATCATCCAACCCTTGCCTCAGTTTGGTCATCCACCTATCAAAACCGTTCAAATTTAACCATGAAGACGGTTTTGATGGGTGATTTTAATTTTTTATTTACAATTTAGTCATTAGATCTTAAAATGATTATTAATTTTTGCTCGTACCTTCGATTTAAGTGATTCTTGCGGTCACGCGTTCATAACAATGAGATTTATCTTTTAAAATAGTCTTTATACTATTTTATCACTATTTAGTATATTATTTTTATGTTGTGTAAAAACACCAATATAAGAAAAGTAAAACAAATGGTTACAAAATAATATATCCATAACTTTAAAAGATAAAACTCATCGTTACGAACGTATGACCATAAGAATCAATTAAATCGGATATACGAGAAAAAATAGTAATCATTTGAAGATCCAAGTTTTTGAACGGTTGGCCAAATTAAAACCGCCCCGTTGGTCAACTTTGAACGGTTTTGATAGTTGGATGGCCAAATATACCCGATTTTGGAGTTCGATGGTCAAAACCAAACTGAGTCAAGAGTTAGATGGTCAAAAATAGACTTTTTCCTTTGCAGAGTTGTGTTTTTTTAGCCTGTTTACAGTCCTTGCCCGGAACCAGTTCCTCCCAGTGGAATTTTACCGGTCGTTGATCAAAAAATAAATAATTAATTTTAATGAAGGGCGGTTTAGTTAAAACATGTCTGTGATTATTCTAGATTAGTCCGCCTTAATGACCGATCAAATAATAGATCGTTAACTACCCTCCCGTGGCCCCACCGCCGCTGCACGCTCTAGATCGCCGAAGGCCACCATGCCTCCGCCTTGTTCGTCGGCGGCACATTGCCTCCACCTCACCCGCGGCTTCCGGTCGATGCCTCCGGCCGTGGCCACGGCCACCATGCGTCGCCTCCTGCCCATCCCGACTTTCACAAAGCACAATCGTCAAGTCCAACGACGCCCGGACCAGATGCGCCTCATCCCCTCCTCCGTATACTCCTCATGTCATTTGCTCCCCTTCCCTTTCTCCTACATGGTTCACCTGTTCCCTGCTGGGGACGCAGATCCGGTGCAGTCGTTAAGGACTGCACGCAATGTGGACTGTTCATTTCCTCGATGAATGGATCGCCTACATGCATCATGCTGGTAGGTTTGGAGCGGACTGGGTGAGCCGCGTTCCCTCATGCGGATGGTCTGCCGGCAACGAGCATCAACAGGTACGCCCTTCCTCTTTCCTTCAGATCTGGCCTCTTTCCGTTTAATTTTTTTTCGAAGCCACAAGCTCTTGTTATGTTGAAATTGGCATGGAGATCAAGATTGCCTATACAGTTAGGTCCATCATTAATTCCAAAATGGGGGTAAGATTGCTCATATCATGCTGATAGGTGAATGGATCGAAGCACTTTGGCCAGAAAATTAGTACTTTTCTGGCCTTCTTTAAAAAGGGCTACATTTTCTTTATTTTGCATTTGAATTAAATCATTCTGGAGTTCTAGGAATTTCTGGCTAAGAATACTTAATTTTTTGTTCTCACTTTGTTGGAGTGTGAAATATATTTTAAACTGAACTTTTTAAAATTTTGAGCTTTGTCCTAGAGTAGTAAAGGTAAAAACTCACGTTCCAAAAATATCTTTACCTTCGGTGTACGGAGTACATATGTTGGATGTGTTGTTGATGCAAGTATGTTTTACAGACTCAGCTGGGGATGGATTTACTACTCATGTTATTTTCCTTAAAGTTGGTAAGGTATATGTTAATCCTCAGTCTCTCATATCCTGCGACCAATTTTAGCAGAATGTAATGTCTCTCATTGTAACCAAGTATCAAGGCTTTACTCCATGTAATTCGCAGTTTTTTTGTATCATTTAGGGCATGTTTGGTATAGCTCCATCTGATTCTAATTCTCTGTGGGAGCTGATTCTCTTAGAGAAGTGATTCTGTGGCTGAAAGTGATTCTCTTTGATTCTCTATCATGAACTATCAAAATTAGGATGGAGAATCACTTCACAGAATCAGGAGAAACTACTTTTTCAGCTCCCAGCCCCTTAGTTCATTTCAGAGAATCACTTCTCAGAATCAGCAGAGAATCACTTCCCACTGAAAAACTGTTTGGCAGAGCTCCTCCTGGATTCACCAAAGAATCAGCTTTGGGAGCTCCGCCAAACTGGACCTTATTGTGTGCAATGATGCTTGGTCATATGGCTTTACACTATCTGCTTTATTTGGTGCAGGAAGCTGAAAATGCTATAACTTAAATGATTGGTATATATCTTTCTTTTTTTTCATCCACATATGTTGTGCTGTTACTTCAGAAGTTTTGGGTACTACAGGAAAATGGATTGGAAGCAAGAGGAATTTCTTGGAGGCATGGCTGAGTGCTTCTGAGGGATACTGATCGCAGGAGGTTAGAAGAGCAACACGAGTGCGTCCAGGGGGTGGATGGAGGAGCTAATGACAAAGCCGGCAGAGAGCTCCGTGGGAAAAAGATTTATGTAGCTGTTTGGTTATTTCTGTTGCTAGATAGTCTATTTTATGTTCTGAGACTGTGTAGATGCAAGTGATCTAGTTTTGAGAAAGCTCTATGTAAATCTTTATGTAGCTACAAGGGAACAATATATCTCAAGTCTCAACAGCTAAATAATTTGATTATCTAGTAAGGTTGTTGGATTGAGGTTCGGGACTTATACAGGATACAACCCAAACAGATGAAATAAAAATTCACGGTATTGTTCACCCGGTGAGGATGAATCTTTTCTGGGGTCATAATGTGTTGATGAAATTCACGTGAAAGGATGAACATTCATGGTATTGCTCACCTATTCTTTATAATTCTTGGAAGATGCTGAAAAACCTCGATGAAATTTTGTCTAAAACTTTTGGAAAGTTGAAACTGTTCCTGAACATTCTTGAAAATTGTGGCGCTGCTGAAACTTTAGAGAAGGGAAATGTAATTATGCACAAAGTTTTCTAACTTTATTCTTGAACATTGTTGGAGTATGGCACCTCTGCAAGCTCCTCTGAAGCATCTGTGAGCCACACAAGGCAGTGAATGTATCTTTTGCACATAGAAATTCCATAGGAAAAGGCCTTGTTATTTCCTACTTGATTCGCGTGTTCCAAACAGAGAGCTCAAATTTGCATAAGGTAAATTTGACATATTACCACAAACCCATACATGATATAATTACTTAGTCTGCAGTTCTAATAACAATTCAGTTGAAATCACTGAACAAAAACCTAATAAAATTACACTTCATTTCAATCAAAAGAATCTAAGTTACAGTTCAATACAGCACAAGAAAGACCATGCAATTTTTTTCTGCAATGGTAGCCAAATACAGTTCTAAAGTCTTCACGCGGCAAGCAGCAAGACAGTGCTGAAGCGATGACTTTGAAGCCTTTTCAGAACTGGATCGTGTTTGACCTGGATGGACTGGCGTAATTGCTCCGGTGCAACGGCCGCCGGACGGACACGAGGGCCTCCAACATGGTGACATGACGCTCCCTTCGCCCCACTGCCGTCCGAGTAGCTTGGTGGCTTCGAATGCGTCTCGTCGCATGGGCCACAGCAGGCTCCGCGCCATATCCCCACCCAACTGGCCACTTCGCCATTGCCCTTGCCGTTGGCTGCAGCACGGCCTCCACACCCGCGGCGTGCGCGAGCCCAGGGATCCTCGTGCTGCCCCGGCTCATCCTGTACAGCGTTGATATGCACTAATCCTCCTCCGTGCTCCTCGTCGCGGCGGAGCCGTTGCACATTAGCTTGACGTGGCCACCGCACTACTGCCAATCAGGGCGGCCCGCCCGTTGGAGCAGCCGGCAAGGCTCGGCGGGATCACGATGGCCAATCTCTATCCCATAGAGGCATCGAACTTGTTGCGGTACCATGGCCCCGCCGCCGGGAGCAGCGTGTCCGCACGGCTCCAGCGCGTGCGATCTTGGACTGGTTCGTCCTGGAGAGGAAGACTTGGTACAACGCTATCCCAGAGAGGAAGGATGCGGTGATGGCGGTGGCAGTCGCCGAGCTAACCGATGACCGGACGGAGAACATATACCCCAGATGTAAAAGAATGGCATCAGGTCAATTAAAATTATTAGGCTGCCACGCTACGTAAAGACCAAAATCCCTTCGTGTATTTTTTTTTTAAAAATTGGTTCCTTTCATTCTAATTGGTTCCTTTCATTCTAATTGGTTCCTGGTTCGGTTTAATAGGTTGCTATTTTTATCCATTAAATCTCGACCTATCAACGGCTCTTAAAATTTCCAAGCACCGTGAAAATCCTCATATTTGGAACAAGAATTCAAGCATGAACAAACATGGTCGCTTGCAAAAGTGCATACTCCAACAATGTGTAGAATGATCAAGGTGAGATCTTCTTTGCTTTTGAACAATGCTACACTCGCTCTCACAACGGAAGCGTATCTGCAAAACATCTGAGTACCCATCTCTTCTAACAGCACGGCGCCTTCTTTGACGTTCTGGGCCAGCTCTATCTGCTTTCGAGTTTCAAGAGATGCAAATCACATTCTTTTACAACAACAAAGCACGAAAAAAATGAGAGAGAGAGCAGGAATCAAATAGACAGATACATTGGCAGCACATCTATCAATTCATCTTGCAAACAGGTTATTTCTTTGGGTCAACAGAGCACAAGATCTGACTACAAAGGCCTTTACTTTTAGCTCACATTGGCTGTTTACACAGAAGCAGAAATCACATAAAGATCTTGGTTCCACAACAAAAATTCTGATGCTAAATTTGATAGAAATAGTACTTGATACTTTTGCCTACATTGCATAAAAAAAGGAGAATATATATGTACAGCACACAGGAGGCCAAATTTACTGCATACTAAATTACTATCTAAGTTTGTGATGATGGAGAACAGTAGAGAGCCTTGGATCCAGGATCTTCATCGCTTGGGCCTTGTTTAGATCCCAAATTCCACCCCCAAAGTTCACTATTTAAAAAGAAGATTCTCATCACATCAAAATGTCATAGCATGCATGAAGTACTAAATATAGATAAAATCAAAAACTAATTACACAGTTTTGTTGTACTCTAGGAGACGAACATTTTGAGACTAATTAATCAATTTTTGGATAATTTTTCATACATACAAACGAAATGCTACAGTGCGCATTTATTGCGCACAGTACTGTCAGACCCGAATCGGCGCCACCCAATTCGGGAACTAAACAGGGCCTTGTTCTTTGCTTGATTACGTCTCTCCTCATCTTCACGATAATGCTGACACCATCGCCAAACTCACCTACTGGTTTCCTTCCGGTGACTAGCTTGAGAAGCACAACCCCAAAGCTACCGAGATCCTCACCTGCAGGGTAAACTATAATTAACATATAGAAGCACAATGGTGTATGTAACAGCTTGCCTGCAAAAAAAGTCAGGCAAGCTGGACGCCTTTGTCGCTGATGACTTCGGCTTGGGAAAGATCAAGTACCTCGAACCAGGGTGGGAAATCAGGATCTGTGGTCCATGAGAGACTCTTAGAGAAAGCATACACCCTGTCACCCACGGTCGTCAGTCCAGGGCACCACTTCGCGGACAAGAGATTCGGCCCGTGGATGACAACCTGCGACTTGGTGTCGATGACTATGATCCACGCGCGATGCCTTGACCGCAAGGAGGTGAAGGACTTGCCGCCCGCGATGGTGTCCAGGCGGCAGGCTGGGCCCAACCGCTTCACCTTTGCTGACGAAGAGGAGGAGGCGGCGATGGAGAGGGCGACATCCACCTTGTACACGCTGTACGGCTTTGGAGACATAGACCAGTCCCAGTGACATGCCACAAGGTAGGCCGACCGACCCCGGTCTTCAACTTCATCACCATGGACGACCTCTGCGTCTTGTGTTTCCATGATCTGATCGCCGTCCGCTCGGTCCTCACCGCTGCGGATCCCCATCTGATCGAAGCCTTCCCTTCCTTCCGGCTCCAAATCTCTCTAGCTTGGATGGATTGGTCCCCTCAGAGGAAACCCCACCACTTCGTCCATCAAGCTCTGGCTTCCCCCGCTTCCTCTTCTCCCGACCCATCTCTCCCTGAGATCTCTGCCGCCGCCAAGAGGCTGGAGGAGGAGGTTAGGAATTCGAGATTTCGGCAACAGGTGGCGACGGCGTCCGTACGAGGGGACAACGAACAGCGGGATCGTATCCTTCCTTAATAACCCCCAACACAAGCGGGCCAACAAAACGGCCAAAGCCCATGACGGCCCACTGGACAACTTCTGTCTTCTGCAGCCCGTTTTTTAAAAATAACGCTCTCAATAAAAAACATTGCAAACATGTATCAAACGTAGGAATATAAACATGCCAATTCAAATGCAAAAAAAAAGAATTGACGATATTCCTTTTCTGCGCCACACACCTTACAAAAACTCATTGATTTTTTTTCATATGAGATAGGAAAAGATATATTTTATATGTGAATTGCATAGCTAGATGGGATCTACTATAGCTTCGTAGAACAACTTCTGTTGATCTGGAAATGTTTTTTTTACACAAATAATCGTTTCAGTGTTCAAATATTGATTTGTAGGGTTAAAAGTTGTATCTCATTTCAAGTCAAGATAACTTTAAACAAAAAATAGTTCACTGTAAAGTTACATACTTCTTTGAGATCCAAAAAGGTTCATATTCCATCCGTATAGGATTTCCATGTCGTTTTGGACAAGATTTTAGTCAAACATTGGAAATATAAATCACGAATAACTTTTTAAGTTGTTGAGTTTGGAAATATGAAAACCATATGAATAGATTTGTCTTAAAAAATATTTTTATAAAAGTATACATATATTATTTTTTTAATAAATATTTTTGTAAAAATAAGAAGTCAAAGTTACGTTTTTGAGACCGTGTCATTGTCTAAAACGACATCTAAATCATATACAGAGGGAGTATAAAATTTCATTACATCTCAATACGTTAGTGAGTGGAGAAAACACAAAATCAAGAATGATCAAGATACTACACCTAAAAAATCGTAACTCTTACGTAAAATCTCCGATGGAGATAAAATTTGTTTGAAAATGGTAGCGCTCTATGGTATTCACAACTTCGTCGTTTACCATCGTTTCGGTTATGCAATTTTAATATTCATTACAAAACAATTTCAAAGCTGATCTACAATTTAAACATGTATTTATATTCATTGAGGTCATATAAAAAGGTTGTGATTGTTTAAAATTCTGCTACGGAAATAAGGAATATCTTGCCGCTTAAAAGACAAATTTTGAATCGGTCGATGAATTGATGGTATTCAAATTCCACCTTTTGATTGGGTGCCGAGGATCAACTCATCAACATATGAAAATAGGTAAAATTTGCTACAAGACATTCAAACTGATGTCAATTTGCTAAAAGACACTGTTGACCACGTTATATGCCAGGGGACACTCTCATTTTGTGCTAATTTGCTGGAAAACACCGTCTCGATTAGAATAATATTTTTTGGTTGAGGAAGAGGAAATGTCCATTTTACCCTTGGTCCCATTTGTCAGATCTGTCTTCCTCCTCTGTCTCCCATCTTTCTTTTCTTTTCTATCTCCCACCTCCCACGCTCAAGGTAGGGAGCTGCGTAGCACGCCTGTGCCCAAGGCCGCTGGGCCGCCGCCGCTGCCTCCCGTGAAGCCGCGCCCAAGGTCGGAGGCTCCGCAACGCGCCCACGCCTGAGGTTGTGGGGCAGCTACCGCGGGCCGCGAAATCGTGCCCAAGGCAAGGGATTGTGCTGGCCGCTGGGCTGCCGCGTCGCGCCAGGTCAAGTCCAGGAAGCGGAGCTCGTTGCCCCGCGGTGAGGCGGGCTTCGGCGGAGCTATCTCGTTGTGGACGGCGAGGAAGAAGTGGGAGGGGAAGGTGGAGATTGGATTGGGGAGCGGCACCGGGTAGGTTTTGGGCGTGGCAGAGTAGGATGTGAATAGGACATGGTGATAGGAGGCGTTGCGGCGTCGGGAGGGGGCTGAGGCCACGGGATCGAGGGGGTCGACCAGGACATCGTCGTTGGATAGGGGGGACGAATTGGAGTGGAACAGGAGCGACGCCGAGGGAGGTAGTGTGGGGGAGGTGGCGGCGATTGGGGAGGGAGAGGGGAGAGCCACGCGAGGAGAGAGCGGAGGGCTGGGTCGCGGTCGGCGAAGGAGGCGAGGCGGAGCGTGCCGGTGAGGAGCGTGGAGCGGAAGAGAAGGAGGAGGAGCGCCGCGAGGAGGAGCGATGGGAGCGAGGCCAGGATGCGGCGCGGGGGCGGGCGGAGGATGCGGTGGCGGCCGGCATGGAGCTCGGACAAGTCGATTCTCACGGTAAAGGGAGCAATAAGAGAGGGGAGGAAAGAAGAACTGACCAGTGGAGCCAAAGGCAAAACAGACATTTCCTCATCTTTCTCTCTCCTCCTTAGAGAAAAAATATTATTTTAACATCTCCTCCTTAGAGAAAAAAATATTATTTTAACAGAGGCGGTGTCTTGCAGTAAGTTGATATAAAACGAGTGTCCAGCAGCATATAAGGTGGTCAACGGTGTCTTTCAGTAAATTGACATCACTTTGGATGTCCTGTAGCAAATTTTACCATGAAATTATGAACATACTCCGTACACATTTCTATATCAAATGAGAACCGTTATAAGTCTAGAGAACGGAATTCGGATCTGGTGTGCTTTCCTTAGCCTGGTTCCTGAAAAATCATCCTCAATTTGACCAAAGGTGTGCACTGAAATCAGATAGCATACCTATTCTACATGCAACAATTTACTGTAACTGTGAGAGAAGGAACAAATGAACCAAATAAAACGAACTTTGTAATTTGTCCAAATTTTAGGAATGCATAGCATAACATTAGGAGCGCGCAACGGATACTGTCATTTTAGTTGTCAAAAAATACCAACATTAACATCCAATTAATTTCATTAAATCTTACATGAACGAAATCTTGGATTGTTACTTATTTGGCACTATAAATGTTAGTATATCTTCCTAAAAATTTGGCCAAAGTGACCAATAATTTGAAAGACGGCTGGAATATGGTAACCAGCTACCTTAACCAACTATAATGCCCTTAACAGAATCCTGTGTGGCAACCTAATAAGAAGATATAAAACACCACCTGATGGCTTCAGTATTCTATTAAAAAAAAGTCAACTTCAGTTTTTTCTTTAAAAAATCCTATCAACTTAAGTCGACAGCAAGGAATGTCCTGAAATAGAATCTTCAGTGCTGATAAAACAATCAAACCCTAAATCTCGCCCCCCATTACCATGTAATGAGGCCCATAAAAACTAGCCATTGCCCACCAATCGGGTTCGATTCATCCACCAATCATTAAATTTATTAGTATTGCAGTTCAGCTAGTACATTTCACAAGATTGCAACAATCAACAGAAAATATTGCACTCTCAAAGAAAACTGACAGCCTAGAATGATTTCCTCTAGAACACAAGAATTTGTTCAGCTGATCATATTAACTTCTACATATCTAAAAGCAATGCAAGTGCATCTGCCATAGAAATGTCAGCCAACGGGGCATCTCAATTCTCAAGCTTGATTATAAACTTCTAAAAGGGTTATGTTTGATATCACTGTAAAACACCCATTAAAATGGAAACATTATTAATAGCCGGTGATCTCTCCAAAAGTTGACAATAATGATCCATGGATGATGGATCCATTCACTTCATTTGGATTGAAGTGCCAAAAGTTCGATGTGTCTATAGAAGTATGTAAATTGGTATGTTTTCCTTCCAACAGATTTAGACATCATCGTCGCCATATGCGTCCTGATTGCTTTTGCTCTTGCATACGCCTGCAAAGTGACAGTGGTGGTACTTAAAAGCTTAATACAAACTCTAAATCGATTAAGGGATTCCAAACTACCATATGAGTAAGCAAAATTGAGAATCCTGATGTAGTACAAAACTTTTGCTATACTGCCATCACCCAGCATGTACAAATCTTAAGCATCTGTTGTACAACTAAGGGCAGCAGCAGTGTGGTGAAAAAGTAGTAAGGCCTAGGTGGATCCGCTGCTACCCGGTTCAACACTGCACAGGTCGGTAACAGCTAAAAGATTCCTCAAGTGGGCAGTAAGCCTGTTGCCGGGTAATAAGAATAATCCTTCACAACACCTGCCCGAGTGCTCCTTGTGGTTGGTGCCCTGCCATTTTTTTATTAGAATTTGGGCCCGCCTTAATACCAGCCTCGCTAGATAACCATTGTGAACTTTTTAATAAGTAACACCTGCTTCCGCTGGACCCCATCTTACTACCTGGGTGGATATTGCCGGTGCCCTAAGTTGAAGTACCTTAAAAGTCAACACATGATCTACAAAAGTAAAAAACCTATCTTGCTCTTACACCAACCAAGTTCATTAAAAAAAAGGAAGCAAAGCTTAGCAACAATGATGAGTCAAACACCCCAAGTTGCAATTCACCCTATATTTATTGGTAAAATCAAGACTATAAATATCAACCAGAAATAGGCCCATGGCATGTTTAGTGCAGATGACAAAAAAGGTGCCCCCAAACCTAAATCCAGAACGATTGGTCAATTAAAATGTGCTAGCTCATGAAATTTGAGTTTCAGTAAGGTCTCTGATCTTATGTTATTGGTAAGATCTAGCTCAGTTTTTGGAGAAGTGAGACAGCAATATTTAGTCCCATGCAGCAGGCCAGCAGCAAACAGGTTTGCTGAATAATCAACATAACTGGACGAGGTGATTACACTCAAATAAGGAGATCAGATGATTATATACTCACAGGAATCATTTGCAGAAAAGTAAGAAAGAACAAGGTGAGAATGAATAAAATGGCATATTTTCCACAAACTAATTCATTGAGAGGGCTAGTTTTGTTAATTGAGACTGTTGATCACACGTGTAAAAACTCTTATCCTGATGTGACCTGTGTATCATGGGCCAAACTAATTTGGCCAATAATAAGAAACCAACTCAAAATCTAACCAATTATTTTGGATGCTCACAAGAAAGAAGACACAAAGTTAGAACCACATATCCCTACCATAGCAAACAAACAGTCCATCAAGAAACACGTGTTTCTAGCAATTATTTGGACCCTTAATCAATTAACATTTTTGTCATGACAGCAATAGTAATCAGGAAACCCTAATTTTTTATTTATAGACTTACAAGAAAAATGACAAACAAAAAAACAACCCAATAGCCATGGAACAAGACTCTGTACTTTTTGCTCAATGTAATCAAATATTGTCTTGTAAGACGGCGGGCCAATAAAAGAACAGTGTATTATGTAAACTATGTCCAGTTTAGTGTGACTACCTCTAATACTCTATTTCTCACAGCCTACACTTAATTACCCGGGGCATGCCAACTGTCCAGATTAAAAGTGAATAGAAATGTTCTCGTGAACTGTGTACAACTGATGATAGTCAGTCACGACTCATAACAGCAATTTACTTTCACAGGAGTTGGATACGTCAAATATTCAGAATCTCACCAATTAAGCATTTAAGTATGAAGAGAAGGGGGCAATATCTTCAATTTGCTTACCTTTGGTGTTCCTTAGAGCGCTCAATAAACTCTGCGGCAATGTCACTACCTTGATAGGATGCAAGAACGGCCCTGATGTCAGAAGGTCTTGCCATAGCAACATCTACAGCATTTTAGGTTTACAAAGATCGCAAAACAGGGAAAGTTAGCAGACTAAAAAAAGAAGGAAAAGCCAAGCTTCACAGGATGAAAAGGACAAAGTTTTCAAGGCTTACATTCTAGAAACGGAATAAGATCAAGTAGTTGAGTGTCATCATTTTCAAGCTTCCAAGGTTTAATTTGCACAGAATTTTCAGGTTGCAGGCTTGACTCAAAAGCATGAGCACTGATATAAATAACTTGAGCAGGATTTCTGTTCAGCTTTGACAAATCCTAGTAGTTACATCATAAAGTAAAGTTCAGTCTTGAATCATGGCATAGTACACAATGGCTCTTGTAATGTAGTAAGGTCTTACAAAAACTACCAGTCTTTCTAGAGAAAAAATTACCGCCAGGACTGAACCACTGGAAAGAGAACTCAACGGGGAGGGTCAACAGAGTAACTACTGAACATCGATTGAAGATTGTATCATAATGAATGAAAAAACTCACCCAGACTCAGGTTATCATAATGAATCTTCCCTGATTACTTTCAATAGCCACACTCTCTTGAGCACGCATACTTACATTAGAAGAACAGTCTAAGGCAAACTCATTTTGGCAGGAAGGGAATATTACATATGAAAAATATTCAACTATCAAAGTAGAACCTGAAGTAGTTATATATACAGGAAGATTCAGTTTTTTGGACTTGTAATGTTACTACTCCATTTTTTTCATTTGATATTGTAACATAAGCAAATGGATCTAAAATATTTAAGCACTGAAAAAGGATCAAAATATTTTTTTGAAAAGAAAAAGGATCAAAATATTTTTTTGAAAAGAAAAAGGATCAAAATATAACAATTCACTTTGTACTGGAATAGAAGGTATGATCCCACGTACCCGGTAATGCTTTCCATGTTCGTATTTAGTTGCAACTCTTGATAACCTGTGCCGAATATTTCCCTTAGGATCCAGCCTATCAACGACAGGATCAACGTACTGCACATGTAACAGAAGTTTCATCCAGGTAACACATTTGCAAACACAAGCGAACAGATGAAAATTCTGATCAACTTACCATATTAAGCTGATCAGAATACACAACAATTTCATAAAACTTTCCAAGATGTTCCAGAAAGGCGTCCACTCCTGGCCTCTTAAAAGTCCTCCATCCTCTCTCACGCTGTACATGTTTTTTTTTAAAAGACATTAGTTATCAAGCAGTCCCCTAGCCTCTCAGATGGGCAAACAGACATAAGAAATGAACACGATAGAAAACCATAGGAACAATTAACCATATGTTTTTTAAAAGAAAATATACCCCCCCCCCCAAAAAAAAAATCCACCCACACATAAACATGGCCTACATATTAGTATTACATTAGATTTTGGCTCGTATTGCCAGTACAAGAGGTTTATAGTAACAAAACTGAAAACGCTCATATGAATGAAACACAAAAGTTTACCTTCCAATCTGAGTATACAAGAGTCTCGTTAAGATCCAGAACTAGGGTCAATATATGCTGTTCTTGAGGAGCACGATCTGGAAGAAGCTTGTCTGATACTGGTTCGCTAAAGCCCTACGGTAAATATGTATATTACTATATTATTAGTATAATTATGGACATTTTGTTCACAATATCCAACATGGATCCATGAAGTACAAAAAGTTTTACCAGTAATTACTGACCCGAATTTGATCTTCAATTTGGCTCCTGACATCCAGGTATACCTCAATAGCAGCAACAGGAGCTAGAAGAACAAAGCATATAATTCTTAGTACTAAGGGTAAGGGGGCAGGAAAAAAGATTTGAGGTATCCAGCACACAATCTAAGCAGCTAAATTGACGGTCTAATCATTGGCAAGTAAACATTTTTTTACAACACAATGTAGAAGATGAAGATGTTAACTCTAAAACCTCAGTATCAAGGGTGCTTAGATTAATCAGTAAGCTCATATCAATCTCCTTCCCTGTGACATATTGTTTACAGAGCTATCTGTAATATGCAAATACAGTTATCATCATTCGCTAGCAGTGGCAGATCCAGGGCTTGAGCTTGAGCTTGTATAAAACATTGGATCAGCCTGGGGCCTAGCCCATTCCTGGCTCTGCCCCTGTTCAGTAGTTTAGAGACAGTGCAACAAAACATGCTGCCTTTCTTGGCAATTGGATGCAGTATACGTAACACACATTGCTTCATACAATCCTTCTCTAGTCAACCGCAAATTCGCAATGTGATATGCAAGATTATGCTAAAAAAAGAGTGTTACCAGGCTGTTCTACACATGGATACATACTGCATCGTGTAGTATTCTCAATCTCAAATGTAAAGTATGGTATTATATTTGAAAATTTTGCACAGGGATTGGATAGTCAACAATCGCAGCATGCATACAGTAAGGTAGCTCTTACTGGTTGTAATCTTGTTAGGGTGCATAAAACATTAAACACATTGGTGAAGAGACCTAGTTATACACACTGAAGTTGGCAGAAATCACCAAGGATGCCTGAAGGCTCCAGGTTCATATGCAAACTTGCAAAGCAATAATAACAGTGGTGAATTGCATGTTAGGCGCTTGAATAAAAGGTCTGCACGACATATAGAAGCTCGGGGCCTGGAGGTAGTAACGAGAAAGATAACGTAGGACTCTTGCAGTCGCTACCTTTCATAGCTGCCGAATAAGCCATAGCCTGGAATTTCTGCAGACAGAAAAAAATAATTACTTTATCACATGGTTGAAATACAGTGAAGAACATTATTGGTCCTGCACTCCGGTTCAGGTCTTCTACTATATTCCCGGGAAAGCAGGCATACCAAAGAGAACCCTTCAAACCTTTTATCATCCTATTATATTTTCAAATCCTTGCAAGGGACAAGTCATGTACTGCTTGTCTTGGAAGGAACAATAATAAGTGGAGGGAACTGACAGCTGATATCACAAGCGATAATGCAGGAAATGCACTAAAACCGAAGTGCTCCATATGATATTCCAGAATGCAAATTTCTAGGACAAGAGCTGTTTCAAAGTTTGCTGCCAAAAGTCACCTCAACAGCTTCATAATAGTACCAGGATATGTGGAGATTCTTATACACGGCTAAATAATTTCATAAGGCACTGCTGTTGGTGACTTTTTACGACTAACCAAATAGCTTTAACAACAGGTAACCAAACCTGACATGTTCACAGCATTACCTCAAAGCCAGAAGCGTCTTCAGGAATGGGCTGCTTCGATTTCTTCCGGAACTCCCGCGTCATCTGATCCAATTCCTCTAGAGAATAGGCTACACACAGAAAAAGGAAATGAGGCCGAATCAAACACACGCAAGACGCTGAAACAGAACCCAGGCCGCATTGAATCTACAAGGGGGGCGAAGCCGAGCATCCGAACCGCCAGACCCAGCGCAGCGCAGGGATCGGGAGCCGTACCGTAGCTGGCATAGCCCGTGGCGCCCACCGCAGCGGACACGGCGGCGAAGGCGGCGACCTTGAGCGCGCCCCACGGCGTGCGAGCCGCCGGGGGCGGCTGGGAGGATGGGTCCCCGGCGGTGGACGAGGCCTCGGAGGCGGCAGCAGTCGCGGCGGCCGCCGCCGCCGTGGACGAGGTGGAGGGAGCGGCGGCGGCTGCCGGGGCGGAGGTGCAGAAGGAGAGCGCGGAGATCCTGGGGAGGAGGCGCGAGCTCGCGACGCGGTTCATGGCGCGGCTTGCGAGAGAGGCACGGGATGCGGGGGGCAAGTGGCTAGGGTTTTGGATTGGTTCCGTTCCGGTTCACGCGGAGGGTTTAACGATGCGGCCGAGGGAGCCGACAATGGTGAGGTGAGGCGGATAGGCGGACGGGAGGGCGATGGGCCGATGGCGATGGAGAAGGCGGCGGAGTGGAGGAAGTGGGAGGACTGGACTGGAAGAGTCCCGAGTGGCCCCACTCGTCAGAGGGCTGGAATATGCTGGAGGAGAATGCGTTTTGGTGGAGGAAGTCAGAGAGAGACTCGAACACAAACGCATTTTCCTATGCTAATGCACGCTGTGATTACGAGTGTCGAGTGGCGTAATGGTGTCAACGTGCCCTTCCTCTTCGGCTTGAAAACCTTCAGAATATCCGACTTTCTGTGCCCTTTTGCACCACACGCTGCATAAACATGATCAGATAAGATGGTAATGTGTTGTCCGGGACAGCTTCAATTTGCTCTACAATCTACTACCTTCTACTAAAGCTCTAATAATTGAAGAGCACCCAAGGGCCTAGCTACTGTTCATAATACATGATGTGGCCTGCCCCTGTAAAGAGAGGGAGAGAGAGCTTTAGAAAGGACTGTTCCGACCATTGACACTTTTTTTCTTTCGTACATTGTGGCAGCATGTCCAACAATTTTAGGGAACAATACTTTGTATTGTATCATATATGTAAAAACAACAAGATTAAAGTTTTTTAGTTGGCTTGATCCCATCTTCTATCTAATCTATCTGTTGAAAATATTTAGAAAAAGATCATATAATATGTGAAAAATAAAATTTCAAAAAAAAAGTGCGGCAATAGAAGCTGAAGTTCCTTCCCAAGAAAATTTTACAGAGTAAGCAAACATGAGATTGATCAAATGAATTATGTAGCCAAACTCTGCCAAATAACAAAAAGGAATTCAGGAAAATGAACATAGTATGTATCTATCTGGTATCATAGGAGCATATATCTCAGTATTATTCATTGTTACTTCAAAATAAGATTTCTGTTGCAGGCGCGCATAGTGTGCGCTAATTTGCCTAGTATTCTCTAAAGTCCAGCAGGCAAGAGCCATGCAAATTTCAGACCAAGTGAAGCCAACCTGATTAGATCAAATTTAACCTCTCCAGCCTAAGGTTATGCCGACAAAAGAAAAACGGTGTGTTAGACGGGCACCGAATTTTGGCGAAGATCTAAGTATCTTTCTTTCTTTTTTTTGCGAGACAAGAGCTAAGTAATTATCATGTCAAGTGCAATCTAAAAGAAAGTAACACGTTACCTAATTTGGTTATTAAAGCACACCAAACAACCACTTGGTATAACAAAAAAACGTGTCATAGACACAAGATCTGGCTCCTTAGACTATGAGGATAAATGAAATAACGTGCCCTAGATGCTTTGTAGGACCCTTTTACAAAGTTTCTAATTGAGCGTCTGGCATGAACTATGGATGAAGCTTAGGGGTCATTATTTGGATGAAAGATCAAGTAAGCCTCGACCCTAAATAATTGGTGCAATAATATTAGCGGTTCGTTTTTGCCATCTATGTCTTCACGTATGATCCCAACACAATCCTAAATAGTACAATTACAGTTAGTGTCAATGAGCCAAAAATTGATGCCGAAGTTGGTTTTTCTGGAAAGACCACCAAACCAGACAAATTGTGCATGGATGTAGACGACGCCATTATTTGCCATGGCAAGTTGTGGGCTGCTTGCCATTTCAGTCCAAACAACTCCTTAATTTCAATTGGCTATTTTTTCAGGGCTAGTTAGAGAAAAAAATGTAAAATACTTTCATGTCTATTTGCGTCAAAAATGCTATCGTTAACCATTTAGAGGCCAACCATCGATAGGCTTAGACTTTGGACCATCCAATCAGGCACTTGGTATTTCTTAAAAAGAGATGTATCGCAGTTTCGAGAGAAAGAAAAAAGATCATTATATCACCTTTCAATCTGAAATTTTTGGCCGCGCTATCAAGTACATATTTTTATCAGCATGGCATACGCCACACGCCAGTGCCACCGGCAGTGACGTACGCGTAGAAAGGTGCATGCAAATCAAATACATTGGTCACTTCCAGGTTCCAACGTCACGGATTATACGATTACGAGCACGCGAACCACCATGACTTCATTTTCTTTTTATCTCACACTCATTGACAACTTCAAGCAGGGTGACTGTATCACTGTATCAGGATAGCGCCGTTCCTTCTTGAAACACAGATCGAAATTTAGTATGGCGAGTTGACGACAGTGACGAGCAAGGCGCCCCCTTCCTGAACAGACCCGAGTTTAATATGACCGGTGGCCCCCTCGAGGACAGCGACCGGAGGCGTCGGTCATCAACTCATTCTGGTCAAGCGGCCATCTGGTGACGCGTGACCTGGCGGCGGTCTAGCAGCAGCAGTGGAGGAGGAGAAAAAAATGACGGCCCCAACGCCGAAAGGATGCAGTATCCTATCGTGTCCACAGAACTTTCTCGTGACATCAGTGATGCTCAGATTCGAACTGCGACGAGATCTATGGGCGAGTGGTTTCAGGTATCGCAAGAGTGGAATCCAAGGCCTGATCTTCTGCTGAACCTCGCTTAAATCCGCTTGCAACGCAGGGCTAGAAGGTACTGAATTTTGCGAGAGGAGACTTGAAAGTAGATCATGACCTCAAATGAAAAGCCAGGTCTTCCTCAGCTTTCGCTTTCCCGGCATGAATCTAACTCATAATAATGCTGAGCTAAAGCCTCGCGCACAGTGGCCGAGGATAACGATGGCCTGGCCCCCCAAGCCACCTTGACAGCGAAATGCGAAAGGGAAGAAGGGCCGGAAGGCGCACACACAAATCGCTGCGGCGACGACACGGATTTATTTTTATGCCATATGATTCATTATTGAATTCCACGGGTATGTTACACCGGACGGAGACATGGAGAAGTCCTACGCTACCGAGCCACGGCGGCGCGCCGTACGCGAGCCGGCGGGGGCAGCCCACCCGGCACTTACAGGTGGGCCCATACAGTTTGCCCCCACCGTGCCGCTGGAGTCACCCGGCGACGGAGCATGCCGCGCACCGCAAGCTCGACTGGTGTCAGCCTGCTCTTGAGCTCCTCCTCCTCCTCCTCCGATGGCCGGCCGTTAGATCTCCGGCTCGGGAGGCGCCTCCACGGCGGCGGCCTCCGGGACGAGGTGCTCCGGGCGGCACCCGGCGACGAAGTCGATGAGCTCCTTGCCGGACTCGTCGGCGCCCGCGGGAGGGGGCGAGATCCGGAGCAGCACGGCGACGGCGACGAGGAAGAAGCCGGTGGAGACGAGCAGCGGCCAGAAGAAGGTGACCACGGCGCCGAGCCTGGGCCCGACGGCGGAGATCGAGACGGCGGCCGCGGCCACGAACGCCACCGCGGCGGCCGCTTGCAGGCGGTGCTCCCACATTAGCTCCCCGAGCTTCGACTTGGTTGCCGTCGTCGCCATCGCCGGATCGGCCGCGCGGCCGGGAGATCTAGGGGAGGGAGCTTCTGCAGCGAGGTGGGCTAGGGGTTTGGCTCTCGGCGTAACGAGAGAGAGAGAGAGAGAGAGAGGTGGGGGGTTGGATTCGCTGGGGGAGGAAAATGGGAAGCGAGGGAGGACGGGCTTGTGGGGAAAGGGATGGTGGGAAGCGTCAAGCGTGGGGCTCTGTCAGACCGCGGAGATTCGCCCTGCCGCCGCCTACGGCCAAGGTTGTGTGCGCTCGGGGGATGTTTTTTCTCGCAGCACCGGACTCTGGCAGGAGGGACGGCGTTTTTCTTAGGTACATTTACCAAAATACCCCGCTAGCTGCACTGGCAGAAGTAACTGGTTTTTTGTGGGCCAGTGGTAAAATCGAGGTTTTATAGGTTGCCTACGTTATATAGTTTGCACGTCAAAAATCCTTACGTGTGGATCTATGTATTCAATTGAGGTTGGATGTAATTTCATGCAAGTGTTACGTGCATGGGAATACGCTTGTCTGAACGTTACATAACGACTATACTTGTTTAAACGTTACATGCATTTGGATACGCTGTAATAAAAAGTTTTGTCGTTTTGCAATTCGTAGAATAAACGTCAAGAAATTTTATCATAAACACTTTCTATTTTAGCCTATCCTTTTTTATACGTAATATATCCATATGTTTTTCGAAGCTCTTTAAGAACTGTGATTTCTTTTATCAAACTCAATACGGTTGCATATTAGAGTGGACTGGTTTTACTATAAATGTTATCAAGATTATAAGAATTTCGGGTTCAATTGTACTGGGGGCACTTTGGGAATATTGTTATGAGCTCCTTGGATTGTGGGCCCAACTGGCTGTACAAGTCGCAACGTGGGACAACAGTGTATACGTGGCTGTATTCTCAGACCTCAATGCGCTTCTCGCTTCTTGCTCACGTGATAGGCACTCGCTTCGCAGCAGTTTCTGCCCGAACCCGATTCAAGAGGTGCCCAGGCCACCACCAGGAGCGTCAGATGGGTCGGCCCAGATCGGTGTTGTGCGCTTGCATTGCATCTGTTTGGGAAATCTACATATTTCCACAGCTACATCGTTTTTATTGCGAAACGTGTTAAGCACGAGCGTGGTCGATCACCTGATAGTGTGCGCAGACCTATAGAAGAGACAAGTACGAAACAATCCTGGAAGAAAACAAAAAGTATGAAACAATCCTACCACCACCAATGAACACCAAATCTCAGACACAGCACAAAACTATTTCTAAAGCACCTGACAGAAATTAAACATCTTCAAATTCGAAGTGCTGGAAGAAAACAAGTACTGTATGAAACAATCCTACCACTATCAAACGAATATAAAACCTCACCCCAACGCGATAGTATTTCTACAGCGCTAGACATGGAGCGTGAAAGCATACACCAAGAAAGTACTAATACAATATAAAGCATCCAGAACCTAATTTTCTACAAAATCTCCAGCCTCTTCATCAGAATCATCTTGGTCTCTAGCTTGTTCGGCGTATTCATCAAGTGATGCGGCGGGAAATATGTCACCTTCTCGACTTCTGTCAGCAATCTTTGGGACTGATGGGCCACTGTCCTCGCCCTTGCCTTTGTTCATCTGCCAGGAGAAATGTTAAATAGAGTTTTTGCTGAAATTAAATACATAAATCATAGATCAACGATTGACATTGTTTAAAACAAAAGTAAGAAATGCATCAGGTTCAAGTTTTTTTTGAGGAAAATACAGTAGGGGAATATAACAAATGAAACAGAGAAGAGAGAGTGGTCTGAAAAAAAAAACACTTTACAGAAGGCTATTCAGCCAGATGGAAACATTATTATGACTAAAGGAAGGACTAAATCTGTGCAGGTGAATCTTTACAGTATTAGCAGCCTCAGGTTAAAGTTGGTACCAAGAATCAAAACTAGAGTATTGAACTCTGTTTCAGTTACAATAAGGAACAAAAATTACACTCCACTTGCATCAATAACCTCGAGAAGAAACGCTGGTGTCTTGCATTTATTACATGTACACAAGAAGTTTGCTTAAGCATTTGTTTCAAAGCAAAATGTACCAGATCCCATATATGGTGGTTGTTCTATGTAACAATTCCCATTATTTTCAAGCGCAAAACATTTCTATGTAGCTTCAATGTTTCTTTATAAAGATGTGCATACTAATTTTTTCAATGTAAAATAAGGTTGAATTTGGCAGCATCTATCTAGCAATGGCCCATATGAAATACAGATCTGAGAATATTATAGACTAATTTTCCCAAACAAAGAAATAGATTGTGCATCACGCAAATAAGGAACTGACTACCGGTACTTAAGCAAAATGATTCAGTTCAAAAACACAATGACACAAACACTTGAAGTTTTAACTGTTAATATAATGCAAAGGGAGAAATGAGTAACAGCTGAAAGATAAATTCAAACAGAATTAACTGTTTAATCTTCCAACAAGAGACTAGTATCAATATTCCAACAAGAGACTGTTTATTTTTCCAACAAGAGACTTGTATCAACATTCCAATTAATTTTCCAACAAGAGATTACTATCAACAAGAACACCCCGTGCTCCCAAGCGGTAGGTCTGGAGCAAAACTGGTTTATATTTTGTAGTTTTCAAGTTTGAACATTACACAGAAAAAAAATGCCGGCAGAATTTCCAAAAACAGGATAATACAGAGATGAAGAATTGGAAGACACGATTATAGGTACAAGGATATCCATGAAATAGAGTTTTTTAGGTCAACTAATGAAGCAAGCTTAAGGAAACAGACTTTGTCAAACAATGTTAATTCAGTTTTGCATCACGGAGACTATTAGTAGTAGAGGCACCTTCATAAGAACGGAATTCTATTCATGTGAAGAGTTGAATAGAAGTACTCACAATGCGAAGAAGGGTGCGTCTTTCTCTTTCCCTGGCACCTCTGATAGCCTGAAAACCAACTCAGTCATCAGCACAAAACTACTCTAGGTTCACAGCAAGCCAGTTTCCAATACAATAGAATCAAACCTCTTCTAGCGCCTTGCGTTCAGTGTCCTCTTCATTCACATCCCTAAATTACAATTGCAAAATTAATCAAACTAGAGGCATTAAGGTATGCCAAAAAGACAGCTACTAGTTAGTTCAAAACAGGAATAAACAGCAGGGATCACCTTCCAACAAGCTCGCTGACACGAGTGCAGCACTTAGCACATATGCTGAGGTTCTTTGAGCAATCTGCATTGAAGAGAGGCAACCAAAATCAGGAACAATCCAACATATCACTAGTTCACAACCAGAATTAAACATGACAGATTGAGCATCCGAAATTCACCTCTGCAGACGTTGTGGTACGCCTGACGGACGTTTCGCTTGGTGCACTTCTGGCTGCCAAACCAAAAGAAATATCAGTATCAATGTATCACCTCTGCTCA
This sequence comes from Echinochloa phyllopogon, assembly GCA_033239725.1. Lineage (NCBI taxonomy): Eukaryota > Viridiplantae > Streptophyta > Magnoliopsida > Poales > Poaceae > Echinochloa > Echinochloa phyllopogon. The sequence continues at coordinate 51,681,849 of BTCW01000014.1, forward strand.
GTATCGTGCCAAACAGTAAACAAGCAGAGAGAAAGAGAGTAACCATTTTGCGGGCTCAACAATTTGCTTGTACTTGCCGTATCTGCAAAAGGAGACGAACGAATTGGACCCAAGAGCAACAAAAACAGTCGAAACTACACAACTAACCCAGAGTCAATAGAACCCACGAGACCCACCTGCGCTTCCAATCGATTTGGTCCCGGCAGCGCTTGCATACGCCGGTGATCTCTGACAGCGGCCGGAACCTGCCCCCAGGCTCCTGCAGCGACGAGGGTTCCAAACGGTGAGATTTAATCGATCGAGAAGTTAGGGGAAGGAGTGGATGACGAGCGGCGGCGTGGGCTTACGGTCTCGTTGATCTTCTGGCCGAGGTTCGGCTTCCACGCGTAGCTGTTCTGGTGCTTCGGGGGCCCCTGCCGCTTCGACATCGCTGAACTCCGACGATCTCTCCGCCGCTTCGGCGCCGCCGGGGATTTCTCTTCCTCCCGTCACGCCCCGAGTCCTCTCGCGCTGCTTGCCCTTAAAACCTCGCTCGCCGCGGCTGCACGACGTGGCTCTATCTTACCCGTTCGATCCAAACATATATATTCACGCACAACTCAGGCCGAAGCCCACAAGGTCACGGCCCCAGCAATTCTCCATTGGCTGGACTCTCTTTCTTCGTAAACCCAGCAACTCCAATCAGCCCAGCTGAAGCATACCTGGGGGCCCAATTCTAGCTTTCTTTGGTAACGAAGAGGTACGGCCGAGTGGGCGAATCTCGGAGTCGGAAGTTGCAACAGAACCTAGCAACCTCCGGCGAGCAGCCACCGCCAGACGCGGAGGAGACGGCGGCCGGAGCACCAGAAGAGAGAGCCTTGCAAGCGTAGCCAGCCGAAGTCGCCATGCGGAGGAAGCTGCTGCAGTTCCAGTCCCTTCTCGCGCAGCACGCCGTCCGCGGAATACCAAAACCCAGACCCCAACTCCAACCCCCCCCCCCCCCCCCCCCCCCCCCCCCAACCACCGCCTCCTCCATTCCCCGTTCCCCTCCGGGCCGTCATCTGCACCCCCTTCCCCGTCGGCTCAGCTCCTATGGAATCGCCTCTCTGGCGCCACCGTTGCCTCTCTCCTCCCGAGGAGCGCGGCTGCTGCCGCAGCGTCCGCGCGGACCGCCGCGTCCCGGTGGTTGGCCGGCGCACGGGCACCCGGCTCCCTCGATCTCTTCTCGCTGCAGCGGCGGGAGTCGAAGGGTTCGGGGTGGAATTTCTTGTCGCCCACCTTCTTGCACGCCGCACCCTGGTGAGGTTAAGGTTGGCGTGATTTTACTCGGGAATCGTTTTGGTTGTTTCGTGATTTTGGGTTCTGGTGTCTACGGAAGGGCGTACTGGATGGGGTCCCCCGACGGGGCGGTGTGGATGCTCATCGGCGCGAATGTGGCCGTCTTCATGCTCTGGCGTGTGGCTGATCTGGAGTTCATGAGGAGGCATTTCATGGTAAGTGAAGTGATCAATCAAGGGATTTGTTCTTTGATTACTATAGTGTTACTTGATCTTTGCTGCAATGGGCAGATTTCGCTGGACAATTTCAAAAGCGGACGGCTGCACACCTTGCTCACGAGTGCTTTCAGCCACGCAGACTCTGATCACCTCTTTTCCAATATGATTGGCCTCTACTTCTTTGGGACAAGTGTAAGTTACACACTCTTCCTTTATGTTACTGGTAGACAGATTAATTTAGCTGCGATGTCTGAACGGGGAATCAATGTGAAAAGAGTATGCAGTGAATGGGAAATCATTGTGCAACCAGTGTGCGCAACCTTAGGTTTCGAAGGTGCTACTTTTCACTTTCTTAAACCCACGAAAGAAAATGGAAAGTTAAACACCTTGAGAGTCTTTGATCTCAGGCACTGGCTTCCCTTGTGTGCAGCACCCTTTGATGGAATATTGTCAACCATGGTTCCTGAAAATCTAGTATACGAATGTGCAATGCAGAATGTTCCTTCCAAATATACAAAATTTCATTGTTTTATGAGTAGATAGACTGTAATGATAACAATGCTTGATAATATTTTATCTAGAACATGATTTAGGACCAATTGCAATAATGTTTTTGAATGACCATGGAATCCTGATATTTCTTTTGCGGTGTATTATTCTAGTTTAAAGTAAGTCCACTTTTGGACCAGCTATTTCCAAAGAAATAGCATTGCATTTGACAGTGGTGAATTCCCTCTGCCTTGTTTTCTTCTTTCCCAACTCTTTTTTTCAGTAAATCAAGAATCAAATTTCTTGAATGGAAGCACGCAACTTAGCCTTTAGAAGCGATGCTGGCTTCAAGGATACCACAGTTAGCTTGCCTTTTTCAACTTTAGCTGGATCCCTTATTCTGCTAGGATTAGGAGTTAGGACTAGCCTTCCGTGGAGATGCTTGTCTTATGAAAGACAGAGATACCTTACCTAACAACCAAACTAGTAAGTTCATTAATCAAAATAACTGTTTGGCTGGTTTGAGTTGACGGTCTTCTAAAATGTATCACAAACGAAACAACTTAGCTCAATATCTGAAGGGCCTTTATGCACAAGCCACCTAATCCAGGGTTATGTGTGTTATTTAGGGTTCAATCCAGGAACCTTTTACAGATGCAGGCTGCAGGTCCTGTACTCCTGTGATGCAGCGCAGCTGTATTTAGTATTCACTTGAGATATGCAGCAACAGTTTTAAATGTGATTTATGTCTTTACAATTTCTTAACATCAGAAGGGATGTGTGGTAAAAACTAAATATAACATATTAAGCATCTCACATGCAATTGGATATGTTGTGTACCGTGCAGCGAGATACATTTTCTTTAGTTTTCCTCCAATAACATGGAATTATCCATCTCTTGCTCTGTTGTTTGTAGTAATGATCTGTTACTTTATACCTGAAATGTCAAATTGCCTTTTTCCTTATATTTATGTTTCTTCATCAGATTGCAAACACATTTGGTCCTGCTTTTCTGTTGAAGTTGTACGTAGCCGGAGCACTTACTGGATCAGCGTTCTTCTTGCTAGAGAAGGCTTTCCTAGCTCCGCGGAAACAGGTAAGAATGCATAGTGTATATATACATCAGGCAATAGGGTTCCAGATCATTCATTTACAATCAATGTGTAATTAACATCCCATTGGATGATTAATTCAGGCTTTCAACTATCCATTCTGATACTCACCTTTGAAAAGTCTGTAAACTAGTCAGTTACTTCCTAGCTCCCTGAAACATCAGGAGCTCTTCTAATGTATGTGATTGTCCTCCTGCAGGGTTATGTTGGATGGAATTCTTCAAGAGCTTCTGCACTTGTATGTGGTTTCTTTTCCAACAATATAATCTTACTTCAGTTCATACACCCATCCTGCACTTCTACATGGATAATGGAGTTCTTTTAGTCTACAAACTTCCCCAATATACAGGAAAATAGATACTCCCTCTGATTCGCAAAACTTGTTTTAACTTTATTTACCATCTTCAAAATACTTCTTGTTCTACAACTCCTGGGCATCTTTTCCAGTCTCAGCCATCATTAAATAACTTCTTTACACTTGTCTGCACACTTAGTAGAATATTAGTTAAGGTTAAGATGGCCAATTCATCTATCTCTTGAAGTGGCCAACTTTACAACAGCAAATACTGTGGATTTGGATTTAGTAGGAATAATCATCATTCATCAGTCATTACTCCAGAACAAGCTAGATTATCTTACACTTTTACATGGATAATGGATTTTTTTAGTCAACAAAATTTGCCAATATACAGAAAGTAGATAGGAATAAGCATCATTCGACATTTACCTAGGAATAAGAATCATTTAACGTTTTCCTGTAGGGTCTTTCTTTGGGCCTGAGGCCTTGTACATGTACATATTCCTTTTGTATATTTTTAAGATGAAAAAGATCCCGTAGGGACCTTCCCTACTGTTTCATCAAAAAGAAGTAGGTGGACATATGTAACATGATGCAACAATTTAATCCAATTTTATGTTTGATGACTGTATGGGCATTATTGATGGTATTGCACACAAATCGTTGTGTCCTAACTTTGGTTTGCCCTGTTTTGTTCATGTCATGTCACTCAGGGTGCAAGTGCTGCAGTCAATGCAACTATCCTCCTTCAGATATTTCTGTATCCCAAGAGAATGGTCTATCTCTACTTCCTATTTCCTATTCCAGCTGCAATTATGGTGAGAATCTTTTCATTTTTCTTTAAAAAAATTCTGCATGCATTTAGTTGCTCAGAACAAAATTTCTTTGTTTCTTTTATTTCAGGGGGCTGCTTTGATTGGTGCTGACTTATATAGGGTCAAGAAGGTATGTGTAATGGCCCTATGCCTTTCAGTTGGTTTTCTTGTATAGTAAGTTAGTGTTTCGGTACCACTATCCTGCCTTGTTCACTGCCCATGATAACTTTTTTCATTTGTTGTGATATTAATATAGCATTTAAATGTTTCTGGCGCTGCTATGTTGCTTGTGCACACCATTCAATAGTTTTGACGAAATCAAGGGTGTTAATTTTACCTCGCAAGTTCTTCTTTAATGAAATACTACACATCTCTCCTGCATTTTCTTGGAAGAAAATCACCTCACAAAACCTCCCCAGTATCCGGGGCGTTGGTGTCCCACTAAAATTAAAGACTTTGTTATGTTATATAGTTTCTAGTAGAAATATAATTTTTTAATACTTTTGGATAAATATTTTACATTAGAATGGAATGAATCCGATCTATTAGAAAGAAGAATATTCATCATATATAGGTGTATGATATTTATGTTTCCTGGGCTGTAATGTTTCCTTTTTGGTCTACATCTTTCTGCTTAACTGGATTTTGAAATGGATCTATATACCTTTTTTTCACTCTATATACTTTGATTGTCACTAGTGTGATCTACTACACAATCAACTTATGTCTGTGTGGTACACTGGTACATTTGTTGTAAGCTTACATGATCAGTATATCTCAAGTTTTCGTAAAGTCAATTTGGACTATTCGACTAGACAATAATTGATGCTCTAACATTCATGAACTATATGTTGATCACCCTTTTCTGTTCCAAAGTAGGGCTAACAGATTCCATTTCCTATTTTTAGGGGCAAGGCCATATATCAGGTTCAGCTCATTTAGGCGGTGCTCTAGTGGCTGCTCTTGTGTGGGCTCGAGTTGGGAAAGGCTGGATCTGACCTTCTAGCTTTATATAAATGGACTAAAAGTGCAAAGGCAACCATCTGTGCCCCACCCTATGGCCCCTTCGGTTGAAATTTGCATTTGTTGCTATCTGATGACTTACTGATTATTGATGGATGGCTCCTAGAACATGCTGCTTACTGCCCTGGATAACGTTGAGGCGGATATTGTTAGACTTGACTGAATTTTTTGTAGAACTTCATTCTGGCAATGGGCGTATTTTAGTTGGCAGGTTTTAAATTTTAGTATATGGGGCTGCGGCCGGCCTGTCCGTGGGGAAGAACAATGCCAGAGAACTGTATGAATGGTTCGAGAAGCGTGCTGAAGGATTCCTGTTCCTATCGATGTCTGGATTCTGGAATCGTAACTAATAATAGTAGTAATACTACTTTAGTTTAAGGTGTTTCCCGTCGCTATCTATTCGGCTGCGGCTGGCTTTACACGAGCCAACTGTATTTTTGTCTCTGCACAGATCAGCACCAACCAATCAGTGGTATTTTTCTCTCAGCACAAACCAGCACTAGCTGTTGGGGTCGTAGATTTTGGAAGGCCGCACCTCCGGAATGATTAATAAGATCTGGCACAAGAAAAACAGGTGTTGAAGCTTTCCTTAAATAAATTGAAGGTCACCCTTAGACAAAAGAAGAGAAGGTGCACAAGTACAGGACCTTCGATATCACCAAAAACATAGAAAGGCAAGTCGAGCGAAGGTCATTGATTGTTGGCCCTGAAGAGTACACTTTGATCTCAAGTTATCAAGAGCGAAGGTCAACAAGGAACGTTTTGAGTGGCTCTAACCAGGAGGTCACCTTCGCTCGTCATAACGAGGCTTCGATGAGGGAGCAAACAATCGAACGAGCAAGAAGGGTTGCGGAGCCTAGAGTCCGAAGGTGTAGTGAAGTTGTTCATTTTAATACATATCTTATGGCTAGAAGAGAAAGCCAAATTGTATACGAAATTGTATAGAAATTACCCTCTTGCCCCTTCCAAGAAATTGTAAAGTAAATATAGTCTACAGGTGGGGTAGAGCAAGAGGGCATTGTTGTAAAGTAACGATTTTGTAACCCCCTATAAAAGCAGGACACAACCCTCCTTTTAGGGGGAGGCTTTTCGATAAATGATAAACGCAATTTCTATTCTCGCTGCTGGTTCACGTTACGCTTGCTAAAATACGTCCCAACACCAGCCGAACAGTTCGCTCATACTCACGCATGCTGTTCGATCGAAGATGCTACTCGGCATCATCTACTGAGCCTGAGGAGGCCACGTACTGCCGCAAATTGTATGTGGTGAGCGTTTTGGTCAGACGATGAGGTTGGAGTTCGATCTTGGGGCAACGAGGCTACTGCTGTTTTCATTGGAGTTCGGAAGTTACCCTGCTTCTAGCGTCGTGTGCCCTGGTTGGGCAAGACCACGGACGGCGCTGGGGCGTTGTCACTCGTCATTTTTAAGGTTGTGTTTGAATCCTAAGGACTAAAGTCCTTTAAATATATGATAATTAGAAGCATTAGATATAAATTAATTATAAAACTAATTACATAAGTCATATTTACTCCACAAGACAAACCTAAAAAGCCTAATTAATCTATAATTAGTACATAATTATCACATGATTACTGTAACATTATATTATCTAATCATGGACTAATTAGGCTTAGTAGATCCGTATCGTAAAACAGCTCTCGCTTTTATAATGCGTTTTTTAATTAATCTATATTTAACACTTTTAATTAGTAAAATCAGATTCGATGTGACGGGATTAAAATTTTAGTCCGAAGAACCAAACATAGCCTTAATCATGGCAGTGTGTGCCTGTCCGAGTTCATCCGTCGCGGCGGCTGAGGCCGCGATCGCGGTCAACCTCCTACGGAGTATTTTGCGTTTCAAAACCTCCTCAAACAACCCTATTGCGTTTCAAAACTAAACCAGCCTTTCTGGAATTTTCAAACCAATACAAACCCACACGGTGTTTTCCAAACAGTTTCAATGTGACCAGCTGGAGTCGGAGCTATGCCAGCAGGGTGCGGAAGATCGCCGCGGGGGTGCGAGCGGCTGCACGCGGCGCTGGTCCGCGGCGAGCGCGCCGCTTGGCTAATGGCGGCGGCGGCGGCCGGCGGATGGCCGTCGTGGTCTTCGTTGACAGACAGGCAGGGGCTTGTGCGCGCGGCGACGACCGCGGCGACGACGACAGGTCTCCGTCTCATGTCGAGATTGGGAACCGGCGGTGCACGTCTTGGGGAAGACGAGCCATACCAAACTGAGCCCTTGTTTAGTTTTTAAATTTGAAAGCCAAACTTTGACTTTTGACGGGCCGTGCGTCACTGTAGCATTTTTCGTTTGTATGTGTGAAAAATTATCTAAAAAATGATTAATTAGGCTCAAAATGTTCGTCTCGCAGAGTATAACAAAACCGTATTTAGTACTCTATGCATGCGTCGACATTTTGATGTGATGTGAATCTTCTTTTTACGTAGTGAACTTTGTGGGTAGAATTTGAGATTAAAAAAAGGCCCGAACCCTTGTATCTGTGAAACCAAATCAAACGAATCTGCCAGCAGGAGCATCCATTTGCAACCAAGCCGTAGTCTGACCAAAGCAAAACCCAACCGCTAAGCTCGGTTTCCACCCAAAACCATTGGCAGGTTGCACGCGCCCGTCCGGCCATTCGGCAAGTGATAAAGCGTCGCCTTCTCGCATAGCAGCATGCATGTGTTCATCAGCAGATCACGTACAGTACGTTCGGATCGACATGATCCATCAGCTGCCAGAGCCGCCGTCTCGTCACAATCATCTGACGAGATGACGCGCCTCGGGCGAGGAGGACACGTCGGCCCGTACGCCTGCTGAAACCTCTCGGAGCATATTACTAGGGTTGCACACTTGCACTTTGGCTTGGCCGTGCCCCTTTCTTTCGATTCGAGCTAAGGGTGGTACATACGGGCCGGCTCGGAGGTGCTGCCTGCCCCTGCCCCGACACGGCCGGGGCCGCTCGCTTTCGCGCCAGTTGAGTGAGTCCGGCCTCACCGCCCCAGCCAATCGCCCAATCAGCCCTCAGCGACCCTCCCACATGATGCACAGAGCGCGCACCATACTACGTACGTACGTGACGCCCGCTTGGTACCACGGGCTTGAATCCGGACAGAAAAAAGACCCGGCTGAGGGAGCCGCCGTGTCCCGTCCGTGGATTGGTCAACTCGGGCAGGGACGTCGCCCTGGCCTGCTGCAAAGCTGCAAGCGGATTGGAGTTTTGACTGCCGCCTGCGGCCTGCGCGCTGCACATGCACGCTAACGTATTTGCCTGGCCTGGGTCAGCTCACCAGTCGCCACGACGAGGACCGGTCTTGTTGTCTTTGCAGCAACACGCACAGCACTAGAGAATGGCCCGCTGCCCGCCTGATGACGTGAATGTAGTACACACACCCACCGGCCGGACAAGGGCACAAATAAAGCGCACACGAGTGCAAGCTTCCCGAATGTTTTTTTCCCAAGAGAGATTTAATTTGCCGTAAGTTTCATATTAGAGAAAAAACAAGTGAAATAAATTAAGACATCGACCAACAACCGCCCCAACCCCCCAAACTATTTTTGCAGAACTCGATCTGTACGTACTATGTCTATTGCAGAATACGTATTCATCATATCGTTTATTTTCACTACATGGTATCTATACGATCCTCCAGGGGGGGCCGGGCAGGGGTCCAGGCCGGGAGAAAACCAGTACTCTACTACGTACAGCAGCAGTAGGCACGCTACAGTATTATACAGCCTAGGAGTTGCCATGTACAGCATATAGTACAGCGCCAGGGCACAGTAAATTAAATGAGAATGATGCAGGAGGGCGCAGCTAGCGGACCTAAAACTATTTGCATGACGAAAACGAAACAGTGTAGTACAACCTACCGGCTAGCGCTACATGGCGCATCTGCAGCGTAGGCCACTTCCCTACGCTGATCCCTGCCCAAAACAAATCCAGCGAGCGAAAAAGATAGCCTGTGGCCAACTTATTGGTCCCTTTCTGCAAGTACCTACTGGCCACCCCAAGAGACACGGCCAAACGCCACACTGTTCATCGTCTGTCGTTTGTACCAGCATAAACAACCAAACCTAGATACTACGCAGTTCCTCTTAACCATCTAGGAGTAGCATGCGATGCAATTATCGAGCCAGCCTGCAGCTAGCTGCTACGCTCTGCTTGATCAAAGTGATCGATCTCATGCGTATGCATATGAGAGAGCTTAGGCACAGCTTTTTGCAGCACGAGCAAGCAATAGGCCGGTAGCCAGGGCCTAATGACAACTTGCTGCTACTTGCTAGCAGCTAGCCGCTACTCCAAGTTAACTTAAGCAAAAGGAAAGAGACTGCATGATGGTGATGCATATGGATCATATCCTCCTAATTTGGGGGCATGCATAGCAGCACATCAGCATCTGTCTCATCACTCTCCCGATCGCTCTGCAGGGGACCATTCATGTGAATAAGGGTATATATTGGTCCATGGCCAAAGATATGGACGGTACACATATGATCGATGGATCCGCTTCATGCATGCATGCATGCAAACCCTAACTAGCTACAGGACTATGCATGCCGGGTCGCTTTTACTCAGCGCAAAGGCCGGCCTTCCCTATCCCGCCAGCCCAGCCCCACCACAGCACCCCGCCCGCCCGGCCCGAGAGAGAGCTGGTCTTTTACTACTCATCAACCCCACGTCCTCGGCCTCACCCACCACCTCGGATCTCCTGTACCCGTGGCCATGGTTTTTTTTTAACGAACCGCACGAGGTAGCGCGTGTTTCATTGATATAGCAGAAGAAAATACAAGTCTACGACCCTGGAAGGCCATAGGCAGGAAAACCGAAAAGAAAAAAAATAAAACTCGCCCGGCTGGATTGGGACATCAACCTGGGGAGCCGCTCACAACCACACACCGGCCGCCACCCACACACCGGCAGCGAAGAAAGACCAAAGCCGCAGCTCCCACCCACATGCCAAAAAACTATAGGCATCCAAACTCCGGCGCGATCCGACATTGGAAGAGAAAACAAAGGAGGTAGACGCCTTCGTGGGCGTTGCAACCATGCAGGACCTATCCGACGGGATGAAAGACGCCGAATCCGAGCAAAACAACGCGCGGGGGCCTCGCCTCATCCGCCGTTGGACACCTCCTCTCATGCGTGGGGGCCTCGCCACGTCCGCCACACCTCCATGCTCCGGACTCGTTCCTTGTGTTGCCATCAAGACAGCGAGCATGTTGCCCCACCTCCAAAGCACCTCCCCGGCAACCGGACCGGCGTCGTGGTCAGAATCAACGCGTTGCTTCCCCCCACACGAAGACGTGAGGAAGAACAACACCCTTGAGCTTGTCCCACGATGGGATAGCCAACCCCGGTCGTCGGAGCAAGCCGTATCGAAAACCGAGTAGGGTCTTTAAAGACGACGCCTCCAACGAGGGAACGACGCCAATGGCGCCGTCGTCGCTTGTCCAATATAGGACAGGGTTTTCACCCAGAGAACCCCGCGCAACAGGGTATAGCTCCATAATGACGCACTCAACAGGGGAGCGACGCCCAAGACGCCGCCGTCATCTGCACCAGCACAAGCCGGCGATGGCTTTCGCCCGGAGCATCAACCCATGTTGCACGTACCCGGCTTGACACCAACTTCGAAAAAACAGGGCGGCGCCTCCGCCGCGTCCCGCACGCTATGCTGCCGCCCGAACTTCTCCACTGCCTCCGCGTGGCCTCCTGCCCGCACGGCGGCCCTCCCAGAAACCCCGGCGCAAGCGCGCACTGCATGCCGGCCACCTAGCCGGTCGCGCCTCCCATGCCGGCAGGCCCAGCCGTTGTCGTTCGCGCATCGGCCGTCGGCCAGTCGTCGGAGTCGCGCCACCACGCGCGCCACGCCGGCCGCGTGCCCAGTGCCGCCTCTGCCGGCCGCGCGCCTCTGCCGGCCGCACGCCGCCGGCTCGCTCGCCTCTGCCGGCCCGCACCCGGGGCCTCCTCCGCGCGTCTCCGCCGGCCTGCGCCCGGGGCCTCCTCCGCGCGTCTCCGCCGGCCCGCGCCCGGGTCCCCCTCCGCCGGCCTCGCTGGCCCGCGCCGTCTCCGACTGCTCGCCCGCCGCTGTGCCTTCCACGGGGAGCACGCACCGCCAGGCGACGGATCCGGCCACGGGAAGACCGGATCCGGGGGAGGAGAGGCCGGATACGGCCCCGCGCGCCGCCGCCGATGCGAGCTGGCCGCCGGCGGCTTCCTCCTCCTGACGATGGCATCCGCGCCTGCCGAGATGAGGGAAGAAGGAAGGGATGCTCCCCGCCGCCGCCATCCCGGGGTCCGGCCGGACTTCCGGCGTCGCCCTCCGGCGGCGGTGAGGTGAGGAGAAGGGGAGGAGGGGTTCGGCGGCGGTCGGGGGGAGTCGCCGCCCAAGTCGCCCTGACGCGGGACGACGCGGGGGCTTCTATTTTTTCCCGAGGATGGATTTGATTCACATCCGAATAAGAATATTGATTCCGTGGCCATGGTTAATTCCCAATGCAAATGGTCCAGTGACCAGTGGCAACGCGCGCGCGCAGTCTCTCTCTCTCTCTCTCTCTCTCTCTCTCTCCGTGTGCATGCAGTGGCTCCATGCGTGTATGCTTTGTCTTTGCAGATCGATCAGATGTGCATGCCTGACTGTCTTGTCCATGGAGACAGGGGGAGATGTTTTGGAAGGTTTCTTGGCCTCTGATCTGCAGGACATATATGTTTTCTCCTCCACCATCCCCGGCCCGATCTTGTAAGCATCCAGCACTGGCATCTTTTGCTGGTATATTAGTTAGTAGCTAGTGTGAATCATGCAGGCATGAACCGATGGAGCATGGGCGTAGATTAGATACATGCCAGATCGATTGACAGTGTGCCAGAAGGGGCCAGTGCAGAGAAAAAGAAAGGCCGCTAGCTTTGAGATTTAGTAGGTTCAGCTTTAGCAAAGGCGATGGGGAAAAGACGAGAAAGATCAGTGACTCTCGTTAGCCTTTTCCTTCTTTCCCCCATGGTCAAAACAGACAGGATAACACACAGTACGTACCTGATCTGAGCACTGGTTGTTTTGTTGATAATATGATTTCAGTTCAGGATTAAACGAATGCTCCGGCCAGCGATTAAGCCGGCCGTACGGTCATTGGCTTAAATCCACACAGGTCTATCGTCTCATGCGGGAGTAGTAGGAGGAGTATATTATGTACCGTGCATATATTTTGCAAAAGAGCATGAACGCATGCTGTCGACCTAAGCTAGCCGTGCTATAGCTAGCTAGCTAGGTAGCTGCTAGTTGTGCATTAGTTGGTGGGTATGCGCCAACAAATGAGCCATCATGTCGCATCCTCTTGTTTTATTTGGCGGTGCCAGTGCTGGTGGACTGATGACGAAGGATCTAATGCGCGCGCCTTCAGAGTTTACATTGAATATCCTGGCCTGGTAAACAGGCCAGCAGTCACACCGTTTTACCATATTGTGACGTAATGAAACAGGCCAAAATGCTAGAATTTATTTCCCATTTTTTCTGCAATTCATGTGAAGTTTATGTGATTGATCAGGGGCTAGCTAGCTAGCTACGTGTGTGTGTGTGTGTATAATTTCTTTTGGAATGCCAATTAATAGACACAAAATTGAACTCGATACATCACATGTCTGACAATAATGTATGGTTGTCTTGTCCCTTTCTAGTGGTTGATCTCTGCGTGCAATGGAAGGTCTGGCTCTCCCCCTCGATCTTAAAAAACAGTTAATCTCTAATATTTATCAGTCTTGCAGTAGCAACAAATAGCATATATAAGATTTCTTAGAAAAAAATAATGTAAATGGTTAGACAAAAAAATTTAATGCATACCGTATATGGCCGTGTTTCTTTGGGGATGAAAATTTTTTTCACGCACGTTTGACCACTAATTAAGGGTATTAAATAAAGTCAGTTTACAAAACTACGTACAAAATCCCGGGTTAATTCGCGAGACCTATCTAATGAGGCATTTGACCATATGATTAGAGGATGGTTACTGTAGCATTAATGTAGTAAATTATGGGTTAATTAGGCTCATTAGATTCATCGCGTAAAGGTACACTTATCCTTAAAAAATGTTTTACAAATAAACTTTATTTAATACTTTATGCATGCAAGATTCTCCGGAAAAAAAATCATGGAAACAAAGAAACAAGACCATCCAAGCATATGTGACACACTTGCTTGCCTCAAGAATCGCACAAAGAAAAGGCAGAGTTAGTGAGTTTCCTTATGGTTAGCATTTCAGTTACTGATGTACTCCGTAGTGATGTGAAGGTAAAATAATTGTACCAAAAACGTTCATGAACTTTGACCTATGGAGTACATATATATATATAGTAAAATGAATAACTACTACAGGATGCATTATTAAATGAATAAACGGGGATGATGGTAAACAATATGCATATGCATAAAATGAGTAATAAAAAAGAGCTCAAAAGTAAATACATTTATATGCATAAAATGAGCCACCAAAAGGGTATTACAATTGTTCATAATTTATATATTTCCCCACATTTTATTGACATATATCATACTCATTAGATATAGAATTGATAGCTCACATTTGCACTTGTGAATTGGAATAAGGTATATCTACATGATAGATAGATCGACCTTGATCTTCTAGGCACTCCATACCACACATGGGTGAATCCAGTGGGAAACTCTATTATCAGGGACACCAAAATTTCAGTGGGGGGTGGGAGGGTTCTTCCTTAGACAACCTTGTCCTTAAACCCTAAATCTTGCCTTCTATGCATTCATAGAACGAACTACTATGAAGTATCACACGCGCATATAATTCCTCAACATGAAACAGGAAAGAAAATAGCAACAAAAACTCAACATGTAGCCAAAATCAAAGGTATAATCAAAAGCATATATGAAGAGAGAGAATTCCATATTGTTATTGTACAAGCCAGCACGCATCTAATATTACTCCTTTTTGTGTATTAAAAGAAGTAACAAATTCGTATCGCCACACACACGTACGCTGCAAACTAGCCCCGCAGATTTTATTCTGTTTCAGGTCTAGCATCATACTACTAATTATGAAACCATCACAAGCTTAATTTCCCCTTAAAAAGGCACTCCAACGCCAACAGCTAGATCATCATAATTGTACTTGGGGACTTTGGGATCAGGTAGCATTATTCCTACCTCAATCTCGGTCAAAGTGCTGTTCCGGGCGTATGTAGTAGCTTAGTTGTCTAGCTAGCCTGATCATGGTACGCCCTCGCCGAGCTCAGAGACAGGCTTTGCGAGCCCATGTTATCCACCTGGAACTGCTGATGATCAGCTTCCGAGGAGTAGAACACCAGCTGATGATGCGGTCCTGGAGCCAAGGAGAGCAACGACGGAAACGCCGAGTGGTTAGCCGCCGTCGCAGCGGCTGCTACCTGCGGCGAGCCGGCGCCGCCGCCGCTGTCATGAACGCTGCTGCTGTTATTCCATGCCTCAGCGGCGGCGGTGTAGCTGTTATACGGCGCCACTGCGCTGCTGACCATGCCGAACGCGTTGTTCAGCCCCATGAACCTGTGGTAGCCGCCGGCGGGGAACCTCCCCACCATGTGGTGCGCTCCGCCGCCCCCGTCGTTCATGTAGGCGTCGCCCTGCCCGTGGCCGACCTTGCTGGCGCCGCCTTCGCTCGCGAGCGCCGCCGCCGAGGCGATGTGGCCGAACTTCTCCTCGTGCGCCGCCGCCAGCGGCATGTGGTGGGGCGCCGCCAGGTGGCCCGCCACCATGAGGTCCTGCGGCGGGAACTGGAGCGGCGGCAGCTTGTCGATCTCGTGGCGCGCGGCGTTGAGGAGCCAGTCCACGACCTTGCTGGGCTGGTTGAGGCCGAGGCGGTCCTGCAGGTCGTAGAGCTGGATCGCCGTTGGCACGGAGAGGCGCACGCGCCGGTCGCGCAGGCCCTTGACGGTCTTCACCTTGCTGTGGCGGTCCTTGCCGCCGAAGACGCGGGAGACGCGCACGATGCGCGACTCCGTCTGCGCCGACCATTGCCGCGACGACGCCACGGCGGCGGCGTTCTTCCGGGCTACGGCTAACTCCTCCTCGTCCGCCGCCCGCTGCTGCTGGTTGCTGCCGCCGTTTATCATCTTATCAGCGCGACGGCGCCGCTCATCGTCGTCATCGTGCCGCCGCAGACCGGAACGTCGTCCCTGCAGTGAGTCGATACGACATATATATATGTGCATCTATCAATAATCACCGCAACTGGTTATAGTCTCAAGCAAACAACTAACAGCACGCTAATTGTAGCATCGTATGCATTGCAAGCAAAAAAGAGGTCCGCATGAAATGGCGCCCCATGATTAATTGAGCACTGTGCATGTACGGCTGGGTCTACCGGTTTTATTGTGTGCCACTACTATTCGGTTCTAAAAAAAATGTGCGCCACTGTTCCATTGGGGAATGGGGAAAGGCTGCAGCTTTATTCGCCCCATGGAACAGCAAGATAGCGGTATGAAACAGTGCAGGAGGGCGCCAGCAAGCGGTGGATCGGTGCGCGGCAGTGGCAGCGGCACTATGTGCACACATGATGCGCTGTGCGAGGGGATGATTCCATATGATTGTACGGCCTCTACATCTTTGCAGACAAGACTATGAATACAACCGTACATGGATTGTTGGCTTCTTTTGCTCTTTGAAATTATAAATGAGAAGGTGGTGAGGTTGAGGCCCAGAAGCTCGAGAATACTCAATTTTGCAGTTATACAAAGAGAAACATAGCTTTGGTATTATGGTTTTGGTATTTTGGCAATCATGGTTAGCAAAAACAAGCGCGCGGTGCAGCTGTCTTGTTGAAATCATAAGGTTCAGATCCAGCCCGTCCAAGGTTGTTCCAAAAGTAAGCGAAAAGAGAAGAAAGAGAAACAAACGACGATGATCATGTGCGACTTGTTTTAGGGAAGAAAGCTTTTCTGGCTGTGGGGGTCGGAGATGAAAGAATTTCAAGTAGAACTTAAAAAATCCAGAGAATTTGATATGTATATATAACAAGAAGGAAGAGTGAACAACTCTGCGCTTAGATCTGGGATATTCTAATAAACGACCATCAAAAGGTTTCAAAAATTAACAACTCCAAGGGAAAGTCCTAAAACTTTTGCAACCTTCAAATCCGCAGAAGAAAACCATAAGGATTAACAAATCAAGAGAAACCAGATGCCGACTGTATGCTGATAAGGAGGACTACTTACAGGATATCGAGAAATGGGCAGCAATCCCTGGAAATCAATTGAATTTCCTCTTTGCCGTCGACCACCAGCAAGCAGATCTCGCCGCCGCCGAACTCGATTGCACACCCCAGGCCGCCGGCGCCGGACCCCGATCGGCGTAAACCCTAGCTAGCAGCTAGCTTGAGAGCTGCAGCAGCTAGCAGTGGGGGGAAGACGAATGAATGAGAAAGATGTGGAAGCCGACCTGCGAAGCTAGCTGCTTGTGGTGGGTATTTACACGGCGGCATAAATGATCTATATCAGCGTCGCTGTCCAGTCCCCGTCCTTTTACCACCACCACCATGCGCTGCTGCTGCTGCTGCTCCCCGTCTCCCTTCACTCTCCGTCGTCGTAGTGGTAGCGGCTGACGCTGACCTGGGAGATCCTGCAGGGGCTGAAGCCGAGATGATAATAAGCTAATAAGGCCCCTCCAAGCCATGTACAAGAAGTAGCTAGGGGGGACAGAGATGAGTAGTAGTATACATGCGTAGTACGTTTGTACGTATATGTAGGGACTAGGCAGTACGCAAGGAATTTTGCAGGGTACACATGACATAAAATATGCTAAGACATACATGATTATATTGGCACCATCTACAAAGATAAAATTTTGACCACCGGTTTCTATAAAATCTATTATACGAAGTAAAACAAATATCTATTATGAAATCACTTTCATAACGAGAATATATTGGCACCAATTTTGTGCTGTAAAACTATTTGTAATTCCAGAGCTATTGATGGTCAAAACTTAAAAAGTTTGAATCAGGATAAACCTAAACCTATTTATGTTTGTGATAGAAGAAGCATAAATATAAATATATCATAAATATAACATCAAGGTACATGAAGTTGGCCTATATATATGTATATATGCTTCTTTAAATGCTCAGCAAATTAAGTTTATTTTGTGCATGTACGGGGTGCATTTTTAAAAACCTGAGACTTTTCAATTCTGAAAAAACAGAAATTAACTGAACTGAACTTTTTGGATTTTAAAAGATTTGGTTTGTTAAGCTTCCACACATAAAATTTAATTGAGGTCAGCTTTTTTATTTTCAAAGGAATTTAATTTACAAAGAGGCCTGATTGTTGTGTTGAGTTGTTTACATATATAATGTTCTCATTAATTCCATATTGGACCAAATACACGACCTTTACAAATCTTTCAACATCAAAATCTAGGGAGGCTAGTTTAGTCTTGGGACCATCCTTATTTTGGGCACCAACTTGCAGGACCACTCTCCAACTTTTATCAATCCCTAGCTCAGTAAAAGACACAAATTTGGAAGAAATCGTTTTCGTTGAAAAGTGAATGTCACACCCGGCCCAGTTTGTATGGCCCGGTAGTGGCCCATTAGTGCGGGATGCACATGTTTAGTGCCACATTGCTAGTTGAGCAAGGGTGGAGGCAACTTATAAGCCTTTGTCTTCCAGCCATAGCACCTTCGGGTTAACCCTTTTACACGAAGCGAGAACGAAAGTGTAAGCAGGGTGCTATGTGTACGCGTGCACGCCCCTCGGAAGGGCTGTGCGGGGCGGCTCGTGGAGGGCAGGGTGTTACAAATGGTATCAGAGCCGACCCTCGCGGTTGCGCGTACGGGTCAGTGTGCGGGCATAGGGCGCATGGCGCGTATGGCCCGGGTAGGGCATACGGCATGGACTATGGCGCCGGCACTGGACGTACGGTCGTGCGCCAAGGGGGAACGTTCCTGGACGTTTGCCCGTGTGGGTGAGTTGTGCCGACGAGGACCCTCGCGGTTGCGCGTACGGGCGCAGTGTGCGGGCATAGGGCGCATGGCGCGTATGGCCCGGGTAGGGCATACGGCATGGACTATGGCGCCGGCACTGGACGTACGGTCGTGCGCCGACGAGGACGTCGGGTTCTTTGAGGGGGGGTGTATGTCACACCCGGCCCAGTTTGTATGGCCCGGTAGTGGCCCATTAGTGCGGGATGCACATGTTTAGTGCCACATTGCTAGTTGAGCAAGGGTGGAGGCAACTTATAAGCCTTTGTCTTCCAGCCATAGCACCTTCGGGTTAACCCTTTTACACGAAGCGAGAACGAAAGTGTAAGCAGGGTGCTATGTGTACGCGTGCACGCCCCTCGAAAGGGCTGTGCGGGGCGGCTCGTGGAGGGCAGGGTGTTACAGTGAAAAATAAATCTGGATCATATCCCATTATCATCTCCGCGCACTCTAAAAACTGTAACAATTATGCAAAATCTGCAGTTTCATCAATAAAGATACACATACACATACACATAGATATCCCCTCCGATCTTATCATAAGTCCTAACTAAAACTAATCATTATGTCCTCAAGTTTCTGAATAAATGAAAACATTATAGTAATGAGTTGCATATTCCCCTCAGTTATATACATTGTTTCTGTTCATATATATATGGTGCACTATTATTTCCTTTAGTTTTCTAGTCTTTTCCGATGTAAATATGAACGAATGTTATATGAAGTGCAAGGTACGCATAGGGCTCAACCTATATATATATATATATATATATATATATATATATATATATATATATATATATATATATATATATATATATATATATATATAGGTCTAGTGTGTACCATCCATGCATTTGATCACAACAGTGTCGCACTGCTGCTTTATGGTCTGGCCACAATGCTCTATACAGTCAGCTAGCACCCACTGATACACCGGTCCGTCCTCTTGAATCAGCATCTAAATAGGGCTAAAAAGTTTATCATATTTATCAAGTTACATATAAACTCTTCCTGTCTTCCATGCACCGCCAGCAATTCAGCTAGCTGGCCAGAGTGGCCGCTCATTTTGCAGCGTCTCTCGCGTTCTCTCCAAGAGGGTAATGATTCCCACACACACTGTGCTGTGCAGCGCATTGCCATTTGGCGCTTCCTTCCCAACAAGGAGCCAGCTACAGAGCATTATTTTGATTATAGTATATATGTCGAGAGACGACCAAGAGTGCTCTGCAGCAGTCTTTATCTTTTTCACTGCTGGGACATTCAGGCTGCATCACTGGCTGACTGCAACATAATACCCAGAAGCGATGCATCGGTCTCTCTGACACCGCACTCGCAAGCTTTACATGCATGCATCACAATAAGTAGATTTTACAGAGAGAGTATCTTTACCGTATCTTGATATGCCTAGCTTTCGGGAGGCTGTCTGCCTAGCACTCTCCCCTGATATAGTATATCCTTCTCGGTACGTAGTCATGGAACCGTGTCCCTAATATGCAAAGATTGCACTCTAGCTCACCTTTTTATGCAAAGATTGCAGTGTCTAGGTTGCTAGATGGATCGTGCCATCATCAGCTAGTAGAGTGAGAGAGACACACATTAAGTGACACAACTGTCATTGGTCATCAGAGCAGCATGATAGGCTGGTTTCCTGGGACAACTCATCAGAGGTCCCCTAGCCAGCAGCAGGCGCGGGGCAGTAATGCAGAAGGGAGGACACATGTATGCACACCTGCTGTAAATGTAGGGAAACCATGGATTGGACATGGAAATTCACCTGCAGGATAGGGATAGGATGCCATCAGCTCAGCTGGCGCTGGGAATGCATGCATATGCACACAAACTTTTCTCCTGCAGGAGAGATAGATGGTTGCAAACCGGTCCAAAACAAGGTAGACATGTTGGGAGCTTCTGGTGGCCGGTCGCCGTTGTTGTTCACTTGTTCCCATCCATTTCTAGGATCGTACATTTCTCTTACGAGTAACATTTCCGTCGCCTCAGACCCAAACATCGCCATCATCTGCTCCTGATCCACGGAGACACACCAGCTACAACTACAACACATGAGAGAGGGCACAGGCAGAGCTGCGGTGCATGCGGGCATGCATGCACACTGCAGTCAGATCCAGCGCGCCGGTAGTGTGGTTGTCTCTCATGATTTCACGCCCCGCCCCTGCCCTTTCCTTTTGAGGCTGCCCGAGCTCATCAGTGCCCTTCGCGCGCCAGTAAACCGGCCTGTTGCATGCATGCTCCACGCCTTGACCGCGCTGCCATGCCCTATGGTGACCACTGCAAGCAGCGTGCGAGCTGAAAAAGGAGAGGCATGCAGGTGGTCCAGTGGCTGGCTGCTTGGGAGCTGAGGAGAGGATGGATGGAGGGCACAGGGCAGGCAGGAAAGCGAGGCCAGGCAGCCCACAGCGCTGGGGACGACAGAACAGACTCAGGCCACTAGCGACTACTACTAGCATGCATGCGAGAGCTGCAGGGGAAATGAATGAATGAAAGAGGTAGAGAGGGCCTTCAATGAGTTTGCGTGCGTCAGCATCTGCAACGGAAATGCATGCATGCATGTCCTCAACGCAGGCGCATGCAATGCAACAGGGCGGACGAATGGCTAGCTCCCAAATTAAAGTCCCAACCCCCATCATGTCATGCATGGATAGGCGATAGAGATCGGATCGGAGCCGCCGGACGCATGGCCAGCGCCGGAATGGCGATCGGACTCGGCAAAGAAGAAGAAGAAGCTAGCAGATGGATATCGATACATAGGCGGGTCCTCCAGCGACTCATCGCCAGTGTGGGTATTAATATGCAGTACTCCTTGCATCATCCGCGCCATGAGTGTGTCTCACGCCGTGGTCGGTCTGTCTGTCTATCCACCCATCATCCATCCGTCAGACCACACCACTGTTGCATGCATGCAATGCAAGCGGGGATTGGATCTTGCAATGTGCCATGGGTCCTTTTCGCCGCTCCTCGAGCATGCATGCCGCCTGCCTTGGCCGCGGCCGTCCAGGCCAGTGCCCCAGCTTTCACACAAGTACCTAAATGCTACAGAGCACTGGATGCCATTTGATTAGTCGCCGTAGATGCACGGTTGCCATCACTCACCCGGCTATGTACGTCCCAGTATGTGGCAGCTGATGCAGCTGCTACTCTACTTTAATTGTTTGATGGTGTGATGGGGGCTTCATTCTGCGTGCGATCGGGACAATGATCGTGCGTAAAAGGGCAGCTACCTAGATACAGAGGCCACCTCTCCTCTCCAACAATATATGCTGGTATAAATAGTCGGCAATCGTTAGGGCATTCCGAAATGATCTAACAAAATATTACCTCATAAAAGATAATAGATTAATAATTAATTAAAAATAGAAAAAATATTGGAAATCAGTTGTATTAGGTTAGATCTATTTTTTCTTTGCTGTTCCGTACGTATAGATACGTTTTTTCCACTGGCCGTTATGTACAGGTCGTGTGACTTTTGTAACATTCGTGGAGTGTACGTGCTAGCGTGTGGTACCTGGCATGTTGTGCAGCTTGCCGTGCTGGCCATCCGCGGTGTGCCTGTTCGCGGAGGCGTGCTTGCCGCCCGTGTTCCCGTGTTGGCCATACGCTGTGCGGCCATACTGGCTGTAGGCGTGGGCATTCGATTTAAACCGACATTTCGATTCGGTTTTCCGGTATAAAAATATTTCGGTTTTCTAATCGCTCTATAAAACAAAAAACCGACGCTTTCGGTTTTCCAGTTCGGTTTTTCGGTTTCCACCGAACACCACCGAACAACGTCATGTATATCACAGATTCACACGCACATCAACTAAATTCACCTCTGCGGTCGTGGAACCTCGGTGTACCACCCGCCGGCCGCCGCTGCGCCCCCTCCCGGTCCTGCTCCCACGCAGGCGCGCCGCCGCTGCGCCCCCTCCCGGCTCACGGCTCCCGCGCAGGCACACCGGCGGCCGCCGCCACTGCGCCCCCTCCCGGCTCGCAGCTCCCGCCGTCGCTGCTGCGCCCCCTCCTGGCTCGCGGCTCCTGCGCTGGCGCGCGCCACTGCTCGTTGGCTCGTCGCTGCGGACGCCGAAGAGGCGCGGGCGTGCGGCACCGCCAAGGCGCCGCCGCTGCCTGGGATTAGGGAGGGATGGGGAGACGCGCTAGGGTTTGCGGGAGTGGGGAGAGGGGAGTCGGGGACTGGGGGGCTGCCGTCGGGGTCGGGGAGGAGCGACGGGGGTGGGGGTGCTGGAGAGTAAAGAGGGCTTGCTGGCTGGGCCATCATAGGCCTAAAAGGCATTGGGCCCTTGGTGGTGGAACAGTGGAACGCTAGAAAACTTCGGTTATTTGGTATGTTCGGTTCGGTGGAACCTAAAACCGAAACCAAAGCCGAATACCGAAATACACCAAAACAAAAACCGACACCGAACACAAAAAAACCGAAAAACCGACATTTCGGTTCGGTCGGTTTCGGTTTTTTCGGTAACAAAATGCCCAGGCCGAACTGGCCGTGTGCTGCGCGGCGGCCATGCTGTGTGTGCATGCGTGTGTTGCTGTGTGCCGCCATCATCTTTTGATAACTATTTGTTGTGAGAGGAAAAGAAACGTGACGGGCGTAGCTGTTTGTGATCTGTTCAAAATGCGATAGGATTTGTTCGATAAAAAAATGACATACTGAACGTGAGAGGATTTGTTGGAAAAAAACGTGACATGAAACTTTGAGCAACAGAAACGGCTCCCGTATACCCCGCCTGTGCATGATTCGGTGCGTGCAGAGTGGAGATGAGTAGTTGAGCGGTTAAGGAATGAAAATGGCCCTCTTGACGTGATTGCCGTAATTTATTTTCTTTTTAATTATTTATTAAATGTCTATTATTTAAAAAATTGACGGTTGTGATTTCTACGAACTCTTACCTCCTATGAGGTAATCGGAGTACTTTAGCACCGCCCCTAAATAGTCACCTGGGTACAATTGTACATGTCACCATTTATAGTTCATATAGAAGTTAATTAGATATGGTGATTACTATATAGTTAGTCCACAACTCCACATCACATTTTGTTTCTTTAGAGGGATCCATGACCGAGCGAGGAGGCCGGTTGGCGACGGCCGACGGGCAGGACAACAACGAGCCATCCACCACGTCCTACGGTGGGTTAGGACTTGGGAAGTAGCGTATTTTTGGCTAGAGCCTAGAGACAACAACGAAGACAAACAAAAAGTTACAGGAAATGGGAGCTCGCATGATCTAAAGAAGAATGGATTGCCATCGAAAAGTGAGACAGGACACAGGAGTGGATGGGGGTTTTCATATGGCCCCAAGCAAGGTTATGACAGTACGTAGTACTATCGCTGCGGGAATAATTGAGATCTTGTGAGAAGGACAAGAGAGGGGAATGGAGGTTAAAACAAGAACTGATGTGCCGTTGGGTGCAGATCAAAGTTTCATAAAATTGACTTGCGCAAAAACAAAGTATAAGTCACCTCACGAGGTTTTGGGGCTGTGTTTCAACTATTCTGAACTAGGGGCACAAATTACTTTCTCCATTATAAGTTTGGACATTTGAAAATGGCATGAACAGATTTGTTTGGAGATTTAGTCTCGTAAGTATACTTTTGCTATGTTATGTTTTTATAACAAAATATGATAGTAAAAATTAAAGTTGTGCTTTTAAGACCACGTAAGTGTTCGGATCGTCAAGTACATTCCGCATCGATATTTGACGGTCTTATTTATGTACACGAGTTAATTGAGAACTCTACAGTAAGTTTTTTTTGTTTCGTAGTAATATTACTCGTTTTAATTATTTGTGGGCGGAATAAAAGAATGCTATAAGTGATATGGCAATATATAGTGGAATAATCTGGTAGTTCTAAATTTTTAGTTCATGATGCGGTTGTGTTGAGAACACCTATTTCTTTCTTTCATCTCTCTCCCTCTTTGTCCACACCTGCCTCTAAAACGACTAATGTGTACCGATGTATCTGTTTCGGTTGCTTCTGTTAATGACTGAATGAGTATATACAAGTGGTATGAAACTTATATGTAGGAGACCTGGATATTACCACACATGCATTCACTCCCTCACACCGTCACACGTTGTACGGTCTCACTTTCTGCCGTACTCTACAGAAGTAGTATACGTAGGAGTATTCATTATTTCTGCACCTGTCTGGAACCATCACGCGATCCCAGGCCAGTTTAATATTGGTCCACATCGTATTATTTGCACGGATATCCATGGATACGTGTCTACGTTGGCATGCATGAAATCAGCTCACGCACGTAGCAGCCCTGCAGCGAGCTGAGAATGGCGTAAGCAACACAGTACGTTACTGTCGACTCACGTACCAAAAAAAATGAGAAAGAGGATGAGCTAATAATCTTGACACGCGCCAAATTGTTGTGGAATAATGCGGAACAGTAACCTGTCTACACAATAAAAAAAGATACAACAAAAACGACCTATAAAAACAAAAAAGAAAATTACAAGCTGCTAGTACGTATACGTACGTAATAGTACTACTACCTCTGGCAGCAGCGGATGCAGATCGAGCGCGGCAACATCGTGTCCTCCCCGATCCCTTTGCCTGCTGTGGTGTTGCCGCTCGGTGATTCGTAATTCAAATTAAGGCGTGGCCGAGAAATAAAACCATGCATGCGTCGTCGGATCGGAGGGGACCCAGTCCAAACTCCAAAGGCATTGCCGTCCGGCAAAATGGGCCACGGCTAATTCATCACGCTCTGCTGCCGGCATGCATACGGTATATCTGTGCATGCATCCGCAATTATATTCCTCAGAGAATCGAAGCCATAAATCAACCGAATCAACAAGCACGTACAGGATGTCGCGTCAATGTTAGATTCGATTTCGGCCTCGTGTCGATCAGGCTTACCAAGCAAAGTTTTCCTCTCGATTGCTACTATACGTACACTAATCATGAAATTCGGCACTGATTAAGATTCTTGCACCAAACTGACGACAAGCGACAATGCTCGATCGGTGATAGGCCGGGGTTTGCCCGCCGCCGGCCACTTTACCTGTCGTACCGCCGGGGTTTGAATTGGTACACGGTCGTACCGCCGTCCTATCACTGCACACGATTTGTGCAATGCAAAGGCCCTCTTAAATTGGCGCAGCAGCGATTCGCCGATCCGTACGCGGCCCTAATTCCCACGTACATCGGCCAGCAACCAGCGCAGCGCAGCGCAGCGATCGAGATTCCTGATTCATGTGCAGGATTTTTTTTTATCAACATGTGCGGGATTGAATTCGATCTGCATGCAGGGCACGTACGTACCGTTGCAGATGATGATCGAGAGCAAGGCCCATGAAATTTACCCCAAAGTTCACTATGTAAAAAAAGATTTTCATCACATCAAAATGCCATAGCATGTATGGAGTACTAAATGTAGATGAAATCAAAAATTAATTGCATAGTTTTGTTGTACTCTACGAGATGAATATTTTGAACCTAATTAATCAATTTTTAGACAATTTTCACATGTACCAACGAAATGCTACAGTGGCGTACGCACCCCCAAAAGACTAAAGTTTGCTCCTAAATTTGAAAACTAAAGGGCCAAGTGCTCAAACACATGCATGCACGGTCCTCCAACACGGCTGTCAGATCGAGCCATGCATGTGCATATGCATGCCCACATCGTGCCGTGCGCGCGCGCGCGCGGGGAAACAAAACAAAGCGCGTATCGGTAGCTGGTGCAGGGCGGAAGGGAGGCACGCACGTAGAGGACGGCGCTACGGCGCGCGGGAGGGGATGAGGCCGGGACAGGGACGTGACCGCGGCCGACCGGATCGGAGCGGGCCGGGAGATCGAGGTGGACAGCGCGCGGCCGGTATGCTGTATCCATGCGGCGGCGCTTGATGAGGACACGGAGGGGGTTGGGCATTGGCAAATGAGGAAAAGAGGCCGGGGCATGGAACGTGATTGGGTAATGCTCTGCTACGGCCGTCCGACAGGAGCAAATTTACGGACGGCACGCTCACCGCTCACGCCATGTGACTGCACCACGTGTCCAACTCCACACCACATATCTTTTCGCTTGACATTTGCTGCGCCAAGCTATATCTTCTCTATTTGCCTCCGGCCTCCACCACAGCATCATCTCCTGCGAGCCTGCGTCGCGTCTGTAACACCCAAAATACTCAAATTTAAAATTTTTGGCACACTTCTGGCATTGTGCGACACATGTCAGCGAGTCAAGGCAGAACATCAGAGGCCAGCTGGATTGCTACAGCCATTGAAGATCCCGGAGTGGAAATGGGAAGAAGTTGGCATGGACTTCATCACTGGTCTGCCCCGTACTCAGAGAGGATTCGACTCCATCTGGGTGATTGTTGATCGTCTGACCAAGGTGGCTCACTTTCTGCCAGTGAAGACCACCTACACAGGCGCCAGACTAGCAGAGTTGTACATGGAGCGGATTGTGTGCTTACACGGGGTGCCGAAGAAGATTGTGTCAGATCGTGGTACTCAGTTCACTTCACACTTCTGGCGGAAGTTGCATGAGTCCATGGACACGAAGCTGCATTTCAGCTCGGCTTATCACCCGCAGACAGATGGTCAGACAGAGCGGACCAATCAGATACTAGAGGATATGTTGAGGGCTTGTGCATTGCAGTATGGAGTCAGCTGGGATAAGAGTTTGCCGTATGCAGAGTTCTCCTACAATAACAGCTATCAGAAGAGTCTGCAGATGGCACCGTTCGAGGCATTGTATGGCAGGAAGTGCCGGACCCCATTGTTCTGGAATCAGACTGGAGAGAGTCAGGTCTTTGGTCCGGAGATACTCAGAGATGCAGAGCGGCAGGTGCAGGTGATCAGAGAGAACCTGAAGGTGGCCCAGTCCAGACAGAAGAGTTATGCCGATGTCAGACGCAGGGACCTCAGCTTCAGAGTTGATGATTTTGTGTACCTGAAGGTGTCACCCATGAGGGGTGTAAAGCGGTTCAATGTCAAGGGCAAGTTGGCACCTCGTTACATTGGACCATTCAGGATACAGGAACGGATGGGCGAAGTGGCATATCGGCTAGACCTGCCTAAGAGACTAGCTGGAGTACACGATGTGTTCCATGTGTCCCAGTTGAAGAAGTGCTTGCGGGTGCCAGAAGAGCAGATCCCGATTGATGAGTTGAATGTTCAGGAGGATCTCACATATGAGGAGTATCCGATCAGGATTCTGGAGGTGTCAGAGAGAGTGCTGAGGAACAAGACCATTCGGATGTGCAAAGTGCAGTGGAGCCGGCATTCAGCAGATGAAGCGACCTGGGAGCGGGAAGAAGATCTCAAGTCCGAGTACCCACAGCTCTTCGCTTCTACATCCGAATCTCGAGGACGAGATTCAACTTAAGGGGGGTAGGTTTGTAACACCCAAAATACTCAAATTTAAAATTTTTGGCATTTAATTAATTATTTAATGCTTTCACCTATTTTATAAAGGCTAAATAATAATTTTCAAAAATTTAAAATCAAATATAAGTAATAGAAACATTTATTGTTGCATTCATGCTGCTGCATTTATTTTTGTATTGCTTGTGATTCAAACAAGAATTTAAATATATTTAAATTCAAATTTGAATCACTTTGTTTGGAGCTCTAGAAAAGTTGTTAGGGCCCTAGTTCGGTTTTGCCCCCTGTACTTTTCCCTAGTCCACTTTTGCCCCCTCTACTCTTTTCCCGGTCCGGCCCAGCACCCCCTCCCCTTTTCCTTTCCCCGGCCCACTTCCTCCCCGCGCGCAGTCGCCTCGGCCCAGCACGGCCCAGCCGGCCTAGCATCTCGCCTCCGCTCTTGGGCCGCCCCAGCGAAGCCGGCCCATTCCGCTCCCCTCACCGCGCCGGCCCAAACCCGCACCCCCCTCCTCTCTCACTGTCCAGTGGGACCCGCCCTGTCATCCCCTACCTCCGACCACCGAGCTCAGCCGAGCACGGCCTGCACCGCCGCCTCGGCCCAAGGCCCGAGCCACCCCCGCGCCGCCGAGGATTCCGCTGGAAGCTTCCTCGCACCTTCCTCGCCCGCCCCTTCCATCCTTGTCTCGCTCCCCACTTGGAAACCGCCCCTCCCCCATTTGGCAGGGGATCGCCGGCCGCCGCAAGTCTCGGCGTGGCCCGCACGCCGCAACCCCCATCCCCTGTATAAGCCGGCCCCGAGACCCCCTACCGCACCATCCCGGCCACCACCGCCGCTCCCTCCTCCCCCTCCTCTCTGCGCGCAGCTCCGCCGCAGTGAGCAGAGCAACACCGTCGGCGCCATTGCCGCGGGCTCGCCACGCCTCGTCGTCCTCGAAGCGAGTGGCCGCCACCACGACGTTCCTCGAGCCGAGCCGCCTCTTCACCGCCGGACACCGTCGAGAAATCCTCACTGGAGCTCGTCGCCCGCGCAAGCACCTCGCCGCCGTCCGCCGATCGCCGTCGATCCCCCGCTCCGGCGCCGCACCGCCCCAACCAACCGCACCAGGAGTTTCGCGTCAAGGTGAAGAACCTTTCCCGCCCGTTCTCGCTCATCCTTACGCGCCGAAATCCCGTCCCCGACGCTCGCCGTCGTACTCCGCCAACGCTCGCCGCCGACAGCCATCTCCGCCGCCCCACCGACGACGAGACCCACTCCGGTGGACTCGCCGCTCCGCCACGATTCCGTAGCACCAGCCCGCGTTTGATTTGGTAGCCTCTAGCTCCATCCCAGCCTCGCTCCGGCGAAGCGCCGCCGCCGCCCGCGCAGCGCCGCCGCGAGCTCTATCGCCGCCGGCGACCTTTCGCCCCCAATCAACCAGCGGCGTCCGATCAGGATCCAACCGCCCAGATTCGCCCTAACCCCTGGTCAAAGTTGACCGTAACGGTCAGCGCCTGGCATTATTGCTAAAGAGCCCCCTGTTTTCTAAAAAATTAACCCGCGGTCCATTTTTAATTCAAAAATATTTACAAATAGGTCCTGTTTTATTCGTTTAGGCCCCTGGAAATTTTAAAACTTTGCCAGCAAGCTCCCGAATCTTAGAAACGCTATAACTTTCACGTTTTAGCTCCGTTTTGCGTGATTTTCGCGCTCATGTGTTCGTAGCGACGTGTAGAATATTTCTAGCTCCTGTTTTTGTACTGTTTTTACTGTTGGTGTACTGTTTCTAGTAGAATTACTATTGCTTGCATGTGATGATTGTCTTGGAATGCGTGCGTGATGTTCGTGTCCAGTCGGTGAGCCCGTAGCGTTGGACTTCGAGTACGTTGAGGACGTGCCGGAGCAGGATTTTCAGCAGCAGCCGTACTCCGAGGAAGGCAAGTTATAGCACGGACAATCCTTGCTACCTATCTCATTTTTAATACACTGTTCTTTACATACGCATGTGTCTAATATTGTTTACCATTAAGGTTATTCCTAGCATTTATTTCCCTGTCCTTGTATTTCCTATGGGCTTTTGCATACGGGTAGCATCTTGCTAGGCACAACTACTGTCACCTTTACTTAATTGTTAATATTGACTTAATGGTCCACTTCAACATTAATGATAAAACTTGCTTTTTAGCAATTGGACTAGGGGGCTAGAGCAAGTGCTGTGTGCTTTGCTCCAGTGTCTCCCTCTAAGGACCGGTTCTTAAAGCGGCAACCCAGGAGCCTGTCGCCACCGCCGGAACTATATGGGCTCTGGTCTTGGTCAAGTAGCTTGCACGGCTCTAGCTTGATAGTGGTTACCGAGGGGCCAACAGCGTTGTGGGAGGCAAGGCACGGGGTGTTTTCCCGATTCCACTGAGGACGGTAGCCCCGTCGGCTAGGTCTCGTTAGACCCAGTCCCGTGTTGGGAGTCTCAGCGATTGAGGACTCCGCGCGTTGCGCATTGTTGGGGTGGATACCCGCGCTCTGGACGCCATCGACCCCCTCACGGTGTGACTCCGTGGGCGTACGTCGATCTCGGTGCCTAAGGACTCACCACCTTGTATTACTGCAGCGGCTACTATCTTGTTAGGGTGTCTTGTGAAAGCCTCGTAGCGTCCCTATGCAGTCACACCTCGGAAGTGTTGATGTGCGTGGTTGGGTGCAAAGTTCCTTTGAACTTTTACGCGACTGGTGGGTAAAGGGCGAAACCTCTGCAGAGTGTACGATCTATCATGATAGCCTTGCTCAGGGTCACGAGCGGCCTGGATCCTTTTTGATTAGAATATGGTATTTATTCATGTTTTTAATGTCACTTACACCATTAATTGGGTTACAACTGGGATTCTCATTCACTTGTAGTAACTTGGACAAAGTTAAAACGAACCAACTAAAAGTGCTAATGCAGTTAAGCCAGTGTCTAGCCTTTTTGAGCCTTCATAACCCGTGCTATACTTGCTAAGTAATCTCCATTACTTACACTTGCTATTATTATCATTTTGGGCAAAATCCCGGACGGGTAACAGATTGGAGTCAGGCTGATTATGAGGTGGAGTTTCCGGAGGATCTGCCGTACTTCTGAGTTGGCGTTCTCCCAGTCAGAGTCCCTGTGGGATTGCGGCTACACTTAGCGAGAGTTTATTAGTCTTCCGCTGTCCATGTATTTCATTTATGCCAAACTCTGATGTAATCGCTACTTTATGTTGATTAATAAAGCATTGTACTCTGATTTTTACCATATTTGTTCGCTATATGTGTTTGTGGACTTCCTGGGCACACATATGGCCACATTCGGGTTTTGTGTAAATCCGGGTGTGACAGCGTCCCTGTCGCCGCTGCCACCGGCGGCTCTCTCAGCCGCCTATCCCATGGCAACCCCACCTGCCTCCTTGCGTTGTATCCGCATTGAGTCACGGCGGAGCTCTTCTCGCCGTCCCACCAGCAGGGACTCTATCGCTTCCCCATACCACACCCGTCCACGCTTCTGGAGAAGCTCGATCCGAGTAGCAAAGCAATCCAACCACCGAAACAACACAAGGAGCTCGATCCTGGTGGTCTGGGGTGGCTAGCAGCTCGATCCCATCCCACCAACAAGTTATCACCGGAATCGGAATTGCTAGAGGTGATTTTGAGGAAGTTTGATTTCTTAATGTTGCAGCTGATGATTTAAGATGTTGCAATAATCGTTTTATATATGATGTTGCAATGTATGATTTGGGATGTTGAAACTGGCAATTTCAGATGTTGCAAGAGATCTTTAGGAATGTTGAAATAAACAAATCGGGATGTTGCACGCTATTTTGTCTGGATTGGCTTTTTTTAATGTTGTATAAGGCGTTTTTGTGACTTTGCAACATCTGTTTCATGATGTTGCAGTAGTAATTTTAGGATGTTTCAGATGATGTCATGATTTTAGTGGAGATAAACTCAGTTTTATATGATTTTATATTTTCTTTGTGTTATTTTTTCGTGAGATTCATGGACGCATCGAGTTACTTGAAGTCGTCAGAAGCATATCTCACTGAAACTGGAGCATGAGGAAGACATGAAGAACATAGAAGAGATCGACCGATGTTGCCTGCAACATAGGCGTATGTTTCGGTGGAAATTTTCACGACTTCAATCGAACGGCTGATGGCAGTTCCATCGGACCATTGTCACACCGTCCGACGTTAGCGCCCGGATCAGACGGACGGGCGCTAGCAGCGCCGAACATGATTTCATGTTTCCTTAAATAGTTTTGTTGTGTACGCTGGAGCGACCCATTGCAAATTGTGACTATTTTTGGGAGTGAGTTCGTTCCAACTTAAGTAAAAAAGCATGGACAATCCCTAAAATTGTCTCGATGTATCATCATCTAAATCTTTGAATTCTCAAAATGTATTTTTATATCACTAAAACTTGGTCTGATGCGTCATGTGTGTTCCTAAACTATCAAAACTTGGTTCTAACGTGTTATATACGGGTTCCTAAACTATCAAAACACATTTTTGGTACTCGAACTTATACAATGGTGTCATCTGGGTCCATAAATTCCTAAAAATATAATTTCATAAACTCATCATGTGTATCATTACTGGTCCAAACACGCGAGAAGTTAATGACTCCTCCTTATTCTCGCACTAGATCTCTCCCTTCCCGCCGTATTATAAGAGTTTGGGACCTGGATGACATGTTGCGACAAGTTTGGATACTTTAAATGAATTTTGAAAGATTGGGGATATAAATGGCATACCTGGACAAGTTCGGAGATCCAAAAATTACATTTTGAGACTTTATGAATTTAAATGACAAGTTTAGGAACCATCTATGAATTTTACTCTTCCAACTTCCATGTAACTTCGGGTAGCGCCTAATCAGCTTTAAGAAATGGCATCCAAGGGGGGAAAAAGGAGAACGCATACTTTTGGCATGATACATGGCATATTTCTTTTGGATCTCATTCATAGCCCCTGCCTCAGGCTGGTAAAAAAAAACGGAGTCCGGCATGAATTTTTAAACAAAGGACAAAGGTAAAATACAGCTACAGTGAACCATAAACTTTAGACAGGATATAACGATGAAAATGTGAATGGAACACAGCTGAAACAAATAAAGGTATACAGCAACACTCGGATGCCGAGGATTTTATTGAGATCATGTAACTGCTTATTATTGTTTGGTGGTGTTCCTTGTTGCGTACAATATAATGTCCCATCTTGGTTCGCCAGTTGCGGCGGGCACCTAGGGTTGCACTCGGGGCACATCGCCTTGCAATCATTCCACGTGTAGTAACAAATTGTCTGTGGTTGTCTGGTTGATTCATCTGGCAGCAATAACATGCATGTTTTGGAATTACACGAATTCTTAGTGCAAAATTTCAGGTATAGCTTCCTGTCATCCTGTAACACCCAAAAATGGTTTATTTAAAAAATTTAGTAATTTATTGGCTTTTATTTAAATTGTTCATATTTAATATAGGTTAAATGAATTATTTATGAATATTAAAATCAAATATAAAGTTGTAGAAACATTTTTGATGTATTCATGCCACTGTATTTAATTTTTGTATTGCTTGTGATTCAAACGAGAATTTAAATTTATTTAAATTTAAATTTGAATCACCTTGTTTTGAGCTGTAGAAAAGTTGTAAAGCCCACAGTTCGTTTCTGCCCCTCCAACTCTTTCGTTGGCCTACCTCCCCTCCCTTTTCTCTCCCAACCGAGCAGCCCAGCAACTCCCTTCCCCTCGGCCCACCAGCCATCCCCCGCAGCCCAACCTCACTTCCGGCCCAGGACAGCCCCATCCCGAGTCTCTCTCTCTCCCCCTCACCCCAGCGGCCGACAGGCGGGCCCCGCCTGTCGAACCTTCCTTCCACCTCCCGCATTCCCCGTTCGAATGGCGCCCGAGAAGGAAAGCCTCGCCGGCCGCCTCTCCCGCGCCCGTGGGCCCTCGCTGGGCCCCACGCAGCTTCGCCGAAGCTTCCACCCGCCTTTCCTTCCTTCCCCGCGTGACTCCCCCATGAAAACCCTCTCCCCCCCCGCAAGGAAACCCCGGCCGCCGGCGCCCTACCCTCGGCCGTGGCACGCACGCCAAGGGCACAACTCCCCGGGCTATAAAAGTCGCCCCCGACGCATCCCAACCCTCACCAAGCCTCGCCTCGAGCTCCAACGCCCTTCTCGCTTCGCACCGCCGCCGGCCATCGAGCTTGCTCCGCCGCCGCCGACGAATCACCCCATCTGGCGCCGTTCTCTTCTATTGCACCCCGCTGCGAGCCTCGCGCGTCGGTAAGCAAGCCTTCAAGTCTCCCCTTGCCCTCCCTCTCGCTCTGTCGCGCGCGCAGGACCTCGCCGGCGAACCACCGTCACAGTCCACCGCCGCCCGACCGGCACGCCACCTCCCAGCCACCGTGAAACCCCTGGGTGAACTCCCCGTAACCTTAGCTCCCTCCCCGGCTAGATCCCGTCGACAATGGAGCCCCATAGGATTAGATTCGCTCGGCTCCGGCGAGACCCCGCCGCGGTAGCCGGCGGCGCCGCCGCGAATCCTCCCCCACCGGCGAGTTCCTGCCTCCGATCTGTTCTGGGCCGCACGATGCCGATCCAACGGCTCCTGTGCGCCCCGCCCCGAGTCAACTCCCCCACTTAACGGTCAGCATCGCGCCATTTTAAAAGAGCCCCTGCAATATTTGTAATCAACCCGCAGTCCACCACAGTTCAAAAATAATTACAATGAGGCCCTTAATTTTATGGAAAACCCCCTGCCCTTTTTAAAAATGGAACCTGCGGTCCAGAGTTGAACTATTTGCGCGTAGCCCCTCCTGTTTTAACTCATAATTTCGTATAGGTCCTCGGTTTTCTTCAAATAAGCCCCTGAAAACTTTTAAAAATTGCCAGCAGGTCCCTAGAACTTAGAAAACCCATATCTTTTCCGTTTTAGCTCCGATTAGTGTGATTTTCGCGCTCATGTGTTTGTAGTGAAGCGTAGAATATTTTTAAAACCTTTATTTGTACTATTTCCACTGTTTGGTGTACTGTTCTAATAGATTATTATTTGTTTGTATGTATTGGTTTGCGTGCATGCTTGCGTGGTGATTCGTGGCCAGTCGGTGAGCCTTTCACGTTGGACTTCGAGTACGTGGAGGACTTTCCGGAGCAGGACTCGCAGCAGCAGCCGCCTTTTGAGGAAGGCAAGTTATAGCACGAACAATCCTTGCTACCTAAACACACTTTTTACATACATTTACTTTCATACATGCATGTGTCTAAATTTGAAGTACCATTAAGGTTGTACCTAGTTTTGTTTATCCTATCCTTGTACACCTTGGGTTTTTGCATATGGATAGAATCTTTGCTAAGCGCAGCTACTGTCACCATTATTTAATTGTTAATTATGACATAATGGTTCATTTCAATATTAATGATAAAACTTGCTTTTTAGCAACATGGTTTAGGGAACTAGAGCATGTGCTATGTGCTTTGCTCTAGTGTCTCTCCGTAAGGTCCGGTTCTTAAAGCGGCAACCCAGGAGCCTATCGCCACCACTACAACTTGTAACACCCAAAGTACTCAAATTTAAAAAATTTTGGCAATTAATTAATTATTTAATGCTTTCACCTATTTTTTAAAGGCTAAATAATAATTTTCTAAAAATTAAAATCAAATATAAGTGATAGAAACATTTAATGTTGCATTCATGCTGCTGCATTTATTTTTGTATTGCTTGTGATTCAAACAAGAATTTAAATTTATTTAAATTCAAATTTGAATCACTTTGTTTGGAGCTCTAGAAAAGTTGTTTAGGCTAAAGTTCGCTTTCGCCCCCTGAATTCTTTTCCCGGTCCACTTCTGCTCCCTACTCTTCTCTCTCGAACCGGCCCAGTCCTCCCCTTCCTCCTCCACTTCGGCCCGCCAGCGCGCCCCGCGGCCCAGCCCCGCTCCGGCCCATTATTCCTTACAGCCAGCCGCTCAAGTCCATCTCCGCTCCCCCAACTCTTTTTCCCGGCTCGACTTCGCTCCTCCAATTCCCCCAGCGGCCCAGCACACACCCCGGCCCGTCTCCCTTCCCTCCCCCTCTCTCTCTGTTGCGTGGACCCCACCGGTCAGCTTCGTCTTCCTCGCGGAGTCGAACCCGGCCGGAGATCGCGGACGGCGCGCCGGGGATTTCCTCCCTCTGCACACCCGGACGAATCTCGTGGACCCGGCCGCACCTTCCTGGAAGCTTCTGCACCCCTCCCTTCCTATCTTCGTGCACTCCCCCGCATGGAAAGCGCCCCGCGGTTATGGAAGGTGTGCCACCGCCGCCGGCCGTGATTGGCGCAGCTGCACGCCCCGGACCCCCTCTCCAGTGCCTATTTCTAACATCCCTCTCCCCGCTCCTGAACCTCTCCCATCCCCCTTGCCTTCTCCTCCCTCCGCTTCGCGCCACGGCCTCCCGAGCTCTAGAATCGCCGCCGTCGGTCGCTCTGTCGACGCCGCGATTCGTCACCTCCGCGGGCCGCTGGAGCAATCCGAGCCCGCCACGAGCTTCACTGCGACGAGCCAAAGCTCCTGGACCGGCTCTCGTTGCCGGGATTGCTGCCGGAGGAACTTCTCCGCGTAGAACCGCCGCCGCCGCCCCGAGTCCGCCAGCCGTCGTCGAACCCTCTCCTCCGGTGCAGCTCCGCTCAATCCAACCCCGCCAGCAGCTTCAGGAGTCGGTGAGCTACCCCCAGAGCCCCTCCCTGCCCTCTCTCTCGTTCTATTGCACGACTGGCGACTTCGCCAGAGATGGCCGGCCGCCGGCCATCGTCGAGCGCCACCACCGCCGCCTTAACCTCGTCATGAACCCCACCAGTGTGCTCGCCACGTCCCACTGGTCACGTACGGCCAAGTCTCACAGCCAATGGTGGCCCCTAGCCCCAGATCCGCCGAACTCCGGCGAAGAACCGCCGCGGGAGCCGGCAGCGCCGCCCTCCCTGTCCCCGCCGGCGAACCCCCTCTGCCCCTTTCGCTCCTGACCGTCCGATCCCGATCCGACGGCCGTCAGCGCCCCGAGCCTCGGGTCAAACCAAACCCATACCGGTCAACTGTGCCGATTTGCTAAAGAACCCCCCTGTTTCCGTTTAATTAACCCGCGGTCCTTTTTAATTCAAAAATAATTGCAAATAGGTCCTGTTTTATTCGCTTAGGCCCCTGGAAATTTTAAAACTTTGCCAGCAAGCCCCCGAACCTTAGAAACGCTATAACTTTCACGTTTTAGCTCCGATTTGCGTGATTTTCGCGCTCATGTGTTCGTAGCGAAGCGTAGATTATTTCTAGCTCCTGTTTTTGTACTGTTTTCACTGTTTGGTGTACTGTTCTAATAGATTTACTTTGTTCGCATGTAATGATTGTTTTGGAATGCGTGCGTGATGATCGTGTCCAGTCGGTGAGCCCGTAGCGTTGGACTTCGAGTACGTTGAGGACGTGCCGGAGCAGGATTTGCAGCAGCAGCCGTACTCCGAGGAAGGCAAGTTATAGCACGGACAATCCTTGCTACCTATCTCACTTTTAATACACTGTTCTTTACATACGCATGTGTCTAATACTGTTTACCTTTAAGGTTGTACCTAGTATTTATTTCCCTGTCCTTGTATTTCCTATGGGTTTTTGCATATGGGTAGCATTTTGCTAGGCGCAACTACTGTCACCTTTACTTAACTGTTAATATTGACTTAATGGTCCACTTCAACTCTAATGATTAAAACTTGCTTTTTAGTAACATGGTTAAGGGGGCTAGAGCATGTGCTGTGTGCTTTGCTCTAGTGTCTCCCTCTAAGGACCGGTTCTTAAAGCGGCAACCCAGGAGCCTGTCGTCACCGCCGGAACTATAATGGCTCTGGTCTTGGTCAAGTAGCTTGTACGTCTCTAGCTTGGCAGTAGTTACCGAGGGGCCAACGGCGTTGTGGGAGGTACGGCGCTGGGTGATCTCCGATTCCACCGAGGACGGTAGCCCCGTCGGCTAGGTCACGTTAGACCCAGTCCCGTGTAGTAACTTGTAGACCCAGTCACGTTACAACCGGGTTCTCATTCACTTGTAGTAACTTGGATAAAGTTAAAACGAACCAACTAAAAGTGCTAATGCAGTTAAGCCAGTGTCTAGCCTTTTTGAGCCTTCATAACCCGTGCTATACTTGCTAAGTAATTTCCATTACTTACACTTGCTGTTATTACTATTTTTGGGCAAAATCCCGGACGGGTAACAGATTGGAGTCAGGCTGATTATGCTGTGGAGTTTCCAGAGGATTTGTCGTACTTCTGAGTTGGCGTTCTCCTAGTCAGAGTCCCTGTGGGATTGCGGCTACACTTAGAGAGAGTTTATTAGTCTTCCGTTGTCCATGTATTTCATTTATGCAAAACTCTGATGTAATCGCTATTTTACGTTGAGAATAAAGCATTGTACTCTGATTTTTGCCATATGTGTTCGCTATATGTGTCAGTGGACTTCCTGGGCACACATATGGCCACATTCGGGTTTTGTGTAAATCCGGGTGTGACAGATTGGTATCAGAGCCGTGCTGACTGTAGGAACGCAGCCTAGATAGTACGGTTGACAAATTACTAGGAGACCCCCATGTTTTAAAAATTTTAAAAAAATCTAACAGTCGAGTCTTGTGTGAGTTTATGCCTTTACCTGCTTGTATTTATTGTTATTATGCTTATGTTTGATTTGGTTCTTTGTAATGATTGTGATGGGCGTAGACACCTGTCTACAACCATCTAGATGTTGGAATAAGGCTTAAGGACTTTATTGTTTAGATAGCAGGGGTATATATATATATATATTCTCATACTAATCATCTGACATCTGACCTTTGTGATTATAGATGGCTCACCCCGGGGGCAATGCGGGCGGACAGCCTCCGCACCAGAATCCGCCCCCGAACCTGAATCCGAACCATCAGATCCCCACCATTGAGCAGCTGATGTATGCTCAAGTTCAGATGATGCAGCAGATGGCCGAGACAATGAGGCTGATCCAGCAGAACCAGCATCACCCCCAGGCAGCTGCACCGCCCAGAGATAAGGGGGGCGAATTTCTGAAGGGACGCCCGCCGACTTTCAGCAAGGCCAGCGACCCCCTTGAGGCAGATGATTGGCTCAAGGCAGTGGAGAGACAGTTGGACATCGCCCAGTGCGATGACAGAGAGAAGGTACTGTACGCCGGAGGGCAGCTTCAGGGGCCGGCGTTGGATTGGTGGGATTCATACCAGTCCTCACGCCCGGCCGGTACTCAGATCACTTGGCAGCAGTTCTGCAGCAGCTTTCGTGCACACCACGTGCCGGAGGCCTTGATGGTTCTGAAGAAGAAGGAGTTCCTGGCACTGAAGCAGGAAGGGATGAGTGTCACGGCGTATCGTGACAAGTTCGTCTCGTTGGCCCGTTACGCTCCAGAGGACGTGGCCACTGATCAGAAGAAGCAAGCCAGGTTCCGTGACGGTCTGCAGGATGCTCTCCAGTACCAGCTCATGTGCACCAAGTTCTCGACCTTCCACGAGCTGGTGGACGCCGCGCTGATGTTGGAGCACAAGCGCCGTGAGATGGAGGACAAGAAGAGGAAGCTCCAGGGACAGCAGGTGGGCAGCAGCAGTCGTCCACGCTTCACACCTCCCCAGAGTCAGCAGGTGGGAGGCCAGCAGCGCTTCCAGGGTCAGTCCGGCTTGCTCAGTCGTGGCCAGTACCAGCAGCAGCGTCCCCAGTTTCCTCGGGCGCCATAGCAGTAGCGTCCTCAGGGTCAGCCACAGATGGGTCCAGTTCAGCGCAGCCAGGTGCAGCCGAGTCCAGTCCAGCGCATCAGTCCAGTCAACACTACACCGGTGGGTCCGAGGGTGTGCTACCACTGTGGCGAGCAGGGACACTTCGCCAATGTCTGCCCCAAGAAGATCCAGAACACCGCCGGACAGAACCAGCAGGGCAGTACTCAGAGAGTTGGGCAGCCGCAGGGTCAGCAGCAGGGAGGTCGTGCTCCGCAGGCTCCTGTTCGGGGCAAGCTCAACCACACCGGAGTAGAGACAGCAGAGGCATCTACTGATGTCGTCGTGGGTACGTTCCTCGTCAATTCGACCCCCGCCACTGTTTTATTTGATTCTGGAGCTTCGCATGCTTTCATTTCTGCTGCTTTTGTGAAGAAGAATTTACTAGCCCTGAAACCCATGAAGAACACTATGCTAGTAAGCTCACCGGGAGGTGAACAGCGGGCAACTCTACGGTGCCCCCATGTTCCCATCATAATAAGGGGGGTAGAGTTCAAGGCAGGTCCGATAGTCTTGGAGACCCTTGGATTTGATATGATCCTGGGTATGAGCTGGATGACCAGATATGATGCAGTGATCAGGTGTGCTACGAGGACCATCCAGCTGACAGCAGAGTCCGGTGACAAGGTGGAGTATCAGGCAGCCAGTTCCTCAGAGCAAGGCCAAGCAAATCAAGCCGAAGGGACAATGACTGAAGATATCAGGGTGGTGAGCCAGTTCCCGGACATGTTCCCAGACGAGTTGCCAGGTATGCCCCCAGAACGAGTTGTTGAATTCGTTATTGAACTAAAACCTGGCACTGCACCTATAGCCAAGAGGCCGTATAGGATGGGAGCGAAGGAGCTGGAGCAGCTCAAGAAGGAGTTGGACGAATTGTTGGCCAAGGGGTACATTCGTCCGAGTTCTTCACCGTGGGGAGCACCTGTATTGTTCGTCGACAAGAAGGATGGTACTCAGAGGTTGTGTGTGGACTATCGAGCCCTCAATGAAGTGACCATCAAGAACAAGTACCCGCTGCCAAGGATTGATGATCTGTTCGATCAGTTGAGGGGAGCTTGTGTGTTCTCCAAGATAGATCTTCGTTCGGGCTATTATCAGATGAGGATCCGCCCGTCAGACATACCCAAGACCGCCTTCACTACTCGGTACGGGTTGTATGAGTTCTTGGTCATGTCTTTTGGATTGACCAACGCTCCTGCATACTTCATGTACTTGATGAACAGCGTGTTCATGGATTACCTCGATAAGTTTGTGGTGGTATTCATTGATGACATTCTGGTCTTCTCCAAGAATGAGGAAGAACATGAAGAACATCTGAGGTTGGTGCTGCAGAGACTTCGGGAACATCAGTTGTATGCAAAGCTGAGCAAGTGTGAGTTCTGGCTGAAGGAAGTGACATTTCTGGGACACGTGTTGTCCAATGGAGGAGTGGCAGTTGATCCGCAGAAAGTCAGCGATGTGTTGAGCTGGAATCCACCACGAGATGTGAGCGAGATCAGGAGTTTCCTTGGGATGGCCGGATACTACAGACGGTTCATTGAAGGATTCTCCAAGATCGCTAAGCCGTTGACTGCTTTACTAGAGAAGAATGCCCCGTTCGTGTGGACAGAGGCGTGCCAGGTCAGCTTCGAAGAGTTGAAGAAGAGGTTGACTACAGCCCCAGTGCTAGTATTGCCAGATTTGGCTAAGAGTTTCTCCATCTACTGTGATGCATCCCGTCTAGGACTGGGTTGCGTCCTTATGCAGGAGGGCAGAGTCGTGTCATATGCGTCCAGGCAGCTGAGGAAGCATGAGCAGAACTATCCGACGCACGACTTGGAGTTGGCAGCTGTTGTACATGCCCTGAAGATCTGGAGACATTACTTGATTGGGCACAGATGTGACATTTACACTGATCATAAGAGCCTCAAGTATGTCTTCACTCAGTCAGATCTGAACATGAGACAGCGCAGATGGTTAGAGCTGATCAAGGATTATGATCTGGAGATTCACTATTACCCAGGGAAGGCCAACTTGGTGGCAGATGCTCTGAGCAGGAGGAGTTATGTGAACAGGATCACTGGACACTGTTTGCCTGAGGAGCTCAGCCGAGAGTTTGAGAGGATGAGTCTGGGATTTGTCACCAGCATCACCGAGATGGCAGTAGAGCCCACACTCGAGTAGGAGATCCGGAGAGGTCAGCTACAGGATGAGAAGATTAGAGAGATTGTGGGCAATGTTGCATTGGGAAAGGCCCCTCGATTCAGAGTTGATGATCAGGGAACTCTATGGCATGGAAAAAGGATATGTGTGCCAGACATAGCGCAGATCAGAGAGATGATTCTGAGAGAGGCACATGACTCAGCTTATTCGATCCACCCAGGCAGCACTAAGATGTATCAGGACATCAAGGAGAGATTCTGGTGGTACGGACTGAAGCGTGATGTGGCGACTCATGTGGCATTGTGCGACACATGTCAGCGAGTCAAGGCAGAACATCAGAGGCTAGCTGGATTGCTTCAGCCGTTGAAGATCCCGGAGTAGAAATGGGAAGAAGTTGGTATGGACTTCATCACTGGTCTGCCCCGCACTCAGAGAGGATTCGACTCCATTTGGGTGATTGTTGATCGTCTGACCAAGGTGGCCCACTTTCTGCCAGTGAAGACCACCTACACAGGCGCCAGGCTAGCAGAATTGTACATGGAGCGGATTGTGTGCTTACACGGGGTGCTGAAGAAGATTGTGTCAGATCGTGGTACTCAGTTCACCTCACACTTCTGGCGGAAGTTACATGAGTCCATGGACACGAAGCTGCACTTCAGCTCAACTTATCACCCGCAGACAGATGGTCAGACAGAGCGGACCAATCAGATACTAGAGGATATGTTGAGGGCTTGTGCATTGCAGTATGGAGTCAGCTGGGATAAGAGTTTGCCGTATGCAGAGTTCTCCTACAACAACAGCTACCAGAAGAGTCTGCAGATGGCACCGTTCGAGGCATTGTATGGCAGGAAGTGCCGGACCCCATTGTTCTGGAATCAGACTGGAGAGAGTCAGGTCTTTGGTCCGGAGATACTCAGAGATGCAGAGCGGCAGGTGCAGGTGATCAGGGAGAACCTAAAGGTGGCCCAGTCTAGACAGAAGAGTTACGCCGATGTCAGACGGAGGGACCTCAGCTTCAGAGTTGATGATTTTGTGTATCTCAAGGTGTCACCGATGAGAGGTGTAAAGCGGTTCAATGTCAAGGGCAAGTTGGCGCCTCGTTACATCGGACCGTTCAGGATACAGGAACGGATGGGCGAAGTGGCATATCGGCTAGATCTACCTGAGGGACTGGCCGGAGTACACGATGTGTTCCATGTGTCCCAGTTGAAGAAGTGCTTGCGGGTGCCAGAAGAGCAGATCCCGATTGAGGAGTTGAATGTTCAGGAGGACCTCACATACGAGTAGTATCCGATCAGGATCCTGGAGGTGTCAGAGAGAGTGCTGAGGAACAAGACCATTCGGATGTGCAAGGTGCAGTGGAGCCGGCATTCAGAAGAGGAAGCGACTTGGGAGCGGGAAGAAGATCTCAAGTCCGAGTACCCACAGCTCTTCACTTCTACATCCGAATCTCGAGGACGAGATTCACCTTAAGGGGGGTAGGTTTGTAACACCCAAAGTACTCAAATTTAAAAAATTTTGGCAATTAATTAATTATTTAATGCTTTCACCTATTTTTTAAAGGCTAAATAATAATTTTCTAAAAATTAAAATCAAATATAAGTGATAGAAACATTTAATGTTGCATTCATGCTGCTGCATTTATTTATGTATTGCTTGTGATTCAAACAAGAATTTAAATTTATTTAAATTCAAATTTGAATCACTTTGTTTGGAGCTCTAGA
Source organism: Echinochloa phyllopogon (assembly GCA_033239725.1). NCBI lineage: Eukaryota > Viridiplantae > Streptophyta > Magnoliopsida > Poales > Poaceae > Echinochloa > Echinochloa phyllopogon. The sequence continues at coordinate 51,725,034 of BTCW01000014.1, forward strand.
AAAGTTGTTTAGGCTAAAGTTCGCTTTCGCCCCCTGAATTCTTTTCCCGGTCCACTTCTGCTCCCTACTCTTCTCTCTCGAACCGGCCCAGTCCTCCCCTTCCTCCTCCACTTCGGCCCGCCAGCGCGCCCCGCGGCCCAGCCCCGCTCCGGCCCATTATTCCTTACAGCCAGCCGCTCAAGTCCATCTCCGCTCCCCCAACTCTTTTTCCCGGCTCGACTTCGCTCCTCCAATTCCCCCAGCGGCCCAGCACGCACCCCGGCCCGTCTCCCTTCCCTCCCCCTCTCTCTCTGTTGCGTGGACCCCACCGGTCAGCTTCGTCTTCCTCGCGGAGTCGAACCCGGCCGGAGATCGCGGACGGCGCGCCGGGGATTTCCTCCCTCTGCACACCCGGACGAATCTCGTGGACCCAGCCGCACCTTCCTGGAAGCTTCTGCACCCCTCCCTTCCTATCTTCGTGCACTCCCCCGCATGGAAAGCGCCCCGCGGTTATGGAAGGTGTGCCACCGCCGCCGGCCGTGATTGGCGCAGCTGCACGCCCCGGACCCCCTCTCCAGTGCCTATTTCTAACATCCCTCTCCCCGCTCCTGAACCTCTCCCATCCCCCTTGCCTTTTCCTCCCTCCGCTTCGCGCCACGGCCTCCCGAGCTCTAGAATCGCCGCCGTCGGTCGCTCTGTCGCCGCCGCGATTCGTCACCTCCGCGGGCCGCTGGAGCAATCCGAGCCCGCCACGAGCTTCACTGCGACGAGCCAAAGCTCCTGGACCGGCTCTCGTTGCCGGGATTGCTGCCGGAGGAACTTCTCCGCGTAGAACCGCCGCCGCCGCCCCGAGTCCGCCAGCCGTCGTCGAACCCTCTCCTCCGGTGCAGCTCCGCTCAATCCAACCCCGCCAGCAGCTTCAGGAGTCGGTGAGCTACCCCCAGAGCCCCTCCCTGCCCTCTCTCTCGTTCTATTGCGCGACTGGCGACTTCGCCAGAGATGGCCGGCCGCCGGCCATCGTCGAGCGCCACCACCGCCGCCTTAACCTCGTCATGAACCCCACCAGTGTGCTCGCCACGTCCCACTGGTCACGTAGGGCCAAGTCTCACGGCCAATGGTGGCCCCTAGCCCCAGATCCGCCGAACTCCGGCGAAGAACCGCCGCGGGAGCCGGCAGCGCCGCCCTCCCTGTCCCCGCCGGCGAACCCCCTCTGCCCCTTTCGCTCCTGACCGTCCGATCCCGATCCGACGGCCGTCAGCGCCCCGAGCCTCGGGTCAAACCAAACCCATACCGGTCAACTGTGCCGATTTGCTAAAGAACCCCCTGTTTCCGTTTAATTAACCCGCGGTCCTTTTTAATTCAAAAATAATTGCAAATAGGTCCTGTTTTATTCGCTTAGGCCCCTGGAAATTTTAAAACTTTGCCAGCAAGCCCCCCGAACCTTAGAAACGCTATAACTTTCACGTTTTAGCTCCGATTTGCGTGATTTTCGCGCTCATGTGTTCGTAGCAAAGCGTAGATTATTTCTAGCTCCTGTTTTTATACTGTTTTCACTGTTTGGTGTACTGTTCTAATAGATTTACTTTGTTCGCATGTAATGATTGTTTTGGAATGCGTGTGTGATGATCGTGTCCAGTCGGTGAGCCCGTAGCGTTGGACTTCGAGTACGTTGAGGACGTGCCGGAGCAGGATTTGCAGTAGCAGCCGTACTCCAAGGAAGGCAAGTTATAGCACGGACAATCCTTGCTACCTATCTCACTTTTAATACACTGTTCTTTACATACGCATGTGTCTAATACTGTTTACCTTTAAGGTTGTACCTAGTATTTATTTCCCTGTCCTTGTATTTCCTATGGGTTTTTGCATATGGGTAGCATTTTGCTAGGCGCAACTACTGTCACCTTTACTTAACTGTTAATATTGACTTAATGGTCCACTTCAACTCTAATGATTAAAACTTGCTTTTTAGTAACATGGTTAAGGGGCTAGAGCATGTGCTGTGTGCTTTGCTCTAGTGTCTCCCTCTAAGGACCGGTTCTTAAAGCGGCAACCCAGGAGCCTGTCGCCATCGCCGGAACTATAATGGCTCTGGTCTTGGTCAAGTAGCTTGTACGTCTCTAGCTTGGCAGTAGTTACCGAGGGGCCAACGGCGTTGTGGGAGGTACGGCGCTGGGTGATCTCCGATTCCACCGAGGACGGTAGCCCCGTCGGCTAGGTCACGTTAGACCCAGTCCCGTGTAGGAGTCTCAGCGATTGAGAACTCTGCACGTTGCGCAGTATGGGTGGGATACCCGCGCTCCGGACGCCATCGACCCCCTCACGGTGTGACTCCGTGGGCGTACGTCGATCTCGGTGCCTAAGTTTTCACCACCGTATAGTACTCCAACGGCTACTGACTTGTTAGGGTGTCTTGTGAAAGCCTCGTAGCGTCCCTATGCAGTCACACCTCGGAAGTGTTGATGTGAGTGGTTGGGTGCACAGTTCCTTTGAACTTTTACGCGACTGGTGGGTAAAGGGCGAAACCTCTACAGAGTGTACGATCTATCATGATAGCCTTGCTCAGGGTCACGAGCGGTCTGGATCCTTTTTGATTAGAATATGGTATTTATTCATGCTTAATGTCACTTACACTATTAATTGGGTTACAACCGGGTTCTCATTCACTTGTAGTAACTTGGATAAAGTTAAAACGAACCAACTAAAAGTGCTAATGCGGTTAAGCCAGTGTCTAGCCTTTTTGAGCCTTCATAACCCGTGCTATACTTGCTAAGTAATTTCCATTACTTACACTTGCTGTTATTACTATTTTTGGGCAAAATCCCGGACGGGTAACAGATTGGAGTCAGGCTGATTATGTTGTGGAGTTTCCAGAGGATTTGCCGTACTTCTGAGTTGGCGTTCTCCCAGTCAGAGTCCCTGTGGGATTGCGGCTACACTTAGAGAGAGTTTATTAGTCTTCCGTTGTCCATGTATTTCATTTATGCAAAACTCTGATGTAATCGCTATTTTACGTTGAGAATAAAGCATTATACTCTGATTTTTGCCATATGTGTTCGCTATATGTGTCTGTGGACTTCCTGGGCACACATATGGCCACATTCGGGTTTTGTGTAAATCCGGGTGTGACACAACTATTATGGCTCTGGTCTTGATCAAGTAACTTTTACGTCTCTAGCTTGCCAGTGGTTACCGGTGGGGCCGACGGCGTTAGGGGAAGTAAGGCGCGAGGTGTTTCTTGATTCCACCGAGGACGGTAGCCCCGTCGGCTAGGTCTCGTTAGACCCAGTCTCGTGTTGGGAGTCCCTGTGGTACGGGAGCTCCGCACGTTGCGCTCTTTATTTTATTGTTGGCATGAGTTGCCCGCGCTTGGACGCCATTGACCCCCCTCACGTTGCGCCCTGAGGGTCAGTCAATCTCGGTGCCTAGAGTCTCACCACCTTATTGTACCTTAGCGGCCACTGTCTTGTTAAGGTGTCTTGTGAAAAACCTCGTAGCGTCCCTATGCAATCACACCTCGGAAGTGTTGATGTGCGTGGTTGGGTGCAAAGTTCTTTTGAACTTTTACGCGACTGGTGGGTAAGGGCAAAACCTCTGCAGAGTGTAAATCTATCATGATAGCCTTGCTCAGGGTCACGAGCGGCCTGGATCTTTTTTTATTAGAAGATGATGTTTATTTATGTTTAATGTCACTTATACTTTATTAATTGGGTTACAACCGGGTTTACATTCACTTGTAGTAATTTGGTTAATGTTAAAATGGACCAACTAAAAATGCTAATGCAGTTGAGCCGTGTCTAGCCTATTTTGAGCCTTCATACCTGTGCTATACTTGCTAAGTAATTGTTTACTTACACTTGTCATTTATTCAATAAAATCCCGGATGGGTAAACAGATTGGGCTGGGCATGACTCTGCTGCTGGGTTTCCCGAAGATTTACCGTACTACTGAGCTGTGGTCTCCCAGTCTTAGTCCCTGTGGATTGCGGCTCCATTAGTTTGAGAGTTTATTAGTCTTCCGCTGTATTTGGTTAGTTTGTTTATGATGCACTCTGATGTAAAACTTTATTTAATGAAGAATTTATTCAAACATATGTTCTCTGTTTATCATATTTGTTTGCTATATGTGTACTATGACTTTCTGGACATACATATAGCCACATTCGGGTTTTTGTGAAAATCCGGATGTGACACATCCCTAGACGTGGAGTTGTTGATGGTGACAGCACCCAAAACTGTGTTGCTTGAGTAGCCCTTTTGTGTCGTTGCCTCGTGTAGAAGAGGTGAAAGTGCATCTAGGCATTTAATCCATTTTGGTGATTAATGGCAATAGAAATTCGGATATGATGTTGTGCTTGAGTTGTGCAGGAATAAAATGAAATAAAGAGAAAGATAGCACAAAAGGAAGTACCCCAATTCTTTTTGATATGGTGGAAGACTCAATTGGCAATTTAAATTCTATTTTCCTTTTGAAATTGAGTATAGGACCACCGTACTATCAAGGGGGACGTAGTTGATGATTTCCAGTTGCTAAAAGTGCTTTGCTTGAGATGACAAATTTTTAAAGCCACAAAAACACTTCACAAACTCCTTTCCTGCGTGGCCGGATCTTAGGCCGGAAGATCCGACCGGATGTTCCGGGCCGCTCGGCCTTGAATTTTTTCCTGGCCGGAAGATCCGACCCTGGTCGGAACTTACATGACTTAGCCGTTTTTCAGCCTCGGAAGGGTCCTGAGTACATGTTCCGGCCCCTGGCCGGATGATCCGACTGCAAGTTCCGGCTGGCTCTGTCTTGAGAATTCTTTGGGCCGGAAGTTCCAGGGTCGCCCGGAAGATCCGACATCTGGTCGGAAGATCCGGCCCCCGGAACTTACCTGGAGTTTTTGTTACTCGGTTCTGTTGCTTATCGGAAGATCCGACCTATTGTCGGAAGATCCGGTACCCCTTCGCAGTGAACATAACGGTCATATTTTGGGGGTTGGTATATATACCCCTCACCCCCTTTCATTCACTGTAGCTGTTCACTCTGACCTAACACGAGACAAACTCCCACTTGAGCATTCACTCCACCTCTCTACTCCCTTCCAAGGTTTGATTCTTCCAAGATTCACCTAGGGTTTGAGTGAGAGAGAAGATTTGAGGTGTGAGACCTAGTGCCATCTTGAGCTCCCTCAACTAGTTCATCTCTCAAGTACTTGAAGCACTTGGATTCGTCGATTCACATTTGTTACTCTTGGAGCTTGCTCCTAGACGGTTAGAGGTGCCGGTGAACTCCCATTCTCTTGTGGTTTGAGTCCCGGAAGTTTGTATTACCCTCTCTCTTCGTGGGAGCACATAGTAAGTAACTCAATCCTCCTTTGTGGTTGATTGGGAGAGACTTGGGGTTAGTGTGACAGCCCGGCTCTTTGTGAGCATCTCAACGGAGACGTAGCTCCTTTGTGGAGTGAACTTCGGAAGAAAATCCATTGTATCCACTTTCATTCTTGGTCATATTGTTTCTATATCTTGATTTGTCCCGATCTACTTATTTGTGGCTATACTCTGATATTGATCATATATAGAAGGTTCCATACATCTTTTGTGAGCTTTGTATTCAAGTGGAATTGTCAAAAGGTCATTAGTTTTCAAATCTCGAAGTATACTTGAATTGCCTGTCGGAAGATCCGGCTTTCCATCGGATCTTCCGGGTTTCTGTCCCAGTCGGAAGATCCTGTACAGTGTCGGATCTTCCTGGGCGGAAGATCCGAGACTGTGTCGGATCATCCGACTTTCTGACAGTTTTCGGAGGATTTTTGCAGGAATTTTTAAACAGGCCTATTCACCCCCCCCTCTAGGCCTAGTGTTGGTCCTTTCAATTGGTATCAGAGCCTAATCCCTTTTTTAGGCTTAACCGCTAAGGGAAAACACTATGGCCGGTATGGGAGAGGTATCCGCGATGGCTTCCGCCCACAAAGATAAACTTCCGACGCCCGTTGAGTCAAGCTCAAGCGATGATGAATTCAACATTAGCGATGTTGATGAGAGCTTGGATGAACAAGAAAAGAAAAAGCAAAGAAGGGAGAAGATAAGGAAGAAGATCAATGAGAAGGCCGAAAGAGAGGCACAAAAGCTTTTCAAGAAGAAGATACGAGAAAGAGACGCTCTCGACGGACTTCACTCGGTGTCTTATCGATATGAGACATCTTCTTCTAACAAATCTTTTGACCCTTCAAATCTTAATTTCTCATCCATTCCAATGGGCAAAGTTCCCAAATTCAATGGGATTGACTATGCCCGATGGAGTGATGATATGAAAATTTACTTGCATGGTCTTCATCCATCTCTTTGGACTATTGTGAATATAGGTGTTGACAAGAGTGCAACACCAAGTCGTGAACAAGAATACGACATCTTCCGCAACTCTCAAGCCGTGACCGTGCTTAGGAGTGCTCTAAGTACTTATGAGTACAACAAGATTAGAGGAATCGATAGTGCCAAAGAGCTATGGGACACTCTTCGAATGGCTCATGAAGGATCGGAAGAAGTCAAGGAAGGCAAGGTGGATCTCCTACAAGGAGAACTAGAAGCTTTCGTCATGAAGAGGGATGAGTCCTTGCAAGAAATGTATGATCGATTGAAGCTCCTAGTCACCGAAATTAGGATGCTTGGAAGCAATGATTGGGGCGAGAACAAGGTCACAAAGAAATTGCTTAGAGCATATGCACCTAAGAACCCAATGCTTGCCACAATGATTAGAGAAAGTGACAAGTTCAAGACAATGGTGCCTATGGAGCTATTCAACAAGTTGCAATATCATGAAATGAATAGCTTGGATGTGACAAGGTCTATCCAACAAACCGAAGTCAAGACCATAGCTCTCAAGGCCGAACCTAGCAAGAAGGTTGAGTCAAATGAGAAGACCTCAACTTCCAAAAAGAGTGAAGATTCAAATGATCATGAGAGCACCGATGAAGAAACCGCTATGATGGTTAGAAACTTCAAGAGATTCATGAAGGCAAGAGGTGAAAAGAAGAGCTTCTCTCAACGAAGATGCTATGAGTGTGGGGAGAAAGGTCACTTCATTGCCGATTGTCCCCACAAGAAGAATGACAAGGATAACAAGAAGCTCAAGGACAAGGCCGATGTCAAAGACAAGAAATACAAGGAGAAGAGTAGAGAGTACAAGAAAAGGTTTGGAAGCGCTCATGTTGGTGAAGGTTGGGATTCATCAAGTGACGACTCCGGTGATGAAGAAATGGCCACTTGTGCCATTCATGCTTCTACATCAACCTCAAGACTCTTCAACAACATTGATGAGAGCGATGATGAAGCTCCCATGTGCCTCATGGCTCAAGGGACCAAGGTACTTGACACCACACCACCTTCTCCATCCACTCTATCATCATCTAGTAACATTGAAAATGAACTAGATAATGAAGAAGCCGAATATGAGAAAAACATGATAAAGAAGTTTGGTAAAGACGGTTACAAATTTATTAAAAAACTACTAGAGAAAATTGGGAAAAGAGAAGAGAGTCTCGAAAGGCAAGAAGAATTGCTCATCCTTGAGAAGGAGAGAAACCTTGTCCTAGAAGAGGCTCTAGTTGAGGAGAAACTCAAGGTTGAGAAGTTGGCTAGTGAGTTATCTCAAGTCAATGACTCACGGGAGAGGATGTCAAAGAACTTGTCTTTGACAAATGACTCTCTCACTAACCTAAAGAATGCTAAAAATGAGCTTCAAGAAAGGCATTCAAGCCTAGAGATTAAATATAAAGATCTAGAAGCCAATTTTAGCTCTCTTTGGGAAAGTACCTCGAATAACTCTAAGACTAATCTTGACTCAAGTGTCTCTACTAGTGAAGGTTGCTCAAGGTGTTATAAAATTGATGTACATGCTTGTACTACTAACCTTTCTAAATTAGAAGAGCAAGTCAAGGCTAAAGAGGCTCAAATCCAAAAGTTGACCAAAGCCATTGGTCAAGATCAAGGTAAGGGCAAGAGTGTATTCGAGACCCATCCGGCATATAAAGCCGGTAGATATGGTACTATCAAGGATGGGCTTGGATACACTCGAGGAGGAAAGGCAAATGGCACAAAAAGGGTAAATGATCGTGATGTGACATTGTTCACCAAGGGGACCTATCTAGGTGAACTAATGGATGCGGCTCATGGAGTGGTAAGACTCACGGAGTCCTTGCCAAAGGTAAAGGCATCCACTCAAAATGTCAAGATCAAGACCAAGAAAGAAAAGAAGGTCATTGAGCACAAGCCATCACCAAACTACTCCATCGACTACATGGTCACTTGGGACCAAAATGGAAAGATGGCGGTAAAGTATATAGGTGCTCACGCTAGGAAAATGATGAGAAGTGTGTGGGTGCCCAAAATATCAAAAGCTAACACTCAAGGACCCAACCACTTTTGGGTACCTAAGTCCAAGGCTTAAACTTGTTTTGTAGGCATATTCCTCCGGTGGACCTTCGTGGTTGTTGGATAGTGGATGCTCAAATCATATGACCGGAGAAAGGAATATGTTTGCAAAGCTACAAGAGTATGACTCACCCGTTGAGAAGATCACATTTGGTGACAACAATCATGGTGATGTCATAGGTCAAGGTGAAGTAGCTATTTCACAAGATTCATCTCTTTCAAATGTTTATCTTGTTGATTCTTTGGGATACAACTTGTTGTCGGTTTCACAACTTTGTGAGAAAGGCTACAATTGTCTCTTTACTAATGAGGGTGTGAGCATCCTAAGAAGGGAGGATTCCTCTATTGCATTTACGGGTCGACTTAAGGGAAAGCTTTACTTAGTTGATTTCACAACTAGTAAAGTGGAACCGAAGACTTGTCTAGTGGCAAAATCTAGCTTGGGTTGGCTTTGGCATCGCCGGCTAGCTCATGTTGGGATGAGGAACTTGGCCAAACTTCAAAAGGATGAACACATCCTAGGACTAACAAATGTTGTTTTTGAGAAAGATAGATTATGTAGTGCTTGTCAAGCCGGGAAGCAAGTTGGCGCTCCACATCCACCCAAGAACATTTTGACTAGCTCAAGACCACTAAAGTTACTTCATATGGATTTATTTGGACCGGTTGCTTATGTTAGCATTGGCGGGAACAAGTATGGACTTGTCATTGTAGATGACTTTTCCCGTTTCACATGGGTCTTCTTTTTGCAAGACAAGAGTGAAGCTCAAACAATCATCAAGAGATTTATTAGAAGAGCTCAAAATGAGTTTGAGTTGAAGATCAAGCATATAAGAAGTGACAATGGGACGGAGTTCAAGAACACAAATGTTGAAGAGTTTCTTGATGAAGAGGGAATCAAGCATGAGCTTTCCGCGCCATACACACCTCAACAAAATGGCATTGTTGAGAGGAAGAATAGGACTTTGATTGAGATGGCACGGACCATGCTTGATGAGTACAAGACTCCGGATAACTTTTGGGCCGAGGCGGTTAGCACGGCTTGCCATGCCACTAACCGTCTCTATCTTCAAAAGTACTTGAACAAGACTCCATACGAGATCCTAACCGGTAACAAACCAAAGGTGCACTACTTTCGAGTCTTTGGTTGCAAATGTTACATTCTTAACAAGAAAACCAAAAGCTCGAAGTTTGCACCTAAGGTTGATGAAGGCTTTCTACTTGGTTATGGCACTAACGAACACGCCTACTGTGTTTTCAACAAAACCACCGGTTGTGTTGAGATCACGGTAGACGTAAAATTTGATGAATCAAACGGCTCTCAAGTAGAGCAAGTTATAAATGACCTTGTAGATGAGGTCCCGCCAAATCAAGCTATCAAGAACTTGAGTTTAGGAGAAGTAAAGCCCCAAGAGCCTCAAAATGAAGATGAAGAACAAGACCAAGATCCGGAAATCATGTTCAACATTGACCCGTCACCATCAACAAGAGTTGAACCACCAAGCTCATCACAAGATCAAGTCCAAGATCATGGTGACGATCATGACCAAGGCATTGATCAAGGGGGAGATCAAGGTGAAGATGCTCAAGATGTTGAGATACCTCATGAAAAAGATGGTGATGGACCCATCCAACGTCAATCAACATTCCCACATCCAAGAGTTCATCAAAGTGTTCAACGGGATCATCCCGTTGACAACATTCTAGGGAGCATCCAAAGAGGGGTAACCACTCGTTCACGTTTAGCAAATTTTTGTGGATTTTACTCATTTGTATCCTCTTTGAAACCTCTCAAGGTAGAAGAAGCTCTTGGAGATGCGGATTGGGTTATTGCAATGCAAGAAGAGTTGAACAACTTTTCAAGAAATGAAGTATGGGAGTTGGTCCCAAGACCCAAGCAAAATGTGATTGGCACCAAGTGGGTTTTCCGGAACAAACAAGATGAAAATGGCATTGTCACAAGAAACAAGGCTAGGTTGGTTGCTCAAGGCTTTACTCAAATTGAAGGGCTTGATTTTGGTGAGACATATGCTCCGGTGGCAAGGCTTGAGTCAATTCGTATCCTTTTGGCCTATGCATCTCATCACAACTTCAAGTTGTATCAAATGGATGTGAAGAGTGCATTTTTGAATGGGCCTCTCGGGGAGCTAGTATATGTGGAGCAACCACCGGGATTTGAAGACCCCAAGCACCCCGACCATGTCTACAAACTCCATAAGGCGCTCTATGGGCTTAAGCAAGCACCTAGAGCATGGTATGAATGCCTTAAGGATTTTCTTCTCAAGAATGGCTTTGTAATGGGCAAAGCCGATTCTACTCTCTTCACTAGGAAAATAGACAAAGATTTGTTTGTTTGTCAAATTTATGTTGATGATATAATCTTTGGTTCTACTAATGAAACTTTTTGTGAAGAGTATAGTAGGATAATGACCAAGAGATTTGAGATGTCAATGATGGGGGAATTGAAATTCTTTCTCGGATTTCAAATCAAGCAACTAAAGCATGGCACGTTCATATGTCAAACCAAATATACAAGTGATATGCTCAAAAAGTTTGACATGGCCAATGCTAAGCCAATCAAGACCCCTATGCCGGTGAATGGTCATCTTGATCTAAATGAGGAAGGCAAATCCGTCGATCAAAAGGTATATCGCTCCATGATTGGTTCCTTGCTTTACCTTTGTGCATCTAGGCTGGATATTATGCTTAGTGTGTGCATGTGTGCAAGATTTCAAGCCAATCCTAAGGAATGTCATCTAATGGCTGTTAAGAGAATTTTTAGATATTTAGTGCTTACTCCAAACCTTGGCTTGTGGTATCCCAAGGGCTCCACTTTTGATCTACTTGGCTACTCCGATTCGGATTATGCCGGTTGCAAGGTAGATCGAAAGAGTACAACGGGGACTTGCCAATTTCTTGGTCGGTCTTTGGTGTCTTGGAGCTCTAAGAAACAAAATTCCGTTGCGCTATCCACCGCCGAGGCCGAGTATGTTGCAGCCGGTGCTTGTTGTGCTCAACTACTTTGGATGAGGCAAACCTTGAGTGACTTTGGTTGTGAGTTCAAAAACATTCCACTCTTGTGTGACAATGAGAGTGCCATAAAACTAGCAAACAACCCCGTTCAACACTCAAGAACCAAGCACATAGACATTCGACACCACTTCCTTAGAGATCATGAAGCCAAAGGAGATATCGCCATATGCCATGTAGGAACCGAAAAACAATTAGCCGATATCTTCACCAAGCCTCTCGATGAGCAAAGGTTTTGTTCCTTGAGGAGTGAGCTAAATATTTTGGATTCTCGTAACTTGGCTTGACTTGTTGCATACACAATTGTTTGATGCCTAGACAAGGAGAAAAATTGTTTTATCTTAGTTTTGTGTGAGTATTTCAAAATATTTGATCTTGTGATCGTTGGATCACATCTTGTCTCAAGTTGATCATGGTTAATTTGTTGATTGTTTGTTGCTGATCAACTTTGGGACAAGTATCTTACTAGTTCATAAGCAAGCTCTCTCAAAATCTTCAATCAAATCTCTTCGTGCAAAATCGTCTTTGTGTCATATCTCATCTGGGCCGGATCTTCCGACATACCCCCGGAACTTGCCCCTGGAAGTTCCGGGTGGCTCTGTCTCGAATCAACCTCTCTGAAGAATTTTTCGGATCTTCCGACCCGGTCGGATCTTCCGACTCTCTGTCGGATCTTCCGGACCTGGGAACTCTCGGAACATCCGCTCTGATATCTCTGGTTCTGTCTCGGTCGGATCTTCCGGCTCGTCGTCGGATCTTCCGGCCTGTGCGCGATATATATATCTGGAACGAACCGTTACTTACCTCATTCGGTCTCTTGTCCTCCACCGACGCCTCCTCTCTCCCTCTCTTCACCCCATACGGCGATTTGAAGATTGGACCGTGGATTTCTTCATCGAGTGACATCTTTTGATTCCCCAACTCTCCAAGACTCAATCTCCATCGGATCTTCCGGAGTTTTCGCGGGAAATCTCAACGGTATTGATTCAAAATCCCCATCGCCCGATCTCTCAATGTAGGAGGTTCTAGTTGTTTTTCCCTTGGTAAATCATCTCATATACATGTCTAGAACACTTCCCTATGTTTTCACAAAGTTTGGTGGGCTAAATCTTCTGTTCCTAAGTAGTTAGGGTTTGACCCGACTCTGTCGGATCATCCGACGGTGAGCCGGAAGATCCGGACCCCCGGATCTTCCGACTCAGGGCCGGAAGATCCGACTGAGTCGAGTTCTATTCTGTCTACTTAGTTGCAAATCTTTGATCCTCTCTCTAAATACATGTTCTCTCCTATCTTATCAGATGGTTAAGGAAAAGGTTACACAGAAAAGGACCACATCTTTGACAGTGCGTCCAAGTACCGGTCGCACCAAGAGTTCGTTTCATCCTCCAAGTGGTTCATCATCTGATTCGGATACTGCTTCAGATGGGGAGATTAGAGAAATTGGCAAGGGCAAGAGGACATCGAAGGAAACAACTTCCCGTTCTGTTCGCGGAAGAGCCCAATCCAGTGTGCCGGGGCGCAAGATTCCTCCTCGCCCCAGAATTAAGAGGGTCAATCAAGGAGAAGGACCGGGGAGTCAGTACAACGATGACATTGATATATCTTTTCTCGCTCAGAACTTCATCAGCACTGCCATTCCCTTCAGACACGCACAAGACAGTGCAGTGGTCAACTTCAGGTTGGCACAGAACAGCATGAAGCCACTCAGACTCAGTACACATGAGGATCCCAGGAGCATTCAGTACAAGTCATTCAGGGTGATCCTAGGTTTTGGGTTGCACACCAGGCAGACTGGTATGAGTCCGTAATTTTGAAGATGACCCGGATTTGCACTCCCATGTATTGGGTCGATTGGAAATACCTGAAGAGCTTTCCACCACCACTCAAGCCAGTTGTTGATGATGTATACAAGAGGTGTGTGGAGATGGACTTGGACAAGATCATGGCCTTTGAGTGCTCTTATAATGAGGAAGTTATCGCCCAGTTCTATGCCACTCTTTGGGTAGATGAAGAGAGGTATGAGATGCATTGGACTCTATGTGGTAAACGCCTTTCCATATCTTTGCATGAGTTTGCTAGTTTGTTTGGACTTGCTGAGGAGACCGCCTATGCTCACACAAGCAATGATCGCAGCAAGATCGATCTTCATCTTGGGAGAATTTTGGATGACACCAAGCTAGCCTTCATGTATGATCATGCTTATGGTGAGGTTGTTTTTGGAAAGTACAAGGGACTCTCTCCATTCTATAAATTGCTGAATCAACTGTTTAGAGGGACCATGTATCCAAGAGCAGGAGATGCGGACAACATCTCCAAGAGGGCCAAGAATCTGCTATTTCAGATGGCCCCCGGGAAGCCCAAGTTCAAGGTTTTTAATTTCATTTGGAATGAAATTATTTATTGCTCACATGATGCCTCTAGTGGATGTCACTATGCCCCATACATCTTTCACATGATTATACATGTCACTGGGGTAAACATATTGACTGACAAGATCCATCCAGCTTATAAATCTCCTCAAGGCAAGATTTCTCAACTTTTGAAGATCAAGTCTAAGCCTTATCATGGTGCTCCAACTCCATCATCTCGAGGTGCTTCATCTTCCCAAGCTCCTCCATCTAGTGGTCCAACTTCCTCTAGTGGCCCCTCATTTGCTCCCAAAGGAAAAATGAGCAAGTTGGATTTCCTTCTTCAAGGCATGTTCTCTTGCTTCAACATGTGCAAGCATGAAGTTAAGAGATCCCATGAGCGAGAGAAGCGGGCTGAGCATGATAGATATATGGCGGATAAGCGCCATAAGGAGCTTCTTGACAAGTTAAACATGCCACACTCTCCGGTTCATCAACTCCGGGAAGTTACTCCTCCACCCTCTTTTGAAAATCCATGGGAGGATTATTCTCAAGAGTTTGTCTTTGGTGCTTCTCACTCCCAAGGACAAGGTGAAGCGGATATTGTTGAGGAAGAGGAAGAGGAAGAGGAAGAAGAAGAGGAGGTTGATATTGAAGAATCTGAGGAAGAGGAAGAAGAATACATCAGTGAGCCCGAGACGGATGAGGAGCGTCGCAAGGGCAAGGCTCCCGCTATTGATGAGGACGAAGAAGAAGATGATGATGGTGATGATGATGGCGACGACGACGACGAGGACGAGTAGCTCCCTTTTTGGTCTTTGATGACAAAGGGGGAGTGAATTTGGGCCTTATGCCATCTATCGTTTATCTATCTTTTATTTTATTCTTGTGAGCTTGTGAACTTGTAAGACTTGAATTTGTGTTATGGATGGTGTGCCAAGCGAGAATTTTATTTGTAAGACTTTAATTTGGTTATTGCTAGTGTGATGTGGATCTCGTTATCTTTTATTATGAATTGCTTATGGATGATGTGATGTTATTTCTCACTTTATTGTTGTGAATATCTTGTCATATGCATCACGATGATTTTATCACACCATGCACAAATTGAGGGGGAGCTACTACATGTATTTTATTCCTTTTATGCACCCAAATTTGTATTGTCATCAATCACCAAAAAGGGGGAGATTGAAAGTGCATCTAGGCATTTAATCCATTTTGGTGATTAATGGCAATAGAAATTCGGATATGATGTTGTGCTTGAGTTGTGCAGGAATAAAATGAAATAAAGAGAAAGATAGCACAAAAGGAAGTACCCCAATTCTTTTTGATATGGTGGAAGACTCAATTGGCAATTTAAATTCTATTTTCCTTTTGAAATTGAGTATAGGACCACCGTACTATCAAGGGGGACGTAGCTGATGATTTCCAGTTGCTAAAAGTGCTTTGCTTGAGATGACAAATTTTTAAAGCCACAAAAACACTTCACAAACTCCTTTCCTGCGTGGCCGGATCTTAGGCCGGAAGATCCGACCGGATGTTCCGGGCCGCTCGGCCTTGAATTTTTTCCTGGCCGGAAGATCCGACCCTGGTCGGAACTTACATGACTTAGCCGTTTTACAGCCTCGGAAGGGTCCTGAGTACATGTTCCGGCCCCTGGCCGGATGATCCGACTGCAAGTTCCGGCTGGCTCTGTCTTGAGAATTCTTTGGGCCGGAAGTTCCGGGGTCGCCCGGAAGATCCGACATCTGGTCGGAAGATCCGGCCCCCGGAACTTACCTGGAGTTTTTGTTACTCGGTTCTGTTGCTTATCGGAAGATCCGACCTATTGTCGGAAGATCCGGTACCCCTTCGCAGTGAACATAACGGTCATATTTTGGGGGTTGGTATATATACCCCTCACCCCCTTTCATTCACTGTAGCTGTTCACTCTGACCTAACACGAGACAAACTCCCACTTGAGCATTCACTCCACCTCTCTACTCCCTTCCAAGGTTTGATTCTTCCAAGATTCACCTAGGGTTTGAGTGAGAGAGAAGATTTGAGGTGTGAGACCTAGTGCCATCTTGAGCTCCCTCAACTAGTTCATCTCTCAAGTACTTGAAGCACTTGGATTCGTCGATTCACATTTGTTACTCTTGGAGCTTGCTCCTAGACGGTTAGAGGTGCCGGTGAACTCCCATTCTCTTGTGGTTTGAGTCCCGGAAGTTTGTATTACCCTCTCTCTTCGTGGGAGCACATAGTAAGTAACTCAATCCTCCTTTGTGGTTGATTGGGAGAGACTTGGGGTTAGTGTGACAGCCCGGCTCTTTGTGAGCATCTCAACGGAGACGTAGCTCCTTTGTGGAGTGAACTTCGGAAGAAAATCCATTGTATCCACTTTCATTCTTGGTCATATTGTTTCTATATCTTGATTTGTCCCGATCTACTTATTTGTGGCTATACTCTGATATTGATCATATATAGAAGGTTCCATACATCTTTTGTGAGCTTTGTATTCAAGTGGAATTGTCAAAAGGTCATTAGTTTTCAAATCTCGAAGTATACTTGAATTGCCTGTCGGAAGATCCGGCTTTCCATCGGATCTTCCGGGTTTCTGTCCCAGTCGGAAGATCCTGTACAGTGTCGGATCTTCCTGGGCGGAAGATCCGAGACTGTGTCGGATCATCCGACTTTCTGACAGTTTTCGGAGGATTTTTGCAGGAATTTTTAAACAGGCCTATTCCACCCCCCCTCTAGGCCTAGTGTTGGTCCTTTCAAGAGGGCGGCCTGTTGCATAATTTTATTTAATCAGGAGGTAATAAGCGTATATAGCGAGAGAACCATGCATGTTGAAATATAACAATAATTAATATAAAGTAGGTACCTTGTGTAGGCAATAATGCGATGCACCATATATAAGACGGGAAAGAACAAGACGGGCATCGTGGACAACAGGCCCCAACCGCGCTGCCGTTCTTTTTTTTTATGAACTCCGTTCCTCATATTGAATCTCGATTAAACTATAGGAGAGATACTGGTACTAGCTAGCTAGGTTTAGGTTGGACGTGAACTATGGCCATCTTTCCTCCAACCTTTTTATTATAGAGATGTTGGCCAAAGAATATTGGAATTATCATATCATTATGTATACCTAGCTAGGATTATTATTCCATAAATGTTGTTGTTAAAATCATTGATTTAGGCCGTGTTTTTTTGGGATAAAAAAATTTTCACACACGTTTTACCACTAATTAAGGGTATTAAATAAAGTCAGTTTACAAAGCTACGTACAGAACCCCGGGTTAATTCGCAAAACCTATCTAATGAGGCCTTTGACCGTATGATTAGAGGATGGTCGCAAGACCTATCTAATGAGGCCTTTGACCGTACGATTAGAGGATGGTACCGTAGCATGTAGTAAATCATGGGTTAATTAGGCTCATTAGATTCGTCGCGTAAAGTTACACTCATCATTTAAGGTTTTGGAAATATACTTTATTTAATACTTCATGCGTGCAAGATTGACTGGGAAAAAATTTCAAGGGCACTAGAACAAAAACTCTTATCAGTACCGGCTAAAAACCCCTGTTAGTACCGGCTATCCCAACCGGTACTAACGAGCGCAGTTTAGTACCGGTCGGTAACACCGACCGGTACTAAATGGCTTCGCGCCAAAAAAAAGAAAAAAAATTGGACCGCCCCGGGAGGCTCACACACAACTATAGGAGAGATACTGGTACTAGCTAGCTAGGTTTAGTTTGGACGTGAACTATGGCCATCTTTCCTCCAACCTTTTTATTATAGAGATGTTGGCCAAAGAATATTGGAATTATCATATCATTATGTATACCTAGCTAGGATTATTATTCCATAAATGTTGTTGTTAAAATCATTGATTTAGGCCGTGTTTTTTTGGGATAAAAAAATTTTCACACACGTTTTACCACTAATTAAGGGTATTAAATAAAGTCAGTTTACAAAACTACGTACATAACCCCGGGTTAATTCGCAAGACCTATCTAATGAGGCCTTTGACCGTATGATTAGAGGATGGTACTGTAGCATGTAGTAAATCATGGGTTAATTAGGCTCATTAGATTCGTCGCGTAAAGTTACACTCATCCTTTAAGGTTTTGGAAATATACTTTATTTAATACTTCATGCGTGCAAGATTGACTGGGAAAAAAATTTCAAGGGCACTAGAACAAAAACTCTTATCAGTACCGGCTAAAAACCCCTGTTAGTACCGGCTATCCCAACCGGTACTAACGAGCACAGTTTAGTACCGGTCGGTAACACCGACTGGTACTAAATGGCTTCGCGCCCAAAAAAAGAAAAAAAATTGGACCGCCCCGGGAGGCTCACACACAAGTCACAAGTCACATGATTTTTTCACGCGTAAATGCGCGTACGTGCCCGCGAGGATTCGAACCCATGACCTCCAGCCTCGCGCATTGCTTCCTTACCATCCCACCTATGCATCACTTGTAACTGAATGGAAGATCCTTTCCTTTTGAAGTAACCCGTGGAGGACACTTTAATACCGGCTCGTGACACGAGCCGATACTAAATGACACACTTTAGTATCGGCTCGTGTTACCAGTCGGTACTAACGTGCGCACCACTTTAGTACCGGTTGGTAATACCAGCCGGTACTAAAATGCGACTTTTAGTACCGACTGATGTTACCAGCCGGTACTAAAGTGGCTCTCGGGGACTTCTAAGTTTAGAGTCGGTACTAAAATGGCTCCGAGCCACTTTAGTACAGGGTCTTTAGTGCCCGGTACTAAATGTTGAGGGACCAATGTGAGTTTTTCCAGTAGTGGGGAACAAAGAAACACGTCATAAATTGGATCCCGAAAATCATGCATTAAGGTTGTCCATTCTAGGATCATGGTTATTAGGATCACAAAATCGTAGATTCAGTCTAATAGCATGACACGAGACCATGGCATAGGGCATGTACAACAGTTTAGACAGCTGCTGTCTATTTAACACATACAGACAGTTCAATAGTCAGCTCTACAATAGTTTAGATAGCTGTTGTCTATTTAGCTGTCTGTATGATAATAAATACGCACTCTGGTTTCTGATGTTTTGCATGGGAGCACGAGCCAAAGCAGTAGACGAGATAGTAGACAGCAACACTCTCTTTCCTCATTAAATGATGGTCACATCAGCTCATTTGATCTATGTGGCAACAAAAAGACAGCTGCTGTCGGTGGGTTGTACGTGCCCTAATATCAGTACTTCCTGACTCGTGAAATCAGTCAATTTAATTAATAGGGATTGTGACTTCGTTTAATAATATCATTACTGCTACGCCTCGTTTATTCTCCTCTGCACTCCTTGAAACGTCGCATCGCATGCATCTTTCTCGCTCGAAGCTAAGCTAGAGACCTAATTAAAACCTGGCATATATGTAAGTTGCTTGAGTATATATGTGACCTCCACGTAGGATCGGATGTCTTTACATACATACTACAGCAGTGATAAGATCCACGTATACGTATGTGACCTACAGTACAGTGTTTCCCTCCCCTGACTTCGGTGAGCCCGCGTCTGTGTATATATACGAGGTACGTGCACGCGAGGGCGCGCGCCAAAGCGGTGTACGCTAACCCTGCGTGCGTCGCGTTGCGTCGGTGCAGCGGGCGGCGATCGATTGATCGGGACGAGACGGTCAGAAGCGTCTCTCGGTAGCTGTCCCAGTCAATGCTTTTTGATTGGATTGTGGTCTCGTGTCATGCTCACTAAGCAGGATTTTTCCCTTTCTTGATAGGCACTAATCGAGAAGTTTGGCACTAATGCTTGAGTGGACGAAACTGACAGGCGGCGACAGCACTCGATGATAAGTTTGCATGTGTCGCTTGTATGTGAAGGTTTTCACACACGGTCGTAATCTATCTCGGATCCATCTTGAGGTAACCCTATCTTTAACTGACAGTACTGCTGCTGGTACTAACTGACAGTAATTGAGATCGCAAACCCCCACTTAACTGACAGCAGTGATTCCTGCCCTTAATACCCCAACGAGCAACCAGTGCAACACGGCGAGATTCCTGTACTGTGTAATTTTTGTCCTATACTAAACTACTGAAGAGCGCTGTCGCAGAGCAACATGGCAGTTCGTCATTGTCCTAACTGTTACCATTTTTTTGTGATTTGAGCATCTCAAAGGAGATCCCATATTCCAATCCAACTATTATATTAAAAGAGTTGGTGAAAAAATAGTGATCCAGCAGAATCTCATTGCATTTCTCTTTTCTCAATAATTATTAAGATAAACTGATAATTCATCCAATTTTCCCTAAATAAAAAAGGGTTGGAGCTCACTGAATAATAGGATGCTCTAGTTGAAAATCCGAGACCATTGTATGGATGGAAATTAATTGCGGTGCATCTCCAGGTCCACGTCATGAGAGGTCACATGGAAACACTGCGGCAGAAGCTAGCCAATGCACGCCCCATGTTGACTTCCGCATGCCAAAACTCACATAGATACAGGTTCAGGTACGAGTTTGCAAACCATGCACATAGTTCTACATCGTACAGAAGTACAAGGAAGTTCGATCTTTTGTCAAATCATAATAATTTCCAGGTGAAGCCGATCATGTTCACATCTGCCTTAAATTTTGCATTAAACCATAACATCCATATCAGGTAGACAGAGTCTTGGAATGCAACTTACAAGAAAGGTGCATTCGTAGTGTCATATTATTGCCGCCATCATCTTTTTACAACCAGAAAATTTTCACTGGGAACAAGAGAAAAAGGGAGATTTAAAAGTCGAAATGAAATCAGCGCAGCTTCTGATGGAGTCCGAGGACAACAATATGGATGCCTGACAAATGAACCAGCATCGATCAGTAATCTTTCTTGCAATATAACCATATAAAAAGAAGACAATACTAGTCATGACATCACTTCAAGTCTAGAGCTAGTAGATGGAGGCCCAAATCTCAGCTAGTAGCCTGAACTGTCTATTTATTGTGAACTAAAATGTAACCTGATATTTTTTTTAAAGAACCGCGATGCTCCAAAAGTCCCAATGTAAATGTGTGTAAACTTTTTTAGAAAAGAAAAGAAAATAATAAGACACTATTGTTGTAGTGCTACTAGTACTATTGGACATGCTAGCATGACAAGAATTAACCAAAGATCACTAGGTATTCACAAATGCAAATGAGACACTGCAGTTGACATGAAAAGCATGTTGAACACCAGAGATTCTAAACACTTCGAATGTAATAAGGCAACAAACTCAGCAAACAACAAAAAGACAATAATGGTGTACAAATAATCAGTTAGATTCAATCCAAAATGTACAATTTCTTGTAGTGCTGTTCGTTCAAAAAAAGAGGAAAAAAAGAAATGAACAGTTTCTTTATACAACTGAAACCCGGCTAAGCTTTATTGATATAGCTAAACAGCATAAGTTCATTAGATAGTTTGCCAGTAGAAGCCCTCTGGATGCAAGGATTACCAGTGGCTAAGAATTGTCGTGGATTCCCAATGCCCTTTATCTCATTCTCATTCACTTAATTCAGGCAAAGAAAAAATTAGTACGTTGATGAAACAAGCGCCTCTTTGGTACCTGTTACCTAGCATATTCATTGACTAGCAAATTAACCATGATAACAATAGACAACTAGTGGGCTATTCATTATGGAAGCTGATTTCCATCGAAGTTTCTTCACCCGTGGATGAAAATCAGCATACTATTATACAAGTTTTGAGATTCTTGTAACAGCTGATGAAGATTTGAACGGAGTTCCTTGTGTCTTTAAGATACTTAACTTCTTGCGTAACATGGAAGAAAAACATTTAACCCCCCACGCAAGTTTCCTACTTAAAAAGTGCCTCTATGGGATAAGGGAGTGACAGGAAATGAATTTTACAAGTAAAGCAGAGTAATCCAGTTCTTGATAATTTATATTCTCTCCGTTCCAAATTATGGACTGTTTTGACTTTTCTAGATACATAGATTATACTACTCCCTCTGTCCCTTTTTATCTGTCGCCGTTGGTTTCCGTGCCACGATTTAGATTCGATTCGTAGAAAATATGTATAATATTTTAATCTCCAAAAAAAACTAGATTCAAATATCTATCTAATGATATTTATTATGTACTATAAATATTAATATATATATTTTTATAGTCAGTCAAAGTTGTTTCTCGGGAACCGTAAACGACAGATAAAAAGGGACGGAGGGAGTATGTATGTATCTAAACATAGATTATACTATATATGTATCTAAACATAGTGTATATCTAGATGCATATCAAAATCTATGTATCTAGAAAGCCACAATGAACTATAATTTGGGATGGAGGGAGAATATCTGATGTTGAAAGGTTATGTTACCATCTGTCACTGCAATACATGTCAAAAACTAAAATCCATCGCACAACCAGTATTGAATCTCAAATACAAGACTTTCTAAGACATAATAGCAGAGGTTCTTCAGACAATGTCAAACAAGAAACAATTCAACTCTAAAAAATGGCTGCTCTACGTGAAAACTTACTCCTACAGAAATCACAAGCATTAACCAACTGAATTAGGAATTTAGGACATATATCGGAATCAGATCACAAGCAAAAAAATAAACATTCCTCCATCCAGACAAGAACGCAGGCCATAAAGATAGCACCAGTATCTAAATACTAAAGCCTTGTCGTGTCAAGTTCTTTGCTTGTTTGATCTGAAACGATGACTTGTCTGACATTGCACGCCTACCAAATTAAAATTAGCTCCATAAGCAAGCATCAGACACTACATAGGCATCAAGCAGCAATTCAACAAGTTTACTCATGTCAGGGTAACTGTCACACGATTTGCAATGTTCCAGCAATTGTTCGCTTTGCAAACATCAATATATACCTGATTTTTTATCGCAAAGAATTAGTAGCATCTAGAAACGAAGCCCTAGCCGCAAGCTCAGATCTAAGAGCAGCACGAGACACCACTCTCACCTGGCTCACTTCTGGTAGCCTCCGCCAATGGTGTTGTCGTCCTCCTGAACGGTGGTGTTGACGTATGGTACGGGGAAGTCCTTGGCGGGGTCGAACTGCTTGGCGGACATGTATCGCTCGAGGTCAGGCTTGCGGAGGAGGGTGCGCCGCACGGGCGGGCGGTTACGGCGGCGGTCGCGGGTGAAGTACTTGATGTCGTAGACGGTCTCCGGGTCGGAGGTGGGCACTATCGCCTTGTCGCGGTCGTCGCGCAGGGTGGCCGGGCATTTGACGCGGTACTCGAGCGCCCCGGGCAGCGCGCTTAGGTACTCGGGCGAGGCGCAGGGGCCCGTGATCTCCCACGGCTTCTTGAGGAACTTGCGGAGCCCCTGGAACAGCGATTTGCCGGCGCCGGCGGCGGAGGAGGCGGCGGAGGCCATCCTGGCGGAGGCGGCGCGGTGGACGGAGAGGGCAGGGGAATGGGGGGGGGATCGGCCGATCCGGCGAGAACACGCTGGAAATCGTGATGGGCTCGGGTGCTCTTGGGCGGAGAACGTGGGCCGCACGCCCGCACCAAACGGCAGGCAAAAGCGTCGTCGGCGAGAATCCGCTAAGGAAAAAGTCTATTCCATAGCCCTCAACTATCGATGTCGTCCGAGTTTTAACCCTAAATTCCAAAACCAGATATTCGTCACCCACGAACTATCAAAATCATCCGATTTATCCCCTTCTGCGGTTTTTGGGGTGGTTTTCACGTACGTGACGACACGTAAGCTATCCTTGCTGTCACCTCCTCGGTGGGGCCCACATGTCACTTCGTTGGGGACCCGCTGGTTACTGACTCTTATTATTTTATTCCTTCCCTGCTTCTTCTCTCCTACATCTCTCCTCCATTCCTCCCCTCGCTCCTCTCTCTGTGATCAAGCTCCCATAGGCTAGATGTGGGGGGAGCGCGAGCTCCGGCCAAGCGTGTCGACAACGGCGCGGAGGAGCTCGACCTCCGGCCGGGAGTGGCGAGAAGGAGCAAGAGCTTCGCCTGAGCGACTCCCCTAGCTCCGGCCCATCCCCTACTCCTCCCCGCTCATCCCCTATCTTGTGCTCGTCGCTGCCCTACTCCACCGGAGGAGCTCGCCCGCGACCGCACAACAATGTCAGGCTCGTGCTGCCTAGCGGAGCTCACCAGCAGCCGCGCGAGGCCGGGCTTCATTCGAATTGAATCGAAGTCCTCCGTGCCCCTATCGCAGTCGAGACCAGTAGCATGCGCGACGGTCGGGCGGTCCGAGCATCTCTAGCGCTCGCGGCGGGGGTACGGGGGAGCACGACCTCCGGCCGAACGCGAAGGAGATGGCGCGGGGGAGCTCAACCTCCAGCGAGGCACGACGCGTTGGGAGCTCGACCTCCAGCTGGGTGCGGAGGCGATGGCGCGGGGAAGGTCGATCTCCAATCGAGCGTGGAGGTAGCGCTCGCGGCGCAGGTGGCCGTCAGGCGACGGATCTGCCCAGACTAGGACCGATGCCGGTGGATCTGCTCCAGCTCGGCCCGGTCGTGGCAGAGACCTTCGGCCCAGTACGACAGGAGGGAGCTCGAGCTCTAACCGGGCGTGGAGGCAGCGCTCGTGAGGGGCACTGGCGGTCGCGGATGGGAGATTCGGGCGGCGCTCGTGGGAGGGACCGGCGGAGGATGAGGTTCCACTCGATGGCGCGCGGGGTAAACTGCCCAAGCGGCGGCAGAGGCGCTGGGAACAAAGCGCGAGAGGTCACTGTCACCCTCGTCAGTGTTATAAACGCGCAACCGATTCGGCCTAAGCCCGGGTATCTACGGGCCAGCGCGACATTAAGCCCAGGTCCAACGGAGCAACGACCAACAATGCTCAGGCCTAACTCAACCCAAAAGACTAGTCTGATAGGTGAGGACTGCCCTCGCCTTATATGTTGTGCTCTCCCATCATCAATTTTCGATGTGGGACTAAACCTAACAATCTCCCCCCGTCACACATTCGGACCCAACTCTTCCATCAGAAGAGGTTATTTTATAGGCCCAGAGTTTTAAATCCTCCGGTTGCAGCACCTGGAGGCGTTCACGGGCTAAGCCCAGTGACGATAACGGGCTCCCCCGTCAAATGTGACCACTGAGATTTTACAGGTTCCTTAACCTTCGGCTCTGATTCGTCAGTGTTATAAACGCGCAGCCGATTTGGCCTAAGCCCGGGTATCTACGGGCCAGCGCGACATTAAGCCCAGATCCAACGGAGCAACGACCAACAATGCTTAGGCCTAACTCAACCCAAAAGACTAGTCTGATAGGTGAGGACTGCCCTCGCCTTATATGTTGTGCTCTCCCATCATCAATTTTCGATGTGGGACTAAACCTAACAGTCAGCACATAGGAGGCAACAGCTAGGCGGCGGCCGGAAGCATCCGTCGGCGTCGCGGCCACGGCAAGAGCATCCCCTATGGTGTCCGGCATCGGGTGCTGTTCGGCGCCACGTATGCGAAAGAAAGAGGAGAACATGTGGGGCCCACCGAGGAGGTGACAGCAAGAATAGCTGACGTGGTGCCACGTATGTGAAAACCACCTAAAAAACTGGACGGTTTTGATAGTCCGAGGATGCTGAATATCTGGTTTTGGTTTTAGGAACGAGGATTAAAACTCGTGGGACATCGATAGTTGAAGATTATGGAATAGACTTTTTTTCATCCGCTGATGAAATCGTCCCCGCGCACAAAGGCAGGCCTGTAGGGGAGCCCAGGAACCGGATCCGGAGACGTGTAACCGCGGAGTATTCCCAGGATATTCCGTACCGCGGCAGAAACGTGTAGCCGCACGCGTCTACTCACTGTCACAGACGGGTGGGCCCTGTCAGAGCAGCATGACATTGTAGCCACCTGTCAGTGAATGGTAGGGTGGTTGTAGGCCGTAGCCGTAGGGCGATCTCATTGGTTGGGGCGGGGCATTGATGAGTAGATTGTGCCGTTCCGTTCCGTCGTGGGAATGGCGATTGACGAGTAATGGCGTGACGGAAAGAAAAAGCGGGAGAGAGGAGAGAGAGGGGGGGTCGTGGGCGCAGCCGCAGGCGCACAGCACGGAGGGAGGAGCCGCGCCGTCTCCTCGTCTGCTCCGCTGAAACCGGAGCTCGCTGCCTCGCTCACTTATAGCGGGGGAGTGGAGCAAGAAGAGTGTGGGCGAGAAGGGGAGAGAGCACCCGCTGCACCATGCGCCCTTCTCTCTGTAAGTGACCCTCTCTTCGATTGCTCAGCTCTTCCTGATTTCTGAATGCTAGCCGCAG
Source organism: Echinochloa phyllopogon (assembly GCA_033239725.1). Lineage (NCBI taxonomy): Eukaryota > Viridiplantae > Streptophyta > Magnoliopsida > Poales > Poaceae > Echinochloa > Echinochloa phyllopogon. Next base: position 51,751,024 of record BTCW01000014.1, read on the forward strand.
CACCCACCGATCTGATAAACCCGGTGTCTGCATATAGATCGCAGTAGGTGATTCGGAGTTATGTTTTTTTTTTTAGCTTTGGGGATCGCCTTAGAATTTTAAAGCCGGGGGGGCTGCATTGGCCACGAGCTAACTGGGGAGCGGCTAGTTTTGGGATGATCCGGCATGGATTTTGTTCATTATATGGAAATAAGGTAGTGAATGATATTTTTTTTTCACGGTGCCATATTGAGTGGGATGTACAATGAGCTTGCTCTGAATTGCCTATCTGTTGCTATTTCTGTGTCTATTCTCTCCTGTTTGCTTTCTCCATTTGGTATGTCTTTCTAAGGTAGATGTGGCTGGATAAGTGGGTGTAGTGTTGATTTGATACCTTCTAGGCTGCTTAATAGGGAAGTTTATGGGTTTATTGGGCAAATTAGATCATGAAAGTAATTTCACACTGCACAAGTAAAGAATGTATACTCTGATGTGTTAAGACTCGTTCTGATTTCATATGCTGCCCTATGTAGTAATGCAAGAGATGAATGGCATGTTCCATCCTGAATCTAAATGAAACTTGTAGACTTTGATCTCGAATTGTGACTTGTGAAACCCAGTAGACAGTGGATGGAGGAGCATGGCAGATAAGAAAAGAAAGAAATTCCAAAATAAATGGAGAGGATTTTTTTCTTTCTTTTTGAACTGCAAGGAATCTTTCATTGGCTAAGGTTACAAAGCACAAACATGCATATTTTTTACATGCACGTGCAGCAGATGTAGGAAACAAAGGCAGCAGCAGCTAGGTTTGTTCTTTCTTCTGTATCTTATTTCAGGGCTAGTCATGTTCTGTCCATATGGCAATTGGCATTTTTGTGTATTCTATCCGTGCTGCTACAACCTAAATATCTGAACAGATCTCTATTATAGAATCTTAATGAGCAACTTCTGTTGGCATATCTTCATTTGACAACCCCGACGACGTGACGCAATGTGTATTCAAACCATGACTAACGTTTTCTGGATTACATGTTCCCTTAAGCTATGTAGTGTAGCTAATAGTTTACATAGATTTGAAGCATTCTGTTCTAGCCCTTGTATTGATAGGAGATATTCTAGTACAAGTGTCACTATGTACCCTGTTTACACACTACAGGAATACAAGTGTTTCTCACAAATGCTAGAATCTAATACTACTCTTCAAATTATGAGAAAAGCAAAAATGATCTTATAGTTTTGTGGTTCCATATTTCTAAATAGCTTGGAAATTGGTAAAACAATTTTAAAATTTTTCCTCTAGTTTCGGGGTGGAGCCTGAAACTCGAATTTCTTTCTTCTCTTCATCCCTTTTTGTGTGTGTGTGTGGGGGGGGGGGGGGTGCCCCTGCTCACGCCCCCACCCCTCCGGTCCTGCTTTAGTTACATTTGTATTATGCACACTAACAATGTGTCTTGTTTATCCGCATCTACATCCCTGACAGGTTGTGTACCGCTGTTCCTTCTGCTATTATCACATTTGGCATTTGCTAGACCTCTTTTTCCACTACCAAGTAAGACAAAGAATGAAGAGAAGAAGCCCATACAGACGTTTCGACCATATAACATTGCTCATCGTGGCTCAAATGGGGAAATTCCTGAGGAAACAGCTTCTGCATACCTGGTACTGCTCAGAAAATTTCAAGCCCATATGATCTGTAGCAGAATTTCATATTTCTATTTTGCTAATTGAATAGGACGTTTTTCTAAAGCGGATACACCTAAATCCTGCAGACATTGATCATTGCAACTGACTATTGAATTCACAAATGACAAGTTTTTAATTCACAAATGGATAATATGGCATTCTAATTGGAAAATTACATTTAACAAAAAAAATACTATTGCAGAGGGCTATTGAAGAAGGTGCAGATTTTATAGAGACTGACATCCTTGCTAGCAAAGATGGGGCTTTGATCTGTTTTCATGATGTAACACTTGATGAGACAACTGATGTCGCTGGGCGTAAGGAATTTGCAGATCGAAGAAGAACCTATGAAGTGGAGTGGTTCAATGTTACTGGATGGTTTGTAGGTTTGCACCTTACAACCAACCCTGATTCATTCGCTCCTTTTGTTACCATTCTAATTTACATATCTGCTACATGGAAAGCAATTAAGCAATAAGGATTTAACAACGCATCCCTTTCGTGTTATCTTGATTCTGATTCTGGAACTTATTACTGGTTGGCATTATGTGCATATTGGTTTATCTATATCCGAACACTATCTACAGAAAAAAGTTTCAACTTCATGTTGCTGGGATGGGTGGAATGGGAATCGTAAACTTGTGAGCTTTTGTGTTCTTGATTATTTAAACTAAACTGAAGTGTTGGTTTGCAGTGGACTTCACACTGGAGGAACTTAAAACACTTAAAGTGAAGCAGAGATACTCATTCAGAGATCAACAGTACAATGGTATGGATATCCTTCTCATGCTTTTGGTTATCATAATTGTTTCACTTGATACTTCCTCTTGTACGACCATGTTGTTGTGCTTCAAAGATCCTTGAAGTGATTTTGTCACATGCATGTGCATTTGCTGAAATGTCATACTGCTGCTGGTTTATTTGCTGCTTAATTTAACCACCATAAATATGGCAAGCTGGAAATATTAGTTTGATCTCTCGCATGCCAAAATGTTCTGTTTTTGTTTTCCTGAGGGAATATTCTGATATGTCTCTATGCATTGTAACAATCATTCCCTGTTGCAGCCATCTATGAGTGCAGAACTAATCAAGGAAATTAGATGAATTCTTTTGTTTTAATTTGAGAGCTCAGAAATATATAGGATGTGTTCATTGATTCCTTTTCAATAACATTTCTTCCATTATCTAATACAATCTAGGATTCTGATTTGTTAATTTAGTATAGCTGTTACTCTTATTCCATTTCCTTTATGAAGCCCTTGTTTATTTAGAACTAGTACAGCTATATTATTTTGTGTTTGACGTTACTTGAACGAACAACACATTTGCATGAACTGGCATGAAAAAGTGTGATTGGGGATTTACACAGCAATCCATTGTTTTCCTGTCATGCAGGTATGTTTTCAATAATCACATTTGAAGAATTCATTTCAATTGCCCTAGATGCAGACAGAACTGTTGGCATATACCCAGAGATTAAAGATCCAGTTTTTATCAACAAGCATGTAAGACCCCCTGTTCTTAAGGAGAAATATGCACTTATTATGATAGGTGGTATCCTCTAATTATGTTATTGCCACCAAAAACTTCTGCTTAGACGTATACAAACTTTCTGTAGAATGGTCATAACAGTTCTTACCAAACTAACAGGACCGAAGATGTCGCTTTATATCATGTTTCTGTCTCATATAATAGTTACTTTTTGTCGCAAATGTTATCAATTTGCTGTTATGTTTCCTTCTTCTGGAACATGGATTCTGCTAACAATTTTGTGAATGATGTTTTTTTCCTAAAAGTAGTTAGCCTTGACTTTGATGAGCTGGATAGTGCAAACTTGGTTGTTGTATTTTTCATGACAATATAAGGGGCTAACTTCTCAATTTATGATGTAACCTAATGAGTTTGTATTACTTTCAACAGGTCAAGTGGGCTGATGGAAAGAAATTCGAGGACAAATTTGTGGATACCTTGCTTAAATATGGATACAAAGGTCAATATATGACAGAGAATTGGCTGAAGCAGCCATTGTTTATACAATCCTTTGCTCCCACCTCCATTGTACATGTATCAAAATTGATTGATTCTCCCAAGGTATTCTTGATTGATGATATCACAGTGAGAACACAAGACACGAACCAGGTACTGACCTTTTTGTAACATAACATTGTCTCTCAGCCATTGTCCCATTTCTATGAAAGAAAACCAGTCTGGATAACAAAAAATCAATCCCTGAGATTTTATGGTTCGTTTGGTACAACTTCAGTGGAACATGTCTTGGGATACTACTTATGCCATATCTTATTTGCAGTCATACTGGGAAATCACTTCAGATGACTACCTTGCATACATTGGGAAATATGTTGTCGGCCTTGGTCCATGGAAAGATACTATTGTTCCAGCTGCAGGAAATTACTTGATGCCACCAAGTGATCTTGTTGCACGAGCACATGCTCATAATCTCCAGGTACGGCATTTGTTTGTATACATTGCAATTATCTAAATTTTACATGGATTAATGGATTATCGTAAAGTAACCCATACTAGTTGGTTCAACTTCCATATGTTCACTGCCATATTTTATGTCTGTCTATATAAATGCATCTGGTCACTGATAACCAGAAGGATCCTATAAAACGCCATGGCTGCCTTGTAATTTCTGTCTCATGTGCATTGAATAAAACTCCAGCCAATTACTGAATTCATTTGGTTGGAACACAACACGTCACCTAGCTGCCAACACCTGCATAATGCCCAGCTCTCTCTTTTTTTTCTGAAAGTTACTCGCAGCTGTGTCCTGATCCTTACCTTGCCCTACGTGTTGAATTGGGAAGACTGCATTCCTTACTCCAGAAAGAGGATAAGAATTCCCTAGTAGCAAGTGGTCTGATTTAGTCAAATTCTGATTGAATTAATCACTTTAGTTGGCTATCATTAAGCTCATATTTAGCTATGCATCATGGTGCAAACTTTCTGCAGCAAAAAACATGTGGACCAAATTGTTACACTGCTATGAGCTGCCTTTTTTATGCTTGTTTTGTCCCATACGTGTTTCAAGTAATATTTTGCACTGAAACAGTGAAACATGTGAACGGTATTATTCTGTGGTGCAGATACACCCATACACCTACAGGAATGAGAACCAGTTCCTGCACTTCAACTTTCACCAGGATCCCTACGCTGAATATGATTTCTGGATAAACGTTGTGGGGGTTGATGGACTGTTTACAGATTTCACTGGAACCCTTCACCGGTACCAAGAATTGGCATCCCCACACCGGACGGGTGAAACCGCAAACAGCCTCCTAGTAAAAATTAGCCAAATGATCTCAGCATATGAAGGTATCTGATCTGATCATTCTAGTGTTGCCAAAAATTGTTTGTACTTGCAAGACTGTAAGAGTGGATCATGCTGTTACTAGACCTTGGAAGGTTAAAGAAACGAGTTGTTTTCTGGTTGGTACGAAGTGGTTATTAGCACGAGTCATACCTCTCCATTAAAGCCCTGAATGGCTGGGAGAAATTCCTATGGTGGGAATAATTGTTGTCTGGAAGAAATTGTAATGGTTGGTTCGGTACTGTACCATGGTTTATTGTTCATTCCACGATGGACAAGTTGCCAAGGGCCCTGTTTAGATCCTAAATTCCACCCCCAAAGTTCACTATGTAAAAAGAAGATTTCCATCACATCAAAATGCCATAGCATGCATAGAGTACTAAATGTAGATAAAATTAAAAACTAATTGCACAGTTTTGTTATACTCTACGAGATGAACATTTTAAGTCTAATTAATCAATTTTTGGATAATTTTTTACACATACAAATGAAATGCTACAGTGCGTATTTATTACGCACAGTAGCTGTCAGTCCCGAATCGGCGCCACCGGAACTAAACAAGGCGAAAGTTGGCGTGTGCTCATATCGTATCATCATTGTCTATAGCAGTTGAATTGGTCTTGGAATTGGATATTAGTGTTGCGCAGTTGTCCTACAGTCGTACTCACCTGCCAGTGTGTTGAAATGCAACGGGAAACTAGTGGTTCAGTGGTAGCATGTCCCTATCTGTCGTCACTGGGAAGGAACCAGTCTCCTCTCTAGGCTAACGCTCTTGTCACCAATCTCAATGTAGTCATGTAGAGGATAACCTCAAGCTTCAGGTGTGCGAACCATTGAAGGGATAAAGAAGATTTCAGACCACACAACCTGAGCGAAGAAAGAATGGAAACGGCGGCGGCGGTGGCAGCGGCTGTAGTCCGGCCGCCGGAGTGCGGCTCCACCAGCGACCTGCTCAGTGGTAACATCAGTTTTCCGACCACTCTTTATCCTCTGTTCTGCTGCTCAAGTAGCACGCCGCACACCATGCTCTCCCTCCCTGTTGAAGCATCACGTTCACTGCATACAAGGGCCAGCATGCCATAGTATAGTAGTAGTTTATCTGAAAAAGTGAAAAATTGGATGCACGCTAGTGTGACTGGTTTGGCGACTGATTTTGCAGAGTTTTTTAATCGGCATCTTGAACAAGTCATCTCTAGTTGGCTTAGACAAACTGTCCCACACTTGTAACCAAACTGCACTGCTGTAAGTCTAGGGACGACTTGAGGGATATTGCAATTTTATTCTAGCACAAGAGCCGGCTACCATTCCACCGGATAACATCTTTGGAATTCTACTGGTGGTGTGCACAAGAGCACAACCCTTTTGACCAGGACTTGCAAACTTGGGAAAGAGAGAAGAAAATTAGTCTCAGCCTGCAGTTGTTAACCGCGGTAGGTAGTTATGACTACGCTCACTATAATCCGAGACACCTACAGACTAAAACAAGAAATCAACCCTCCAGTATTTGCATCTTCTCAGCATGGGGATATTATGGAAAAAGGGTTGCCGTGATCCCCAACTCTAGCACCAGCAATCCACACCTCGCACTTCAAACTAAGTCCACTTTTGAACAGGACAACCTTTTTTTTGACAAAACAGGACAACCTTTTGAAACAATAAAAGCCCAGAAAAAAAAACTTTCTCGATCATGGTCGGTCAGGTCCTGCATACGAAACAAACGCTTTTCCACGAGTAGTCAAGCAGTGCTACCACTTCAATGTTTCCCCTTCTTGGCATTTCTCATGCACCCAACACACTAGCAATTCTCAGAGTCATCACAGCGCACAGCTGCACGCCGGCACTGCGCCTGACCTGTCCCCTCTTACACAGGCAGGAGGAGGTCGCCGCTGCCCCACCGGCGATCTGTCGCCGCGAGCTTTTCCACGGCCCCGTTGAAGCGACCACCGAGAATTCAACACCGCCGATCCCGTTCCCAGGTCCAAGTCTTGCCCTGGAAGTAATTAACCGTTCAAGTCTGATGGTAACCGCGCGCCGCGCGCGAGCTCATGATTTTCTCGGGCAGGTGGTTTGCGGGGCACGGCGGCGGCGGGCGGACATCCAATCGGACACGTACGTGCTGATGGAGCCCGGCATGGAGGAGCAGTTCGTGTCGAGGGAGGAGCTGGAGGCCAGGCTCAAGGGCTGGCTGGAGAGCTGGCCCGGGGAAGATGGGCTACCCCCCGACCTCGCCAGGTTCTACTCCGTCGACGCCGCCGTCTCCTACCTCGTCAGGTCCGTGTGCGTGCTGGAGATCGACGGCGATGTCGGCTCCGTGGAGTGGTACCAGGTCGAGCTAGAATAGTCGGGGTTCATGACTGTTCCTGTGCTCCTTTTGGTGTACCCAAACTTGGTTTTGGAAGACAACTACTAGCTGTCGACTAGTTTTGTCACTTCTATTCAGATTTTTCTGAAAGAAAACTGTTATTCGGTTTTGAGTCGCACGCTAAATAAAGATGGATGCATGCGTCTGACTTTTATAAATGAGTAAAATACTTGTCATGCGGAATGCAAAAAATATCCAAATGTGTCATCTAGATCCCTAATCTTTTAAAATAAATTTTCAAGTCCTCGAAATTATTTCAATGTGTCGTCCGAGTCCTTAAACTCTAATAATGCGGCGGAAAACGGAGAGATATAGTACGAGAATTGTTTATCTCCTCACGTATTTGAACTAGTGATGATACCCATAAAGTCATGACGAGTTTATAAAAAAATATATTTTTGAGAGTATATAGATCTAGATGTCACCTTTGTATAAGTTTGATGACTTAAAATGCGTTTTTATAGTTTAGAGACCCAAATAACATATTAAGACGAGTTCATAAATGTGAAAATACATTTTGAGAGTAATTTAAATAACATAAGTTTAGGGACCATTTAATATCCATTAAAAGGAGTTTCGACGGTCAAAAACCAAGAAAAATGGGGCTCGCCTTGTTCGCCTGGCTCATCAGCAGCCAGCCGGCAATATTTTTCTCTCTGCACAAACCACACCAGCCATCAGTCACCAGCCAACCAGCAGTATTTTTCTCTCAGCACAAACCAGCAGCAGCCGCCAGCCGAACATGGATCAATGGCTAGGGCGCATTAATGATGTGATTAACACCCAAAAGAGTCGGTGGGACCTGGCCGTTTACAATCACGACAGGAGACAACTGGTGGCTGGAAGGCAGTCGCTACAGTCAGCAGCAGCGCAAGCTGGGGGCTCTCCCAGTCCCAGCCACCACAGCCAGCCGGTGCGAAAGCTCGCCCCCTCTCCGTTTCCGCGGAACGGCCGCGTTCCCCGTTGGAAGGGAACGCGAATGCCTGTCGTCCTTGACTCCTTCGGCGAGCGAGACAGACAGGAACAGGAGGGGCGAGCGGGAGACCCGGGCGCCACGGCACCCGTTCCAATTCCGTCCGCTGACCATCCCCGTCACCATCCCCCTCGCCGGCGTCTTCTTGCGCAGAGCAGAGGCCCCCTTCGCCTCCCGTCGCCGTCGCTCTCCCCTCGGGTTGACTTGACTTGTACTGTTCCACACCTCACCCGTCCACTGACCGCCACCCCAATAACCGTATTCCATTCCGTTCTCCTCCTCGCTTTTGCTCTTTGCGCTTCTTTCTCTCCGTCCCATCTCTCCCTCTATCCACCCGCCGGCCTCTCTTCCTCAAGCTTGCTTCGCCCGGATTCTGAGTCTGGGATTGCGGCGGTCCCGTGGGCGGCCGCCGGAGTCGGCGAATAGCAGCAGCTCCTCTGTGCCGGCGGTGAGTCTCTTCTTCTTGCAGCTGTAGAGTTTATTACCATTTTCTTCCTGTGTATCTGTTACTTTTTGCTCGAGCTTGATCTCGCTTTAATACGAGATATTTATGGCCAAACTGTTTTTGTTTATTTCTTGCTCGTGTGGGCATCTTTACCCCAAGAAGTGCTTTAAGCCTCTAGAACTTTCGCCTAATCGATTGATAAGAATCTATGCTTTTTTTAGAAAAAAAAAGTGATAAGAAGCTATAAGTACATTATTATCCCTCGGTGGGTGTTATCCCGTAACACGTGTTGAGATCCCTCGCTCTGTTCTTGTTGTTGAACCAAAACAGATTGGATTATTAAACCATCGTGTTTGATCAAATTTCTCCGCTATTTTCTTAAGAAAGAAATGAGGAAGAGATAAAAAGGAAATGATTAGATGAAGAAAGAACAAAATAATTAGTTTGTATTTGTTCTACTAGTCCTTGTCACCTTTTACTGTGATGTTACCTTTATTTACCTTCTGTTTCAATTTCTATGTTACCTTTGCTATTTATATGGCTGTGCTTCTAAGTTTCAAAGATGTGCTGCTTTTCATTTTGATTTTCGTGAATCAATGCTTAATTGTCTATTTCCATCAATTTGTCATGATATTTAGTTATTTGCATCAGTAGCTATCCCAAATTCAATTCTTAGTTAGTTAGACCTGATCTTTGTGTTAAACATATGAAGCAGGGAAGGTTCACAACATGATGACTGCGGAGTTAGTTAAGCAGTACTCCAATATCACTCCGGGTGAAGACAGTGAGATATGTGATATCAAACATGAGCTTAAGGCCTTGAGAAAGAAGATCCTTAGTTTGGATTTTGACAACTCCATGCATATCCATGATCCACAGGACTCATTTGAGTACTTGGAAGTGTTGTACAAAATCAGACGGCTGTCTGAAAGGTTAAGGAGCTTAGACCCTGGTCGGGAAGCCAAACAGCTAGATGAGCTCACTGTGTATGCCGATGATCTTTCTGAAATGGCAATGGCAAGGCTTGAAGAGGAATTTGTTTATCTTCTTACACATTACAAACAGCCATTAGAACAGGAAGTTCTCTCCTTTCGCTCTACAGAGGATGGCAGTGTGGAAGACTTTTCAAGCAGCTCATGCAGCGAGGAACAATCAGAAGGGAAGTCAACACCAAATGATATCTCTGGAGGACCAGAATGTTTTGTTCCTGATTTGATTCAACCCGGTGCACTCTCTGCTGTCAAGTCCATTGCTAAGTTTATGTTCCTGAATGGCTATGATAAGGAGTGTTGCCAGGCTTATATAAACTCACGGCAGAATGCAATAGATGAGTACTTTGGATCTCTTCGTCTGGACAAGCTCAGTATAGAAGAGCTTATGAACACAAGTTGGAACAAACTGAATATATTAATAAGGAGATGGAACCGAGCAATGAGGGTTTTTATCCGAGTGTATCTTGCAAGTGAGAAGCGCCTTAGCAATCATATCTTTGGTGAACTTACTGATTCAACTGCAGACTTGTGCTTCTATGAGATTTCATTTAGCTCGGTCATACAGCTTCTGAGCTTTTATGTATCCGTAGCAATTGGTCCTTCAAAAACAGAAAGGCTTTTCCGTTTGCTTGATATGTATGAGGTCCTGAATGATCTTCTCCCTGAAGCTGAATCCTTGTTTGAATCAGGATATGATGATGTGATCTTGAATGAGTATAATGAAGCACTACTGCAGCTGGGAGAATGTGCAAGGAAGACATTTGCAGAATTCAAGTATGCCATCCAATCATACACTTCATCAAATGCAGTGGCTCGTGGAGAAGTGCATCCACTCACAAAGTATGTTATGAACTATATAAGGGCTCTCACAGCATACAGCAAAACTCTTGATTTACTTCTCAAGGATACAGATCGAAGGCACCTGCATCTTGCTTCTGACATTCAGTTGATGGGAAACTCATATACTAATTTCACGGCAATCGCTTTGCACCTACAATCCGTTGCTGCAGTTTTGGAGGCAAATCTTGAAGCTGGGTCTAGATTGTACAGGGATGATCGATTGCAGAACATCTTCATGATGAATAACATCCACTACATGGTCCAGAAAGTAAAAAACTCGGATCTCAAAAGCTTTCTTGGCGATGACTGGATCCGGGTTCACAACAGGAAGTTTCAGCAGCAAGCTACGAGATATGAAAGGGCGTCATGGAACAATGTCCTCTCTTACCTGAGTGATGATGGCTTGTGTGCTGCTGGTGATGCTGCTTCTCGTAAAACCATCAAGGAGAAGATGAAAAAATTTAACCTGTCCTTTGAAGAGGTCTATCGAGTTCAGACAGCATGGTCTGTCCCAGATGACCAACTTCGTGATGATATCCGGATTTCAATATCATTGAAAGTTATACAGGCCTATAGGACATTTGTGGGAAGATATTCGAGCTTCCTAGATGGCACAAGGCACCGAGGTCGTTACATAAAGTATAGGGCAGAGGATTTGGAGACACTTCTGCTGGATCTTTTTGAAGGAACTCAAAAGTCACTGCCGCATTCATGCCGCGTGTGAAGCTTAAATCAGTTCGTTGAAGAGATGCCACAGACCCCTTCACCTTACTTTTAGTATTCTTCTTTTGTTTGTATTAGAATGGTACAGTTGAATTGTTACAGAGATGTATTGTTGTGCCCAACTTGCATCATTTTGCCTTTATTTCGCAGCTGCTCGTGCTGCATAGAATTCCTTATAACATTACAGATGTTAGAAATAGCAATCTGCTGTTCCAAAACTTACCTGTATGTACAGTTTCTGAATATTTTTGGTACTGATACTATAATTTCGCATTCCTGAGCTGTATAATAGATTGGCAGCACTGAATGAAGGATATGTTTTGCTCTACCGATTGAGTCAGAATCGAATCTCTCAAAGTGATAAAGACAGATAGCTACACTGAATGCTGATGTGTAAAGTATGAAAGCAGCTCATCACAGCTGAAGAGTTCAGTGAAGGATGAAACCAATTTGGTACACTATCGATCAAATGTTTGATAGAAATTCCCAATCAAAATCAAACAATTTAATCAAGCACCCACCCCCTATGTCTTCTACACTCGCTCTGTACATGATTTAGCCATGTTTTCTCCTAGAAACAATCATTAGTTAATTCTATTTCTGGAAGAACACATGCATGCATGATAATTAATTTCCTGCAACATCAATCAAACAGAGAAAAATGAGAGAAATGGAAAAAAGATCATAGAACTACCGCGCGCCACCCCTGTCACAGAAAATTGCCCGGGCGAATTTCAATAATGTACGTCCTCGAACTGACAGCAATAATCAATCAATCGAACCCTACTAGCCGGCCGATCATCACTTGTTGTGGTCGTCGACGTCCTTCTTGAGGTCGGCCGGCGGCAGGAAGTAGTCTGCCGTGAGGCCGTGCACGTTGAAGTCTGCCTCCTCCACCGTCCACGTCTCCTCCAGCTTCCTCTTGTGGTTGACGGATCCCTCGCCGTAGCGGAAGAGGGTGACGGTGGTGTGGCCGCCGTGCGCGATGTTGATGCCGTCGATGTAGCGGTAGTCGGAGATGACGGACTCCATGCTGGTCTCCCAGAAGATGTTCTCGCTGCGGCGCGCGCCCTTGCCGGACTTCATGCGCAGCAGGTGGGAGTCCTCGAGCTGGATGAGCAGCCCCGTGCGCTGGCTGAAGTATCCCCACACCGTGTGGTGGATGATGTCGAACGCCGGCGCGCTCCGCGCACGCAGCGTCGCCGCGCCGGCCTCCAGCTTCAGGATGAAGCACTCCTCGCTGTTGAGGATCTTCTCCCCGATGCACACCGCGTCCGAGAAGAGGTTGGCGATCGAGCGCGGATCCAGGCCCTGCAACGATCACGATCGCTGATGCATCTGGATGAACCTGAATGCAACACGCATGCTTTGCCTGCGTGCATTGTGCCTGCAGGCTGCTGGATGCTTAATTGGTTTACCTGGAGGGAGCGGCGGAGGGGGCGAGGCGGGCCGCGGGAGACGTGGGAGTGATCGGCGGCGGACTGGCGCCACGCGATCTTGCCGTCGCTGCCGGCGCTCATCTTGTGGCCGGCCATGATGAGCTCGAAGAACCAGACCTCGGGGGTCTTCTGCCAGAGCACGAAGCCGCCGACCTCGGCGCGGCCCTGCGCGGCGGTGACGGTCTGGTCGCCGAGGTGGAACTCCGACGCGCACATCCGAACCTTCCCCACGGCGTACATGCTCCGCACCCCCTGCAGGGCCGCCTGCCCGCCCGTCGCCGCGATGTACTGCTGGATGATGTACTTGGCCGTCGACGCTTGCTTCGATCCGACCGTCGATCACCATATTCACATCGACAACCGAGTCAATTTCAATTTCGTTCCGAGAGAGATTCTGGACGCGCCGCCGCCGTGCATGGCAGTTTTGGCAGGATGGAACGGATGGATCGATGGGGGTGGCGTGGCTTACGATGGAGGAGTCGCGGATGGAGCGGCTGAAGGCACGGTCGTGCGGGACGGGGCAGGGGATGAGCGGCGAGCCGACGACGTTGAGGAAGAGCTGGAGCTCGGCGCTGGCGGGGGTGCTAGCCCGCTCGACGGTGGCGCGGTCGAAGGCCTGGTTCTTGAGCCAGGCGCGCATGTTGGCGCCGCCGGCACCGCGGCGCTTGTCGGCGCCGGGGGCGTTGATGAGCATCTCATCGGGGATGGGCACCTCCAGCACGGTGTCCAGGGAGTCGTCGCGGTCCAGGTTCGGGCACAGCTTCCTCATGACACGCCCGCCGCGTCGCGCATCAATGTGCCGCCGATCCGATCCGATCAGGTCGAGGGGGCGGGCGGGCGGAGCAGAGCTATAAGCTAGCGCGTCCCTGCCGGTGCCGGAGACGAGGGAGACGAGAGAGAGAGAGAGAAACAAGCGGGGGAAGGGGAGGCCAGGAGCAGGAACATGTAGAAGGTGGCAATGGCGCGGCATGCATGCATTGGAAGCGAGGAATAAGTGGATCGCGCAAACAACGGCGTGCTGTAGTGCTCGAGCCTAGAGGTGCGCCGAGGTGAACGCAGGCGCCCCTTCTTTCATGCTCGACGCGCGGACACCATGCTCGCCATGGCCATGCATTGGAGTTGGGCACCATCATTGAGATGAAACTCTTTTAGGTAGTGTTGACACGAAACCGCGCCAACAACAAGCACGCGGAGTAGCTCCTTGCTGCCCTTCCGTGCAAAGCGGTCAGACCGGTTTTGATAACCGGTCAGACCGGTTTCGCCGGCGGTGCCCGGCGAGAGACCAACGAACGCCCGTCCGGGAGGGACCCGTCAGGACAGGCGCGCCTTGGGTTGTTCTAGGATCGGCAGGCCACCTAGAACGCCTTCAATCGACATAGAGACGATGGAAGAACAGCATGATAATAGATTGGAAAAGTTGGGTAAAGAGATAAAAGTAAAGACAAAACGATAAAAGGTAGATTTGATAGATTCGATTGGGGATATCTCTCAATCGGCCATGACCCTTTATATTTATAGGGTGGGGAAGTCGTACCCCTTTAGGTCGGTTTACAATATGGGACAAAACTCAGAATCCTAAACCTACTCGAATTACAGATCCAAACCGGTCCGTGCCAATTTTGGTCGTCAACAGGTAGGCTCGATTCGTACAAAATCTCCGGTCAGTGCTCTCTTTTGGGCACCATCGTTGAGATGAAACATTATACGGATTTCATTCGTTGTGTTGAACCATTGCAGTTGGGATAATATAATATTTGCGTGACCTTAAATCGTAGAATGGACAACTGTGAATAATGTTACAACTTTCGAAAAAAAAGAAAAAAAGAATAGTGTTACAACCGTGTAGTCTGGACAGATTTGTGGAAGTGGTATGGAAAAAGTTCATCTTACCTCCCTCATCTATAACCAAAGTTTGGTTTTCCGCCCACATTTCTAATACCAGGTAAGTTACCTCCACCAACTATTGAAACTGGTCATTTTTCCTCCCTCAATGGTTTTGGACTCCGGTTTTGACCGTTCGCCATCCACGTCGCCAGCCACGTGGGTAATGACAAGTGCAAATAAAAAAACCCGGCCCGAGCCTGCGCACCGAAAGTCTCGTCGGCGACGTCGAAGGCGACGATGGCCCCGCTGCGTACGGCGAAGTGCAGGCGCCCGTTGAGGAAGACGGCTGCATTCTCCTTGGAGACTTCGCACACGGGGGCGCGCCCCGCCCCCGCGCTCGGCCTCCAGTGCGCCGACGCGCCGAGCACGAGCACCTCGCCACGACGGGCACACTGTGCCGGACGAAGCAGAGAAGCCGCGCCAACTTGTGCTCTCTGGCCGCCGCGCCGTACAGGGTGGTGGAGAAGCGTAGGAGGACGAAGCAGCGGCACTGCTTGATGGTGAGGGGGGAAGCATCTCCGGCTGGATGTCGCGGAGGTGCATGAGCCTCTCGATCCGGTCGCCGGCGGGGGCCTGCCAGGCGTAGAGGTCGTACGCAGGGGAGGACGCGCCTGGGACCAGGAACACCTTGGGCCGACCTGGCGGGTTGGCTCGCCGGAGGTGGAGGTCCACGAAGGAGGCCGACGATAGTGTGGCGGCCCAGGAACGGGACACGCAGCGGAGGCGGCCAACCGACTTGGCCGGCAGCGGGGCGTGGATCTCCTCGAGCAGCTCGTCGGGCAGCTGCTGGTTGTCCCCCTCCATGGCGGCCTTTCTCTTCTTGGTTCGCGTGGCGGCGGCCATTGTTGCGGCACGCTCCTTGCCGGCCGCCTTCGCTGCGTCGCCTTCCCAGGCTCCGTGGCCGCCGCGTCGCCTTCCCGGCGGCCATAGCTAAGGTTCCAGAACGGGGAAAAGAATGGGAGAGAGAGCGAGCAAGCGGGTCGGGCCAGGTTTTTTGTTTGCGTTTATGCTGAGTCAGCAGAGCCCACATGTCATTACCCACGTGGCTGGCGACGTGGCAGACGAATGGTCAAAACCGAAGTCCAAAACCACTGAGGAAGGAAAAATGATCGGTTTTAATTGTTGATGGAGGTAACTTACCCGGTATTAGAAATGGGGGCGGAAAACCAAACTTCGGTTACAGATGAGGAGGTAAGATGTACTTTTTTTCAAGTGGTATTGGACTGACTCCGCCGACATACGGCCCACAATATAATTCGCAAGCAGGCCGGGATGCCGTGTATTACTAGCTAGTTGGGCCAAGTTCTCTATCCCTTTAAGCCCATTGGCTCGTTTCTTTTCCGACGAGCAGACAGACTCACAAACGGCGGAAGCGGAATTGCCACACGGTGCAGCCGGGCCTTGTTGGTTCCGGGACTAGACATTCTGGCTCGCATCCTCATGCCCAAGCTGAGCTGGAAGCCTCGAACAGCCTCGCTCGAGCCAGGCTCTGCAGAAACGCGGATGAAATTCGTATCCCGGGAGCCAGGTTTCATTATTGCTGTTTTTGCATCATGTGATACAGACCAAACTAAAGATACAGCTATCCAAACAAACATAGCTTGCACCTAATGAACCAGGCTGAGTAACCAAACAGTCAAACACATAAGTGCAAAAAGATGCTGCATCTCGAGAGCCTGGCTCAGCTTCCTGCAGGATACCAATCAGGCGTTGTGAAACGACTCGTACCTTTCGTCCAGAGTCAGGCCATTCATTAGCCAGGAATCAGTACATATATACTCCAACACATGATGACACGAGTGGTGGAAACGTAACAGAAGTTGGAGTTCACGTGAAGAATACAAGTACTAATCAAAGTACTAATCAGTGAAAGTAGGAGAGAACCGCGAGAAACATGAGTGCAGAAGAACGAACAATAGCCCAATCTCCACTATGAAATCAAAGCCCTCGTGTGCGCAGGACGATTACAGAGGAAAACACAGAGAGGGCGTTTACTGAAGCTGCTCGGCTGCCTTGTGATCCACCAAGTCTGTTAGCGCGCCAAGAACGCCAGGGCGGAGACGGCGGCGAGGAGGACGCCATGGCGACCGGCAAACGCCGCGGCGGCGGTGCCGGCGCTGACGGTGCTGGGCGTGGGACCGAACGCGCCGACCGGTGTCGTGAAGCTCCCTCCCATGCTGGGCGTCGTCGCCGGGTTGCTCGTGTTGCCTTGTGAAGACGTGCCCGTGCCCGTGCCCGTGCCTGTGCCGGTGCCGTTGCCGCTTGTCCCCGCCTCACTGCAATCCACGAACAACAGAATCGAAAGCAGAACAACACGTCAGTCCCGTGATCGTTTCCACAAGAGGCTCCACAGCGAACACCGTTTAATTCGGTCGCTACGAATTCTACGTACCTCGGAGACGCAGGGTATTTGCAGGTTCCAGAGCCTGCAACCGGCAGCAGGACATAGTCAGACACGATCGGAAGAAGATGCGGCAAAATTAAAGTCACGCGACGGCGAGGAAGGGGGAGCGTTGTGTTTTACTCGGGTCCGTGTCGGTGAGGTTGGCCGTGCCGCCGAAGTCGCAGGTGGCGCCGTTGGCCTGGCTGTTCCGCTGGAAGTAGCTGTTGGCGGCGTAGGAGCAGTGCGCGCGCACCGAGGTGGGGCTGTAGCACGGCCCCGTCGGGAGCACGGCGGCGCAGTCCGCGCCGTGCCCGCACGCGTAGTCCAGCGTCTTCTGCAGCGCCGCGTCCGACGCGTCCGCCCGGCACACGCACCACGCCCCGTCTGCATCGACGCGCCACACGGAACACACAGGCAAAATGATGATTTTCAGACACACAGGTAAACACAAGTGAAATCGATCGACCGGTGTGGACAATTAGCTAGCTGGTTGTCTGATCGGGCGAACACGTAAACACAAGTGCTGAGCATTGACTGTACATGACATCTCGGGGTAGCTACCAAGGATGATTCAATTGTCCGATGCTTCTGTAAGATAAGCGACGTGTGCATACTTGTGGCCTTGAGGGAAGGCATGTGTGGCAAAGACGAAAGCGAGATGTCTCACCTGAACCTCTGAACGCCATGGCCAGCACGAGCAGCAAGAACACCAGAGTTGCCATCGGAGCGCGGAGGATGTTCTGGACACTACACTTGACGGGGAGAGCTCTCTTTCTCTAGCCCGGCGCCGATGGTTTCAGCGTTGTGCTAGTAGTAGTATAGCAAGGCGTCGCGTCAGACTCCATTTATTGGTAGTCACCAACGGCCGCGTCCATTTTTCTGCTCATTTCGGCCATCCTGCCTGCAGGCTGTCGCGCTTTGGACGGTGGCTGCAGCTGCGCCGTCGGCGTTCGCGGGCGGCTGTGTTTTCTGGCTGCTTTGGGGCGGGATGACGAGCCATCGTGCTCCAAAGTAAAGACCACCACCGCAAAGTTGCTTGTGTGCTCTGCTTTGAAACGGCAGATTGCTAGTGCAGGCCAGATGGCTTGAGGCCATTAGTGTGGAGCTTTTGTATCTCCTCTTTGGAGAAGCAAAGTTATGTATACATGTTGGCTTCTCTTTGGACAAACAAAGCTACATATGCATATGATAGATATCCTCTTTCGTAGGAGATGTGAAAGAAAAGATGTATCTGCAATCTGCTCATGCCTTCAGAGATCTGAGCTTCTACTCACGATGCTTAAGGCTGGGTATATGAAATTTTGAGCGACAGAATCCGTCGAGAACCACTACTACAAATGTAATGGCGAGATCATACAATTCAAATCCTGTGACTGTTTGCGGGATAAGAAATTCGAGAGGGAAACCTTTCATCCATTACTTTCAGTTTCCACGGGTGCACAACTACGTTGTTTAAGCAAAGCAGCAAGCCGATTCATGTTGCTAAACATACCATCTGGATTTTTTACAAGGACGTACTGACTGAACCATCCAGACGTGCCACAATTGGACCATGCACAATGGATGCCATGAGAACAGCAAATCTGACCAGTGATCACTGAGGGCACAAACGAGAAATCGTCTAGCTCCAGGCAACCAACAAGAGTTTATTATCATAACCCCAAGAGAAGAGCACGGGAATGCTCATTTCAGTACAATTCGAGACAGGATCACAGGCATCCTAGCACAAAGCATGAAAATTCAACACAGAAGGCACATCGTAGCAGCACACAACCTGAACAAGCAAACAGCAAGACAGAACTCCTTATTCCACGCACCATCTGCATTAGGAAAACCACTTCAAGCAGATGGCTTCATCAGAGCCGCAACCTTCTGAACAGATGGCCTCTCCATCAGGCTAGACCACCACGCCTTCACATGGGGGTACCCGTTAAACACCGACCCATGGGGCGTCGCAAACAAGCACAGGGTGGCGGAGACATGGTTAATGTCAGCAAGGCTGAGGAAGTCTCCAGCCAGGTACTTGCATTTGGTCAGGCGTGTCTCATACACCTCCAGCACCTTCTTCAGCTTCTCAATGTTCTCCTCCACAACCTTCTGGTCGGTGGTTCCGCCAAGCATAGGACTGATGAGGCACTGGAAGAGGATGGGGTTCAGCACAGAGGTATACTGGTTGGCCTCCACCTCCATCCAAACATCCACCATTGCTGACTCCACAAGATTGCCTTCCTTCAACAGCTCTGGTTTGTTTTTACGGGCTGCATACTTGCAAATTGCACGCGATTCTGAAAGAGAAAAAAATCAACAAAGTTAAAAAAAATAACATCATCGGTAGATACAAAACGATTTTATAGGAGCATTCAACTGTCTAAAAGGTGATAAGTAGAGAAGACATAACACCTTCAAACTTGATTAGATTTTACATGACAATTATCCTGATGAGTGGCCAAACTGCAACTAGACGGCGTAACCTTGATGTGCTTGCTTGAATAAGCTTACTGGATTCATGTTTGCAAATTACTCCGTATATCACTTCTATGGAACAATACCCACTCATCACCAAGTGAGACCACAAGACCAGCCAGAACAAGATGATTGAAAGTAAAAAGTGTTGGGTCCCTTTCAACTTTAGTTTTTATACACAACATAACCCTAAATATATCTTCATAATTGGACTGGTGTGAGAAAATATCAAAGCACGTGATAACCAAGTCACAAAAGTTGTTCCTATCACACAATGGCATTTTGCAATCAGACAGGATATTTTTCATCATGTTATATTTACAAATGCGTGAAATTTGTTGGCTTCCCTTAGTTGAGGTCTCTGAACAAGCCATGTGCCTCTATGTAAAGAGGGGATACTCTTTTTTAACAAAAAAACTTAAAAGTACCATCAATAAATGAAATAGTCGCAACAACAACAACAACAACAACAGCAATTCAAAAGGATCTTAGAGAGATAGGATTATACCCCAGACGTACAAGTCACCATCTTGCAAAGCTGGAACCTGGCCAAATGGCTGCAGAGAAACAGATAGTCATGTTAAAATTCAGAACTGTGAATTTCAAAAATGAGATGTTTTGGTATATTACATACTCGCCGGTTAAAGTTTCCAATGACCTTATGATTGTGTACATCATATATTCATATTAAATTTCAGCGATACATGCTAGTAAAGACACATCGCTACATCATCATCAACAAGTTCAGAACATGCATATTCAAAAGATTTTTGTTTTATGCTAGAAGGATAATTGTTGAGAAGTATGTAAAAGGAGTTGTCCCCGTGTACTAGTTTCCTTCTTCAAAGGGTTTAAAGAGAATGCACAATTGCACATCTAATAAATCTGCAAACATATATGACTTTAGTTGTTCCTACACATTAGTACAATGACCTCTCCAAAATAGATGCCCTCAATTTCTCAGCTTTTGCCCCCCAGATCAATTGTCCCTTGCTAGCATTTGATCAAATCACAAGAGCAATGATCCAGCACGTGAATCAAACCAAGCCAAGAACAATTGGACCAGGATAAGGAGGGGACAACTAGACCGAGAAGCCTACCGCGGAAAATCTCGAGCTTCTTATATTAGCCCAAATCGAGAATAATAAGGGAACTTAAATCCCCTTCGTCCAGCCTAAATTTACACCGCATAGTGGGAGGTGGGCTGTAACCGGAGACTGGAGAATGCGGCAAATCGCACCGAGGTCCCCGTCCGGGAATGGCTAGTACATAGTACGATCTAGATCTCCCCCTAAATAGATCTCCTGAATCCCTAGCTCCCCGACCCAAACCCTAGACTTTGAATCCTAAAACCCCGTTGAAACCCCGAGGCGCCGCGCCGCAGAGAAAAATCTCTCCACATCATCGACGATAGCGACCGCGGCACCACCAGCACGCGAACGGAGCACTGCTGCTGTATTTCCCAGCCGGAAAAGTTTTTAAAAAAAACAACGGCAGAGCGATCGATCGGGGGAACACGTACGTTGCGGGCGAGGTGCTCGGGGCTCTTGTGCTCGGCGGTGGCGAAGTTGATGGGCACGATCTCGTACTCGGCGCCGGCCTCCTCCAGCGCCACCGCGCACCTCGTCACGTTCCATGACATCGTCGAGCCGTACAGCTTCATCGGAGCCATGATCTCTCTCTCTCTCTCTTCCCGGCGCTTCCTCCCCCCTTCTCCCTGTTCGTTCCCTTGGGTTTTTTTTTTCTCTGCGCCGAAGTCGCTACGCAAAGTGACTCATCGGAAAGAGGCTTGGGCCCCCGTTTAATAGACAAGCGACCGGCTGGGAGGGCGCAGCGGGTGCGGCCTGCGGAGTGCGGAGGGGGGTGGGAGCGGGTAGGTGCGGCGGCCCGCTTGGTCAATGGCCCCCGCGCGTCTAGATGCTTCCGTTTCGCTTTCTTGCGAGTTCTTTTTTTTTTCCCCGGGCAGGAGACGCAAGTGATTACGCTTGCTCGGTACTAGTCCGTAGTCGGTAGTGCGCCACCGAGGCGTGCAGATTCGCGTGGCTGCAGCTCACTTCCGGAACCTTTCATTTTCCGTCGGTTGTGGTGAGTCTAGAGGCAGCAACTCCATTTCCTATTGTTTTGTTGCTGTTTTTTTTTCGAAAAAATGATGCGTAGCGTTTTGTTTCCAAAGAAAATAAGAATGATACCGTAAACCGTGACGCAGGAAGGGTCCATTTTTTGTGTCAGCGCATATGTCAGAAAGGTGGACAGCTAATTAGTTAAATTAAACAACGTTTCACCGAACATCACATGCAGGAAGGGTCCATTTTTAAAATGTCGTGATGATTTGCGCGCGTACTGTACGTGCGCAATGACATAGAAAAAAAAGGCGCGATTGGGATCCCTCAAAAGCGTGCAACGACCCTGGCTACCGGGCTACGTGATGCCCACATGGTGCTGTACAAATCGATGGCGCTGCATGCGGCATGTGATGTTTCCGTGCCAGCACCCAGCAGTGACCTACACACTGGACGGTTGCGACGTGACTGACAGCCGCACATCATCGGCAGCACCGCATCACATGAGAGTAATTGAGCGTTCCAAATCTCTATCAACTGTTCCAGTGTAAAACCTTCCAAAACAAGCTTATATTGGTACGTATATACAATCTCATATTATGCTTCTAGCGCGTCACGGTAAGCCACTGTGTCGTGACTCGTGATGCGCGTCAGTGCGTCACTGTATGTCCGCCTTTTACTGTTCGCTTGCCCAGCAATGCATGGCTGGTAGGCAAAATGGCGGACATCCTAATGGCAATTCAGGATCACGCGCCTTTTGTTTTACATATATGGCATCTGACCAAAAAAGAGGGAAAAAGCGCACGATATCGCTTTGGCATCGATGGACAGAAGCACCGACGATCAAGCGATGATGATTGGATACGTACAGTTCGAAAATTTAAAAAACACGCTTGCAGCATACTCTAAGCGACTGCTACTACCATAATAAATTACGAAGATGCTTAATAAAACTAGCATACCGTATCCATCAAGTTGTTGTTGTTGTTGGCTCTGTCTCGCAAAAAACGTTAGAGGGAGAGAAACGGTTGTTGGCTCTCGGAGGAAAACCCACCATCAGGAACCGCTCTTTTCTGGCACAACTGAAAACTCGGTTTCCCTTTTTCCCAAGACGTGCATGAGCTCGTGCTTTATATTTTAGAGAAAAAAGTAAGAATTACGGCAACGTGGATTTAGGGATAGCCTGGAAACTCACCGAACAGCTAAGGGCATAAATCAGAACTCTCACTTAGCTCCGCCCCACAACCATCCAAAATGGCCAGATCAACTAAAATGTTGCGAAGATAATAAAAACTACTCCTCTGGCGACTATCTGACTACCAAAATGACCGATGCCGCAGGAGGCTAACGGTGGTAGCTGAGCGACCAATGGTGGTCACCCTTGGATGATAAGTGATTGACAGTTGTGGTGTGGATTGATGCAGTCCTTGACATATAAAGTGCAGGTGTTGGATGCAACGTGGCGGTCGGTGAAACGCGGTGAAGGTCAAGCGGACTGAGGGACCCAAGGAGTTCGTGCGGGGTCACGGATGGTCCCCACTGTGCAGTTGAAGAGCAAGAGCGCACAGCGACTTGGCGTGGAGGTCACACAAAGGCGCTTCTAGAAGAGTCCGGAGGTTTCTTGATTTCGTCGCAAAACCAGGGGAGGATGACGTGGATCGGAGGACGTGTGGCGCCATCGCAAAGTTTGCGTCGAGGCGAAACGAAGTCGTAAAGGGCTCACGGCCGTCCGATGTCCGAGGAAGAACTTGGACTAAAACGTCCCTGCGTGGGCATTATCTTTGGTCATTTAAACATGGCCTACATATACTTGAGGGGGGCTGAAATTTCAGCCATCAACCCCCCCCCCCCCCCCCCCCCCGCTCCCCCTCTCATTTGGTATTAGCTAAGATAAAGCTAGAGTTTGCTTAATTGAGAGGGGATTAGGCTTAGAGGGTGATTACTCTATATTTAGCCACATAATCTTAAGAGGGAGGATGATGGGTGGTACTTAGCCTTTAATCTTGTTGAGATTATCTTGTTCTAATCATTCACGGTGGATTCATGGCTAGTCTCCCTCGTTTTTTTTTCTTTTTCGTGATTTTCGGAGCTATTTTGGTGAATTTTTGTTCTTCGCGATTCGGTGCAAAATTTGTGGAGTTTGTTAGGGGATTTTGTTGCTAGGACCTTTGTGAGCAACTTTGGTGTGATTCCCCTACGAATCCCTCACGTATTTGGCTTGAATTTCTAGTTTCCCCGAAATTGCTCTTGGAGGCTTGTTTCTCGGTTCGTTCCAAAATTCATCATGGATATTTGAGCTTCTTCATACCTATCATCTTGATCTATTAGCCTTTAGGGTTGTGCATCTTTGGCACAAGTTTCATGCGAATCTGTGGAGAATTGAAGGAGTAATTTTAGTTTGAAGTTGTGCTCGTTCTTGCTTCCCTTTGTTTCTATTCTTGTTTCTGTGTTGCAGGTTCATTCACGAGCGGAGAAGAGCGGCGGCACGTGCTTCGAGCTAAGCAGCAGCGCGGCGCAACAGCAGCGCAGCCATGAACAGTCTATTAAATCCAATCACAAACTTAAATCAATATTTTAATATACTAGATTCAATATTTTCTAAACATTTAATCAACGTATAAAAATAATAGATTCAACATTTTCTGAAACATGCATCAAGATTTTGAAAAAAACTATATTCAACATTTTTAATAACCTGTTTCAATATTATGAAACAACATATGCAACATTTTTCAAAACAAAACTCAACATTTCAAGTGATGGTTGCATCTTTGATGTGACGTTGTGCAGTTGAAGCAATGACGGAGATAGTGGAAGCGACAGAGATGATTAGTGGACACTAGCATTGGCGAAGGCAATAAGAGCGGTGAAGGCGATGCAGCATCCGTGATGGCATGCATGGGAGACGACGATGGTTTCGACGAAGGCGGCGTATGGGGGCAACAACCGGCGGAGGGTGCTCATGGGGCCGCAACACTGCCAACAACGGGGAACTCACCGACGGTGCATAGAGGCACGTCAGAGTGGGGGCTGCAGTAGCGCCACGGTGACACACGAGGGTTACGCGCCGGCGACGATGGGGACGGGTCGCCGCAGCTGCGAGGGTAAGGAGAAGACGCGGGGGGGGGGGGGGGGGTTAGGGTTGAAGGAGATAGAATAAAATCTAACGAGACTATACATATGAATCTCAAACACAGGAAACTATATCCTTTCAAAAAAAACACAGGAAAATATGTAGCTCCAAAAACTACCGGAAGTTATATATAGGATTCCCGGGCGCAGACGCGTGTGTGGCGCGTGGCCCAGGCAGCCAGCAGGCCATCGCAGCCCAGCCAGCGCAGAGCGGTCCAGCACGCGTGACAGCCAGGCGGCCCAGGTGGGAGCGTGGGCAGACGGCCTAGTTAGGCGCGCGCGAGGCCTATGAGGAGCTCAGCCCAGCTTGCAAGATTCGCAGGCTCAGCAGCAGGTCGTCGCGGCCCAGGCGGGCAAGCACTGCACCAGCAGGCCCAAGCGCAAGCGCAGCAAACCCAGCTACGGAGCAGCTCAGCACGCACAAGGCAGTACAGGTTTGTCTTTGTGCACGTGGCCCAAGAAGCTATTTTGCTTAATTTATTCAATCACTTGTGCTGATTATTGTTTAACTAAGCTACGGTTAGCTTCTTGGATGAATCTATATAATTGCTACTCACTGTCAAGTCATGGTTGGATATCTCTCAACATGCAACCATTCTACGTCATTATCCACTATGCGCCATATCACTATCCACTATAAGCCATGTCATCATCCACTAGACCATCTATTTATTCTTCAATCGATTTTCTGTGGCCACATTTTTGTGAGTATCAATTACAAATTACAGGAGTAAAAATTACATGCATGATCAGTCATACTTCCATGTATAATGTTTGCTAAAGAACGTTGCAATACAATCACTTTGGTGTTTATACTTTCACATTTCACTTTAAAATTTTGTTTAACAAATTCCCGCAGCAACGCGCGGGGTATCACCTAGTTAGTATATGTGATTAGTGCTTAATCTTTTTGGTTATTTAAGTTGCGGCTAATCATTAAGTGTGCAACTCAAATGAATGTTTAGCTTAATTCCTTGTGCAATTCTTTGCCCAATTTAATTAGTGTCAAATTAATTTGATGGCATTTTATTTTCCTTCCGCTTTACTTTAAGAAATTTCTAGTCGTTACTAACGGAGTTTGTCACTGGTTGATTTGCATCATCTTGGCAATTAGAAGAGAGCCTCGTGTGGGGTTGCATTTAGGATATAGGCCACGGTTCTCGACGATAATTTTTTTGAGGCTCTTATTCACCCCTTCTTTGGTCGGCATTTAGGTCCTTCAATAGTAGATGCGAAAAGATCGGTAAGATGATCAATCTGTTCGGCTGGCTTTTCAGCAGCCAGTCAGCGGTATTTTTCTCTCTGCACAATCCAGCACTAGCCATCAGCCACCAGCCAGCCGAACAGGTCAGACAGTTTAGAAGAATATGCCGTCAAGATGATAGTTTCAAAAAGAATACGCCGTCAAAGATATAGCTCTCGTCTATCCGCCGAGGACAAAACAAGCGCCGGAAGCACAATCCCCTTCAACTATACAAGGTACCCCTCAATTCTAGATTTCAAGTAATTTTATTTTAAAAGAAAAACTCAAAATAAAATTGAAATAACTTACAATTCAGAATAGAGAGTACTCATAACTGAAAATTCAGACTCATATCTAATATCATATGCCTGAAGGATTCCCAGGCCTCATCGTGAATATGGCATTCCATATCTGTTTTTATGTGCCATGTATACCTGTTGTTCACGCGGTGCTCATCCCGTTGTTGCTGAGTTGTGTGAGATGATGGCCTTCATCCGCCGCTGAAAAAAAAGTTAATGCTTAGAGCATCTCCAAAAGATTAGCTAAAAAGACTAATTAAATTTATTGATGTAGCTGCTCTTCTAATATCATATGCCTGAAGGATTCCCAGGCCTCATAGTGAATATGGCATTCCATATCTGTTTTTACATGCCATGTATACCTATTGTTACCGTGGCGTTCATCCCGTTGTTGCTGAGTTGTGTGAGATGATGGCCTTCATCCGCCGCTTGCCAGCTGAAAAAAGTTAATGCTTAGAGCATCTCCAAAAGATTAGCTAAAAAGACTAGTCAAATTTACTGATTTAGCTACTCTCAAAAATAGATTTGACTAACAAATAACAGAGTAATCCAACGGATTCTGTAAAGATGGCTAGTGAGCTAGGCTAGCTAAAAATAGCTAGCGAATGAGGTGGGATGGAGAGCCACTAAATTTGAAGAGTCATTTACAGAGTTGCTGGAAACATTTTTTTCTCTAACAATAGTTAAATTTAACTTTAGAAACGATTTGACTACTCTCTCGAAGATGCTCTTAGCCCAAGCCTCGCCTCCTCCCTCTCATATCACATGGGCTAGGCCGATCCCACTACTATACACTGCAACGGCGTCGCGGTCGTCCGTGTCCCACTACGAAATTGGCAACTGTTCGCTCCTTCATGCAAGCGGTTCTTATTCCTCGCCGACTCACCGTTTCATACGACCGGTACCATATCATCCAACCCATGGGCAGTCCCAGCTCCACCTTATGCCCATCATCAGTGTGGCCATGTGCTGAACCTCCACCCCACCACGTCCACGAGCCGGTCTTCCTCGCCATGAAATCAGGCAACCAGCGATCGCTCCGTCCACCTCCATCACTGATCCGACAGATCCTCGCCGTAGTCTATTAGCGTGTTTGGTTCGATGTATAGGCTCATCCAGCATGGGTCCATTTCGCATGCAGACGGACAGGGTCATCCGGTGTTTTTTGTGGAACCAACTGATCCATAAATCCGCCTTGCTATTAAGAGCAACTCTAACAGTTCCCCAATAACAATCCATTTTCCCTATAATAGTCGATAAAGAGGATTGAGGGAGAAAAACACAGCTCCAACAGATCCCTTTCTATTCCCCTTTCCCTATATTTTTTCTCAATCCCCTTTATTCTTTCCCCTCCCCTTTCTTTTCTCAATCTCCCCCACTGTTTTCTCAATCCCCTTTCCTCCTTTTCTCTCCTCCTCTCCCCTGCCATAATGTACCGCGCCGCTCCACACCCGGTCAGGCGCCGCGCGAGCCCGCCCCGGCGCTGCCTCGTGCACGGCCGGACGCATGGAAGAGAACAAGAGAGAGGAAGATAAATAGAAAAAAAGTTTAACCAATGACAAGCGGGACCCACCTGCCAGGAAAGATGGAAAGGGAAGATGAAAAGGAGATCTGCCGGAGCACATCTCCCCGATATATTGAAAAGTTGTTTTCTCAATCCCCTTTTGCAAGTATAGGGGAATAGGTTTTTCTCAATATGTTGGAGTTGCTCTAACACAACAAGAAACTGATTGATGTCGGATAAGTTGATTCCACAAAGCAAACCAAACACCTGCACCAGGTTCGGAGTTAGGATCGGATCATTCTGCATCCGTTGGACCGGCAAACCAAACGCCTCCTATATGTGGAATGGGCCCCTTTCCACAGTTGTTCCACGACGTCGGGTGCACTAATAACTTCCTCCAGTTCTCCCCTGTGGCGGACAGGCTGACAAAGCCCTCCGGCCACCGTGCTACAGTACTTGATGCGAAAAAGTCGCTCAACGCCTCAACGAACCGGATCTAGGGTCCTTCTTCCTCCTCAAGCTAACGTGTGACACATATGCCTTGGTTTCGGGAAGGGCAGCAGCGCTGCCTTGCGTGCGCGAGTTCGTCGACCGCGACGGCAGGTGCTGGTGTTCGGCTTCGCCACCAGTCTCCGACGTCTCAATCACCGTGGCCGCAACCGTCCTGTTCGTTTGGCTTATCAGCCAACATTACTTTTCTTTCAAAACAAATCAGTCGTCAACCACCAGCCAATAATACTTTTTTTTTTCTCAAAATAAATCAGCACCAGCCACCAGTCAAACGAACAGGGCGACTTCGCATCTCTCAGTACATGCTCGCCGCCTCCGGCGCGAGCGTCATGGAGCATCAGGGTCCTCATGGACTGCAAAGCGTTCAGCTCCTTGTTGTCGTTGTTTCTATCAACAAATTCAGTTACCGTACCAGAGATGCCTTTTCTTTCTTCTTGATCTGCTCAGTTCCCGTGAAGATTTCAGTATGTTTCCTTTGATTTTTGGCCAATACAATATATAATAAAATTGCACGAGGACAACTATTAAACTCAAATTTTAAGCCGGCAACAACAGTCCGCATCCCCTGTTTTGTGACAGAAATATCCATCTTCGGGAAGACAGACATTTTGTTTGCTATTTTCCTCATGAATTAGTGCCTGCATTTTTGTGTGTGAGGAAAACTGATGGTCCAATTCAAGATTAGTGTTTGTATGCATGACACTTCTACTGAAACCAATTTTCTCACTCAATTTCTGGACTCCTAGGTATATTTCTTTGGTTCAAGAATGCAAAACACAGCTCTACTTTCGTTGTTTCTTCCGGTTGATGCTATTGTATAGCTGCTCCTTTGGTGTTCGACGTTGATCCTATTACGCAAGGCTGATCTGATTGCTAAATGCATTCCATGAATTTTTAATTTGAGCCAGCTTCTTATTATCATTGTTTCGTGCTCCTACTGGGTAGATTGGTACCATCATGTTAATGAATATCAGCATTGCTTAGTATCTCGAAGGCCTCTCTTCTTGGTCAGTGTGTTTTTGTAGCTCAAGCAATCCTCCAGTTGCAAACATTGGACTGATCAACTGTATGCAGCGGGAATGGCATTATCTCCTTTGCCTTCTACATTGTAGATCCACATATGCATATACATTATACACCCATCAATCATCAGCCAGTAATAGAAAAAGTCTAGATCACCCCCTCACCTATGGAGGTTGGACTACACAACCTCCCAACCTATGAAATGGTCTATATCATCCCCCGAACTTTTCAAAACAAGTCAAATTACCCCCTAAAGAAATTTTGAAAAATCATAGTAAATCACAGAAAAATCATAAAATGGAAAATCTAATTGTGTTGGAATTCAAATGAGTATATATACACAGTGAACATATAATATGATATGCTTTAGTACTTTTTTTGCTGTAGCTTTAGATCTATGCTTTTCTTCATAGCTGTAAAAAAATGTACTGAAGCATATCATATTATATGTTCCTGCGTAGATATACTCATTTGCAGTCCAGCACAATTGAATTTTCCATTTTATGATTTTTCTGTGATTTACTATGATTTTTCAAAATTGCTTTAGGGGGTAATTTGACCGGTTTTGAAAAGTTTAGGGGGTGATATAGACCGTTTTATAGTTTAGGGGGTTATGTAGTCCCGCCCTCATAGGTGAGGGGGTGATATAGACTTTTTCCGCCAGTAATCTACCAATAAACATGGTCTGATCCTAATCTGCAGGATATGTAATCTATCTCAAAATATTTGTTGTGGGGATTAGTTTGTTTCCTTCTTCCTCTTTCCGTATATCCTATGAGTGTCATTTTCAATGAACGAGTTACATTTCTACTTTAGCAGGACCAATTCAATATTACAGGGGTGCTCAAACATGCAAAAATTAATTTGCTCAACCTTTTCTGTTTATCTTCGACACACGTTGCAATGGTTGTCTATTTCCAACTCATTTCTTTTAGCACAATGTAAGTAGGTAACATCTTCGATTAATACTAAGATTTGGCAAAAAGAATACTAAAATGAACTCAAAAGCTTCGTTCCATGTAGCAGACATTCAGCTACTCACACGGTCTCTAAGATTCACTATGTATAAAAACTATAGAATGACTAGGGTCACCTGAATAAAATGATCAAGACAAATTAAAAAAACATGACATAAACAAGATCTTGATTAAGCCATTCCATTGAGAAAATAATGTTCTTCCATTTTTACTGGACATGCCAAATTATCAAGAAACAAGTTTTAACTTTATTCTTTTCATTTGTACTAGCAGATTGACTGATTGTCCATTTGTGCGCCCATCGGAAGCGGGCGCGACGAAACGCGCCACCCATCCAAGTATTACCTTACGCTTCGTGCTTTAGGACACTGGAGGCATACGCAGCTAACGCGATCCGTGTGTTATCCAAACGAGTATCCATCGCGTGACGGAAGATCGGGAACCCTAGTCCCCATCAAGTAGTATCCAGAGACAGGTTTACCGTCAGGTATATCCATCATTTCGTCTTCGTCCTATAGTCCAGAAAATTGCCCTACAAAAAAATTGGTTTGTTCATCATATTCCGCTGTCCTAGTACCTTTTTAGCCTCTGCAATTTCGTTTCAGATTCGCTTGGTTGAGTTTGTGTCCGTGGTCGAGTCTTGTTGCTGGTTTTAGTCGTGTTCGTGTCGTAGTTCAATCGCCCGTTGCGTGATTTGTTTTGTTTCCGCCGCTATCCCTTCCACCGTGACCAGATTACAAGTCAAGCCACCCCTTAACTCGACTTGCCCTCGCTAGCCGCCTTGCGTGAACTCCTGCCGTGCAAGCCCTAGATAGGTTGCGAGCCGCCGTGTGTCCATCGCCTTGCATCGCAGCCTTTCTTGGTTTATCTTGCATACCCTAACCACCGCCGCCGTGCATCCTGCTGAATTGAGCCTCCAGAGAACCACATTGTGGACCTCCCGAAATCATAACTTGAGGTACCTTCAGTAAAACGGGCATAACTATTTGCTCGGTGCTCCGTTTTGGCTCAATTTTTTACAGCAGCTTCGTGACTCCATTGTGAGGGGACCCAAACTCGGCTTCGCCCTGTTTGCCCGAGTCAGAAAATTAAAAAAAATCAGGAAGATAAAGAAAAAAATTGATCAAGTTGTTTTAGGGTTTTCATCGTTTGTTCTTGAATTTCCCTAGGCCGAATCTCACCTCAAAAAATGGTGCAAATTTGTGTGCTTGGAGCTTTTGGTATCCCTGTTAAGAGAAAAATATAAAAAAATAGTTGAAAAAAATAAAAAACTCGTGATTCCTACTAGTCCGGAGGTTTTGGAGGGGAATTGCTGAAAAGATTAAAAAGAATTGCATAGAGTGTTGTTTTGCTTGTTCTGTGAGATTTTTCCATCGTTCCTTATTCCAACTTATTGTGCTACGTCTAGGACACGTCTAAGCCAGCAATTGTGACTCGTACTTTGGATACTTATTAAATTTTGCTATTCTGCATTCGTTATTTGCTACTCCTTACTACATATTGTGCCTTTTCAACGCTCCACATACACTACTTCATGTCAGTACAACAAAGATCCTTTGCAATCTTGGTACTACCTCCTCACATGTATCACGAACCAGCCACCGGTTGTATCATCCACTGCCTGCATTGGTAAGAACTTGGCAAGAACTTGGTAAGACGTGGCGTGTGAGGGTGTGGTTCCACCAAGGAAACCACATAGTTCCTAGGGCATTTGTTGATCACTAACCATGCCAGATGACGTTCCTGTTTTGTCTAGTCAGTTGGTGCAGGTAACGAACGAGCTAAAGGACCTCTTCATGAAGGAGTTGAGCAAGCTAACGACGGTGGTCAAGGCTGCCTGTCACACAATTGAGGGTGTGGACAAGCGAGTCTCCACGCTGACAACAAGGGTTCAACAACTCGAGTCCAACCCCCCCAAGCCCAAAGAAGAGGAACCCTATGACGATGATGACGATGATGATGTTATCTATGGGTCTGATGGCGAGCCTGATCCCATCAAGACCCAAGCGGAGAAGCTATGTCGTCGCCGTATTCATAAAAATACAACAGGTGTGGGAGGTAACAGGAACCGACGTCATCAAGGTAATGATGATCCTTACACCAAAGTTAAATTTAATATACCATCTTTTTATGGGCGTTATGATGCGGAGGAATATTTAGATTGAGAGATGACAATAGAACAGAAATTCGCTTCCCATCTTGTTCCTGATCAGCATAAGGTTCGGCAAGCCACTAGTGAATTTAAGGATTTTGCAATAATCTGGTGGCAGGAATGTGCTTCTTTAAACATACAACCTACTTCTTGGAATGCGCTTAAACTTGTCATGCGTGATCGATTTGTTCCTGCCTCTTACAAGCGTGATTTGAGTAAGAAATTGCAACGTTTAGAGCAGGGTAATTTGTCTGTTCAGGAGTATTATGCCGAGTTACAAAAGGGCATGGTTCGTTGTGAGGTAGTAGAGGATCCTGAGGATAAAGTGTGTCATTTTTATGGTGGCTTGAGACGTGATATTCAGGATATTGTTGACTATAAAGAATTTACTACCATCAACCAGTTGTTCCAGCTTGCTATGCTTGCAGAAAAAGAATTGCAGGGACGACCCAAGACCGTCACGCCAACGGCAAGTACTCGAGCGACAC
Organism: Echinochloa phyllopogon; assembly: GCA_033239725.1. Taxonomy (NCBI): domain Eukaryota; kingdom Viridiplantae; phylum Streptophyta; class Magnoliopsida; order Poales; family Poaceae; genus Echinochloa; species Echinochloa phyllopogon. The sequence goes on from BTCW01000014.1 coordinate 51,783,912, forward strand.
CCCCATCGAGTACAGGTTCGACGCCATCAGTGCCGGCACCAGCTTCTGAGGTACGATTGTCTAATGTGCATGTCCAACAAAACAAGAAACCGACTACTACTGACAAGAGCTAATCGAATAAGTCTGCCAGCATCGTGTGCCACCACTGCAAGGGCATGAGACATGTCATGAAGGATTGCCCAAGTGTTCGTGCTTTCATCGCTACACCCGATGGTACTGGATATGTAAGTGCTAGTGATGTTGAAGATGATTTAGTTCTTGCGATTAACGCTGTTGCAGATTCGGAGGATGATGAGGGTGAGGCAATTGACTCGGTTGCCGCATCAGTGAGATTCCATAGCTTGGTTCTTGTGCAGCGTACATTGAGTTCGCGGGTGGAACATGAGGACGCAGAGAAGATCCAACGAAAGAATTTATTCCACATGTTTCTCATCGTCAACGACTGTCGTGTGCTCACCATAATTGATAGTGGGAGTTGCAACAACTTGGTGAGTTCAGATTTGATAGAGAAGCTTAACTTCCCAACACGTCTCATTTCAAATCCCTACCACTTAGAATGGCTGAATAGTAGTGGTCAAGCTAAGGTAACAAGATCGGCACGTATACAATTTTCTGTTGGTTCTTATCATGATTATGCTGATTTTGATGTTGTCCCGATGCAAGCTTCATCTCTTTTGTTGGGTAGACCACGGGAATTTGATAATGATGTTGCACACCATGGTAGAACTAATACATACACTTTCATGCATAAGAACGAGAAAATTACTTTGCTTCCTTTATCGCCTGTTGATATTAGGAAACATTTTAGAGGGCTTGCTGAAAAAGATAGAGCTAAATCTGCTAGTGTTGCATCTTCTGATGATAAATCAAAAGGGATTAAATTAAAAGGAGGTGCTTTTATTGCTACTACATCTGCTGCTGCTGTTTTATGTGATAACCCTGATGTTCCATGTTATACAATGCTTGCTCAAGATCGAAATCTGTGTCATGCTACAAATTATTTTATGTCTCGTACTTTGCAGTCCCCTGTCGCTAACCTTTTGAAGGAGTTTGATGACGTGATGGAGTCGAGAACGACTCCAATTCAAGAAGGGGAGGATGATGAGGACATCACCACGTTGCACATACACGAGCCTAACTCGTCTCCAAGTTACAAATCGTCGCCATGTCGGACATCATCTTCGTTTCGGTTTTAGCCGACATGTTTGCGGTTCAACTGTAATTTCTCCTTCATACGACGTCCAAACAAGGCGTTCTTGGATGCGTTGGAATCGTGACGACGAGACGCTTCTTTTGGTTGTGGTCCTAGCTCCAGAAGACTGCTGGCCCTGGAACTTCCGCTTCTTCTCCTCCATTTCACGACGCTTGTGCTCTAGCATCAGGGCGCCGTCCACCAGTTCCTGAAAGTTGGGGAAGTTGGCGCACATCAACTGGTACTGCAGGGCATCCTGCAAGCCATCGCGGAACCGGGACTGCTTCTTCCTATCCGTGTCCACGTCCTCTGGAGCATAGCGGGCAAGCTCAATGAACTTGTCACGGTAAGCCATGACGCTCATCCCTTCCTGCTTTAGTGACAGGAACTCCTTCTTCTTCAAAGTCATCAGGGCTTCAGGCATATGGTGCGAGCGGAAGCTGTCATGGAACTCTTGCCATGTGATCTGAGTACGATCAGGGTGAGCGTACTGGTACGAGTCCCACCAGTCCAAGGCTGGTCCTTGAAGCTGTCCTCCTGCGTACAACACCTTCTCCCGGTCGTTGCACTGAGCGATGTCGAGTTGTCGCTCCACTGCCTTGAGCCAATCCACTACATGCAGGGGATCAGTCGCTTTGTTGAAGGTGGGCGGGCGTCCCTTCAGAAATTCGCCCCTCCTGTCACGGGGCGGCATGTTGTGCTGCAGCGGATTCTGCTGGTTCTGCAGCATCATGGCCATTATCTTAGCCATCTGTTGCATCAGCTGGGTCTGTGTGAGCATCATCTGCTCAATGGTGGGGGGTGGTGGTGGCAGTCCACTGGCATCGGCATTGCTCCTTGTGTTCACCATCTATTATCAACAAGACATCCCCATAAATTTTAAGACCAAGTAACTTAGGAACAGAAGTACTTGAGAACATTGAACTGGTTATGATAGAGCATAAGATAGATAAAGAGCAAGTGAAGCAAATAACCCCTTCTATGTATTCAATAATTTCCTTATGCCTTAATCCAAAATCTAGATGGTAGTAGACTTGCGTCCACGCCCATCTCAATCATTACAAAAATCCAACTCATACATAAGCATAATGATAATCAAACCAAACATCGAAAGACAAGGTTCACACTGTCTCGACTCACTGGTTTTTGACTCGATTGGAAAGAAAAGTGATGACTAATCGATCTTATTACAGACTCATGGTAAACTCCTAAGGACCCTGCTGGATGGTGGTGCTGGCGGCGGCAGATCCGAAGCGGTGCCTCTTGCGAGGCGGTGACTCTGTACGGTAGTCTGGGCTGCGTGGCGGTGGTGCTCCCATCATCTGGTCCAGCTGCTCCATCTTCTGCCGAGTCCCTCTAAGCTGCTCCCTCAGAGCGGCGATCTCATCAGTAGCTACCTCCAGGTCAGTGTTGAGGGTGGCCACCAGTGCCACAGTAGCAGCGAGCCGGGGGTCGTCGATGTCTCCGATGAGGGCGATGGTGCATGCTGTCTCCCCACTCCTCCTGCGGGGATACCACCTATCTGGCCCGTCCTGGATCTCTGCCCAGAACCTGTTCCTGTAGTAGTAGAGGGCACGGCGAGCAACATCTGCTAACCCTGCCTCCTGGGTGGATCTCTCACTGGAGGCGTAGTGGATCGACCTCGTCCTGGCAGCTCTGGCTTTGTGGTCAGCTATACGAATCCTCAGGGAGGTGCTCCCGAAGGTGGGGAAGCGGGGGTGCATCCACTTCTCACTGTGGTACTCCATGCCCACGTTGCCTGTGCCGTAGTGGTAGCGGAGTATCTGCCTCAGGCGCCAGTGGTAGATGTTGTCTCCAACGTCTCTGATAAAGTCCTCCATGGTCCACCTCTCTGCTGGTGCAGATGGCTGGGGTGTTGGGGGCTCCTCAGGGTCATCACCCTCGCCATCTGACGGATTATCACCACCATCTTCATCATCATCATCACCATCGCTGTCATCACCATCTGGGTCTCCAGCAGCATTTCCACCACCTGGCTGAACTGGCTCGGGCTGCTCCACTGGCTCTTCAGCGGGCTCCATCTCCTCGTCCTCGGGCTCTCCCTGCCGCTGCTCCGTCTCTTCTTCTTCCTGCCTCAGGCGCTCCTCCTCTTGCATCTCTTCCCACTCCTGGAAAGCATCCTGGTAGGGGGCGCCAAAGTCCATCTCCGGAACACAGGGCGGAAGGTAGCCACAGGTGGACTTGCGGGCGGTCAGCTTCGTGCGAGCCATCTACTGCAGAGAGAATACAAAGAAAAAATTTTAGAAAAACTTTGCAAAGGACTGAGGTAGAGGAGACACTGAAAACTATTTTGCAAAACTCAACACTTTTATAGGTAAAATAGTGAAGACTGAACTTGGCTAATACCGACCGTTCTATCTAGGCTGCGATCCTACAGTCAGCACGTGAGAACGCGGAGAAGATCCAACGCAAGAATTTATTCCACATGTTTCTCATCGTCAACGACTGTCGTGTGCTCACCATAATTGATAGTGGGAGTTGCAACAACTTGGTGAGTTCAGATTTGGTAGAGAAGCTTAACTTGCCAACACGTCTCATTTCAAATCCCTACCACTTAGAATGGCTGAATAGTAGTGGTCAAGCTAAGGTAACAAGATCGGCACATATACAGTTTTCTGTTGGTTCTTATCATGATTATGCTGATTTTGATGTTGTCCCGATGCAAGCTTCATCTCTTTTGTTGGGTAGACCACGGGAATTTGATAATGATGTTGCACACCATGGTAGAACTAATACATACACTTTCATGCATAAGAACGAGAAAATTACTTTGCTTCCTTTATCGCCTGTTGATATTAGGAAACATTTTAGAGAGCTTGCTGAAAAAGATAGAGCTAAATGTGCTAGTGTTGCATCTTCTGATGATAAACCAAAAGGGATTAAATTAAAAGGAGGTGCTTTTATTGCTACTACATCTGCTGCTGCTGCTTTATGTGATAACCCTGATGCTCCATGTTATACAATGCTTGCTCAAGATCGAAATCTGTGTCTTGCTACAAATTATTTTATGTCTCGTACTTTGCAGTCCCATGTCGCTAACCTTTTGCAGGAGTTTGATGACGTGATGGAGTCGAGAACGACTCCAATTCAAGAAGGGGAGGATGATGAGGACATCACCACGTTGCACATACACGAGCCGAACTCGTCTCCAAGTTACAAATCGTCGCCATGTCGGACATCATCTTCGGTTCAGTTTCAGCCGACATGTCTGCGGTTCAACTGTAATTTCTCCTTCATACGACGTCCAAACAAGGCGTTCTTGGATGCGTTGGAATCGTGACGACGAGACGCTTCTTTTGGTTGTGTGACCACAAAAATGTGCTGTGTCACCTATTTTTGGGCCTTTTCAGGCTTTGTATCGTGTCGGGCCTCACGGCCCATGTTGTGGACGCCCCCCTTGGTGCGCCCTCAACCCTAGCTCGACCCTGGACTATTAAATTCAGTAGCCACCATCGTTTAGACTTGGGTTTTGCTTAGATTAATCTGTCGAGAACAGTTTCGCCGTTATCGGGTTTGTAGAACCCCAACTTTTGATCTTAATCATACATCTGCAGTGTCACTTCATATTGAGAGCCACTTCTTTCGAGTTCTTGCTTGTGTTCTTCGTTTCGCAGGAAGGGATTAGCCTTCTTGGCGAGATCAATCGGATTGTGACCCGGTTGATAACCAGAGAAGTCGTGGTGCGAAGATTGCAGGGTTCGAGTTGCTGACTTGAAGCCGGATCGGTGTGTTGCGTTCCGCCCCAAACGAGTTATCCATCGCCTGACGAAAGATCAGGAACCCTAGTCCCCATCAAATCCTATATAGATTGTTTACTAGATTTTCATGATCATTCCTTGAAGCCTTTAGTGGTACCTTTGTTATGGGTAGTATATGCTTAGCTTGCCCAACATGGTTGGTTGATAATTTAATCTCGACTAATGATATATGCAATTTGTTAATGTGGGTTTGGTTAGAAACATGGAACCCCTAGGTGACTCAGGCAAGTGGAATCATGGATTGTTTTGTGATAGTTTGATGGTAGTCTTGCCGGAGTCGGTTTCAAAGGACCAGTCTATGGAGTGACCACCCAGGACTTACATTGCAACCATGAGACTGTACGGGAACGGTCTTGGCTGAGTAAGTTGGGTAATCCAGGGGTACGTGTTGAGTGGGTAGGAGCCGACTAGGGTGGCGTCACAGAAGTCGTGGCACGACACGGTGATGGGTAAGAGCCCTGAGTGGGTCAATGCTCCCTATAAAAAAAATGGGAGGCCACGTAGTGCACTGCGTAGCGCTCACATCTTGGAAATGTGAGGGGGGGGGGGGGTTAGCGGCCCCTATGGAATATTGACACGACTCATGGTGAAAGTGTACAACCTCTGTAGAGTGTAAAACTGTTACAACAACCATGCTCGCGACCCAGAGAGGCCTCGACCCTATCATGAATAGTTGGGTTGGATGAATTGCATAAGGGTGGATGTGGTTCGGGAGTTGGTTTGGATGATATGATGTTAACCTTAAGTTCAGGACAGGTTGGCTAACCTGTGCCTTGATGGGTTTTGCGAAGCCTTATTCACATAATATATCTATGTGCTTAATTAAAATATGACCAACTAAAATATGGGCTTGCAGTCCACTAAATAAAGCCTTCCTTGTTAATAAGCCCCTCATGTCATTTATCTCCCCCACTTGCGGAGTACACACCTCTAGGTGTACTCACCATTTTCCTTTGAACCCCATTGTGTGTCTCCCCCTTGTTGCTACTTAGATAGTATCTAAGGAAGGAGCTGCTATGAGAAGATTTGGAGAATGAATCGCTCATGGAGACTTGGAGACCTAGGTCGGCGTGCCCCCGGTCGACGTTCCTGTGGAAGATGGAGCCCTCCGCTGCAATTAGTCTTTCCGCTATGTAATTTTCTTTAATACCCTTTGGTCATTTTGTAATAATATACACTTTGTAATTGATATCGGTCGTTACGACACGTTTTTGATCATCAATACTCGGGAATAAAAGAGGTTATATGTGACATTCCTTGCATCTAGGTTTATATCTAATAAAGTTCCACGAGTTTTTGTGTGTTTCACTTGTGCAGGTACAATAACGAGAAATACGTGCTATAGGGGTCGGAATTGATCGATTTGGCCGAACGACACGATTCGGCCGATTACCCCCCTTAGTCGTACACGAAGCGAAGCACAACCGGGAGGCCATCCACGTTAGTGATGACCAAGCGATGACCGTGCAATCCACTTGGACTACTGCCACATCATCCCTGGGTCAAACCAACACGAACTGCATCAGGACAGGCAACCCAGGGGGTCCAGGAGCAAGAGGCGGTGCATGGGGCAGGCCTGGGCCACAGGCCCATTCGACCGAACTGAGGCGGTTCGGCCGAACCACCCCCAATTGCCAACCGCCTCCCAGACGAAACCCTGAGCATCCAGAGCAAGGACGGTGGATCCAAGGGTTCGGTTCGGCCGAACCCGGGTAGTTCGCCCGAATCCCCAGGGTGTACCCCCTGGTTTCCTTGGTCGTCACTCCTCTCCACCGCCTTGGATCAACTATAAATTCATTGGTCTTTCACTTGTAACACACACTCAAGCCAAGGAGCTCATATGTACTTTGTTCTAGTAGAGTTAGGATAGTTTAGTTGGGAGTTAGAGTTGAGTCGAGCTGTGCCTCGAAGGTTCCGGAGTCGTCTTCAGAAATTCTGGTATTATCTCTTGTATCTTTCCCTTTTTTCCTTTCTGTAAGACTTTGAGTTATCAATATAGTTTATCTTTATCATCTTGTCTGAGTTATTTACACCTTGCCTCTACTTTATTCTAGTTGCAAGTATTTCGTGTTTGACTATAGTGGGTTGTAGTTCTTGTTCTTCTAGATCCTGTTTAAGTCTTTGTCTTAACTGGTTCTTCGATTATGTTCAATATTACTGGTGAGCTGTCACTGAGGTATTGACAAGGTTGCTTGCTCTTGCTAGCAGATGTCACACCCGGATTTTCACAAAACCCGAATGCGGCCATATGTGTGCCCAGAAAGTCCACAAAACACATACATCGAACAAATATGATAAACAAAGTACAAATGCTCGAAATAAAAATAGTTTACGTCAGAGTATAACAATAATATTTATTACAGCGGAAGTCTATAACTCTCAATTAAAGCAGAGCCGCAGTCCACAGGGACTCTGACTGGGAGAGCGCAACTCAGAAGTACGGCAGGTCCTAAGGGAACACAACAGCAGTCTCCTGATCAGCACAATCTGTTTACCCATCCGGGATTTTGTTGAATAATGGCAAGTGTAAGTAAAACATTTACTTAGCAAGTATAACACGGGGATGAAGGCTCAAAAATAGGATAGACACGGCTTGACTGCATTAGCATTTTTAGTTGGTTCATTTTAGCATTTAACAAATTACTACAAGTGAATCAAACCCGGTTGTAACCCAATTAATAAGTATAAGTGACAATACTCATAAATAACATCATCTTCTAATAAAAAAGGATCCAGGCCGCTCGTGACCCTGAGCAAGGATATCATGATAGATTTTACACTCTGTAGAGGTTTCGCCCTTTACCCACCAGTCACGTAAAAGTTCAAAGGAACTTTACACCCAACCACGCACATCAACACTTCCGAGGTCTGACGGCATAGGGACGCTACGAGGTTTTTCACAAGACACCCTAACAAGACAGTAGCCGCTAGTTTAACAAGGCGTTGAGACCATAGGCACCGAGATCGACGTACGCCTACGGAGTCACACCATAGGGGGGTCGATGGTGTCCAGAGCGCAGGCATCGCACCCATCCATGCGCAACGTGTGGAGTTCCCCATCGCAGGGACTCCCAACACGGGACTGGGTCTAACGAGACCTAGCCGACGGATCGCCCGTCCTCGGTGGAATCCGGAAACACCCTTTCACCTTGTGTCCACTAACGCCGTTGGCCCCAATGGTAGCCACTGGCAAGCTAGAGCCGTACAAGTTACTTGACCAAGACCAGATCCATAATAGTTCTAGCGGCGGCGACAGGCTCCTGGGTTGCCGCTTTAAGAACCGGACCTTACGGAGAGACACTAGAGCAAAGCAGCACATAGCACATGCTCTAGCTCCCTAAACCAAGTTGCTAAAAAGCAAGTTTTATCATTAATGTTGAAGTGATCCATTAAGTCAAAATTTACAGTTAAATAATGGTGACAGTAGCTGCGCATAGCAAAAATCTACCCATATGCATAAACCCAAGGTTATCAAAGGAACATGATATACAAAACTAGGTACAACCTTAATGGGACAGTAAATTAGACACATGCATATGAAATTAATTAATGTAAAAAGGTGAGTATAGGTAGCAAGGATTGTCCGTGCTATAACTTGCCTTCCTTGAAGTGCTGCTACTGCTGCTGCGAGTCCTGCTCCGGAAAGTCCTCACCGAGCTCGAACTCCAAATCTAACGGCTCAGCGATTGGACACGAAGCACCATACAAGCATACACGCATACCAATACATGCAAATAAATAATATTCTATTAGAACAGTACACCAGACAGTAGAAAAGGTACAAATAAAGGTTTTAGAAATATTCTACGCTTCACTGCGAACACATGAGCGCGAAAATCACACTAATCGGAGCTAAAACGAAAAAGATATGGGTTTTATAAGTTCTAAGGACATGCTGGCAATTTTTAAAAGTTTCCAGGGGCTTAAATGAAAGAAAACAGGGACCTAAACATAATTTTGTATAAAAACCCGAGGGCCTACGTGCGAAAACGACTCCCTAGGACGACAGGTTTTATTTTCTAAAAACTCAGGGGTTTTTTCATAAAACTCAGGACCTATGTGTAATTATTTTTGAACCGAGTTGGAGCGCGGGTTGATTTTGGGAAAATAGGAAGGCTCTTTAGCAAAATCGCCCGGCTGACCGTTTTCTTGAGATTTGACTCGGGGTAGGGGTTGCACAGGGACCGTGGGATCTAAATCGTGCGGCTCAGAAAGGTCCAGGCGGCTTGGGTCGACGGCGGGGCAAAGGGATGGCGGCGCCGCCCGCGGATGCGGCGGGGGATCGCCGGAGTTCCCTCGAACTCGAGCTCCGGTCCATGGTTTTGGACGGGAGCAGGCTCTATGGACTCGGTGCGGGGTGGCGAACACGATGGGTGGTCCTTGACGACCACGGGGTGGCCAAGGAGGCGAACCGAGACGGAGCTCGCCGGCGAGGGTGGGGAGCATGCTACGGGGCGAGGGAGAGAGCAAGGAGGGGCTTGGGAGCTTGCTCACCGACGCGCGATGTTGTCCCGGGGGTCGAAGGGGTCGGAGCGGCGGCCGGGAGAGGAGAACGACGATGGCCAGAGCTCGGCGGAGATCGGCGGCGCGGAGAGCTCGGGGAGGGCGCTGCTGTGGGCTTGGTGCTCGGTGGGGGAGTTGGTGAGGCTTAGGGGGTGCGGAGGCCTGGCTTTTATAGGGTCGAGGGGGTTGCTCGTCGGGTGAATCGCGAAGCCGGCGATGGCGGCCGGTGATCCGCGCTTTCCAAGTGCGGGGCGGCCTGCCAAGCTTGGAGCGGCCGAGAAATGAAAGGAATCGGGGCAGGGGAGGAAGGTGGGGGTGCTAGGAAGCTTCGGCGAAGCTGCTGCAAGGTCCACCGGCGCGGGGATGGCGGCCGGCGCTCGACCGGCAATCACGGGCGCGGGCGAGGGGGAATAGAAGGAAAGAGAGGATGCTAACCGGTGGGACCGGCGCGTCAGCGAGCGCGGGAGAGAGAAGGAGAGGGGGTGGGGCGCGCGGGCTGGGCCGACGCGAGCGGGCCGGCTCGGGGAAAGGGGGTTGGGCCGCGCGGGAAAAGAAAGAAAAGGGAGGGGGATTGGGCCGCGCGGGAGAGGAGCTGGGTTGGGTTTAGGGAGAAGTAGAGGGAGGGAAAGTGAGCCGAGGGAAAAGTTCAGGGAGGAAAGGTGAACTCGACATTGAATTAACTTTTATATGGCTCAAACAAATGCAAACTAAATTCCATTTTAAACAGAATTTAAATTCTAACTTAATTTTCCAACAAACAAAACACAGTGCAGCAGCATGAATGCAACAAAAATGTTTCTACAGCTTATATTTGATTTTAATATTCATAAATAATTCAATTAACCTATATTAAATATGAACAGTTAAAATAAAAGCCAATTAATTACTAAAAATTTTAAATGGGCTATTTTTGGGTGTTACAGGAGAGTAAGTAATTGTTGGATAGTGTAGGAGTGGATCCTAGACTATACAGTAGCCTTGGATTGTCCACGTTGCAACGGAGGTGGTAGCCGTTAGGTGGTGACAGTCCTATACGGTCTTCACAGTCCATCACGTTAGTCCCACCCTGCAGGAGCCTCCAACGGTTATTGGCAACACGTCTTCTCATCCCTTTCTGCGTGTTGTGGGTTCCGTTTCCCGACGTTAAGACAATAGAGTTAACCTTGACCTCTTAGAGCTAATCTCTCAACTCCTGTGTCTCTAACCCCGAGTAACCCAGATAGACAAGGTACCTAGGAATCCTCTTTCTCTTCTCGTTGTCCTCCCAGCTAGCTAATCCTTCTCTTTCTTTTCTGAGCCACCCTTGACCTGTGTGTCACAGTATATCCACTCTTATCCAACCCCGAGTAACCCAGATAGACAAGGTACCTAGGAATCCTCTTTCTCTTCTCATTGTCCTCCCAGCTAGCTAATCCTTCACTTTCTTTTCCGAGCCACCCTTGAGTTGTGTGTCACGGTATATCCACTCTTATCCAATACTGTTATTCCCTGTCTTGTTAGTAGTGTACCCTTCTCTGAAAGTCTCGAATACCTGTTTTCTAGTACTCTTGCCAAAGCTTCCTTGTGGAAATATAAATTATGATACCTCGGATTACTCTCTGGTGAAGTGCTACAACGGTAATTCTGTGCACTTGCAGAATATTTATTTATTTTACTGAGCCATAAGAAAAATCACTGAAAAACTCGTTGCACTAGTACTGGGATTCACAATCCTAATATTGGATCGTAAGAAGTGTCAACAATAATCACTAATGATGTCACTTTATGCATGAAAATTGATCCTGGGCATGCATAAAGGGTGCGTTCGGTTTATCCTTGAAACCAGGCGTGACACAGACACTTTTGTTTACCTATAAACTAAGAGACTAGGATATTGAGCGACGGGTCGCCCTGTATCCGATGGCGCGACCCCATCCTCCGCGCTGACTCCCTTTCATGCTTCTTCCGCGTTGTCTCCCTTTCCTTCGCCCGCTTCCTTTTCTTTTTTTCGTGTGTTTTCTGTTGCGCCTCTCTCCCATGATAAAATCCCTCCAAATAAAATCCAATCGCATTTTCTTCTCTTCATGTGTCTCTGTGTCTAGCCATCTTCACATGCACACTACCGTGGTACCGCCTTCCATTTTCACTCCCACATTTGCTTCTCTCCTACCCTATATGCATCAAAATGCTACTTTTATAATACAATTTGCCCTGCTTTAAAAAATAGGGTGATTCATTTCCACATAATCTGAATAGAGGTAGCTGATGCATCTCTCCAGATTTTCATGACTTATCAACCCGTATAGATTAAATTAACAACTTATAGGGGGTGTTTGTTTCAGCTTATTTCCGATTTTCAAGGCTCGCTTATGGAGAATCTAAAAGTCAGATGACTCCCATAATCCATAATCGAGAATCCAGCTGGATTATGGAGAATCTAAAAGTCAGATGACTCCCATAATCCAGAATCGATTATGGCTTATGAGAGTCATGTAACGCCCGTAAAATTTACCATAGTTAAAGCACGTGATAAATTGTTTTCAAAATCTCTTTTCGCCGAGCTCCCGAATCTCCTCCCGTCACCAAATCCTTCACCTCATTTTCACCCCCGCCATCTTTTTCCGTGTCACCCGGCCTCAGGTCGACCGCCGGCCGACCGCCGCCGGGAATCCTGCCTCAGATTCCCTTTCCCCTCCCCTTTTTCCTTCTTTCTCCATTTTCCTTTTTTCTCTTTTCTTTTTCCTTCTTTTCCTCCTCTCCTTTCTCTTTTCTTTTCTCCCTTCTTATTCCTTCCCTGGCCGAGCCACCTCTCCTCGGCGCCAATCCTTCTCCCGGCCAAGCCGCTTCCTCCACGCACCGCCTAGCCCTCCACGCCATCACTTCGTCAACCCCCCCACCACCACCACCACGTGCGCCCCGTGTCACGCGCGCGCACCCGGGCTGCCCCGCCGTTGCTGCGTCGCTGTGCCACGCACGCGCCACCGCGCCCCCCGCTGCTGCTGCGCCACTGCACTACCGCGTCCCACGCGCACGCTCGTCGGCCGGACTGCACGAGCACGTGCCGGAGCCATCGGCTCGCGCATGTGCGTGCCATTGCCGTTGCCACCCCCCCCCCCCGCGCTCGTCGGCACGCGCGTGTGCACGCGACCTCGCCGCGCCGCTCGCTGCTGAACTACTGCACTGCCCGCCGTCGCTCCTCCCGCGCGCGCACGACACCGCACCCCGCCACGAGCTACACGCCAAGCACGGCCGCACAGTACCGCACCTGTGCCGCCCTCGCCGCTCATGCCAGCACAATTTCCGCCGGCGCCATTACTCCGCCCGTCGGCCCACCGCCTCCAGCGCCTATAAGTAGGCCCATCAGCTTCCCCTCCATCACCTCTCCCTCACCAGCCACTCCACTCACCCTCCCCACCGCTGCAGCGCCGCCACCACCACCATAGCCGCCGTCGGCCACTAGCCACCGCGGGCAGCTCGCTACATGCCCCCTCCACCCTAGGTAAGTGTGAGAGTAGTCTTCCCTCGCCTCCCTCTCCCTTTTTCCCTGGCTCCCGACCGCCCCCTTGCCTAGGGTCGCCGGCGAGGCCACCCGCCGTCGCCGCCGATTCCCGTTTTCTCCCCCTCCTCTGTTCGGCTGGGGAGAAGAAAGCCATTTTGCAGAAAAGCCCCTTGCCTTTTGACTAATCAACCCGTAGTTCGAACACCCCCTGCAGACCCTCTCTGGTGTTTTGCGGAGAGACCCCTCCATTCTTAAAACTTTTTCAAATGAGTCCTAATCCTTTCTAAAACAGCCCGTATACATTTATTTCTTACCCAAGATCCCACCAATTTTTAATATTCCCAGAAGGACCCCTCTAGCACCCTATAACCGTCCCAAATATACCCTTTACCCTTCTCGAACAAACCCCAGGACTTTCGGGAGCTTTCCGAACAAGTCCTTTATTATCTAAACCACCGAACGACGCGTCATTTTATGTGCCGTTTTAACCCGGAATGACCCCAAACTTCTCCATCCACCTCTCCACTGTACTCTCCGCCAAGCTATGTGTCACTTTCCCGAATGTGACTTCTCCTCCTTCGTCCTCCATTCACTTCCGTTCTTCTTTCTGCGAGCTCGGCAAATAAAACTTTTCTTTAATTCTTTTCTTTTATTTATTGTGTGTGCTTTTTTGTGCGCCGTAGATCAAGTTTCGGAAGCGCCCGAGGGAGAGCAGTGCTACGAGCAGGAGCCTGAAGGCTAGTACCCCGAGCAGGAACTCCCGGAAGGCTTCGAGAACGGCAAGTTCAATCTTACCCTTTGATGCATGTTTATCCCAGTTTTAAAAATGCAACCCACTGGCCTGTTTTATAAAACTTGCATGATTGTTGCTAAACCATTTTTGTGTGAGCCGTTCCTTGATTACTACAAATATTCCTTGATGACCTAGATTAATTTCCGAATAATTTAGCTTGGGAATTAATCATTGCTAAATGCCGCTTAGGACAAATTTATCATAAATACTATCCACTGAATATTTAGTGAAACATTAGAAAATGTGCTTTAGGAAGAAAATGGGTTTTAAATGATACAAATGATTATTATTAGGGGATAAGCCGGACAGTGTTTCCCATGTGAAATACCAAGGTGAGCTCGTGCCTGTGTGGCTGAGCATGGTGGGAGAAGTCCGACTTGTCGTTAGAAGGATGACTTGATGTGTCATCTTGCCTAACCCAAATATCAGTACCTCCACTCGACCGTTGTATGTGGCAACGGCTTGGCATAAATCCCACTAGTTGAACTGGTAGTTATCGGGTGTGCTGGTGAGCAACAGAATATCATGGAGACGGATATAAGTTCTTGGTGAGTTATACCCTGGATAGAACCTCGTGGGTAGGTTGCTGATCCCCTGGTTGCTTCTGTGGTGACTTGCCAGTTTAACTAAGGTGGGTAATGGCCTCGATAGGATCTGCACTGACACTAAGGTGATCAAGTTGTGGTACCCTACTTGTGGTTGTGTACACCTCTGCAGAGTTGAAACCTATCCGGATAGCCGTGTCCACGGTATTGGACGAGTTACGGCATGGTCACTTCACAAATCCTTTAACCTGGTTCATTTTCGGTTATGAGTAGAGTCTCTTGGTGTGAGTTGTTTTGGGAGGTGTTGCCTACGACGGACGGGGAGTCCGGTAGCACCGATTTGGTATTTACGAATTATTTAAATTATGATGCTTATGATTAGATTGCCTTACGAAGCTTTTATAAAATAAACCCTTGCATGTGGCATTTTTGCAAATAAACCAATAACCTGTCCTTGATATTTATCCTTGCATGCTTCTGTTGCAACCCCTCCGTGGGTTTGGTTGGACTTGCTGAGTACGTATGTACTCACCCTTGCCTGTTTTTCAGAAGAAGACCCGGATTTCGTTCCCAAAGACGTCGAGTAGGAGTTACGTTCTGCACCCAACCTCGCATGTGTGTTAGGGCCGTCCGCTTGAAGAACCGCATGGTGTAGCTCTCTGATGATGCCATGATTAGTTGTACCATTTGGTTTCTAGTTATTATCCTCGTGCTAGTGGCGCGCCTGTGCCCGCTACCGCGTTGGTTTGTTCGGTAATGGACCATCTGTTGTAATAAATGTGAATCAGCCTCCTGGGACTGATGTTTGTTTCACATTTAAGTCTTCTCATTTGAGGAGACGCTTCAAGTCATCTGAATTTTTGATTCTCCATAAGCGAGCATTCAAAATCAGCCATAAGCTGAAACAAACACCCCCATAGTGGGAGATCACCTTGAGTATGTACGTTTTGTGTATCACCTTGAGTGGATTATACCTATCAATTTCTATAGATTCTGAATCTCCATTTGTATGGAATATACCATATATATGAGCTGAGCACCTTGAATGGATTGTCTATTAATTCTATAGATCCTGAATTTCACTAATATAAAATTCTGGTTATGAACTTATATAAATTTCTACATTAAACTTGTGCTAGATCTTGAACGTCAACATATGTTGATGCTAATATTAATTTATATAGACTTTAACTATCAACCTATATAAAATCTGAGTGTCAATTTGAATGGATTATAACTATAACTTCTATAAATTTTGAGTGTAAACTTGTATAGTTTATAACCATCAACTTATACACATTATGGATAGACGATAGTTTACAACCAAACTGTGAGCTTCTTCAGTTGTGGCATTATATAGAGGAGGAAAACACAAGCTTGTTGCAGCAAGAATCTCATATCTTGTAACACCCAAAAATAGCCTATTTAAAATTTTTAGTATTTTATTGGCTTTTATTTTAATTGTTCATATTTAATATAGGTAAAATGAATTATTTATGAATATTAAAATCAAATATAAGTTGTAGAAACATTTTTGTTGCATTCATGCTGCTGCATTTATTTTTGTACTGCATGTGATTCAAACGAGAGTTTAAATTTATTTAAATTCGAATTTGAATCACCTTGTTTGGAGTCCTAGAAAAATTATTTGAGCACGAGTTCACTTTCGCCCCCTCTACTCTTTCCCGAGCACAACTTAACTCCCCCCACTTCCCCCCTGAACCGATCTGGACCATTGGTTCCAGATCCAACGGCCCCCAAGCGTCTGTCCCCCCAAGTCAAAACTCAGCGTACTGGTCAACCCTGACCTTTTTACAAAAGAAACCCCGAGCTTTATGGAAATCAAACCGTGGTCCTTCGGTTTTGAAAACTATTTACCAATAGGTCTAGTTTTATTCAGAAAACCCCTTGAACTTTTTAATAATAGGACCCGCCGTCTAGCCGCTTCTATTTTACGCGTTAGCCCTTTGGTTTTTAAGCAAAATTACGCATAGGTCCCTGGTTTTTCACAAATAAGCCCCTGGAACTTTTAAAAACTTGCCGGTAGGTCCCTAGAACTTAGAATTGCCGTATCTTTTTCGTTTTAGCTCCGAATAGTGTGATTTTCACGCTCATGTGTTCGTAGTGAAGCGTAGAATATTTATAGAACCTTTATTTGTACGGTTTCTATTGTTTGGTGTACTGTTCTAATAGCATATTATTTGTTTGCATGTATTGGTTTGCATCCTCGTTTGTATGGTGATTCGTGTCCAGTCGGTGAGCCGTTCGCTTTGGACTTCGAGTTCGGTGAGGACTTTCCGGAGCAGGACTCGCAGCAGCAGCCTTTTGAGGAAGGCAAGTTATAGCACGGACAATCCTTGCTACCTACTCACTTGTATTAAATTATTTCATACATGCATGTGTCTAAATTTGATGTACCATTAAGGTTGTACCTAGTTTTTGATTACCTTGTCCTTGTTACCATGGGTTTATGCATATGGGTAGAATCTTTGCTATGCGCAGCTACTGTCACTATTATTTAATTGTTAATTCAGACATAATGGTTCACTTCAATGTTAATGATAAAACTTGCTTTTTAGTAACATGGTTTAGAGAACTGGAGCATGTGCTGTGTGCTTTGATCTAGTGTCCCTCCCTAAGGTTCGGTTCTTAAAGCGGCAACCCAGGAGCCTATCGCCACCGCTAGAACTATTATGGCTCTGGTCTTGGTCAAGTAACTTGTACGTCTCTAGCTTGCCAGTGGTTACCGGAGTGGCCAATGGTGTTATGGGAAACATGGGTGAGAGTATGTCTTGATCCACCGAGGACGGGTGATCCGTCGACTATGCCCCCGTGAGGCACAGTCCCGTGCTGGGAGTCCCTGCGACGGGGAACTCCACACGTTGCACATTTGTTGGGTGTGATGCCCGCGCTCTGGACGCCATTGACCCCCCTATGGTGTGACTCCATAGGCGTACGTCAATCTCGGTGCCTTAGCCATGCTGCCTGTGCTGTACCATAATCGGCCGCTGTCTTGTTAAGGTGTCTTGTGAAAAACCTCGTAGTGTCCCTATGCGGTCACACCTTGGTAGTGTGATTTGTGAGGTCTGATCCACCTCCGTGTGGTTGGGTTCAAAGTTCGTTTGAGCTTTTACGCGACTGGTGGGTAAAGGGCGAAACCTCTGCAGAGTGTAAAATCTATCATGATAGTCTTGCTCAAGGTCACGAGCGGCCTGGATCCTTTTTTATTAGAATATGATGTTTATTTATGATTAATGTCACTCATACTTTATTAATTGGGTTGCAACTGGGTTTCATTCACTTGTAGTAATTTGGTTAATGTTAAAATGAACCAACTAAAAATGCTAATGCAGTTGAGCCGTGTCTAGCCTATTTTGAGCCTTCATACCCATGATATACTTGCTAAGTAATTATTTACTTACACTTGTCATTTATTCAATAAAATCCCGGATGGGTAAACAGATTGGGCTGGGCATGAGTCTGCTGCTGAGTTTCCCGAAGATTTACCGTACTACTGAGTTGTGGTCTCCCAGTCAGAGTCCCTGTGGATTGCGGTTTCATTAGTTTGAGAGTTTATTAGTCTTCCGTTGTTATTGCTTAGTTCATTTATGAAGCACTCTGATGTAAAAACTTTATTTAATGAAGAATTTGTTCCAGCATATATTCTCTGTTTATCATATTTGTTCGCTATATATGTACTATGACTTTCTGGGCACACATATGGCCGCATTCGGGTTTTTGTGAAAATCCGGGTGTGACATATCTTGATTATCAATTTGTGATCTCTTCTATCATTACTTCATGTTCATATCTTTCATGCCGCAAAAAGTCTTCTGGTTGGGGATTTTGCGACCTATTTTGTTGACAATTTTAATACACAAAAAATATAAAAAAGGAAGCACACATGTGGTGCCTTCCCGTGCTTCTTTACATATTTCCATCTTTACATACTTCCATTACACCTTACACCATGATAATTCTAGAATTCGAAAAGTCACAAGGCTTAGGATTTGTCTTGATCCTCTATTTTTATTTACATGTCACATTAGGTTTGTCTAGGTCAAATCTGCTCAGCTTTGACCAAATTTATAGAGAAATATAATAGCATCTATAACATCAAACATATGGATTATTAAAATATAGTCCATGATGGATCCAATGAAACAAAAATTGTATTGTAGATGTTTTTATATTTTTAATAAACTTGGTCAGAGTTGGGTAGATTTGACTTATGACAAACCTAATATGACATGTAAATAAAAACAGAGGGAGTACACAAAAAGAATCACATAATCAAGGGATGAATGAGGCATAAGCCTTGTGAATTTGCAGGCAGAGGATCAATGCTGCAAAGACCGGTAGAGGTAGCTCACGTTAGTTGTTGCTGGTTGGAAGTTTTAGATCTACCCTCGAGAAGTTCTTTAAGAGAGGGAGGAAAGTAAGAGATATTTGGGGATCCAGCTTACATGGCTTCTTCATGGAATTTTGTGTTTCGCTTTCGCTGTTGCACGTGAGCGGTGAGCTTTTCCCTGGCCAGCCTGGGAAAAGTCCATTTCTTTTGGGCCGAAAAGTACCACACAAGCTACCTGGTATTGGATTATTGATTGGGATTTGATAGTGGAGGGTTTTAATGCCGAAAAGTAATTGAAACAAAAAATTGGACCATGTACTGTTTGCTTAGTGCCAATATGTTGCTGTCCTGGACCGCTGTTGGCTTGGACCAGGCACAGGTCATTTTTGTGTTTCCTTGATTGGGCCACTTTGTGTCAGGTTAATTTTGTCTACAAATTAGCGTATACTGCATTACTGCTATCAACTGCATTTGAGTATAACATTGTAGTCCGGACAGACAAACATAGTCCTAACATTTGAAAAGCTTTTCTATTATATGCTACTTATGTATCCAAACAACCGAGTAATTTATGTCCTGCTTGACTTGGGTGCCATGATATGTTATTATGTCATACATTTGCTATAAAAGAACTCAATTCACGTATGAACTAGGTGGCATAGTAAATAAGAAGAAACAGGCACCTAAATTTGAGTAAAAAAGGACTCCAACATGGGTGGTGTAGTCGTGATGATGTACACCCACACCTCCCACCAAGTGAGCTAGGCTCAGTTCCTATTCAACCGCTAAAATACCATTTTGTGACATATTAGCGGTCAGTGTAAATATTCAGAAATATATTAATATTTTTTTGGCAATTGCTTATGAAATGCTGCTGCGTAGAACATCCTAATTTATATACTAAGTGTTATGAATCTGTGCTCCTCTATATGTTTCTTACTAGTTTTTATATCTCACAGATTTGAGACAATATGCCTAAGATAAAGACAAGCCGTGTCAAACATCCTAAAGTATGGGAGCTTATTGAGCCAACACTTCGTGATTTAGAGCTAAAATGAGGGAAGGTGTGAACTTAATGTATTATATGCGGATCTTTAGTACACATATTTTCTCTGATAGGATAGTGACGTGATTTCTCCTTGCAGCTGAAAATGATCCACATGATGGGAAGAGGAAGTGTGAAGCTCTATGGCCCATCTTCCGTATTTCTCATCAAAAGAGTCGCTACATATATGATCTTTACTATCGTAGGAAGGAAATATCAAAAGAGCTATATGAGTTTTGCTTGGACCAAGGCTATGCAGACCGCAATTTGATTGCAAAGTGGAAAAAGGTTTGTGATAATACTCTGTAGTACTCACGATTTGTTTTGATGGTTTTATGAAACATTTACTGTAATGCTACTCTGCACCTAAGTCTTTGAATTTCGATGGTATGACCGTTTGAAGTTCTCTTAGAAGTTATAGAACTTGTCAAGGCCATCCTTATCAAGTGAACAAGTAAAATCTGCTGACTATCAAGTGAACGAGTAAAACCTGCTGACTATCAAGTGAACAAGTAAAACCTGCTGACTATCAAGTGAACAAGTAAAATCCGCTTACTATTTGAACTCGGATAAGTGTCACATAGTACACAATTCAATGTGTTCGCACCCAAAATTGGCAGTTGCCTATCAGGCCGAGGGCAACCGGTCAGACCGGTTCTAGGAAGCGGTCAGACCGGTTTTACTGTAGCCGATCTGGCAACGGCCAAACCGGTCTGACCGGTTCTCCTATCCGGTCTGACCGGTTTCTCCCGTGTTGGAGTAGGTTTAGGACTTTAGAGTTTTATCCCATATTGTAAACCGACCTAAAGGGGTACGACTTCCCCCACCCTATAAATATAAAGGGTCATGGCCGATTGAGAAGGATCGATCTAATCGAATCTATCAAATCTACCTTTTATCGTTTTGTCTTTACTTTTATCTCTTTACCCTTCTCTTCCAACCCTACCATGATGTTCTTCCTTCGTCTCTATGTCGATTGAAGGCGTTCTAGGTGGCCTGCCGATCCTAGAACAACCCAAGGTGCGCCTGTCCTGACGGGGTCCCTCCCGGACGGGCGTTCGTTGGCCTCTCGCCGGGCACCGCCGACGAAACCGGTCTGACCGGTTATCAAAACCGGTCTGACCGCTTTGCGCGGAAGGGCAGCAAGGAGCTACTCCGCGTGCTTGTTGTTGGCGCGGTTTCGTGTCAACATATTTTGGCGACTCTGCCGGGGAAGAAATCTCTGGTTATCATGGCTGATTTATCAAGTGATTTGATGTCGTGTAAAGAGCTGATTGAAGAATATTATCAAGAATATGACAGAGCAATTGAAAGGATATTCTTGTCTTGCTTCATTAAGACAGAACAAGGTGTCATCAAGATTAAGGAGTTTCAGCCACCATCGAACGTCGCCATATTAAAGGAGATACAATCTTCCGGTACTATATCTACCCGTCTATCTGCCTATGTTAAATTTTTGATTACTCAAGAGGATAAGGTAGATTCAATTCCTGTTGTTCAAAAGTCGGTTGTTGAAAAGCCGACTAATGATATTATTGATCCTTGCAATTTGCCAAATTGTGATGTTGTTGGTCAAGAAACAAATCGGCCGTCTCTAGCCGAAATTGTTGATCCAAAATCCCCTAGCCAGAGCATAGAGGCTACATCTAGCATTTCGACGCTCGGGGGGCAACAAAACAAAGGCAAAGGTGATGGTTGCAACACAACCAGTCTGGCCGGTGCCCAGACCGGTCTGACCGGTTCTCAAACCGGTCTGACCGCTTCACCTAGGGCTTCAAAAAATAAATCAAAACCAAATATGGTTAAGCCAAAGAAGCCCGAGATTGGTGTTTGGAAAACCATTGAATCCAAAGGCCGTCGTAAGCATCAAAGAGAAAAGCCGAAGTGTAACAAGAAACTTCCGGCTAAGTCTCAAAGACAAAATAATGTCAATGATGCTAGTCGGTTTAAAAATTCCAAACAGTCAAAATCTTCTCCTAGAGAGAAGTTCCATAATCGAAATCGGCAACGGAATAATTCTCACAAATTAATGCCGTTTTCATCATATGGATCACCTACACCGATGCCATGGGAGTTTTGTTTTAATGTGCCTTATTTTTATTTTCCTTGGTATTATAATTCATATATGCCGTCTCCTCCTAGATATTTGTGTTCAGATTATATTACCTATAGGGAGCCGGTAATTAATGAGCCATCACCTATGCATAATGACCGTTTTGATCAAAAGAATCGGTCCACACAGAAAAATAAGCGTAAGGTGATTAAACAAGTCTATCGTGTCAAAAAAGATGGAAGATTAAATAAAAATCCAGATTTGACACTAGACATAGAAAAACCGATAATTGAAAATTCATCGGCTAGTTCTGTTGATCAAATTGTCCCCAATAATAAGCATATCACAAATATTATAGCTGAGCAACAATCATGGTCGGCTGGGGGGCAATATGATCTCAGTGTGACTGGTTCTGAAGGAACCGGTCTAACCGGTTCTAAAAACCGGTCTGACCGGTTTGACAAAAAAATTGATAAATCTGCAAGTGTCACTTCAAAGAGCAAGGTGATGAAGAAGAGGCCAAGCTTTGCTGAATTGTTACATAAATATCAGAAGATAGCCGAGCAAAAGCAAGGTAATCGGTTAGAAGATCAAAGTTGGAATTTTTCATCACCAAAAGCAAAGAAGCATCAACGGTCATCTCATTATTCTTCAACATTTATTCCGTCGATGCATGTGCCATGGAATGCGTATCCAAGTATACCTAATTACAATTCATGGTTTTGGTATAATCCTTGGTCTTCTTTTTACAATTATCAATATTATGCTTCTGATGTACCAAGGAACTACGATTGGTTGTCATGGTCATATCAAGATTTCAATTATTAGATGACCTGATCATTGAAGATTATTTTCTGGCACGCAAGCTTTGCCAGAAAACAGGGGGCATATCTTTGCACCCAAAATTGGCAGTTGCCTATCAGGCCGAGGGCAACCGGTCAGACCGGTTCTAGGAAGCGGTCAGACCGGTTTTACTGTAGCCGATCTGGCAACGGCCAAACCGGTCTGACCGGTTCCCCTATCCGGTCTGACCGGTTTCTCCCGTGTTGGAGTAGGTTTAGGACTTTAGAGTTTTATCCCATATTGTAAACCGACCTAAAGGGGTACGACTTCCCCACCCTATAAATATAAAGGGTCATGGCCGATTGAGAATGATCCAATCGAATCTATCAAATCTACCTTTTATCATTTTGTCTTTACTTTTATCTCTTTACCCTTCTCTTCCAACCCTACCATGCTGTTCTTCCTTCGTCTCTATGTCGATTGAAGGCGTTCTAGGTGGCCTGCCGATCCTAGAACAACCCAAGGTGCGCCTGTCCTGACGAGGTCCCTCCCGGACGGGCGTTCGTTGGCCTCTCGCCGGGCACCGCCGGCGAAACCGGTCTGACCGGTTATCAAAACCGGTTTGACCGCTTTGCGCGGAAGGGCAGCAAGGAGCTATTCCGCGTGCTTATTGTTGGCGCGGTTTCGTGTCAACACAATGCTTGCTTTATACGTTTCTCAAGTTTCTGCAGGTGCCATCACTTCATCGGGGAAATAGTAAAAGATCCTATTATTAACAAGTAGGTGTAGTTTGAGGAATACTCTCATGTGTGTCAAAATTCAACTGTAGAAATTGCTTGAAAGTTAATTTGTGGCTCGACCCATGCAATCATTAATGTACTTTGTGTCCGTCGTTTTTTACGTGGACTTTGGAAAGACAAAATCTCTAGTTTTTCACTCATTATAAGATATCTTTCCTTCTCTCACTAGCCACTCTCTTTTTGCTCCATGCTCTGAACCCTGCTATCTTTCTTTGTGTAGCAACCATAGATCTACTGTGTATTTAGGCTTGGATTCTACCACAATCTGTTTTATTGCGACTATTTGGATTCTGTTACTCGATTATCGTGACTAACAATTTTCCTCTTTGAGTCTTTTGCGGCCAGGTTATGGGCGCCTCTGCTGCATACAAACACGAGACCACAACTTCGCAACTACTTGCGTCCGCCGGGTCCCCAAGCACCTCAGGGAGTTGAAAGTGATAGAATGCGTCCACTGCGAATGCAGGGGGTGTGCCAGTGGTGATTAAAGCTTCAATCTCGTGGTTGACAAAAACTAATCACTCAATATGTTTCGTCATACTTTTATTTGAGCTCCTATGAAAAGTTGGAAATGCACACCATACAAGGCGATTACAGTTTATGCAATGCTCCGTGTGTAGAGATGTGCGAGCGGTGATTAAAATTTCCTCCATCTCGTGGTTGAAAAATATCTTCCAAACGAAGAAATGGCTCGATATGTCTGGTTGTATTTTGATCTCCGTTGAGGACAAGCACTGTATAACCGGTTGATTCTAACTTGTGCAATGTATTTTAAGATCAAGCGACTATTTTTATCTATTGTCTACAAATATTTTGTGACTATGTGACAAGATATTCGTCACTTAACTGCTGATATGGCCATTATTTTGTGACTATAGATTGATAATAATACCATCATCATGAGATTTTTTTCCGTCAGCACCGCCATTCTTTGACTGTTAGCCAGATCCTACAACCTTTCTCTTTATCCCTCGCCTCTCTTTCTTAGGTGTGTTTAGTTGGAGGGTTTCGAATGGGATTGATGTTTAGATGCGTTTGGTTGAGAGTTTTTTTGAAAGTAAAGGCAGGAGCACTACCATATCATATAAGAAGAAGAGCAATCATATATAACGCGCCGAAGCGAACACCCCACCACACAAACAACACACACAAACGACGCACCCAACAATACACTACACCACCACAAGCTGGGAGAGGAGCCAAAAGAGGCACAGCGCGCTGCGCCGTCGTTGCCAACGTTGTACCACTCTCGTGGTCCGCTGCAAGCCAGAGCGGCACCTCGAGCTCCTCCACCATGGGAGTATCACCCTCAGGCCACACACAAAACCGTCAATCTCCCTGTCCCAGTAGAGCATCAGCAGAACACTCTCGTCGCAGTGCCAATAAAAATCACTGATCCTGACCACTTTGAGTGGGGGCCCCGCCTCTTCCACCGCCTCACTCCTATGTCAAGGACTCAGATATCTGAAGCCGCTATGGGAGCGACATCTCCGCCCAACCGACACCGGAATCACCACAGCGCCAAGCGCGTCACCTCAGACCTCCAGCACCCATGGGTCCTTGCACCATCCTGCCAACATGGACCAAGCGCACCTCCTCTGCCGCTGCGCGCGGGCAACACCACCCTCCGACCACCACCGCCGCCTAACCAAGGCGGGTCTCAGATGCGGCACCTCCAAGGAGGGCACGACGCCGATGGCGGCGCCGTCGCACGTCCAGAGTGGACAGGGTTCTCACCCTTGAGAGCCCCGTGAAGTAGGGATCATGGTGCCTCGAAATGATGCCCCCAACAGGGAGAGCGACGCCACAAGAGCGCCGCCACCATCGCCACTGATAGAAGAATCAGTGAAGGCTTACGCCTGACTCAGCACCATGCCTGTCGCACGATCTTGGCAAGGCAAGTAGCCCGCTCCTCCACACCTCCGCATCGCCTCCACCGGAAGAACCCCGGCACCGCCCGGGGCACCACCACGACGCCCCCAGCAAGCACTAGCCAGCCCTCGACCCCACCACCAAGGCGACGCCGAACCAGCGTCATCGTCGAGAAGCTCATCCACCTCACCTCAGAATCCGTCGCCCACACGCCGACTACGACCGGCAGCAGCCACCACGGTCAGCATCGGCCGGCCCCGGCCGGCAGCGGCCCGCCACGGCCACGGCCGGCTGCCGCACGCCACTGCCATGGCCGGCGGCGGCCAGCCACACAGCGGCCAGCCAGCCACGGCCGGCAGCGCCCACTGCCAAGGCCGACGAGGATGGGTTCAACTGGGAGAATACTGGCGGACCGCGGGATCACGTGCGACTCACGCCCCCCCTGCGGTCACCGCTCGCTCAATCCCCTACCCCCTCGCGAGTCGGACCACCCCCTCACCTCCCCGGCTCCCCCAGTCGTAACTCCCTCCCCTCCCCCCGACTCTCCTGTGCGGCACGGCGGCGCGCACAGGATTCAGCGGCGTCGTCCGCTCCCAGGCCGGGTCCGCGCCGGCCCAGAGCAGATCTGCTAGCCTGACTGCCTCCGCCTCCCCTGCTGTCTTCGCCGAAGTCGCCGCCCGTTCTGCTCCGACGTGCCGACGGCCCAACAGCTCCCTCCCAACTCCGTCGTCACCCGATTCGCCTACCATCTCCGCCCATCTCAGCCCTCGCCACTTCCTCAGCCCGTTTTCCCCGGCGCCCAGGCCCGCCGCCGCCGCCAGCGTCGTCAGCCTCGCCGCTCTCCACGCCTCTCCGGGAAACCTCCGCCTCCGCAGGCCGCTCCGACACATCCCAAAGCCACTTCCCCCCTCTCTCCCCCGCACGCAGGCCTGCGACCCCTCCGGCGCGGCCCGGGGCGTTGACACCGAACCCAACCCAAGTACCCAACCTGCAACGCCCGAAAAGGCCAGGAACCCCTTTTCCGTTTCCTGCGTCATCTCCTCGCTTTCCGCGGAAGGGGGAAACTTTTTTGGCCCGAAAAAAAAACACCCGCACGGCTTAATAGACGCGATTCCGATTCGTCGTCCAGCCACGAATTCCCCCTTGCTTCTGGTTCGTTCCCGCATCTGATCAGTTCCTCGTCTGCCTCCTCGCCGCGGATTCAATCGCGCGGGCGTGTGGCGGCGGCGGCTGTGGTGGTTGACTGGTTGCTAGGGTTGGAGGTCCGGGAGGATGGCGAGCCACGGTGCCGCGACGTCTGCTGGATCCGACGCCCTGCACGCTGAGGTACATGTTTGTGTTTTCTTCTGTTATTGTAAATTTGAATTCTGCTTTGATTCCCGCATATCTCCATAGACTATTATGTAGTTAGCTTTTGTTGTGTATATGGTGTAATCAGAGTTGAGCATGTGAGATGTGCTTTGGATAATTTCTTTTGCATAATTGGTTATGCATTTTTATTGTACCGTGTATTGCGGTGTGGGGGATGTATCATATACTTGAGGTACAATGATGTTCTACTGCTATTAAATTTGATTGAACTAGGTTTAAACTGATTAAATAATTAATGATGTTTTCTCTGAGAGTTGTATTTGTAACATTTTTATAGCTCTAATGTGCTATTCTGTTGTATCTGAAAGTCATTAGATCGTCACTGTGCTTTGGTTACTTGTTAGAAGCTAGAATTACTTAGTGTGGAATCTAATACAAGTCTCCTCAAACCATTGCTCTACTGGTGATTTTTCACTGTTCTGAATTTGACTACTTTTAATCCCTTCAGAATTGCTATTTAGATTAGAAGAGTACATGCACACTGAGAATGACCACTTTATTTGGTGATGACAGGTTGTCAGTATGGGACAGACAAATCCATCTCCTTATCCACCTCTATCTTCCAGTCACCAGCCATGGTCCTCCGTGAGTGGGTCAGCAACGGTTTCATGGAACAATCCAGTGGACAAACCTAGCCAAGATACAGTTTACTATGATCCACAAAGGGATGTATCAGTTGCAGGAGGGAATCAAAATGTAGGTAGTAGTGCACCTCATGTTGCCCAGTCGAGTACGGCGATGACAGATGCATCTAATACTCACATGCCTTATTCTAGTTCAGTTCAACATGGCTACAATCCTGTAGAATATGCCAACTATTATTATAGCTACCCACAAGCTACAAATGATTCTTCTGTCCAGCAAGGAGCAAACCAACATCCAGGTGCAGCTTACCAGCCTCTTACTTCATTTCAAAATTCAGGGTCTTACATCGATCCCACAAGTAACACATATTACAATGCTGGGGGTCATCAGACTCTGCCAGGATATGGAAGCAGCAGCTACTATTATCAGAACAACACATGGAATGGTGGAAGCTCAGGGAATAATTATGCTCAGTCATACCAAAACTACTCATCGTCTGATACAAATGCACTCCAGAGTTCCACTTCAATTCCTGCCAATTCTGTACCATATCAGCAGCAGTATAACCAGTGGCCATACTATTATAATCAGTCTGTGTCAAGTGCTTCTAGCAATCCAGTTGCTGGGAAGAGTACTACAGATAATCTAGCAGCTAACACCCCCTCTGGTTACTCCTATCCTAGTAGCCAGCCACCTCCACCAGGAACGACATCATGGAAAAGTAATCCGGTTGCTTCTGTTGCACCTCCTATGCAGGTATTTTACTTCCTTTCACTACAAATTATTACTTGATGTACATAGCTTTCTTCATGATTTTCTGAAAAATGTTTTCTCAGAAGACTGAAGTATATGCTGTCTGGTTCTGTTTTATATTTTAATTCTTTTTCAATTTTCAATAATGCACGGTAGAACACCGCATCTTAGAAGGGTTAATTATATTTTTGCCATCAAGTTGACCCCTAATTCTGTTTCTGCTGTCCCTTTTTTATCACCTTTTGTTTTCGCTACCCTTCTGTTAGGTGCTTGCAAATTTGCCGTTGCCCTCAGTGTTACGATGTTTGGCTGAATAAAAGAATACTAAACATTGACCACTACAGTGGTTAATCCTCCAGTGACAAATGGTTCATCCAAGTATATATCATTGCTATACAAACCCATTGGAGTAGTATTTTGTGACTTGAGTAAATCTAAAATGCCTTTGACTGACAGCACTATGCAGAAAATGGCAAAAACAAAGAGCATACGAGAAACGAGTGGCAGAAAGATGTTCATAAAAATGGATGGCAGTAGCAAACTTAGGGAAATTACCATGAAGAAGAATCTGAAACGAAAAAACTGACTGCGCTTGCTATTTCAATTTAGCCAAATATATTTTGCTTATCATATGACTGTTTAGTTATTTCATTGCATTATTTGCCTTTGTATTTAATCTAATCAGCATGCCACATATTCGACTTCGTTGTAATTAGCACAGTGCCCGTGCGTTGCTACGGGTAATACAAATATAATCATGTTGCTTATTTTATAAGCTATATACATTCTAATATTATAATTAAATTTTTGATGCAGTAAAATTGTTTTACATACAATAAATAACCCTAAGCAAGAGAGCAAAAATTACCTAGAATAAACAACGCCTACCTGGTTCACGCCTCCACCTCGCTTTTCCTTTTTCATTTCTTCTTTCTTTTTCTTCCCTCGCCGTGAAAAAAATGACCAGCTCCCGCGTACGGTAAATAGTATTTTAGCGAATGATCAACAGGTTGGGCCCCAAACTTCCTACCGAGTCATCCATCTCATGCCGCCCATTCTCGTTCTTATCCATTCGTCGTCCTTTTTTTGGGGGGGGGGGGGGGGGTAGATCCATTCGTCGTCCTCACGCGTCACTCCCTCTCCCGTGCTCTCTCTCCATCTCTGCCGCTCCAGAAGCTCTCTTCCCTACTCTTCTTTTACCGTGCTCCCTCTCCACGGCCTTATTTTTATTCTCTGCTCTTACTCTCTTGATACGTCAAGCTCGCTCTTCTCCTTCCAAGGAACCGAATTAAGTGCTTGTTGCCCGGAGCCGGCAAATGGCTGAGCAGGGCTGCCCGCCTGCCCCATTTCTGCAAACGGCCGGCAACCGCAACTCCAGGCCACAGCGACCCCAAGGTGCAGGCGAGGCTGCAAGGAGCAGGCTGTGAGTTGGTCCTGGCATCTATGGTCGGGGGGCTGGACCGCTGGACAGGATGCTCTCCTTAAGAAAGAAAGCGAACATGTAAAGCAATGCTGATTTTGTTTGCTGGCTCCTTGTGCTCGATCCCTTTCTGTTCCTGGCTTAATGGTTTTTGTTTTGTTTCGATGCGTGCCATTGTGGCTTCTACTCATGTAATATTGACTCCGTGCTGCCTTTTTCAATCTGAATGGAAGTTTGGATCACGGACCATTCACTTCTTGTTGCTTTGGTTATTTCCTATAGAATCATGCATAGATCTTACAACATTTGGGATATGATTTTATTCCGATTTTATGGGATTTTCATCACGATTTGGGAAATTTGGGATTTGTAATCCAAAGAACCGAGCCGGATCTTGGAACCGACCGATGGCGTCAGGGAGTCTGGACTAGTACGATTTTGCCTCTGATTACCAATTAAGAAAGCCGAGTCAGGTGGAGGCGCTGACGTAGGCAGGAGAGGCGCTGGCGTAGGACGACGTACCAAACCTTACGTGCTTTAGTATTAGGTAGAGATTCTGTCCATACATTTCAGTGCAGCCCGCTCTAATTGAGATATATATAGCTCCATAAGCAAGCATATGGCCATTTGCTATTTCATATTACAATATTTAGTTATTGCTTTAATGATTTATACATGTATGTCGTGGCGCTAGCACTGATAATTGTGTTGGATAAGAATGCTTGTAGTACTTGCATTGCATGATGGAACATGCTTAAAAATTTACATGGCATATGTACAATGATGAATAGTCTATGTTGAAGTGGAAGGTTGTTTCAAACATAATAAGAAACGGGTTGTCCTGTATTGAGGCTCTTGGGCTCAAAGTCAATCTGGCCTAAGAACTAAGATGATTCGGCCGAAGGACATACCGAATCCAGTGATGCGGCTTGAATAAAATCATGGGCTAAAATCATTGAAGAGACCAAATTGAGATAAACAATACATATTCATGATTTTTGTTTGTAGATAAGTGGTCTCAGACCAATATTTTATTATTCTATTTGTTAAAATGGTAGGGCCGTGGCTATCCTTAGCTTGGCCTCCAAGAAGCTCCCACTGTGTCTCATTCTTTTCACCAAAAGATATCATGTGATCTATTGACCTTTCAGTTTAGTTTTAGTGCATGAACCTATTGCCCTCTAATTGATGGCCTACTGAGGCTTCTTTTTTTGTATTTTATTTACATTAATATATTTAGCATTTGCCGAAGCATGATTTGACAATATTTGATTTGGAAATACGAAGACACTGGAGTTGTTCTATTGAAACTTTACAATGCCCTTCCATTTTTTATGCTTCTTTGTAAGAATTGCATGTGTCTTTATTTGCTTTTAATTGTGTGAAGATCTCTCATCATCTAAATTTCATCACGCTTCAGGCTCCAGGTGTTCCAGGACCTCAAAATCAATACGCCAACCAAGCAGAAGACCATCATGCCAACCAGACAGCATGTGTTCAATGGTCTCAAAACCATTATGCCTACCAGGCACAGGCATACCCTCAGAAGATTATGAATACAAATCATGCACCGCTAAGCAACCCTGAAGATCAACAGAGGACTGTAGAGCCTATAGGTCGAAGCTCGAATACTTTGTCGAACCATGTTTCTGAAAATTTTCAACCAAACTTGCAGGGTTCTGTGACAACAAATACTTCCAGCGAAAGCAAAATACAGATTCCAACCAATCCTCGAATTGCTCCTGGTTTCTCTATGGCGATACCGAAGAGTGAGAAGAAAAATTTAGTGGCTGATTTATCAAAGAAACCTGCTTATGTTAGCGTCTCCATGCCAATGAATGATGCTAAAGCAACTCAAGATGGTCCTGATGCTGTAATATTCTGTTCTCTTTGTCGCATATGATGATACAGAAAGTAAATAGCATTAAAGAAAAGCTGAAATTGCATAATGATTGACTGGTTATCAGTATTAAATCTATATACACTGTCTATCAGAATTATTAATCACTTAATTCTTTGGTAAATAAGGATTAGGATAACCGAAAAAAATACT
Organism: Echinochloa phyllopogon; assembly: GCA_033239725.1. Lineage (NCBI taxonomy): Eukaryota > Viridiplantae > Streptophyta > Magnoliopsida > Poales > Poaceae > Echinochloa > Echinochloa phyllopogon. Next base: position 51,815,288 of record BTCW01000014.1, read on the forward strand.
GTATCCGGGTGTATGTCGTCTATAACTCACCATTATAAGTAAAATAGGATGTTTTGGTACTCTGATATTAACCGTGCATTTGCATTTCTCCCTTAGAGATCGATCCCCTTTTCACTCCGTACTTATATCACAAGGAACATCAATCGTTGCAAAGATGATGCCCAAAGAGCATCCTGCCGAAGTATAATGGCTGAGGTAAGTCTTATTTGTTATTTTTTTCTTGCCTTCATTAGTTGCTAGGATTGTCATGCCAAAAAGGCCACCAATGTTGCTTTAGTTTTGAGTCATATGGATGGTCCTGGCCCATAAAGCCATGTAGTTGAAGTTGTCTCTGTTGATTTTTGTTAAAATATGGTTAGCGAAACATGGTTGTTTCAACTGTAAGTATGGGCACCTTTGATTTGCTTGACGAGTGTGGGCACCTTTGATTTGCTTGACGGTTTGCCTAGCCTCCCCTCGCCTCGCTCGGCAAGGCCAATCTTGCTAGCGACAGAGCAGTTTCGGCTCGCCTGGTCCGGTAAAGAGAATCCTTGACAGCATGAGCACTGCGGCAGTTGGCAAAGCATCCAAGCGTAAATTTTCTTGCTCAGCCTAGCAAAGCAAACGATGGCAAGACATCCAAACAACCCTTAAGAGTTGAATCACTCAACCTCCCTTTCTCCCACACACACCTCTCGGAGAGCATTCACTACTCGTGTGGGGTGGGGCTGCAAAGAAAAAGTTCTAAGGAAGAAACAGAAGTAGTTTGGTGATACCACCATGAATCCTCGCATTCTATTGTGTAATTTCTCACCACTATTAGCACGGACATAGCACTTGAATACTCTTAGGGCCTGCTTGGCTGAGCTCCAAGAGCAACTTGTAGGCTGAATCTAGGAGGAGCTTTGGCAAACAGTTATTCCAGAGAGACCGATTCTTTGCTAATTCTTTGAAGTGATTATGTGAAATGACTAAGGGGCTGGGAGCTGAAAAAACTAGCTTCTCCTGATTCACTTCTCGCAGAGAAACCCTTTCTTCATAAAGTTAATCATAGAGATTCACTTTCATCCACAGAATCACTTCTCTCAGAGAATCAGATCCACAAAGAATCAGGAGCAGGTGGAGCTCTACCAAACAGGCCTTTATATGCATCTAATGACCCACTGTCTCCTGTCATGCATGTGCCGTACATGATCATGTCTCATCGACCGCTATGCGCATGCAAACTGCATCTGTCATATCACAGCATGATCCTAACTGCCTCTTAACACCACATGATCCATTACTTTCTCCTTAGCCACGAGCTCTAGTCGTCTAGCCACTACTGCATGCAGGTCTCTCATGAGCATGCATCCTCATGAGCCAAATCCCTGGACACGAGTAAAGGCAACTAGCTAATCATACACTGTGCAAAATACTTGTGCGTACAAACTCACACCAGCTGATTCAAGTTTAGTTTCCAACATCCATGGCTATGGATGCTGCCATTCCCAGGTGAATGACTGATTTGAAATTTCCACTCAGACGCTCTTCAGTTGTTGGGCCACTGATATGCTTGTGCTTCATGTTTTTTCCTGTTTGTTAAAGTTTTCCCTGTTAGTATTTTGTTTGTTGAGGTTTTCCCTGCTACATCAATTTGTATTTGTTTAACTGATAAATTGACTATGTAATCTCAGTTGTTTTTATTTCTTTTTAATTCAGATCACGAGAAAAGCTATCGCTGATGGAACCCTTCTTACTAAGAATTGGGATACTGAACCACTACTTCCTTTGCCAGAAAGTGCTATTGGCATGACTGAGGCAAGGTGCGCACGCATCAATGCCCTTCCTTGAAATCAAATAAAGTTTCTGGACTGTGGCAATGTGGTGCTGTTGAAATTAGATGTACTGATTGATGCAGTTTTATTGGAAGTAGTTTCGAGGGTAGCACACAGTGGTGCAGCCAAAATTAGTTTCAGATCACATCTTCTCAACAGTACTGCCTTATGATTAATTTTATTATCTGAAAGTGACACCTTCACAAACTACTAATTAAGAAAGTTTAATAATATTTCTTTTTTCTTAATAACTGTCAATCATCAGATGACCTGAATATGAATTATGGACTTCTGCACTTAGGACTTTACCCCTGATTACAGAACTAAAAAATGATCATGATTTAGTTAATTATCATGATTTAACCCTATGTTATTCAATTAATTTTCATGATTGACTACTACTATGACCACCTCTTCTTTATTCTTATTCTTGAGGCTCTTGCTGGGTTTCATCTCTAGCCTACCCCAACTTGCTTGGGACTAAAAGGCTTTGTTTGTTGCTGTTGTTATTACTATAAGCATAATTCAGTAGAGTAAACCTGATGGAATATAAGAGAAACTAAAAATACTGCTACATGTTCTGCTATGGTTAAAGGGGCATCAGTTCCTCAACTGCTGAAAGTTCTGCTTGTATACTTGAGCAACTGGATCCATAGTTTTGGCCCTCTAAAGTGATTAATTGTCTAAAATCATCTTGTTCCTTTCCTTACATTTTCTATGCTCTGCTGAATTGGATTGTCTAGTCCTGATAAGTTCTCATTTTGTTTATTTGCAGCAGTGCAAATCATCCAAGTCCCTTCTCATCAACACCTACCCCACGGAAACGTGTGAAAAGCAGGTGGGAGCCTGTGGATGAAAAAGTTACCAATAAGGTGGAACAAATAGCAAAAGGATTGGTCAACAGCAATGTCCACAATACTTTTGAACCTAAAAGTAGAACGGTAAGTATTAATATGTTGTCTTATAAATTTTTATCTTTAAAATACTAAAAGTAGAACAGTAAGCATTAGTCTGTTGTTCTTATAAAATTTTATCTTTCAACTGCTAACGTACAGACGGCTTCCCGTATTGTTATTTCTGATTTCTCATTTGCAAGCTGCCATTATCAATATATTTTCTTTTTCTCTTTTCTTTTCCATTTTTGTTGGGTTTTGACTCTAGCATACCCCAACTTACTTGGCACTAAGGCTTTGTTGTTGTATCAGGGTAGCAGTTGGGATCACGGGAGGTTTCTCCAGTCTCGCCAAGCTCCTTTAAACAAAGTGAATCAGAGGCCTGCCAAGAAGCAAAAAATCAATAGTAATTCAAGTCAAATACAGAATGGAAATGCTTCAAGTGACAGTGATAAGGAGCAGGATCTAACCAAATATTATGCCAGTGCAACCGCACTAGCAAATTCACCCGAGGAAAAGAAACGTAGAGAGCATAGATCTAAGCGTTTTGAAAGGTGTCAGGATTCATCATTAAAATCAAGAAACTCTTCTGCAAATAAAGATGCAATGGCCAATATTCATAGAAGAAGGGCTATTTCATCTCATCTTAATAGAACTTATGAAGAAGGCACTAGGGCTGTGGAGGATATGGACTGGGATTCACTGACAATCAAGGGAACATGTCAAGAAATTGAGAAAGGATATCTACGTCTTACATCGGCACCTGATCCATCCATAGTAATAACACTCGCCAATTGTCTTCCAGAACTCTGGATTGAAAAGCATCACTTGTGGTGACCCTTTAATTTCATTGCTGCTGTTTGATCTCTTCTCTTTGCCTTACTGCTCTGAATATCTCCATTTCAGGTAAGGCCAGAAGATGTCCTGGAGAAGGCCCTTGCAATGGTTGAAACATCTCAAAGGAATTATTTTTACAAGTGTGATCAATTAAAATCTATTCGACAAGATCTTACAGTTCAGAGAATCCAGAATGAACTGACCGTAAAGGTAGTTTGCAATTCTACATATCATCCTGAGTGCCTGCTGTGCCTACTAGGTTATTATTGAGTAGAGAAATGAGCATTGTCAATTTTTCTTACTACTGTCAGTAATTTAAGAAATTACAACAATCTGATTGTTCTTATACGAATTATATATCTGATAATAAGAAAATATCCATTAATCTTGTGCGCTGGGGCATCAGTTCAGCAATGTGCAATGATTTTATAACATTCATATTACTTAATTCAGGTTTACGAAACTCATGCCCGTTTAGCGATGCAAGCTGGCGATTTACCTGAATATAACCAGGTATGCCTGTTTTTCCTACTTGTTACACTTTCTTTAATATCAAATGATTGTATGGATGCCAGTTTTGCTAGTAATTTTGTAACTTCGTACTATGATTTAATAAAGATCTATAGATAGGGATGCAAGTTTCCCTTTTTTTTTCTTTGTTGACCCAAAACCCACTCAATTGAACTAGAAATGAACCTCCTATCAAATTGCAATTTCTTGGATATAGAGGGCAAATGAACTAGAATGGTGACCCAACTACCCATTGGGTGGCCAACTTCATTGTTAGGTTTAGAAGAGTATAGGTTCAGTTCTGCTTTTCTATCGGTAGATTCGCTTACCAGCAATCCCAGGTATTATAATACTATCTACAAGGTTGGGTAAACTGGTTTCTCTCTGATATTCGTCAGGCCGATCACTGGTACTGCTATTGATTCAGGAAAGCCGCAAGGGCATTAAAACTTGTTGCTCATAAATTTATATCTACAATTTTAATGCAAAATGCAAATCGAAATGGTCACTATTGCTTTCACGACCCTTGTAATTCTAACTATTTGTGCATCAACAACTCTTGCAGTGCCAGTCACAACTGAAGAGGCTATACGCAGAAGGAATCAAGGGTTGCTATTTTGAATTTTCTGCTTACAGTTTGCTCTGTGTCATGCTGCACTCTAATAATAAACGGGACTTGCTGTCATCAATGGCGAGGTATTATGCTGTAAACCCTAGCATATCAAATCCCAGTGTTAGTTCTAAAGTAGGTCGTAATTAATATGTTCACTGTTTCAGCCTATCAAAAGAAGCCAAACAAGATGCAGCTGTTAAGCATGCTCTTGCAGTTCATGCTGCTGTTTTATCTGGCAATTATGTCCTATTTTTCAGACTATACAAGAAGGCGCCCAATCTGAACTCATGCCTCATGGGTAAAGGGCAATCGACTGTCTTTTGTGTCACTTAAACATGTACTATTGCTCCTGGAAGAGGTTGCTGATGTGGTAACCATTCTTTTTAACAGATCTATATGTGGAGAGAATGCGCTTTGAAGCTATGAAATGCATGTCTAGATCATATCGCCCCAGTGTACCTATGGTATATGTTGCACAGATCTTGGGATTCTTGAGAACAGATAGTGAAGGTTGTACAACCGACGGGGATGATGGATTAGAAGAATGCGAGAAATGGATGAAAGCGCATGGAGCAGTTCTTTCAGTAGATAACAGTGGAGAAATGCAGATTGATATGAAGGTATTAATCCTCTCTGTAGACAGTATAATGAGTTTTTCATGCTAATTAAGTACAGTTAAATCCCATCCATCTTAGTTGACGCTGAAACTGAAACTCCAACTGGATGGTTTAGTGGAGAATCTCCAGTTTGGCCAAGGCCCTGTTGGATTGTGGAATCCAGCTTGTGATCCAAAAATCCCAGACAGTTGAATGCCACAAGGTGCCTCACCCTGGCTTGTACCTACTTGTGCGACCAACCACCCCACCATGCCTCACCCCAGCTTTTAAAATCCCACTTTTAACAATCCGTAATCTTCGAGCTAGTTTCCACAATCTAGGGTGGATCCAAACAAGGCCTAGAGCTATGTTTTTCCTAAAATGCTAGGCAGCTACAATTGAAGATCTGCTTGATTTAGATTATGCAAGCATGCATGCTCAGATAGTTAGATTAAATTCCTGTCATATGACTCAAGATCTAACAGTAGTGATTGAGTGTTGCTGAAAATGTGCACAACCACCTGTCAGCCCACCTGTCAGCCATTGAATATAGTTGTCTTCTACATCTAACTTGTTTCTTATTTACCCCGTGTTTCTGCAGTCTACTTCTGCTACACTTTACATGCCGGAGCCAGAGAATGCTGTTGCACATGGTGACTCATCACTTGCAGTTGAGGACTTCTTGGCACGGACATCCTAAAAGATGTAGTAGCTATGGACATTGCACTTCTCCCGTAGAAAATATGCGACGGGAGCATCAAATGGAGCAGCTCAAGAATGCTCAAAGAGCTCGAGAATCGGAATAAGGATGTGATCATCTTGGCTTTGGGCATTAGCTATAATCAATCCCTTCATCCAGAGCCGCACTCTGAAGAGCTTCGTTGAGTGAGAGCAAATCCTGAAGCAGCGTTACCCGACACGAGCCACCAGCACGGAGCTGCAAGTTTGCGTGTCGAGGTGGCGTTGTATCACAGGTTTATACCACTTACAAAGGCAAGTGTAGAAAATGTTGAGAAACATGACCAAGAAGCATATACATGTATGTTTTAGGGGGCACCTTTTTCCTTCTGTGGCTGCCCCATTGTCTGTAGAAGTGTGTAAACTGTTTTTTCTTGCACATAACTTTGTTTTCCTATATAAATATATCTTACATCATTTAACCAGAACCGAGTACTGATACTAAATATTCGATACATATTGCCTCGTGTATCTATTACGATCCCCTAAAGTGATGTGATAAATTCTGATGCCTGCCTGCCGAGTAAGGAAACCTGGCTAATGTTAGCCGTCCTAACGGCAGACTACGAGGGCACCAGCCTCCTGGTGAGGTCAACCGGCTGCCGGTAGACGGCGGAGCGCGTGGTCAGCGGCCTCCCGCAGACGCACTCCGGAACCGGGAATCAACAGATAGTGTACTACCTCCGGTAGTCTGCTGCCTAGTTTCCATTGGAATTAGGCAATCAGCCGGTAACACGGTGCTGAAAACGCTAAAAGAAACAATAATTAGGTGAGGTGTGAACAGTGGATCACAGTTCACAGGCGCGCAGCCCACGACAAGTCGACAATTATGCTACCACCGACGAAATTGAGCGATTCCAGCCTTTGGTGTCGGTAACCACTCAAAACGGCCAGCACCAAACCTACTAGGAAACACTTGAAAACAGGGAGGTAGTAGCACGGGCTGAATCTACTAGGTCCAGTAAAGTGTTAATTCGGTAAAGTTCGTTGACACTATTAGCTTGGGCCGAATGAAATGTTTGTTCTATGTTATTGACACTACCAAGCGGTACAAATGAACCTAATTAAGCCCATGAACCGAATGAAGGGCTATCCATTATCAGCTCGTGATAGGTTTGCCTGTCGCGCCGGATCTGATGAAATATTGCAACGCTTTTTTTCCCCACGCACTATATAGATTCCATTATGAATGATTTTATTCGTCTAAAAGGGATTTGGAATAAATCCATATCAGTACTGAAACATTAAGATTCTCCTTAACTATTCATGAATAGCATAAACTCTGACCTGTTTGGATCCATCCCAACTAAAATTTAGCAAGCTAATTTATAGTGGTTTATTTTATCTAGCTAAAGAGTACCTATCTAAACTTTAGCCGGAGTTGTTTGGATCCATCAGCTAATTGAATATTAAATTAATTGAACTTTCCTAACCTTCATTAATTATGAACAGAATCATGTGACGGTGAGAAATTTCTATAAACATGTGGGGGTATTTTGGTCTTTAAACTTGTTTAGCTGCATTTAGCCAGGCTCAACCAGCTAAAGGAATCATGTATCTTTTGACATACAACTAAAGTTGAGTTTTAACGGCTCCCGTTTGGATCCCTAGCTAAACTTAAGCTGCTAAACTTTAGCCGGTGGATCCAAACATGGCCTCTGTATGGATGAGAAAAAGTATAGATTCAGGGTCGGCATGTCCGTGGATCTTCTCCGTATCAACGTGCCATGTCAGCGGATCACCCTTTGAAATCATCGAGAGTAGAAGAGCAAAATTTATTTGGACGGTTTAAAATACCATGGAATATATCGCCCTATTCGACTGGCTGGTGCTGGTTTTTGCTGAGAGAAAAATACTGCTGGCTGGTTGGTGGCTGGTGCTGGATTTTACAGAGAGAAAAACATCGATGGCTGGTGGCTGGTCAAGGCAGCCTAGCTGACGGTACACCATGAAGAGTCGTATAGAGATTTCTTCTATTTCGATTGCAAACATCTGGAATTTATCGGTCATTGATCTGGCTGGTGTGAAGACATCGAGCTCGACACTACCAGAGCACCATGGCTAACTATACCACAAGTCCACAACACGAACTCGTAGTACTACTGTACTAGTACAATTTAGAGGGTCTTTTTTTTTTAGATATAGATTCTAAATAGCCGCTATATATTTTGAGATATCGCCGGGAAAATAATTCGCAGAAGAAAGGGAAGCCGCTGAAAAATATCAGGTTCTGTATACACACGTGCACACGATCTGTGGACCGTGGCGATACGAAGCCGGTCAGCGGAAACTAGATTTCCCGGCGGTAGTTTTGCTCTTCTCCGTTTCATGCGCGCCTCGCCGCAGCTAGCCTATTAAAGCCTACCACCCCACACCAATACAAGGAGATAGAAAGAGTCAAAGAGAGGCCGAGCGCCAATTATGAAGCCTTCGCATCGCATCTGCCTGCTTTTCTTGGCCACCATCCTCGTGGCCTCGTCGGCCGCCGCCGTCACCGTGTCGCCGGAGGAGACGACTAGGGAGAAGGCGGCCAGGGCGGCGCCGGTGGTGGTGCAGCCCGACGAGGCCTTCCTCGCCCGCCTCTGCGCGCAGCAGCGCGGGCCGCCCCTCCCGTGGTGCGAGCAGCTGCACTCCAGGCGCCGCCACCACCTGCCGATGCCGCCTCCCGGCGGCGACGGCGAGGAGATCGACCCGCTCTACGGCGTGTCCAAGCGGCTCGTGCCGAGCGGGCCCAACAGGCTGCACAACTGATCGTGCCACGCGCGGCCGTCAGCTTTTTCTTTCTAGATTTATTTCCATTTCTTTTATTTTTTTCGCCGATGCTTCTTGCATTGCTAGCTAGCTTTCTGTGCCATTGCTGGTTCGGTCGAGCCTAGCATTCCTGCAGGCAAGGCTTCGTGGATGCATCATGTAATGCAACAAGGGTAACAATGCAGGATGATGCATCGATCCATGAAGCATACTAGATCATCGTTGTTATAGTAGATCGATGGTTAGTTTCTTTTCTACGGAATGAATGTACCTCGTAGCTTGATTTGTTCTTCAAATTCTTGTTCATGCATGTCTTGTTGTCTTGCCGGAATGGTTAGGCTTCTTGTTGATATTGATATCGATCTAACCGCTCGATCTCTTAGCTAGACTCTACATGCTCATTGGACACACATTCATTTTGAGTTTCTGATACTGGTTTGTTTAATTTCACTGTTGCTGCAAAGGTGCGGTTGCTCGCTCCGACAGTGGAGTAATGTGCTCCAGCTCTTGCTGTGATGAAAAAGTAGGGTAGGAGAAATAACTTCTCGCGGCCATTTTGCCTTCGTACTCTGCGCACTTTCTCCGTGCTGTATTCGTCCCCTTGACCCCTTCAATCCAGGCCTATGCATATTTGGGGTGGGGATTTGGGGGTTTGAGGTCACTTCGCCATAAATGCGTCACTGTAGTATTTTGTTTGTATTTATAAAAAATTATCCAAAAATTAATTAATTAGGCTCAAAATGTTCGTCTCGCCGAGTACAACAAAACCGTGCAATTAGTTTTTGATTTCATCTACATTTAGTACTCCATGCATGTTATGATATTTTGATGTGATGAGAATATTCTTTTTGCATAGTAAACTTTGGGGTAGAATTTGGGATCTAAACAAGGGCTCAGTTCTCGAAATTGCTTGGTGAATAGTGAACGCCTAAATTTGAAAGAGCGGAGTTTTGATCCAAAATTTAATAAAATTTACTGGTAATGTTGTTACGGCAAATTCTACCGCTAATAAGGTGGGACTGTGGAAGAGACGCTTTCCATCTGAAAATGTAAACATGTGTTCTAATCGGAGACAAGTATATATAGTACATTTTGCACGGTGCAACTTGCAGCCCGGAATTATAATAAAAGAAAAGAATGCAGCCCTGTCGTTTTCATGACTTTTTTTATACGTTCTATTAATGTGTAGTTCAGCGTTCACCAAACCATGAGATCAGCCTTGTCGACAGTTCGACACTTCCATAACTTTGGTCATCATGAGGGTAATGGCCGCTGAATCGTTATGGCATTTATTCAGGTGTACTAGGTTCAGCACTTTCCAGCTCAAGTCAGTCAGAAAAAAAGCCGCTGGGGCAGTGGAGCAATGAACTGAAGTGAACTGCAAGGGATGCAAAACTGCGCTCATCCATATCTCCGTTTCTGGTAGTCCTGATCCTCTAATAATAGTCAAGCGCTGGGATTCGTGCACAGGTCATTGCAACGTTAGGGTGGCTCAAGTTTGAAATTTGCATAAATCTCAAAGGAGTTTAGGTGCGGAACTGGGCAATGGTCGCATTACGACCAATAGGGCCTTGCACGTGCGCATCGTGAAGACGGTGCAAAACGGTTGGGCTCTTTTTTTTCCCGGCTAGACGGGCTGGATTATATCCTAGTTGGTGGGTTCAGAGAGATTTTCTTTTTATTTGGTTATGGATCATACTCGCGCTACTTTTTACTATCTCAGTTCTAAACAACCAGTTTTATTTAAAAAATATACAAGTATTATTTATTTTTGTTTATGACCTCATTATCATTGAAGATACTTTAGACTAAGGGCTTGTTTGGTAGAGCTCTATGATTCTGATTCTACGTGGAATCTGATTCTCCGATAGAAGTGATTTTATCGCTGAAAGTGATTCTATTTGATTCTCTCAAAATCAGGAGTGAGAACCACTTCACAGAATCATGAGAAGCCCCAACCTCAGTTCATTTTAGATAATCATTTCACAAAATCAGACATAAGAAAAAATTAATAATAAGTAGTAATTTGGAAACAGAAGAATTAGTATATTTTTAACTATCAGAGATGTACTTTCCCATGGACACGTGTTTTTAAAAAAAATAAAGGAAAACGTGTATTTTTCATCCCTTCAGTAACTTAGGAGCGTGAGTTTCATCCCTTATGTTCCAATTAGTGCAAACCAACCCTTCAACTATCTAAACCGATGCACTAAACATCTCACCTTGGTTTAATAACGGTTTAGTGAAATATCATGCCGGTTTATGCCACATAATTAATTGACTAATGACTAATTATCCACGCCATACGCTGACTAATCTGTGACACTGTCCGTGATGGAAACTTAAACCCTAGCACAAGTATTAGCGGCAACGGCGGCGGCAAAATTTCGTCGGTGTGTGGACGACGGAAGAATTGTTGCACATACTGTTGCAGCACACAAGCCGCAAGCCGCCGTTTTTCACAGGCACCTGATTCTGGGTGACGGAGGAGTTGTTGTACATTCAATTTGCAGCACAAGAGCCGTCGTTCTTGAAGTAAGCTCTCTCCGCCAAAGAGTTCCTATTTTGTATTCCTTCGGTCTTATTCTAAAGCTACAAATGTATTTGTGTTTTGATGTTGTGATTTAATGATAATTGTATTAGAAATATCTTAGGATTAGTTGTCGGCATGATTAGATCATCGAGCAAAGAATTGGCCTCTGTAGCTAACCATATAATATTCACGTTATGTCAATTCTGATATATTAACTTGATGATTTATATTAAGAACATACACTACTTTGGCCTAGACCACTTCATTAGACCTGTGAATGATATTTCTGGAAATAAAGCTATGTATGATGACTCCAGAACTAAATTGGTACGATAGCTGTGGGTAACTGAAACGTGTCTACATGCAGAGTAGGAATGGAGCACATGGAGTACTTAGCAGTTCATTTTCATTGGGATGGAGAGCTTGTGAGCAGTGGTGGCAATGTTAGCTATGTCGGCGGGTCTGACGAGTTGGCATACATTGAGCGCAACAAGATGTCTTTACCGGCAATTAGAGAGAACTTCAAGGATGTGTCTGGGCAGGAGGCAGATGACAAGAGATTCCACTGGTTAATGCCCGGTAGAGATATAGAGCTCTTTTACGGTGTTCCATACTAGCAGGTGGTAGTATGTAGTATAAACTAGATATTAGTAGGGGTATTATGGTAACATAAAAAATTTATTTTTTCTTAGGCCGTCGGACCCTATGCTATCGTACAAATAAAAATAAGGTAAAGTAGGAGAGATAGAAATAATGAAATTAAAAATTAAAGATATGTCATAATTACATATCTGTCATTCCAAAAATAAAGATATGTCAAAATTATATATCTGTCATTATGTTTTTTCCCATAATACCCCTATACTACCTATACTACTTACTTCATACTATCTATACTACTAAACACGGTTACAGTAGTATACAATTAATCTGGTCCGTCCGATCTTTATATACTAGTCCTTTTTAAGGCTAGTATGGCGCACCGTAAAAGTGCTCGAGATATAAGGGATGGATTCATGTTGTTGTATGATGACTCAAACTTTGAACTCATGAAGAATACCATTCTAGACTGGAGTTATGCAGAGATATTTGTTGAGAAAACTCGAACTATACATGCCCCATTTGTTGAATCCAATGGAGTTTTAAATATGGCTGGAAGCAACCTGATTGCGCCAGCTGTGCCTATTCCACCAACTGAAGTCAGATGCGGTGAGGCAACAAATGGTAATGAGTTTTATGACAGTCCCAAATCAAGATCAAAGAAGGATACAAGGACTATAGCAAGGAGGAAGAAGCAGATTGTACAAGAGGTCGAAGAGGAGGGGGAGGAAGAAAGCAATGACAGTGAATATGTGTCTGGTGATTCATCATCATCTTAAGAAGATGATGAGTTGGATGTTATCACTGCAAAATTCAGAGAGTACAAGAAGATGATTCGGGCGGGTAAGTATGAGCACCTAGATGAGATTTATCTTGAGGGGCTATCAGTTGGATCAAAAAACATGGTAAGAGATGAGAACGAAGACGATAATGCATATGAAGACTCCACCGATTTTAACGATTCATTTGATGAAATTGACAATGAAGGGCACCTAATCAAAAGGGAGTCAAGCTATCCTAGATTCAATGAAAATCATGAGGTGCCACAGTTCTCATTAGGTATGAAATTCACTGATAAGAAACAATTCAAGGAGGCAATCATAAAGTATGGACTGCATGAGAAGAAACTCATCAGATTTAAGAAGGATGACCTAGAGAGAGTTAGAGCTGTGTGTGATTGGGTTACATGCATGTGGACATGTCTTCTTTCCGATACAACCAAATCTGAAAGTTGGCAAATCACTACCTTCAATGATCTGCACACATGCCCACAAAGGAAAGATAATAGGTTAGTGACTGCAAAAATAATAGCTATGAAGTATGAAAAGTTAATCAGAGCCAACCCATGTTGGAGGATAGGTAGCCTAAAATCTCATATAGCAGAGGAGATGTTTGCTGATGTTAGCATTCACAAAGTAAAAATAGCTAAGAAGCTTGTGATGCTCGATGCAACAAAGGGACAATATGGAAACATACATGAATATCAAGCTGAATTGCTAAGAAGTAACCCATGGATCGACTGTTGTTGTTAAGCTTGAACCTAATACCAATGTACCTACCTTTCAGAGAATTTACGTGTGCCTAGATGCCGTAAAGAAGGGATTCATGGTTGGATGCAGGAGAGTGATAGGCCTTGATGGTTACTTTTTTAAGGTGCAACCATTGGAGAGCTATTGTGTGCTTTAGGGAGGGATGCAAACAATCAGATGTACCCAATAGCATGGGCAGTTGTGGAAAAAGAGAATAATGAATCATGAGATTGGTTCTGTTATCTTCTGTTTAGGGATGTGCAATTGGGTGATGGTACTGACTGGGTAATAATTTCTGACCAGCAAAAAGGTATTATCAATGTTGTAAGCTATTGGGCGCCACAGGCTGAACATAGAAACTGTAAAAGGCATATCTATGCCAATTGGAGAAAAACCTACAAGACAAAGGAATGGCAGAAACTCTTTTGGAGATGTGCAAAGGCACCAAGTGTGCCTTTGTTCAATTTGGCCAGGGCTGAGCTTGCACAGAAAACAAGAGATGGAGCTAACGCTATCCTTAAAACAGCTCCTGAACACTGGTCTAGAGCTTAATTCAAATCAGGATCCAACTGTGATAGTGTAGATAATAACATATGTGAGAGCTTCAACAAGTGGATTGTTGAAGCAAGATTTTTTCCTATCATTTCTATGCTGGAAACCATTAGGAGGAAGGTAATGGTTAGGATCCAGGAACAAAGGAAAAAGTGCGACAGATGGACAGGCTTAATATGTCCCAATATCTACAGGAAAATAAATTCTTACATAAAGTTGACTGCTAATTGTGAAGCAATTTCGAATGGTGCAGGGAAATTTGAGGTGAAGTATTTTACCACTTACAGATATACTGTTAATTTGAATGAGAGAAAGTGTAGCTGTAGGTACTGGGAACCTATGTTGCACAGTACGGGGATACGGATACGGGGATACGGCGATACGGTATTTTCAAAAAACAGCAATACGGGGATACGACGAAAAAAAAGCATCACATCAATTATAAACAAGATTAATTAGCTTTGATCCTTCAGGCCGATTCCACATCACCACCATAATTAACCGATCACTCGTTTCTACCCAATGTCCCACCAGAAACTTCAGTAATGACATCCGAACCCAACCTAACACTAGTGCATGTTCTAGTGCTGATGAAGTGATGATGAGAAATTAAGCAGATGCCGGAGCCACCCCGCCGCTGTCCTGCCTGCGGACGGCCGCTCACCAGTTCACCGCGCGTACGTCCAGTGCAGCCGACCAGCCGTGCAGGAAGCCAGGAACCGGCGACGGCGAGCGGCGAGTCCACAACAACAAAGTTGAAGCGTCACTTACCGGGCGGACGGCGGACGGCCGGGGTCAAGCCGGAGGTGGCCGGAGGCTTGCGGAGGCCGACGTCCGAGTCCGACGAACCGAGGACGAGGAGGCGTCGGCGTCGCCGCCGCCGCCGACGGATTAGATGCGATGCGAATATGAAAAGATAGATGGCCGATACGGCAGTTTATAGTATTCTAGACGTATCTCATCGTATTCCAGGGTTTTTTTTTCGACTGAAAAATGGGATACGCGGGGACACGCGTATCCCCGCCGTATCGTACGTGTCCCCGTGTCCCCGCCGTGCTGTACGTGGATACGGCACCTCCCTGCCGTATCGGTGCAACGTAGCTGGGAACTATCGGGGCTCCCTTGCCATTATGCTATATCATGCATACACTTGCTTACTAACAATCTAGATGCATATGTGGCTGATTGTTACTCGGTGGAACATTTCAAGAGGACTTATGCACATTGCCTAGAACCTGTTGAGGGGATGCAGCACTGGCCAACATCAGATAATCCTAGACCTGTAGCTCCAGGGTATGTGAAGCTTCCTGGGAGGCCTAAGAAAGAGCGTACAAGAGAAGGACATGCGAAACCTAAAGCAACTAAGCTATCAAAGGTAGGGACAATAAGTAGATGCAGCTGGTGCAAAAGTACTGATCACAACAAGAGAACTTGCAAAGAATATAAAGCCCACCTGGCTGCACAAGGAAGTGGTGGAGGACAGGCTAACCCTACAGCACAAGCACATGCTAACCCTCCATCAACATCAACCTCAAGGAACAAAAGCATGGTTAGTTAAATTTCTCATGTTTTATGTCCTTTTTCCCTAACTGAATATGCATAACTAAGTATGTACTATGTAGGCAATTGTGCAAGTATCTCAGGGAAGTTCTGCCGGAACTAGGAAGAGGAAGAAAAGTGACAATAGTCAGGTCTCCAAGGGATAATGGTCATCTTCCAACCTGCAGGCTGCTACTGCACAAGTCGGAACCCAGGAAACTAGGAAGAAAAAGAACAAGCCATAGCTATGCATGGAAGATTGAGATGGGAAATTTATGTGTTTTATTCATCTTTAATTTGCTCATTTTATGAGCCTCAGACATGTATGGTTTATTCATTTGTGTTTCTGGCATATCCGTTACACTACAAGAAATGTGTTGATCTATGACGATTTTCTCATGATGTTTTAAAAAATCGTCACAATGATGCGTGAACTATGACGTTTCTCCAGTTTTCGTCATGGATTTGAAGAAACGGGTCTTAGGCCCCAAAAATGGTTTGATCATTGGATGGTTTTATTTCGTCATGGTTTATTCATTTGTGTTTCTCCATCTACGTTTTATCGTTTTTGTCACGATTCGGCCCGTAACACATGACGTTTCAACAAATCGTCATTGCAAATCGTCACGGCTAATAAAATAAAAATTATTACAATATAGTATCCAAGAAACTAAAACTTGAGATTTTTTTTAAAAAATAGAACTAGCCAAGAATTGAACTTGAAACCTCCAATTTAAAATGCATATATGATTACCATTGTCATACACATCATTTTACTGTTTTTATTTAGTATGCAATATATTTATACAAATTCTCTAGTATGAATTCATGCTGAGGTGGCGAACACAAGGTCCAGTCAGCTGGCCACCTCATCTGGTCTTCTGACCTGGGACTTAGGGTCTTCTGTCCTTACCAATACGCTACTCTGTTGCTTCTGTCAAATCTTAGGCTTTCTCTCTTATTATAGAACTTTGCTGCGTTGGAAGAAAAAAAAAGGTCGCCACGGCAGCTGGGGATCCCACGACCTGCGGGTTTAGAAAACCAGGCTCTACCACTATGCTATTAGCTTTGTTGCACATAACATGAGAGTTATATTCTTTTGTCAAGTTTAATGTTCTGAAATAAATTATCCAACATACCGGCTGGCTCCAGTCCTCCACCAGAACCGGATCTTGCCGTCGCCGTCGGCGCAACCGCTGCCCTGCCGTCGCCGCTGGCCAGCGGCACCGCATCTTGCCCACGCCGCCGCTGCCCACCACCACCGCATGCATCTCGCCCTTGCTGCCGCTGCACGCCTCCACCGCATCTCGGCCCGCCGCCGCAGCACCACCACCGCATGCTCGCCCTCGCCGGCGTTGCTGAGCAAGAAGATGTAGAACGGCGACGGCTTCAGCATTGTGAAGAGCAGGTTCGTCCGGCTAGTGCTGAGCCCCCTGAACACCGCCCACCGCTGCCATTGCTGGTGCCGCCTAGCAAGGACGAGTGCTGCAGCAGCGTGCGCTCCACCGCCGGCGCCCCCACCGCTACCATTGCTGGGGTGCCGCCGTGTCCATCTTCACAGCTGACCTTCTTCATCACCTCAACACCGACCAACAGCCAAGGTATTTCACTGTACTTTTCTTCTTGGTCATGTTCAATGTATCTTTTGAATTTGTGCAGAATTGTTCATTTGGATATATTTTCTGTGCATTGCTTGATTAGATGGATCGAAGTTGGGTGCATAAAAGGAAATTTACCCCTGAGTACATGGAGGGTGTCAAAGAATTTATGGGTTTTGTTCAAAGTAAATTCAGTGACAATGTTGACATTTTGTGCCCATGTAGTAGATGCCTTAATCAGAAGTATTTAGGTCAGGCTCTTGTCAAGAAGCACATACTAATGAATGGCATGGACAGCAGTTATATTAGATGGATTCATCGTGGTGAGGATTTGAATGTGGACGTTATTGAGCATGTTCCTGGTACTGATGTGCATGACAGTGATGATTGTTTATTAGAAGGGATAGTTGTAGAAGAGAATGACAGCAATGGTGTTGATCCTTTGGAAGCAATTTTAGGAGACCTACATACTGCTGCAGAAGAAGAAAGAGAGGATGGAGAAAATGAGGATGGTGATGCAGGACCTCATGGGCAAGAGACATTTTTTTAGAATTGCCATGAGAGAGGCAAAGCGTCTGCTTTATCCTGGCTGTACGAAATTCTCAAGATTCTCCTTTGTGGTGAAGCTCCTTCATATGAAGTCATTGTACAGGATAAGCAATTCTGGTTTCACTGCAATATTGAAGCTATTGGCCGAAGCATTCCCAGAATTCAATACCCTCCCAAAATCATATAATGAAGCAAAGAGTATTTTGAAGGAATTAGGTCTTGGTTATGAATCCATACATGTGTGCTACAACAATTGTGTGTTGTTCAGAAAGGAATTTGCCAAGCTTGACAATTGCCCCATCCGTAGTCTTTCCAGGTGGAAAGACCCAGAAAGGAAGAAGATTCCTCAGAAAGTGGTGCGATATTTTCCATTGGTTCCTAGGCTGAAAAGGATGTTTGCAACCAAAGAAGCATCAGAAGAAGCACAATGGCACAAGTTAAAGCGGCAGCCCAGTGAGAAGGAAATGAGCCATCCAGCTGACGGTGAGGCATGGGAAGATTTTGATCGAGAATTTTCAGATTTTGCTGAAGATGCAAGAAACCTTAGACTTGGCCTTGCTACTGATGGGTTCAATCCGTTTTCTAAAAAGAACTCAAGATACAGCATGTGGCCTGTATTTGTTGTGCCGTACAACCTTCCACCTTGGGCATGCATGCGGGAGTCAAACTTTATGATGGCTCTGCTTATTCCTGGTCCTACATGTCCCGGGAAGGACTTTGATTTATTTTTAGAGCCTCTTATAGAAGATTTAATTGAGCTGTGGGAGGGTGTGCGTACTTATGATGCTCTTAGTCACAAAACATTTAGCCTCCGCGCTGCAGTTTTGTGGTGCATCCATGATTACCCAGCTTTGAGCACTCTTTCTGGGCGTACCACAAAAGGATATTTTGCATGTATTCACTGTGACAAGCATCCTCTTTCATATCGCCTTAGGAGCAAAATTGGGTATATTGGGCACTATCGTTTCCTTCCAGAGGGACATCGTTTGAGGAGGAACAATGAGTTTGTTGGACTTCATGGAAGCAATGAGGCACCAGGTCAATTCTCTATAGAGGAGTTACTTGCTGAATTGGAGAAAGTCAGAGATGTTGCACCTAGGAAGTAACAAGAATGTGGTAAAAGAAAGCGTTCATACTCTGAAGGGGGTCATGTGAGAATTTGGAGCCGGATGGTTAGTTTATGGAGGTTACCATATTGGAAAAATTTAAAGGTGAGACATAATCTTGATGTCATGCGTATTACGAAAAACATATGTGAGGCTCTCCTTGCAACAATTCTTAACATACCTGGGAAGACAAAGGATACAGCTAAAACCAGGCTTGATCTGAAAGACTTGGGAATTAGAGAGGAGCTGCAATTTAGAGAGGATGGGGATTCATTTGAGATGCCTCGTGCTCGATATACCTTGTCCACAAAACAAAAAGAATCCTTTTGCAATTTTTTACATGAGGTGAAGTTTCCGGATGGATTTGCTTCCAACATCTCTAGATGTATAAGTGCTGATGGAACCAAGGTACAAGGGTTAAAAACACATGATTGTCACATTTTGTTGCAAAGAATCTTACCAGCTGGCATGAGAGGATTTTTGGACAAGGATATCTATGAAGCAATAGCGGAGCTAGGTAAGTTTTTCAGAGAACCGTGCAGCAAAACCCTTAACAAAGATGTGTTAGCTGAAATGAAGAATGAGATCCCTATTATTTTGGTGAAGCTTGAGAAAATTTTCCCCCGGCTTTCTTTGATGTGATGATGCACCTAGCTGTACATTTACCTGATGAGGCATTGCTCCGAGGTCCTGTCCAATATGGGTGGATGTACCCAATTGAGAGGCGGTTGTATACTTTGAAGCGCTATGTGAGGAATAGGGCACGGCCAGAAGGTTCCATTGCCGAGGCATATATTGCTGATGAATGCCTAACATTTTGCTCCAAATACATGGAAGGTGTTGAAACAAGATTTAATCGGGAACCAAGAAATATAGTCTTTTCAAATGAAGAGGCCTACGATGTGGATGTTTTTGGCCATGGAGTTCATTTTACTTCTGCACCTGAACTTGTGTATTATGAAAATGGCTTTGATAAAATGGTGTGGTATGTTCTTAACAACTGTAGTCAAGCTGAAAAATATGTGGAGTAAGTTCTAACCATTGTCTACTATTTACTTTTGTAGAACACCGTTGTATTAAACATATGCTAACTTTTGTTGTTGCTGCTGTTTTTAATTTTTTTTGCAGAATGTTCAGAGGTGAACTAGAAAGAGAAAGAGTGCCTAACATTGCAAGCAAGCTTCAACAAGGATTTCAAAATTGGTTCAGTAACCATGTTAGTTTATTTCAAAATTGGTTCAGCAAGCAAGCATTTCCATTCAATTATTTCTGTTTTTCTGGATGGTTTATTTTGCATGTATTCTCATGTATGTTGTTGCATGTGTCCAACAGATCTTTATGCTGCGGAATGGTGGTGAACAGATAGATGATGACATATTTTCCTTGGCATGTGGTCCTGATTTCAGAGTTAAAAAATACTCTTCATGCATAGTCAATGGTGTGCGGTTTAATACAGTTGACCGTGACAAGAATAAGAAAACACCGAATAGTGGTGTGATGGTACAAGGTTCACATAATGGTCAGTTCATTGATTTTTTTGGAACTTTGCAAGAGATAATTCAGTTAGAGTATACCAGTGATGATAGGTCAGTAGTTTTGTTTAAATGTGACTGGTTTAAGTTGGATGGGAAGAAGACTGAACTCAAATATGATGGATTTTTTAAAAGCATCAATGTTGAAAGCCTATGGTACAAGAAGGATTGTTTTATCTTAGCCACTCAAGCTAGAAAGGTCTTCTTTTTGCCGGACACTAAGTTGGGAAAAAATTGGCAAGTTGTCCACACATTTGACCATAGGCATCTTTACAATGTCAGAGAAACTGAGGGTGGTCAATTTAGTTCTCCTGCATATCAAGAGGATGAGTGCATTGAAGAGGATGGTACCCGAGAAGCAATTTCAGATAATGTGGTTCACAGACCTTTAAATAGAGAAGATGAACATGGCCCTAGGTTTGAAGCTGCTGAAATTGCTAGGTTGGTCAAGGAAAGAAACCAACAAGCACATGAGGTTGATGACGAAGACGATGATGCCACACTGTTGGAGTACTGCAGCGATGATGGAGGTACAACGCTGGAGGTTGACAGTGATGATGAATAGCTATTTCCATGCACAAGATCATGTTCTAGTGTCATGAATATCACTTATTGTTGTAATGGCGTCCTGAACCATACACTGTTGTTCTATATCTGTGTTCTATTTCTGTGTTCTCACATATTGCTGTAATGATGTCCTACACCATGCACAAGACCTATATATCTGTGTTCTATATATGTGGATGTTCAATAATAGGGGTGTTCAATTCCTTTACGATCTGTGTTCAATATATCTGTAAAAATTTCTGTTATCTGTGTTCTGGGTTCAATTCAAGCATGCACAGCCAACATACATCAATAGCAAAAATTTCCAATGCTGATGAAAATGGACAAAGTCATCTCATATATATATATATATATATATATATATATATATATATATATATATATATATATATATATATCCAGGTTCATTCAGGACCAACATCAGTAGCACAATTACAAGTGCTAGTTCCAACCAAAAGGATGCACATAGCCCTGAGGATGGTACCCGAGAAGCAATTTCAGATAATGTGGTTCACAAACTGTCGGGGACAGACCCAGGGGGTCCCCTAACCATCGGGGTAATCACCCTAAAAAAACGTTAACCACAGAAGGCCGAATCACCGGCAGTCCGGAAGGGCCACCAAGGCAGCGCGGCCCGTCACAACTTATCACGGCCCAAAACAGCCGTCCAAGCTCGCCTGTCGAGGGGACCCAAGTGGCGACCCCCGTATCCGCCTCGCTCGAGGGCCGCGTACCCCCTCAAGCAGGCGAACCAACTCCGCCTCGCTCGAGGGCCGCGTACCCCCTCAAGCAGGCGAACCAACTCCGCCTCGCTCGAGGGCACCCCTCTACTCAACGCGGCGCGCCCCGGCGCCCCGCCCAACAACGGCATTTAATGCCCGCCCCATCGGGCGGGCGCCGAAGTCAAAAGGCGATCTCTCCCCACGCCGCGCCGCTGACACCGCAGAGCTCGCTGTTCTACCTGCTCCGGTCACTATGCGTCCTCACCGCCGCTGTGCGGACGCATGCGGCGCTGCGCAAGGCCCTGTGCAGACTTGCAGGCGTCGTTCCTCACCACTATTCCACCCGCTCCCGTCCTCCCCCACCCCGGTGCAGCCCTCGAATGGGTGTAAAGAACCCTCGAACGAATATATGAGCAGCGACCGAGCATGGACTCCGGTCAGGCGCGGCCCGGTGATGACGAACGCCGGGTCAAATCCACCAACTCTCGGCCATTCCCTGGTAAACTGAGCATGTCGCGCACTGTGGTGAACAGCAACTGCCATGCCGACCCCTGTGCCGCCAACTCTCGTCCTTCCCCACCTGCCACGCCCTCGAGTCAACCAGCGGCGGGCGGCTGGGCGCGGATTACGGCAGCACCACCCCTCGAAACCACTCCAGGACAAGCACAGGGACGGCCATGACACCCGCAGAAGCCGGAGCTCGCCATAAATCCCCTGCCGGGGTCAAGGACGACCGCACGCCCGGCGCCATGCTCTCCAGTGCGCGCCCCTGTAGCACACACTGTACTTGTACTTGTAAGCCCCTCCCCCCTCTCTCCTTGGCCTATAAAAGGAGGAAGGGAGCGAGAGAGAGAGACAGGCACAGAGAGACACACACGATCACTGCCTCACACGATATTGACACTCGCCTCAATCACTTTCGCACTCGTTTTTAGGGACTTGGAGACTCCTTCTCCTCTCCCACCTCGCTTGTAGCCCCCCACTGCAAGCACTCCGGTGCAAGATAGTACAGCGCCACGCGCGCACTCTGGTGGACGTACGACCTCACGGTCGGAACCAGGATAAACCCTTGTCTCACCGTGCTAGCTCTTGCATCAACCGTCAGGGGACGGGACACAGCGCATTCTGTGTGGCGCTGAGGATTGGCCGCCCAATCTCAGCACCGACAGTGGCGCGCCAGGTAGGGGGTTGCGCTGTGATCAACCCACTTCACCCGATCAGTTCCCTTGACGGCAAGCCACGCCAAGGCCATGTCGCCACGATCCGCCACGGGGTCCCCCGGCCCGCTTCCGCGCGGGTACCGGATCATGTTTGGGAGCCTGGAGTTCGAAGCGACCGGTGAGGGCCTTGTTGACGTAAAATCCGCACCTCACGCCAAGCACACAGCAAGCCGAATTAGCTGGCTTCACACGTGGCCCGGGCTTTTGAATCCGGAAGCGTGCCAGTCAATTTTCCTGAAACTGACAAAGGGAGAAAAGATGTTTAGATAACACCTGGAACGCACCGGGTGATACCAGTCAGTTCCATATTTGCGGCTACGGAGCCAGCTTCGAACGACACATAGCTATAGAGAAGCTATCTGTCGGCGTTTAAAGCATCATTCGGCAATCGGCAAAAGCACACAGGACGCGCACTGCCGAATGCGTGACGTAAGCATGACGAAAGATCGGCATTCGACTGAGTAGACATTGTAATTCATATTCGTAACCGATTAACGAGGAACATAACATGATAGATAAATAAAAGGGCGAAAACATGACCATAATTTCGTAATAAACAAGAATGCATAGATCAAAAGCACTAGTCTACCGCATGTCTAGGTACTTTTCAACCCGTCGAGCATGAAACAAGCAAGTTAATCCACCGCATGATATGACTTGCTTGGAATCACACCACCGACCAAGAATAGAGCAATCCACCGCATGATACACTCTAAACGTGGAAGGCTAAAAGCATTCTTTATTTAAAACAAAACCGTGAGCACGTTTCGCTCGTGGCGATACTGCCGAATACAGCTATATAGCCGAATCGGGTTCCATGAAGAAGGAACATGCCTCGCTGGTAATGATAGATCTATCAGATCGAATCGAATTCTAATCCACCGGATGACTAGCTCTAAGACGACCCAAAAACCTGCATCCACCGCATGATACCCGGTTCTGTCAAGATCTACACAAGACCAACGAGCGTGAACCCGCAACACGTAGCAATCTAGATTGACTTCGAATTCGGCTATGGAAACGCAGTGCATTATGAGCTGGAAACCGAATCTAATCAACCTAGACTGGGCAAAAGAGTGTTGTAATGAATTAAACATAAAGGTAAAATCCAGAACAACACATGATAACTTAATGAATCTATTAGATCTTGCCAAAATCCAATAGAGCCGATAACTTGTTCCAAGCTAAAACTTAGCCCACCGCATGGCTCATGCTCTAACAATGGAACCTTCCTGAACCAGAGCCTAAATCCACCGCATGATACTAGGCATGGCGCAGGGTTGCCGATACTTACGGAGGTCGACGGATCGATGATTCCTCTCGAAGAACTCGACGACTCGACTAAAGGACTCGAAGTTGGCACGGGGCCGGTTTGTTGTGTGATTGATTGATTGATGCATTTACAATTACCATGGGTTTATATTTATACCCAGGTTTCGACACGACTCCTAATCGATTACGATTACATTTATTTATTTCCTAAAAAGATAATCGTCGGGGCACCGTATCCGTCTTGCATTCCAAGTTAAACCAGCCTTTTCCTTATGCTTGATCCACGTCATCACGCACTTCCCGAATGCCCTCCGCGGAACAGCTCTCTTGCCGAATGACGATGCGTTCCCGACCGCAGAACGTCTTTACCGAATGCTCTGGGGAAAAACTCTTTTGCCGAATGATACCTTTTCAACGAATCCGGTCCACATGTCAGCCTCCTCCTGGTGCCAATTTTTGGTGTCAACACATGCCCCTTCAATTTCGGGATAAGAGGTAATTTTATCTCGGAATTGACCAGAAGCACTCAACATTCCCAAGTTAGTTCCGCTCGGCACCCGCTTCTCCTTTTGAATCTTCAGAGCTCTCATCCGGATCCGAACCCTAGGTCATCGACTTCCAAGATCCAATCTTCAGATGGCGGACCAAGATCTTGCTCTCCAGGTAAACTTCAATCCCCTCAAGCACATTCGGTATTCTTCTTTCGATTTGCATTTTTAAATTTCTTCTCACCCCTTTCTATTCCCGATAGGCCCTAGCTGCCGAAATCCTCATTCCCGTTGAGGAAAAAGCTCCATCCTACTTCCTCGGCCCTGTAGGAGATTCAGATCCTTCCGAAATCATTGCGGCCGAATCTCAGAGGGTTCCTTTCAAGATTTCACTGACAAAACCTCATGAGTGGCAAGACGCCTTCAAGAACTGGCCTTTGCCCCCAATTGCCGGGTAGAGAAATTGGTACAAGAGGATATCTGATGACAAAAGCCCCCAAACACAGAACTGGGATCATCTGCGTATCTCTCATTGCCTGGAGCTGTCATTAGCCGAAACATCAAAGAACGAGAACCTTCTGATTGCAGCTTGCCATTTTTGGTCCAATGGTGCAAATGCTTTTCTCTTCGGTCATGGCCCAATGTCTCCCACTTTGGCCGATGTCTACATGATGACCGGCCTGAACGTCACAGGAACCATACATCCATATGTCCACAAAGGTTCCTCCAAGCAGACAGGAGTAAAAACAGGGGTTGGATACAAGAGATACATCCAGAACTATATGTCTGATGGCCCTCTGACCGATGTTGAATACAGAGCCTTCCTGAACATGTGGCTATGCAGATCAGTCTTCTGTGGTAAAGCCAATGAGCCAACTCTGAATCATATCGTGATGGCTGAAGAGCTGGCTGCCGCAAAACTCATCCCACTCGGGAAATACCTCCTGGGGAGTGTCTACCATATGCTCAATCAAACCACCCAGCTGATGCACACCAGCAAGAAAATCCCCTGTGTCAATGGTCCTTGGTGGTTTGTCCAAATGTGGCTGCAATTGTACATGCACCAAATCGTCGCTATTGATCTCAACAGCCGAGACTTTCCTTCAATTAATTACAAAGAAGGAGAAACTCGGAGAACCAAAGGTTGTCAAACCTATGGAGAAGCTGCTTCCACTGTATCTATCAACAAGAACATCGATGAACTGTTTGAGCTCTTCTTCAGAGGCTTTGCTCATCCTCTTTGGTTCCCATATTTGGATAATGACAATCTTACTCTCCCTTGCGAATTCAGCTTTGAGACTGGATGCACTGATGTACAATCTGTAGCAATTTTCAATGCCTTCATCCAGCCCTGCATCCTGCCAGCCGAATTCTGTGGAGGGAGACTGGTTCAAAGCACTTATGAATATTATCAGCCAAACATGATGGCTAGACAGTTGGGATGTGGCCAAGTGCCCCCAAGGCTATTTCTTCATGAATTTCTCAAGCCTAGGGAGATTATCAAAGATTCCACAGAGACAAGAAGGATTTTCACTTATAAATGCTGTGGAACTATCTATGCACCTGATCCTTTTGTGCCAATAATATCTGCTCATCCTTCTTTTATTCTCTGGTGGCAAGAACTCCATGATCATATCTTCAACATGCCAATCCATCCCTTCTGCCTTGAATTAATGCCTGATTATCAGCCAACTGCAGAGGTAATATGCTTATTCCTTCATCTGTCTTAATAACATCAACCCCAATTGATTCTGACTCTGTTATTTTGCAGGACATAACACCTGCCCCTTTTGCCAGGGCAATTTTATACAAAACTGCAAGCCCAATATCTGCTTTGGGGCACCAATCTCCTACCTTGGCTCAGCTGATGGCTAGACAGGCTTCTTCAGATCCAATACTTACTAGACCATCATCTGTCAAGAGGAAAACCCTTTCTTTAACTGCCCCCTCAGTTGTAAAGAAGAAAAGAACTAGCAGCAAAAAGGTTATCAGGGTCAGAGCCTTCTTTCTTTGACCACAATGCCATTGGTATTTTACTCAGCTTTATTTCTCCTTGGTTTCAGGCCAAAACACAGCAACTAGCAATCAGTGCAGATCTTGCCGATGCTTCATTGACTGGTAAAATTCTACCACTTTATTCTTTTAATTTCTTTCTCATCGGCACTCATTCTTTGTTAACCGCAGAACAATCCTCAATGGACCCAATCTTGGAGAGCTCTTCTTCTCATCACGATCCATCTTCAGCTTTGCAACTTCTTCCTCAATCAGAAGCATTATCTCCACCAAGGAATCTCCCGGCTTCTCCTCAGCAAGATACACAGATTCTTCCCATTGAGCCTGAGAGGCTTCTTTCCCCCATTCAGGAAGCCAGGAATGAGGTAAACATAATCATTCACTTTTTCTACTTTTTTATTCAGCAGATTATTATTAATTCGGCAAGACCTTTTTTCAGGAGAAATCCATTTCATCATCCAGCTATTCTTTTGCTGTGGATGACTTGGTTGCCGAACAAGGGGAAGAGACATCTTCTGGCCAAACTCTGTCAGAAGAAAATCAAACAAAGCTGAGAGATATCCTTGCTTTGCTGCACAAGAGCATCCAAGATCAAGTTAAAGATGCTGATCTCCTAAGGGATGTACTGGAATCCATTGACCAAGAGCTTCCTGATGATATCAAAATCTCTTTGGAACCAGTTTCTCATTTGATTCAACAATACGCTGCAGTAAAGCAGGCTCTGAAAAACCAATCTTCTCAACCAGCTCTGGAACAGAGGAGATCCATAGCCAAACAATCCGTGAAAGACCTGCATACTCAAGCTCAGAACAGCAAAGAATTACTGACCAAACTGGAATCTGAACTTGAAAATAAGAAGGTCAGGAAAGCTGCACTTGAAGCCGAATTGAGAGATCTATCGGCCGAAATCGAGGCTGATGAGAAGAAAATGGCTGAGCTTCCCAATTTGACAGAGAAGATACGAAAGGAAGCTTCAGCAGCTCTGACTGAAGAAAAACAACTCAAGGCAAAGCTTGCTGCTCTGGCTAGAACCCAAGAAGCCGACAAAAACTTATTAGAGAACATTAGCAATATGATATCGGATGCTAAAAATGTAATCTCAAAGCACTTGGGTTTGTAATTGTAACAAACAGTCGATAGCCGAATGCTTTATCAATCTTGCAATCTTGTCATTCCTTAACTCTGCTTTTCTCCATTGTGGATAACTCATTCGGCAAAGCTGGCTATAACAGTGTCAGACCCGAAAACGCTTCAAACACGACATAGCCGAATTTCACTCAGTCAAAACCGAATACGACTCGGCAAGAATCCCAAACGACATGGAAACCGATCGGTTGGAAAATCCTTTCCACCTTCCGAACTGTTGACGTAAAATCCGCACCTCACGCCAAGCACACAGCAAGCCGAATTAGCTGGCTTCACACGTGGCCCGGGCTTTTGAATCCGGAAGCGTGCCAGTCAGTTTGCCTGAAAACTAACAAAGGGACCAAAAAGGTTTAGATCAAAACCTGGAACGTGCCGGGTGAGACCAGACAGTTCCATATTTGCGGCGTTGAAGCCAATCTCAAGAGACATATAGCTACGGACAAGCTATCTATCGGCAGTTAAAACCACATTCGGCAATCGGTAAGGCACACAAGGAGCGTACTGCCGAATGCGTGACGTAAGCATGACGAAAGATCGGCTTTCAACCGAATGAACATTGTAACACATACTCATAGCCGATTAACGAGAAACAGAGCATGATAGATAAATAAAAGGGTGAAACATGATCATAAATTCGCAGTAAACAAAGAATGCATAGGCCGAAAGCAGCACCCGTCAAGCATGATAACAAAACAAGTTAATCCACCGCATGATACAACTTGTTTGAAACCACACCACTAATCAGATTAGACCAATCCACCGCATGATACAATCTAACCATGAAAAGCTAAAAGCATTCAATGTTTAGTTACGAACCCACAACACAGTCACGAATTTACATCGAAACAAGAATGCATAGGCCGAAAGCAGCACCCGTCAAGCATAGCAACAAGCGAGTTAATCCACCGCATGATACAACTCGTTTGTGGCCACACCACCAATCAGATTAGATCAATCCACCGCATGATACAATCTAATCGTGAAAGGCTAAAAGCATTCATTGTCCAATGCAAACCCACGAACACACGTTCACTCGTGAGAGCACTGCCGAATACGGCTATTTAGCCGAATCGGGATCCATGGCGAAGGAACAAGCCTAATCGGTAAAGATAAATCTATCAGATCGAATCGAATTCTAATCCACCGGATGATTAGCTCTAAGACGACCCAAAAACCTGCATCTACCGCATGATACCCGGTTCTGTCAAGACCTACACGATACCGACAAGCTCGAACCCGCGACACGTGGCAACCTAGATCGGTTTCGGATTCGGCTATGAGGGGATAAGTCGTTGCACCGTAAAGCAAAGCCGATTCTAGCCGATCTAGATTGGGCAAAGGTGTGTTGCATGAATTAAGCACATAGTAAAAACGGAGCAACACGGGGTAACTTAATGAATCTGTTAGATCTTGCCGAAATCTAACAGAGCCGATAACTTGGTCCATACTAGATCTTAGCCCACCGCATGGCTCATGACCTAACAGAGGAACCTTCTTGAAACCACAACTTAAATCCACCGGATGATACTAAGCATGGTAACAAGACTACTTGCATCAAAGCTTAAATCCACCGCATGATACTAAGCATGATACAAGGTTGCCGGTACTTACGGAGGTCGACGGATCGATGACTCCTCTCGAAGAACTCGACGACTCGACTAAAGGACTCGATGTTGGCACGGGGCCGGTTTGTTGTATGATTGATTCGATTGTGTTTTTACAATTGCCATGGGTTTATATTTATACCCAGGTCTTGATACAACTCCTAGTCGGACACGACTATAACACTTGTTCCTAAAAATAAATGACGAATCTTCGTGCCCATATTGCATTCCTTGTTCGAACCGGCCTTTTCCTTATATTGATCCACGTCATCATGTCTTCCCGAATGCTACCACTCTTCGCCTGCGGAACAATGCCTTTGCCGAATGATGACGCATTCTCGACCGCAGAGTATCTCTGCCGAATGCTTCAGAGAAAACCCCTTAGCCGAATGGCGACGCGTTCCCGACCGCAGAACGTCTTTGCCGAATACCTCTGGGGAAAAACTCCTTTGCCGAATGATATCTCCTCGACGACTCCGGCCCACATGTCAGCCTCTTCCTGGTGCCAATTTTTGGTGTCAACACATGCCCCTTCAATTTCGGGATAAAGGATACTTTTATCTCGGAATTGACCAGGAATCCCCAACACTTCCAGGCTGAGCCCGTTCGACATCCGTTTTCTGCTCCCCAAATCCTCAGAGTGCGTTCTCAAACTCAAACCCTAGTTCATCGAATCTTTCAAGCTTTGATCTTCAAATGGCGAACCAGGATCAAATTCTTCAAGTAAGTTCCGTTTTCTTCAATCATATTCGGCATTACTCTTTTCAAGCTGCATTTTGAATCCCCGAATCGCTCTTCTTCCGTCCTCAATAGGCTCTGACCACTGAAATCCTGACCCCTACGGAGGAGCAATCCGCATCTTTCTTCCTCGGCCCTTCAGGGAATCCAGATCCCTCCGAAATTATTGCGGCCGAGTCTCAAAGGATCCCTTTCAAAACTTCACTGACGGGACCTCACGAATGGCAAGATTCATTCAAGAACTGGCCTCTGCCCCCAATCGCCGGTTGGAGAAACTGGTACAAAAGGATTCTTGAAGATAAAAGCCCCCAGACGCAGAATTGGGACAGTCTTCGTATCTCTCATTGCTTGGAGCTATCTCTAGTTGAAACACCCAAGAATGAAAATCTCCTGATTGCAGCTTGTCACTTCTGGTCCAATGGCATGAATGCTTTTCTCTTTGGTCACGGACCAATGACCCCAACCCTGGCCGATGTCTACATGATAACCGGCCTGAACATCACAGGGATAACACACCCATACAGATACAAGGGTTCTTCCAAACAGACAGGGGTGAAAACTGGAGTCGGATATAAGAAATACATCCAGACTTACATGCACGATGGTCCTCTGTCTGATGTTGAATACAGGGCCTTCCTGAATATGTGGCTGTGCAGATTTGTCTTCTGTGGTAAAGCCAATGAGCCAACTCTGAATCACATAGTAATGGCTGAAGACTTGGCTGCAGGCACACTCATCCCACTCGGGAAATATCTCTTGGGAAGTGTTTATCACATGCTCCATCAAACCATTTATCAGATGCACACCAACAAGAAAATTTCCTGCGTCAATGGTCCCTGGTGGTTCGTCCAGATGTGGCTGCAATTGTACATGCACCAAATTGTCTCCATTGACCTCAACAGCCGACACTTCCCCTCGGTCAATTACCAGGAAGCAGAAGCCCAGAGCACCAAAGGCTGTCAAACCTATGGGGAAGCAGCCTCCACTATTACTATCAACAAGAATATTGGGGAACTGTTTGAACTTTTCTTCAAAGGCTTCGCCAATCCCCTCTGGTTCCCATACATGGATAATGACAGCCTCACTTTTCCTTGTGAATTCAGCTTCGAAACTGGATGCATAGATGTAGAGTCTACAGCAATTTTTAATACTTTTATTCGGCCTTGCATCTTACCAGCCGAATTTTGTGGAGGAAGGCTAGTTCAAAGTTCATATGAATATTACCAGCCTAATATAGTAGCCAGGCAATTAGGATGTGGCCAAGTGCCCCCAAGATTATTCTTCCATGAATTCCTCAAGCCCAGGCAGACCACCAAAGACTCCACAGAAACAAGAAGAATTTTTGACTACAAGTGTTGTACAGCCATCTATCAGATCGAACCTTTCGTGCCGACAGCACTTACTCATCCTTCTTTTATTCTTTGGTGGCAAGAACTCCATGATCATATCTTCAATGTGCCAGTTCACCCTTTTTGCCTTGATCTGATGCCTGACTATCAGCCGAATTCAGAGGTAAACATGTTTATAATCCATTTGTTTTTCCACTGACACCTTCTTTCATCGACTTTTAACTCTGTTATCTTGCAGGACATAGTCCCTACCCCTCTGGCCAGAGCAATTGCATATAATACTGCAGGCCCAATATCTATTCTGGGGCATCATTCTCCTTCTTTGGCTCAAATAATGTCTAGGCCTGCCAACCTGGATCCAACTCTTGCTGCACCACCTGCTGCCAAGAGAAAAATTTCTTCTCTAACTGCCCCTTTATCTATAAAGAAGAAAAGAACAAGTAGCAAAACAATTGCACAGGTCAAATTTCTCTTTCTTCGAGTAAAAAAATGCTAATTTCATTCTGCTCATTTTCTACTCCTTTATGATTTCAGGCCAAATCACAACAATTGGCCACTAGCACAGGCCCTGCCGATGCTTCAGCGATCAGTAAAATTTTCACCATCTTGTCTTTTAAAATTCTTTTTCATCGGCATTAACTTTCTTTCAGTCACAGAGCAAACTTCAATGGATCCAATCTCGGAGAGCTCCTCTTTTCATCAAGAACCAGCTTCAGCTTTACCTGACGTATCTCAGCTAGAAGCCTCATCTCCATCAAAGAACCTTCCAAGCTCTCCTCAGCATGATACACAAGAACCTTTACCTGAGCTTGAGCCACCCTCTCTCTCCATCCAAGAGATCAGAAATGAGGTAAAGATAATTTCCCAGTCTCCCCAGTTCTTTATTCAATGGATAATCACTAATTCGGCAATATCTTTTTCCAGGAGAAAACAACTTCATCACCCAGCTACTCATTTCCTCTGGATGATCTTATTGCCGAACAAGTAGAGGAAATTTCTTCTAATCAAGCTTTATCAGAAGAAATCCAGGCAAAATTAAAGGAAATCTTCTCCTTTCTGCATAAAGACATCCAGGATCAAGTCAAGGATGCTGATCTTCTGAGAGATATGCTCGAGCCCATTGAACACAACCTCCCTGTTGACATTCAAGCTTCTTTGGAACCAATCTCTAAATTAGATCAACAATTTGCTGCAGTCAAACAGGCTCTGAAAGGTCAATCTTTACAACCAGCTTTAGAGCAAAGAAGATCCATAGCTAAGCAATCCTTGAAAGATCTGCATACTCAAGCTCAGAGTAACAAAGAATTGTCAGCTAGACTGCAGTCAACACTTGATCTGAAGAAGACCAGAAAAGCTGAACTAGAAGCCGAACTGAGGGTTCTGTCAGCCGAAATCGAAGCTGACGAGAAGAAGTTAGCCGAACTCCTTGATCTGACAGAAAGGATACGAAAGGAAGCATCGGCAATTCTAACTGAAGATAAACAACTCAAAACGAAGCTCTCTGCTCTGACAAAATCCCAAGAAGCAGGCAAAAATCTTTTGGAGACCATTAATAGAATGATATCTGATGCTAAGGATGTAATCTCCAAGTACTTGGGTGTGTAGTTGTATTGAATATTTAATTAGCCGAATGTCTTACCAACTTTGTAGTTTTACCAATCTTTGCTTTCTCTCCATTGTGGGTAACTCATTCGGCAAAGCTGATTTTAATAGCATCAGACCCGAAAACGTTTCAACTATGACATAGCCGAATTTCATCCAGTCAAAGCCGAATACGACTCGATAAGAATCCCAAACGACATGAGAACCGATCGGCTGGAAAATCCTTTCCACCTTCCTAACTCTTCGGAATATGCGCCACGATCTTTGGCCACGATTTCCTCTGCGAGCTCTATAAATAAACACCCAGGCAGCCCACAGTTTCTTCACCAAGTTCTTCGCCTTCCAAGTTCTTGCCGGCCCAAGCCATTCTTTTCCCTATCCACAGTAATTCCGAGGAACTTCCAATGGCCGACAACAACAGGAGGCGCCCAGCCGCCGATGAGGCCGAAGGAAGTCGCGCCGGCGCTCGCCGCAGGTGATTGATTGTTTACTTCTCTCTGTTCTTCTCGAGATTTTCTTTCTCTTTCTTGACGAATCTTCTTTGTTCTTTCAGGGTAATCCAATGGATTGCTGGCGCTGGTGCGCCGGTTGCGGCTCCAGCCGCTGCTCCTGCGGCATCTTCGAGTTCGTCCAATCGATCTCTCGAATCGGACGACTACCGCTACACGGACGGCGATGCCCGCCGATTCAAGGCGGAGCGCGACGATTCTCATCGCGAACTGGAGGCTATCTCCAAGCAAGCCGGGATTGCTGACCTCGAATGGCAGCACGAGCGCAAGCAACTGCTCGAAGTCATTGATGGTGAGTCCTGCAATCTGCTCAATCTCAATCTTGTCCCCCAAATGATACTAATCTGTCATCCCCTTGTGACTTTTGCAGCGCGTGATGCTGAACTCGATCGATTGAAGGCGCTGGTGGAGGAGTTATCGGACAAGGTGAATGCTCCTGGGGACACACCAGAAGCTCGCCTCGGTGCAATGGCGGGCCGCATCGATGAGGTGGCCTCGCACGGTATCCGTCTGGGTACTGCCGCAGGCCTAGTTGCCATGTCGACGCACACCAACACCGACTACTCTAGGCTACCGACCGGCTTCGCTAATGGTAACCCGGAGGAGATCGACGACATCGAGGCCTCCATAGATCGCCTTGATGCTCATGGCGCCGCCATTGCCGATTCCATTCATCCTCAGTCCGTTTTGAACAAGCTCTTCCATTAGTTTGTACTAGGGATTTATGGAATTTCGGCAATAAAACTTATCTTTTGTGATCTTGCATGAACATCTGATGTAGTATATTTTGTGCTAAGGGCAATACATTCAGTACTGGCCATTTTCCTTTTCTGTCAACATTTGTTCTGAAGGCGATTTCTTCCTGAAAATCGGCTGTTCGGCAATTCGATATATCAATCATCGATCGATCTCAATACTAGGATAATATCTCTTCAAATATCTTCCATTTATAGCAGAAGCAAATTCTTCTCCCAATAATGTCTTCAAAATATATGCATTTCCAGGCACGCATCTAACCACTCTGAAAGGACCTTCCCAATTTGGAGACCATTTGCCGAATGCTGCATATTTGGTTCCAATCGGCAATATCGCTTTCCAAACTAGATCACCTTCTGTAAATTGCTTAACTTTCACCTTCTTGTTGTAATACTTAGCAACTCGCATCTTGTTCTTCTCAATATTCTCCAAGGCCCTGAGACGAATCATATGCAAATCTTCTAATTCGTCCATCATTAAATCTTTATAATCTTTAGAACTTAAATCCTTTTGCAACTTTACTCTTCTTGAGTCTAATTGTATCTCCCATGGCAAGATAGCATGATGCCCATACACCAACTCATAAGGAGACGTCTGTGTAGCCCCATGTGGAGCCATTCGGTAAGCCCATAAAGCCTCATTGAGTACCGAATGCCACTTTCTTGGCTTCTGATCAATTTTCTTCTGTATGATTTTGATCATAATCTTGTTAGAAGCCTCTGCCTGACCATTAGCTTGGGCATAATAAGGAGAAGAATTTAACAATTTGATGCCCATACTTTCAGCAAAATCTTTGAACTCTGCAGATGTAAATTGAGCCCCTTGATCTGTGGTGATTGTTTGAGGAATCCCAAATCTGTAAATGATATGTTCTTTAACAAATTCAACCATATTCTTCGACGTCACTTTCTTTAATGGAATTGCCTCAACCCACTTGGTAAAATAATCGGTTGCCAAAAGCACAAACTTATGCCCTTTGCTAGATGGAGGATTTATTTGGCCAATCAAATCTATTCCCCATCCTCTGAATGGCCATGGCTTGACAATGGGATTCAAAGCTGATGCTGGAACTCTCTGAATATTTCCAAATCTCTGACAGTCTTGACATCCCTTATAATATTCAAAACAATCTTCCAGCATTGTCGGCCAGTAATATCCAGTTCTTCTAATAACCCACTTCATTCGGTAGGCCGATTGATGTGCTCCACACAACCCATCATGTACTTCACTCATCAGTCTTTTTGCTTCTTCATGATTTAGGCAATGTAACAGCACCCCATCCAAGGATTTATAATACAAGTTATCATCAAGAAGAACGAACTTTAAAGCTTTATACCTGAGCTTTCTAGAAACCTTTCGGGATGGATTTTCCAGATAATCGGCAATCTCTTTTCTCCAATCATCTCCTGCCAGATTACTCCCGAATGCATATACATCATTAGCAAAAACTTCTTGAAGCTCTTTATAACCTGATGCACTTTGGGCCAATCTATTTGCCTCTCCATTATCCCCTCTAGGAATGTGTTGTAGAATTACTGACCGAAAGCTCTTCAATATTTCTTTGCATTCTTCATAGTAATTCCTCAAGGTATCACTTTTGCGCTCATATTCACCATTCAATTGCTTTATGACCAATTCTGAATCTCCAAAAATTTCAACCGCAATGGCCTTTGCTTCTTTCAAATATTGGAGCCCTTTGAGCAATGCCTCATACTCAGCTTGATTGTTAGTAACAGCAGATTGAATAGGAACAGCAAACTCAAATGTTTCTCCTTTGGGTGAAATTAATAAGATACCTGCTCCACCACCTTTGTTGCATGAAGATCCATCGAAGAATAACACCCAAGGAACAATGTTAAGCAAATTTATCGATGTATCATGATGTTCAGTAATGAAATCGGCAATAATCTGTCCCTTAACAGCCTTTGCCAATTCAAATCTTAATTCAAATTCAGACAAAGCTAAAATCCATTTGCCAATCCTTCCGTTCAAAATTGGCATAGACAACATGTGTTTTATCACATCAAACTTTGAATACACAATGCATTCGGCATGTAGTAAATAGTGCCGAAATTTTGTACAGGAGTAGTAAACACATAAGCAAAGCTTCTCTATAGCCGAATACCTTGTCTCTGGATCTAATAACTTTCGGCTAAGGTATGCAACCACTCTTTCCTTCCCTTCAAATTCTTGAATGAGGGCCGATCCAATAGTTTGGGCATCGGCCGCCACGTACAACTTAAAAGGCTTGTTCAATTGTGGAGGCACCAATATTGGTGGCTTCTTCATGTACTCCTTTATTTCATTAAAAGCCTTCTGTTGTTCGTCACCCCATATAAACTTTTGATCCTTTTTTATTTTCAACAGTGAGGAAAAGGGCAACACCTTTTGTGACAAGTTTGATATGAATCTTCTCACAAAGTTTATCTTGCCAAGCAGCGATTGTAGCTCTTTAAGATTAGTTGGAGGAACAATTTCATCAATTGCCTTCATGCTTTTCTTACCAACTCCTATTCCTCCTTCATGTATCAAAAATCCCAGAAACTCTCCAGCCGAAACTCCAAAAGCACACTTGTTCGGGTTCATCTTAAGCCCATGTTTCCTGGTGCATTCTAGAGTTTTCCTTATGTCGGCCAAATGAGACTCATGATCCAATGACTTGATCACCACATCATCAATATATATTTCCACAATCTTGCCGATCAACTCATGAAAAATATAATTCATAGCCCTTTGATAAGTTGCACCGGCATTTTTTAATCCAAAGGTCATGACAACCCACTCAAACAACCCTATGTGTCCAGGACACCTGAAAGCTGTCTTTACTATATCTTCCAATGCCATATAAATCTGATTGTATCCTGCGTTACCATCCATGAAACTGAGCACTTTGTATCCAGCAGCAGCATCAACCAATGAATCAGCAACAGGCATTGGATATCCATCCATGGGTGTAGCCTTGTTTAGGTCTCTAAAATCTATGCAAACCCTCATCTTTCCATTTTTCTTATAGACAGGAACAATATTAGAGATCCAATCCGCGTATTTACATGGCCGAATGAAATTTGCATCTAGTAATCTTTCAATCTCCTTTTTCACATCGGCCAATACTTCTTCCTTGTAGATTTTTCGGGGTGGTTGCTTGTAAGGCCTGTATCCAGGTTTGATTGGCAACCGATGCTCAACAATAGAACGGTCTAGACCGGGCATCTCCGAATAATCCCAAGCAAAGCAGTCCTTGTATTCCTTTAACAATGTCACCAACTTTTCTTTGAAAACCGAATCCAAGTTAGCACTGATAAATGTCGGCCTTGGCTTGTCACCATCTCCAATGTCCACTTCTTCTAATTTATCGGCCGACACAAATCCACGTCCTAATTTTCCATCAGTTCCATCAATTGGATTTTCCATCAAAAATTACTATGAGAGCCGACTGCTTCGATCGGCTGCTGATCACTGCTGGCCGGTGCCACAGGACCTTTTCCCCAGTCTTTGCCTGAGAAACAATCTATGCCTTGATATTCCCAGAAAGCTGGTTCCATATTAGCCACGCTTATTGAATCATCTGCTTGGACAATCTCCACCTCATCATCTATCCACTGAATAAGCTGTTGATGCATGGTAGATGGAATACAACAATTTGCATGAATCCAATCTCTTCCAAGCAGCAAGCTATATGCCCCTTTGCCCTCAATGACAAAGAAAGTCGTAAGCAGAGTCTTGGAACCAATCATCAGATCAACGTGCACGCATCCCTTGGTGTCCGAAGGATTTCCAGCAAAATCATTTAGAATTATGCTCGTTGGTGTCAAATCTCTAAGGCCCATGCCAAGCTTCCTGAATGTGGTATATGGCATTACATTGACAACAGCTCCTCCATCGACAAACATCTTGGTCAATGGTTTGCCATTAACATATCCCTTCAAGTACAGTGGCTTCATGTGCCGATTCTGGGTTGGCTTCTCAAAAACAGCTTGTTTGTTCAACATCAATTGTGCCATTAACCCAAATTGTTCGGCATCATCTATATCGGGCAATACCTCTTCCTGTACAATTTGGTTAGCTGGAGCCATGAATTCATTCGGCAGAAAACATACCATACATGTAGGAGCCGAATGACCATGTTCGTCAGGCCTGTCTTTTGGGAGCCATATTGATTTCACCCTAGGCCTTGCTTGCTTTAATTCTTGATTCCTCAGGCGTTGAACTCTTCTCTTCTGACTCCTTCTTAAACCAGGTGGACACCACTGTCCTTTCTGCCAAACATACTCACGATCTTCTTCCTCATGATCAATCCATCTGCAATCAGCATGTCTCTTTCTTGGTTGATCATCAAAACGCCGATCATCACTAGGATGCACCCTACCAATTCTTTCATGGACAGATCGGCGATTGGCAACATTTTGCCTATGTTCGACATACCCATTATTGCACTCAGGACAGTTATTCCTTGTAGGCAGCTTTAAACCTTCGTTCCAACAGTGTCTGAAGAATGCACACCCCCAATGCGCTCGTTCCTGTTCTCGAGCATACTCTTCTTGTTCTTCCTCAAACCTTTCTTCTTCGCGCCTTCTTCTCTCTTCCTCGTATTCACGCCTTTGAAAACGCTCCTTTTCTTGCTGACGCTGCCATTTGTTGAGGAGAATACGTGTAGTAACTCTAGGTTTAAAGGATTCTCCCACTTCAAATCGGCTATTCGGGAACCGAAGATTTTTCTGGCGAACCTGCTCAATTGTGACCTGCCGAGTGGGATCAACTGAACCATCCTGTCTTGCCTTCTTTGAGGTTAAAACTTTCAATCTTCCCTTTACTGCAGATGGAACAGCATTCACCATATTAACCGAGAACCCGATCATGTTCTGAGGGAAAGGGTTACTGTCCAGTTTCATCTTGTTGTCGAATTTCAGATGTCCTTCCTGGATAGCTTTCTGAATCTTCATCCTAAAGACTCTGCATTCATTAATGGAATGAGAATTTCTATCATGAAACCCACAGTACCTCTTATCTTTCACTCCATCGGGCCGAAGCATAGAATGCCCCTCTGGCAATTTGATTCGGCCTTCTTTCACCAGGAACTCAAATAATTTGTCTGCCTTAGTCACATCAAAATCATATGTTCCCTTCATCTGTTTGATCCATCTTTGAGTCATTGTAACTGGTTCTTTGCTCCACACTATCTCTGCTGCAGCTATTTCCTCGCTATCTTCATACTCATCTTCTTGATCTGCTCTTTCAAGGAATTGGTTATAGATGTCAGCTACATCATTATTTTTAGCAAATCTGACATCTTTCTTGAAACCATATGCCTGGTTACTCATCAAGGCCAATCTGTGCGACAACTGGCCCAGATCATCAAACTCCATCCCGAACAGCTTCTCCCGAATGGCAGGCAGCATGCCAGCTACAGCCATACCAGCCAGCTGGTCATCAGGTATGTTCAGAGAAAAGCACATACTCTTTGTTTCCCTAAATCTCCTGAGGAACTCCGTAGGTGTTTCATTATTCCTCTGCCTTAAGCTGGTCAAATCAACCAACTTCTTCTCGGTACTGCCAATGTAATAATGAGCATGGAATTTCTGCTCCAGGTCTTTCCAAGTACAAATCGACTGAGCAGGCAAAGAAGCAAACCATGTAAAAGCTGGACCCGTCAGTGACAAAGGAAAGTATCTGATTCTGAAAGCCTCATCTGCCGAAGCCTCTCCAAGCTGCATCAGATATCGAGCTATATGTTCCACAGTACTTGTATCATCTTGTCCTGAGAATTTAGTAAATTCTGTAGGCACCTTGACTCTATTCGGCAATGATACCCTTTGGTACCATTCCGGGAAAGGAGACGAATACATGTACCCCTGACTTTTAGGCTTCAGACCGAATTGATTTTGCAATACATCGGTCATTTTTTGCACCATGAGGTCAATATTGGTATCTTGATTCCCTGGTCTTCCAGCAAGCATACCTGCAGTACCAACATATCCAGGATTCGGGAGAGCGTCGATAGCATTGTAATCCATAAACTCTGAATATCCGTTTCCATATAAATCCCTCTGCAATCTGTTGTTCAAAGGAGATATCTTGTAAGCAGAAGCAGGCGGATTCCCTGTGGTGCCGAATGCCATATTTTTCGGCAGTGCAGGCTGAGGATCTTGCCGAATCGGTTGTCCATTTGTATCTTTAGTACCAGAACCTCCAGTTTCATCAGCATTTCCTTTACCATGTGGTTTCTGAACTGGTGCTTGAACATTGAAGTATGTCGGGCCACCCAATTGCCCATGTATCTGCTCAAAGGGTTTATCCACATGCTGACCAAAAATGCTTATCATTATATGCCGAAAACTGTTTAAGAACGCAGCATTGTGATTGGTCATTGTCTCTCCCAAAGCTTTGTATAACAAGCCCGAGAATCTCTCCCTCTCTTCTTCTTCAGTAAGATCAGATTGCCCAGGAAGGAGAACTCTTGGCAAATCAGACTTGAGAAAAGGTGCACCACTCCTGTTCTTGGCGAAAGACAGTAAACATTTGTTAATGAATTGGTTGGCAGCAACCTTTACCATCTGTTGATGTTCTTCAGACAACTCTTCCAAAGTGACATCCATGATGTCGCTCAACTCAGGCATCTTGAAAACTTGTGTGTGTCCCACCGGGCGTGCCAAAAAGTGTGTTGACGTAAAATCCGCACCTCACGCCAAGCACACAGCAAGCCGAATTAGCTGGCTTCACACGTGGCCCGGGCTTTTGAATCCGGAAGC
Organism: Echinochloa phyllopogon; assembly: GCA_033239725.1. Taxonomy (NCBI): domain Eukaryota; kingdom Viridiplantae; phylum Streptophyta; class Magnoliopsida; order Poales; family Poaceae; genus Echinochloa; species Echinochloa phyllopogon. Next base: position 51,856,292 of record BTCW01000014.1, read on the forward strand.
GTGCCAGTCAGTTTGCCTGAAAACTAACAAAGGGACCAAAAAGGTTTAGATCAAAACCTGGAACGTGCCGGGTGAGACCAGACAGTTCCATATTTGCGGCGTTGAAGCCAATCTCAAGAGACATATAGCTACGGACAAGCTATCTGTCGGCAGTTAAAACCACATTCGGCAATCGGTAAGGCACACAAGGAGCGTACTGCCGAATGCGTGACGTAAGCATGACGAAAGATCGGCTTTCAACCGAATGAACATTGTAACACATACTCATAGCCGATTAACGAGAAACAGAGCATGATAGATAAATAAAAGGGTGAAACATGATCATAAATTCGCAGTAAACAAAGAATGCATAGGCCGAAAGCAGCACCCGTCAAGCATGATAACAAAACAAGTTAATCCACCGCATGATACAACTTGTTTGAAACCACACCACTAATCAGATTAGACCAATCCACCGCATGATACAATCTAACCATGAAAAGCTAAAAGCATTCAATGTTTAGTTACGAACCCACAACACAGTCACGAATTTACATCGAAACAAGAATGCATAGGCCGAAAGCAGCACCCGTCAAGCATAGCAACAAGCGAGTTAATCCACCGCATGATACAACTCGTTTGTGGCCACACCACCAATCAGATTAGATCAATCCACCGCATGATACAATCTAATCGTGAAAGGCTAAAAGCATTCATTGTCCAATGCAAACCCACGAACACACGTTCACTCGTGAGAGCACTGCCGAATACGGCTATTTAGCCGAATCGGGATCCATGGCGAAGGAACAAGCCTAATCGGTAAAGATAAATCTATCAGATCGAATCGAATTCTAATCCACCGGATGATTAGCTCTAAGACGACCCAAAAACCTGCATCTACCGCATGATACCCGGTTCTGTCAAGACCTACACGATACCGACAAGCTCGAACCCGCGACACGTGGCAACCTAGATCGGTTTCGGATTCGGCTATGAGGGGATAAGTCGTTGCACCGTAAAGCAAAGCCGATTCTAGCCGATCTAGATTGGGCAAAGGTGTGTTGCATGAATTAAGCACATAGTAAAAACGGAGCAACACGGGGTAACTTAATGAATCTGTTAGATCTTGCCGAAATCTAACAGAGCCGATAACTTGGTCCATACTAGATCTTAGCCCACCGCATGGCTCATGACCTAACAGAGGAACCTTCTTGAAACCACAACTTAAATCCACCGGATGATACTAAGCATGGTAACAAGACTACTTGCATCAAAGCTTAAATCCACCGCATGATACTAAGCATGATACAAGGTTGCCGGTACTTACGGAGGTCGACGGATCGATGACTCCTCTCGAAGAACTCGACGACTCGACTAAAGGACTCGATGTTGGCACGGGGCCGGTTTGTTGTATGATTGATTCGATTGTGTTTTTACAATTGCCATGGGTTTATATTTATACCCAGGTCTTGATACAACTCCTAGTCGGACACGACTATAACACTTGTTCCTAAAAATAAATGACGAATCTTCGTGCCCATATTGCATTCCTTGTTCGAACCGGCCTTTTCCTTATATTGATCCACGTCATCATGTCTTCCCGAATGCTACCACTCTTCGCCTGCGGAACAATGCCTTTGCCGAATGATGACGCATTCTCGACCGCAGAGTATCTCTGCCGAATGCTTCAGAGAAAACCCCTTAGCCGAATGGCGACGCGTTCCCGACCGCAGAACGTCTTTGCCGAATACCTCTGGGGAAAAACTCCTTTGCCGAATGATATCTCCTCGACGACTCCGGCCCACATGTCAGCCTCTTCCTGGTGCCAATTTTTGGTGTCAACATTGTGGTACGAGAAGCGGATCTGTGTACCAGATATAGTGCAGATCAGGGATGCAATTCTCAGGGAAGCCCATGAATCGGCGTATTCGATACACCCAGGTAGTACCAAGATGTACCAAGATATCAAAGAGAGATTTTGGTGGTACGGATTGAAGAGAGATGTGGCCACATACGTAGCTCTATGTGACACGTGTCAGAGAGTTAAGGCTGAACATCAGAGGCCAGCAGGTTTGCTCCAGCCCCTGAAGGTACCTGAATGGAAGTGGGAAGAAGTCGGTATGGATTTCATCACTGGCTTACCTCGCACTCAGAGGGGATTTGATTCAATCTGGGTAATTGTGGATCGTCTGACCAAGGTGGCGCATTTCTTACCAGTAAAGACCACCTACTCGGGAGCCAGACTAGCAGAGTTGTATATGGAGAGGATTGTGTGTTTGCATGGGGTACCGAAAAGAATAGTGTCAGATCGAGGTACCCAGTTCACATCGCACTTTTGGCGACAATTGCATGAGTCTATGGACACTAAGCTACAGTTCAGTTCAGCTTACCATCCGCAGACAGATGGGCAGACAGAACGGACAAATCAGATATTGGAGGATATGTTGAGGGCATGTGCTCTACAATATGGTGCCAGTTGGGATAAGAGTTTACCGTATGCAGAATTCTCGTACAACAACAGCTATCAGAAGAGTTTGCAGATGGCACCGTTCGAGGCTCTGTATGGCAGAAAGTGTAGAACACCACTATTATGGAATCAGACGGGAGAAAGTCAGGTGTTTGGACCTGAGATACTAAGAGAGGCAGAGCGACAAGTACAGATAATCAGACAGAATCTGAAAGTAGCACAATCCAGACAGAAAAGCTATGCAGATAACCGACGGAGGGATCTCAGCTTTGAAGTTGGAGATTTCGTGTATCTCAAGGTGTCACCCATGAGAGGCGTGAAGAGGTTCAACGTTAAGGGCAAGTTAGCACCTCGATACATTGGACCGTTCAAGGTACTTGGTCGGAAAGGTGAGGTGGCATATCAGTTAGAGCTACCAGAGAAGTTAGCGGGAGTACATGATGTGTTCCATGTGTCTCAGCTGAAAAAGTGCCTGCGAGTACCTGAGGAACAGATTCCGATTGATGAGCTGAATGTGGAGGAAGATCTTACCTACGCTGAGCATCCTGTCAGAATTTTGGAAGAGTCAGAAAGAATCACCAGAAATAAAGTGATCCGGATGTGCAAGGTCCAGTGGAGCCGTCATTCAGTGGATGAAGCGACTTGGGAAAGAGAAGAAGATCTCAGAGCTGAATATCCACAGTTATTCCCATCCACGTCCGAATCTCGAGGGCGAGATTCATCTTAAGGGGGGTAGGTTTGTAACACCCTAAAAAATGCCTATTTTTAAAATTTTAGTAATTAAATGGTTTTTATTTAATTTATGCTCATATTTATATAAGGAAAATAAAATTATTTATGGTAAATAAAATTAAATATAAGGTTAGAAACATTTTTGTTGCATTCATGCTGGCTGCATTGAGTTTTGTTTGTGTGTGGTTCCATTGGAATTTAAATTCTGTTTAAATTCGAATTTGAATCGCTGCGTTTGGAGCCCTAGAAAAGTTTCTGCGGCCCGAGTCCGTTTCTCCTCCCTTAACTATTTCCCTCGTCCAATTTTGGCCCTCCTACTCTTTTCTCTTCACAGCGGCCCACCTCCCTCAGCCCCACTTTTGGCCCGCGGCCGGCCTGCTCGCCCCAGCCCGCGCAGCCGCTTCCGGCCCAGCTCCGCCTCCCCGGCCTGCTCCGTCCGCGCACCAAGTCGGCCCACCCAGCGGCCTGCTCGCCCTCCCCTTCTTCGGCCCAGTCCGGCCCAGCGGCGCGGCCTGCAGCCTGCCAGCGCAGCGCCCCGCGGCCCGCAGTGCCCCCTCCCCTCTCCACGCCGACTGACGAGTGGACCCCCCGTGTCAGCCCCGTCTCCCTCCTCCAGCCGAGTCCGGCTCGGTCCCGACCACCGCCGGAGTCCCGCCCGGCCACGTCGTCGTCGTCGAGGGCCCGGTCTCTCCTCGGCCGGCCTATAAAACGCGCCGCCCTCGACTCCTCCGCCCCGCGACCCCCAAGCCCCGCCCTCGCTCTCGCTTCCTGCGCAGCCACCGCCATCGCCGCCGCCCGAGATCTGCGCCGCCGCGGACCCGCCGACTCGCCGTCGCTCGAGTCGAATTGGCTGGCCAAGGAGCTTCCCTAGCAGGTAAGCATGCCCCCAAGCCTGGTCTAGCCCCGTATCGCGCGCTGTATCATCTCCGCCGTCGCTGCCCGAACGCCGCCGCCGCCATGGCCCGTCGCCGGCCGCCGCTGTCGCGTCCCCGTCGACGAGAGCACCCCCATTCAATTCGCAGCGTCGCCCCGAAGCCGTAGAGCCAGCCCGCGCCCCGACCCGTGCCCCGTAGCTCGGTTTCCATCTTCGCCGGCGACCCTCCGCCGCGCGCGCAGGCGGCGCCGCCGCAGGATCCCACCGCCGGCGACACTCCCCTCTCCCCGATCTAATCCGAGCCGTCCAAATCAAAACCAATGGCTCAGATCGAGTCAACCCAGCCAAGTCAGACAGTCAATACCGGTCAACCCCCAGTCAGCCGAGCCGTTTTTCAAAAGAGCCCCTGTACTATTTCAAAATTAACCCGCAGTCCAAAACTATTCAAAAATAATTACAACTAAGTCCTGATTTTTACAGAAAACCCCCTGCCTTATTTCAAAATAGTACCCGAGGTCCTGTTTTGGTTAATTTGCAAATAAACCCTCCTGTTTTCATACAAAATTATGTTTTAGCCCTGAGTTTTTGCAAATAAGCCCCTGGAACTTTTAAAACTTTGCCAGCAAGTCCCTGAACCTTAGGAAAGCCATAACTTCTTCGTTTTAGCTCCGATTTGAGTGATTTTCGCGCTCATGTGTTCGTAGCGAAGCGTAGATTAGTTTTTCAGCCTTCTTTTGTTCTGTTTTTATTGTTTGGTGTACTGTTCTAATAGATTAATATTGTTTGCATGTACTGGCTTGTATGGATGCTTGTGTGTTGATGTATGAGTCCAGTCGGTGAGCCGTACACGTTTGAGTTCGAGGGTTACGAGGAGCAAGACCAACAGCAGCAGCAAGAGCAACAGCAGCAGTTGGACGAAGGCAAGTACAGCACGGACAATCCTTGCTACCTATACACACCTTTACACTATTTACTGCATATGCATGTGTCTAAATTGTTCCTATTAAGGTTATTCCTAGCTTTGCTTATCCTATACCTTGATTACCCTGGGTTATTGCATTTGGGTAGAATTTTGCTATGCGCAGCTACTGTCACCTTTGTTTAACGGTTAATCTTGACTTAATGGTTCACCTCAATGTTAATGTTAAAATTTGCTTTTTAGCAACATGGAATAGGGAGCTAGGGCGTATGCTTCATGCTTGGCCCTAGTGTCTCTCCGTAAGGACTGGTTCTTAAAGCGGCAACCCAGGAACCTGTCGCCACCGCCGGAACTATAATGGCTCTGGTCTTGGATGAGTAGCATGTACGGCTCTAATTCAGCAGTGGTTACCGGTGGGCCACCGGCGTTATGGGAAGCATGGGTGAGAGTATGGTTTGATCCACCGAGGACGGAGTTTCCGTTGGCTTTGCCCTCGTGAGGCACAGTCCCGTGTAGGAGCTTCCGTTTGGCGGGGGTTCTGCACGTTGCGCTATTTAATTCTGTTTCTGCATTACTTTTCTGCGATTGGACGCCATTGACCCCCTCGTGCTGCGGCACGGGCGTAAGTCAGTCTCGGTGCCTCGGGTCATGCTGCCTAGGTTGTACCATAACGGCTACTGTTTTGTTAGGGTGTCTTGTGAAAAGCCTCGTAGCGTCCCTATGCAGTCACACCTCGGAAGTGTTGATGTGCGTGGTTGGGTGCAAAGTTCCTTTGAACTTTTACGCGACTGGTGGGTAAAGGGCGAAACCTCTGCAGAGTGTAGAATCTATCATGATAGCCTTGCTCAGGGTCAAGAGCGGCCTGGATCCTTTTTGATTAGAAGTTGATATTTATTATTGTTAAATGTTCATTTCTACTTCATCAATTTGGGTTACAACTGGGATTCTCTTAATTGTAGTAATCTTGGTTAATGTTAAAATGAAACAACTAAAATTGCTAATGCAGTACAGCCGTGTCGAGCCTTTCTTTTAAGCCTTCATTACCCGTGTTGTATTTGCTAAGTAAGACAATTACTTACACTTGCCATTCAACAAAATCCCGGATGGGTAACAGATGGATTAGATGGTGCTGCTGCTATTGAATTTCCTGAAGATCTACCATTCTACTAGCTGTGCTCAACCAGTCAGAGTCCCTGTGGATTATGGTGTTCGGCTTCGTCTTCGTCATCGTTTAGAGAGAGTTAATAAATAGTCTTCCGCTGTGTTAATTAGTTATTTTAGTCAAACTCTGATGTAAAACCATTTTATTCGAGCATATGTACTCTGTTTATCATATTTGTTATCTATATGTGTTCTGTGGACTTCCTGGGCACACATATAGAAGCATACGGGTTTCTGTGTAAATCCGGGTGTGACAGATTGGTATCAGAGCCGTGCTGACTGTAGGAACGCAGCTTAGTTAGAACGGTCGAAAAATCACTAGGAGACCACCATGATTCTTTGTTTCAGATCATTTAGTTACGTTTTTCAAAACCAGTGCTGTCGAGTCTTGTGTGAATCATGTCTTTGGGTGCTTGATTTTACTGTTATTATGCTTATGTTTGATTTGGATCTTTGTAATGAATGTGATGGTCATAGACGCAAGTCTATCTCCATCTAGTTATAGGACTAAGGTTTAAGGAATATTAGTGAATAAATAGTTGGGTTAGCTATCTCCTTTGCACTTCCTCTGTCTTACTCCTTATCATATCTTTCCAAGTACTGCTATCTTCTCATACACCATCTGCAAGCATGGGTTATCTAATACCAGTTGGCGGTAATACTGATGGGAGATTTCTTGATATGGTAGATGGTTAACACCAGAGGCAACCCCGGAGGCAGTGGAAGCATCCAGAACCAGAACCCACCACCTCCACCACCGCCACTCACCATGGAGCAGATGATGCAGATGCAACTTCAGTTGACACAGCAGATGGCGCAAACCATAGCACTGATGCAGCAGAATCAGCAGAACCCGCCCCAACAGCACTACGTGCAACCCCGAGACAAAAGGGGCGAGTTTATGAAGGGACGCCCTCCTACCTTCAACAAGTCTAGCGACCCAATGCAAGCAGAGGACTGGCTCAAGGCAGTGGAACGACAGCTGGACATCGCACAGTGCAACGACCGGGAGAAGGTGTTGTATGGAAGTGGACAGCTCCAGGGAGCAGCTTTGGATTGGTGGGATGCGTACCAGTATGCTCACCCCAATCCTGATCAGATCACTTGGCAGGAGTTCCGCGACAGCTTCCGTTCTCACCACGTGCCGGAAGCTCTGATGACCTTGAAGAAGAAGGAGTTCCTGGCATTGAAGCAAGAAGGTATGAGTGTCACCGCTTATCGTGACAAGTTCATTGAGTTGGCCCGTTATGCTCCGGAGGACGTGAATACAGACAAGAAGAGGCAGACCCGATTCCGTGATGGCCTGCATGATACACTCCAGTACCAGCTCCTGTGCTCTAGGTTCGCCACTTTTCAAGAACTGGTGGATAGCGCACTACTGCTAGAGCACAAGCGCCGTGAGATGGAGGAAAAGAAGAGAAAGCTTCAAGGCGCACCGTCAGGAAGCAATGTTCGCCCTCGCTTCAATCCTCAGCAAGGAAACCAGCAGGTGGTGACTCCACAGCGTTTCCAGGGACAGTCCGGTTTGATGAACCGCAACCAGTATCAGCAGCGACCCCAGTACCAGCCACGTCCCCAGTACCCCTCAGCACTACCTCAGCAGCGTCCTCAGAACCAACCACAGAGCGGTCCTGTCCAACGCCCCAATCCAACCAACAATGCACCTACGGCTCCGAGGTGTTTTGGTTGTGGTGAGCTGGGACACTATGCCAGCGCTTGTCCTCGCAAGGCTCAGAACACCGTTGGTCAGAACAACAATCCGAGGATTGGACAACCGCAGCACCAGAACGGGAATCAGCAGCAGAACCCAGCGAGAGGAAAGGTCAACCACATGGGTGCGGAAACCACAGAAGGAGCAACGGATGTCGTTGTGGGTACGTTCCCTGTCAACTCGTCTCTCGCAACTGTTTTATTTGATACTGGAGCTTCGCATGCTTTCATATCTGCTGCTTTCGTGAAAAAGAACATGATGATCTTGCAACCTATGGGAAACCCCATGGTAGTTAGTTCACCTGGGGGAGAACAGCGTGCCACTTTACATTGCCCCTGTATCACCATCACAATAAGGGGGGTAGACTTTGTGGTGAACCCGATAGTCCTAGAAACTCTTGGGTTTGACTTGATTCTGGGTATGAGCTGGTTAGCCAGATACGATGGGGTGATTCAATGCTCCAAAAGAACAGTGCAGCTGACAGCAAAGACTGGTGAGAAAGTGGAGTACCAAGCAGCTAGTCCCGTGGGACACAATCAGATCTACCAAGCCGAAGGTGTAGCACTGGAAGACATCAGAGTGGTGTGCGAATTCCCAGACGTGTTTCCAGATGAGTTACCAGGTATGCCCCCAGACCGCGAAGTTGAATTTGTTATTGATCTTAAGCCTGGTACTGCACCTATAGCTAAGAGGCCATATAGGATGGGAGTAAAAGAACTAGAGAAACTTAAGGAGGAATTAAGGGCATTGTTAGCAAAAGGGTATATTCGTCCTAGTTCATCCCCTTGGGGAGCACCAGTTTTGTTTGTGGATAAGAAAGATGGGACCCAGAGATTGTGTGTGGATTATCGAGCTTTGAATGAAGTGACCATCAAGAACAAGTACCCGTTGCCAAGGATTGATGATCTCTTCGACCAGTTGAAAGGAGCATGTGTGTTCTCTAAGATCGATCTCCGATCCGGTCACCATCAGATGAGGATACGAGTGACCGACATCCCCAAAACGGCCTTCACAACCCGATATGGTCTATATGAGTACACAGTCATGTCTTTTGGTTTGACAAATGCACCGGCATACTTCATGTATCTAATGAACAGTGTGTTCATGGACTATCTGGACAAGTTCGTGGTAGTGTTCATTGATGACATTCTGGTTTTCTCCAAGAATGAGGAAGAGCACGAAGAACATCTGAGGTTGGTGATGCAGAGACTTCGTGAGCATCAGTTGTATGCCAAGCTGAGCAAGTGTGAGTTTTGGTTGAAGGAAGTAGCATTCTTGGGACACGTACTGTCCAACGGTGGAGTGGCAGTTGATCCGAAGAAGGTTAGTGATGTGTTGAGTTGGAGTCCGCCTAAGGATGTGAGTGAAATCAGAAGTTTCCTTGGAATGGCTGGATACTATCGGAGGTTCATAGAAGGATTCTCCAAGATTGCTAAGCCCTTGACGGCGTTATTGGAGAAAAATGCCAAGTTTGTCTGGACTAAAGAATGTCAAGTCAGCTTTGAGGAGTTGAAGAAGAGATTGACAACGGCACCTGTGCTAGTGTTGCCGGATATAACCAAGAGCTTCTCTATCTACTGCGATGCATCTCGTCTAGGATTGGGATGTGTGCTCATGCAAGAAGGCAGAGTAGTAGCTTATGCATCGAGGCAGCTGAGGAAACATGAGCAGAACTACCCGACACACGATCTGGAGTTGGCAGCTGTAGTGCATGCTTTGAAAATTTGGAGGCATTACTTGATTGGACATAAGTGTGATATTTACACTGACCACAAGAGTCTCAAGTATGTGTTCACACAGTCAGATCTGAATATGAGACAACGTCGTTGGTTAGAACTGATCAAGGACTACGATTTGGAGATACATTATCATCCAGGGAAGGCCAACCTGGTGGCAGATGCTCTGAGTAGAAGGAGTTACGTGAATAAGATCACGGGACATTGCTTGTCGGAGGAACTCAGTCTAGAGTTTGAAAGGATGAGTCTGGGATTTGTGACCAGCGTCACCGAGATGGCAGTAGAACCGACCTTGGAGCAAGAGATCCGAAAAGGACAGCTCACAGATGAGAAGATCAAGGAGATCGTGGAACTGGTGGCATTAGGAAAAGCCCCTGGTTTTCGAGTGGATGACCAAGGAACATTGTGGTACGAGAAGCGGATCTGTGTACCAGATATAGTGCAGATCAGGGATGCAATTCTCAGGGAAGCCCATGAATCGGCGTATTCGATACACCCAGGTAGTACCAAGATGTACCAAGATATCAAAGAGAGATTTTGGTGGTACGGATTGAAGAGAGATGTGGCCACATACGTAGCTCTATGTGACACGTGTCAGAGAGTTAAGGCTGAACATCAGAGGCCAGCAGGTTTGCTCCAGCCCCTGAAGGTACCTGAATGGAAGTGGGAAGAAGTCGGTATGGATTTCATCACTGGCTTACCTCGCACTCAGAGGGGATTTGATTCAATCTGGGTAATTGTGGATCGTCTGACCAAGGTGGCGCATTTCTTACCAGTAAAGACCACCTACTCGGGAGCCAGACTAGCAGAGTTGTATATGGAGAGGATTGTGTGTTTGCATGGGGTACCGAAAAGAATAGTGTCAGATCGAGGTACCCAGTTCACATCGCACTTTTGGCGACAATTGCATGAGTCTATGGACACTAAGCTACAGTTCAGTTCAGCTTACCATCCGCAGACAGATGGGCAGACAGAACGGACAAATTAGATATTGGAGGATATGTTGAGGGCATGTGCTCTACAATATGGTGCCAGTTGGGATAAGAGTTTACCGTATGCAGAATTCTCGTACAACAACAGCTATCAGAAGAGTTTGCAGATGGCACCGTTCGAGGCTCTGTATGGCAGAAAGTGTAGAACACCACTATTCTGGAATCAGACGGGAGAAAGTCAGGTGTTTGGACCTGAGATACTAAGAGAGGCAGAGCGACAAGTACAGATAATCAGACAGAATCTGAAAGTAGCACAATCCAGACAGAAAAGCTATGTAGATAACCGACGGAGGGATCTCAGCTTTGAAGTTGGAGATTTCGTGTATCTCAAGGTGTCACCCATGAGAGGCGTGAAGAGGTTCAACGTTAAGGGCAAGTTAGCACCTCGATACATTGGACCGTTCAAGGTACTTGGTCGGAAAGGTGAGGTGGCATATCAGTTAGAGCTACCAGAGAAGTTAGCGGGAGTACATGATGTGTTCCATGTGTCTCAGCTGAAAAAGTGCCTGCGAGTACCTGAGGAACAGATTCCGATTGATGAGCTGAATGTGGAGGAAGATCTTACCTACGCTGAGCATCCTGTCAGAATTTTGGAAGAGTCAGAAAGAATCACCAGAAATAAAGTGATCCGGATGTGCAAGGTCCAGTGGAGCCGTCATTCAGTGGATGAAGCGACTTGGGAAAGAGAAGAAGATCTCAGAGCTGAATATCCACAGTTATTCCCATCCACGTCCGAATCTCGAGGGCGAGATTCATCTTAAGGGGGGTAGGTTTGTAACACCCTAAAAAATGCCTATTTTTAAAATTTTAGTAATTAAATGGTTTTTATTTAATTTATGCTCATATTTATATAAGGAAAATAAAATTATTTATGGTAAATAAAATTAAATATAAGGTTAGAAACATTTTTGTTGCATTCATGCTGGCTGCATTGAGTTTTGTTTGTGTGTGGTTCCATTGGAATTTAAATTCTGTTTAAATTCGAATTTGAATCGCTGCGTTTGGAGCCCTAGAAAAGTTTCTGCGGCCCGAGTCCGTTTCTCCTCCCTTAACTATTTCCCTCGTCCAATTTTGGCCCTCCTACTCTTTTCTCTTCGCAGCGGCCCACCTCCCTCAGCCCCACTTTTGGCCCGCGGCCGGCCTGCTCGCCCCAGCCCGCGCAGCCGCTTCCGGCCCAGCTCCGCCTCCCCGGCCTGCTCCGTCCGCGCACCAAGTCGGCCCACCCAGCGGCCTGCTCGCCCTCCCCTTCTTCGGCCCAGTCCGGCCCAGCGGCGCGGCCTGCAGCCTGCCAGCGCAGCGCCCCGCGGCCCGCAGCGCCCCCTCCCCTCTCCACGCCGACTGACGAGTGGACCCCCCGTGTCAGCCCCGTCTCCCTCCTCCAGCCGAGTCCGGCTCGGTCCCGACCACCGCCGGAGTCCCGCCCGGCCACGTCGTCGTCGTCGAGGGCCCGGTCTCTCCTCGGCCGGCCTATAAAACGCGCCGCCCTCGACTCCTCCGCCCCGCGACCCCCAAGCCCCGCCCTCGCTCTCGCTTCCTGCGCAGCCACCGCCATCGCCGCCGCCCGAGATCTGCGCCGCCGCGGACCCGCCGACTCGCCGTCGCTCGAGTCGAATTGGCTGGCCAAGGAGCTTCCCTAGCAGGTAAGCATGCCCCCAAGCCTGGTCTAGCCCCGTATCGCGCGCTGTATCATCTCCGCCGTCGCTGCCCGAACGCCGCCGCCGCCATGGCCCGTCGCCGGCCGCCGCTGTCGCGTCCCCGTCGACGAGAGCACCCCCATTCAATTCGCAGCGTCGCCCCGAAGCCGTAGAGCCAGCCCGCGCCCCGACCCGTGCCCCGTAGCTCGGTTTCCATCTTCGCCGGCGACCCTCCGCCGCGCGCGCAGGCGGCGCCGCCGCAGGATCCCACCGCCGGCGACACTCCCCTCTCCCCGATCTAATCCGAGCCGTCCAAATCAAAACCAATGGCTCAGATCGAGTCAACCCAGCCAAGTCAGACAGTCAATACCGGTCAACCCCCAGTCAGCCGAGCCGTTTTTCAAAAGAGCCCCTGTACTATTTCAAAATTAACCCGCAGTCCAAAACTATTCAAAAATAATTACAACTAAGTCCTGATTTTTACAGAAAACCCCCTGCCTTATTTAAAAATAGTACCCGAGGTCCTGTTTTGGTTAATTTGCAAATAAACCCTCCTGTTTTCATACAAAATTATGTTTTACCCGAGATCCATTCTGCATATCTGCATGGCCGAATAAAATTTGCTGCTATTAATCTTTCCACTTCCTTCTTTACATCGGCCAACACTTCATCTTTGTAGATTTTCCGGGGTGGTTGCTTGTAAGGTTTATAACCAGGCTTGATCGGCAATCGATGCTCAACAATGGAACGATCTAAACCAGGCATCTCCGAATAATCCCAAGCAAAGCAATCTTTGTATTCTTTTAACAACTCAATCAACTTTCTTCTGAAAACTGAATCCAAGCTAGCACTGATGAATATCGGCCTTGGTTTGTCACCATCTCCAATGTCTACTTCTTCTAATTTGTCAGCCGACACAAATCCATGTCCTAGCTTCCCGTCAGTCCCATCGATTGGGTTATCCATTAAAAATTACTAAAAGAGCCGACTGCTTCGATCGGCTGTTGATCACTGCTGACTGGCTCAACAGGACCTTCTCCCCAGTCTTTGCCTGAGAAACAATCTATGCCCTGATATTCCCAGAAGGCTGGTTCCACATTAGCCACGCTAATTGAATCATCTGCAGGGACAATTTCCACTTCATCATCTATCCACTGAATAAGCTGCTGATGCATAGTAGATGGAATACAGCAATTCGCATGGATCCAATCCCTTCCAAGTAGCAAGCTGTATGCCCCTTTGCCTTCAATAACAAAGAAGGTTGTAAGCAGAATCTTAGACCCAATCATCAGATCTACATGTACACATCCTTTGGTGTCCGAAGGATTTCCAGCAAAATCATTCAAAACGATACTTGTCGGTGTTAAATCTCCAGGGCTCATGCCAAGTTTCCTGAATGTGTTATATGGCATCACATTAACAGCAGCTCCACCATCAACAAACATCTTCGTCAGTGGCTTTCCGTTGACATATCCTCTTAAGTACAGTGGCTTCATGTGCCGATTCTGGACTGGCTTCTCGAAAACAGCTTGCTTATTCAATACCAATTGTGCCATTAACCCACATTGCTCGGCTTCATCCACTTCTGACAATATCTCCTCCTGTACAATCTGATTAGCTGGAGCCATGAATTCATTCGGCAAGAAACATACCATGCATGTAGGAGCCGAATGACCCGATTCGTCAGGTTTGTCTTTTGGACGCCATATCGATCTCAACCTGGTTCCTGCTCGCTTCAACTCTTGATTCCTCAGGCGTTGGACTCTTCTCTTCTGGCTCCTTCTTAAACCAGGTGGACACCACTGTCCTTTTTGCCAGACATACTCACGATCCTCTTCTTCAGCATGTCTCTTCCTTAGTTGATCATCGTTCTCATATATTTTTAGACGCCGATCATCACTAGGATGTATCCTTCCAATTCTTTCGTGGACGGATCGGCGACTGGCACCATTTTGCCTACATTCAATAAATACATTATTGCATTCAGGACAGTTATTCCATGTAGGCAGCTTTAAACCTTCGTTCCAACAGTGTCTGAAGAAGGCACAATCCCAATGTGCACGTTCTTGTTCTCGGACATACTCCTCTTGTTCTTCCTCATACCTTCTTTCTTCGCGCCTCCTCTTCTCCTCCTCGTACTCACGTCTCTGATAGCATTCTTTTTCTTGCTGACGCTGCCACTTATTGAGGAGAATGCGCGATGTGACTCTGGGTTTAGAAGATTTCCCAATTTCAAATCGGCTATTCGGGAAGCGAGGCTTTTCCTGCCGAATCTGTTCGATCGTGATTTGCCGATTAGGATCGACTGAGCCATTCTGCTTTGCTTCCTTCGACGTCAGGACTCTTATCTTTCCTTTTTCTCCGGATTCGGCAACATTCACCATATTAATTGAAAACCCAATCATATTCTGAGGAAACGGGTTATTGTCCAACTTCATCTTATTGTCGAATTTCAGATGCCCTTCTTGGATAGCTTTCTGAATCCTCACTCTAAAAACCATGCATTCATTGATGGAATGAGAATTTCTATCATGGAATCCACAGTACCTTTTATCCTTCACTCCATCAGGCCGAAGCATAGAATGCCCCTCTGGTAGCTTGATCCGGCCTTCTTTTACAAGATAGTCAAACAATTTATCTGCCTTAGTTACATCAAAATCATAGGTGCCCTTATTCTGTTTAATCCATCTCTGATTCACCATGACTGGTTCTTTGCCCCACACTATCTCTGCTGCAGCTATCTCCTCACTATCTTCATATTCATCCTCTTGATCTGCTCTTTCAAGGAATTGGTTATAGATGTCAGCTACATCATTATGTTTAGCAAATCTGGCATCTTTCTTGAAACCATATGCCTGGTTACTCATTAAGGCCAATCTATGTGACAACTGGCCCAGATCATCAAACTCCATCCCGAATAGCTTTTCCCGAATGGCAGGCAGCATGCCAGCTACAGCCATACCAGCTAGCTGGTCATCAGGTACGTTCAGAGAAAAGCACATGCTCTTTGTTTCCCTAAACCTTCTGAGGAACTCCGTAGGTGTTTCATTATTCCTCTGCCTTAAGCTGGTCAAATCAACCAACTTTTTCTCGGTACTGCCGATGTAGTAATGAGCATGAAATTTCTGCTCCAGGTCTTTCCAATTACAAATCGACTGAGCAGGCAAAGAAGCAAACCATGTAAAAGCTGGACCCGTCAATGACAAAGGAAAGTATCTGATTCTAAAAGCCTCGTCCGCTGAAGCTTCTCCAAGCTGTATCAGATATCGAGCTATATGTTCCACAGTGCTAGTATCATCTTGTCCTGAGAACTTAGTAAACTCTGTAGGCACCTTGACTCTATTCGGCAATGATACCCTCTGGTACCATTCTGGGAAAGGAGACGAGTACATGTACCCCTGATTTTTAGGCTTCAAACCGAATTGATTTTGCAATACATCGGTCATTTTTTGCACCATGAGATCAATATTGGTATCTTGATTCCCTGGTCTTCCAGCAGGTATCCCTGTAGTACCACCATACCCGGGATTCGGGAAAGCGTCGATAGCATTGTAATCCATGAACTCTGAGTATCCGTTCCCATACACGTCTCTTTGCAACCTGTTGTTCAGAGGGGATATCTTGTAAGCAGAAGCAGGTGGATTTCCCGTGGAGCCGAATGCCATATCACCATATGTACGAGGTTTCGGCAATGCATGCTGAAGCTCTTGCTGAATCGGCTGTCCATTCGTGTCTTTGGTTCCAGAAACTTCAGTTTCTTCAATACCTTTACCATGACGTTTTGGGACCGATGCTTGAATATTGAAATATGTTGGTCCACCAAGTTGTCCATGCGCTTGCTCAAAAGGTTTATCCACGTGCTGACCAAAGATGTTGACCAATATGAGCCGAAAACTGTTCAGGAATGCGGCATTATGATTAGTCATTGTTTCTCCTAAAGCCTTGTACAACAAGCTAGAGAACTTCTCCCTTTCTTCCTCTTCAGTAAGATCAGATTGTCCCGGCAGAAGAACTCTTGGCAGATCTGACTTGAGAAACGGTGCACCACTCCTGTTTTTAGCAAAAGACAGCTAGCATTTCTTGATGAACTGATCTGCAACAATCTTCACCATTTGTTGATGTTCATCAGACAATTCTTCAAAAGTGACATCCAGAATGTCTTTTAATTCAGGCATCTTCGAAGCTTGTGTCCCACTGGGCGTGCCAAAAAGTGTGTTGACGTAAAATCCGCACCTCACGCCAAGCACACAGCAAGCCGAATTAGCTGGCTTCACACGTGGCCCGGGCTTTTGAATCCGGAAGCGTGCCAGTCAATTTTCCTGAAACTGACAAAGGGAGAAAAGATGGTTAGATAACACCTGGAACGCACCGGGTGATACCAGTCAGTTCCATATTTGCGGCTACGGAGCCAGCTTCGAATGACACATAGCTATAGAGAAGCTATCTGTCGGCGTTTAAAGCATCATTCGGCAATCGGCAAAAGCACACAGGACGCGCACTGCCGAATGCGTGACGTAAGCATGACAAAAGATCGGCATTCGACTGAGTAGACATTGTAACTCATATTCGTAACCGATTAACGAGGAACATAACATGATAGATAAATAAAAGGGCGAAAACATGACCATAATTTCGTAATAAACAAGAATGCATAGATCAAAAGCACTAGTCTACCGCATGTCTAGGTACTTTTCAACCCGTCAAGCATGAAACAAGCAAGTTAATCCACCGCATGATACGACTTGCTTGGAATCACACCACCGATCAAGAATAGAGCAATCCACCGCATGATACACTCTAAACGTGGAAGGCTAAAAGCATTCTTTATTTAAAACAAAACCGTGAGCACGTTTCGCTCGTGGCGATACTGCCGAATACAGCTATATAGCCGAATCGGGTTCCATGAAGAAGGAACATGCCTCGCTGGTAATGATAGATCTATCAGATCGAATCGAATTCTAATCCACCGGATGACTAGCTCTAAGACGACCCAAAAACCTGCATCCACCGCATGATACCCGGTTCTGTCAAGATCTACACAAGACCAACGAGCGTGAACCCGCAACACGTAGCAATCTAGATTGACTTCGAATTCGGCTATGGAAACGCAGTGCATTATGAGCTGGAAACCGAATCTAATCAACCTAGACTGGGCAAAAGAGTATTGTAATGAATTAAACATAAAGGTAAAATCCAGAACAACACATGATAACTTAATGAATCTATTAGATCTTGCCAAAATCCAATAGAGCCGATAACTTGTTCCAAGCTAAAACTTAGCCCACCGCATGGCTCATGCTCTAACAATGGAACCTTCCTGAACCAGAGCCTAAATCCACCGCATGATACTAGGCATGGCGCAGGGTTGCCGATACTTACGGAGGTCGACGGATCGATGATTCCTCTCGAAGAACTCGACGACTCGACTAAAGGACTCGAAGTTGGCACGGGGCCGGTTTGTTGTGTGATTGATTGATTGATGCATTTACAATTACCATGGGTTTATATTTATACCCAGGTTTCGACACGACTCCTAATCGATTACGATTACATTTATTTATTTCCTAAAAAGATAATCGTCGGGGCACCGTATCCGTCTTGCATTCCAAGTTAAACCAGCCTTTTCCTTATGCTTGATCCACGTCATCACGCACTTCCCGAATGCCCTCCGCGGAACAGCTCTCTTGCCGAATGACGATGCGTTCCCGACCGCAGAACGTCTTTACCGAATGCTCTGGGGAAAAACTCTTTTGCCGAATGATACCTTTTCAACGAATCCGGTCCACATGTCAGCCTCCTCCTGGTGCCAATTTTTGGTGTCAACAGGCCTCCTCTGCGGCTCGCCTCCAGGACGCCCGACATGATGGCCATTACCCCGGCACCGCCAACGCCATCCCAGCTCAGGAGACGTCGAAAACTGCACGAGCTGCAGATTCGCGTGGAGCGGCGCGTTGCCCCATGCGTCATCCTCCCTGATTGGGACGCACACTTGTTGCTCTGGCCCGCTACCGCATTACAGGGGGGCGCACCCCCACCAGCGGCTCCCGTGGAGGGAGCACGCTGGGAAAATGCGGCCGGACCGGCGCCGCTCCCGCACGGAATGAGCAGCGCGGCCGCAAGCTACTCCGCGGCAATCAGCGCCAACCTAAACGCGCGAGAGGATTCGCCGGGTCACCAGCTGGGTTCGATCCGCAGCCTCAACATTTCCTCGCCCAGCGGGTCCTAGCCCGAGTCGGACGACGGGGAAAGTGTGCGCGGCCAGGAGCACCCAGGCCTGGACTACTCCGGGCTCCGCGACTGCGAAGGCCTTACCACCTTCCAGGCCATTGCGGACTTCTGCCTCACCTGTTCTGACGATTCCAGTGAAGGGGAATACGACCCCACGCGGGAGTGCTTCATCCTCGACGGCGAAGTAGGATCTGTGGGAGAGGATGAAGAAACGCACGACGGGGCCGGGCACGACGAACCGCAACCAGCGCCCGACGAGAAGGGTGAGATCTTCACCAACGCCTGGAACATCCAACAGCTACGTCGCTTCTATCCTTAAAACTCTCAGCATTTCTTGTAAATACTTCATGTTCTTAGCCAACAACGATGAAAAGTTTGCGAAAAACATGGAAACATTTTTACTAACAACAATAAAACAGGGCGACTCGCCTTTACTCTCAAAGCTAACTTGGGGTAAAAACGAGCCTCCCTCGGGGGCTACCGGGGGACCGACCCCCCAACCGTTCCAACCTTTTTTCCATGCGCTTCTTTTTTCAAAAACATGTTGCCAAACCTTTCCTCCTTAAGTCCAGAAAGATGTAAGCAAGGCACGAGTCTACCGCGGCTGAGAGCCGGCAGAGTCGTGGGACCGCCTACGCCCCCGAAGGCTACGGCATCCCCCTCACCACTCGACGCCAAAGTTACTTGTGTTCCTCTGCCGAAACCAATCTCGAGTTAAGAGGAAGGCACAGCATGCCAAACAAACGAAACTTTGGTTGCAAAGCCCTAACTAAATCCAAACGTCCTTATTTATCATGCTGCTAACTACGAAAATACGGGACCAAACTCCCGGAATCACTGCAGGAACTCACGAAAACGAACTCCTTTGCAAAAGTCATTCCTAAATCATGAGAAAAGGCGCAATTTTGCACAGAAATCTTTCAAGGGGGACTTGGTCCTATTCTCGACCTAGTCTCGATAGAGCCAAGCCCCCCTCGGGGGCTGCGGGCCCCCCCTAATCGTCCCAATTTTAAAATTGTGCTAAAGCTCAGAGCGCTTAGAAAGATGCGGGGCGCGAGCTAACTAAAGCTGGAGCCGGCTGAGCCGCGAGACCGCCTACGCCCTCGAAGGGATACGGCATCTCCCTCTCCACTCCACGCCTTAATTACTCGCGGATTCAAAATACCCGGCCAAAATCTCTCCAAGCCAAGAATAGCACAATAGAACAATCAAACAAGTTCAAAGCGCACAATCGAAATTCAAACTTAGTTTATGTACAGGGCCAGTCTCCTAAAAACTAAGATACATTTAGACCTCTAAGCCCGAACCTTTCAGGCTTCACCTTCCTGCGGGGGCGCGGCGGCAGCCTCGGCGGCGACAGTCGAAGGAACCGACGCGAGGGCCCCAGGACCATCGTCATCACGGCGCACCGAGGCAATGGCCTCCTCAAGGGACACCACGGCGTCAGCTTCAGGATCAGCCTCGGCTTCGGGGGCAGCCACGGCCTCGGGCCCGGTGTCGGCACGCACATCGTCGTCCTCGCCAGGGAAAAGCTCACGCCCGAACTTGGCGGCGAGCGCTGTGGCGGCGTTCTCGGCACCGTCATCGGCCTCGTCGAGAGCAGCGAGGGCGGCGTTATCATCCAGGTCCGCGTCGATAAAATAGTCGCGCGCCACCGCCGCAAGGTCGATGTCGTAGTGGGTCGACACCACACCAAGTGCCTTCTTCACACCAAGGTGAAGAGCGTTCTCGAGGCGCTCCGCCACGCAGCCTCTCAAAGACCTCAGGCGGCTGGGGAATGACGACCCCGACTGCAACCCCGACGGGATGTCGACGCACTGGATGTCCCGGCACGCGGCATCGGCGGCAGCCCTCAGAGTCTCGAGCTCATCCTGAGCCTCGGAGTAGGCAGCTTGAACAGCCACCACCTCGTCTGCCTTCTCGGCCTCGGCCTTCCGCAGCCCTGACAAGGATCGAGCACGTCAAAACGAACTCCAACACAAAAACATCCAAGGAAGCTAAGAAGACATAGAACCATACCATCTACCAAGGCCCTGGCCTCGGTAAGCGCCGTGCGTTCCTGCTGGAGCAGGTTCTCCGCAGTGGCCAGCACACCCTCCTTCTCCCGAAGCGAGCGGCCCAGCCGTTTGGCCTCCTGGGCCTTCTGCTCTGCCCGGGCCGTCGCCTCCGCGAGCTGAGATTGCGCGGCCTCGCGCGCCTTGCGCTCCTGCTCGAGCTGCGTCCGCTCCGCCGCGAGCGCCTCGCGCTCCCGCTGGAGCTGGCCTTGTGCATCCTCGCGCGCCTTGCGCTCGAGCTCGAGCCGCTCCAACGCCGCGGCCAGTGCCCGGGCCCCCCGCTCCACCGCGCCTCTCTCAGCGTCGTGTTCCTGCTCCACGCGAGCCTTGGCGCCCTCGTGTGCGCGGGCGGCCGCCTCCGTCTCCCTCACCCGGGCGGTGAGCTGGGTCACCTCCGTGCCCAGGTCCAGGTTTGCCTGACGGTACCGACGAAGGTCGGCGTACAAGTCCACGATGCACGCGGTCTTGTCTGCCGCCTCTTGCTGCAGAAGCTGCACGAAGATCCATCAAGAATAAGCTACGAACTAAAAACGGTGACAAATTACCAAGCAGTGTGGATAAGCACGGGGTTACCTCGAAAAGTTCCAGCGCCTGCCTGGAATGGAGATTGGCGGCGGCAGTGATGGCCCGCTCCAGGTCCGTCCCGACCCGCTCCGCTCGAGCCCACAGCTCGTTCTCCTCTGCCATGCCCCGCCAGACTCGAGCGGAGACGCCGGGCTCCTCCGGCCATGCGCTCGGGCCGCGCCGACCCTGACGCAGCGCTGCCTCGGCCGTATCCCACTCGGCCGCTCCCCCAGCCACTGGTGCCGGCAGCAGCCCCCGGGCCAAGGAAAACGCCGCCGGCACCTCGGACGCAGCCACCCCCGCAGGGGGAGCGCGCCCGCCATCATCATCTTGGGCCACGGCGGTGGCACGGCCCCCTGCTCGCCCACCACCAGGGCGTCGTGCCCCGGCTCCACGCCCACCACCAGGGTGCCATGCCCCGGTTCCACATCCACCACCGGGGCGTCCTGCCCCGGCTCCGTAACCACCATCGCCCCCCCCCCCCCTCCGCTCCGTCTCCATCGGCCGGCAATCTCGTACCCCCGGCGCCGGTTCCTCTGGCATCACTGCGGGCGTCGCTGCTGGGCACGGAGTCCCGCGCGAACGCGATCCCCCAGCGCGGGGGGAATCCAACTCCCCGACCTTCAACGCCTTCTTAGGCGCGAGGTTGGGGTTGTCCTTAGCAGCACCCCGAGCGCTGAATCAGAAAGGAAAAACGGAAATTACCAAACAAAAAACCAAATGGGGATGGAAAACCACGAGAATAAGCTCAAAGCGAGGCTTACCGGACGCAGTCCTGCAAGGCCTGCAATTTCCGCTTCGAGCTGCCCGTCGAGGGAGCCCTCCTCGAACTCGAGGACCCCCTCAACCCGCTCGGGGGCTGCGAATTGCTCGAGCCCTCGGCATCCGATCTGCTGCGGCACGACGCACCCGCAGCAGGGGTAGAAGTCACTTGCGCCCGCGGTGCCGCGGGTCGGGCAGGCGCGACCGCCGTCCGCGCCACCACCGGCGCGACATCACCAAGGCTCGCCGCAACCGCCCCAGGCGGCGGCACGGTCATCTCCTCCTCCTCACCGGCGGAGTGCCGCCGAGTGCGCGTCGCGGCGAGCCTACCTCCTCTGGCTGCTAGCCTTCCTCGCCGCCTTCGCGTCGCTCTCGCGGTCGCGGCGGGCGCGGTTCGAAGCGCGCACCTCCGGAGTCGGCGTGAGGGAGCGGTAGCAGCCGCAGTTCACCTCCTGAAACCACAATGAATCGAGAAAGAAAAATCCTAAGTTATCAGTCCGACAGCTCGGGAGGGAAGATGGCGACTTACTGACAAAATGTGGCCCTCATCAGGGCGCGGCCGGAACGACCAGAGGTCGCTCGGCATGGTGTCGGGATGCACCGCCGTTTGCACCCTCGTGACGACGTACTCCTCAAGGAACGGCTCCGGCAACATAGACGAAGCCGCCAGTGCCGCCGGGTCGGCGCCCTCTGTCATCTGGAATAGAGGGAGCTGTCTCTCCATGAGGGGAACCACCCGGCGACGATGACAGTGCGCAAGCACGTGCGCCACGGTCAAACCCGACCCCTCCAGAGTACGAAGGGCGTCGATGGCGGGGCGGAGCCTCTTCCGCTGATTGTCGCCGGAAACCCCGTAGCTCCAGGAGTCGGCCTTCTCCGTCAAGACCTTGCCGGTGTACTCCGGTAACCCCAGGTTGTCGTTGCGTAGATAGAACCACCCCTCGGCCCAGCCGCTGTTGTTGGTGGTCATCCTGCAGGCCGGGTACAGGTGCTTCCGGGGCTCGAACGGCGCGAGCGTTAGACCGTCGGCGCACGAAGAACGGCACACCCCCCTCCCCGCGCTGGACGTGCTGAGCTCGGCGCGGAAGAGGTGGACCCACAGGTCCCAGTGCGCCTCGATCCCCAGCACACCCTCACAGACGCCGACGAAGGCCGCCGCCTGAGAGATGGCGTTGGGGGCGAAGTTGTGGAGCTCCACGCCGTAGTAGTGGCAGAGGCCCCGCATGAACTGGCTGGCGGGCGTGTTGAAGCCCCGTTCGTGGAAGCGGATGAAGCTCACCACGTACCCCGCCGGTGGGTTCGGCACCCTGGCCGCCAGCGGCGGGACAATCCATGCCGGCCGCGCCGGATCGCCCCGGGGCGAGAGCTGCCCGCCGGTCACCAGGCCCTCCACAAGGTGGTCGGTGGCGGTGGACGGAGTCCACTCGGTGACACCCTCAATGACCACCATGGCAGACGGCGGAGTGGGGAGCAAAGGCGACGAAGGCGGGTGGAATGAGCAGAGAGCAGCTAGCGGGCTCGGAAGCGAGAGAAAAGCGGAGGCGCGAGCTGGTGCGGGGAATGGCAAAGGTAAGTAATCCCTTCCCCACCCCCCCCCCCCCCCCGCTTTTTTTATAAAGGAGCGAATTCATCCCTGCCGCGGCACGCAAAACCATCGGCGACAGGCCCGGCGCGCGTAGCGCACCGATGTCAGTCAGGGGCCCCCTCCCCTTTTCCCGGGGAACGGTACGCGTGAGCGGCGGCATTTACTGCGGCACAGTAAAACGAAACGACGCGGCAGCGGCGCCTGACCGCCCGTCGCCTCGTCTCTCCTCGGCGCATACCAACTCCGCCTAAAAAGGTGCGCCCACTATGCCCACCTCGCCCAATCCGCGCCACGTTAGCCACGACCACGCCCGCCAGCGGTCGCGCGCAGGCCCGCAAACCGAAACGTCAACAACCGAACCGTTGAGTTCCTTCCAAGGTAAGACAACGACGCCCCCCCCCCCCACGAGGCGCGGGACGCTACTAATCAGGGGCTTGAAGCCCAGGCCTCGAAAGGGTTCGACGGGCGCCCCAGATTAAGCGATGAGAAGGCTACCGGTCACGCTCGACCAACCCTCGAGCCCGCGGCTCGAGGGCAACCTGCACCTTTCGCAAGGCCCCACTGATCAGGAGTACGAAGCCTGGCCCGCGAAAGGGTTCGACAGGCGCTCCGGATCAACAGAGTCAGGGACGATTCGGGCGTGCTCAATGGACTTTACCCTGAACGCGAAGTTTGGGGATGCCCCTGTTGTGTTCAAGGCCAGACATAGGAAGCTAGATGAGGGATCCCATCGAGGGAGAGCTTCCGCGCCCTCGGCCTTCATCGAAGGGGGACGAGCCCTACCTAGCAAACCTTTGCAAGCGCTCTTATGGATGAGTCTTCGGACCACGAGCCGACCCCTAGCGAACGGGGAACGGGCGTCCACTTGAACTACCCGCTAGCAGCTCACCGAGGCATCCGTGTACGCGGCCCAATTCGAGGGATACACGAATGACCTCACCCCTCTCCCCCGCGAAGGGGAAGCGAGGGTCGCAACCCAAAGACAAGAAGCCCCTCTGACCGCCACGCTCGGGCCAGGGGCTCGGGGGCTCCTTGCAGCATATCCTCCTCCTCCTATGCGCGAAACGCGTCAAAGCCGTGCAGGGTCCGCCCCCTGAGTTTCGTATAAATCGGTATCATCCCCGCAATCCACCACGTCGAATGGGGAGCAACTAACACAAATCCTCGGGAATCAAAGCCCTTGCACGAGTAAACTCACTCCTCCAAGGGCTCGGGGGCTACACCCGCGGGTGCGCTCGCGCGCCCCCACGGAAGAACATGCGTAATCAAGAAGGAGTAATCCCCGCAGAATGCCCGGGAACGATCCCGCGAACCAATCAGCCTCTGTCCGACTGACCCTTAGTCCGGCAGAGACTCGGGGGCTACTGTCGGGGACAGACCCAGGGGGTACCCTAACCATCGGGGTAATCACCCTCAAAAAACGTTAACCACAGAAGGCCGAATCACCGGCAGCCCGCAAGGGCCACCAAGGCAGCGCGGCCCGTCACAGCTTATCACGGCCCAAAACAGCCGTCCAAGCTCGCCTGTCGAGGGGACCCAAGTGGCGACCCCCGTATCCGCCTCGCTCGAGGGCCGCGTACCCCCTCAAGCAGGCGAACCAACTCCGCCTCGCTCGAGGGCCGCGTACCCCCTCAAGCAGGCGAACCAACTCCGCCTCGCTCGAGGGCACCCCTCTACTCAACGCGGCGCGCCCCGGCGCCCCGCCCGACAACGGCATTTAATGCCCGCCCCATCGGGCGGGCGCCGAAGTCAAAAGGCGATCTCTCCCCACGCCGCGCCGCTGACACCGCAGAGCTCGCTGTTCTACCTGCTCCGGTCACTATGCGTCCTCACCGTCGCTGTGCGGACGCATGCGGCGCTGCGCAAGGCCCTGTGCAGACTTGCAGGCGTTGTTCCGCACCACTATTCCACCCGCTCCCGTCCTTTCCCCCCGGTGCAGCGCTCGAATGGGCGTAAAGAACCCTCGAACGAATATATGAGCAGCGACCGAGCACGGACTCCGGTCAGGCGCGGCCGGTGATGACGAACGCCGGGTCAAATCCACCAACTCTCGGCCATTCCCCGGTAAACCGGGCATGCCGCGCACTGTGGTCAACAGCAACAGCCATGCCGACCCCTGTGCCGCCAACTCTCGTCCTTCCCCACCTGCCACGCCCTCGAGTCAACCAGCGGCGGGCGGCTGGGCGCGGATTACGGCAGCACCACCCCTCGAAACCACTCCAGGACAAGCACGGGGACGGCCATGACACCCGCAGAAGCCGGAGCTCGCCATAAATCCCCTGCCGGGGTCAAGGACGACCGCACGCCCGGCGCCATGCTCTCCAATGCGCGCCCCTGTAGCACACACTGTACTTGTACTTGTAAGCCCCTCCCCCCTCTCTCCTTGGCCTATAAAAGGAGGAAGGGAGTGAGAGAGAGAGAGAGAGACAGGCACAGAGAGACACACACGATCACCGCCTCACACGATATTGACACTCGCCTCAATCACTTTCGCACTCGTTTTCAGGGACTTGGAGACTCCTTCTCCTCTCCCACCTCACTTGTAGCCCCCCACTGCAAGCACTCCGGTGCAAGATAGTACAGCGCCACGCGCGCACTCTGCTGGACGTACGACCTCACGGTCGGAACCAGGATAAACCCTTGTCTCACCGTGCTAGCTCTTGCATCAACCGTCAGGGGACGGGACACAGCGCATTTTGTGTGGCGCTGAGGATTGGCCGCCCAATCTCAGCACCGACACAAACCTTTAAATAGAGAAGATGAACATGGCCCTAGGTTTGAAGCTGTTGAAATTGCTAGGTTGGTCAAGGAAAGAAACCAACAAGCACGTTGATGACGAAGACGATGATGACACACTGTTGGAGTACTGCAGCGATGATGGAGGTACAACGCTGGAGGTTGACAGTGATGATGAATAGCTAATTCCATGCACAAGATCATGTTCTAGTGTCATGAATATCACTTATTGTTGTAATGGTGTCCTGAACCATACACTGTTGTTCTATATCTGTGTTCTATTTCTGTGTTCTCACATATTGCTGTAATGATGTCCTACACCATGCACAAGACCTATATATCTGTGTTCTATATATGTGGATGTTCAATAATAGGGGTGTTCAATTCCTTTATGATCTGTGTTCAATATATCTGTAAAAATTTCTGTTATCTGTGTTCTGGGTTCAATTCAAGCATGCACAGCCAACATACATCAATAGCAAAAATTTCCAATGCTGATGAAAATGGACAGAGTCATCTCATATATATATATATATATATATATATATATATATATATATATATATATATATATACCTACATTCATGAGAACTAAAAACAAAAGGCGCATCGACATTGATGCTTCAGGTTCTTGCATGATGTGATGTCTTGGTGATGTTGGTCCTTAGAGGCCTTCCATGGTTTGCTTCCACCAAATTTAAATATTAGGAAAGTAACCTAAGCTGCCATCCTATGTGCTTCTTGGATGCCTTCCTCTGTGCTTCTGCTAGTGCACGCAGTTTAGCTTTCTTCTTTGCTGCAGCCTCCTCGAGCTGAGCAGTAAGTCACTTATTGTGGCATCGAGGGCTGCTACCTCATTGTGCAGGTCCCAAATTTGCTCCAAAATTCCCTGCAACAAGTACAACTTATCAATTGCAGTGAAACTTGAAATTGTTGTAGGATATGTCAGCAGTTCAGCACCTTGCAAAATAAATTACAGGGGGACAGAAAGTATCAAGGCAAACAAGCATAAATTTCAGCTTTAATTGTTCCGGTGTAGTCACAGTAATGAAAAAATAATTTAAGCTGATATTTTCAACATGTGCTTAAGAAGTGGACCAAATTCAAAAGAAAAAAGGCACTAGCAGATATAGGAGTGCAGATATTATCATCGGCGCCACCATGTCCGCCGGATCTATCGAGGTGCTGCGGCGGAGGGAGAGGAAGGAAGGGAGGAGATGCGGCGGAGGGAGAGGAAGGGAGAAGATGCAATGGAGGGGATGAGAATATCAGATGAGTCAAATAGTGTGCCAATATCAGGGATGACTCGCTGACAGGTGGGCCTGACTGGAGGGAGGTCCACCTGTAAGTGACCAATATCAGGGAGGTCCATCTGTAAAAAGGTCAAATAGTTTATCAAATGATGAGTAGACGGAGTTACAGCTGTGGTGCAATGGTTTGGTTCATATAGTTGGGGGCAAAGGTGTTGGGTTCGATTCCTGCAGCACACGGTTTTTGTTTCCCTTTTTTGCATCTTATAAATCTCCCAAATTAAAATTCATAATAGGGATCTCATTCTTCATTTCAGCCTTGTTTTATGTATTTTTTGCAAATTATTTCATCTCCAACAAATAATGCATGCTTAAATTATACATGTTTGTTTCATTTCAAAAGAACTCTCGCTCATAAATTTCACATGAAATGAACTCAATGGCACCAAGATTTTGTTCACATTTATCACATGATGTCACGATCAACTCGATCTAGGCATCAAAGAATTGGCATTACATTTAGCTTAATGAAATCAACATGTAAAAGATATAGCTAGCTAAATGAGAACCATATGTATATATATGTGTGTGTGTGTGTGTGTGTGTGTGTGTGTGTGTGTCAATTCTCTACAAGGAACCATGACATGCATTAACTATATATATGTTGCTACAAAATGAGCCTCCATGAGGCACATATGATGTATAGGTTGGATGGTAATTAAGGAAAAGACAAAGATTTGCCCAATTTGTTCTTTTAATTACTACGTGAATGGCAACTACACTTTCATCAATTATGATATAAAGTAAACCAAATGTCGAATATACTATCATTTACTATGTGAATAGCAACTCTATTTTCATTAATCATCATATAAAGTAGTGCAAAATCTTCAAAATGCTCTTGTTGTATACTAAAAATCTATAATTTCACATTGTCAAACTGTATATTTTCTGTTCCACCGACATGTGGAACCAACTCGTCATTCTCTGCTCCCAAACCTCCCATCTCTGTTGTAACAACCCTAAAAATACCAATAGGATTTGTTGAGTGCAAAAATATGGATTTCAAAATTTTTGGTGAATTGTTGTGGAAGCAAACCCATGTTTAAATTTAATTCTAATTGCTCCCTGAATTCTTAAGCAATTTAAAATTTAAAATTTAAAATCAATTTGAAGTGCTAAGGATGAAATAGTGTGATTTGGAATTATTTGGATTTATTTGGAATTTTGGTTGGTTTGAATTCAAATTCTAGATTTGAATTCAAACTCTAACTATTTAAACTAATTCAAAACTCCTCTAACTGTTCGTGGGCCAATTCCCGAAACCAAAGTCTGAGAAACCACCCTGAACTTTCTATCCCGAGCCAGCCAACCGAGCGGCCCGTTCGGCCTTTTTTCCCAGCAGCGGCCCAACCTTCTTCCCCCTCACCGCGTCGTCTCCGCGTCGCCTCCCTCTCCCACTGACAGGCGGGCCCCGCCTGTCAGCCTTCTCTCCCTCCTCGCGTCATCTTCCTCCCCGCGCCGCGCCTCTCTCTCCCGCGAGCGCCCGTGACTCCAACCACCCGAGCCATTGCGGCCCGTCGCGATCGCGACGCGTGGCCCTGGCACGGACGCCAAACCACCCTAGCCGTCCAAGCCCGAACCCTAGCGCAGCCGCCGCCCTATAAATCACCCCCACCGGCCTTCTCCCTGTTCAAGTGAAAGGGAAGCTAGCACCCCGATTTGTTGGACCGTACCAGATACTGGAGAGGGTAGGGAAGCTAGCCTACAAGCTAGACCTACCAGAGGAACTAGCGGGAGTACACCCAGTGTTCCATGTATCTCAACTGAGGAAGTGTCTAAGAGTACCAGAACATGAGATCAAAACAGAAGCATTAGACCTACAGGACACATTGGAGTACCTGGAGTACCCAGAGAGAATACTAGACAGAGCAGTCAAAGAGACCAGAAGCACAACTATCCCATTTTGCAAAGTGTAGAGGAGCAACCATACAGAAAGAGAAGCTACTTGGGAGAAGGAATCAGTACTGAAAGAGAAATACCCCCACTTGTTTAAACCATAGGTAATGGCAAATCTCGAGGACGAGATTCTTGTGAGGGGGGGAGACTGTAACAACCCTAAAAATACCTATAGGATTTGTTGAGTGCAAAAATGTGGATTTCAAAATTTTTGGTGAATTGTTGTGCAAGCAACCCCATGTTTAAATTTAATTCTAATTGCTCCCTGAATTCTTAAGCAATTTAAAATTTAAAATTTAAAATCAATTTGAAGTGCTAAGGATGAAATAGTGTGATTTGGAATTATTTGGAATTTTGGTTGGTTTGAATTAAAATTCTAGATTTGAATTCAAACTCTAACTATTTAAACTAATTCAAAACTCCTCTAACTGTTCGTGGGCCAATTCCCGAAACCAAAGTCTGAGAAACCACCCTGAACTTTCTATCCCGAGCCAGCCAACCGAGCGGCCCATTCGGCCTTTTGGCCCAGCAGCGGCCCAACCTTCTTCCCCCTCACCGCGTCGTCTCCGCATCGCCTCCCTCTCCCACTGACAGGCGGGCCCCGCCTATCAGCCTTCTCTCCCTCCTCGCGTCATCTTCCTCCCCGCGCCGCGCCTCTCTCTCTCTCTCTCTCTCGCGAGCGCCCGTGACTCCAACCACCCGAGCCGTTGCGGCCCGTCGCGATCGCGACGCGTGGCCCTGGCACGGACGCCAAGCCACCCTAGTCGTCCAAGCCCGAACCCTAGCGCAGCCGCCGCCCTATAAATCACCCCCGCCGGCCTTCTCCCTGTTCAAGCCGCCGCAGCCCCATTGGGGTTTCCAGACTCCAATTCGGGAGGGGAAAGGGAAGAGGAGGACCAGAGGAGGAGTGGTGGAGGAGAGAAGGAAGGGAAGAGGAGCCGGAGCACCTCCACGACGCCTCCGCCGAGGCTCGGAGCGCCGCCGTCCGTGGAGCCGCCGACGAGGAGCCGGACCTGGGACGGGAGGAGGAGCGCGAGCACCGGAGGAGCGCCGCGAGCACTTCCCTGAGCTGCAGCGTACCTCGACGTGCCCCTAGGTGAGCCAACCGCGGAGCCCCCTTCTTCTCCCCTGTCTCCGGCGAATTCCGCCGCCGCCGCCGTTGCTAGCCACCTGGACCCGACCTTCGAGTCGTGGCCGTCATCTTGTGCAGGATCCCGTCGCCGCTGAACCATGCGCAACCCACCGTCGCCCTCTAGCCGCCGAGGCCGCCGCGGCCGAGCTTGCTCGCCGCGCGTGAACGCCGAGGCCGTGTCGCGGTCACGGTCACCCGTATGCCCGCGCACGCGCACCCCCGAAACGCCCGCGACGTCGCGCACCAGCATGCGCTGGTGTCGCGCGTTTGAAACCCAGCCGAGCCGAGCCGTTCCCGGGCCGATTCCGCCCGCGCGTCGCCGTCGGCCGTGGCACCATGGCCGCGCCGCCGCCACTCGCGTCGGGAGCCCAAGCCGAAGGCTATCGGTGGCCTTTTTCACCTCGCGCGAGTTCACCAAACCCTAGCCGAGCTAACCCGACCGATCTTGAGCCCAGCCGAGCTTTTTCCGGCGAGAACCGCCGTCGACCGACGCCGCCGGCGTGCTCCAGTGCGCGCCGCGTGCGCGCTGCGTCGCACCGTGGCGAAGCCACACCGGGGACCACACCAGCACCACGCACGCAAGGCCGCAGAAAATCTCGTTCGGCCACAGATCGATCCCATACACCCGGCTCACGTGAAGCACAGACACGGTGCACCGTGGACTCTGTCCACGAAGCCTGAACCAACAGCGCCCCCTTCGTGGGCCGTATCTCACGAATAAGTCTGGTTTGCACCCTTGAACTATATTGGCCCAGTCGCTTTCGGCCCAACTCCAGCCCAGCCAGCGTTTAATCTCTTTCTTTTTCTTTTAACCACGCTGACATTTGGGGCCCACTTGTCATACTCTGCGAGTCACTGACACATGGGGCCCACTGACCAGGGTTGACCCCGTTGACCGTTGACCCGTTGACCGTTGACCGGTCAACGCTGACGTCAGCAGGGCCCACTGTTGACGTCATCCTAGGTGGACCCCACTGATGACGTCAGCATGACGTCATGCTGACGTCAGCAGGCTAATTTTTTTTCTTTTTCGGAAATTATTTAATAATTTCAGCAAATGATTTAAACTTCAAAAATTAATAATAAATCAACTGTAGCTCAGAAAAATATGGAACCAGTTTCTATATTTTTCTAAAATCATGATCTACGCGTTAGTGTAGAGTTTGGTGTTAGTTGGGTCTTCTTTCTTCGCTGTCTTAGTGTTTCCTTGCTAGTAGTCGCGTCTTATTTTATTTTCACGCAACCCTAGGTGCCCCGGAGAGTCAGGAGGAGCCGGACTACTACAACAACTGCTTTGACGAGGACGAAGACCTTTGCCCAGGTTCACGCCCGACCATTTTCTGAAATACCTATTAGACATGCAAACTAGTATGCTAGCGCTTTACCTTACTCGCATGATAAACCTGCACTGCCTTTGTAATATCCTGTTACCTTGCTACCTACTACTCACTTTATGAATATGCTATGCTATGCATGTGTTGGGATGGTTGTGATTGATCCTCTTGGCGTGAGTTGTGGGTAGTTTGGGAGGAGTAGTGCAGCTAGGCGGTGTAAGCGAGTAATAACAACTCGATCGTTGATCGAGGTGCTGAGGGGCTGCACTCGGGCAGTCCCTATGGGGTACCTGTTGCGGGTACATGGTTTCTTGGGGATTGGTACTCGTGGAGTACTTGAGGAGTTTGGGCGGCAATACCTGTTATGGGTGCCGATTGCGGACCGTTGCGGCGGATCGCTTGTGACGCTGATACTCGCTTAACCGATAATTAAGGACCGAGTCGTGCCCCCACTTTGGACTTGGGAAATACCGTGCTCACCATCTACCCAGTATGGGGAGGGTTCCAGCAAGCCTACTCTAGTGCGGCGCCGAGACTGTAGGAGAATCGAGCTTGATATGTGTAGGGGGGATTCGTTGCGGCGTAATCTCCCTGATTTACCACGGCCCCCGACTGGCCCCGGTGGGAAGGTTTCACGACCCTGGGGCAGATGTTAGATCGGATGTTTCCCGAGCCCAGGGAGATAGGATTGGTGCCGTTACTGTTTAGGGTCTTTGCTGTGGGCTGCGTCTCAGGTTGGTTGCGGACTAGCCTTGCAGCCCGGATGGATTCCTGGAGTGCCACCTCTGCAGAGTGTAAACTATACGTATAGCCGTGTCCACGGTTACAGACGACGCATTTCTGAGAAGCCCAGGCTAGCATGGGAATCTGCTACCTTACCTCATCCTTGATTTGGGTTATGAGAGATTGGTCCAGCTGAGGCTGTTGAGACGAGGTGGGGAGGGAGCTCACCGAGTCGACTAGTGAGTGAAAGGAGTTGGTGGATGATATCTTGCGGGAACCTGCTGTGGCAGGACGAGCCCGATGGGGAAAAGGTGAGGCTGATGGGTGGTTTTGGGAGTGAATGTGTGAGTGTGAGGAGGAGTTGGTGATGAGATGAATTTGGGTTATTGCTGCTGCCTGCATAAGAAAGACCCTGGCTCAATACCTTGATTATTTCTGTACCTTAGAATAGGCCACTTTAAAGCTTGCATCATATTATGGTTGGTGACGTCGACCTGTCCCATTTCCTTGGGGACAGACTTTGGGTTCTCACGTGAAGACCCCGACCACGAGTTCAACCAGGACGGGTGGTACGATTGAAGGGTGCGCGCTACGCTCAAGGATGCCTGTGGAGGAGTGGACCCTGATGATCTAGCTACCGCTGCGCAGATGTTTCTTATTGTCGATTTAGCCCAGAGGGCTTGTACCAGACGCTATGTTTTATATATGTCATGTAATGAATCTTTTATCGATGTATGGATGTGATATTCGACTGAGATGAGTTCTGTACGAGATAGCTGCTATTCCTGGGACTATCTCAAGGGTACAGGGAGTCGGGTTCTCGTCGGTGAGAATCCGGTTCGTCACATCTGTTTTCCGGCGACAAGTTAAAATTTGACCCGCGCGGCATCTTCGACGAATTGACTGTAATACCCATCTGGCTCACCAAATTGACATATGACATGGGGGCATCCTGGTCATTTTAAAACCTTCCGCCACGCTAAATATATATCGGCGCCACCATCTCATCCCTCAGTTACGGCTAACCCTAGTTCACTCCTCCTCCTCCCGCCGCCGCCCCCTCCTCATCCTCCTCCTCCCACCGCCGCCGCCCCCTCCTCGTCGTCCTCCTCCCGTCCCAGCCCCGTCCTCGTCGGCCTCCTCCCGCTGCCGCCCCCTCCTCGTCGTCCTCCTCGCGCCGCCGCCCCCTCCTCCTCGTCCTCCTCGCGCCGCCGGCTACTCCTCGTCCTCATCCTCGCGCCGCCGGCACTCCTCGTCCTCCTCCTCACGCCCCCGTCTGGCACCACATCGGCGCCGCTCCGCTCAGGACCTTGGCGCCGAGGGAGGCAGAGGCCGACAAGGACGACCCTGTTGCCGGCGTGCTTGGCCTGGCTAAGCGTGGTAAGCCAACGAACTCGTAGCCATATCATTCCATGTCTTGTGCTTGAGTGTAGCGTGATTGTGTCATGAATCATATGATTTTGGTGCTTACTTTCGTCCTCCTCTGTGCAATTTATGTTGTTTTGCTGAGTCTGCTTGCTAGAGCAGTAGATCTGATGATGTTCTACTATGATTGTGTCATGTTAGCACAGATTCTACAATATACTGATCCATATTGATAGCAGATTCGCACTTATTAGTACCAACATAGTATACTCAGTATAGGTTTTCGGTGGCATACTTGCTTACATACCTTATTTTTTTTGTGTACTCAACAAGCTGACAACAAAGAAGGGACTGATGGACCCCAACCATCACCACTTGAAGGACCCAAGGCCGATGGGGAAGAAGGGGGGACTAAAGAGACCACAAGGAACTAAGATTGCAGGTTTCAATCTTCACAATTTAATGTATATGCACTCTTTGTCAACATGTCATTGTGTGGTTTTGTATTAGTAACATAATTAACATGTCATTGTGTGGTTTTGTGAACATAGATTGAGGACTGTGATTTTGCTTGCCATCATTTGATTGGCATATAGAAATCTTTATTGATATGCTCTTGTTCTTGTGGAGTTTAGAACTGAACTAGTAGAATTGCAATTACATTAGAATTATACTGAAGGTCACTATATCTGGTAGAGCAATATTGGAATGTTGATGATTGTACATGTCACTAAATCTGGTGGGCCACATTATGTCTATGAATTCATTCATTTGCTATATGTCACTACAATTTCATCTTCTTTTACGTTACTTCTGGCTCAGGCCCTAATACATACCCTAAACAAAAATACTAATCTGTTGTCCATGTTTTCATCTTAGCACAAGCACTGCATCCATATGAACAGGAGCGCCTCAGACAGTGTATGAGGAACAGTGCCAGGCTGCAACAACTTGGAATTCCATCTTCTTCCAGCATATTCCCAAGCAATAGTGGCAATGTTCTAAAGAAGAAAAAGCCAAATCATAGAAATAATGAAGACTCTGGATCTGACTATGATCCTTCACAGGATGACACTAGTGAAGGAGATTTGGTTGGTGATGACAATGCACATGTAATCATTCCATTAACTTAACAAGGCTTGACTTGTTTGCTTCATGATGCAATGTGATTCTCTTCCCACTCTGTTCACTAATACATTAATCCATTCTACCATGGATCCAAGGAGAATACTTGCAAGAAAACTAACAAAGAAAGTCAAAGTTCAACCAAAACACTTGTTGGAGTTAGGTTTCGGTCTCGCAAGAGGGTATACGCAGCAGAACCACAACCAGATAGAGCTACAAGGTCAAAGACAAGCACCGCCCAGCCTGAAGCAATCCTGACACCGACTAACATCCAGTTGCCACCTCCATCGCAGCCAAATGATGGCATCCAAACTGCTTTGGAAGGCAAGTAACATCCAGTTATCAATCTTGCTTTGATTACATGATGAGTGCTCTCTGACATGTCAACATTTTTAGATGACGGGGCTGTCCAGCTTGCTGAAAACACCCACCTGACCAATGGAGGTGATGCCATTCCATGCCCTGATGGGCGGAACAATATGGCCAACGAAGGTGATGCTTTCTTACTATCAATTGTGCATTGATTCACATGATGAATCCATACTTACTACCTGCCATTTATAGATAGTTCTACCCAGCATGAGAACAACATTGTGGGTGATGGAGCTGATTGCATTTCCCAACCTAGTGGCCACAACCAGATGATCACCGAAGGTGAGAGTTTGTTAATTTATTTGTTGAATGCAACTGATTGCTTTGGTTCAAGGATTAGCTTGGATTTGCTTCAAGGTACTAATTGCAACTTCAATGTGCATTTACACCCAGGAGAGGAACCATGGGACCGGCGAGTTAACATGGGACATGGTCTCCAGAGGTTGACCCGGGCTTCGGGTGGCAAGCTACCAATTGTCATAACTGAAGGGAATATAAGGCCACTAATACCTGCGATTGCTGCGAAGTATGCTACTGAATGTAACATTAGTGAGGAACCACATTCCTGTGCTCAAGCACTGGAAGGATTACAAGAGCCAACCTTCGTTGATCCAGCGTTTCTTGGGAAGTCTTAGTGTAAGTACATTTCCCTACTTTAGTTCCATTAATAACCATTCAGTACCAGTATGCTCATACATGTGGTTGGCTCCTGCCATATGTCACTTGCAACTTGTATGGTTCTTTTCACTACAATATATGCAACTGTGAATGTAACTAAATGTTTTTTTGGTCACTGCAGTAGTGAAATTGTATCCTTTTCTTGTATGTGGTTTATGAAAACAGTTCATACCATATGGTACTTAATGTGTGCCAAGCTATTGTTGTCTCAGATATAATATTTCTTATACATTCTCTTCCATCTTAATAGGCAAAGTTTAACATTGACACAAATGATCCAATAGTTAGAAATGGTTGTGTGGAGATGATGAAGACTGTTGTTCGCCAACAACGACACAAGCTCAAGAAAGAATTCTTTGATCCTTTTCCTCTACATTTGGTTAGGAAAACCTCTCCTGTCAAAGTGATGAATGATAAACAGTGGATTGACCTTGTGGAATCATGGAAGGACCCCAAAAAGATGGTATTTTTACTAAACCAAACTCTTTTCTTGTATACGCTAATCTTTGACGTGCCTTACATGTATTGTATTTTCATGCAGGAGGCATGTCAGAAAAACAAAGACAGTAGCTACCCCGTCATGGTAGAAAATTTGGTAAGTTACCATGCTTATGTGCAGTCCGTTTGTTATACTAATGTCTACCATAATGTTCCATTCTAGCTTTGAAAGCCTTGGTTACTTTGAGGGTTATAGCTGATGTATTGATTTTTTGTTTAGCTTCAGATTGAATTCAGTAGCTGTTGTATTGAATTCTTTGAAGGTCAATAGCTGATGTATTGAGTTAATGTCTAGCTTAATGTTCCATTCTGAATTTTTTAAACCCAGCCTTGAATTTGTGCCATGTCTAGCTTGAGGGTCAATAGCTTGCTGTTTGAACTCGTGCCACCATTCACTTGGAGGAAGTAAATGTTAATATCTACTAGTTTTGTTAATTGCACATCCCTTTTGTTTACCTCAGCATGCTGTTAGTCATGTTTCAGCAAATAATATTACTATTTCCTGATAGATCATCTGTTCATTGTTCTCCAGTATGTCTACTTGTTGTTCTTAAATTTATTGCTGCTAGACCATTAGTTCTAGCTGCACCAGTATGTCTACTTGTTCTTGAAATTTATTGTTGTACTCATCCATCTAGATGTTCTAGTTGCAACCAATATAAAGTGTTGTAACCAAGTATTCTAAACAGCACCATATAATGTTGTTTGCAGGGAGACAAGCACAAAGGTAAACAACTTGATGCCTTGGAATTGTTCAAGACCTGTCATTATAGCAAGAAAAAGAAAGGATACACGCCTGCTGTACAATCAATTATTCTAATTCATCTTTCTAAGTGCTCTTTGGATATGCTTATTTATAGCTATCATGTGATCAAAAAATAATTCTCTAATGTTTGGTGCTTCATTGCTTCCTAGACTCAAATGGAAAGGCAGCTGACTACACCAACAGATGGGGGACAACCCACCTCAGCAACCGAAGCTGTAGCCGATGTGCTTGACAAGAACACAAAAAACAATCACTTCCTTCAGAATGTGGGTGTCTAGATTCCGAAGCGTAGGTCCACTCTACAGAATGTTCAAGCACAACTGGATGCGGAAAGGGAGAGAAATGCCGAGCTTGAATCGGTTGTCAACAACCAGCGTGAAGCAATGAGTGATTTGTCAAAGCAAGTGCAGGAGACAAACCAAGCAAGGATCAAGGACCAAGAGGAGAATCGGAAGAAGCAAGCTGAGTTCGAGGCAAAACTTGAGTTACTGCTAGGCAATCAACAAAGCTAAGCAACATGGTGATTGCTTTCTTTTGCTGAAACTTCACTTCTGCAGGAACAAAACTTGGCTGCTACAGCTTGATATCAGTGATGGTGGTTGATTCTGGTCTTTTGTTGATTCTATTCTTGAACATTTGTTGAATGTTGGGCTTGTACTGCTTATTTTGATGCGCTATATAGCTTCTGGTTCTGGAATGCTAATGTTTGGGAATGTTAATGGTCCAGTTTTGGGCTATGAAAATTTATTATCTGTTGATTGGGCTGTGTATTGCTGAGTTATTGGGCTGTGTTAAACAGTATATTGTTGGAAAAAAATAGTGGGTTGAATTTGGTCGAATTCAACGCCCAGTCTCAATTGGGCCTGTACGCGAAATTGGCCCATTTCGGTGGCCCAGTTTGAATTGGGCCACGTCACCATCCACGTCATCACCATGTCAGCATCCATGTCATCGCCATGTCAGCATCCACGTCATCGCCACGTCAGCATCCACGTCATTGACACGTCAGCATCAACGTCATTGCCATGTCAGCATCCACATCATCGCCATGTCAGCAGCCACGTCATCCTCCATATAATTCATGTGTGATGTGGCAATTCAATCTGTGACGTTTATTTTCGTCATAAACAATGGGCTTGGGCTGGGTTTGTATGGACTTGGGGCTATTTTATGACCCTCTCAAATCGTCATGGTTCAGTCAATTTGTGACGATTTTATAAGAAACGTCACGAGGTGTAATCTATGACGCTCAATACATGATGAAATTTGAGAACGTCACAGATGGCGTTTTATGACGATTTTTCATCGATCCGTGACGAAATTGGACCGTCATAGATCAACACATTTCTTCTAGTGTTATCATGTTTATCTGGCAAGTCGTGTGCCATGAATCATGTTTATCTTCTAAGACATGTATTGTCGTCACATATGGTCCATCGTGGTGAGTATCCGAGATGTGTTGTCACTGTCATAATGTTTTCCTTATATCTGTTAACGTAATGGCATAAATTTGCATCAAGACTAATCAGCCGCATGACAGTTGTGGCACAGTCTGAATTCTTGTAGTAAAGAGAGCTCTCCCGATCCACAAATTAGCAACACTCTTATGGAATTCAGGTAAATAAAGTGCTGCTACTCATGAGTTGAGGTTGATAGTGCAGTCCAACCCCAACAAATCACATTCCCCCCACGAATGTAGAATCAGGGGGACCAAAAATCCACAAATTTTACTCGACACATAGCATGCAAATCCACATATTTTATTCGATACAGAGCATGCGAGATGTACTGTTGGCGAAGAACACTACAGAGTTGGAACTAAGACAGTCGAGCAACAGATTACCTATTGGCGAAGAGCAAGCCAAGGCAGAAGCTTCCGACACAGAGCATCACACCTTGACCATGCCATCCGTGCCTGCTCCCATATCCAACCCATGGCTGCTGCCACAGATTACTAATGCCTTCTCTTCCTCCTCCGATCAGTTCCCGCATCAAGACACCCAGGAAGGAGGCGGGGCAAGGAAGTGATGTTCTGGATTCTTTAATCCGGAGCCTGCCGCAGATCAGAGAATTTTAGTGTTTGGGTTCCAATTCGCACGACTTTCAGAATTTGACACTCAATTCACACACCTTCCAATATTTAACATTGGGCACACCAATTCTTTCAGTTTGGGTGTTTCTCACTCTTTTTCATTGATTTTCATCCTTCTCTTTTATTTCCCTTTTTCAGCTCATATGAACTGATGTTTTTGCCCTTGAGTCTCTCAGTCGAACGCTGTCACCACCGTCATCTTCCTTGGCTCCGGACGATCCTGCAACCTCCCTATCTCACTTTCCGCTTCGCTCATGCTGCAGCCGTGCAACCACCGTCGAGCCATCCCTGCCTTATCCACTCATCTGTTGGGCCGGCATCGTCGGGGGAATCGCTTGGGAGCAGTGAAGTTCCTAACAGATGTCTTGAGGACGACGGCAACCACGAGAGGGCATGAAGGAGCGGTGGCGCTGCGGGCTGCACAGCCGAGATTGCTTGTCTCTGGCTTCTCTGTCGCCAGCAGGATGCAAGGTCAATACGGATGCCTGAGCGGGAGTCGGGGGCGGAAGCAGGGCGCGAGGTGGTGGCAAGCAGAGGGTGCCGACACTAGAGCTGGAGCGGGAGATGGGTAGCAGCGGCGTTGGGCGTCAGAGTTGGAGCGTAGGGATGAGAGCGGGAGTCTGAGATGGACGGCAGCGGCTTTTCAGTTGCAGGTGAATTTCTGGCGTCATCGGATGAGGAACGACGAGGAACAGAACATCTGTTCCGTCCTATCCTGTTGAATAGATAAGGCAAGGGCACATTTGTCCATTTCATGAAGTCCAAAATTAAAAGAAAACAAAATAATAAAGGAAATAGACAAAAGGGGTTAGAAACACCCAAACTGAAAGAATTGGTGAGTCCAATGTTAAATATTGGAAGGTGTGCGAATTAAGTGTCAAATTCTGAAAGATATGCAAATTGAGACCTAAATTCTGAAATTTCTCCGTAGATCACCCTCCCCCTCGAGATCCATGTGCATGTGCTTGGTGACCAGTAAATTTATGGAAGGTTCGTTGGCTTTGTGGTGCTAAGTTAACTGGAGTTAATCTGTTGGAAATATTGGTAGAGGACGCGTCCCATTCAGAGTTCATACGGTGTATACTGATTAGTCGACATATGACGTGGACAATTAGTTATTAGTCAATTGATTACATGGCATAAACCAGCGTCGTATTTCACTAAACCATTATTAAACCGAGGTGGGATGTTTGGTGTATCGGTTTAGATAGTTGAGGGATTGGTTTGCACCAATTAAAATATAAGGGATGAAAAATACATTTTTTCTAAAAATAAATATGCCTAGTTGTCGGTTCCGTAAGAAATGGGAAATAGTAGCCCAGCCCACAATTGCTGCGTATTCGGCCTGGTCCAGCATCTATCCTCTATGGGCGTAGCCCAATTCATGAAGCGAAACGAAATGTTGGCCAGCGGATTCTTGCGGCGCGGGCTTTCTTCCCTGCGCCTTGCTGGGTCCCCGCCCCATTTGC
The DNA here is from genome assembly GCA_033239725.1 of Echinochloa phyllopogon. Classification (NCBI taxonomy): domain Eukaryota; kingdom Viridiplantae; phylum Streptophyta; class Magnoliopsida; order Poales; family Poaceae; genus Echinochloa; species Echinochloa phyllopogon. The sequence continues at coordinate 51,897,189 of BTCW01000014.1, forward strand.
TTTCTCTCCAAGTCCAGACGAGTGGTCGGCCAAGTCGCGGGCGCGGAGCGTGGCGGCTGCAACTCGCCTGCTTGATGGGGCGGCTGCGCGCGTGCTGCCGTCTCCGCCGCCTCCTCGCGACGCCGCCGCCGCAAGCACCACCACCACCGCGTCACCCTCTGGCGCGCGGGCCCCACGCCACTGCCGCCCACGGCTCGCCCTTCTCGAGGCTCTTCTCGTCGGCCTCGGCGGTCGCGGCCGTCGCGCCCCACGAGGCGCGCGACTCGGGCCTCGGCGGCTCGGCGTACTGGGCCTGGATTCGCGCGGCCACCGAGTCGGCTCCGGCACCAACGCCTCCGCAGGATGAGGACGACGAGGGCCTGTCACGCTACATCCCCGTCAAGGCCTACTTCCTCTCCACCAGGTAAGCTCGCCGCGTCACGCCCACGCTTGCTCGAGAGGTGTTTGATGATTTATCTGTGAGGAAAGTAGGAAACAATGTGGGATACCGTGCCATTTCGAAGGCCCGCTCGCGCAATCGGTGTTGGCGCAGCGAACGAAAATGGTGGGCTTTCGTTTGATCTTTCCTCCTCTTTGTGGCAGCATTGATCTGAAGAGCATGCAAGCCGAGCACGGGAGTGATATTGTACCTCCATCAACCCGTACGCTCAACTACATTGCGCTTCGGTACCCCGAATTCCCGCCTGAGATTATGGTTAGTGATTACCACATCACTTTGTTCGAGGGCCTAGTGAAATTTAGAATTAACTAATCTCAGACACATTTGGTCACCTGTTGGACATGCTGTTGTGAGTTTACCTATGCTGCAGAAATTGATTTCCCTGTGATTTTGGTTGACGCTTATGCAGGATATTGGAGTGAAGGACAACAGATTTTGCTATCGCTATGTGGTTGTTTTCCAATATGGTTCAGCCGTGCTTTTCAACATTGCTGATCATGAAGCTGAATACTATCTTGATATAATTAGGAAACATGCTTCAGGATGGCTTCCAGAGATGAGAAAAGATGGTATGTCCATGCAATTCACTCCCTGTTCATATAGAGTATCTGCTAAACCGAGTTCTGTTTACTTCTCTTTAGCTGTCTCCCTTTTCTGTATTCATTGATAACATCTGCATGAACAACAAACAGTCCAATTGCCTGCTGTGATATTCAAAGATGTTGTTCCATACATTTCATAGAACTCAACTTAAAGAGAATCATTGTGCGCCTAGCCTGCACTTTATATGTGTTTTAACCCCTGAAATAAGTTGTCACTGTTTCCCTTTCACTGAGACTGTAATGGTGCTTTGCTGTACAACCCCAGGAACTACCCTGCTTAATTCTTTGCAAAGATGTAGGTTTAGAGTCTATATCTCATTGATTACATGTTTTGCCATGAACAGATTACGCAGTGGTTGAGAAACCATCCTTGACAACATGGATGAAAGGAGGTCTCGATTATATAGTTCTTAAAAGTTTAGACACTGATGGGATTCGCATAATTTCAAGTGTTCTTGGTCAAAGTATTGCCCTTGATCATTATATCCGGCAGGTAATGAATTTGAGCAAAGTTATTGATATTTTGCATGGTGGCTGTATTATTAAAGTTCTGTCTAAAAGTTCTAAACTTCTAAACCAATTTGGATAGGTTGATGATATGGTTGAGGAATTCACTGAAATTAATCGTGTCATGGAGAAGACTGGCAACTTCACCATGCAAAGAAAGAAGCTCTTTCAACTTGTGGGCAAAGCTAATTCCAATCTAGCAGATGTTATCATCAGGCTTGGTCTTTTTGACAGGTTTGTCTTGAACACTCAAGCACTACATTCGTTATTTGGATGGCTCCACGACCTGTACATGTGTGAAGTTAAATATTTATGAACAGAAGAATGTGTCAAATTGTCAATCCCGTGTGAGGGATTGTGCTATAGGATGGAAGGTGTGTGATTCAAGATGCTAGATATTGCTTGTCTATTGACCACTGTTATGCACACACATGTTTTACCCATTTGGAGAAAAGTTATCATGGGCTTTATGCTGTTAGTTTGGAATATCTTACAGGGCATCGAGTAAAGATTGATGATTTTTATCGTCATACTTAGAAATTGGACATTACTATGTCACAGTACCTCACTGTTTGATGATTTTGATCGTTGTACTAAGAAATTCGACTTTACTAGTATGTGACAGTACTCTCTATTTTAAAAGCATTGTCCTTGCCATCCCCAGATTATATCATATTTTCGTTGCCTCTGGCATTGGCCCCATGTTTCTGCTTTGACTCACCGGTTGCTTTTGTAAATGCAATTTTTTGCTTCTGGGGACATGTACCTTTTGTCATTTAACGATATGATTTGTCCCCAGGTCGGAAATTGCCTGGAAAAATGCAAATTATGCACAAATTCTGGAGTATCTTAGGGAGGAATATGAACTGAATCAGCGTTTTGGAAGCCTTGACTTCAAACTGAAATTTGTGGAGGTAAGTGTCTTGTGTACTCATTCTTCTATAGTGCAAAAAATGTTTCTTTTTTTTTCTTTTTGAGTTTTTATTTGTGCTTATAACTTATTATTGTAACAGCACAACATCCATTTTCTTCAAGAAGTCCTGCAAAATAGACGGTCCGATCTACTGGAGTGGGGTGTCATAATACTGCTGACTATTGAGATTGTCATCTCTCTATACGAAATTGTCAAGGACTCCAACATGATCTCTTGAGGGCTCTCTATCCAACAGATCTGCGGCATACACATCCACCTTCACCTAACAAACTGAACCCATCATCCTGTTACGCTAACTCTCTTCTTTTTTAAAACAAAGGGGAGCAAGAAGAAAGACTCCAACTCTTCTCTTTCCTGACACTTGGCCACTTTTGATCTCTAACCCTAGATGAAAGCAAGCTGGGCATGCTGCCATTTCCAATGAGGCTATGATAGCTTACCTTCCTGAGTACTCTGGCCTTGTGAGCATTGCATCTTTGAGTTTCTTTTTTATCCTTTGATTCCTATTCACTGCTATCGAAAATAAGTTTGTTCAATTTATTCTATGCCCAATGAATTTCAGCACTGCCAGGGTTTTCAAATTTAAAATGAGTTGGTTTTCCTTTCACAATTCATGGTATATGCTCTTGGCGACATCTGCCAGGTTTTAATATTTTGGTAGGGGTAAGGCTTGACCAGCTGGCAACTGGACCTGATGTATAAGAACAAGAAAGATGGTACCAAATAGCTTTTTGATTTGTACAAATATGTTCGCGTGGGAAGCTTCCCCTTGGTTCGAGTTATCTAAATTGCACGTTCTATTTTGAATCTACACCGAGAGTGACGGTGTGAGGCCGCATATACGATTTTAAGCTTATTGTCACGCATTCAGCATTTGAACCATAGTTGCGAGTACTTGCCTCACAGATCGTTGTGTTGGCTGGCTCGATGCCCAAACTTCAGAGTTTTGTATGGTTGGTTACCAGCTAATGTGCTGTCAGACTACGCCGCCTTGAGGGTGTTGTAAATTTGTTGCACCGTACTGTATGTGTGTCTACTGGCAGCGCCGGGACAGATCATGTAAAAAGACCACTTAATAGTTCGCCATGGCTCATTTTCTCGATTATTTAATATTTCCTTCCAAGCACGACTACACTATGCTGTCAAACATAGCAAACAGCTGTAGAATGTCAAGTCGGCCCAGCCCGCATCCCCCAGTGCCCGGGCCTTTCCGTTCACACCCGAAACGGTACCGGCCCCAGCACCGCCGCGCCCACCAAGGCAGTGAGAGCCGCCTACAGCCAAACCCCGGCCGCGGCACGCGACGCGTGGGACGACGGCGCCATGGCCGGTGGCAGCGGCTTGGCCTGGACGAGCACGGACACCTTCATGCCGTTCCAGCAGTAGCCGCGGCTGCAGATGAAGTAGAACCGCCCCGTGCGGTTGAGCTCGAACGGGAAGTTGTGGCCGCGGCTGTAGCTGAGGATGGGGTCGCTGCCGTCGCACTTGGCGTACGCCGTCTCGTTCACCTGCACCACGTCGTACCTGTCCTTCTCGTACCTGAAGTCTGCATCGAACACGCGGTTTTTTTTTCCTTCAGTATTTGTTCGTTTAACGCGAAGTTAGATCATTACACGGGAACTTCTTGGCGTAAGACGTTTGACGATTTGAGCCTGCGAAAATGGGGAGAAAGAGAGATTGGCGAGAATGGGGTACCGAGCCAGTCGCCGACGTGGAACTCGCGGCGATCCGCCCACTCGGTGTAGTTGACGTTGGGCGCCCAGTGGATCTTCACCGCGACGGAGGGGGACGCCGCCGCAGCCAAGAGGAACAAGGCCACGAGGAGGCGGCGCGGCGACGTCGGCATTCTCGGAGGTCGAGCGGAACAGGAGGCGGCGGCGGCGGGGGTTGGAAATGTGGAATTTAATTTTGGAACGGGGGGCATTTATGGGGTGGGATCCATGCGCGTTCCTGTTCTTTCTGAACTGGTTTTCCGTGTAAAAAGAAACAAGACGGAAATTGCCCTTTACTGTATCGGAATTTCTGCAGTTGCGGAACTACTGATATGGGTAGCGGCCACCAGGCTGTAATCTCAGCCGGAGTGCATGATACCGCCAGATCGCGAGGACCGAGCAGTAGCTCGGTTGGTCGGACTCACAGGTGGGGAGCGGCCGCTCGTGGGTTCGATCCCTGGCTGGGACAGAATTTAGATGCCTCACAGGGGATTTTTCCATAGCGTAATACGCGGCCGCAGACACATCCTCGCCATCAGTGGCACGTCTTGGATAGCCGGGGTTCTCAGGTGGGGGAGCGGCCGCTCGTGGGTTCGATCCCTGGCTGGGACAGAATTTACGTGCCTCACAGGGGATTTTTCCCCAAAAATTTATGGAAAAAACAAAAAAGACCACTCGTTGTGATATTTAAACAGAGATATACGTGGTCCAATGATGGTTGCAATGTGATACGTGACCGCAGACACGTCCTCACCTTCAGTGGCACGTCCTAGATAGCCGGGGTTCGTGGTCTTTTCTCGACCTTGCGGAAGAGAGAAACTTCTATCTTCCCGGTCAATGCCCGGAAGAGGTCATTCCCCCTGGGTCGATTTTTTTTTTAATACCGCCAGATCGCCAGGCCGGCGGCAGATGAAAACCGGATGCAGCCGAACACAGGTTTGCTTTTTGCGCGTTCATGGTAAATGCATTTCGCGTGACCTGTTTGGACCTGATGGGGTTCGCATAGGACGTATGCGCGATCAAACCACGTGTTACTTCGAGGCGACGACTCCGGTGGTTCAAATTTGTTCCTGCCTAGACGCGGATCGTGCAGCACGGACTTATTTCCAAACTATGAATTGGTGTGGCCACTGTGGTTATGGCTGTAGCCGGGCGGTAGGAACTCTAGTTGAGGGACAAACATGTTACTTTTGGACTGTTGTTCTTGACTAAGAGCATCTCCAAGAGATTAGCTAAACATACTAGTCAAAATTACTGGTTTAGCTACTCTCAAAAATAGATTTAACTAATAAATAATAAATAACAGAGCAATCCAACGGATTCGGTAAAGATGGCTAGTGAGGTAGGTTAGCTAAAAATAACTTGCGAATAAGGTGGGATGGAGAGCCACTAAATTTGGAGGGTTATTTACAGAGTCCGTTGGAAACGTTTTTTCTCTATCAATAGCTAAATTTAATTTTAGAAAATGATTTGGCTAGTCTCTTGGAGATGCTCTAAGTAGTTGTTTATTCTGATTGGATCTCCTTTCCATTTCGAGAAATTGGAAAACGTCTAACCATTTTCTAAAAAAAATTTATATATAGAAAAATAAATAAATAAAGGTAGATTGAACCAATTGAAAGTCGTGTATGTAATTTAAACCAAAATATAGTTTATAGTTTTGAAGCTTATTCAGATTTTAGTCCTACTTGATGATAGTAATTTGGAATTTGAATTTTTTTTCCTAATCCAAATAGCTCACTGCTAGGAACCATGGCGAAATGCCACTCACTCTAGTACGTACCTACTCCGCAGCTGAGCATCCAATCCCGTGCCCTACTTTAGAACCGACGCAAGATGGTTCGGCCGCCTTTGGCACCCGGTTGCCCATGCTCACCCCACCAATATGAAAGCGACCCAGCATTTCATACAGCACACCAGTCACCAGTACTCCCAACTCAACGTGATGATTCTGTATGTTCTTGGCACTAACCCCACACAAGGTAGTAACACTCTCCAAACTGCCCCCAAAATGGACCTACCGAAGTTCTGGCTTCAATTTATTTTTAATGCCAGAAAATTCGAATCTGTGGAGGTTTACAGTAGTAAACACACTCAGTCCAGCCTCCTAAGCAAGTAAGCGACCTGAACTTTCTTGGTTAGCCGCATGATTTTCTTGTACAGTTCCGCGACCATGCTGGGACTGATCTTGTACACCGGTGGGATATCGTTGTCCTCATCGCCGATGGTCACCTCTTGCCCAAAGATCTTGGCCTTCGCTTCAACCCTGTGCTCGATAGCACGTTCCACTGTTTCGTACGTGAGGAGCTCCAAGAGTTGATCGCCGTCCTGAATTTTGCAAAAGGTGACAAGAAATAGACAAATGAGTCGTTTGCAAAGGAATCGAAGTAACGTATTTCATCTGAAATTCTGGAAGCAAAACAAAAAATCAACATAGCAGCACTAGACAATACTAGAGCGAAGCAGATGCACAGACCTGAGCTCTTATGGCAGGCGTGTAAGCTTCAGGGGACTCCTTAAACTTGGCCTCTGCAACAAACTTCCCATAGTGGATTCTTTTAGAGAGTGCCTGGATGATAGAACAAGGAACAAAGAATAAGCACCAAACTAACAAAATGCAAAATTGCACAAGTGGGGCCAGCAAACATCGGCTCGGTACTATGAAAATTACATCTCAAGAAATTATAGCAATCAAAAAAAAAATTGCATGGATTGATACTTGGAGATGTGGTTTGACTTTGTTTGGTAACATATACTATTTTAATTGAATAAAAACTGCAGCAGAGTATAAGGAATTTTCACAGTATACTAGATGACTAGAACACAAGCAGATGTGCAACCAGAGCACTTAAGTGGAGTAGAGGATATGTCACGAATATCAGCTGTACCTGCAAGCAGTTCGTGTCACAAAGAGAACTGGATCCATAATTACCATCACTTCCTTCTTTCGTCAATTTAGGAAGAAGTTTATCAAAATACAGTTCCCAAATCTCGTTGTTGATATTGATAGAATCAGCAATAGGATGCAAAACCTATGCAAAGGATAAGAGTGAAATATGAATCCATCAGAAATTTACTAGCATAGTCATAAGATCAGGATATCTCGTTAGCGTTATGAGCCTTGCACTTAAGTGACAACAGGTCGCAGATGGACTGTGATGACACTATGGCAGTGCTTGTACATACAATCCGACAAGAACATGCAGTTCAAACCATCCAATGATCAAACTGAAGCAAAATGTAAGCCGTTGGCAATGAATAATACATACAGTGCTACTTTCACCGCTGCTGCAGCTAAGGTTACACAGGAGCTTTTACACTTATTTTTCTCTACTTGCACTTATTGTCAAAGGAGCATATGTTGCAAATGAGAGGCCATATATTTTTTGAGCTAATAAGAAAACAAACAAAAAAATGATATATTGGAGAAAGTAGAGTATCTTAGTAAACAGGGAATTTTCAGTCTCTTGTAGCTCGGTCCGTGGCATTTTCAATAATGATACCGCATTCTGCAAGTCACAGCACACTGCATGTTTGCTGTTCACTGATTGAGCGTAGCTCAATATATGAGCTGTACAGGCCTTTTAAGTTAGGTGCTAAACAACTGTAGCAAAAAACAAAGTAAATTCATCTACATATATGAAGAAAATGATATATTAGCTTGCAAATGGTGGGTTATATTTCTTATACTGACAAAGAAACTACAAAAGTCACCAAGAGAAGTATTTGGCATCCAAGAACATGCATTACCGTTGGGTACTGCATAGGTGGCAACTGTTCCTCAGGCAGATCTTCAGGAAAGAATGGGTGCTCATCTGGGCTCTTGTATCTCCCAACCTATGTTAAAAACATTAGCATATTTTTATTCTTTGCAAGTCATGATCAATTGTTTTTGTTAAAGAAAGTCCAAATGGGATTACCTTTGCATGGAGCTTTTCAGTTTCTCTAACCATATATTCAACCAAAGATCCTTCAAAACCATCCATGTGGAAAGCATTGCTATCATATGTATCAGCATTGTAACGATACTGGGCTCTCTCTAGGAGGGCGAATATGATGCTATCTTCTAGTCTAATCAAAGTTTGTCTAATGCCATCCAATATCAATATTTCACTTTGATCAACCCTCTCTTCCCTAGCAAAAGTGCACCATTAAGAAAAAAGAATGATCAGTTTCTTCGGTATAACCAAAACTGTCTTTCATAAGAAGAAAGCAATCAATGATAAAACAAGATACTCAAATCTTTCTGCAAAGAACAGCAATGTTAGAATGCTTAGTGTTCCATGCCCACTTACGTTTCTGGAATAGTTTCACCAAAACTCAACGAACCTTCGTCACAAAGAAACTAAGAGTCATTGAAGACTCGGAGTACCCTATTCACTCTTTAGCACCAAGTCTCCAGATCTATGATTGGTTGAAATGACCAACAATGTTGCTGGAAATTTCCACAGCCTCGTCACAGCCAGGGGCGGAGCTGGGTGTGCTGCAGCACGGGCCTAGCTCATTCTGTCCCATGTAAATGTATGGAGTATTTAAGGTAAAAGTAGTAGCATTTGGTCTATTTTTAGTTAGTCTACTAGTTGTTCACTGGTTTAGCTCGGGCTGAAGGACATTTGTAGCCCCGCCCCTGGTCACAGCAATGTAAACACGTCTACCCGCAAATAAAGCAAGTCATGCTCGCAGAATACAACATGCCTTTGGGGTCAAATCATGACTTCCAAGTCATCTCTACTACTAAGTAACTCAATTTCATATCAAGCGAAAGGAATAGGACAATCAACAACCATTTTTTATACAATTATAAAGTGAGTTATTAGTCGAAAATAGAACAACGGGATCAAATCAATTCAATCACCACAAAACCACACAATTCCTGATGCCTATTGCAACCAGTACCCATATGTATCGTCGGATTCAGGACTGAATCTCTCAGAAACGGAAGTTAAGCCACCAACTCTCCTAATCGATGACACAACTCCAAATCCAATTCCAGGACGATACAGCCAGCAAGGCGTACACGCGCAAGCACAAACCCAACGTGCCTCCACCGAGCAACGATCATCCGAACAATTTTCAAGCTAGAAGTAACCAAATTAGAACGTACCTGGCCACGGGTGTAGCGGAGTTGTTGGCCGTGCGCAGCGCCTTGGTCTGGGTAGCCGCCGAGCCGGGCCCGAAGCCGACGCGGCTCCAGCCCCGCGCTCCCCGGTTCCCCGACGCGGGAGCGGGCGCGGGCGACGCCACTCCCTTGTTGGCCACCCTCAACTCCATCGCCACCAACCACCCCGCGACGAGCACCTGCAATTCGGACGCTCGGGGAAGTGGGAGGAAGAGGGCTGGTAAGAGAACGAAATGCCGGGGAATTTATTTGTAGGTGGGCGGCCGGGTGGTGCGGAGGCGTGACGGGAGGCGGATGTTTTGGAGGCCGTGGAGGTAGGTGAGAGCGGGGACGGACGGCACGGCCGAGCCGACAGGGTAAGCAAATCCCATCCTTGAAGAGGAGGGCAGCAGGGCAGGAGGACGGGATCGGAATCGAGGAAGTGTCGAGGGGACATGTGCGGCCGGGGTAGGTTGCCAGGTTGGGGTGGGGCGCGACCGCGTGCCCGTCCCGTCCCGGTTTGCGGCGGTGCTGGGCTGCCTGCCTGGCGTCTGGCGAGGACCGAGAACGGCGAGAAGGCGAGGGAGGTTGGTTTGGTTGGTCGCGAGCGCCTCCGGGTTTGGTGAGGCCTCGCTTGACTCGTGGGTTTGCTCAGTGGAGACGCAACGGTGTGTTTGGTTAATTTTATGGGTTATTTAGGGTGAGGTCGTCGTGTGCCCGCAGCTGTCTCATGAGTAGTGGGTCTGGTATCATATACTATTGACAATGTATTTGATCTATTGAAAAGTATTACCTCCGTTTTAAATTACTATTTATTATTGACTTTTTTATTTAACGTTTGACCATTCGTCTTATTCAAAAAATTTCACAAGTATCGTCTATTTTATACGTGGATTGCTTTATCATTGTATATACTTCAAGTATAACTTATTGGTTTGTATATTTGAACAAATTTTTTGAATAAGACGAATGATCAAAGATTATGAAAAAAAAGTCAACAACGAATAGTAATTTGGAACGGAGGTAGTACTTCATATTTTGATTTGCTCTAAGTTATATTGTTATAAGTTTGTTAGTTTAAATACCAATCGAAAACTTGTATTATCGATCCCCACTAGTATTTTTTGTTGCAACCGGGTAAACTTGAACACTAATAACCATAGATGTGACACAATCAATGTTTACAAATGTTTTGCACACTAACAGCTCTTTGTTTTGGACACAGAATTTCCCCATAATTATGGAAATTGAATTGTTAACAGAAAATATACTATCATGAGCCATGAGCCTGACATGTAATGTTCCATCAACAAAGTACTAGTTATAGTATCTCATCTTAAGGTAAGAAAGTATAGTAACCAACATCTCCATATTAAAAAAAGTACAAATGACTATTTTTTCCATTCTAAAATATGTCAGGTTAATTTGTTTTATGTCAAACCATTAACCATATCTATATACTACAAATGAGATCAATAATATTTATGATATTAAATATTTTCTTAATTTAGTTACTTGATGCATCAATACTGTTGTTGAATATTGAACTAAATTCTGGCTGAAATATTACCATCATGGTTATTTAGCGGCCACCACCGGTACAACCAAAGTTCGCCAAAAATCAGTCAATACCGATCAAAATCCAGAACCTGATAGCTATAGACGCCCTCTTTTCCAAAATGTAAAATGTTATCACTTCTTTAATTTTAACTCATATATAGAAAAATATTAAAAATCATATTACCAAATAAATTTAGTAAGGAGTTCATAATAATAAAATTATCTTAATATTGTTGGTATGTTTTTATAAATTTAGCTTAGTCAGGAGTTTGAATTAAGACAGGACAAGACAAAACATGTTACATTTTAGAGAGGATGAAGTGAAACGGTGAATTCAGGATTACTCGTCTGCTGCGATAAGTCGTGAAACAGTTAACACATGGAGCTGCAATCATAATTTTCAATCGTTCCAACCTTCCCGTAGCACGAAGACCGACCAGCAGGCAGCAGCCGTCTTAAAAAAAATAGAGGGAATCCACGCATTTCTGCGCTCCATGTTGGCAGGCACAACGAAATGTACTAGAGTTTTCGATTGCATCGTGACTGTATTTTATCACGGGAATCTTTTCCCAAAAGAAAGGTTTGCACAAGCAGTCAACGAAAACTGTTGTTTCCACGAAAGCAGTGTCCAAACAACTGCATGTGAAATTATTCTGAAGTCCACAGAAGTGCGCAATTGTCCATAAGAGGGTACATAAATAAAAGATGATATGGGAGAACTGTACACAGAACATCTAAAATGAAGGAGTAATACGCAGTTTATCCACTGCAGATTACCGCGGCATCAGCATTTAGATGTTCGGTGTTGATGGTGGGGACTGACGAATCAGAGTGGTTCCAAAATAACTGTAGGTACATGAAGGCACTGCACAGACCCAGATTAAGTTAAATTTGCAGGTCAATTTGATGATACATGAGTTTCATTTGAGTGGTACCTAGCACTTCAGCTATTTGGGTTGCCATCGCCAATGTTTTCATCTTCATAAGCTTCATAAGGTGTAGTAGTCCATAGACTTCTCTTTGATATATACAATGATGCAATTGCAAATGTAATTTTCCATATGAATGTGTGCGTGGTCACGCTGTGAATTCTTTCAATCGCAGTTTTGCCGTATAGCACTGAAACCGTTGAGTCGACTCCACCAATGCCAAATTGTAAACCGATATGCCATATAAAAGACAGTATCATTCCATGATTGAATCGATGCCTTTGTATTTTTGTTCTGCATTTTTAAGCAACACTAACCAAATGCGTCTAAATCAAAGAAAAAAAAAACTCTTTTCAAGAATAGGCAGAGTATCAAATGCTATGCTGAGTAGTTATGTGGTTTTAGCCTACTACTACTAGTACATCCGTCTTTTGGACGTGGGCGTATTAATCGGTAAAAAGAAAATTGCAAAATACTGCACATCTAACCATGTCCATATGTAGTCTAAAAGTAACAAATTCTGCTATTTCACAGAGATGTGTGGTTATTATTAAACTGTCTGTGTATCGATTGGCAAATTTTCATGGTGCCAAATCTTGTGGGCCTGTTGCCCGCCAAAACAAAAACTTATGGACCAGATTTAGAGCAGTTTTTCTAGGGAAGCTTAGAGCAGTTTGTACTATGCTGAATCGAGCAGGGCTGAGCCAAGCTGGCCGAACTAGAATTTGATGGGCTGTGCCTGAGCCCACTAAACTGTTTTCTCCCCCTTTCCTGGCTGGGCCGGTGGTACCAAATTTGCTTCCGGGTGTGCTGACCTATGATGGTTTTGCAATAATTCTATCTGTTGTTGTCATAAATTTATCTGTCGTCAAGTACGAGAAGAGTCTCCTTGCAAAAAGGATAGTGCCTTATTTTCTCGGCTACTGACTAGAGTACTGACCTGTAGTAATTGAATTGCTTTCCTTGTGTCATTGCTGTGCCTAGTGAAAACGAGGACGGCCATCCTCGTTCGTCTGCATGACATGTCCACTCCACTCCCACTCCCACTCCCACTCCCCTCTCCTCTCCTCTCCTCCATGCATGGCACGGCCGGCACAAAGTCTCGCGACAAACGGACACACCGGGGGGTTGCATCAAGCTTTACGACACTGCTGTTGTTACTCGAAGCTTTTTTCTGCGCTCCAAAGAGAAGAAGCTGTGGTAGTACACGAGCAAGCAAAGGAGTGGCACTTCTTGCTTTCACCGGGCCGGAAGGACGCGTGCAGCACAGGCACGGCGGAGGAGGGAGCAGGCGATGGTGCAGATAATAGTAGAACCGGTCCAAGACACGGCACATCGCCGTCACGTCGGTCTTTCAAGGTTACACGCTGCGACAGCGGAGAAAGGCCTCGTCGTGACGTCCGGCACCGATCCAGTAAAAAAGGGAGCGACATTTACGATGGAATGGAGCTGTGGAAAAGGTAAAGGGAATGTGGCTTGTGCCTGTGTCGATGCGAATGCGTGTGTTATATTGTCGTGGCACGCGGATATGGGTGACCCTGTGTTGTGCAGCTGGCTTCTACGGAGTACTAGCTTTGCAGCGAACGATCCCGTTGGCATCTTTAACGGGTGTGTTCTTGTTTTTGCCATTTCTGCCTTCGGGTGCTTGGTGCCAAGGTTGTGTTTCTTTGGGGTGAATTTTTTTTCATCCCGGTTGACCAATAATTAAGAGTATTAAATAAAATCAGTTTACAAAACCATCTTCACAATCTCGGATTAATTTACGAGACAAATCTAATGAGGCATTTGACCGCACAATTAGAGAATGAATATTGTAGCATTACTGTAGTAAATTATAGATTAATTAGGCTCGTTAGATTCGTCGCGTAAAGTTGCACGCATTCCTACAAAGGTTTTTACAAATAAACTTCATTTAATACTCCATGCACGCATGATTCTCTTTAAAAATTTATTTCCGGGAAGTAAAGAAACACGGCCTTATATGAATGGTCAATACTGAGCTGACGAACAAAATTTATTTTCGGGAAGTAAAGAAACACGGCCTTATATGAATGGTCAATACTGAGCTGACATATGTTCGTGACTGAATAGAGCAAAATCAACCAGGTTTACCGTGGTGTTTCGCTCTGCCCGTTCGCATCCGTTTTTGCAGCTTAAAGGCCAACAAGACGTTTCAGCTACATCGATTTGCTGGAACCCAAGCTACATCGATTTGTAGCTAGTACAGTGTGCTATCAGTTAGGGCATACTGACAGTTAATTTAAGCTCGTGATCACATGGCCTTATAATAGAAAGCTGTTGGTCAGGCTTTAGAAATGTGCACGAGAAAATTCAATCCTGACCGTCAAGATGCAATCGATGGGGTACCAGACAGGAGAAACGGAACTGAGTAGATAGTCAGGATCTAGCTCACTGTAAGTTCAGCATGGGCATCCAACAGCTGCATCTTCGGGGGATCGGAAATGAACACTCTATGGTAACAACTCTGATGAGAGCTAGAGGTAGTGCTATGAGTGTTTGTGGGACCAGCACGGTGCATATGGCCAGCAAATACAGAGGCAGAAAATTTGGCAAAACATGGGGTTGAAGGGCTCTTTCTAAAACAGAAACCTGCGAAAACCCAAGAGAAAACAGATGTCCACGCTGCCTTTAGCAAAAGAAAAGGGGATATATGTCCACATTGTAATGGTTCTGCAATACCCACGTATTAAAGCAACTAAAAGTCTTTTTATCATCAATATTGCAAGGTTAATAGATTTAGCCGGCTGCCGGCTGCTCGTCAATATTGCGCCGTCCATATGCATATCCTACTACTATCACTTGCTTCAGGTGGAGCCTGATATTAAGTGTTTTAACTAGACCTCCGTCTGGCTATAAGTAGAGCCCGCCCGCTCCGTTCTCTTTTATCCTCTCTCTCCTCCATATAGACTTCAACCCATTTCAACGGTTGTTATACTTGCTTTTTAGTTGGATATGCTAACATCCAGCTAGTTAGTTACTCGCAAAAAAAACATCCAGCTAGTTAGTTCAACCCAACCAATTACAGCTAGCCAGCAAATTAGTTGATCGAGTGGATCCAAACATGACACTGAATGGATTATGAATTATGGAAGTAGATGTAAATCCCGCCAGTTCAAGTTGGACTTCCCTTTAACCGAAGTTTCTACTTCAATCATCCTAACTTTTTAAAAATAAATAGCGCTTGTATTGTTATTATGTGTTTCATATTTGGGCTTCATGTCAACTTGAACCATTCAAATAGTAATGCGCATGCATTGAACGAAAGACACGTTAGGAACTTTCGAAGATAGCGGAATCCATGCATCAAAAGTCGCAGGAACAGGAGAGTTGATGTGATTGAGCAATAATGAAGAGCAATACTACTAGTATCAACCAATCCAATCAGATTGTCATGAGGGCACCAAACATTCATGCAAGAGATTACCTGATAATTAGTGGCACCCACACGGAAATTAAGCTCATTTTCTTTCCTCCCTCCTCTCGTGAGAAGCCTACGCGCACCCGGTTAAATCAACCCTTTGCACTGCGACAGTAGAGTACATTGGGGGAGAAAAAGATCAAAAGGTCGATGGAAAGGGACAACACCCAAGTGGCAACAAAAAGCAGTGATCAAGTAGTAGTATTGCCATCAATGCCATACTGGGGAGTGGACTGTGTGGACATCTCATGATGCTATTTCACCATTCCCGTAACTTCATACATCAGAGATGGCAAAAGTATAGCAAAAACGACCTGGCTTTTATGGGACAAGTTATGTACATCGGGTGGGTATTATGGCTTAGTCGAAATGATGTGGTTTGTGACATCGTAAAAGTCCATTCTCCCATGTAGACAAAAGCTACTCTATTGGATTAGCCAATTAAAGGTTGATTTATAATAGATGTAGCCGATGTCATGCTTCATCATCATCATCGAGTTCATGAAGTGCATTACAAAATTGAAGTTTGGAACTGAAACATCGTGTACTCTTTTTTTTAGCATCAAACATTTTGTACTCTCTGTTAAGACAGCATACAGTTCGGGTGAAAAAAAGCATAATTATTGAGCAAAAGCTATTCATCAGTGCTAGCGCGGCCAATATTTTTGATACACACACGACCAAAATAAAAAATTGATACGCCAGGTGTCACGCACATCTGCGACAAAAACCAACGCACTTTGCGATCGACATCAACCAAATCAAAGCATCAGCCCCAAGCCCCCAAGGTTGAGCGCCCCGACGTGATTTGATCCTTCGGGCACTCCAAATCCCCAGAGGGAATCCATCATCGCTCGATAAAACAGGCTAAGGGCTTGTGTTGACACTCAAATTGGGCCAAAGGCCAGACCGGACCGGTTTGCCAAACCGGTCAGACCGGTTTCGTTCTGTAATTCGAGTAGGATTAGGATTCCGAGTTTAGTTCCATATTGTAACCTATTCGAAAGGGGTAAGACTTCCCCGGCCTATAAATATAAAGGCTAGACGGCCGATTGAGGTATTCCCAATCGAATCAAACACTTTTATCTTCTATTTGTGTATCTCTCAAACCCTAATCTTTTCCAACCCCCATATTCTGTTCTTTGCTCGTCTCCACGGCGTTCAAAGGCGTTCTAGGTGGCCTGCCGACCTTAGAACAACCCTAGATCAGCTTGAGCTCCGACGGGGTCCCTCCCGAGCTTGAGTTTCTAGGTCTTCACGACTTCCCGACGAAAAGCGGTCAGACCGACTCATCAAAGCGGTCAGACCGATCTCGAGGCTTCAAAGCGGTCAGACCGGTTCTGTTAACCGGTCAGACCGGTTTTCCTGAGGGGAAGTCAGGAGTTGGCCGTTGTGACGGCCGTGCTGTGCGTTCGATCGATCTTAAGTTTGTTGGCGCGTTTCTGTGTCAACATACTTTTTGGCGACTCCGCTGGGGAAGATTAATCTGGTGCTACAACCGATTACATCTACTCTAATCATGTCTGGATCGACGTGAGACCTCGACAAGGGCAACATCATCGCCGCGACGATGGAAGAGCTCACGGACGAGGAGCGGAAGCGGTACCTGATCGCTGAGGAGCACTTCAGGACGCAATTCCTGAAGGGTTTCAAGAAAGATCGCGGTGGCCTTGTCAAGAGGGTGGAGGAATTCGTCATGCCGGCTTTCAAACTGGCAAACGACCAAGTTGAAGAACTTCCTAAGGTAACTGGCGAATCCTCTGACTTGATGCAGCAAATTACTCGCATGATGGATGATAAATTACTTGCTGCACAAACCGTTACTAGTGAGTTGATTGCTAATATGTCGGGTAATTCTGATAAGGGTAAAAATAATATAGAATTTAATGAATTGCCTAACTCAACTCCTAGCTCATCAGGCATGCCAGAGCATGTTTTAGATCCTAATTTGGGCATGCCGTTGAATTTTTATGCGGGTCAAACACCTTACCCTGGTTCGGTCCCCGAACCGGTCAGACCGGTTTGTATAACCGGTCAGACCGGTTTGCCGCCCAATGGCGGTCAGGCCGGTTCCATGAGTTCGGGGGCGACTAGTGCGATGGTTTTATCAAATACTACTAGTTCTGGTCCTGTTTTTACTGTTCCACGCACTACGGTTCCAGGAGGTATACCCCACGGATCTGGCTCGTTTCACGCGCCGATTCCGAATACTTCCTATAACACAACATATGGTGTTCCCCGCATTCCACAAAACAGAGGTGATGGGAACTATCAAGCCGAGTTAGCTAAGTTCAAAGAAGACATAGCAAATACACTTAGAACAAGGCTCGGGCTTGAATTGGGTAGTTCACGCTTATATCAAAAACCGTATTTGCCTGAATTTGATTTGGTTCCTTATCCTAATGGTTGGCGTGTTCCTGATTTTATTAAATTCAGTGGTGAAGATAATAGAACTCCTTGGGAACACATTAGTCAATATGTTTTGCAATTAGGAGAGGCATCATTTTATGAGGCATTGCGTATACGGTTGTTCTCATTATCTTTAACTGGAACTGCCTTTTCATGGTTTTCTTCGCTTGCTCCTAATTCTATTCAAAATTGGACTCAATTGGAGCGTAAATTTCATGATCATTTCTTTAGCGGAGAAAATGAGGCTAAATTATCTGATTTAACATCGGTTAAGCAAAGCCGAGAGGAATCAGTTCTTGATTATTTTAAGAGATTTAAAGATATTAAGAACCGATGCTTTAACATAACTGTTTCTGAAAAAGATTTAGCAGATTTGGCTTTTGTAGGCTTACGGTCTCATTACAAAGAAAAGTTAGAAGGTTCTGATTTTCTCACTATTAATCATTTGCAAATGAAGGCCATGAGTCTAGAATTGAAATTTAAAAATGCAAAAGAATCTGCTAAACCCCATCGTTCGAATGTGCATATTATTGATAATGATTCTGATAGTTCGGACGAGGATAAAGAAATTTATGCTGCTGAATTTGTTTGGTCATCAAAAAGTAAACCTGGTTCTTGTCCTTCATTAAAGCCGATCCAGAAAAATCGGCAAGAAGAAAAATTTACTTTTGATGTAGCCAAGTGTGATCGTGTTTTTGATGAATTGCTTAAGAATGGCTTTGTTAAACTTTCTCATGCAATTCCACCAGCCGATCAATTGAAAAATCGTGCATATTGTAAATGGCATAATTCTTTTTCTCACGCAACAAATGATTGCAATGTTTTTCGACGACAGGTACAATCGGCCCTTAATGAAGGTCGATTAGTGCTCGCTGAAATGCAAGTTGACAAGGCTCCTTTCCCTGTTCATACCTTAGATGTGAACACCAAGATGCTGATTCGGCCGGAACAAGCCGATGGAGCTAAAGGGAAGAACGTGGTGATTGGAGATCCGAGGCCGGAAATAGTTAATGACAAAGTTCCGGCCAGAACAGTGATGATTGGGAGGATTCTTGATGGAAAAGAGTCTCTGAAAATTACAATTAACACATCAAGACCCGGAGGGCAAGGAAGTTCTTTGGAAGGGAATCGGTCTGCTAACCAGGCGAAACCGGTCAGATCGGTTTCTCAAACCGGTCAGACCGGTTTGTCTCCAGACCGTCCAAGAACTTTCAAGCCTAAGCGCCCGGAAGTGGGTACTTGGAAATTCAATGAGCCAAAGATTCAAGGGAGGGTTCTGAAACAAGGACCTACTTTTTCGCAGCTCATGAACAAGTACACAAAGGCCGTTCAAGTTGATCGGCCGACAAAAAAGAGACAGAGGTCACCACAGCGATGGAACAGTCCTACAGATTATAAACGTCGTGGTGGTGCTATTGGAAATTCGGTGCATAACCGATTAAGCTCGTACGAACCAGGTCGCTTCACCGCTTTTCAAAGCGGTCAGACCGGTTTTGTGAACCGGTCAGACCGGTTTCGGTCTGAGCCACACATTCATGTTCCTCCTAAGCAAGAATACCGTGTCAAGGAGAAAAAGGAGGATATGCAAGCCCAAGCCAGTAAATTTATAAAAATTGGCGAGATTCCAGTGGCTATACAAGACTTGGGTACAAAGCCGATGGTCATTGGAGATTCGGCTCCTGTTCCAGTCAAAAGACCAATCATGGTTAATGATCATGGGGCTAGCAGTAGCAAAGGCGTAAAGAAGATCTTTCAGCCAAGGTGGTGTCCTTCCGGCTTGACTCACACACAAAAGCGGAAGCTACAGCGCCTACGGAACAAAGAGAAGAGGGAACAGGAAGCCGAGAAGCTGAGGGATGAACATTTCAATAAGTATAGACCCATGATTCCTCAGACCAAGACCTGGCGAGTTGTGCAGCCAGTAGCACAACCGGTCAGACCGGTTTCAGAGACCGGTCAGACCGGTTCTGATCAGCCCACCGCTGCAAAAGCGGTCAGACCGGTTTCTGGAACCGGTCAGACCGGTTTGTCGACAGAGGCAGGGGCCAAAACTACTTCGACCATCAATGCTACTCCACCAATTTCTCCAGTGGTTGAAGATGAAGAATTAGTTGATTTTGAGCCTTCTCCAGAACGTGACAACATGGAAATTAATGTTGTCTATTTATCTTCTGATTATTATGTCGTGCCAGAGGAGGAAATTTCTCATCTTCAACTTGGGCCTCGAGATGCTGTGTTTCAGAAACCTGGTGAATCAGAAAATCATCTCAAAGCTTTGTATATGAGAGGGCACATCAACGGGAAGCCAATTTCTCGTATGTTGGTTGATGGTGGAGCCATTGTGAATCTCATGCCATATTCTCTCTATAAGAAGATTGGCGGGAAAGACGAAGAATTGATCAAGACGAACATGACGGTCAGTGGAGTTGGTGGAGGTGATCCCATTGGTGCCAAGGGGGTGGCTTCTATGGAGTTGACCGTCGGGAGCAAGACTATTGCTACGGCTTTCTTCGTCTCCGAGGTGCAAGGTAACTTCAGTTTAATCCTTGGTCGAGATTGGATTCATGCAAATAAATGTATTCCATCTACCTTGCATCAATATCTTATTCAGTGGATCGGCGATGAAGTTGAAGTTGTCCATGGTGACAATTCTTCCTTTGTTGCAACGGCCGATTCCGATTCTCTTAGTGCAAATGAGAAGGTCCAATGTTTGTCGGGCATGGATTTGACCGATTATGAGTTGATCAGTTGCACCAAGGATGGTTTTGTTCCTGCTACATTAAAGCCGATAGAAAATCGGTTGAATTACTTATTGTAATTAATGGAGCAACAAAATCAACAGAGACAAACCGGTCAGACCGCTTCTGGAAACCGGTCAGACCGGTTTGGGTCTGAACAGCGCCGACCGAGCCAAACCGGTCAGACCGCTTCTGGGAACCGGTCAGACCGGTTTGCGTCTGGACAGTGGCTTCAAGACCGAATTGATCATCATCGAGTTCATTCGGCCGGCACGTTCGAAGCTATTGAAGATCTTGGTGATATGGACAAATTGGGTCAGGGTTTTACATCAGCTGATCCTTTAGAAAAAATAGATATTGGTGATGGTACTATTCCTAGACCTACTTTTGTAAACAAAAATTTATCGGCTGAGTTTAAAGCCGAATTAATAAATTTGTTGAAAGAGTATGTCGATTGTTTTGCTTGGGAGTACCGTGAGATGCCTGGTTTAAGTCGTGACTTAGTTGAGCATCGTTTACCGATAAAAACCGGTTTTAGACCTTTTAAACAATCGGCTAGACGTTTTAATCCCGCTATTTATGACCGAATAAAAGAAGAGATTAATCGTTTATTAGATGCTGGTTTTATTCGGACTTGTCGTTATGCGGAGTGGATTTCTAACATTGTTCCCGTTGAAAAGAAAGATTCGGGAAAACTTAGAGTTTGCATTGACTTTAGAGATCTTAATAAAGCCACTCCCAAAGATTCATATCCTATGCCTATAGCCGATGTCTTAATTAATGAAGCTTCTGGACATCGTGTTGTTAGTTTTCTTGATGGTAATGCCGGATATAATCAAATCTTCATGGCCGAAGAAGATATGCACAAAACGGCCTTTCAATGTCCGGGATTTATTGGTTTATTTGAGTGGGTAGTTATGACCTTTGGATTAAAAAATGCCGGTGCAACTTATCAAAGAGCTATGAATTTAATCTTTCATGATTTACTTGGTGTTATTGTGGAAGTATATATTGATGATATTGTAGTTAAATCGGATGGCTTAGATTCTCATTTAGCCGATTTAAGACTTGCTCTTGAGAGAATGCGGCGGTATGGTTTAAAGATGAATCCACTCAAATGTGCTTTTGGTGTTTCGGCTGGGAAGTTTCTTGGGTTTGTTATTCATAAGAACGGCATAGAAGTTGATCCCAAGAGAATTGAAGCTATGAAGAAAGTCGAAGCTCCTATTTGCAAGAAGGACTTGCAAAGGTTTCTAGGCAAGGTAAATTTCTTGAGAAGGTTTATAATTAACTTGTCTGGGAAGGTTGATGCTTTTACTCCTTTACTTCGGTTAAAAAATGAAGCCGATTTTAACTGGGGGGCAAAACAGCAAGAAGCTTTTGAGAAGATCAAAGAATACTTGTCTTCACCACCGGTGCTTCGGGCGCCTAAGCGAGGAGTTCCATTTAGACTTTATGTGGCGGCTGAAGATAGAACTATTGGAGCTGTTTTGACTCAAGAAATCGGCAACAAAGGAGTATGTGATCGCTTATGTAAGCCGACGACTCATTGATGCAGAAACAAGGTATACTTTCATTGAGAAGCTATGTTTATCCTTGTATCATGCTTGTACTCAATTGCGGCATTATCTACTATCTAGTACTTGCATCGTGTTGTGCCAAACCGATGTGATTAAACATATGTTGCAAAAGCCGATATCTAGTGGAAGAGTCGGCAAGTGGGCTTATGCTTTGGTTGAGTATGATTTGACTTGTGAACCTTTGAAATCAATGAGAGGACAAATTGTGGCTGATTTTATTGTTGAACATCGGATAAATGATACTTGTGAGTTCGACGTCGGCTATGTTAATTGTATACCATGGAAGCTATACTTTGATGGATCGGTTTGCAATGATGGGCAAGGAATTGGTGCTGTTTTGATTTCTCCAAGTGGCGCCGTTTTTGAGTTCTCAAACCGATTGGAAGAAAAGCGAACCAATAATCAAGTTGAATATGAAGCTCTTCTATTTGGCTTGGAATTTTTGCAAGACATGGGAGTAAAACATGTTGAAGCTTTTGGTGATTCGCTCCTGGTGGTACATCAAGTATCAAAGGTATGCCAATGTTATAACGGTTCATTAAATGCATATCTTGATAGATGTCTCGATATCATTACTTCTTTTGATGAATTTACTATCAAACATATTCCGAGACAAGATAATGATAAGGCAAATACTCTGGCTCAGAAAGCATCTGGTTATATGGTTGCAAAGAAATATTTCTATCTCCAAAAACCAATGCGAACAAAGGCCGAGATTCTGGTTCTGGACGAACCGGTCACACCGGTTTCAGAAACCGGTCAGACCGGTTATACTGCCAGAACCGGTCTGACCGGTTCTGAAAGCGGTCAGACCGCTTTGTCCCCTGACAGAAGCAAAAATACTTTGGATAATGCTAACCAATCCAAAGTTAAAGATCAGGATTGGAGAGTGCCTATTATCACTTATTTGAAAGATCCTGGTCGTGGTGCAGAGAAAAATATTCGGCGAGTATCATTTAAGTATATTTTACTTGGCGATGAACTCTATCGTCGAAACGCCGAAGATTTGTTGTTAAAATGTCTTGACTCGGATCAAGCCAAGGTTGCCATGGCTGAGGTCCATGAAGGAATTTGTGGTACGCATCAATCGGCTCCGAAGATGAAGTGGTTACTTAGACGAGCCGGTTTCTATTGGCCTACTATGACGGCAGATTGTTTTAAATATTACAAAGGATGTGAAGAATGTCAGAAGTTTGGAAATTTGCAACTTGTTCCTGCTGCATTGATGCATCCTATTATTAAGCCATGGCCATTCCGAGGTTGGGGATTGGATTTTATTGGACAAATTAATCCTCCATCATCAAAAGGACATCGTTTCATATTGGTTGCTACGGATTATTTTACTAAATGGACTGAAGCGATTCCTTTGAAGAATATGACGCATCGAGAGGTGATTGAGTTTGTTACTCAGAATGTTATTCATAGATTCGGTATTCCTCAAACATTGACAACAGATCAAGGTACTTCTTTTATGTCTAAGGAGGTACGTGAATTCGCCGAATCCTATAGAATTAAGTTGCTCAATTCATCTCCATATTACGCTCAGGCTAATGGACAAGCCGAGTCAAGTAATAAAACTTTGATTAAATTAATCAAGAAAAAGGTAGCTGAAAATCCTAAAAGATGGCATGAAGTTTTATCTGAAGCATTATGGGCTCATCGTATATCTAGACATGGTGCTACTAAAGTTACTCCTTTTGAGCTTGTATATGGTCAAGAAGCCGTTTTACCTGTTGAGGTAAATCTGGACGCCTATAGATTGGCTAGGCAAAATGATCTTGATGCTGTTGATTACCACAATTTGATGTTAGACAATATTGATGAGGTAACCGACAAAAGATTGAAGGCTTTAAAGGAGATTGAGAAAGATAAGCTTCGGGTTGCTAAAGCTTACAACAAGAAAGTGCGAGGAAAATATTTTCAAGTTGATGAACTTGTTTGGAAGACGATCTTGCCTATTGGATCAAAAAGCAACAAGTTTGGTAAATGGTCACCAAGTTGGGAAGGGCCTTATAGAGTTGTCAAAATCATCTTTGGGAATTCTTACATGTTGGAGACACTGAAGGGAGATCCTTTGCCTAAAGCTATCAATGGGAGGTATCTGAAGAAATTCTATCCAAGTGTTTGGCAAGATGCATGAAGATCAATGGCCGATATATTGGTAAAAATCGCCCTTAGTATAAATTTTTAGCTCCTGAGTTGTATTTACTTGCTTTTTAGTTCTCAAGTTCACTAAAAACGCAGGGGGGCATGTGTTGACACTCAAATTGGGCCAAAGGCCAAACCGGTCTGACCGGTTTGCCAAACCGGTCAGACCGGTTTCGTTCTGTAATTCGAGTAGGATTAGGATTCCAAGTTTAGTTCCATATTGTAACCTATTCGAAAGGGGTAAGACTTCCCCGGCCTATAAATATAAAGGCTAGACGGCCGATTGAGGTATTCCCAATCGAATCAAACACTTTTATCTTCTATTTGTGTATCTCTCAAACCCTAATCTTTTCCAACCCCCATATTCTGTTCTTTGCTCGTCTCCACGGCGTTCAAAGGCGTTCTAGGTGGCCTGCCGACCTTAGAACAACCCTAGATCAGCTTGAGCTCCGACGGGGTCCCTCCCGAGCTTGAGTTTCTAGGTCTTCACGACTTCCCGACGAAAAGCGGTCAGACCGACTCATCAAAGCGGTCAGACCGATCTCGAGGCTTCAAAGCGGTCAGACCGGTTCTGTTAACCGGTCAGACCGGTTTTCCTGAGGGGAAGTCAGGAGTTGGCCGTTGTGACGGCCGTGCTGTGCGTTCGATCGATCTTAAGTTTGTTGGCGCGTTTCTGTGTCAACAGCTTGTTTAGATCCCAAATTCACCTCCCAAATTTACTATGCAAAAAGAAGATTCCCCATCACATCAAAATGTCATAACATGTATGGAGTACTAAATGTTGATGAAATCAAAAACTAATTACACAGTTTTGTTGTACTCTGCGAGACGAATATTTTGAGCCTAAGTAATAAATTTTTGGACAATTTTTCACACATACAAACGAAACGCTACAGTGGCCGGCCTGACGCGCGTCAGGCCGGCCAGTCCCGATTCGGCGGTCCTCTTTCGGGAACTAAACGAGGCCTAATAGCGAGCACACGAGGACGAATAGTGGGGCGACAGCCATGGAAAAAGGCTTTTTACCTCTCTTTTCTTTCAAACTATTCAGGGTTACATCAACCTTTTCCCGTCCGTTCCCACACACGCAACGCAACAATCCCGCCGGCCTCGCCGGGGCCGTAAACTCCACGAACTGCACGGAGTCTGCAGCCAGCCAAAGCCAAGCCAACGGGACGGGCGCGGAAAAGCAGCGATCGAGTGGTCTCGGGCACGGGGAAATGACTCTGCCGGCCGGGCCGGGCACGGCCACGGCCACATCACGTCGCGTCCGTCGCCCGTGTACTATTTTACACGCGTACGAGTACGGCGACCAAACACACCAAGAGATGACGAGAGAAAGAGAGGGGCGGTGTGTATGTGACAACAAGTGACAACATCATAGCCATGGTTTTCTGGTACGGAGTGTCTTTACAGGAGCGGGGTGGGGAGGGAGGCACACACAAAACAAGGCAGCTGGCCACTCATGATGAGCAGTCATCGGGCAGGCGGTCTGGTGGATCCCTAGGCGGCGATGCAGCTGAGACCCAGGCAGCCCATCCACAGGCTCCTCCTCGTCGGCCTCTTCTGCACAGGATTAGAAAAGGCACAAGGCTCTTACAAGTTACACTAGATTCCAATGCTCTTAAAAAGGAACAGTACGAAGTAGCTTCTACTTCTAGTAGTAATATTGAGCCAATGATGTTGTAGCACTGAGACTGAGAAGTGCTTTCCCCCTGTTCGTATAACTGCTTTTCCAGTTGATTGTGTGCGTGCATAAGCAGTGAAATGTGCTTAACATATGATGCTACGTATTGTTAAGCAGTGTAGGTTGCTGGATTAGCACGGTTAGAAAGACTAGGTAACATAGCTTAAACTAGTACTTGCCCTAGCAAGTACTACAAACCAGCGAGTATTTTGCAATTAGCCAACTGAATGATTATGAATGAAGAACATCAGTGACTGAGTGAGAGATCAGGGCTTTACCCTGGGCTCGTGGCAGAGCATGTCGGGCGGGATGTGGTAGAGGTCCTGGTCCACAGCCTTGACCGCCACCCGGCACGCCTTGTAAGCAGGGGAGGCGTCGGCCACCCGGCTCTGCTTCCCCTGCTTCGTCACGAGGCCCTGCTCGCCCAGCCCCACCACCACCGGCTGCCGCTGCTTCTCGTCGTCCAGCTCCCCCAGAGTGGCACTGTCACTCCACTTCACAGCCTAATGCATGGACAATGCAGCGTTATCCAACTGACAACCCAGTACACGCAGTTATTGGACACAAGTGATGATGTTTTTTGAACAAAATGTCACATAGCATATCAGATATCACCTCAGCTGGATCATGACTAACAGTAATTATTTGAACAAGTACGTGCTAGTTAACCAATGATTAGTAAGAGACTGAGCACCTAAAGGCAAACTTTTTGTAAGATGCATATTCTGTACCGTCTAATACCCTGTCACAGGAGAACTGTATATATCGATATCCCCCTCGAGAAGAACATAAGCAAATACTGAAAAGCCGGCACAGAAAGCAGTATGCAATGCAGCATGAGGCATTCCCAGCAGTGAGGACTGAGTCATCACCTTCTTGTGTGGCTTGGGCGAGGGCGGCGGTATCGCGACGACCAGGCCGGCCTGCATGGCGGAGTCGAAGTACTGGGTGACCGGCCAGTCGCCGGCGCCGCCGTAGTCGTAGTTCCACTCCCCGAACGCCGGGATGCGCTGCCGCCTCGCCCGCACCTTCTGCATTTCAGACACACAGGAGAACGCATCAACACCTCATCACACGAGCAGCGGTTCATCAAGATGACATATATCACAGAGATGAAGAAAGGCATTGCTGGTTGGCCGCTGGGCAGAGCAGCGAGCGAGGAAGGAGTCCGCTTGGTACCTTCATGGCTGCCGAGGTCCAAGCGGTAGTAGGATTCGAACGAAGCAGCACAGCAGCAGGCGAGATCAGCTAGCTGGGGTCAGGGGAAGGCGACGGGCAAAAGACCCAAGACGCGCGTATTTATAGAGGGGAGAGGAGAGGCTTGGAGAGCAAGAGTGGAGTGGGAATGTTTCTTTTTTCCTTCTCTCGTGCCTTTTTCCGTCGCACGCCAAGGATGGGGGGTTAGGTGGTTACAGGATGGGCGCGGTCGTGCAGCGGGCGTGCCATGACATGGATGGAAGGCAGCCGCGTGGCTGCCTGGCCGGGGTCCCGGGGTGTCCTTGCACGGGGGGCCATGGGCCACGGGCCAGGGGGAGTAGGAGTAGGAACTAGGAAGTCAACAGCGGCAGCAGCTGTTGGTCGTGGTCCTGCTGCGGTGCCGAGCCTGAGCCTGAGCCTGAGCGCGCACTGCCGGTGCGGTCATTATGTGGGAGCGGAGCGGGCGACTGACGAACTGTGGCGTGCGCAGCGGTGCTGACGCTGCGTAGGTAGGACTGTGGTGGGATCGGCACGGGGATCTGCTGGTCTGCAGTGTGAGGTCTTGTTGGACACGAAAGGGCGGGGCCACAGGGGGGAGTGGGCGCGGCCGAGCCGAGCGAGTTCTGTACTGGGCTTCTGCACAGATGTTTCGGACCGGTCGAAAGAGCGTGGCATGGGGCCACCGGGGATGGTCACTGGTTCGGAGCACAGGGTGAACAGCAGGGGGGTGGCTGTTTCTGTGTTTCACAGTTGCCATACCTGCCCCGCCGCCCGTCGCTCCCGCGATGCGCCGCCTTCTCGCATCCGGCGTCCTTACCTCGCCGCCGCCGTGCCCTTGGCTCCGTGCCCCCCCGTCGTCGCCGAGCCATCGCCACCCACGCCAGCCGACCGCCGTGCGCCGCCGCCGGAAGCCGGACGGGAAAGGGCCATTGGGCCAGGGCTAGGTTTGGAGGAGGTTGGACAGGTGGTGGTTGTAGCCACGGGCTGCTGCTGTGGCCTGTGGGCCGAGGTGTCATGAAACGGTAACACACGGTAGCTGCCTGCAATCATAATTTCTGCGCCTGAAGACCAACCAGCCTTTCTGCAGCCTCTAGCTTTATCCTAAGCTATCTATGAACGATGTAACTATACTTTCAAGTCAATAAAGATACCCAAATTGCATTCTAAAAAAAAGACCAACAAGCGTTTTTTGAAGAAAAAAAATCCAACAAACGTTTTTAGTCATTAAAGGGAATGCAACACGATGACTTATCAGGAGGTTACCCATCCAACAAGCGTTTTGTTCCAACGTTTCTGCGCTCAATCTTGGCAGACGAATACTAGGGTTTTCGGTTGCATCGTGAGTGTGTTTTGTCATCAGCAACAACAACTCTCTCACAACGTCAGGACCCACATACGTTTGACCCCCGCGTCGCCCTCTCTTGGGCGGCTCGGGCGGCTCACCCGCCCCGCCGCCGCCGCTACCCTCCCTCCCCTCCCTCCTCCTCGCCGCCGCCGGAAGCCCGGCGGGCCTCGGGATGGTGGCTGCGGGGTGTTCCCCCGGCGGCGCCTCGCGGATCTGGTGACGGCGGCTCCCTTGGCGTGGGGCGGCGACGGCGTCGCTGCGGCTGCGCGCAGGAGCCGGCGGCCAGGCGAGCGGGCGGAGCAGCCGTGCGCGCGGGCGGGGGCGGCCGCGACGACGCAGGCGGTGGCCGGGCAGTGTCGCGCGCGCGCGGCCGGCTGGGCAGCCTCGCGGCCTGCGGTGATTGGGCCAAGGCGCGCTCGACTGGGAGCGTGGCCGTGATGGCCGGCGTGGGGCCGGGCGCGGGCGGCCCTGCGGCGACGCGTGGGCAGGCGCGGCCCTGCTGCGCCCTTGCCCCCATCGGCTTCATGCTTCCCGGGGGGCTAGATATGGGTGCTCGTCCCCCAGGTTTGCGTCCCGGCCCCTACCGGTGCTGACCAGAGTGGCGGCGGTAGCGGGCGCCGCCGTGGCGGCGGTCCAGTGTCTCTAGCTTCGCTGGTGCTCCGGTTGGGGTTAGGGTTGGCTTCGGCATTTTCCTGACGGCGGCGGCGTCTGGGGAGGCGTCGGCCCTCGCCCTGGCTCCTTCCAACGACTTCTCCACGGCCGGCGGTACCGCCTCTGTTTTCGCGTCGTCAACAAAGCCACCCCCGTAGCTTCGTCAAGTTCTCGCCGCTGGGTTCATGATTTCTCTCACTTTGTGAAGCACGATGCCGTCCTATTGAGGGGACGTCAGAAGATTTGGGGTCATCGAGGACCCCAAACCTTCCTGAGGTGTCGGGTGTTGCCATCGGGTGCATATGGAACCTAGTGGGCGAGCTTCGGCGGCGGCGATGGTGGTGGGCAGTGGATGGAAGCGAGTGGGATCAGTCCAGGTGCTCTCAGCTCGTTGGGCGGAGGTCCTCAAGTGTAAGCTTCGACCCGGTGTCGGGTCGGGCAACGGCGTTTGCTTTTCCCTCTTGAGGGCGTTGTCTGCAGGGTCTCGTTCGACGGCGGTTCGTGGAAGCTCTCCGTGGTGAAAAACAAACGTTCGCGCCGTTGCGTCTTTGCCTTTCTGAAGGCGTTTTTTGGAGGGTTTTCCCGTGGGTGGTGGAGTCGTTGGCTCCGCGGAAGGTCGGGTCCAGTCGACTCTGTAATGGTCTCTTTGGCCCTTTACTTTGTTCGTCACGAGTAGTGTGCGCCTATCTCTGGCGCGCGGCCTAGAGGGTCCCGTTGCGGGTCTATTGGTTGTTGTTCTTCGAGCGGTGTGTACTTTATTGTAAACTGGTAATCCCAGTATCTTTCGGATGCTTTATATATAAAGCTGGCTACGGCCTTTCGTGGAACAACAACTTTCTCAGAACCTATCCTAAAAGAATGGCTTGCACAAGCAGTCAGCAAAACCTGTTGCTCCCACGAAAGCGAAGTCCAACAACTGCATGTCAAGCCTTCGCGAAAATTATCCTAAACTCCAATGAAGTTGCAAGTACGACATGCACAATTTTTTTTGTAAGAACATATGCACAGTCGTTATAAGAGGGTACAGAAAATGATATGATCGACCGTGTTTCTTTAGGCTGAGAATTTTTTTCACACACGTTTGACCACTAATTAAGAATATTAAATAAAATCAGTTTATAAAACTACGTACACAGTCCCGGATTAATTCACGAGACCTATCTAATGAAATCTCTGACCACGAGTTAATTAGACTCATTAGATTTGTCGAGTTACACTCATGTTTAAAAAGTTTTTACAAATAAACTTTATTTAATACTTAATGCAGGCAAGATTCCTCGAGAAATTTTTTTGGAGAACGAAAGAAACACGGCCATATTGGAGAGCTGTACACAGAACATCTACAGCGATTATTTTCCCTTTTTTGCTTTTACACCCGTCGACAGTGAAACGTAAAATCAAGGCAGATGTAACTTCTCCGAGGCATGGCTTCATTGATTGGTGATGGTATAACTGTAAAAGAGTATCTGCAAGGGTGATACGCCGTTTATCTAATGCAGATTACCGCTGATGGGCATTTCGCCAATGGTTGTATTGCATCACGTATGCCATCTGCAGCTGTACCCGATACTTCGTCAATTACATCTCAGTTGATGGTGGTGAATCAGAATGGCTCCAAAACAACTCTAGCTACATGAAGGCACCTGCACATACACAGATTAAGCTTAAGTTTGCGGGTCAATTTGATGATAAATGAATTTCGTTTAAGTGAAATCTTGCCCTTCAGCTACTTGTGTCGTCATCGTTGTCGTCTTCATCTCCAGAAGCTTCATAACGTGGCTGGTCATACTTCTCACGGAGTTGTTTGATAGGGATGAAGTCCCCGGCCGTGTCCTCACCAAAGAATAGAAATTCAATGTAGGGGTGATCAAACCTTCCCTGAAGTAACAGATGAAGGATAAATATATTACTTCAGTTCAGCAGGCAGAGGAGTTGAACAACCAAGCATATGATATGGGATGAGGGACAGAGTCTCACTTTCTCTGATTCTTCAGCTACTGAAAGATTTTCTTCTGCCACTAAAATTAAAAAGTGAAAAACATATATCACAATGCCACGAGTTAACTTTTCTTAAAAAGGTAAAGGTATCTTAGATAATGGTTTGAATAGCATGTATCCTGGTTTAACTTTCTGCGCCATTTGGCTCCTCAACGAAAGGTCACTCACACAAAGAAACATGAAATTTCCGCAATAACAACAGATCTGTTTCTATCTAAAAAGGTCAAATTCAAATGCGTATATTAAAACCAATATCAACTGAGAAGAAAAGGAAACAATACCATATGCAACAAGTAGTTCTGGATCAACATATACATCAACCAGGACCTGAAACATTCAATAATAAAGCACGTAGCATGTCAAAGACTTAATAATAATATGCACTGTTTCTTTTATGAAACTAATCATGTACATATCAGCATGCGGCAGGTCCTAAAAGGAGGATGTACGCCAGGAGAGAAGAAGTGCATTTCATATATGTTGGTATTACTATATTATTAATTATTTTCAATGATAAATAGGCCATAGAAATGGAACAATGAGTATCACAATCATGAAACAGGAATGTATGCAAAGGTACAATCATAGATTTCAGAAATCTATAAGCATGCCTATTCTAGGGCTACAGAACTACTATGATCAGGTCAACGAACAGCTATGTTAGCCTTTGCCAGGATAGATAACATGATATTGTTCTGTTGATCCAGTGCTGCTGTAGCTTACTGTAAACTTGACGAAAATAGCATCGCGGTATAGCTTATAGATACTACGACAAGAAAGTACTGAGATCTTCAGTGAACTGTGGATGTAGAGACAATTGGAAGTGGCATTTATACCTGATAAAACGGTTGATTCGGACCTTTAGACAGCTTCTCCACATTTGCTGTCTCCATCCATGACTTGGATTCACAACACACAGGATCCATGCCACATATCACACCTCTATATCCTTCAACAGGAATACAGGATGGCACAACATTAAGGATTAGATGAGGTATAGTGTGTTCACCAAAATGAACATTGAAACCAAGTGCCTAACTACAAAATTAAGGTCCACAGCAAATAAGGATGAAATAGGCTTTGCCAATTTATTGCAAAATATTATAAATGAAATAGGCCTATTAACATAGATGATATAAATATCTATTTGCTATTTCAGTGGTTCTGGTTCAATCCAAGCTGGAATTGTGGAAATGTCTATTTGCTATTTTCAACAGATCCGGTGCAACCCCAAACTGGAAGAATGGAAACATGAACTTAAACATGCATTTCAAAGATACTGAGAATTTTGACTGTCCTTATTGCTTGTCAGAAATTTTGAAGAAAATGCTACAATTATCCATTGAGATTATGTGTAGCAAAAGGTGAAGTATATTTAGATGTATGGAAGTACTCACCATGTACCTTGTGACGTACTTTCTGCCCTAGTCGAAATGCATATTTCACATTCTGATAAGCAAGAGCTTTAGCAGATACTGCAAGGGATTCGGCCTATGTGTGACATTAAATTTCAAGTGTAAGGTATTGAGCATTATAAATAGCTTTGGTCTGAAAACATGATAATCACAGAACTGATGCACCTCAGGTTTGGTATACCTCAAGTTTGGCGATTTCATCACGCAGACTAGCTGCCAAAGCATAGTTTTCACTGTCAATAGCTTTCTGCAAGTCTGCACTGCAACAAAGGTAAAAGATGAAGTTACATTCCAAATAGAGTCTATCGTATAACTATAACCGCTTCCCCCGAATCAGATGTGTTCTAAGGTGTTTATCAAAGTGGACTACCAGAACACATGAATTCTTCATGCAAAAAATGTGTATGTGCGAACATGCGCAAGTGCTTCCAATTTTCTTGTCATGGATAAATGGAAATGCTAACATACCGTACACGCAAAAGGTTCAGAGCTTTGTCCTGAGCTTCAGTCTTTGATGAGCCTCTTTTAGCTTCACGTTGCCTGATTATTTCTGTTTCAATCTAAAAAAGCATTTATTTTTGTTAGCAACTTCTCAATTTCTGATCCTATGTATTTGCTCATGTTGAACTTGAAGTGAAGTTGTTACATTACCTCGGTGAGTTTTTCCCTCAATTGTTTCGCCACATCAAATTGTTCTATATTCAATGCATACTGGTAAAAACAAAACAATCAGGAGTGAGATTGGACTTGCAAACAGGATTTATCGAATATTTGCAGGCGTTAGTTGATCACAGTAGTGTAATGATGGTAGATTTATCAAAATATTTTCAGTAAATTGATTGTACACCAGACAATAAATCAGTAAAATAATAGAAATAATAGACATATGACAAAGAGAAGCAGCTAGTGGAGTAGCTTCTGTTCACAATAGTTTTAGAAGGTACAGGCTAATAAGCTACTACTCACTTGTATCCGGGTCTGTAAATCCATCTGGAAGTAGAAGATCAATATATCTTCATTAGCAGACTCACTGCGCTCCAGCCTTGCATCACTGCTACGCCCGTCTCCCCCAAACAACCATCTAGCATCAGTTCTCATTCTCACGGTAGCATTCATTCTTCTTCCATTGGTCTTTATGTGTAGTTTATGCATGCCCCAGTGGCATGAGTAAGCTCCATGGCTCACCGCATTAATCTCACATGGCAGCCTCAGACTGTTCCTTGCAACACAAGCCCTTCTGTAATTTGCTCCATGGGGTGAGGCAACTGAACCACAAATAGAGATGCTCTGCATTGTGTGGGCTTGGAACTTGGGACGCTTCGATCACCACAATTTGGGCAGCTCGATCCCTGCTCAATGGAGTACACAGGTGGGCGATGGCATCTCCAACTCCGGCAAAGCACAAACTGAAACAATAACATCAACAAAGGAACTTAGCTTGGAGCACTTTACACTTCCAGCAAAAATAGCTCAAAACTCAGCAAAGGAACAGCGATTTCCAGCTCCTGTCTCTAGATTTTGGTCAATATGTTCGCAGTTACAGGCTACACGGGAGTCGGAACGCGGATCGCCCCGCCCTCACAACGCGGGAGCGCGAGAAAGGTTGAAAGGGGGCAAGGGGCATGGGGTGACCTGACCAGACCCGCCTGCGACAGCGTTCGGCGGACGGCGCCGCAGCGGAGCGCGAGCGGCGTCAAGTAGCGGGAGCCAGCACCGGCCGCCGAGCGGGACCCGCGCATGGGCAGAGGAGCGGCGCTCTACAGCGGTGAGCAGGGCTAGATTTTTTTTTTTGGGTACGAAAAGTAATCTGGTGACTCTGGAATCCCAGGTCCGCCAATGGTGGGAGGGATAGCTCACTTACCGGAGGCGACGACGGCGAGGAAAGGGAGGTGAGGTCTGAGAACTGAGATGGCTGAGTGCATGAGCTGCTGTTCGTTGGTTAGGAGCCGCGGTGGCGAACTGCTGGTGCTACGGTTGTTGTGGATAGAGATGAACGGAGCCTCCTCGCCGCATCTGCACCAGCCGCTCCGGAAACTCTCAAAGGCATAATGGGTCCATACGGGCCAGATACTACCGGTTCCCCAGGAGCAGCATTGGCCATTCAGCCCAAGATGCATCCCCCAGTTTGAGTCCCTTTTTCTTTTCCTTTTATTTATGATGAATGAACTTGAGCATCCTATGTCCTCAAATGAATGCTGTAGGTCATGTTTGGTAAAGAAAATACTGCGAACATGCCCTTGGAAAATGAAACGGCTAAAACCATGAAATGAGGTCAATGCATCTTCCAACCAATCCATTGATGCTTTTAGCAACTAAATCAAAGCTACTGAGCTCAATTTTTGTAACATCAAACTGACGCATATTGGCCAATATGTAATCACAGTTGGGGAAAAAAATAGCCACGAAGTATCGTCCAAAGCCAAGGCTCACCAACGATCGTATATTTAAAGAAATCGCCAGTGATCATCCAATGTTCTGCAATAGATAAAATCTATTTGGAAGAGCGTATAATGGTTCCGAGCCAGTCTTCTGGGTCCGTGCTCACATCCCCCTTTAGGGCCCTTAGCGAGTGTTCTGTTCCAGCCTACATCACAGAACACATCGAAAATGCTCAGGGGCATGTCCAATTATTCAAAAAGATTTTCATGTTTGAAGTGGCTAAAGGTTGCAACTAATCCCACCTTAGTAATGTAAACATCAATTCCAAGCCTAGCTATCACTGCAGCTTCCAGTATTTTGGTCTCCATTCCGCCAGTGGTGTCATGTGCAGCTACTGATATCTCCACTGCAGTACATAGCACAAACAGAAATATCAGGTCATCAATTTTCAATTCGGCCTAAAACCATACATTGATCCCAACAGCATGTTTACAGACTTCTGCTTCATTACTAGAAGGCATGGGGATTTGATTATCAAGTTATTGAAGAGACATAAGAACATTCTCAATAGTGCTTATTCAGTGATTGAACTGCCAGTACTCACTAGGGAAGATACCGGAATCAGGTACAGCTATGTATGGTCGTCCAACTTCAGAGGAGCATCTATTCTCAAAAAAAACTTCAGAGGAGCATCTTGGCACAGCTACCCAAGTGCTATGGCCTAGGATCATTGGATCATCACCATATACATGAAAAGGAATACAGCACCATACCTCCTTTATTGTTGCCTTGCAGCAATGCAGGTTATACAATAGACCAGCTTCCATTATCATCCACCTCTGTTAACTAGCACAAATCAGTTCGAGTTTCATAGCATCAACACATTTCGTTTTTTTTTCTCTCCAAAACTAAAAACACTAAAGAAGTACCGCATTTGAGTCAGTTGGAGGGCGATCATATACTCCATGGACATCTGTCTACATCCCAATTTTCAGACTAGCAGATAAAATCAAATTATCTATTGTAATAAATGAACAGAACATTTGAAGTAAAGTATACTAAGAGAAACAAAAGAAAATGAGCCACCAAATGAAAAAAAAGGAACAAAACAAATTTTCAGTATCAAAAGGGAGGCAATACAACAAAATAAAGAATAGCTATACTAAATTATCTTCCATTGATATGAGAGGATTTTAAAGCGATGAAAAAGGAGGGAAGGTAATAGTACCAGAAATACAACATATTTCGGACTTAGGAGCTGCGCAAGATGCCGTATAATGACATCCCCACTTAATATGGTGCAGTCCTGGTCATTGAAGATAAGATCAGTTTTAGTTTGAATAAAAAAATCAATTTTATAGTCCAGGCAGCTGAATAAAATATTAAAGGAGAATGTAGACATGCTTTGATTAAAAAACTCACCAGCAATTCATCAAGAACAGCATCTCCGTGCAAAACCTGCAAGGAAAAGGAATTGAGTGCAAAACCTGTAATGGATATGGACATTAGCATAAGTCCTGTACAATAACAGCCTTTGTTGCTGTTGTTGCTATTGTTGTTATGTATGACACATGTTAGCATCCAATACACACCATGACTATTAAGAGTACCAGGCCACCAGTGCAAATTAGATGTTAATGATGCATCAAGGGCCTGATTGGTTCTCTTCTCTAACGCGCCTGGCTTGCATCCGAGAACCAGGCCCTCCACGATCAGGCTCAATACATGCAGGACCTGCATGATTGGTTGGTAGCTTCCTCGTAGCCAGGCTCACAATACCAGGTGATTGGTTGAATGCATGCCGGTGCCTCACAAGAAAATTTTACCGCGCCAGCGCGCGCTCGCGGGAGCCTAGCCCGGCGGAAACGCTAATTTTTCTTGTATCTGCGGAGCCCGGCCAGAAGAGGCCATTTGCATCACGCAGACCAGGCCCAAAGGTTGATTCAGCCAACCAAACATGCGCAACCTGGATGCCAGGAGCCTGGTTGGCTTACATTCGGGCAACCAATCAGCCCCCAAAGAACATGTATAGTAGATAACTAATAAATATGGTACATACTCCAGTAACATAATGTTTCTTAAATATGCGGTACGAAATTCCGAAGGGATAGTGGTACAGAAACTTACAGGGACAAAGCCAGCATGAAGTGACTGAATTATTTGAGAAGAATTAGCTGATGCAAGCTGCAAATGCATATTAAAAAGATTAGAAATGTGTGGATGTAAAATAACTGGATAATTCCAAGAAGATGTCTAATGATATGCAACCAATAGTTTCAAGTTTTCTCACCTTTCTTTGCTTAGTAGACCACCCACAAGCAAATGGTGACATCCCAACAGATGGAATTCCTTCTGCAATAGAATATGCATTTCCATAAGTTTTCTACTCGCCACTGATTCTGACAATCTAATAATAAACATTCAAGGTTTATTTGAAAATGGACAAGTAATATGCCAATTAATTTCTCAAACAGTTCATTAGGATTTGCAGATGAAGGCGGAAATTGTTCTTGACAAATGATGATACATCCTTGCATGTGATCATGGGTTAAATAGGAACTTAAGTATACGATAAAAATAAACACAAGGAAATATGCATATCCATTATCCTACTAAAGACAAGAAGGAAACATTACCGTGAACTTTAAAATATCTGCAACATTTATATAAGAAATAACAAAATACAGACCAGGCCTAGCATTAGGTGTAATAATACTACATAGAAACAAAGATATATAAAAGGGATCTAAAAAAATGCATACCTCTTGCCAGGGCTCTAACAATTTGCTGGTTGAGAGAAGTGACCTAAATTACAAAGTTTATTGCATTAGAACATGCTTCCAGAGAATGCATCAGAAAAACAGAAACATTTTGACAAGAGTATTAGGCATCAAAAGTGGCCTAACTGAAATTCTTGTAGCAACAAAGCCAGCCTTCACCAGTGTCGAATGCAGCCCTCCTTTATGCACTCCAGAACGACTTGCTTGGAAGTGGCCAAAAGACCCTGAAGCAGAATGTGAAGGAAGCAGAATATCACAAAACTCAGTATCTTGAAACTAAATTTATCTGCAATTTACAATTTACATATGCTAAGGTAAATTGATTAATCTCTACCGGTTTCTTAGAAATATCTCAGGCATACCCAAGAGCCTATAAAATTAAAGTTGAAACTACAGCTGAGCAGTGTCAAAATCGAGCCAGGCAGTCCAATGTGCCCAGTTGCTCTTTCCACTGAGAGGCATTTCTGCCATATTGCTTGCTAATTAGTAGTGCATATTGAGCTTACGAGTTCCAAAGCAAAAAATGAACAGCCATGAGGGGTCAACTTCAGGTTAGCAGGAGTAAGACAGACACCCAGAGTCCATTCAGGGACCAAGCAATACCGGCGCCGTGCACGACGATGAAATTGGTGTCGAGGCCCAGCCCAGACATCCCGGCAATCCACTCCGCGTCCACGGCCGGGTCAGTCGGATCGCCGTGCTTCCTGCTCCAGTCCATCCCCAGAACCTTCTCTGGGGCGCCATTGCCGTCGATTTCGGACATGGCCTGCCGCAGCTGTGCGCACGCCGACCGCAGGTTCTCCTCGTTGATGCTCTCTAGTTCGCCCTTGTTCGTGATCGCTGCTCCACCTGCGCTACCGTAGCTTCTCAAATCAACCAATGCCAGAGAGGCGTACAGGCACGCATGGAAAGGAGGGCATGTCGTGCCGGACAGCGCGAGAGAGTACCTAGCTTGACGATGCAGCGGACCGGGCGGAGCGCCATCGGGATCGACTGCTCCTGCGCCGCCCCTTCCGCCATGGAAGCTTCTCTCCTGCGGTCTGCAACGGCCAAATCGGAGGGGACTCCGGTCTCCGGAGCGACACGGGAATCTGAGCGCCGCGCGGCGTTGTGTTGTGTGGTGGACTTTGCATTGAGTCCGTTCCGTTGCCCCATCTGCCGTCGGATGGCTGTACCTATTAATCTGGACCGTCCAAACTGGGTGTTCCTTTTACTTCCCCTCTTGTCTGTTGTCCCCCTTCTTATCTCCGCCGCCGCCTCCGCCGCCGTCACCGTGGCCGTCGCCTGTGCGGCTGCGCTGCAGTCGTCCCGAACCCATCACACGCAGCGTTGCTCCGTCGGAGGTATACAATGAGGCTGCTGCAAGCGGAGGAGCTATTCCGGAAGGTTCTAGAGGGCGGGTCGAAGACGAAGGCGGCTCGGTTACTCGGGCTCGACGTTGGCAGCAAGTACGTCGGGCTGGCCGTCTCCGATGAGAAGAACAGGATCGCTTTGCCTCTGAGGTAAGCTTCTCCAACAATTGCTGCCCACCGCACAATGTGTTCGATGCTATTAGTGCTTTGTCTCGAGGGTTTGCTTCTGTTCCTATCTTAACTGCCATGGCGCACAATTCAGTGAATTCATTGTGCTAAATTACTAATCCCAGCATAGACTTTACTTTGCTACCTAAGGATGTAAATGCAGTTGCAATATGATTGTGTGTGCACGCAGGGGCGGAGCCAGAAATTGAGTATAGCCGTATAGGGGTGCAATGAACAAAGCAAAGTAGAAGCTGAAGGAGCGAAGGGCAAAAAAACCCGAATAGAATACGAGCAGCAAGTGTGCAGGTCATTGAACGCGACGCTTCACATTCACGGTGTTTTTTTGTGAGCCACTAAAAAGGTCTAAATGGACTGATCCTAATAGAGTAATTAGGCCTTAACTCTCAAGTACAAGATGTTTGTGCTGAATTAGAAGAAAGAAAACAATATTAAGCACAAATATTAACTATACAATATAGTAGTATATATGGGGGATTAGTACTTAGTAGAGCATTGGGGGGTGCCAGGCCCCCCTCAGCCCCTCCCTCCCTCCGCCCCTGTGTGCACGAATGGTCCTGCTTAGCGCTTTTGAATTCTTGCAATCAACAAGTTTTGCTGTATAACACTATAATCTTATCCACTGTAACTGTATTCCAATGACAGATTGGTAATTGACGTGCTCTATGCAAGCAGTAGTATTCTATGATTGAAGCAATGCCATTGTATTTGTGGTCTGCATTTTGATGCAACACTAAAAACTCTTTTTAAGAATAGGTTGTATCAATGCCTACGTCCATCTTTTGGATTTGAGCGTATTAAATTTAAAAAAAAAGAAAAATGCAAAAGACTACCCATCTGCCCATCTCTACATGCAGTCTACAACTAGATGGACAGCTACACAGAAATCTCTGGTAGTTATTTAGCTATATAGGTGTGGTTATTAAACTGTCTAAGTATGAATTGGTAGATTTTCATGGTGGTAAACTTTGTGGGCCCGTTCCACCGTCTTAGAGCAGTTGTAATATGCTCAGCCAGGCTGAGCCAAGCTGGTCACACTGGAATTTGATGGACTGTGTGAGCCTAAACTGTTTTTTGCCCTTTCATGGCTGGGCTTGTGGTATCAAATTGCTTCAGAGTGTGCTGATCTAGGGTTTTTCACTAATTGTCACTGTTGTTGTCATAAATCAAGCTATCAAGTCAGAAGATTCTTCATGCAAAAAATAAGTATGAAAAGACTAAGCTCGACAATATAGCACCTTATTTTCTCGGCTGCTTAGTGACTACCTGACTTATTTTCATTATAGTCAATTGCTGAGAACAATGTCCATGCAGCAGATAGTCTGTTTTTCTGTTATTGAGTTAATCAGTTGATTGTACTGAATGAATCTTGCAGTGTCTTGAGTCGGACAAAGACAAACATCAACTTGATGGCAGATGATTTCGAAACATTGGTATGTTGAATATCATGTTCAGTTTCCGACATACCTATTGTGGATATATCAAAAGTTAATCCGTAGCAAAAGATTGAGTACACAGTCTGCAACACAGCATTCATTTTAAGTATTTGATTGAGCTCGTTTTCTTTCTTGAAAAGCCTGATTGAGCTTGTTTTCGCAATGTGTAAACTAAATTCAAATTTACCTCTGCGGCTCTGCCCAAGAGGAAAGAGGTATACTCAGTGACAGTAAAGATGTTAGAGATTCAGGGCTTTTTTACTAATTTGGTTTTTGTTTTATCATGTATTTTTCCAAAATATTCAGGTTTGACATTGTCCACAAAAATGTCAAAAGCGATTTAACAGCAGAACATGTAGATTTTCAACTGTTAATTGTTGAACTTGTTCACATTCTTCTGCAATTTTGACCTTAGTCCAATGGACACGAAAGATGTTATATCTGATGTCAACTTTGTTTACTGGATAGGCTTCCAAGTATTCCCTATCAGGGCTTGTTGTGGGCTATCCATTCAACCTTCATGGTCAACATAGCCCAAATGTAAAGTGCCCGTGCTCTTGTACAGTTCATCCTGTTCCAATTTATGTTTTCTAATGTTCTCTTTCCTGTAAATCAGGCAGTTCAAGTAAGGCTTCTTGCTGGAGAACTTTGTAAAACAGGGAAACTTGATGATCTGTGCTACACATATTGGGATGAAAATTTCACCTCAAAGGTGAATTCCATTCTCCTCTCTGATCATTCTTGCTCAAACATATTGGTAGTACTTTGCATTGTTGTAGTACACTAGGCTGATAATTGGATTCCTTAATCTATGACTAACATTTGTACTCTCTTCTTATTTCCCTCTAGTTCTCTGTTAGTCAAGTGTTTTGATTGATCTTGTTGTAT
Organism: Echinochloa phyllopogon; assembly: GCA_033239725.1. NCBI lineage: Eukaryota > Viridiplantae > Streptophyta > Magnoliopsida > Poales > Poaceae > Echinochloa > Echinochloa phyllopogon. Next base: position 51,938,598 of record BTCW01000014.1, read on the forward strand.
TCTCTGCAGTGTGTTGAAGCCCTCTTACATCCTCTGAATCTAAAAAATCGAGATGAAGCCAAAACAATGACAGATAAATTTGCTGCAGTTTGCATACTCCAGGTACATAATTCAGAATCCAGATTTCAGGGTGACCTTTCATGTTTTCAGTTGATTAGTTAATGAAGATATGTAGCTCATTCAGTTCAAGTTTTTTTAATCAGCTTTAGTGACATGGACAATGATCCTTTCATGAACAGGGTTATCTTGACAATATGAACAGAAAGTTGAGACCTGCCGACAAGTCTGAAGCATAAGGTGGCACTGAACTAGAACCAAAGAGCAGGGGATCATCCTCTGGTAGGTCTGATTCGTACAGAGTTTGGGAGGGTACTTTCTTTGTTATTTACATTGTTTCAATGTGCTTTTGCTGCTCAAATGTTCTGCATCCTTATACTCTTCCTTTGAAGCGTTATCATGATATAGGACTATTTGTGAAAATTATGCAGGTTCACCCATACGCGGTTGGTCGAGATATGAATGGAGCTCCGAGCCGGTGCATCTGTTGGCATCTTGCGAGTTTTGTGGATTCAGCTGACTGCTGAGAGATCAAACTACAAATCGATTTCCTGGGGCAAGCAGATCTTCTGCTTAGCTGATCAGGGCGAAATCGTCATAGATGACGCTAAAATGCTGAGAACATGCTGTGATGCTAAAGTACTGAGAACCTCCAATTATTAACCCGTCATCCGGCCCCTATCAGCTGATGAAATTCACCGATGGGGACACCCGATAATGCAGTATGACTGTATACCTCGTTGCCACCGATACTCTTGTCTAGTCTTGTTCTGTACTATAATTAAGACCAACACTTACGCATGCTTGAGTGTTTTTTGCTGCATTACGTAGCTCTCAATTTAATCAGCCAATCAAGAGGAATCAGGTAAGCTGTCGAGATCGAACCGATTCGATCTCAGGATAATGGTGCATTGATGCTGCACCCGGGCACTGTGATGTTAGGTTGGCTGGCTGCAGACTTCACAACCCCGTTTTGGAACGGTTGGCCCGTGTAGGACTCGTGCGCATAACGGATGAGTATTGTCGTCCCGGTCCCGCCTGTTTCCACGAGACACGAGTGATGGCGTGAGGAAACTACACGGCGGTGATTCTGTTGGACTGTTGATCCCACTGTACCAAGCAAGTTTTACGGATGAGTAGGCTTCAGGGAGAGAATCCTTTGGAGATAGGTAAGATAGCTTCACGAACACAAGCTTTCCGTCCTAGAAGAGGAGAAGAAACGGGAAGCTGGGAAAGTTTGCAATGGCAGACACGGCAAGCCGGGCAGATTTCAGAACAGAGGTGCAAGCAAAACTGGCACGGCCACTTGTCACGTCACGAGGCCTCATGTATGTACCGTACCCTGGCCTGCATGTAGTTCCGCGAAAAGTCTAAGCAAAGCCTGCGGCTCTAAGTTGGGCTTGTTTTGTTTAGATCCCAAATTTGCACCCCAAATTCACTATGTAAAAATAAGATTTCCATCACATCAAAATGTCAGTCCATGCATGGAGTACTAAATGTAGATGAAATCAAAAACTAATTACATCGTTTTGTTGTACTCTGCGAGACGAACATTTTGAGCCTAATTAATCAATTTTTGGATAATTTTTCACACATACCAAAATGTTACAGTGCGCATGGAATTCCATACTCCCAAATTGGGAGTCCCAATTTTGGGGTGTATCAAATTTGGGAGTTTGGGTCTCTTCGTAATCATTACGTCACTGTAGCATTTCGTTTGTATATACGAAAAATTGTCCAAAAATTGATTAATTAGGCTCAAAATGTTCGTCTCGCAGAGTACAACAAAACTGTACAATTAGTTTTTGATTTCATCTACATTTAGTACTCCATACATGTTATGACATTTTGATGCGATGGGGAATCTTCTTTTTGCATAGTGAATTTGAGAGTTGCTTTTTGGAAGGGGTGTTTGGTTCCCGGGACTAAAGTTTTAGTCCCGTCACATCGAATGGAAGAATGCTAATTAGAAATATTAAATATAGATTAATTACAAAATGCATTACATAAGCAAGGACTAATTTACGATACGAATCTATTAAGCCTAATTAGTCCATGATTAGACAATATAATGCTACAATAATAATTTAATAATTATGTACTCATTAGAGGTTAATTATGCTTGTTAGGTTCGTATCGAGGAGTAGATATGACTTATGTAATTAGTTTTATAATTAGTTTATATTTAATGCTACTAATTGTCACTTATTTGATGGACTAAACTTTAGTCCCTAGGATCCAAACACAGTCTAAACAAGGGCCTTGGGAGTTCAGAAACAGTGCTGAACAAGAGCACAGCACGTACGTAATCAGCGATAGGTACAAGGCCCTTTTTTACTTCCCAAATTTCACCCCCAAATTCAACTATATAAAAAAAGATTTTCATCACGTCAAAATGTCGGCACATGCATGAAGTACTAAATATAGATGAAATCAAAAACTAATTGTACAGTTTTGTTGTACTTTGCGAGACAAACATTTTGAGCCTAATTAATCAATGTTTGGACAATTATTCATAAATACAAACGAAATGCTACAGTGTCGCTATAGCGTAAAACTCCAAAGTTTGGCCAACCAAACTTTAGAACTAAACAAGGGCCAACTGGTTGCTTGGCCCGTGTTTGTTTGGATGGCCAAAATTTTGCCAGCTCCTTTGACCAATAATTAAAAGGTATTAAATAAAGTCAGTTTATAAAACTACCTTCACAACATTGAATTATTTCGCGAGATCTATCTAATGGAGCCTTTGACCGTACGTTTAGAGAATGGTTATTGTAGCAAAACATGAATTAATTAGATTCATTAGATTCGTTGCGCAAAGTTGTACACATCCCTAAAAAGATTTTACAAATAGAATTTATTTAGGATTCTTTTTAAAAAATTTTGGCCCGAAGAAAACACAGCCCTCTCCTCCGTGCAAAGTCAGCACAGCTGACAGACAGCTCGGTGTAGCTTTGACCGAAAGAGATTTGTCGACCAAGAAAAGACAGGTGAGGAGCAGTTGAACACATGAAGTCAGCGGCTGATCGTACAAGCACTGTGTGTTTTTTTTCTCATTCCGGAGCCGTGACGTCCATCAGTAGATTGGTGGTAGCTTGAAGCTGAAGAAGTCGGCCGGTTCACGACAGTTCGGTTCGACCGGCAACCTTGCGGTGCAGACGACCCTGCCGAGTTGGAGATTTCGGACCAAAATGCGCGGCTGCTCGTCCTTCTCTGTGAATCAGCTGGATCCCAAATTCCCACCCCAAAGTTCACTATGCAAAAAAAAAAATTCTATCACATCAAAATGTCATAGCATGCATGGAGTATTAAATGTAGATAAAATTAAAAACTAATTGCACAGTTTTGTTGTACTCTACGATATGAACATTTTGAACCTAATTAATCAATTTTTGGACAATTTTTCACACGTACAAACGAAATGCTACAGTAGCGCACGTACTTCAAAAGACCCAAATTTGGCTTCAATTCCAGGAACTAAAAAGGCCTCATTTGATTTTCTCTCGGCAATTCCGTGATCAGATACACCGGGATGCGTCAAGTCGACAGATCGTTTCGTGCTGATTTTGTCTGCAGATTTGCTGACATTTACTGGATGTGCATGTACAGAGCGCAGTTATTTTCTGTTCGCAGGAAATGTCTGCTTTGAGCACGAATTGAAGCAGAATGTCCTGTTTTTTGAAATTAAAGGTACGAGCACTGTCGTATCATTTAAGAAGAAGAAGTAATTGTGCATCACAAGCCGAAGCGATCACCACCATCAGAAAAACAACACACGCAAACACACCCAACAAAACTCTACACCACCTCAACCTAGGAGAGAAGCCGAAAGTAAGCCGCCTTGAACTACGTCGCTGTCACCAACGTTGTGTCATACCAAAAGTCATGACCCGCTGCAAGCCAGAGCGACAATTTAAACTCATCCACCACGGGACATAATCGAATGTCTGTCGACCCAACATAATCGAGCCCGTTCCATCGACCAGCCGGCGAGATAAAATCAAGCGTCAGCACGAACGGGAGGCACAGGAATTCAGCACAAAAGTTGCCTCCTGACTCAGAGCAGCCACAGAGCCTTGCATTGAACGCCGATCATACTACCAGTGATGTGTTCTTCGACAGAGGGATGGATGAGACGATGGGTGAAGATAAGCCACGTTGGAGGCGGCTTGACGATGAAGCAGCCTGCAGCCGGCCGGTTCATGGCAGCAGATTCGATCGGCAGGCGTGCGCTGTAGACGACCGGCAAGGAGCACGGCGCAGCCGTTGGTTTTGGACCAAATGACCAGCTGCTTGGCAACCAATAATTGTTTATTCATTTGTTTGAGTTTTTTTTTTGGCAATTTCGTGAACAGATAAGCCTCCGTGCATGTTCCACGTCTAAGTGTTAAGGTGTCTTTGATATTAGGGACTTTAGTCCCTCAAATAAGTGATAACTAGCAAGGTTGCCCGCGCAAACAGCGCGGCTTGACGATGAAGCAGCCTGCAGCCGGCCGGTTCACGGCAGCAGATTCGATCGGCAGGCGTGCGTTGTAGACGACCGGCAAGGAGCGCGGCGCAGCCGTTGGTTTTGGACCAAATGACCAGCTGCTTGGCAACCAATAATTGTTTATTCATTTGTTTGAGTTTTTTTTGGCAATTTCGTGAACAGATAAGCCTCCGTGCATGTTCCACATCTAAGTGTTAAGGTGTCTTTGATATTAGGGAATTTAGTCCCTCAAATAAGTGATAACTAGCAAGGTTGCCCGCGCAAATAGCGCGGCTTGACGATGAAGCAGCCTGCAGCCGGCTGGTTCACGGCAGCAGATTCGATCGGCAGGCGTGCGCTGTAGACGACCGCCAAGGAGCGCGGCGCAGCCGTTGGTTTTGGACCAAATGACCGGCTGCTTGGCAACCAATAATTGTTTATTCATTTGTTTGAGTTTTTTTGGCAATTTCGTGAACAGATAAGCCTCCGTACATGTTCCACATCTAAATGTTAAGGTGTCTTTGATATTAGGGACTTTAGTCCCTCAAATAAGTGATAACTAGCAAGGTTGCCCGCGCAAACAGCGCGGCTTGACGATGAAGCAGCCTGCAGCCGGCCGGTTCACGGCAGCAGATTCGATCGGCAGGCGTGCGCTGTAGACGACCGGCAAGGAGCGCGGCGCAGCCGTTGGTTTTGGACCAAATGACCAGCTGCTTGGCAACCAATAATTGTTTATTCATTTGTTTGAGTTTTTTTTTTGGCAATTTCGTGAACAGATAAGCCTTCGTGCATGTTCCACATCTAAGTGTTAAGGTGTCTTTGATATTAGGGAATTTAGTCCCTCAAATAAGTGATAATTAGCAAGGTTGCCCGCGCAAACAACGCGGCTTGACGATGAAGCAGCCTGCAGCCGGCCGGTTCACGACAGCAGATTCGATCGGCAGGCGTGCGCTGTAGACGACCGGCAAGGAGCGCGGCGCAGCCGTTGGTTTTGGACCAAATGACCAGCTGCTTGGCAACCAATAATTTTTTATTCATTTGTTTGAGTTTTTTTGGCAATTTCGTGAACAAATAAGCCTCCGTACATGTTACACATCTAAGTGTTAAGGTGTCTTTGATATTAGGGACTTGAGTCCCTCAAATAAGTGATAACTAGCAAGGTTGCCCGTGCAAACAGCGCGGGTAGCTAGCCAGTTTTTATGATAATATTTTAGATATTTCTCCCTTTTTATAAGTATTTTTAGTTCTTTAATATATTTTTTCTTTTGATGTTTAATTTTAAGTTTTGTCATAAGAATTTTCTAGTTATTTATTGTCATTTTACTTTAGAAGTTACAGATGAATCAACAATTTTAAGTGTATATGATTTTGAGTATGGGTCCAATGGTTACATATTTTGTAGATTAAGTTTTTTAAGTCCAAACTTCGTAGATTGATGTCTAATTTTTTTCAGCATATATCTTATATTTAGATTTGCCAATAACGACCTATATGTATTCTATTTTTATTTTAGTTGTTTTTCATGTCTATTTTTTCTCCATTTACTTTTATGTGTCCAAGTGTGCCATAGTTTGGGTCTATTTTTTTATCTCTTGAGGTTACATGCGGAGGCACTTCAATTTAAGGTTATTTAGTTGAATATCTAATATTTTTCAAAAAAAATATGTTTATATAGTATGTGCAAAGTGTGTATATTTAAAAAAATAAAGAATGACACAAAATAATGTACTATTTAAGGAACTCGGCCCGAACAAAAAACAAAGTAGCCCACATCTTCCTTCCTGCCTACCCCACTATTAGCCTAGTGGTGAAGTGGTTCATTCTAGCCTCTTAGGCCTTAATTCAATTTTCTAGCCCCTACATCTCAATCGATTCACTGAGTGACGTAATTTCTACACCTTCTCCCATCTATATCATAATGTCGTTCTCGTTCTAAAAACGCGAGAACAATTTAGTCCAACCATGTAAAATATTTTTTACCACGATTCATGTTTCTTAATCTATTAATCTAGAAACTTTGTGGCACTGCATCCTGTTTCTTTCTCCGTTGGAACCAAAAGCGAGCAAGAGTGGTGGTGGTGGCTTAGTGGAGGGCACACGTGTCAAGGCCTCAAGGGTTGAAGGCAGCGAGTACACAGTAAGGTGGCCCAAATCTTGTGTCCACCCCTGCTCTAGATGTCTTCTTCAATGGCATGATGATTATTGGTTTTGCGGCTTAAAGTTTCTTGCATGTGTTGTGGTTCGATATAGATCTTTACTGTGCTTAGAATGAATTTCTTCTATGACTTAGGATTTACGCTGCTTAAATGGATATTAGTTTTTCAAGAGTTTAATTTGTGCCTAGTTTATTATTTTTCATATGGTTTGAATTTTATTCTGTATATTTTAAGCCAAAACTTTATTATCCATATGCCCGGTCTCTGGATCTTTATGCATGTTCAGTTTACTACACTGTAAAACCATTAGGCTTACATTAGACGATGCTTTCATTTGCATCACCTAAGTATGCAATAATGCAATGACCTTTGACTTTACATTTTTGCTAGATGTCTTACGCTGGGGTGCAACTATACCTATCTACCGCTGCAGCTTTCTGCTAAACTGCATCGTACACCTGTCAGTGTGCTTCCTTGGTGTCTAACTTGTTTGCCCTGATGGATTACCACCACACTTCAGTGAGTGATGATTTGTTTCCTACATACCCTACTTGCATGCCCTAATGTATGGGCATCGATTTGTTCATTTCACGGGGTGCTCTACAATTGAACACGGACTCTATTTATTTTGAAATTACATATAATTAGTAGTTGTATTTAGCCCAAAATATATCAATTACCGCAGACCGTTATATCATTATTAAATGTGATGGTGTAATATTTTTTTCTTATTTAGATTAACGTGGAAATTTCTACGCACTCTCGGCTAATGCGGTGCCTTTTTAACACTATTGTATTAATATATATATTTGGGACGGAGGGAGTAGTTCATATGAAAAATCAAATGAATAATTTATTCATATTTTAATTCTTAATTAGGAAATTATTATTTTATATTGACATGTACTCTTTTGGCTAATTTAGTCTGTTAGATCTTCATACAAATCCAATTGTTTCTATCTTTATTTTTTTCTATATACCGTAATAATATAGAATTTTTTTAGAATACGTAAACTCTAACCGACGACGGGTCGCGGTGAAGCGCTCGTGCGCGACCCACCGCCGCATGCAACCTTCGGCCGGTTAGGGTTCCATGTTTTCGGGGGAGGGAGGGCGCGGACCTAAAATGGGTGCCCGGCCTGGCGGCGGCGACAGTCGCCGGGTGAAGGGCCGGGTGGCGAGGGCGCCGGCGGCCGGGCGGTGGGGGAATTTTTTAGAATACGTAAAGTCTAAACAACGACGGGACGCACGGAAGCGCTCGCGCGCGACCCACTGCCGCATGCAGCCCCCGACTGGTTAGGGTTCTAGGTTCCCGGGGCGGTGGCCGACTTGGTGGCGGCGCCAGTCGCCGGGTGGAGGGTCGGGCGGCGAGGGCGCCGCCAGTCGGCCGGTGGGGGATCTCTGGTGGGAGGTGCCGGCGGCGGGGGCGGAGACAGAGGGAATACGTAAAGTCTAACTCAGCGGCGGCGACGGTGACGGTCGCCGAGTGGAGGACCGGGCGGTGGGGGATCTCTGGTGGGAGGTGCCGCCGGCGGGGGTGGAGACGGAGGTAAGGGAGACGACAATGATGGATTAGCGTGGCGGCGGCGGTAGGCGTGGGACGGAGGAGGCCGAATGGTTAGCTTGGCGGTTGTATTAATATAATAGATAGAAACACAGAGTTCTCGTGTTATTGATTTTTCTTTGTCTATTTATTAATCATATTCAGTTTTGACTCATTGGGTTGATGTGAACCGTTAGATCTTCATAAAATCCGACGACATATATTTTTTCTCTTTTTTGATCAATAAAATAATATGGACCGTTAGATCTTCATAAAATCCAATGGCTTGTATTTTTTTCTTTTTATTTGGATTAATGAAATAATATGGACCGTTAGATCTTCATAAAATCTAACGGCGTATATTCTTCTCTTTTTTAGATTAACGTGGGAATTTTTTGGCCCTCTCGGCGAACGTGGTGGCTCCTTTTAACACTATTGTATTAATATAATAGATTATAAGCATTAAACTTAAATTAATTATAAAACTAACTGCATAAGTCATATCTACTCCGCGAGACGAACCTAACTAAGTCTAATTAACCTATAATTAATTAACCTATATTTAGTACATAATTATCAAAATATTACTTAGCATTATATTATCTAATCATGGACTAATTAGGCTTAATAGATTTTCTCCGTAATGTATTTTTAATTAATTTATATTTAATACTTCTAATTAACATTCTTTTATTCGATGTGATAAGACTAAGACTTTAGTCAACTTTAGTTCCCGGAACCTAACAGGGTCTCAGACAAATCGTTGGTGATGAATTCGCAGCAGATTTGCAGAGTTTGACCGGAGGCGCACAGCACGGTCAATCTGTCCGCAGGGAATGTCTTGTGCTTGGGGCGCAAGTGGAGGCAGAATTTTTGGTCAAATTCTGATAATCAAGGCACGGTTCCCCACCCAGTTGGCAACATGAAAACAGAGTTCTGCAAACAGGTATCCAGCCACGAATTTTTAGATGCCCCGATTCGGGCACCGATTCCGGCCTGGCCGGTCTGACGCGCGTCAGGCCGGCCACTGTAGCGTTTCGTTTGCATGTGCGAAAAATTGTCCAAAAATTTATTAATTAGGCTCAAAATGTTCGTCTCGCAGAGTACAACAAAACTGTGTAATTAGTTTTTGATTTTATCTATATTTAGTACTCCATGCATGCTATGACATTTTGATGTGATGGGGAATCTTCTTTTTGCATAGTAAATTTGGGAGGTGAATTTGGGATCTAAACAAGCCCTCAGCACAAAGCAGCGAACCCTGAACATGAAGCTGTCTGCCCTCAAGTCTGTCAGAGCAGCCGCCCAATCTAGCGTGTGACCTTGTGAAGTCCAGTCCTTGAAAAGCTTGTGAATATCGAGAGGAGATACGCGAGTGCGTCACATGAGATTTCCCGGTGGACACTTGCTGGTCAGCACGCGGCGGATAACAAACTAATAGTACCTGTCAGGATCCAGCGTGCAAACTTCGGTTTCTCCACTGGAACATGTATCTCGTGTGACAGTGAACCAGTGACACCGACACCGATCGACCGACGCAGCAGTGTGCCCGTTCACTGGCCCGGCGGACCGTACCACACGTCGCTAGGACAGCAACGACTCCTGGCCCTGGGAACAGTCCCATGGACTCACGCTCATGGTGTTGGATTCTCTCTGTTCTTTTTTGTCGAAAAGAAAAACAGTGAATTGAGGAAGTCATAGGCCTGATTCGACCAATCTTCTCGTCAGACAGGCAGAGCACGAAGCCAACTAGGCCTGCGAACCGACTGGTACAGGACGAGATCATTGTTTGCGTGCCATCCCGCTAGTGTCCCTCGGTCGGACGGCCGCAGAGCCGTGCTGTCCCCTCCCGCTCTCAGCTCGTAGCTGGTGTCCCGGTGCAGCTCCCTCACTCCAACTCGATCCGAAGTTTCGTCCCCAGCAGATCAAACGAAAAGCTCACTCGGGGCATGAAAGTCGTAGGATTTGACGGCGCAGTGAAGTGCGGTCATTCGCGCGGGATCACGGATGCACGGCCACCACTGCTACACCACCCAACACGGCCGGCCGTGCTCCGTCCGCTGGACCCGGCCCTTCGATTCGCATGTGTGTCGAGCTTTCACAGGCGGCCTGGTTTTCCATCGCAAAAGCACGCTCGCTGGGGACGAATTGAGCGTGCGTGCGGTTGGCGTGCAGCGCGATGGAGATGCCTCGGGCCTCAGCCCTCAGGGAGCGGCCGGCGTCGCCGCGCCAGGCGTCGCTCTCCAGGGTGCCGGCCTGCCGGGCAGCTGCCTGGTGGAGACGGCGACCCGCGCCATGCACCACCCCCACGCGCGGTCGTACGTACGGTGGGTTCCGCACGGGCGCACGGGGGGATTGGATTGGACTGGACGGATGGCATGGCGCGCGGGGCCGGCACCCGGCGGGGGTCTCCGGGCTTCACATGGGAGGTGGGAGCCGCGGCGGCCACGCGAGCACAAGAGGCCACAGGGCGGGGTGGGGGTGATCGGTGACGGATCGGGTCGGTCGTTCAGCGTGCTACAGCTAGCCTAGCGCGGCCTCGTAGTAGGCGCGGCATAGTCGCGTGGCTACGTTCGGCGGGCGCCGGGCGGGAGCACGCCGCAGGCCGGCATCGGCGCGTGTGCGTGCGTGCGCGTCGCGGCCGCGAGCGCATCGGAGTCTGGGCGCGCCGAATCGGGGGCTCGTCGTCCGGCCGGCTGGGATGGATATGCTTGCCTGCGTCTGCGATCCGGCATGGGACGGGCGACCGATGGGGGCGGTGCGTACGTGATGCGCGTGGTCGGCCTCGCTCTTTTCCTCGTGGGCGTGTTGGATTCGGTCCGCATGCGGCCCCAACACGGCCTACACAGTAGCGAGTAGCTGCGGTCTCCGGGTCGCGGCGGAGGCGCGGATGGCATTATCTACTCGAGGCTATACGTGTGTGCTCGATCGCGTCGGAGAAGAATCGGGACGCCCGGGGGTGTATTTTTAGGGCTCGAGAGAATCAGAGTGTCGCCCGACACAATCCGGCATCTCCCTTTTGTTAACGCATCCTCGAGTGTAGGGGGCGGGCGTGTGTAGCTAGGCTCCTGATGCAGCTGCTGAGAGGTGAGTCTCTGGCTATAAACAGGGGCGCGTACGGTGCCCCTACTAGCTGGTACTGAAAATCAGGTGGAGTGTTCCAGTCAACTGAAGTCAAGCGACCAAACAGTGCCCACTTCTCGAACACCCTTAGGCCTTGTTTAGATCCCAAATTCAACCCCCAAATTCTACTATGTAAAAAGAAGATTTCCGTCACATCAAAATGTCATAACATGCATGAAGTACTAAATATAGATGAAATCAAAAATTAATTACACAGTTTTGTTGTACTATGCGAGACGAACATTTTGAGCCTAATTAATTTTTGACAATTTTTCACACATACAAACGAAATGCTACCGTGACGCGCGATTACTAAAAACTCCCAATTTGATATGCCAAATTGGCATCTAAACAAGGCCTTAGCTTCTGTCTGCACAAGACTCGTGACACGGGGCAACATTAGTTCCAAAACAGCCGAATACCGGATATATGCGGTTTTATCTTCTTGTCTGGTGTACAAAATCATATACTCCATGTAGAGTCCCCTCAAGTTTACCTTTACTAAAAAAAGGGAGTCACCTCAAGGCATTACTATATAGCATGTCGCTCTTTCACGAAACACTACAAATCCACTGGATAATAATAACAGGTATATTCGACCGGCAGTAAAAACTGGATTGCCTTGGACTGCATATGTAATAGACCTAGCTGAGTACAGCGACAGGCGACAGCATTATACGCAATGCCGGTTGCTAGCCAGTAGAGAAAGCGATAACAAAGTCCTTATTGTACCCAAATGAAACAAGCTAGTCTCCCTCCCAACACGGCTTCCCTAGCCTTAGCTTGAGCTCACCGAAAGCACGGACGCACAAGGGCTTTTTGCAGCGCCCGTCTCGCTCTCAACCACCTGAAAATCAACCCACTGATGTCACTGGAAATGCTCGATCAGGGGCAGCTGGGTAGGACGAGGCAGCACGTGTATATATAGGAGTATAGGACTGCACCGGTACACCAAGACATCACCACACCCCTCCCGGAAAGCAAAGAAGATCATCGACGACAGGAGACAACCCTCCCACGAAGTCAAGCTACGTGCATGAGCACCCCCGGATAACCTAATCTATGCTAGCCACCTACACCACTAAGCACGCCGGCCGCTAACTCAACAGTCTCCCAGCTAGCTAACCGATCGGACTAGACCTAAGACTAACCCGTGAAAAATATCACGTATATATATAATTAATATCACAATGTTGGCAGAATGACAGGGCATCACAAACATGTAGGCTTTTCTTAGATGGATCGACGCCGTGCAGACACACACCAGCTGATTGACGGCCACCAGAAACTAAAGGCAGCGACGACGCGACTAACATAATATCCATCCATCGGCCCCGGCCGGCCCGTCCCTTTCTTTCCCCCATTTGCTCCTTGCTTGCCGACCGAGAACTCGCCGGGCGCAAACAAACCGCACGAATTCGACGCGACGCCGTTGGACTCTCGGGGGCCCGTTTTCCATCCCTACCGCCGGAGTTGACACCTCGCCGATCAGATCCGCGGTTGCTTTCGTGATGGAACACACACGGCAGTGGCGAGCACCAATAATCAATCAGGACATAACAAAAGGGGCCGGGGTTTTCGCTTATTGTTAGGTTAAGCTCGGCCAGTCCAACCCCAACGAACGCCCCGCGCTCAACTGCAATTATTCCCCCAAGTACGTCAGATCACTTCAGCTAGCTAGCGGACAGTGCCTTTCGATTTCTGGTCGCCCTCCTTCCTCAGCCGTTGACGAAATGAGGTGTGTAGACACATCACACATATCTGCTCTCTTAGATAATGGGATAACGTCCCGGCTCTGCTGCATGATGGAATGCACACACATATAGCCACAGTGTATGTATGTCCTGACGAAATTATAAGTCCGTACGTATATCATTTCAAACCGAGCAAAGAATTAAATAAGCATATTCATATATAATATTTATTTATTGATCAGAGAATCCCTCTTATATCCCTTGCTGCTCGTCCTTCCGGAGAAAACGATGGTTATTGGCATAGTTTTTGCTTATTGCACCATACACTTTTATAATCGGTTTAGGAGGTTGGGGGATTCCCCCTAGCCAGCAAATTGGATATTCAAGGCGCAAATTGCAGCGGACCTGCTCGTCGTTTGGCCATCACAAGCACTGCGTCCGGCAAACAGAGCATCTTTGTCTCAGATCTCGCAATGTAAAGTAATTGGAAATGGGGGTGTGGCGACCTAGATTATATATATGCATCTATCGCAAATTTTGGCATCACGACGTCACGTATGGGTCATGCGTGATACAATACGTTCGTATAAATTAGATAGTTTTATCAACTTGTGTCCCTGGATCGCGGTGCAGGAACGGATGGATCCACGTACTGGTTTGCAACGTATGTCCAGGTGCTGGATGCTTCCAGCTGAGCTAAACGCAGCAGCAGCGTGTAGAATAGGCTCTAGATTTTGACTTGGCAAGGACGATCCAACAGACATCAGGTGCAGTGGGGATTGTGCGCAATTGGTTCAGGTAGGATGCATAGTTGGACTTGAGGATGATGCTATACCGTCGTCTCTGTCTTTTTCTTGATACTATAAACTACATAGTATATAGTACATTTGAGTCTTTTATTTGGTTTGTTTATTGCATCCTCTGGATTTAATTTGAGAGATAAGGCATCATCATTCACCAATTAGTAATATTTTTCTCTCTTCAGGAGTATGATTGAATTTCTGTTTTTTTTCCTGAAATGACAGGCAACCTAGGCTACTACCTAGCAATGTGTCTTTTCTTTTGTTCTTTTAAAAGCAGCTTCCTTGACTTGGTTCTTTTTTTTAAAAAAAAATAAATGCGTCACTTGAAGTACAAATACATAAACAATTAACATAGGGCCTTATCATTTCAGCAGAGATTCATCAATCGACTAGATCATTCCGTATTGGGTATAAAATATATAGGGTAGGAGTAGTGTTCCTTTCGTTTTCTCTCCTCTTTTCTTTTTCAAAATGATTGCACTCAACAGGGACTAGAGTAATTTGGTGTTCCAGTGACCTCATTTTTTAATTTGTTGGTGTCAAAGAAAGAAACGAAATAACCACTTGTCGATGATCTATTCCCGACGGGTTTTGCCCATCGGGGAGTATCCTGTGTATATTTTTCTCCCATCCTGATCAACACCTTAACCATCAAGCCATTGTCTTCAGATTCTAGAACGAGACCACGAAGAAAGATTGAACACTGAAGTTACGGAAAAGATTTCACCAGTTGCACTTGTCTTTCAGAGATCGAAATTTCAGCCAGCCCCTACGTACCTGCGGAAAGTACGGTATCTCCTCGGCCGCACCCATACGGCAGTGTTCCTTGCGAAAATAAGTGTTCATGCACCAGTGGATACGCCCATGATCGGTTGGTTAGCGGTAGGGGGCATGCATGCAAGATGCCTTACGGTTTTGGGACGCTCTCGCCCACGCAATGCAGGCGCCGTGTGACGTCGCCGCTGCGCTTTTGACAGCTTGACCACCAGCTAGAGCGCTCCCGGTCAAGCTCCCGCCGGCCGATGGGCCTCCGTCCGCCCCCGCGCGCGATTCGCGCGCGACACATGAACGGTGGATGTGGAGCGACGACGCCGCCGCCGCCGCCTGAATGCACGCGCCGCGCGTGGCCGCGTGGGGATTACGCGCGCGCGGCGTGTTCCAGCGCGCACGCGCCGCGCGCCTTACGGCGGCGACACGACCGGCGAGGCCTGCCAACTCCACTACTCCGCGCCGTCTGTTTTGGGAGCGATTCCTGGTGCCGCGGCGGGCAGAGGTGCATGCACGGTTCCGGCTTTCCGAACGGAGGCCCGTACATGTCTCCGTCATGGTTTCGTATAGCGGTCTGATCCGGCGGAGAAGCTTTGTTTAGGATGCACGAGTTTACTGATGGCTAGTATGCCATCAGGTCAAGTCAACCCTATATCAAATACAAATTTCAAAAGGCGCTGCGGCGATACGTGTCCCCAGCCTTTTCCTCCCAGCACTGCTTTCGCTAATACATGTTCGGACAAGTTTACTACTGATGAAGATAACTAAAATTGACCGGAATCGATTAATTACCCGCATAAATCGAACCAAACTGTGTACTACTAGTCCCAAATTTATCGGAACAACTACTCAGTCGTCGCTGTCACGGTGAAACTGGGAACACACAGCCTGTAACCTATTCCGCGCGCGCGGCGCCAACTCAGGGATGTTAACGTGCATGCCAAATCCAGCCGTGGAATCGGCACCGTTCCCGTAGAGGCCATGCACGCCTCGATGGGCACGGAAAACACGTCTGGCGGTTTTCCAGTCACAGGTAGACAGAAGATCCAAGCTGCGTATCCAACTGTGGCACTAGTCCAACGAACCACAGTGCGTGCCAATTATACATGCACGTTTGAGAGGAGAGGATGTCCTAATTATACCATGACAGAGGGAAATATAGAAGGAAAAAACAAACACGTTTGTCCTACATTTCGATGAATCCAACAGGGAATATGTGGTTGGTAGGATTTAACAAAATCTATCAAGATGTTTTAGGTTACTAGTAGTACTATAAATACTGCGATTTTTTTGTGTGCTGCCGGCTTCTAGCTAGCTGGTTAACTAAGCTGAACGGTAGTACTGCTACTGCACATGGGTAATTAGTAATTACTGATAAGATTAAGCTTAACTTGTGTTACAGTGTTACAGTACCTTTTTAACAAGTAGGCTAATTTCCTAGAAGTATCAGTTAACCACTACACTGGGAGTCTGCTGGGACTGTAAATTTTCTGGAAAATGTCAAAATATTCCCTGTGGAAACTCCACCACGATCACTCTCCAACTGGTTCCCAACAGCACAAGAAGGGAAATCCCAATTTTCCATCGGGTCCCCATCACCTCCCTCCATTTGCTTGTAGCATCCCCGATTATCCTACCCGGCTGATAATCCTCTGCTGCTGCTGGTGCACAGTGGTGTGTCGACACATGCCTCCCCGGGCACCCCATTTTTCTAACCCGTGTCGGGCAACTCCCCACTCCACCCGACGGGGTCCGGCCCCGGCTCGCCGCTTAGTTTAATCCGGCGTCATCGCCCCCCGACCGGTCGGCTAATTAACCCTGCCAAAAATTGCCCAAATCAAACCCATCGCTCGCGTGCAGCAGCTAGGGTATATGTAGCTCGGCGCACGGGACAAGCAGCACCAGCCGCGCGCGCGCGCGTCTCGTCGTCAGCCCCGATGGCCCCTGCCGGGCGCGACGGCCGCGAGTCCCATCCCGCGTCCGACGTGGCGGACAGCGCGGGCCCACGTGCTCCCGCCGGGCGCGGGCAGTGACGCCCGCGTGGGCCACGCGCTGCCGGGGCTCGGCTCGCTCCCACGACGTGCATGGCGCCCGTGCCCCTGCCCCGGCCACGCCCCGCGCGCTATATATACCGGGCCCTGCAACGGCATCCTCCCCTCACAACCGCAAAACGAGAGAGAATTGCAAGCCGGCAAGGAACGGCAACAACAACCACAGCCGCTCCGAGCTTAGCTAAGCTAGCCAAAGAAACCCCCGTTCCGATCCGTTTGGTTAATATAATCAAACCCATGGCTCCGACGGCGACGGAGGCGAAGGGGAGGGTACCGGTGACGGCGCTGGGCGTGGCGGCGTGCGAGCGCGACGTGGAGAAGCTGGAGTTCATCGAGGAGAAGACCAAGAACTTCGACGCGGAGCAGGCGCGCGTGCTCGCCGAGATCCTGGCGCGGAACAACGGCGCCGAGTACCTCCGCCGGCACGGCATGGAGGGGCGCACGGACCGCGCCGCGTTCAAGGCGTGCGTGCCCGTGGTGACCTACGAGGACCTCCGCCCGGAGATCGAGCGCATCGCCAACGGCGACCGCTCCAACATCATCTCCTCGCACCCCATCACCGAGTTCCTCACCAGGTATGCGCAGCAGCTAGCCCTTCAAATCAACGATCCGTTTGTTTAATCCCAATCGGTTCCGGTCAATGACTGCAACAGCGAGAGGATTAACGGTTGATTAATCGGTGTGATGTTGGTGGGTGAATTGACGTTTTTGCTTATTCAAATGGTGCGCGTGATGCAGCTCGGGGACGTCGGCGGGGGAGAGGAAGCTGATGCCCACGATCGAGGACGAGCTCAACAGGCGCCAGATGCTCTACAGCCTCCTCATGCCCGTCATGAACTTGTGGGTGACCCATCTTTCTCTCCTCGTCATCCAGCTTCAATTCGTTTGTTCTTCGCCGTCCTGATCCGTTTCCTAGCTAGCTTGCTTTCGATTTGCCCGTTTTGACCCGGCCGAGGCGAAAGGGCCAAGCGATCGAGCTAACCGTTTTCGGCTGCAATCCACCAGGCTGATGAGCTGGTGGTGCATGCACTATATTTTTAGGGCTTAAGCTAATATCTGATTTTGCTAAAATGACCCAAGTGAAAATTGGTGTCCGTTCATACATCTTTCTATAGGTTTCACAATCCATCACCACCTTTTTTTTCCTTCCCCAAATATTAAAAATCTACTACTACCGAAATGAAAGTTAATGTTAGAAATGCTACTCCGAAGTCCGAAGTCATGATCGAGTCATGCGTTCGTAGCCCGGCCTGTCCGGCTTGGTAGGATCGGAGGCTAATTAAGCGAGCCGGCGACTTGGCGGAGACGTGGCTAATCATTCAGACCGTGCCTAAAATAATGCGAGTTTGTATCTTAGACGCCAGAGATGCCTTGGGCGTTTCTCTACTTTTTAGGCGCCAAGATTCCCTTTTCTTATTTGTGGCATCGTCCAACTCTACCCTTGCTAAAATAAGGCCGTGGCAGCTCCAAAGTCCATCGTCGCATACGTAACCGGGAAGTTGTTGGAGCGTGTAACCTTGGAAACAACGCGACAAAATACAGTGCCTTCTCGCGCTGAAAATGTGCTCAGTGGAAGATTGGGAGGCAATCAACTTGCATAAGCACACGTATATGACGTATGTGTGGTACACTGGATAAAGTTTGTTAATCGTACTTGTTGCCACATTATACAAAACATGCCATGGCTGCAAAAAGTGACGCCACTATATCCGCTAATTTACACTGAGTAGCTACTAGCACTGGCTATAGTGATCACTTATTCGTATATCTCATAATGTTTTTTTTGTTGACGAATGTAAGAAAATAGTATCATCTCATATGTAGGCTAGCAGTACGTACGTCACAACAATATCTGCCTGAACTTTCATTCACCAAGCACTGAAACACTAACATTTGTTCTCATGGGGGCACAAAATTAACATGCATGGATGCATGGATAATGATGCTTATCATCAGGTACGTGCCTGGTCTGGACAAGGGGAAGGGCCTCTACTTCCTGTTCATCAAGTCGGAGACGAAGACGCCCGGCGGCCTCCCAGCGCGTCCGGTGCTGACCAGCTACTACAAGAGCGACCACTTCAAGCACCGTCCCTACGACCCGTACAACGTGTACACGAGCCCCACCGCCGCCATCCTCTGCACCGACTCGTTCCAGTCCATGTACTCGCAGATGCTGTGCGGCCTGCTGGGCCGCACCGAGGTGCTCCGCGTCGGCGCCGTCTTCGCGTCCGGCCTGCTCCGCGCCATCCGCTTCCTGCAGCTCCACTGGAAGGAGCTCGCCCACGACATCCGGACTGGCACCCTCAGCGCCAAGGTCACCGAGCCGTCCATCCGCGCGGCCGTGGCCGAGGTGCTCAAGCCGGACGCCGACCTCGCCGACTTCCTGGAGGCCGAGTGCGCCAAGGACACCAAGTTCGAGGGCATCATCACCCGGGTGTGGCCCAACACCAAGTACCTGGACGTGATCGTGACGGGCGCCATGGCGCAGTACATCCCCACGCTCAAGTACTACAGCGGCGGGCTCCCCATGGCGTGCACCATGTACGCCTCCTCCGAGTGCTACTTCGGCCTCAACCTCCGGCCCATGTGCGACCCGTCGGAGGTGTCCTACACCATCATGCCCAACATGGGCTACTTCGAGCTGCTGCCGCACGACCCGGACGCGAAGCCGCCGTCCAGGGACGAGCCCCCGCCGCGGCTGGTGGACCTGGCGGACGCCGAGGTGGGCAAGGAGTACGAGCTGGTGATCACCACCTACGCGGGGCTCTGCCGCTACCGCGTCGGCGACATCCTGCAGGTGACGGGGTTCCACAACGCGGCGCCGCAGTTCAGGTTCGTGCGCCGCAAGAACGTGCTCCTCAGCATCGACTCGGACAAGACGGACGAGGCGGAGCTGCAGGCGGCGGTGGAGCGCGCGTCGGCGCTGCTGGCGCCCTACGACGTGGGCATCGTGGAGTACACGAGCCAGGCGGACGCCACCACCATCCCGGGCCACTACGTGGTGTACTGGGAGCTGATGGTGCGGGAGGGAGGGGAGTGGCCCGGGGCGGCGGTGTTCGAGCGCTGCTGCCTGGAGATGGAGGAGGCGCTCAACGCGGTGTACCGGCAGGGGCGGAACGGGGACGCCATCGGGCCGCTGGAGATCAGGGTGGTGCGCGGCGGCACGTTCGAGGAGGTGATGGACTACGCCATCTCGCGGGGCGCGTCCATCAACCAGTACAAGGCGCCGAGGTGCGTCTCGTTCGGCCCCATCATCGAGCTGCTCAACTCCAGGGTGCTCTCCAAGCACTTCAGCCCGGCGTGCCCCACGTACAGCCCGCACAAGAGGTGAGAGGGAATCCGGTACGGTGGATCCAACCAAGATTGAGCTGGACACGCCTTCTTCTATAGTCTGCTAGCACTATTACTACTCCGACGACGACCTTGCTCAGTTGCTTTATATTGCTGTGTTCCTCGTGTGCAAGCAGGCAGAGGGAGTGAATTAGTCATCAGTCAACTCCTATGCTCCTGCCAGCTGCATGGTCCTTTGGTATGATCAGATCATGCTACTCCGCTGCTAGTTGCTAAGTATACTTGTGCGTGATGTCGTTTCTTGAGTGGAAATGACGAGTGTTTGTAATTGTAAGACAGTAACGTCATTCTTGGCCCAATATCATAACAGGCCTTCTCGAGTACCCGTGTACTATGTTTTATATGCTTTCGTTAGGGTAGGTAATGACATTGCTTGGGTTGACAGTGCCGTTTGACAACATCATGGCATTTACAAGTTAACGGAACCTATTACATTTTGTCACATTTGCGATGCAAGGTTGTTCGTTTTTTTTGCCGAGCGGATCGTAGAATCGGATCCTAGTATCGGTATCCTATTAAAATTTTCATTTCTAGGTTATAATATGATATTTACATGGCATAAAATCCGTTTAAGGACTATAGTGGCATTTTTTTAAAATAAATATACAGTACAAATTAAAATTAGAAGCAGGCTGCAAATGGACCCCAACACCCATTATTGGGCCGCTTTTTCCTGGCCCATAAGCCCAGCAGAATCCATGAAATACCGGTAGCTGTCCGTCACGCACGCAGGACCCGCCATTCTTTCTTCCCCTCGCTACTTCTCTCTCTAACCGCACCAGCGGCGCCGCCACCCAAGATTCGTCGCTGCCGGCCGTAATCTCACATGGAGAAGTAGCAAAATCGATAGCCGTCATACTCCTCTTCGATCCAACTCTCAGAATGCAGCAATGTTCATCGAGGTAGTTTCAGTAATGCAGCAATGTTCTATAATCTGCTCAGAATTTCTGTTATTGAAATCTATAATGTGTGTAATGTGAACTCAAATGCGTGTTTTTGATATCATAGGCTGTGATTTGGCTGCAATGCGAGGGGCAATCACAAACAGAGCTTTGCTACACTTGCAGTGGCAAGGTTCTAGACGTTTATTCTCTGTTTTAGTGCTACCACTAAGGCCAGTCTCAGTGGGTGTTTCATGGACAATAAATTGACTGTTACGTCAGTATTTTTGATGATGTGTCACTGTATTAATTAAGAGATGGGTGAAATGAGTTTCATGGTGATGAAACTCCATGTACACAATTACCTAGACAGCTTGTGTTTTGCATGTGACCTAGGAAACAACAATTGATGAAACTATGCATTGAGAGAGGTGTTTCATCCTCATTTCAAATACTTTTAGATGACGTGTCACTCTAGATAATTGTGTCCATGAAATTTCCATTGAGACTGGCCTAATAGGTGGAGCCGTAGTTACCCGATAGGCTGAACTCTTGTTTTGTTTTCACTTATTTACTTTTTGGTGTTCTGTCGCCATAACACGCCAAATGGGCGTTTTTTTCTGAAGTTTAGTCCATGTCACATCGAATATACGGATGCTAATTAGAATTATTAAATATAGGTTAATTATAAAACTAATTATATAAATGAGAGCTAATTCACGAGACGAATCTAATAAGCCTAATCAATCCATCATTAGCACATGTTTAGCACATGTTACCGTAGCACTACATCATCAAATCATAGATTAATTAGACTTAATAGATTTGTCTCATAAATTAGTCCTCAATTATGTAATGAGTTTTTCATTAACCTATATTTAATACTTTTAATCGGTATTCTTACATTCGATGTGACAGGGACTAAAGTTTAGTCCTTGGAACCAAACGGGACCGAGAAACCCGAATCTCTGATCTAGTAAACTTGTCTCTGTAGCTACATCTGGATGTGGACTAACATGGATAAAAACAGTAACAAATTCATTTTGATGTATTAAAATGATATGGTCGCTAATATAGACTTGGATGTCTTGTGATTATTTGTTAAGAGTTTCTTGGTGTGGATTCTATTGTCTTATTTGTCATTTCGTTCACACTTTCTTATCTTTTTGGTCAGGTCAATTGGTGCTCGGGAACGCAACCATTTTAAGGCGCCTAAAGCTTTGTTTTGTTTTGCTTTATATGTCATACTAGGTGATACCCCGCATGTTGCTGCGGAAATTTGTTAAACAAAATTTTAAAGTGAAATGTGAAAGTATAAACATCAAAGTGATTGTATTGCAACGTTCTTTAGTAAACATTATACATGGAAGTATGACTGATCATACATGTAATTTTTACTCTTATAATTTGTAATTGCTACTCACAAAAATGTGGCCACGGAAAATCGATTGAAGAATAAATAGATGGTCTAGTGGATGATGACATGGCTTATAGTGGATAGTGATATGGCGCATAGTGGATGATGACGTGAAATTGTTGCATGTTGAGAGAAATCCAACCATGACTTGATAGTGGGTACTAATTATATAGGTTATATAGATAACTTAAGCTGAATTCCAAAGTAAGTCCTGTTGAGGAGCACTGCCAACATTTTTGTCATCCTTTTCAAGTGATATATATTATTATTACTCAAATATGTAAATACTGAAATTACTATTCAGATTTGGGGTCTTGGCTTGACCTGCTGCCATCATATTAAGTGATACCACCAGGCTCGAGTCGTTCTAAGAGACATGTATCTTCTGTCTCCAAGGGTAATTTTGCTGTGGTATGGAACTCCTTTGGATAGGATCTAGAAAATCTAAAAAATGAAAAAGTAAAATCCAGTGTACGGTTTTTTAATATGGGATAAATCCCTAAACAAAGTTTGTTGTTGAGGGAAATCCTACTGTGCCATTAAAAACTTCTTAATTTCTTCTGTGCCACAAAAAAGTTTATCTTCTTTTTTCTTTTCTTTCTTGAATATACAGGAGAGCTGCATATCATTGTAGTATTAAGATAAGATAAGAGACCAAAAGATGGCCAGTACGACTCACACCACACACCGTGGTGACTGACCTCTTCTTTCAGTTTGTTCTGTAGCAAAGATCCGGTTTCTCTAACCCTATGTTTTGATGGTAAGGGATTGTGGGGTGATCCCCTAGCTGATGTTTTTTCAGTGGCTTGTAGATCTCGTTCTCAGTTATTCGGTTTTCGAAGCCTTGTGTGGTGATGGCATTATATTTGCAGTTGTCTCTTTCTCTTACTGATTTTTAGTGTGGTTTTCAAGCTCAAAGGTTCTTGGTGTGATTTATTTTTAGAGATAGTTTCGTGTCATGTTGTTCTTTTGTACTGGCTACTGTTTTTTCCTCAATAGATATCAGATATGAGACATATTTATGTGTCTTTCTAAAAAAAAAGGTTCTCCCTTGAATTGTTTGTTCCCTCACATGGAATTTGTGCTCATTGCCCGTGAGATGGCAGTTAGATGGGATGCAAAAAAAAAACAGCCACAATGAGAAGGACTTGACTCCAACTACAAAAGCAAAAAACTCCACTCTCACACATGATGATTGCCTGATAAATCAAAGATCTCCATTTTTTATTCCAGGATATGCACGATACAGATGATTATAGGAAAGGTGAAAAGGCAAACATGATTATTTATACACACAAGTAGATGGGTGCTGCATCAGTTTGTAGATCATATTCATCACTAGGGCGCTCTTGTACCACTTTTGTCTTGGGTGACAAGAAGCTTTCCATCTGTTGAGCAGCTCAGAAGATCTGGAAGTCTCCTATATAGTCCTGGAAGTGGGCTCCCGCTCAAGCGTTTTGGCTTTATATCCTATGTCAGCAGTTGAAATGTAAAGGACTGAAATTCTAAGACAAAATTATTATTTTAAAAAGAACACCTATGTAGGAAAGATAAATTGAAAAATGCTAAAAATAAGAAGGAACAAGCCGAGTTTAATATCAAAATAAGCATATTTGACCCTGTCTGTACTGAATAATATGTCTCCCTGGCTATTACGATGTCTTCATGTAGACGTTTGGAACTATAATATTTAAAAACAAGTTGTTCTTCCTGTCATGGGAAAAATGTGTTATTCCGGTCTTATAATAGATGACTTGCCGCCGACCAAATGTGGTCAGGCCATCTACTTTTAATAAAATGGAGAAAGTAATACTAATATACTAATCTATGCTTATCGCTTGCCCAGTTAAGCTGCAAGGAGTAACTTGGCACATATCAAATACCCCAAGTTGATCCTCCAAGCATCAACATTGACCTATGTGATTCGTATAGCCTATTTATTCATGAACTCACACAGTAACTTTTGTTTCTTCCGATAACATGTATAGTACAAGGAGCTTATTTTAATAATTAGGTCCAACATCAGATCAATGAGTCACCATCTATAATAAAATTGTTTAACTAATCTATTAATGAACAGTTAAAAGAAGCAACAATAAATTCAATCTATACTATAAAGAGAATTAGATCTGAAAACGCTTTTCACCAAGATTAGGTCCACCCCCACCTCACAGAGGACCCATCTGTCATAAAAAAAGAACTATGAAAGGGGAGGGGGAGACCCATTTTGTCGCGAAGAGAATTCCCCCCAAAACCCATAACTTTTTTCACCTAAATCAGGTCCACGTAAATCTACCCAGGCGTCCTTTATGTTGCCATATTTAATATGTATAATCTTAGCAAGTTTTCAAATAGATGGTAGTTGATGATTATGTTTGGATTTAAGTCCAATCTGTTACCATAATTAATATGTATAATTTGTGTATGTTTTTAAACAGACGATAGATTTCCATATATAATATATATAATCTGAGCAAGTTTTCAGATAGATGGTAGTTGATGATTACGTTTGGATTTAAGTCCAATGTGTTGCCATAGTTAATATGTACAATCTGAGAAAGTTTTCAAATATATGATAGGTTTCCTTAGTTGATGATTGTGTCCGGATTGAAATCTAATAATTACCGTACTAGACTATCCAAATTTAATATATACAATCTGAGGAGGTTTTCAAACATATGATAGGTTTCCTTAGTTGATGATTGTGTCCAAATTAAAGTCATAATTACCATACTAGACTAGCCAGGACTTATATAAATCACGCCAACCAGCCGTCACTTCTCATTATCCCCCCTCGACATGTGGTTGTTCCACAAATCCTCCAGCAGAGAGATCCGCCGCTCCGCCATCACCCGCGGCCGTCGGCTCAACACATATGTGCACCTGCACGCCGGAGCGTCTCCAGCGTCGGAGGCCGTACTACTGTTGGGGTGATCATTAGGGGTACCCAAACCTATGGGATAACCGCCCTCGGTAAACGTTAACCTCACGCGTTTAACCAGAAAAAGAGAAACGGAAGTTAAGGCCCACGGCCCAGCAACAAACGAAGGCCCAGTCAAGGCGCCCCGTGGCATGCCTCGACGCAAACCATAATCTCCGCTTCGCTCGAGGGA
This sequence comes from Echinochloa phyllopogon, assembly GCA_033239725.1. Taxonomy (NCBI): domain Eukaryota; kingdom Viridiplantae; phylum Streptophyta; class Magnoliopsida; order Poales; family Poaceae; genus Echinochloa; species Echinochloa phyllopogon. Next base: position 51,964,023 of record BTCW01000014.1, read on the forward strand.
ACCGACCCCTCGAGCGAATCGGAGAACTCCGCTTCGGTCGAGGCCTGAGGATCGAGCCTCGAGCAACCCACGGAATGGGGAGAGCTCCGCCTCGGTCGAGACCCTCGCTCCGACAGACAATTAATGGCGCCCACCACCACCGTGCGTCCAAAGTCAAAAGGCAGATCTCTCGCCATACCGCCCTGACAGCCACGACCCCCCCCCCGGTCGCATCCGCCAACTCCCGTCACTATGCTGCCAACCGGGCTCTGTGCGGGCAGGCCGGCGCTGTGCGAACAGAGCCCGTCACTCTGAGCACCTGTGCTTCCAACTCCGACGACTCGAAGACCTCCGTCGAACGGGAGAGACTCTCGAGCACACAACAGGAGAAGAAGACAGGACGGCGGAGGTATGGCGGGCCATTCCGAGCGCTATGCAACCAACCCCGGCGCTGTGCGCACATGTCGCCACTGTGCGAACAGGTCAGGGTCTCTCCAACTCCCTGTGCTACCGACTCCCACAGCGATTTCCCACAGAATGAGCTGTGCGCAGACATGGGAGACCCTCGAAATAGTGTACGCGCGAGCCATTACCGCACAAAGGACACCTCGGATCCTCAAAACTACTCCTCGGCGTCATCCCCAGTACAAGAATCGACTACAGGGATCGCAATATCGCGCGACAGCAAACAAGGACAAAGAAGCACGCCCAGCGCCACTCCTACTACTGTGCGGCAACTATGCCTGTGCAGCAACACACTCCTGTAACCCCTCCTCCTTGGCCTATAAAAGGAGGGGGTGATTGAGCAAAAGGGACACAGACGAAGAGATCAAGAATTCGCACACACTCAGAAAAACCACGATATTGGCACTCCGCCTCAATGATCTGGGACTCGGAGGTCTAGCCACTCATCCCAACCTGCTTGTACCCCCTACTACTTGCAGTCCGGTGCAGAATAATACATCGCACGTACCACCTTGCTGGAAGTACGGTCTTCCAACCGGAACCAGGATAAACCCGTGTCTCGCGTTATCTTCTGCATCAACCATTAGGGGAGGGAACACAGCGCATTTCTGGTTGGTGTCGGGACCACGATTTGTAAACACCGACAAGTACAGGGCGTCGTGCATGATGGGTAGAGGCAAAACGCCGGTGTCGTCGATAGCGATACGACAACGTCGGACGAGGAGGACGACGAGGTCAGAACCAGCAGCTTCGCCATGTCCGACGTGATGAAGAGCCCTGCGGCGGCGGCGTTGAGCCGGCGCGAGAGGTACTACCTGGTGGCGTGCAAGCAGATGGTGGGGTTGTTTGCGATGGTATGGGTGATTCGAAGTTGGTGCCGCACGTCGGCCATGTCAGGTTCTCCTGCGTCGGCCACGGTATCATGGGATGCTAGACTAGATAGTTTTATGAATTTGTTGATTGGATGAACTTATTGCGTCGACCGCGGCACATGCAACTATCAAATTGATTTAATTAGTTGTTAGATCTGCATGTTTACGTGATTTGCGGCACTGTTTGGATGTGTTTTTTTTCGGTAGCTCATACTTTATTTCTGAACATATATACAATACGTATGATGTCATATATACGTCATGGTCAAAAGGAATTTGCCAGTATACTTGCAAAACTGGCGTATATGATTACGTTTAGATTAAAGTCCAATAATTTTATATTTTCTTTTTATTTTTGTAGTGTACAATACGTTAAGATCTGCTTGCGATGCCGCGCCCATTATGTTGCCATATTTAATATGTATAATCTGACCAAGTTTTCAAATAGATGATAGTTGATGATTATGTTCGGATTTAAGTCCAATAATTTACATTTCCTTTCCATTTTTACAATGTACAATATGGTAAGTTCTGCTTGCAATGCCGCTCTCTTTATGTTTCCATATTTAATATGTATAATCTGATAGTTTTTAAATAGATGGCAGTTGATGATTACATTTGGATTTAAGTCCAATAATTTTACATTTCCTTTTCATTTTTGCAGTGTACAATATGGTAAATTCTGCTTACGATGCCGCGTCCTTTATATTGTCATATTTAATACATATAGTCTAAACAAGTTTTCAAATAGATTGTAGTTAATGATTATGTTTGGATTTAAGTCCAATAATTTATATTTTCTATCTATTTTAGCAGTATACAATATGGTAAGTTCTGCTTGCGATGCCTCGCCTTTTATGTTGCCATATTTAATATATATAATGAGCAAGTTTTTAAATATATGGTAGTTGATTATTACGTTTAGATTTAAATCCAATAATTTTACATTTCCTTTCTATTTTTGCAGTGTATAATATGGTAAGTTCTCCTTGCAATGTCGCTCCCTTTATGTTGCCATATTTAATATGTATAATCTGAGCATGTTTTTAAATAGATAATAGTTGATGATTATATTTGGATTTAAGTCCAAATATTTTACATTTTCTTTCCATTTTTGCAGTGTAAAATATGGTAAGTTCTGCTTACGATGTCACGCCTTTTATATTACCATATATAATATGTATAATATGAGCAGGTTTTTAAATATATGGTAGTTGATGATTACGTTTGGATTAGTCCAATAATTTTACATTTTTTTCATTTTTGCAGTGTACAATATGGTAAGTTCAGCTTGCAATGTCGCGCCCTTTATGTTGCCATATTTAATATGCATTATCTAAGCAAATTTTCAAATAGACGGTAGTTGATGATTACGTCCGGATTTAAGTCCAATAATTTTACATTTCCTTTCCATTATTGCAGTGTACAATATGATAAGTTCTGCTCGCGATGCCGCACCCTTTACGTTGCCATATTTAATATGTATAATCTGAGCAATTTTTTAAATAGATGGTAGTTGATGATTATGTTTGGATTTAACTCCAATAATTTTGCATTTCTTTTTCATTTTTGCAGTGTACAATATGGTAATTTCTCCTTGCAATGCCGCTCCCTCTATGTTGCCATATTTGATATGTATAATCTGAGCAAGTTTTTAAATAGATAGTATTTGATGATTATATTTGGATTTAAGTTCAATAATTTTACATTTTCTTTCCATTTTTGCAGTGTAAATATGGTAAGTTCTGCTTGCGATGTCGCGCCTTTTATATTACCATATATAATATGTATAATATAAGTAAGTTTTTAAATATATGGTAGTTGATGATTACGTTTGGATTTAATCCAATAATTTTACATTTTTTTCATTTTGCAGTGTACAATATGGTAAGTTCAGCTTGCAATGTCGCGCCCTTTATGTTGCCATATTTAATATGCATTATCTAAGCAAGTTTTTAAATAGACGGTAATTGATGATTACGTCCGGATTTAAGTCCAATAATTTTACATTTCATTTCCATTATTGCAGTGTATAATATGGTAAGTTCTGCTTGCGATGCCGCACCCTTTACGTTGCCATATTTAATATGTATAATCTGAGCAATTTTTTAAATAGATGGTAGTTGATGATTATGTTTGGGTTTAACTCTAATAATTTTACATTTCCTTTCCATTTTTGTAGTGTAAAATATGGTAAATTCTACTTGCAATGTCGTATCCTTAATATTGCCATATTTAGTATATATAGCCTAAGCAAGTTTTCAAATAGATGGTAGTTAATGATTACGTTTGGATTTAAGTCCAATAATTTTACATTTCTTTTTTATTTTTGCAGTGTACAATATGGTAAGTTCTATAGATATGACTATTTTCACCTGCTTCCAAATAGTTATTTGGATCTTCATCACACAATGGTACATCATCCTCCGGAAGTCTATGAGTTAGAGTAGATGTGCCAATTACACGTTTAGTCTCTATTTTATATTGTCGTTTGGAACATTTCGGTCTCGAATATTTACTTATTTGCCTTTGCAATATTTACTTATATTTATATATTATAGTATACACTTGAGTTTGATATTTTGTCTATTATTCTCTATTTTCGGTTTCTCTGATTTGACGTAGTGCTGAAACAGTTGATTACTGAGCCACTGAAAGGTGAGCTCCAAGCGAATGTTTGTGAGTTTGTGATTCCAATTTGTGAATTCGCAAAAAGAGAAGAAGCGTTGAGCATAAAGTTTATAGAACTTGTACCGTGTGTCTTGCAAATTGAACATTTTCTTTAAATTACAATCAACTTTCTATTGAATTCAAGATTTTTTCCATGTTTTTTTAAAACACGTGTCCGTGGCACGTGCATACCAACTAGTGGGTAATAACAGTAAAAAGACCAAAGAAAATTGTGTTGGGCTGGGCTGTTCAACGGACCTGGTCAAATATTGCCGTAGGGATGGCAAGAGTTGTCACTGCATTAGGAGAGTCCACTATTCCAGATATCCTACCCTCGCATGGACAGCATGAAAGTAAAATGTATACCTGTATACAATCCCCAATCCTTGATTTTAAGATACTATTCACTATTCAGCATGCATATGAAAATAGTAACCCTACTGCCTACCTGCTCCTTGGAGTACCCAAATCTGGAAAGGTACTCGATGGCATTCAGAACTCCGCGTTTGTAGGCAACTGATGCATCAAGGAAATGTTGCTTCCCAGACTCATCCACACTGATGCCCTCAAGCACTAACCACTCTGAGAAACGTGGTTCGACAGGACCTATCTCAAAGATAGGATTCACATGTAGTGGTGTTGGGCCAACTGGGGTCAAGTATTCCTTCTGTTAGAGTGGCGCAACGGAATCCGGCCCGGCCCGCTATACCCACGAGCCGGCGCCCCATCAAGCCTAGGTCCACCGGAGCCACAACCAACCAAGGCACAGGCCTAACTCAACCCAAAAGACTAGTCTGATAGGTGAGGACTGTCCCCGCCTTATATGTCGTGCTCCACCCCCATCAATTTCCGATGTGGGACTAAACCTAACAATCTCTCCCGTCACACATCGGGCCCAACTCTTCCATCACACAAACCATGTGATCTCCCGGAAGACGTTATACCAGGCCCCGAGTCCAACTCTCCAGTCACAAATCGCCATGTGACCCTCCGGAGAGGTTCACGGGCTCCCCCGTCACCATGTGACCACTGAGATTTTCCAGGTTTCCCGACCTTCGGCTCTGATACCACTTGTTAGAGTGGCGCAGCGGAATCCGGCCCAACCCGCTATACCCACGAGCCGGCGCCCCATCAAGCCCAGGTCCACCGGAGCCACAATCAACCAAGGTCCAGGCCTAACTCAACCCAAAAGACTAGTCTGATAGGTGAGGACTGCCCCCGCCTTATATGTCGTGCTCCACCCCCATCAATTTCCGATGTGGGACTAAACCTAACACCTTCATCCCACCTCTTATGATCTCACATCTATGCAGACACATGAGAGAACTTTTGAGAAGCACGCAAGGTAAAGTGATTTTTCCATAGCTAGATTTTATTTATCCAACATTTTTTAAGCAGAATACACATGAGTCCAACTGACACATTCATCAGGAGTTCAGGACTAGCAATATTCATATGTGTTGACCTTGTGGTTCAGAAATAATTGATGGACAAATTGAGTGAGTTTGCAAGAAGCTATGAAGATGGCTGGTGCTAGGGTGCTGGACCAGTGTCATTATGAAACATGATGGAATCTAATAATATTAAGTTTTACAATATTGGCGGATTCGATTTGATGCAATTGGCTGTTTAGGTCCATCCTTACTGGTCCACTAGATAGGAAAGATGCATATATAAAGCATAATATTGTAGTATTGAAGTGTAAATAAGAACAAAATCTATTACTTGAGCTCAAGGAACCCGCTCATTTCAATTGCTCCACACAATGAAATTTCACCATCACCCTGGGAGAAGTGCATATCGCCAGCACTAAGATTTGCTCCTTCAACAAATACTGGTAGATAGACTTTGGAACCTCTGCTTAGATTCTTTATGTCACAATTCCCTCCGTTCTCCCTTCCAGCAATAGTTCTAGCTGCTTCATTTGCTATTTTGTGCCATCCAGCAGTCCCTTCTTGGATCTGCATCATATTGTATTCATTACAAACATGGCACTTCAACCAAGCAGGTAGAAATATATACTTTAGATCTACTAGCTTAATATCTGCATATAGAACTCCTTATTTGTGTTGTAGGAACTATATAAATATGTGATTCTATGGCCTTCCAGAATAAAAAACAACATTATTGAAAGATGGTAACAGGTGTGGTTGCAATTTAAACAATTTTACATGTAATAGTGAAAAAAATGGAGCATGCCTTCCCAAGTAAGTAGTTCTCAGGGGTCGGTAAATGAACAAGGGGCCTTTGGTGTAGAACTTCCCACAGTTTAAGAGTGTCTTGGTTTGTCTCAGCCAATCTTTTTTCCCTTTCATTCCAAATACTAAGGGCCTGTTTGGTTTCTAGGGACTACAACTAAGGGACTAAAATTGTTGTTTGGATTCCTGAACTAAAAGGGACTAAAGTTGTTTTAATGGCTTGCGCAAAGACTACTTTGCCCATGAACTAAAAGGGAGCAAGTGGGCCGGCGGGTGGGGGGAGGGGCATCCAATAGAAAAGTGGTGGTTTTAGTCCCTATAAGCTCCTCTTGTGGAGCTAAAGAGTTTTAGTACCTTTTAGGGGTTTTAGTCCCAAGGGTTTGGATCTTTAGTCCATTTTAAGACTAATTTTAGTCCGTTTTAGTTTTAATCCGTGGAACCAAACACCCCCTGAGAAGTTCAAAACTGATGGTGCAGTTCCCACTACACCAGGATGAGTTAATCCTGGAAAACGAACACCTGGTGTACACAAAATGGAATTATTGAAGAACCCAAAACTGGAACCCTTCACTCCCAGCGACAGCAACTTTACCTGGTATCTGAGGGGAGTAAGCATAAATTCCTTCGAAATACCAAATGGCTTTTCTCGCACTAGGGAAGTGGTTAGTTAAGAATCCACCTCCATTCTCCCTTTCAAGTATTGCAGTATAACCCCACTCATCACCAGGAAGTGGTCCAAGATTGCAGATCTCTACAGCTAGAAGATCACCAGGTGAAGCCGGAACACCCTCAGAATCGACTATTCTTAGCGGGCCACTAAGATAATGAGCCTGTGGAACATCTGTAGTCAGTTTGGCTCACAAGTCACAATGAAAGCACTGGGAACAAGAAGAAAAAAGTAACATCTCCAGTAGAAGGGAAAAAAACTTACAATTGTGAAATTCATGAATTTCATATCATCTGCTGAGTTATCATCCCTAACCCGCCCTCCACTCCAATCGACCATCTCAACACGGAACAATTCCCCTTCAGTTACATCAGCAACAGGAGGGATATCTGGATGCCAGCGGTTATGGAGAGGGACCTTTTGCTCCCATGGCTGCTTCTTCACATCTATTGGCACTACCAATCTTGGGGTCAGAGGAGCCATATTTCATTACAGTATCTCCTCAAGAGCTTCTTTCCTTTGGAAGCTTTGTGCTCCTTTATAAAGGTAGGATATGCATGTTGAGGAGACCGGTAATGGTAAAAATAGGAAGAGAAAATGGAATCCTAGGAAAGCATTTTTCAAACAAACAACCACTTAGGAAGTTTACTTGAATATGAGAGGTGAATCCAATTACTAGAATCCAAGTTCTCTTTTTCAACCAAAAGGAAAAGACACAGTTTTACCTTGCAATAATATTCCTGTGTTTGGAGCTGCTTTAGATAGTCACTATCAGGTCCTGCCCATCCTAGGCTATCCATAACGAAGATTTTTTTTTTTTGAAAATTAAGAGGGTGAGATATTTTCTTGTACAATAGCAGTACCAACCAACTTGGCTTGTCTTATTCGTTTGTGTTTTCCACTGGCTGCAACATGCAACGCTTAGGTACTTGAGCACAATTTTTTTTGGCAGTATTCCAACATACTCCGCAACCAGGGGCTGTCAAGCGTCAACAAACAAAGTTTGCCTTCCTTCTAACCTGGACAGCACCGTAGAAGCAGCTACTTTTAAGAAAACCTGTAACATGTCAATAGGGCTAGAAATTTTATATTTGTTGCAAGAAACCAATAAGCAGAATTTAAAGTAATAATGCAGTAAGCTACATTCGTATTCACTTTAAGAGTTTTGGGCAGTACTGTATAACTTTCTTATCACAGGATATTGTTACTCTTGAATCTTGAGCCAACAGTGGGAATACAAATTTTACCAGTGCATACGAAGTACATTTAAGGTAATATTATTAATCCAAATCCCTATTCAGCAAAATGCTGGTACAACCTGGGAATAATAAAAAATTGAGTTAAAGACTCAATTGATTTTCACAAAAAGAAGTGAATCTTCTTGTAACAACACACGAAAGGTTTAAAGATCTGCTTCGCTTGGGATAATTTTGTGTTAAATTTAAGAGGTTGGTCGACTATTTTTTCGAACAGTTGTGCAGTAGATATCGGCTATAATTCTGAAATCTTTTTTGATAAATAAAGTCTCAGATTCAGTCTTATCGACTATCTTTCAATCACAAATTAATGTTTATTTTCCTTAGCCGATGAGATGGTTGTAATCTAAGAACAAGATAAGTGTGATAGAAACTGAACTAACGTAGTTAAATAATTAACTTCATAAGAAGTAATTAATATTGATAATTTGTGTGTAGATTGTATTAAGGTAAAAGCGATGCGTATCTAATTGTATACTATAACTTGGTGAATAAGATAAATCAAGAAAGAAGTGATGCGTCGTCAATACAAAATTTAAATTACTCGAAAGACAAAAATTTACAAGCAAGCCAGAGACCAAGATGATGCAGCCCTGTCGATTTGAAAGCAAATGTTGAAAACTACTGAAAACTAGGAAAACTAGGATTTAAAGTAAAGTTGCCGAAAAGAAAGAACTTCTTCGATTGAATGATGTACCTCTTTTACAACCTCATGTAGCTAATATTTATATCCTTAAGACTGTCTGCAACCGTGTCTTTTATATTTCATCCTCCAAAGTTATATTTTAATGTCGTGTAAAATATTCTACCCTCCGAAACCAATTCTCATTGTAACGATGTCCTCTATTCCTTAAGACTGTCTGCAACCGTGTCTTTTATATTTCATCCTCCAAAGTTATATTTTAATGTCATGTAAAATATTCTACCCTCCGAAACTAATTCTCATTGTAACGATGTCCTCTGTTCCAGCCTCCAAGTCTCTAAATCGCCGTCCGTCGCCGGCTGGCTCTTCCTATCCCACCACACGCATCTCCCCGCCCCTGGCGCAGGCAGCTGTGCGTTCCGGAACGGGAGCCGCGGCGGAGCGGAGCCGTGCCTGGCTGGGCCGTCGTCCCCACCGGCCGCCTACCTCGGCGGCCGCGAGCGCGACACGGCCGTGAGTCCCTGCGCGCCGGCGGTCGTCGCGACTCGCGAGCAGGACCATGCCGCCGTTCGCCGGCGTGATGATGAAGAGGTAGCAGAAGATCCTACAAGTGAAGAAGTCACGGACATTCAGCCAGAAGCTAGCATCGACTCGCACGGAGGCACGCAACCTACGCACGCGTGCTCCGGCGCCGCCGCCACGCCCGGTGTGCCCGCGCGCGCCGGGTTACGTACGTACGTACGTCGTCGGCAGGTTGTCCCCCGGCGGCGCGCGTCGGGGAGCCCGACACGGACGCGGACGCCGCGGTGGACTCCTCACCGGCGGCCACGGCGGCCGACGCGGAGAGCCTGGAGCGCTTGGACCGGGCGGCGGCGGCCTCGGATTCCGCGGCAACGTCGAAGCTGCCCTCCATCTTGGCGTAGTAGTCCAGCGTGGCCTGCGAGCGGGTGTCGGCGTTGGACTCGAGCAGCGCGAGCTCCCGCGTGGACGCGTCAGCTGCGCCGGCGCGGTCCGCGTGCTCCTCCGCGTCCCGCGCCACCAGCGACGTGAGTATCCGGGCGATGGCCCGCTTCTTGCCGTCCTACTTCTTGGCGGCGGCGGTAGCGTCGGCGCCGCCTCCCCGTCCCCCGCGGCCGCGGCCGCCCCGCGCGGTATCCGACGGTGACTCCGGGAGGAAGGAGTAGTAGAAGGCGAAGTCGTCGTCCCCTGCTACCGCGTGGTCAGCAACCGGGGGCTCTCGCCGGAGCGGGACAACGACGAGAGCAGCTCGCCCGCGGTGGATCCGCCATGGCGGCCGTCCCCGTCCCCGATGCGGAAGACGCCGTACTGGCGCCGCCAGACCAACAGTAGAGTCGATGGTGGCCGTCCCCACCAGACGCTGAGCTGCGGCCGTCGCCGCTCCACAACCTCTCGTCCGCTTCCTCCGTCACGCGATGCCGCTCCAGGAAGCTCGCCGACGGCGAAGTCGATGGCTGAACTCGAAGCAGAGCAAGTGCACCGCGGCGGCGGCGTTGGCGTCAGGGCCGGGCAACGGCCGGCGTCGGGTGGGGCGGGGCGGGGCAGAGGAGGGCGGCGTGGGCGTCGATTTGGAGGAGGGCGAGGCCACACCAATATTTGGGGGACGAAGACTTGGGCCTGTACATTAGAGGAGCATTTGCAGGACCCCGCTGCAGCATATTAATGGACTTACAAATGGTATAATAGAGGTCCAGGAGCATTTACCGTTGCATTTAGCCTAATACTGAATACTCCTTGTCAATTACGGCTTTTATAAAACTTGACTGAAAGAAATAACAATACCTAAAATAACAAACCCCTAAAATGAATCGAATTCTATATGGCCCCACACTATCACGTGTTGACCAAATTTTGGATTCCATCGGCTGCGATGCCACATCGGCTTGAAGCTACATCGGCCATCACCTTCAGCCATATACATCTCATCGGCTTGACTATAAATCAGCATTGGCTAGTCCAGAACCACTTAGACTTGGCACCCACCATCTGTGTTGCATCGGCTTCAACCACTGCATATCATCGGCTTCAAACCAACATCTGTCAAATTCTAGTGTTAACACAGCTTCCTAACATTTGGATTTAGTTGTAATGAAAGAGAGGGTATGCTTCTCTGCATGGTACAGATCGACCGAATCACAATGCATGTTCCATCAAATATTCATAACTCATATTTCTCTGACATGTCACCTGTTCTAACATCGCCCTGAGGCTACAGCCAGAATCCTTTGTCATACTCATTTTCTTCACCCACTTTAGGACCTCTTCAGACTCGAGAGGCCATTTTAGGAGTCCAAGTAGGTGTATAATTCCAGCTCCCAAGACGGTATGAGTGATCTAGCTCGCCTCAGACGGAAGGGCATGCTTTTCTACTTGGCACAGTCCATAATTAATACCCATTACCAATATACTTTATCCTTGACCTCTCCCCTAACAGCCTAAGGGCTAATGCCTTGTCCTTTCATATCTGATCGTGGTTACTTCACTTCAGTGTTACACGCTTGTGTGTGATGTCATTCATCGAGTGGAAATGAAGTGTATTTGTAATTTTAAGCTGGTAACGTTGATACAAAATTGTTAATACGAAATTTATCGAGTTGGTAATGTCATAATATCCCTTTGCTGCTTATGTTTGCATGCGAATGTTTTTTATGCTTTTGTCAGTGGAGCGAGTGTGTGACACTCGTTAGTTAGACACCATCCAAACAAGAAAGATACATCAAACCCCTCATCAGAATTCCTTCTTCCTCTTCTACTAAATACTCCAGTCGAATCCTATTTATTATGGTGCAGCCACCATGAACTAAGTGGCATGCTAGCCTACACATTATAATTATGTTACTTAGGCATGAACCAAACCTTATTACAACATATCTACTCTCCCAATCTCTCGCTCCCTCTCCATAAGAGCAAGTACAATAATGAGCTTATAACCAAGCTAATCAGCACTTTTGCTGATGTGGATGAGAGAAAAGAGGAGAAAGAAGAGAGCTTGACGCGGTGTCCTATACAGAGGTGGGGCCAGATTAGAGAGGATGAGAGAGTGTAGGAAAAAAAGATAATAAATAGTAATAAATTAGTAATGTGTAGATAAATAATAGACTATTGTTATATGACCTAGCTCTTATTTCTTGTCTAATAGCCAAGTACTTGTCCCTGTTACGAACCTTTCCCAAACCTACTTAATCCTCGGGGGCTCTGCCTATACCCGAAACTGTTACAAGTTGGTCTAATACTTTTGCTGGCAACATCGATAAAAGTACCACTTTCCTTTCATGACTTTTACAAGATCACCACCCCTAAATAATAAACTTGAGGGCGAAATTAAATCATAAACTTTTACTCATAGCACAACTTTGTAGCAATGTAGAAAATATGGCACCATTAAGGTGTCTCCATCCTCATACATGATGACTGCCTGACAAATTAAAGATCTACATTCTGGATTCCACGCCACATACATATATGATTCTTGGAAGTTGGAAGTATAAAGATAATTATTTATATGTATAAGTAGAAGGATGCTCATCAATTTCTCAATCATGTTCATCTCTAGGGTACACTTCTACCACTTTGGTCTTGGGTGACAGGAACGTGTCCATCTCCATCTTTTGAGCAGCTCAGAAGATCTGGAAGTCTCATCAATTTTGGTCCTGGTCTCCCTCTCAAGTGTTTTGGCTTTATATCCTACGACAGCAATTCAAACATTATGTACTTTAAGTTTGAAAACAAAAGTATTAATGTAGAAGAATACGTATGAAAGAAGAATATACTCTCCTGACTTATCTATTACTATTAGCCCTTGAACTTTATAAAATAGGTAATGCTACCAGCAGACTAGTAATAAATATTTGACTACTTTGCTATAGAATAGAAAGTGCTAAGTTCAATCTGGTTATTGTGACTGCTTCATGTAAAACCCAGGAAGTAATATTTACAAATTGTTCTAGTTTTAAAATATTGAGTCTCTTGTATTACAGACTGCTATATAAGAAATAATTTGGTGATACAGGCCCACTGACCAAGTGTGGTCAGGCTTACATGATTTACTTTCAACAAAATGAGTAAAGTAATATAAATCTAGTCATTCTGAACAATCAACCCAGTGCAGTTCACACTTCAAGACGTAATTTGGCACACATCAATGCCCTGATGATGTTTATTGTTCTAGTATTACAAATTCAATCTTATCAGCATCAACGTTGACCTGCTTGATTAGTACAGCCTACTCATGAGTAATGAACAATTGAACCACGCAGGCGCTACCTTTTGTTTCACCAGATAACACATGTAGTACCGACAGCTCATGTTAGATACTTGGATCCAACATCAGACAAGGAATAAGTCATGATCTATAAAATAAGTATTTACTAACCTAGTAATCAACAGTGAAAAACAATGGTAAATACAATGCATATAACAGTAAAAAGGAGCAAAGGAAATTGCTTTGGTCTGTTGAAGGCAAACCTGGTCGAATATTGTTGTCGGGATGGCAAGAGTTGCCACTGCATTAGGAGAGTCTACTATTCCAGATATCCTACCCTCGCATGGACAGCATGATAGTAAGAGATATACCTGTACAAAATCCCCAATCCTCAATGTTAAGATAATATGCAGTACCCATGATACTTGAAGATAACAGTTAGCTACACTACTGCCTACCTGCTCCTTGGAATACCCAAATCTCGAAAGGTACTCAATGGCATTCAGGACTGCACGTTTGTAGGCAACTGATGCATCAAGGAAATGCTGCTTCCCAGACTCATCCACGCTGATGCCCTCAAACACTAACCAGTCTGAGAAACATGGCTCGACAGGACCAATCTCAAAGATAGGATTCACATGTAGTGGGGTTGGACCAACTGGGGTCAAGTATTCCTTCATCCCACCTCTTATGATCTCACACCTAAACAGAATGCAAGAGAGAGAGAGTGTGTGTGTGTTAATATGGAGAAGCGCGCAAGGGAACATGAGCTTGCATAGGCAGATTTTATTTATCCAACTGACATGGCCATCATGTCCAGCAGCATAGGCTGTGGCCTGTGGGTTTGGGGTAGAAATAATTGATCAGGCTACATCGCAAGACACTAATGGAATGAGTTCGATTCCAACAAATAATTCATTGTGCCACAATATATGAACTAGAAATCATGAGCTATCTGAGAAGTCCAATGCAAGCAGCTATGAAGATGGTTGGTGCTAGTGTACTGGCTAAAAAATATTGATGGAATCTAATAATATGAAGTTTACCTACGCTAATGGATCTGAAAATCCGATATTCTAATTTGACGTAATTGGTTGTTTGTGTCCATCGTTATAGTTCCACTAGACAAATATAAGATGTCAGACATGTTTATTAAACATACTATAACAAGTAGTATTGAAGTGTAAATAAGGATAAAGTGTATTACTTGAGCTCAAGGAATCCACTCATTTCAATTGCTCCACAAAATGAAACTTCACCATCGCCCTGGGAGAAGTGCATATCACCAGTACTAAGATTTGCTCCTTCAACAAATACTGGTAGATAAACTTTGGAACCTCTGCTTAGATTCTTTATGTCACAATTCCCGCCATTCTCCCTTCCAGGAATAGTTCTGGCTGCTTCATTTGCCATTTTGTGCCATTCAGCAGTCCCTTTCTGAATCTGAACAACATCTTATTAGTTATGAACATGGCACTTACAAACAAACAGGTAGGATTTTTCACAAAAAAAAAGGTAGCAAGACATTTAGATCTGCTAGATAATATATGCATAATTGCATATATAACTACTTTACTGGTGCTACAGGACACACAAAAAGATTAATCATACAGATGTGATCCAACCCTTCACAGATTGAAAAACTCAAATCTTGAAGCAACACTATTAATAGAGGTAGAAGCGTAGAGGGTGGTTGCCCATGCCTTTCCAAGTAAGCAGTTCTCAGGGGTCGGTAAATTAGCAAGGGGCCTCTGGTGTAGGACTTCACACACTTTAAGAGTCTCTGGACTTGTCTCAGCCAACCTTTTCTCCCTTTTGTTCCATATATTAAGAAGTTCAACTGACGGTGCAGTTCCCACTATACCAGGATGAGTTAATCCTGGAAAACGAACGCCTGAACACACAGACCGGAATTATTGAGGGATCCAAAACTGCAAAGCTTCAGACCCAGACCCAGCTATAACAAGAAACTTTACCTGGAATCTGAGGGGAGTGTGCATAAATTCCTTCAAAATACCAAATGGCCTTTCTTGCACTAGGGAAATGATCAGTTAAGAATCCACCTCCATTCTCCCTTTCAAATATTGCAGTATAACCCCATTCATCACCAGGAAGTGGTCCAAGGTTGCAGATCTCTACTGCAAGAAGATCACCAGGTGAAGCTGGAACCCCTTCAGAATCAACTATTCTTAGGGGCCCACTAAGATAATGAGTCTGTAGAATTCTTTCGTCAGTTTGGCTCACCATGAAAGCAGTAGAATAAAAGAAAAAAATTAGATCTCCAACAGTAGCAAAACACAAACTTACAATTGTGAGATCCAGGAATTTGATATCATCTGCAGAGTTATCATCCCTAACCCGCCCACCAGTCCAATCGACCATTTCAACACGGAACAACTCCCCTTCAGTTACATCAGCAACAGGTGGGATATCTGGATGCCAGCGGTTATGGAGAGGGATCTTTTGCTCCCATGGCTCCTTCTTCACATCTATGGGCACTACCAATCTTGGAGTCAGAGGAGCCATGTGTCATAACAGTATCTCCTCAAGAGCTTCTTCCCTTTGGAAGCTAGGTGTACCTTTTATAATGGTAGGATATACATAGTGATGAGTCATGCTAAAAGTTAAAAAACAATAAGACGAAAAGGAATCTCAGAAAAACATGGTTTGAAACATACATCTGCTTGGAAAGAACCCCAGAAATATGAGCGGTGGATTCATTAATAGAACCCAAATTTATTTTTAAAGATACCAGTATTCCAAAAAAAGTGGCATGATTTCACCTAGCAACAATATCATGTGTTTGGAGTTTCTTTACATAACTGAGTCACAATCAGGTAAGAAGTTTCTTGCTGGTCCCGCACTACGTACACCATGCAGAGCTAGGAGGATGAGATATTTTCTTGTTCCAGAAAAGTACAAGTACCAACCAACTTGGTTTGTCTTATTCATTTTGTTTTCCACAGAACAGGACATGCAACACTTATGCTACTGATGCACAAAGTTCGTTTTTTTAGGAAATATTCCAACACAACCTGAATGTCCATTCCCACAAGGCCACAACACTAGCTACTAGGGCCTGTCAACAAACCAAAGTTTGCCTTCCTGCTAAATTGGACAAGACCATAGAAGCAGAGATAATTCAATGATGTCTTCTTTTGCACAAAATCTACAACTTGCTAGGAAGTAGCTAGAATTTTATATTTGTTCAAAGAAACAGAGCACGGGAAGTAATATTGTCATCAAGCTAATTTTAACCATTTAAGAGTGATGAACGGCACTGCAAAACTCTCCTGTTAGAGGATAAAATTGTTTGAGCCTACAACCGTGGGAACACAAGTTTTACCTGGGTGTAGGAAATACATTTAAATAATATTATTAGTCCAAATTTGTACCTGGAATATTGCTGTTAGAACTTGAAATAGTGAAGAACTGCATATATTAGAGTTAAAGACTAATTTGATTTCCCAAAAAAGTTACCATGTTTTTATGACAGCATTTAATTACATGTGCTATCACCAAAGCTGTACTGACCTTTATGTCATAAAATTTGTACTTCTGGTTTTAAACAATAATGATCTAACTAGGAGTGAGAGGAAGAGTCTGCTTCTCTCCATGGTACAGACTGGCTGAGTCACAAAGAGAACTCCATCAAATATTGATCACCTGTATGTTTCTCTGACCTGCCCTCTAACATCAAGGCATCACCCTGCATCCTTTGTCAAACCCTTTTTTTCTTCACCCACTACATGACATCCTCACCCTCGAGAGAATATTGTAGTAATCCAAGCAGCGTCTGTCTATAATTTCACTTTCCAGGACAACATTGGTGACCTAGGTCAGAGTGAAAGGAAGGGCATGCTTATCTACCTGGTACTGTACAGGTTAACTGACCATCCAATATTCCTCAACTCAGAGAGCACATACCATCAGATCTTCATCACTTGTATATTTGCTTGAGTTGTCCTCTAACATCTGAAGGGTCCACCCTGCATCCTTTGTCAACCCTTTTTTCTTCATCCACTTCAAGACCTCCTCTGCCTCCAGCCACCTCCCTGTCCCAGCATACAAGTTGGCTAGCAGCACATAATGTGATGCATTCTCAGGCTCCAACTCCACCAGCCGCATTGTCACATGCTCAATCAAGACTGATTCACCACGGGCCTGGCAACCCCGCAATAGCAAGCCCCAGATGACAGCATTTGGCTGTGATGGCATTGTCTCCACAACCCTGAATGCATCATCCAGGTGTCCAGAGCGACTAAGAAGGTCAACCATGCATCCAAAGTGCTTGATCCCAGGTTGAAACCCATATTCACCTTGAACAATCAAGTCGAATATTTTCCTCCCAATATCAACGAACCCAGCATGTGCGCATGCACAAAGAACACAGATCAATGTGACAGCATCTGGCCGTACACCATCAGCCTTCATCCGGAAGAACCATTGCAGAGCTGTTTCTCCATCCTGCGCCAGAGCAAGTGCCCCAATGATAGAGTTCCAAGTATAGACGTTCCTCTCAACCATTTCCGAGAACACACCTGCTGCTTCTGCAATGTGTCCACACTTTCCGTACATGTCAACAAGCGCAGTGCCTAATACCACATCCAGTTCCCATCCTTGCCTCTGCACGTACTGATGGATCCAGACACCGATGTCGATCGCGCCATGTGCCCCACAGGCACCTAGCGCAGAAATCATGGTGACGCGGTTGGGGGCAACAGAAGCAGCAGACATCCGCCGGAATGTGGCCAGAGCCTGGAAGCTGCGGCCGCGGTTCCTATACGCGGTGATCACCGTTGTCCACGCGACGACGTCCGGGCACGGCATTTCGTCGAACAGCTGCTCTGCGTGTGCCATGTCCGGGTCGCAGGCCGCGTAGCGCGCAAGGAGGGCATTCTGGACGTGGAGGTCGCGCGCGAAGCCGGACTTGTCCACCTGGGAGTGCACAACCTTGAGGTCGCGGAGCGAGGAGAGGGAGGTGAGCATCGGCGGGTATGTGTAGCGGTTGGGGCGGACGCCGAGGCCGAGGAAGTGGCGGAAGAGCGGGAGCGGCGAGTAGGCGGGGGCTGGGGGCAGGGAGCGGAGGAGCGAGTTGAAGACGAAGACGTGGGGCCGCGGGAGGGAGGCGAAGAGGGCGAGCGCGGGGTCGAGGCGGCGGAGGCGGCCGCAGGCGAGGAAGAAGGCGGAGACGACGGCCGTGTTGCGGAGGAGCGCGGGGTCGCGGAGGATGCTGCCGCGCATAGGCCCGAGGGACGCGGCGGAGGTGCAGGTGTTGATCGCGTGGAGCGCGCGCGTGACGGCGGGTGGAGGCGGCGCGGTGGACGGGCGGAGTGGCGGCGGCAGGCCGGCGGGGTCAGCCATCACGGCGTGCGGAGAGCGTTTGGGCGCGTGGCTTTGTCCTCGCGCTTCGCGTCACCAAAAAGGACTTTTGAACCCTCGGGGCTCTGGTGACGGCGCGGTCTGGTAGCTGGTTGGTATCGCAGGGGGGCATTTTATCGCAGGGGGCTCAGCGTTGATCATGATTTGTACGTGCAAGATCTTCCGGAAGAATAGACCCAGGGGCAAACTGATCATGATTTGTGCCCAACATGTTTTTACAGGCAAACTGCAGAGCAGAAGCACCAGCGTCATACACATGTGCAGCGACTTATCATGTTCCATGGATGAAGAGGATCTAACCATACGGCCCATAGGACACCACCACGGTTATGTGACAGATGGTAGGAGTATCCACTACAAGAATAACTCACATCCGCACCCCTCATATGCCTCGGTGCACTCAAGATCCGGTGCTAATGTGACGTTAGCACCGGGTGCGAAATTAGGGTGCCCCCGGAAACACTTTAGCACCGGTTGCTAACATCAACCGGTGCTAGAGGGTGACATTTAGCACCGGTTGGTGTTAGCAACCGGTGCTAAAGGCCCTCACACTTTAGCACCGGGTCGTAACACCACCCGGTGCTAAAGGGCTACCCTTTAGCACCGGGTCGTAACACGACCCGGTGCTAAAGACCATTTCGCACCGGGTCGTGTTACGACCCGGTGCTAAAGGGGGTGTCATATAATACTACAAAAGGAAAGCATCTTTTATCTCATCACATGTGTAGCGTAGGTGAGATGGTTAGGTGGGTTTACGCGTGCGAGCCAAGAGGTCTTGAGTTCGAATCCCGCAACACGCAAATATGCAAATATTTTTGCTAGTGCCCCCACCTTTAGCACCGGTTATTTTACCCGGTGCTAAAGGTGGCACCCTTTAGCACCGGAAGATTGGCACCGGGTGGGAAACCCGGTGCTAAAGGGGGTTTCCCACCCGGTGACAATGTGCATGATTCTGGTAGTGATCTGATATCATAAAGGAAATTTGAAATGCCTATACATTACTGGTACGAATCCAAAGCTATTGATTCTACAATACATACATTATCGGTATGAATTCAAAGCTTATGATTTTACAACACATTACCGCTACGAATTCAAAGCTTATGATTTTACAATGCATTACCAGTACGAATTCAAGCTTAGGATTTTGCAACAGCTCCATGAAGGGCGAGGGAGGGATCCGACAGAGATCTTGCACCATTTATTCCTTTATACTGGTACCAGCCTCATGGCTCCTGGAACTTGATCGGTATCTGCTCCATCTGGGGCTGATGCTTCCTCACCTGCAGATGGTGCATAATAAAGTGTTTATGCTTTCTAATCCATGCCAACATCAGGTACTATCACTCAAAATGGAAGGTTTTGGGCACCTTGACACCAGCCAACGATAACAACTTGTGAGAGGCGACATAAACATGAGCTGAGTTGTCAATCCTTTTCTCAACGAAATAGATGACCTCAGATACGCCTGACTGTAAGAAAGACCAGCATGCTGTTAGAACTCAAGCAATAATTATTAGAATTACACGAACAAGTTATTTTGTGATGATTGTTCTTTTTTAGACCTTTATTTTAAGGGGAAGGAGAATGCCTGAATGGGAGATCGAGGTGAACTATCGTGTGTATGCCAAACTAGTAAACCAATTTGTTGAACTGCAGTGTGAATGCAACCTCACTTAAATTGAGTAAAAAAGCAAGCTTTAACAGGGAAGACAGAAACCTGCAGTGGTTCTTAAGTTTCTTAAATTGAGCAGACACGCTTTAAAAGGGTAAGTTCTCAATATTTCAGTTTAGTATGCAAAGGCACAAGCACACGTCAATCCTAGGTGAATACTTACAGCATGCATAGTACAAAACTTGCGCATACATCTTCCAAACAAAATGAGTGCCAACAAATTTGCCAGTGTGGGGGTAAATTTAAGTTTGTAACCATGCCACGATAAACAGCAGCCCTAACATTATGTGATCCTACAAAGGTACAAACCTGAATGATAATCTTGGCACATTCATTGCACGGGAACATGGTGACATATAATTTCTGTGAGAGAAAAGAAACACACAAACAACGCATAAATTTCTATAGAAGTTAAATGAAATGTATAATGATATTGGAGATTGAAACAACCAAACCTGTCCAGCCGCTGAAGCATGGTTTGTATTTAGAATTGCATTGACTTCAGCATGAACAACATAGCTGCCAGGATAAAAAAATATATAATAATTGGTTATAGCATATAGTTTCAAAAGGCATTCACAGATTCACTCTCTCACTTCATAAAAATATATTATTTGTACCACAGGATTGTGCCACAAAGCCAGATTAGCTATAGATAATCAATCAATATAGAACAAGTTCACAACGTTTAAGGCAATAAAACTGAGGGTGGAACTGAAAAATTAGAAACAAGCAAGCACATATTCATGGATAACAACTGGTAAAAAAAATGGAAACAAAGTATGACAATTGATAAATATAAACAGTATAGAAGCTATATTGTTTCTGAGGTTAATTGTGGGTTATTGCCTGGCAAGAGCATATACAAAACCCCATTCAAGATGCACTGCTTTGGAGGAGCTTAAGTCATCCTCAGTGTTGTGGTTGTTCCATAACTCGTTTTTATCAACCATATTTGGTGCATTGCTCACTTAAAAAACAAATGTACATTTACACATAAGAATTCAGCTACCTCATCAAATATTCAGATTAGATTTGGGGCAAGTAATTTTTATATGGATCAAGATCAATGAATATAGGCTTGTTAAAATCATTAATAAGTAGATGCAAACTATTTTGTCCACAATGAATATGATGTCCCTATAAGTCCAAACACAGTGGTGTGTATCAATGAAATAATAATAATGGCAATGAGACTAGGAATGATGAGATAAATTCATACTTACGGAAATTTTGTCTCTAATGGATCTCCATTTGCAGATTTCTGAAATAGAAAACAATTTGGCATTCACCACATGTAAAAGATACAATTTTCTTAAAGTTGAGTGAAAAGGTACCTTTGCCCAAGGAAGCTTGTCATCGGAACAACCTCTAGGGAAGCCGTTGTAGCCAATTCCTGGTTAGAAAACTGAGTTATGTTATCTTAGACAGTATGCGGCTTTGAAGAAGTTGAGCACGACAATTATATTCATCAGAATAGGCCCCCACAAAAAGTACAGCAATCATCGAACGGAACATGTAGAATTAAGCTGCATAGTATCAATTTACCACAGAAAAAGATACCACAAATGTCATGTTAAATTAGGAATCAATAATTATCAAAGTTATTTAGTGCTCCATTATTCCCTAATCAACCGCAGCCAGATCTTGGGTATATAATTGGACTAGAAAAACTGGGACAAAAGCATCAAAAGTATGGTTAGACAGCAAAAGATAGAAGTTATAGGGTATGGGTGGTGAATTTCTAACATGAAGGTAGCACAGGAATAAATATTCACACTCCACCATTTCTCAACACAAATCCAAGACTCCAGGCACTCTCATGGTCAAATTAATACATAAACACCTGCATATTACCAAGAAATAATGGATGTATTTCTACATAGTTATCATGTGGATTATGGATTTGGTTTGTCAACTGTGTACAAAGCATTCTGCAGCTTCATCCTCACCTAGGATTATTCCCTCTTGGCTAACCAAGCATGCTCCGACCTGAGAGAAATAGATGTACAAAAATCAGTTCATAATTTGATCATGGCATATGTAAAGAAACAAAAAAATACATTACTTGTCATACTAAGACATATATATTTCATGAATACACAAAATGATGTCAAAATAAGCATCCCCCCTCTTTTCGTTATGCCAAAATCACCCCCTCACCTATGAGGTTTGGACTACATATCCCCCTAACCTATGAAACGGTATCACCCCCTGAACTTTCTAAAACCGGTCAAATTACCCCATAAAGCAATTTTGAAAAATCATAGTAAATCATAGAAAAATCATAAAATGGAAAATTCAATTGTGTTAAACTGCAAATGAGTATATAAACATAGTGAACATATAATATGATATGCTTCAGTACATTTTTTTACAGCTATGAAGAAAAACATAGATCTAAAGCTACAGCAAAAAAAATGTAATAAAGCATATCATATTATATGTTCAGTGTGTATATATACTCATTTGAATTCCAACACAATTGGATTTTCCATTTTATAATTTTTCTATGATTTACCATGATTTTTCAAAATTTCTTTACGGGTAATTTGACCAGTTTTGGAAAGTTCGGGGGTGATATAGACCATTTCATAGGTTGAGGGGTTATGTAGTCCAACCCCCATAGGCGAGGGGTGATCTAGACTTTTTCCTTGTTATAAATGTTGAAGCACTTCCATAGGCTTTCAGCTTGGGAAAGATGGTTCATTAACCAGATGTAAAGTTCCACAATATAATATAATAAAAACAATTCATTGCTAAATCTGGTATGTTTTATTCATCACAAGTTTCAAAGTATCAAAAGAGCATCATACAGGCACCTAGCATGGGGGTACTAACTTCAAGAGAGGTTATGTCAGTGCAGTGTGACTAAAATCTCAGGTCAATAGAATTTGACCATTTGATCAGGCATCATTGCATCAACAAGCATTCCGTCCTAATCCTACCTGTATCGATCTGAAGTAACAGGAATCATGTTCTAGCGTCAATACACAGATGCAATCTACCTGCCGGTTAGGATCCTTGGACCGCTGAGCCGAAAGGAAGGCAATCGCCATGAAATAGTCGTCCCAGGAGATATACCTGCAAAAACAAACGCCACGAATCCGCAGAAGATACTTAAGACGAGCAGAACTCAGCAATTACGGAGCACGAACGAAGGGCAGGACAACGAGGACGAACCCTTCCCTCTTGGCGGGATCAAAGGGGGACTGCCCCAGCGGTCGCTCGGCGGCGGATCCGTTGGTGGCTAGGGACAGGTTCTGGGCCTTGGCGGAGGATGTCCTGCAGGAGGACAGGAAGCGCAGCGCCGCCGCGGCAGCAACGGCGCCGGCCGCAGCGGAGAGAGAGGCTATGGCTAGATCCCTCGTCGAGGCCATCGCGCTCGGGCGGTGGGAGAGGGGCGGGGACCGGAGGTGTGGGTGCGGCGGCGACACTGGCTGGATCCGCAGACCGGAGGCAGGGAGGTTGGGGACGACGAAACGCGGGAAACTTTGGAGGTCCTTTTGCCTTGTTCCCGCGCGCGAAGACCACCACGAATCACACGCCATAGTGGAGGTTCCATTGTTAGGATTTTTTCGTCATTTCAAAAAAAAAGGATTTTTTCGTTATACCAGGAAGAACGCAGGTGCGTGTTGTAGAAAACAATATTGCATAAATCCTATTGGCCGGAGACCGTATTGTTCGTAAACTCGAGATTCTGTAACGTAGCAGAGGCTTGACGAAAAAAAGGCATGACATAGATTTATTAGGAGGGATAGTGTTTTAACGACGGATGGGTCCCTTGGCTGTCAAAAATTTGACGAAAAAAAAACCTAACAGATGGGGTCGTGGAAGGGGTGATATTTCAATGATTCGTGGGTCCGTGGCCGCCGACAGTTTTGAATCTTTATAGTATATATATAGATAGATAGACTAGCAATGCACGTGTAATACGCACGTTTAATAGAAAATATGAAGATCGTGTTGGTTATGAACTCGATGATGGTATTAGAGAGTTTTTGCAAAATTACAACGTATTAAAGGACAGCGGGTTGATTTTCATAAACATTAAGAGATTTTCGTAAAATTGCGATGGTTTGATTGACGAAACGAAAGTTTTGAATCTTTATAGTATAATATATAAAAGAAGATAGATAGATAGATAGATAGATAGATAGACAGACAGACAGACTAGCAAATATTCCCACACGCATGCTATCTTGATTATACTAACGATCACTACGCTGTTGTTTTGACAATGAGAAGTTTTGGATTCATACTTCACGGGGCATGTCATCTTTGATTCCTCTATATTTTGACGATGAGTAGTTCTTGGTTCGGATTGTTTTGTCGAACGTGGTTTGACGAAAAAATAGCCTGACAAGGGGTCGTAGGAGGGATAATGTTTGGTCTATCGACAATTGAAAATTTTAGATCTTTATAGTATAGATAGATGAAAAAAACAAATGCTCACCCTTCAACTGTACAGGGCACACTCAGTGCAGGTTTTATTTTTGTTGGGGTATTTTTTATTTACGAAAAACTATTATATATATATATATATATATATATATATATGCCCATGTCATATGTATACTTGTCTAGATAATATATACACGTAAACTCTAACCCTACGAGCAATTATAAGATATTAAGCCTATACATTCGAATTCAATTTTGAGACTATTGTTTGATTAGAAATTGCTCATTAAAATAATTATTTTTCTATTATAATTAAAAGAGAACACATGAGTGAACATGCTATTCAAACTACACGCGCCATGCACAACAGATTGTCACATGCTTATAAAAAGAACAGAGTGCCACATGTTATAATTTTTGTGGACATTATTAACTATGTTTCACAACATCACATTACCAAATATTAAGAACCGTCTAATATGGGTGGTGGCCTACGAGGGCGCTGCGTGATACGGCCGAGGCTGCCGTTGGTGGATCCGGTGCCTCTTTGTCCCGATCTATCGCTCCTGCTTCTTCCTCGGTGTGGTGGTGGCAGCGGCGTCACCGGCATGGCCAATAGGGGTTGTGCGGCTCTACGCCTGCAGTAAAACCGATGGGATGGTCCCGTTGACTGGGCTCATGGCAAGTATTTTGGGCGAAAGCTCTCCTTCTTGAAGTCATCGTTGAAAGGACCTTACCGTCTTCTTCTTTAGGTGAAAACCATTGAACCGTCAAGTTGGTTCCAGTAACAACGGCATGTTGATGTCGCTTCCCTCTTGGGGGCGTTGCTTTGGAGGAGTTGAGCCCTGCGATGCTATTGGCGAGATTGCTTATCTTTTGTGGTGGTGTATGACGTTGTTCAGACTTGTTGTCGTGGTCAGAAATCGACTCAGTGCGGTTTCTATGCGACAGAAACATCAAGCAATGGTTAATCATTTCTTGCAGGATGATTATGCCATCAAGTCATCAACTGTTTCTAAGTGGACAAGAGATGTGAATGATTGTTACTCCACACGAACAATTGAAGTTTGAAGCGAAAACATGAAATAAGATCGAAGCTTAGTCTTTGGTTTCTCGTTTAGGTCTTTAGCTTTCTTTTTTGTTGTTTGGAGTTTGTGTGTGTTGAGGATAAGAGTCTAAGTGCGCATGTATTTTTGGATATATATAAGGATACAGTGGCTCGATTTATATCCTTTATATAAAAAAAGAACCGTCTAAATACAACCCATATGATGGTTTTAGATGTGTTTTTGTCTACATAAGAGATTTATTTTCAAATAAATTGTGGCGTGGTAATAATATGTTTTAGGATCTACTATGTATGTTCATCTACGTAATATCCTCAAATTATAATTGCGTATTTAGCCACGGAATATTTAGTACCATCTAAATCATTATCATGTGACTGTTTTTTATGATGTTTAGCTGACGTGGAGCACTACGTGAAAAACGATTCAGCATTAGACCAGCTCTCCCTCGTAAGTATGTCTTACTAATCTTGTGTGCACTATCTATGTAAAAAATTGCATAAATAAAAAATTGCAGCCAATGCTGATGTAAGGTTGCCGTGAATTTAGAATAGTACAGAAATGACAAATAGGATACACTTATGTGTGAGCGAAAGATGGGGATAGACAGGTGGAGTCAATACCATGCCATTTTTCTATGGACCGGGCTATCACGCGACGGGTTGCGCGTTAGGGAAGCGCGCGACCCGTCGTCTTCTTCCCCACCGGCGACCACCGCCGTCCGGCTCTGGTGGCCCCTGCCGCCTCCGCCACCGCCCACCGCCGCGGCCAACACTAATCCGTCGGCGCCGCCTTCTCCGTCCCCGCCGCATCCCCCGCCTCGGGCTCCGACGGCGTCCCACCGCCTCCACGCTAATCCGTCGGGCTGCCGCCGTCTCCGCCCCCACCGTCGGCACCGCCCACCGGGGGTCCCCCACCGCCCGGCCAGCGGCGCCCTCGCCGCCCGGCCTTCCACCCGACGGCCGTCACCCCCGCCGAGCCAACCGCCGCCCCCGAAGCCCTCTTCCAGAGCCGCCGGCGTTGAATCTCCCCCGGCAACCCCGCCCCCCTAACCCCGACCGCTAACCCGTGGCGTCAGCGCCGAAGAAGAACGGCGCGCGAGGGTCGCGCCGAAGCGCGAGCGCGACCATTGCGCGATAAACTTAACGTTTTTCTATGTAGTGCTCGTATTGGTGAAACAACGTAAAATAATTTTACAGAATGGTTTAGATATTATTGAATACTTTGGAGATTAAATATGTGGTTATATAGTTGATGGAATTATGTATATCTCATCAGCTAACATAAATTTTAGAACATATTTTTACCATATCACTCTCCATATGTAATGCCACTTAGGGGAACCTACCTCTAGAACCACTATAGATGGTTATGATAGTTTTGAATAGTCAGATATATAGTATTTGGTTCCATAGGTGAAAAAAGAGTTAAGTGGACTAATCCAATAGTCCGAGAGGTAAAATGGATTTATTCCAAAAATTCTTTTGTGCTCTTTTAGTTTATTAAAAAGTTGTTCTTCTATTACAAAAAGTCACAAAAATACCAACTCTCGCTATCACCAACTGAAATGGACGATCAACTTATTGCCGTGTCTCTATATTATATACTCTGTAGATTTAAAAAAACTTTGAGCTGTTATTTTCTTTAAAGATGCTTATTAGAAGATGAAAAGATGAACCCTACCATTAATATTAGGTTTGGTAGTCCATCTACCTTTCAATTTTTTTTATATCTCTAGCTCAACAAGCCATTCATTCTATGCACTGCACATCATATTTCCAGATAGTCATAACATTTTTGGATGAGGATACAATCTATAAGAAATTTGTCACAGATACATTATGAACTTTGTAGAACTGATGGGTATCTAAATGTTTTTCAAACTAAAATAATAGACTAATAAAGCTACACATCGCGCTGATAACTATAATTTGCATATAAATTCTATTTCTATTGTCATCTGAGTTCATATATGAAAAAAATGTCGTATTCTTGTGTCTATTAGATTGGCAAGAAATAACCACCTCGGTGAATCCATATATAGATAGATAACTCAACACTTTTAGTTGGGAACGAGCAAACATTTTTTTATATTTATTTCAAATTAAAGATACCTTTTTATACTAAACTTTATAAAAAATATAAAATAAAAAATCTTTTGCTCGTATGGACCTCGTTGACTATGGTTGATAAAGAACTAAGGTAAGGCATTGTCTAGGTATTAACTTCCCCAAAATGGCGAAGAAAAGTATTTGTTTTTCCATTCCGAGATTTTTCCTCTTCTTACCCATCTTACATAGAAAAAGTTTCTATAATATATTATTTAAAGACATAAGTGGTTGAACCACGGAGCAACATACATATTTGTCATTTTAAGTTTACTTACCTACATATACATCTAGATGGGTTAAATAGGCTATACGTGGGTTCACGGGTTAGCCCGCTTATGCCTCATTTTTTGTATATATACACACTATCTTCTACCACATGCTGCCCTTCTCGTCCTCTGCCCTGCCACCGTGCGACTGCCGCCATCCTTAATTCCCCGATTCATTAATCCTTGGGTTTCTCATTCACACCATAATCAGCGTCAAGATAGACCGCAATTCATAAGTTTTCTTCATAAAATCCATATTTTCATACAAAATTTACTTTGTAGGTAGGCTTAATGGGCCAAAATTGGCCCAATAACCGCTCTAGGTCACATAAGTTTTTCACCTTAGCGATATATAAGCTCCCTCATCCCCCTTGAACCCTTTCGTCCATCTCCTCTTCCAGCCGCCGCCCTCTCTCATCGCCCCCCTCACTATCGTCGCCGCTGCCTTCAATTCGCCGCAACCAACATTCCTCGGAACGACCGCCCCTCCTCTTCCTCCTCCTCCTCCGATTGTCACCTATTTCTTCTCTGCGCCACGATCGGCTCATCCGATTCACTCGCCCATCTTCCCTCTCCACACCACACATCGACTCTAAGACAGCGCATATGAGAATCATCGTCTTCCTCCGATTCACTCTTCCTACCATCTTACCATCAATACAATCAATACCAAGCTAGACCACCAAGCTAACTAGATCAAAAAAGCTCCCTTTCGCTTGCACGCTCCTCGCCATGTCCACTAACACCGCCGATGACCCAACGGCGGATCAGGTGCCGCCGCCGACTTCAACACCGTTGGTCACCATCACCATGCCCAGAAGCACCGCCGTAGATCCATCGGCAGATCCACCGCCGCGGCTGACCTCACCGCCTGTAGCCATGGTTAACATTTCCATCGCGTTCTACGGGCCCATAGACAACCTCACTCACACGGTGCGTGTCCACGCCACACCGTGCCCGGAAGAGGTTCCACCGACCACTCCCGAAGTTGCAGCGGTAAGTTCAATGGCCCTACTCGTCAGCCACAAGAAGTTTGAGTACATTTTTTACAAGGCCAAAAGCCCACAGCTCACAAAACCGCCGCACAATAACTCCATTTCGTTTCAGGGTTTGTCTGAGTCTCTGTCCCAGGGAAGCACAGGCGAGAGACGCCAATCGGCGGAGGAGGGCGAACCTTCGCCAAATTCTCCCCCGTGCGGTCCGATCATGTCGTCACCGGCGACGGAGCCGCCGCCGAAGAAGCGGAGATTCGTTGATGCCCAGGACCCAAGCGCTTCCTCTACCCCGGCGCCCGCGCCGCCTCCTTCCCCTGCTCCGCCGCCTCCCGAAACCCTAGCCGCCGCGGCGCCCTCAACCTCCTCTCCCCCTCCGACGGAAACGGCATCCCTGCCATCGGAGGAGGAGAAGCTTCAAAAGCGCCGAAATCGGGAGGAGCTGAGCAAGGTTTTGGTGCACTACCGCCGTATCCGCGACTACATAAGCCAGCGGAAAGGCGGCGGCCTCACGCCCGAGCTGGAGCAGGACTACCTCTACCTCATCTCCGCCTCCCGAGGTGGCTAAACTCGCTATCTCTCCTCCCGTACAGTAAAACTATGAATTACTTTCGTCGTTTGTTGATGTGGTGATCTGCTATAACCTGGGTAAGCTTGAATCGCTCAACATCCGAGACTAGATTTGTTTGTAGCTGCAATCTCGATGGATGGTGAAATTCTGGGCACCTCGTCCTATTTTCTTCATTCGTTCTGTGAGTGTGGTTGTTAGTTCATATCAGGAAAGGAAAAACATATACTGGGCTCTACGGATGTTTAGTAGCCTGTAAATTCAGATGCTAAACAAATGGAATCATATAATCTAACATGAGGAATATACAGCTTCACAAAGGATTTTGTGGTAGCCTTTTCATTTCCCCTAATTCCCTTTGGTCGATTTGCAATTGACTAAAGAGTTTGTCACTCTACAATTAGCTTCTCTGGTTGCGCATTCCATTGAGCCAATGGTTGAATGGTTGTTGATTTGATGGTGTGAATAATAATGTGTACGCAGACAACGATAAATTCTGCATGAAATTCTGTGCTACTAAATAAAATTTGGAAGCCAAAGTTGATTTAAATGCTACTGCATCATTGATTGAAATTGAAGTGAGCCTGTTGAAACTGTGACATGTGTTTGTTTATATGTGCATCTTTAATGTCAGGCGAAGTGTTTTTCATGATTTATTGGTTCCATCATCTCTGGAACTGTAAATCGTAATCCTAAAAGCCTGTACTTTACTATGGATGCCTAGTTTCTTGTCCATAGCAATTATGCTTCTCCACATCTCGTGACCAGTTCAATTAGCAAATAGCGAGGACAAAGTTTTCAAAGTACACCAAAGAGATTGGTGTGTGTGTTTAGAAGTTTATCTGCCTTCCTTCCATTATTTGTTACACCTTTGCTTATGATGTGCCAGATTTAAAGGCACCATCTTTTACTATGGCTCACTTTGATTAACAAACAGGGCCATATTTATGAATAATTTTTCTGGAGTATAAGTACACTTAATTGCATGACTTAAGCTTATTATTCCATTAAAGAATCAGTTTCTTCCATGTTCACAAAATATCCTTATCTTTTGCTCGTCTATCCATGCAGGTTGTGAAAGCGTACGATGTTTTCTGTCTTTGCCAATCCCTCGATTTGCCTCACACTGCCCTACTGCGCTTGAGGCAGCGACTAAAGTTACCATCAACATGTACAAATGCAGCATGGCCACTATATCAAGAGGGAAGGATTCAACTGTAGCATACACGACAGCTAGAGCTTGCATCGTTGGCTTGACTGACATATGCTCTGCGGCATCTTCTGAAGGACCCAAGTCACCTGTTATCAAAGGAATCTGCTCTGCTGTTTATAGGACTGTTCTTTCCTTCTTCATTTCAACCTTCGAGGGGAAGGATATCTATTGTATGGACTCTAGAAAAGGTTTAATGCTTCAGGACCCTGTGAAGTTGCTAGGGACTTTAAAGCTGGAGTTGGAGAATGCCAACCATCCGGCATTTGACAGTTTATTTGAACTGGGAGCACTCTGCTTGTTATGCATATTTCTTTTGTTTCCAGAGAATATACTAGAAGCCTGTTTTACGCTGCTTGCTTCTGCAGAATCTGATGATGTAAATGGAGAAGGGCTGTACTTCTTAAATCAGCTGACCTGCTGTCTGGACAGTAATGCTGCAAATGATGCTCTGGATGATAAGACCAAGGGAGAATGTTCAGGCACGGAAGGAAATCTGTCTGATACAAAAAAGACGGGTGATTCAAATCCTTCATCTGATGATAATGTTGTTTTGGAAAATTCTATGGTGGAATCAAATGAGTGTTACATCACAATGGTATGGATCATTTTATATTGATGCTGAACTTTCACCTTTCCATTAAATAATTTTGAATTGCGATCCATTGAAGACAATAAAGGGTTATATTGTACCTACTTAATTGCTGAGCACCAATTTGCAAATGATGAAGGACCCTTGCTTGTATTCTGCTTGTGCTTAAAGTTAAAATTGACTCAGGAAGTTTGTGATCTCTAGGAACTTCTTTGTAACCTTCTGCTTTATCTTGTTGCAAAAATCTGCTGTACACCTTCCTCTTCATTTTTTTTCTGCAGCTCTTTTGCTTATCTATCCTATTACAAATCTTACTAGGTTTCATTTGCAGGCCATCTCTAGGCATCCATCTTTGAGACATTGGATGTTATCAAGGTACAAGAAATTATGCGATTCCTGTAAACCTGCTGTAGTTTCAGAGGTGTCATCTCGTTTGAAAGTTTTGGGCCCATTGACAGAACCTGTTGAAGATAAACATTACATGGGCAACGAATCATCGGTGCTTGAGAAACTTGACAAAAATGTCAGGGAAAATACGCAACCAGATGAACTAGTTTCTTCATCTGAGCAGAGAACACTTTCCAAAACTGAGAACAAAGATAATTATGGAGACAAGTCTTCACAGAACAAGAATATGGACATGGTTCATACTGATAATCAGAAATCTGATAGACTGGTGGATGCAAAAATGGATTACTGCAAAGGTGTAAGTGTTGTCTCTGATACAGGGCATCAAGGTACAAGACCTGTTTCACTTGCACCGAAATCTGTGTATGATTCTGCTTCAGGATCTACATCACTTACACTTGCTTCTCCAGGACAACGTTTTGGGAAGGCAAATCATTTATATTCTGAACCATTTGATATTTATGGTGCTTATGTCAAAAGGGATGTGATTTCAGTTTCGAAGGAACTTTGGGTTGGTTCGCTGGGAAATAGAGCTGCAGAAGCATTAGTCAGATCTAAGTTTGAGGAGTTTGGTTCATTAGCAAATTTTTTATTCTATCCATCCAAAGATTTTTCCTTAGTTGAATATAGAAATATAGTACATGCTGTGCGTGCATGTGGATATATGCAGGGTTCCTCCATATGGGGCGGTTTTCTTCAAATAAGGTATTTAGACAGACTTATAGGCAGCAAGGGATTTATTTTTGGTATGGCTATTGGCGAAAGCCGTCATATTTATGTTGCTAAAGTCAAGAACCAAAAAGACAAAGACGAAGTGTTTGATGAATTGAAGGCGGCAGGGTTGAAGAGGCCATGTGGTGTAACTGATCTCTCCGGTGAAAATGCTTTGCTCCTTGAATTTGAGACAGCAGTTGATGCAGCTACTGCAAAAGTCTATATTAGGAGCCAAGCTCCTGCCGATGTTTGCTCCAGGGATAAGAATACACCTGGTCATCAACTCTTGGTGCAAAATATAGACAATTCGGTCCCTGAAATGGAGTTAATCAATGCCTTCTCTCGATTTGGTGAGGTCATTAGGTGCCAATTCAATAGGTCTGATGGCAACTGCTTTGTAGTTTATAGATCACAAGATGCTTCTGCCTGTGCGAAATCACACTTGCATGGAGCACGATTTGGCATGAAGTCAATTATTGTTGAATCAAGGACATGCAGTGCGGGAACTGTTCATGATAAACCAATGTTGCCTGTTGCTCCATTGTTAGGCCAAGATATTAGGTCAGCTTAGCCTCCTTTCCCCATAAATTTTATATAGATAAACAATGGCGGCATCTGTTGTTATTTTGCAATCTGGCCAGTGATATGATTATTGCCAAAACGTGCTAAAGATGATGTCTCTTGTTGGCTATCTTGGAATTATGCCATGATATGTATGAGTGAATACAGTCAATCGCATGGGTTTCTACGACTCTTTGGTTTTATAGGAAATAAAAATAATAAGCTAGTATAAACATACCAATGTTTGTGTTGGCTGCCAAGAAGTTACTCTTTCCACATATGCCACTTATCTGTTAAGGAACACTTTTGTGTTCCCTATTTGGTTACGATTAGCATGCCATTCCTGCTTATCTAGATTTAATCTTGTGCAAAATCGCCTTTTAAATCTAAACATGCAGCATAATATCTAGGATGCTAGTCTTGATTCAATGTGATCATGAACTGTCTTGAGCAATGTACTACGCATGTGCGTTTTTTTAAGTGGATATAGCTGGTATTAGCATAACAATCACATTTATTCGTGTGGAAACAACATACAAGCAGGACATGGAAATTCACAGCTTTTTTCTATTATCATATTTGGTACCACCAGATTTGATCGGAGTGCTGCAGATGCACGAAAGTTTCACTTTAGGCTTCGCATGCATCACAAAACTGTTTGATTAATGTGTCAATTGTGAGAAGCAATAAGATGCCCACTCCAACCTTTTCTCTTTTTTTTTTCCGGACATATTGAAGCATGTTAATTCATGTGGCTATGCAGAAGCTTAAACACTTTGTATGGCCCTTATACGCCTTTACACTTACCATCAATCAAATATGTTGTATCACTTGCATGCTATGCTTATACCTCAGAGTTTAAGTGCAGCACATATAGAGAAGAATTAGAAGGTCTACTGCTGGAGGTTCATTATTTGATTGAACCTACAAAACCCCGAAGGGCTTCCATGTCCTGTTACTTGTTTATTTACAAACATCTCAAAATATTATAGCTGTTGATACCATATCATGTAATATCCTACAACTTTACATGCCCCAAGGTAACATTTCTTGTTACTTACATATTCTACTTTTGGAAATGTTTGCAGGAATCCAAGAGTTTCAGGATATCATGCAGGCTATGCAGCACCAGGGGATCGACCTATTTATGGCAAGTCTAGTATTTCTTTAGTGAAACAGAAATCTTCCGAGCTTGTGCATGATTAGCTTCCAATATAACAATGTTTTGCTTGATGTGCAGGTCCACCACCTCCAAATTCAAACAGAGCTCCACAAGGAATTCTTCCTTGCCCACCTGTTTCCACGCACCGTGGTTCTGTCATACCACCACCACCTATTCAAACCTCCTTTGTGCGTCCTGTATATCCTGGTCCAGGGAGCCCCTGGGAGAACACTACCCCAAATCCACCACCCTTCAGTCATGTTTCTCCTCGCATGATGCCAGGAAGTAACTTCCGTGTCAATCCAGCTCCTCTTCCTTTCATGCCCTCTTCTGTTGCCCCTATCACACAGTTTCCTGGTGGTTCAGCGCAGCATTCAGAGAAAATGCCACCGCCACCACTTCTACCAAATGTTGCAGCTCCCCCACCATTTCCTTCTCTCGATATGCCGCCTCCACCTCCACTACCTATTTCCCAGCCTCCTTCAGTGCCACCACCTCCAAATTCTCCTCCTCCGACGCAACCTAGTGCTGACTCTTCTGACTTGCAAAATTCATGTTCTAATCCTCTATGGCAGGGTTATCTTGCAAAAAGCGGCTTGAATTATTGCAGAGTCTATGCAAGTAGAGTAGAGCTGGATGCCTGTAGATATGAAAATGCTGTTTCTGAACCAACAGAGTAAGGGTTACATAAATTCATGCTATGTAATACTTAATTTCTAATATGAACATGGTAGTTTTCTGAAATTCATTTTGTTTGTACATTCCAGATGGCCTGAAAAACTAGATGTGACAAAGCGCACAGATTTCCAGCACGTGAAGACAAATTTCTCCAGTACTGCACCTAGTAAAGTAAGTTTCTAGAAGACCATATTGCATTTCCAGAATTTGCAGGCTAGTGTAGTTTTGACTTTTGTGTTGTCTCGATGAAATTGGAGAGGGTGTTTTGTTCATGTAGTACTGAACACACAAATTTCACATACCATGTTAAGTGTGCCTTAAGAACTTTCTGCATTTCAGGTTCATGGTACTTGGAAAGTATAATTTAGGTACTCAAATATTGTTGTTGGTGAATTTTTTCTGTGTTATTTGCATATATCTAGTTACTTTCGTTTACATCCAGGTGATGGTACTACATCACTATTTCCCCTGGTCCGGTTTGAATGTGGATTTTGGATAAAACTATCTTGAGATTCCTGATGCAAACCTACAGTTGTTTTCATGCTCCATGTCTTGGTAACCGATTATTGACCCAGCAGACACCTCCACGTTTTAATTTTGTTTTTGTTGATAGCTGATTTAGTTGATGCTACATGGTCATCACTGAACTTGTAGCCTCACAAATAGAATCTTTTGGCACCTGGATCAGCTCACTATTTTATGCAAAAGGGTAGATGGAGCAAACAACACATGTAACAGGCCCTGTTTGATCTTGTTGTTAGTAACTCAAATTGTGCTGGTGAAGGTGAGGAATTGTAATAGTTGGACAGGAAATTTCTACTAGACGTTACTCCATCCATTCTTTTTCACTTGTAGTTTTGCACATCAACAAGGCCTCTGATACCACATTTATTACCTTTTTTGTATGCACCATGGTATAAGCTTTAATGACAACAAGCAGCAACAAAGCCTTTAGCATAAGCTTTATTCAAAACTGCAACAATTTGATAGTACATTTTATGACGAATCTAGTAATGCATGTCTGTGGCAAAGTTTAATACTTTGCACATAACAGCGATTAAATAAAGCTTTTAAGGTTTGACTGTATGTATGCTACAGCATCATCTGTTTGAGAATTCAGGGATTAACTGCTAGGCTATGATTATGCAATGATATATGATGCTAATAAATTTGTAAGGCATGGTGCCAATGATTCAAGATGTGTTAGTTGAGATGACCAGTCTTTTTTTTTCTGACTCGAGCCAAATTACTTGGTGCTCACTGAGTGTGCAGTCAATGCATGTGCACTTGTTCAGTATGCCACTGTTAAAATAATAATCTGTAGTTCAGTATGCCAGTGTGCACTTGTTAAACTTACAGTTGTACGGTTATATATCACCTCACAATTAATGGAAGATTTTATTTACTGTTTGATTTCTGCGGACTAAAATTTGGAAGGATTTTAATATGTTCAAGGTATATGTGAAGTTTTAGATGAAATTGCACATGTGCTTTTCACTCTGGGGAAAATGATATTTTTTTTGGATAAACCATAATTCTTGTTTTCTACTGTGCAGAGAGAAGTCTGCCGACTGCTCCCTTGTTCAGATGGTGATCAGAGAGGGGTATATATGATCTTATCGATACTGGCAACCACATCACCTTAATCTAGTTATTTTCTTTTTTATATATATACATATATCGCAATGAGATGGCCATCCTATACTTCGTTGTGTGTATGCGATTACATAAATCTTGCACTTAGCCCGTAGCAAACAGCAAATATAATTATTTTTGTTCCTTTCTGGTGTAATCTATTTAGTAGGGTAAATAGAAATAAAAGCATTTGTGACAATGTAGCCTGTATTTTTGGATTTATAGGTGATTTGTGTTTGTGTTTCAATAGTTCAACCTACTACAGTTGCAATATATTTTGTCCCAGCGAATGTTTCATGATACAGATGATAGCAATATTGTTGTCATATTAATCAGAAATTCCGCTTCCTAGTGTTGAAAAACATGATATATCATAGTTAAAGGTTAGAAACATGATATTTCATAGTTAAAGGTTGGAAACCTGAGATATGATGCAATTGTTTCGAGTTTGGCTGTCCGAGATCATGCAGAACATAATGATTTCAGGTAGATTTCTTTGATAACTAATGTCCAATCAATTAACTGAAATGTTGTGTATCTTGCAGGTCCAGGATTTTATATCCTATCTGACGAACAGAGAATGCGCTGGTGTGATAAAGGTTCCTGCTGTGAATTCCATGTGGGCAAGGATATTATTCATCCTCCCTGCCACCCCCGAGGCGTGTGGCATGCTAGCGCTTCCACCTCATCCGGCTGACAGTATAATTGTTGTAATTTTGCCCAAGGAAACAACAGTCGAAGCGGCATGACGTTTTTGCGTACTGCCTGTATGTCAAGTTGTCTCTGTTAAGGTTTCTGAGAGCTTCAACCTGTAGGAGTTGTGAAAATCTGTGCATAGTTGTTGGTTGCTATAGTGTTTTTTGTTATAAAAAAGTGTCTACTATAATTGTTTCAGTTCAGCTATCTGTGAATTATCACGAGCCTTGTGTGGAAATCTAGTTCTGCGAGCGCTCAATTTGGCCCTTCTCCGAGCCCGTGTGTTTGGTTGGCTGGATGGAGTTTCGTAGACTCAGGCATGGTACTCCGTACTGTAAAGAAAGTCTCATGGTACTCCCTCCGTACTGTGGTAAAGAAAGTCGTTTAAAATAATGTTTGAGTCAAACTTTAGGAATATAAATTATAAATAAAATATTTTTTAAAAAAATATATGTATCACTTAGTTGTGTTTTGAAAATCATGTCGCTGTTTTAAACGGCTTACTTTAATAGTACGGATGGAGTATATTCTAGATGGGTGGAAGCAGGCTGAGCGAAACTAATCTCCAGATAGAAGAGTGTTTGGTTGGCTAGATCTGCAGGTGCAAGCTTAGCTGAGTCTGTGTTTGATGGGCCGCATCTGCGTGAGCTCGTATTTGTATTCTGGTTACCTTCAGAGGAAGGTGTGGTTACCTCTTCAGGAAGGTGCGGTTACCTCTTCTTTGCGACAGTTTGCGTGGTTTTTTTTTTTCTAATTCTGAACCACATGTTGTCCAATTTTAAAGTGAAAAAAACTATGCTTAGTTGATTGGTTCAATGCCTTTTTAGCTAAACGGTATTACTCGAATTTTAGCTTAGACATAGCACGGTTAATCCTAAGCATCTATATTATAATATATTATATACTACTCTAAATCAAGGATGAGTGGTGAGCGTTGCCGGTTGCCCTCGCCTGCACGGACCTGGACAGTTGCATCCGCGGAGCAGGCTCCAGAGCGACGCTCGAACTGGGCGTTTCCACCGGGCCACGAAGTGTGTTTGGTTGACAGGGCTAATTCTAACCAGTCTATGGCTGTGTTTAGATGAAGTGAAAAGAGGATAAAAAAGTCACATCGGACACTGTAGCACACTATAGTACTTTTCGTTTGTCTGTGATAAACATTGTTCTATCATAACCTAACTAGGCTCAAAAGATTCGTCTCGTCGTGTACATTAAAACTATGCAATTAGTTTTTTTATTTACCCACGTTTAGTGTTTCATGCATGTGTCATTTGCTATATTTAATGTTTCGATGTGATGTCGATGTGATGGAAAGTTTTGAAATTCAAGGGAACTAACACGGCCTATAATTCTAAGTCTGAGGCTATGTTTAGATTCCTGAAAATGATAGTCAAAAAGTCACATCGGTCACTGTAGCGCACTATAACATTTTCATTTATTTGTGGTAATTGTTGTCCTACCATGACTTAATTAGGCTCAAAAGATTTGTCTCGTCGTGTACATCAAAACTATGCGGTTAGTTTTTTTATTTACTTACATTTAATGCTACGTGCATGAGGAGAGATATTTAATGTGATGTGATAGGATTTTTTACATAGTGAAATTTTAAGAACTAAACACAGCCTGACTAGCTTTAACCAGGTTTGTTTAATGTAAGAGGTCGTGTTTGGTTGCTTGTACCAAAGCCTGCATAAGGTTAGGTTTTGTCTAGTTACCAAACTTATTTGGGTCCTATCATCTCTTCTACGGTTGGGTGAGCATAACTTATCTAGTTTCATGGCCTTTCCCAATTCTCCCAAGCTTCTTCTTTCTCATGAACAGAATTACAGAAAACCCAGATCCACCGACCTCTGCTGCTTTTCTTTTATTTTGCTTTTCGACTTCTCTTATCTTTGACATGGCCTCACGTTAATCTTTTTTTAAAAAAAAATCATTGCGGAAGACGAGCGAGAACTCGACTATACTTTGCACAGGTTGAAATTGGTGTGAAGTGAAAGCAAAGCAAACAAATCAGGTTGCATTAGAACGAGACATTGATGCCTGAAGAAAAATAATCCGTTCTTGATGGAAGCTGTTCGTTTGGCTGTGGTTAGTGCTGATTTGTTCCGAGAGAAAAATACTGCTGGCTGGTGGTTGATTTATTCTGAGAGAAGATTTATTCTGAGAGAAAAGTACTGCTGGCTGGTGGCTGATAAGCCAAACAAACGGGACGTCCCTCAAGGAAAATAGTCCGTTCTTGGTGGAGAATCCAAGAGAGCAACAGATCAAGAAGAGAATCTAAGCCTTGTTTAGATCCCGAATTGGGGATGCCAAAGTTGACAAAACATCATAAATGTGACACTGTAACATTTTGTTTGTATCCGTGAATAATTGTTCAAACATTGATTAATTAGGCTTAAAATGTTCGTCTCGTAAAGTACAACAAAACTGTGCAATTAGTTTTTGATTTCATCTACATTTAGTACTCCATGTATGTGCCGGTATTTTAATGTGATGGAATCTTCTTTTTGCATAGTGAAATTTAGAGGCTCTTTTCGGGAACTAAACGAGACCTACTAGAAAACACAATCTTTTTTCAAGAAATTATACAAGAACACAGATCGATATGATCTCGAAACGAAGCAAGTACATTCGCATCAGACCCAAATCTTTGCTCCCTGAATTGATCGAAGGCCTGAACGGGCCTAAACAGCGTCTGCTCCAGCTGCATCGAGAGCTCTCCAGTCAGCGTGCTCGATCCCCTTGACCGCCGCCGCTGATTCGAATCCCTTGCGGCTGCGCCACATGGAGGTCGGGGGATTCGAGGTGGCGGGGACTCGTGCCTCGTGGGGATGCGGGAGACAGGTGAATGCCATGGGGCTCCGCGGGCCGCGCAGGTGAGCTTCTCGGAGGCATGCGGTGAGCTCCACCGCCGCACGCGAGCGGGAGCCGCCAAACTCCACCGGCCGCGCGAGTGAACGTCTGGATCTGAGAAGCTGGGTGGTGACTGCTGCGTAGCTCATAGGAGGTGAGGAGATGGACAGCGCAGGCGGTCAACAAAGCTTGTGTAAGCCTCGCTGGCTGGAAACGCTCGCTCCCGCCGTTTCCAGCAAGCCATACCCAGCCCTCGCCTGCATAGCTGAAGCATGGCTTAGACGCTTGTACATGGAACTAAACGTGTCAAAGTTACATTA
Source organism: Echinochloa phyllopogon (assembly GCA_033239725.1). Lineage (NCBI taxonomy): Eukaryota > Viridiplantae > Streptophyta > Magnoliopsida > Poales > Poaceae > Echinochloa > Echinochloa phyllopogon. The sequence goes on from BTCW01000014.1 coordinate 52,004,286, forward strand.
AGGTAGCCCGTCCAGCCTTTATGCAGTCAACGAAACGGCCCCGATATCATCTTATTTCTGCTCTGCGGAACCAGGATGCTACAGGAGAAACGAACAACCAAACTTACTTCTTACGGAGAATGTACGCTTCCACCGAGCCAGTCTGAGCCTTATCAGCCCTACCAAACACGCCAACATGACGGCTCGTCATGGGCGACCCGCTTCGAGGATTGGTTGATCCGACGTGGCGCATCAGCCATATATTCCCGGTCGATTCTGCCTCCGGATGTTTGTACGCACGAGTTCGTTTATATATTGCATATAGATCCTCACTGATTGACTCATCTCTTGCCTAAGGAAACTAGAGTTTGTTTGAGGTTTTTTTACCTCCGGTCTTGTTTGAAAAATAGAGTATTGAAGTAGATTAGAGGGGTTTAAAGTGGATCAATTTTCCTTTCAAGTTAAAATCTTCCTCAAACCTTTCAAGTTTCATTTGAAACGTACGATTAACAAAACATAGAAATAGAAAAAAAAATAGGAATTGAATGTCATTGTATCTTGAATCATATAGAATGAAGATACATAGAAAATTGTAGGAACGATTGTTTGGATGGAGCACAAAAAACAAAGGAATTGAAAGAAAGAGAGTGACACAAAGAAAACTTTCCATGAGGTCTAATCTCTCGATAGAATTCCTCTAAAATTACTATGGAACACGCCATTTCATACGAATTTCATAGGAATTCAATCTTTTGGCCGTGTTTCTTTGAAGTGTGAAAATTTTTTCATACACGTTTGACCAATAATTAAGGGTATTAAATAAAGTTAGTTTACAAAACTACATACAGAACCTCGGGTTAATTCGCGAGACCTATCTAATGAGGTCGTTGACAGTATGATTGGATGATGGTACTGTAACATTGCTGTAGTAAATCATGGGTTAATTAGGCTCATTAGATTCATCATGCAAAGTTACACTCATCCTTAAAAATGTTTTGCAAATAGACTTTATTTAATACTCTATGTATGCAAGATTCCTCGGGAAATTTTTTTTGGGAAACCAAAGAAACACGGCCAAATTTCAAAGGGCTTCATGGAAAAAATTCATAGAAAAAGTTTCTATAGCATCTAAATCCTCCAAATTTTTTCTACTTTTTCTTTATTTCAAAAAGGGCCTTAATTCTCCTCAATAATCTTCGACACTCCATTTTTTTGTCGAACAAAACCTCATGGTTGGAGTTGAGTCTGCTTCGACCCTATACGGAAGGCACACGACTACACGAATCAGGTAGGTGTCGGACCTGTCGGTGTATGCAGCAGGACAATGCTTCGACCCGCTATACGGAAGGTACACGACTACACGAGTCAGGCAGGTGTCGGTGTATGCAGGACGTACTAAACCATCGACGTGGAGCCATTCGATGAATTTGGCAGCAAGAAAACCCAGAGCGTCACACAACGCGACGCGGCGCATCTCGCGTTTTGCACGCAACGCGACCGTATCACGACACGTCCTATTTAAAATCGTGCCACGCGTATCACATCGCACGATGCCCCCGGCGTTCTGCGATCGCAGCCGTTTCTTCGCCACCAACCCTAGCCAGGCAGTCGGTGGTTATCCCGCCCGCCCCCCATGCAGCACGCAGCGGCCGCCCGGGACGTGGCCGCCTTCTCCGTGCGCGTGCTCCGCCACATCGCCTCCCGCGCCGGCTCCCGCGCCAACCTTGCCGTCTCCCCGCTCTCCCTCCACGCGGCGCTGGCCCTCCTCGGCGCGGGCGCGCGGGGCGCCACGCTCGACCAGATCGTCGCCTTCCTCGGCCCCGCCGGCAGCCACGCCCACGCCGCGCTCGCGTCGCACGTCGCGCTGCGCGTGCTCGCTGCTGACAACGCCGGCGGCGGCGGGCCCACGGTGCGGTTCGCCAACGGCATCTGGGTGGATGCGGAGCTGCGGCTCAAGGACGCCTACGCCCGCGTCGCCGCCGAGCACTACCGCACCGAAGCGCGTCCAGCGCCCTTCAAATCCAGGGTAAGCTCTCACCCCGCAATTAGCAATTGTCTTCTTTCTGCCACTGATATATACCTCGGAATTTTTGTGCCTCCAGCCAGAGGACGTGAGACTCCAGATCAACCAGTGGATCGAGAGCACGACGGCCGGCCGGATCAAGGACCTCCTTCCCCGGGGCTCCATCCACGACAGGACGCCGGCGGTCCTCGCCAACGCCCTCTACTTCAAGGGCGCCTGGGAGTGCAAGTTCGACGCCTCGCTCACGCAAGACGGCGCCTTCTACCTGCCCACCGGCGGCCACGTCCGCGTTCCGTTCATGTCGAGCATCAGCAAGCAGTGCATCGCCACCCGCCCCGGCTACAAGGTCCTGAGGCTCCCCTACGCGCGCGGCGAGGCGACCACCGGGCGTTCTCCATGTACATCTACCTCCCCGACGCGCAAGATAGCCTGCCGAGCCTGCTGCAGAGGCTGAGCTCTGACCCGGCGGCGTTGCTCGAGAGCTCCACGACTCTGACGGCCAAGGTCCCCGTGGGCGCGCTCAGGGTGCCCAAGTTCACCATGTCGTACAAGACTACGGGCGCCGCGATGCTGCACGACCTCGGGCTGACACTGCCGTTCGACAGCATCCGCGCCGACTTCGGCGACATGTTGGAGTCGCCACCGGAGCCGCTCTTCGTGGAGCAGGTCTACCACGAGTGCTTCGTCGAGGTGAACGAGGAGGGGACCGAGGCCGCCGCGGCGACCGCCGCCGTTATGGGCTTTGGTTGCGCGCGTCCGCTTCCTGCGGAGGACTTCGTCGCTGACCACCCGTTCATGTTTTTTATCCAAGAGGCCTTGAGCGGCGTGGTGGTTTTTGCTGGGCAGGTGATCAACCCTTCTCTTCCGCGGTAAATTTGATAAGGAAACATCCAAACTTCTGCGATGCTCCGAGAAAATGGTACCATGTTGTTGGTGCCATGGGCCATGTACTCTGGTGCACTAGCTTGAGCTTTTGGGATCTGTGTTTGAGAATTTATAATTCAATTTTTCGACTGCTTGAAACATTTGCATAGTTGGGGTCTCGCGGATGGCAGCAGAGGCACAAAGAATAATCTGCTGCGAGTAGGCACACGAGTCTCTAGTTGGTCAGCAATCGGAAATGCAGAGTACTATGATTACAGTGCTTGAGTGGCAGACCCCGCTTGTGAACCGGTAACCATCTAGCAAGCAATCGACGTGAAACAATTCTCTTATGACATAAATTTTAGGAATATGAGATAATTCTCTTATAACGTTGTTGCTATGCCTTTTTTCACTCATGAATCAAGAGATATACACTGCGATATAAATGATTTGTAGGAGCGCATCCTTTTTTAGGAGCGGAAAAAATATGAGTCATTGTTGCAAATCAAGGCGCGCACTGTAGCAAGCGGTCCGCACATAAAAATAAATTTTTAGAGGCGGCCGGGGCATCACCTGCCCTTGGAAATGAGGGTCACTTACCGGTGCGGATAGGGGAATGACCCGCACATAGAAATCTCCATTTCCAAGGGAGAGCACGGACGAGACGGACACCCGCCCCCTGAAAATTGATCTCTAGGGGCGGGCCGAGAGGGTGGGGGTATGGCCCGCTCCTAAAATAAATTAGGAGAAAAAATATAACCAAAGGTTATATGATCTTAGATAAAGATAAACTTTATACCAATGTTGTAGAGCTTGAAGAGATCTAATACTTTGTATTTGATAACCTTTTCATCTAAGATCGTTTATTCATTCAAAAAATCAATACAAGGTCTACAGTTCTAAAGTCAAAAAAAATTAAATTTACCAATTTGACCTGCAACTATCACAAAAGATATTAGATTTTTTGTAAAGTTTTTATTTAAATATATATGTTATAGTATACCTCGTATCATAAAAAATTTAAATGATTTTAGATAAATTAGACTATACATGGTTCACAGACTTATATATCTCTCACACACATTCTATATAAGAAAAGACATACTATAGATTATACACCATATGATGCTATATTTGCTCATATAGCGTAAACACAAATTTTATACATAATATACCACATAACTTGTCGTGGACGAGTTTGAGATTTTTTTTAAAAAAGTTATTTACTATAAACACCTTAATAATTTTTGGAATTGTACTTTCTGGGGCGGGTGATGCCACCACCCGCCCCTACCTATCGATTTCCAGGGGCGGACGAGCTGGTCACCCGCCCCTGAAAATAGCGTCGGGTGTTGAAATAAATAAAAAGATGTTACACTCCGTCCGCTCGTTTTCTCTCCCTCTCTCACCGCCGCAGGGCTTGCCCGTGCTCATCCTTCTTGCACCCGATCCTTTGGATTACCTCCAAGAAGAACGTTAACCTGAATCAAACATATAGCGAACCCATTTACACTTTGAATTTGATCGCACGCATGGAGGCGATACCGATCGACCCAGCATGCATAGATCGTGCAACAAGAGCCGGAAAAAGGCGGCGTTTTTAATTACCTGTGTCTCCTACTGGGTGAATATTTGGAGCAGCACTCCCTGATCATCCCTGTCCACCAGCACCCCAAGCTCTTGGCACTCCCTGATCTGCGCCTCCGAGAGCACGTCACCGGCGCGGCGCCTGACGCCGTCGTAGTAGCTGGGCGGCGGGGGCGCCAGGAACTCGAACCCGCCCATGGCGGAGCGCGCCCGCATCTTCCGAAGCGTCCTGAGCATGTCGTCGCTGGCCATGGCGATGTGGTGCACGCCCGGGCCGCCGTGGTGCTCGGAGTTGTTGGCGAGCACCACCGAGTTGAGCCCGCTCTCCGCCGTGCCCGCGTCCTCCGCCGTGAACTCGGCGAACTCGTGGAACCCCGAGAATCCGGCGACGTAGGAGGCCACCGGAGCAAGCTCCGGGACGCTTCTGACGACGTGGTCGATCCTCCTCATCCCATAGTTGAGCTCCCCGGCGGTGGTGCTCGTCACGTCCTCGAAGCCGGGCAGGAACGGCGCGCCCCCCGCGGCGGCGGCGTCGTCCGGGTAGCTCACGTAGCGGAGAACGACGTCGCCCTAGAGCTCGACCTCGGCGAGGCGGAACCCGAGGCCGAGATCGGCGGGCTCGAACGCGGGGCGCGCCCCGGCGGCGACGCTAGCGCGGAACGCGCCCTCGGCGTCGTCGACGCGAAGAGCGACGGAGCGAACCCCGAGGCTGTGGTCCGCCGCGAAGCGCCGCGCGGCGGGCGCGGAGAAGGAGGGCCGCCGTGCGCGTAGGACGCCGTGAAGAGGAACGCGAGGGCGCCCGACCGGAGCAGCTGGGACGCGTGCTCCGAGTTCCCTGTGGAGAGGTCGGAGCGCGCGGCGAGGGGCGCGCCGAGAGCGAAGGAGAAGCGACCGGCCGCGGACGCCGCGTCGGCGCACCAGAGCTCGACGTGGTGGAACGAGAGCGCGCCGAACCGGTCGGTGCGCGGGTTGCAGCGTACGAAGCGGCGGTGGCCGACGAGGTTGAAGGCCGCCGGCGCCGCGCATGCAGGTGTGGCCGTGGGGGCCATGGCGTTCGGCTGGTTCATTCTTTGGCTCGCTGCCTTTGCATGCAGAACCTGTAAGGTCTGGGGTCTTCTTTGTTTGTTGATTGAGCCGGTGGGGTGGCGACTGGCGAGTGGCGACAGGCGACACCGCTGACAGCATCATTTAGGGGTGCATTAGGACAATCCAACGCAAAATATGGTGGTCTGTGTTGAGAGAAAAATATGGCTGGCTGGTGGCTGGTGCTGATTTGTTTTAAAAGAAAAGTACTGTAGACTGATGGTTGATAAGCCAATCGAACATGGCGCAAATTTTCTTATCATACTTCCTCCGTATCAGTTTTTAAAAGTCGTTTAGGACGTGATTGTGTATATCAAGAAGTGATGGCGCTGTTTTTCATGGCCCTGTAGCTGGTGCGCGTGCAATGCATGCGGCCCGACTTTGCGAGGTTGACTGTTTTACTCTTGTATCACTGGTTTTGCTCAACGTCAGAGATATTTGGCAAAGAGGCTTATACATTAAGTAAAGCTTTGCCAAGTATCACTCAACCCTCGATAAAAAAAAATTCAAATTAACGATAACGGCAGTCTTTATCGAGTGCATGGCCCTCACACTGAGGTTGGCGCGCTCAGTTTTTTTTCGTTTCGCGCTTGCATGCATGCTGGTATTTCAGTATTTGCCCCTGACGCGCTCGGTTTTTTTTTTTTGCCCCCGCGGTCATTTGCATGTTGGTGGCGCCCGTATTTTTTATGCCGCGCTCATTTTTGCCTCTCTTGTCGTTTTACCTGGGTCTTTATAAATAGAACGAGACTCTCGTCAACCAAACCCAAGAGGCCAGGACGCCATGGACCACGGTAAAGTAGCACTCCCCTTTCACGTTTTTGTTGTTCGTTAATCATCCCATCTCTCATTGTTTTATTTGCTCATTTTGTGTAGTGCTTGATTTAAACGTGGAGCCTCCGATGGATGAGGATCTCGCCGGTTTTGACTTGAATATCCCAGAGCCCGAGCAAAGTTTGAACGTGGAACCCCAAGATGTAGAGATGGACGCCGACGAGCTCGACGCCGACTTCCAGCAGCTGCATGATGCCGACGACCTCGACGCTGACGAGCACGACGCCAACGAGCTCGACGCTGACTTCCAGCAGCTGAACAATGCCGACGAGCACGACGCCGACGACCTCAACGCCGAAGGTATCTAAATTCTTTACGGGAATGTCAGCATCAAACAAGCAGAAACTTATGCCCTCATACTACGAGGGCTCCGTTACGAAGTCATTTGAAAAGATAAAGCGTAGTGGGGCCACTAGCATAGTCCCTCAGCTCGAAATGTAACATAAACAATTGATTTCACCGCTCGTCGTACTTCCAGCAGAGCAACAAGGGCTCATTAACTTATGTAAAGACACGAGAATCACGCCGGCTCAGATCCGAGCGTAGGGCCCTGCAAAGGAAAAACAACTTGCATCAAAGGATGACGCCTTCGTACTTGCGTGGCAGTTCACGCTCAAACTACCTCTGGTAAGACCTGAATTGGTCGAAGAGCTACCAATACAAATGTATATGTTACATAAATTTTACATGAAAGAGGCAGCAAAAGATAGAGAAATGTTCGCTCTGAAAGTTAGAGACGATGATTACTACCGAGGGGAGGACTTGATATGGTTGGAATTCAAAGAGTTATTTCAATTGTACAACCAAGGCACACTTGACATCTCTTTCCTCCGTGCCTGGGTTTTGTAAGTGTTTATTAATATTTGATTAATATTTGGTAAATATTCTTGGTCGTGTAAACAAGTTCTTTTGCAACGATAATTTCTTTCGTCTCATGTAAAATGGAGAAAGAAGAATGCAAAAAAATATATCACTTAGGTGTCATTGATCCAGTGGTTGTCAACACAAAGACTCTACGTGACTATCGCAAGGGGTATTTGATAACCTATGCAAAGTTCTTAAGTGTAGACCATTTATAAGGCAATGATAATTCTGCCTTACAACTTCAAGTGAGTGCTTCATGACAACTATCCTCATCCTGATTATTAACTTACTCTAACTAGTTGTATCAACGTGCAAGAACCACTAGATATTATTCGTGATAATTCCCGACTTGGCCATAGTAACGCACTCAATGAGGAAACCTAGAGAAGACTATCAAAACTTCATTGCCGCACTCAATGAAGATTGGGCAAAGTGGCGCACCCTACAAACGGGCGAGTTCAAGAAAACCCTTACTATCAAGATCGAATTTTCGGTATGTCACTGGGTATCAATTTTGATTTGATGACTTAGCATGTATAGATTTGATGACTTATCATATGCATAGATTTGATGACATATTTTTTCTAAAGTGTTTGAGGCAGAAGCGGGGCAACAACTTGTGCGAATACTATGTACGTGAATTCATACATAGCCTTGTAGGAAACCAGCTCACAATTACTCAATAAAAAAATAAAGTATGTATACAACTAATACATTTTAGTTTTCTATTATTTTTATATTTCATAAATTCATATCTTTTAGAAAAAATAAAATACTTATTCTAGTCCCATAATTTTTTCTTAGATAATGTGGATGAGAGATCCGCTAATAGCTCTAATAGCGACTGAACGAGTCCAAGCTATTCAAGAGGCTCTTTGCGGATTCATCCACCAAGAGGTTGTCATGTCCAGTGGTAAATTCCATTACGATGGTGGAAAGTAGGGGTGGATAACGAGCCGACTCGGCTCGGTGGTGCTCGTTATGTTAACGAGCTAGCTCGACTCGGCTCGTTAACGTAACGAGCAAAAATACCAGCTCGGCTCGGCTCGTTAACGTAACGAGCAAAAATACCAGCTCAGCTCGGTTCGTTACGGCTCGCGAGCGAGCTCGGTCAGCTCGTGAGCCAGTGCACAAATATATGCGCCTAGATCAAATAAGGCATATAGATGATCAACCAACATAGAAAATTATGCTATAATATGACGTACAAATGATTCAAGTAACATAGGTGATAAGTCTTAGTTAAATCAACCAAGATAGGCAAAACAGATAGTGCCATAGATTATAGTTAAAAATTTAATTGCTCATAGTTTAATAGCAAATATCTTGTGGTATATAATTAAAGAATTAATACATGTGGTATATGGATGGTGTTTTTGGGCTTATTGGCTGCATATTGGCGTAGCTTGTGGCCTGCTAGCCTACTAATACATATAGCTCGTTAAGCTCGTGAGTAGCTCGTGAGCCAGCTCGAACTCGCTCGTTATACTAACGAGCAAAAACTTCTACTCGGCTCGTTAGGAATATGCACCTAGCCGAGCCGGCTGCGATCCGAGTGAGCTAACGAGCTTCGAGCATTTTGGCCAGCCCTAGTAGAAACATAGATCATCATTCCCAATATCAGCAACGATACTATTGATTTTGTCCTCCGAGACAATTTGTAATTATATATGTATATAAGTTTCACTTTTAAACTTATTTTCTAATAATATATGTATATAAGTTTTACTTTTTAACCTCATTAACGTATATAGTATAGTATCTCGAATATATACTGATCTATAGTAGTAATGTTCGATACGTAGATGGATTAGTAAACAAAACAAAAAAAAGAGAAAATAGTTTAGAAATAAAAGAGAAAACAGTTTATAAACGAAAACAAAGGAAAAGGGGCCGTAGCTCACCCCTTTTGTCCCGGGGCCGAGACTTTTAGTTCCGGAATCGTAGTCCCGATTGTGAATCCGGGACTAAAGGAGTTTGTGCCCGGGACCAATGGCGCTTTTCCACTAGTGAGCGACAACACCGGCCAGCCAGCCGCACAAATGGAAACTCCAGTTTCGCCGTTTCCGTTCCACCAATGGAATAACCATTCCATTTTCCTGAGCAAGACTACTTGGCCGTTAAATAACTTAATCCACATCATGTGTGTAAAACAGATGCTCGATATCGTGCAATTCTTCGAACCCATACATGCAAGCGGCAACAATGGCGCCACTAGTCTCCATTCTTTTTGCCCTTACTGCTTCTGCATTGACGCCACTAAGCGTCGCTGCCGCCTCCTCGCCCCCGTGGTTAGCCGTCCCGCCGCCGCCTTGTGTGCCGCCGCCGTCGGCAGTGGCGTTCCTCCGCGCGCGCTGCGCCACCACGCTGTACGGCGTGGCATGCTACGACGCCCTCATCCCCTACGCGTGCACGTTCCAGACCAGCCACGTGAAGCTCGCCCGCGCCGCCACCGATGTCAACTTGGCCTGGCTCCGCGGGCTCTCCAAACGCGTCAAGGAGCTCGTGGCCATTGGTTCTGTTGCCGGTACGGTCGAGGCGGCCGCGCTACACGATTGTGCCAGCACGGTGTCATCGGCCGCCGGCCTGGCCAAGCAATCCGCGGTTGAGCTCGCCAAGCTCGACGCCGCAGGGGCCGCGGCGGGGAGGAATCAGGTCAGGTGGTCCGTTTCCAACGCGCAGACGTGGCTCAGCGCGTCCATGACGAATGAGGCGACGTGTGCCGACGGGATCGGCGTGACAGGCGTTGCCACGTCGCTAGCAGCGAGGGAGGTGGTAATAGGAGTTGTAAGCGCCAAGGAGCGCACGAGCATTGCCCTCGCGCTCGTCAACGGCATACCGGTGCCATCTTAATGCAGTGGCAGTCCAGTGCTGCATGCTAGTCGTTTACTCCCTTCATATTACTATTAGATGATATTTTAGATAAAATTGTAAGCAAAGATTGATAATATAAATCATGAATAACTTTTAAGTTGTTGAGTTTGGAAATGTAAAAACCATATGAATATATTTGTCTTAAAAATATTTTTAAAAGTACACATATTATTTTTAATAAATATTTTTATAAAAGTAAGAAGTCAAAGTTACGTTTTGGAGACTGTGTCATTGTTCTAAACGTCATCTAATACCAATATGGAGAGAGTAGTTTTTTGTTGTCACTATAGTTCCTAAGACACAATAACCGATGACAGATTTTGCACGCTACATTAATGCTAGAACTGTTGTAACAAAGATCCTAGGGCCTTGTTTGCAATGGAGCTTTTTTTGAATTACTCCCTCCGTCCTACAATAAGGCGCGCACGCAATTTAGATTTAAACTTTAAAAGTTTAACCCGTAGTTAATCTTTCGTAATAAAAATTTTATCTAACAAAAATAATACCATTAAATTTGTATTTAAATGTACTTTTATATAACTATGATTTTATTACTATAAACATTGTAGTATTGGAAATATTAAGAGTCAAACGTTAGTATGGGAGACTATGTCAAGTTTGACCGCGCCTTATATTTTGAGACTGAAGGAGTATAGAGGAGGGTAGGAGGAAAATATCTTATCTCTATCTAATAAGCAAGGATTGATTCAGCAGTACGTCATAAATTTATAATAAAGATCCTAAAATTTTATTAATTAACCCGCAGTCATTTTATTAGATGCTTTTTTTCAAAAAAAACCCAAACAACCCCGTCTCTTCCCCACCAGCGTCGTCCGCGTCCCCGCGGCGTCGGAACGCCCGCCTCTTCCCTCCGCGGTGTCCCTCAACGTTGTCCGCTTCTCCACCACGGAGCCCCCCATCACTTCCCCTCCTTCCGCCACCCCAATGTTGTTCTCTACGGACGCACTCAATGCAATCCCTCCTCTCCGCAGCCTCCGCACACAAACGGAAGAAACACGCCCATCCGTCCGCCTGCCGCCGATGAACGCACGTCACCGCAGTTCCTGCCCCCGCTTGTGCGCCCAGTCCTCATCACCGCCGCAAGATCGCCGCCGCCGCCGCCTGACAGAAAGCGTTGGTACAGTCGAGAGTGTCGGTACTCACACCCCCCACCTCCGGTCATCGACGTCTCCGTCGAAGGCCCAGAGACACAGCACCATCGCCATGCCCTTCTGTGACACGAACTCATCCCCCAAGACCACCACGCCGCCGGCGACATTTACCGCTAGCAGCGCCATCATGCAGATGCCGCCGTGCAGCGCCGGCCACGACGTGGCAGAGGGCAAGGAGGAGGGAGGACAGGGTAAGGGGCACGATGGCGTTGACGTTGGCGAAGGAGAGCGGCACGCCGGCGATGGCGGCAGCGAGGGCCAGCGTGAAGGCGAGCTGCATGGAGAGGAGCAGCGAGGTGGTGGAGACGGGCAAGTAGGAGGTGCCGGCGTGCCGCACGAGTACTCGAGTAGAGCAGCTTGTTGAACACCATCACCAGGTAGAGGAGAACAGAATAGAGCGGCAGCCGCAGCGTGAACCCGCCGAACAGCCTTCTCGTCCCCGGCGCCGGCGGAGCGAGTAGGACAGCAGGAAGCCGGCGGACTGGACCGGCGTCGCGAGCAAATGAGTTCGAGCCGGCGGTGCACATGGGAAATGAGAGCAAGTTACTGTTGCTCGGCTGATTTCTGGGAGAAGAAAATGAAGAGAGAGAGAGAGAGAGAGAGAGAGAGAGCAGGGTGCTGGGCAAAGAGAGGAGCTAGGAGCTCCACGTCCTGGTACGCGTGTCGCTGAAGTCCTGCTCTGATCGGTCATGCGACAAGGAGAGAGTCCGGCACCAAATTCTACCCCCAAAGTTCACTATATAAAAAGAAGATTCCCATCACATCAAAATGTCATAGTATGGATAGAGTACTAAATATAGATGAAATTAAAAACTAATTATATAGTTTTGTTGTACTCTGCGAGACGAACATTTTGAGCCTAATTAATCAATATTTGGACAATTTTTTACACATACAAACGAAATGCTACAGTGTAGCACAGTACCGAATTCGGGCCTCCTGAATCGGTATCTAAACAAGGCCTCAGACAGATAGAGGAGTCAATGCCAGGTCAATTCAGAAAATTTCATGTCAGTTACTTTGGGGCTAGGTAAATCACAAAATTAGCATAAATTATTAGGTCCTTTTTCTTCTTCTTTTTCAATCACTTTAATATTTACTTTCAGATTCACCCAATGGATTCAGCATGTCTTTTATTTTTGCTTAAATAATATAACATGAAGCACCAACAAATTGGTTGATTATAATGAAGCAAATTAATCGTGGCACATGTTATTCAAATGAGGTGCAATGAAGTTAGCACCTGAATTATAATCACCAATATGTTACAATGCGATCACCGTAAAATCAGTAGTAGGAAATGTACCAAGGTAATCAATCAAAGACCAGTTTGCTTTGAAGGCTTATTCTTTTACCAATCATGATTACTGAGCTTGTTCCATTAAGTAAGTTGTTTAAGTGATTGCCAACTCTGGGAATAAAATGCTTAAAAATGGTAGTTTGTCCGATTTGTTCTCCCAATGATGTGAATCTTTAGTTTGCCTCCCAGCAATCTTGATTTATAATCATCATTTTTTATCAGTTCAAATTATTGGTCCCACTATATTTTAATCTTCATTCATTAGTTGTTTTTGCTAGACAATAAAATCACAAATGGAAGGATCTTATTAGTGTTTTGGATTTGATAAACTCATGAGTTGTGAAAACTAATTTTGTTTGTTTCTGAAGATACATACCTTTTTAGGAATGGAAAAGCTAAGTCATACGAAAAGCTCAACATCTTTTGAAATTTCAGGAGCAACCATGCATCCATTAGCATCTTTTGGAATTCAATAACCTTTTAGGAATGGGAAATACTCAAATAATAGAAAACACTATTGCGGAATATGTAAATAGGTTATGTTAAATTACCTGATTAATAAGTAAATTTTATCTAAGATTAATTGTCTTGTGCCAATCCCATGATATCTAGGGGTTTTTTTGTGTCTATAAATATGATATAATTTTATTTTAATATAATTTAAACCCGTAGCAATGCACGGGTATTTTAACTCGTCTTTTCTGCGTTGATATGATTGCATTGACGCCGCTCGCAGGCCATCGCCCAGCACGCGCCAAAGCTACATTGCGTCGTGTTTGGGAGTGAATCAGCTAGTAGAATTGATGGCGTACGAGGTATGAGGGGGAATAAAAAATCTGCAATCACAAACTAGAATCGGCATCAGGAGTGAAGAATCTGGTCCGTGGAATGCTCCTATTCGCTTCATGTCATTGCCTTTATCTTTACCAGAAGACGTACAGTGATGCCTGTGCTGCCTCAAGGGAAAACCGCATGTTGAACAAGGCCATCAAGATATCTGGATGGGCTTAACACAAGCGTTCGGCAAATTCCTAATCTATTCTGTGTTAAAGATTGACTGGCGAGTCCCTGATGTATGATTCGTTATATAGTGCAAACTGAAACATGCAAGAAGGTGAGAAAAAAGTAGTGTTGGTAGTGTCCTGTACATAGGTTTTCGTATAGAAACGGGGTCTTGTATGAGACCAGTGTCTTGCTTTTTTCCCCATCTTTACTATTTAATGTAGCGCCATATAAGTCAATAGTCCTATATGTCACCCTATTTAATGCTATGAAAATCATCCTAGTTGGAGGGTTGTGACTGCCCTAAGGGTAGTTCCAACCCATAATGTCCATATGTAGTGTCCATGATGCCATTTTAGCAAGATACTACTTTAGATATTGTATTCTCCAACCCATGATTTCTTAGTGCGTATCCTCCATAAATTCATCATCTCTTCTCTCCACCAATCGTATTTGTTTTTTATCTATAATGAAGACACTATCATCTCCCAACCCAAACTTGGTAGTGTTCTGTGCATAGATTCTCGTGTAGAAACTGGGTCTTGAGACCCAGTGTCTTGTTCTTTTCCTTCTCTCTCCTATTGAATGTAGCACCACATAAGCCAATAGTCATACTCCTTCCATTCCTAAAAACCTGACGTTTAGGACAAGGTTTGGGTCAAATATTGGGAATATAAATCATCAATAACTTTTAGTTGTTGAGTTTGCAAATGTGAAAACTATATGAATAAATTTGTCTTGAAAAATTCTTTCATAAAAGTATACATATATCACTCTTTGATAAATATTTTTATAATAACAAGAGGTCAAAGTTGTGTTTTGAAGACCGTGTCGCTGTCCTAAACGTCAGGTTTTAGGAACGAAGGGAGTACGTGTCACTCTATTTAATGTTATAGAAACCATACTGGTTGGAGGGTTGAGACTGCCTAGAGCCATCTGGAACATCGGTAGATGTTCACATGTTCTTTTTTTTTGACAAAATGTTCGTCTTGTTTTCTGTGACCTCGAATTGTACAGAAGGGACTTGGCAAGCCGCACGCCCTGAAACTGTGTATTCAACATTAACATAACCTGATTTCATATTCTCATATTCTTTCAAGGCGTTCGCAATGTGTTAGTTAAGCCACATCATCAGTAATTAAATTAGACAAGTTGAACAGATACAAAGAGAATTCCCAGGGAGACATGCGAATTATATACTCCCTCTATCTCAAATTACAATTTATTTTGATTTTTTTAATACATAGATTTTTACTATGTATCTAGATACATATTTTAATATAGATAGAAAATTTGCTGCCGAATTTTTACGTCGTGTGACTATCGGACTCTAGCATTTAAAAATGAAATCCAAAAAAAGTGTCGAGACATGATGTGCTCAAATAGCTCCGGGTCGGCGCTCAGCCTGTCCAGCAGGCTCGGCAGTATAGAAATCCAAATGGACCGGGCACGACGTGCCATCCGAGGTATGGCCCGAAAAAGCCTGGCCCTAGGCACGATGGATCTGGTCATGGGCTGGTCCCGTCTGAAGGGGCTATAATGCCTGGACCGCCACCACAGCCCATAGTGCCGGCCCGAGAAACGACATGCAAATGGCCGGCCCGAGGCCTCCAAAAGACCCAGTAGTAGCCCACTTCCACCTCCCCCTTCCCCCTCCCTATCGACCCCACCTCCAACCCTAACCCTCGCTCTCTACCCCTCCCGCCCTCCGCCGGCCTCCATCCTCTCTCCTCTATCCTCTCTCTTCTCCCTCACCCGTCGCCGCACCGCCCCCGACCCCCAATCCACGCCGCTCCCTCCCTCCTCAGCGACGTCAGGCAAGCGCGTGCCGCCGAGAGAGAGCCGCGCGGCCACCGCGACTGTCGGCCTCGCTCGCCGAGCGCCGGCCCCGCTCGCCGCCACGAGAGGGCACGACTGGGGGCTGCGCTCCCCTTCCCGCCCTGCCTGCCACCGATAGGGCCGCACGTCGCCGCCGCGAGCGCCGGCGTCCGCTCGCTTCCGTGGGAGGCCGCGGCTAGGGGCTGCGCCGCCCTTCAAGCGCCTCCGCGAGCGCCGGCCTCCGCTCGCCGCCGTCGGAGGTCCCGGCTGCGTGATTCGCGCCGCCGCCGCTGTGGAGAGCCGAGCCGCCGCCGT